>JAUCBN010000010.1:12560471-13915471 GCA_035048815.1 Abelmoschus esculentus | reverse complement strand
CCCTTGGCATAGAAGCTGTGAAAGAATAGGCTACTGGAGGAAGAACCGCCCAAAAGCGGGAGAGAAGCGGAACGGGCAAGTCAGCCAGAGCTACTTTGAGGGAAGCCAGCTCCTCATTTTACTTTGAAGGTCGGTGTCGAGGAATGGCATGGTCTCCGGGAGAAAGAAAGCCAAAGGAGCGAAAAGCACACCATCCTAGGTAAGCAGCATCTTTGAAGCGGCATCTCACTCAATATACGCAATTCTCAGATCTGTCTTTTCCGGCAGATTCCATGCCACTCTACTTTGGACCCTCTTGCAGGAGCTCGGACTGAGTCTAGTTTAGGTCCATCCGAGGGTTTGGACGTCACTTCTTCACTTTTCTGCTTTTTGGATGGGCCCCAAGTGAAGGCATAAGCCGTAGACAGTCACTAGTTTGATCGCTATGCCATTCTCGGCAACGATGTGGTGATAGCTGATCGACGAGTTGCTTCGGTCTACCTTGTTGAATCATCTACATTGATTGAGGACTCGATGTCAGAATGCATTCTTCCCTGTTGTAGAAGTTTTCATATAGTTCCTGTAGCTAGTCGTAGATGCATATTCTAGCTGCTATCGGATCAGAGGTTCGGGGGATTTTTAACTATATTTTTAAATATATATTCATTTCATTCCTGTTGGATCTCTTGCTTTCAAGTTCTCTTAGTTTCTATGTAACTCAATCAGGACGTAGATGTAGATACGGATAGGGCCAGGTAACCAATCCCGGTGGCTGGATGACTCCTTCACCCTTAGATCGCAAGACTAAGGCCAACGAGGCGAAACCTCGATGGCGTGATAGGCTGGTTCTCACCAGGGTCAGTCCTATCACAAAATTATAGTTTCTAACCTCACTCTGCTTGCTAAGGCAGAGCCCTATGTTAGTCACATAGGCAACCTCCAATGGCTTTCTTAGTGAAACTCATCAAGGTGAGGTTTTGTGGGCTAGCTTATAGCTATTCTATCACTCAGGGATCCAGAATGGAGCAACTGAGGGTGACGCGGAAGCCACCCGGGTGGGGCTGGTAAGATATGATATCAAGCGGCCTCATGCAGGTAACCAAACCTGCGTAGGAAGCTTATTTAGATAAATGGCTTCCATCTGGAATACCTTTTTGATAGGATATCTATAGTTAGACTGACTCATCAAATGGTGGAAGATCTTCGGCTACTAAAGTCAATATAAGTTTCTTTTTGTAGTCACTGATGGTCTAACCTAACCAAGGAGCTCTGTATCGGAGCATACCTCTTTGCCAAGCAGGTAGTTTATATGAATCGCCGGTCAGGCGCTCTGTTCACTGCCTTATATCTGAAGCAGTGCGCAGTAACACTTCAACAGGCGTACAGTGGGATTACCCCGTATGATATTCATACTAAACTATTTGTACCCGTATCACTCACTAGATCAGGTTACCCTAGGATCATACCATCCTTTCATAGACAACAAATCTATAAAAGGGATGACAAAGCTGATATGCTAGTGAAACTCTACTTATCGTTCTTTAGTTTATCTAGAGCGATTAAGTTAGCAAAACGGATTTCTCCGTCTTTGTTTGCTAGCATAACTGATCCTATGTCTGACGTTCAAAAATTTGCAGAAGTCAGAGATTGGCTACGAGGGTTAATACGTAAACTAGCCAATCGGTACCTATCTCAAGCCCTCTCACGCCCCAGGGAATATCGTGGGAACCGACTTGGAAGGCTATGCCAACGGATCATAAGCGACCTGGTCAGTCTCGCCGTGAAAGAGGCATATTTGCCAATTTTACATCAGAGTGACTCTGGTTTGCTATGCTCCGTTTATCGATGTCTGTTAGCCCTGCATTAGCATTAGGAATGACGCAGAAGCTTACATCGAAAGGATCAACAGCCTTATTTATGGTCATCCATTACCAGATATCCTCGTGATGAATGGAATGATTGGCTATCAAATATATCATTAGTTATGTTACAATTCCATAAAGTATTCTGATGGAGTTTGACAGTACTGGTGACTTATTTGGCTATCCTGGCAGGTTATCGCATTCAGTTGAGTCTGGTGCAGGCAGGAGGAGGGTGTTTGCCGTAGGAAACTATGTCAATCAGAGGCTTCTCCGACCTCTCCATAATTGGTTAATGGAGGCGTTGGGAGATCTGAAAACAGATGGCACCTTTAATCAAAGTGCCCCTCTTGATAGACTAGTGGGTGCAAAGAAGATCTACTCTATCGATCTAAAAGCAGCCACCGATAGGTGGCCTTTATTGATACAGTTAGATCTTCTAAAGTCTCTCTTCGGGCATGAGTTTGCCGATGAAGTTGGAAATCTTCTCGGCTTCACTATGTGAGGGTTTCCTTTGGCGAAATCCCTTGAGAGGACCAACGATAGCTTAGGATTCAGTTTTCAAGTTGGTCAACCTCTGGGATACTACTCCTCTTGGGCTTTCTTTGTTATCTCTTTCTCATCATTTTGTTGTATGGGCAACAGCAGAACAAGAGTATCCTGGTCGATATTTTGATCAGTATGCGGTGATGATATTATCATCACTGATGATAGGGTATCTTCTCGCTATCAACAGATATTGGATAGTTTAGGTGTCATTGTCTCTAAAGACAAAACCTTAGTCTCTGATTCTGGTTGTGGCGAATTCGCGAAGAAGTTCAGAACACATGGATTGACTAAGGATTTCTCTCCTGTGTCATTCCGGAATGTTATGAACTCTCATCATCTGCTAAGAATACCTTACCATTTTTTTTTGGCTTGGCGCCTATAAATCCCTACTTAGGGGCTCATCTTATTGATTTGCTTCGTAAGTCAAAGGCTCAACTAGAGATCTTCTTTCGGTTCTTCCTTTTCTTTCCCCCGACCGATGACTCGCTTGTTCAGTACTGCTAACTATTATAGGAGGATGCCGTCCCCTCGGGACTACCAGTAGTTTCGGTTGTTGAATCTCGTGCAAGTTAGGTTGTGCTTGTATTGGCTGCAAGCAGAACGTAGGCGCTTTAGGTAGGTGTGTGTTGACCATGCACTCTCGCGTCATGTAATGTCATATGTATGATAGAGGTGGTGTGGTGATTGACCTCAATGCTAATGGTTATCCTCAAGAAAAAACGAATGAATGAAGCTATTGGCCCGGAAAGCCCACGAATGTTTGTTCGTAATGGAACCATCAGGGCTCATAGGTCAAGTTCTCAATCTCAATCTACACCGGAATTTCATTCATTTTGCAAGGCGAATAGGGAGGGGTTGAACTACCACGCACACGCTTTCCTCTCCCTGTCGGTCGAGATACCTTGTAACCTCTCCCGAGGATTGATGTTTAAAAGATAGCTCTCTTTCTTGAACGGCACACTGAACACCAACCCAATCTCGATCAAGTCAAGAGTGAATCGATTCGATCATTCCAGTCGGATAGCATTGATCGCCGCCTTGATCTGACCTACGTTAACAGCTTTCTTCTCTTATGCAATTGTTAGTTACAGGGGCAGATCACTAGAGTGACTTTCTCTTATATAAGGGAGACCACCAAAGGAAACTTCTTCAACTATGGCAATTCTTGGTCCCAGCTAAACAAGAGAAAGAGAATCTATCCTAGCAGCGGTAATTCCGATTCCAATACCTGGTTCAAGCTTTCAAGCAGAAAGTGAGACGAGCTACAATTCAATATGAAATCACGGAACACTCTCTCTTTTCCGTCTCAATCAATCAAAGACAGTTCAATTCGATCTTAGCCGATCTAAGGTTACCGACTCTCCGGCCCCCTTTCGGTGCACGATAGGAGAGTTCTATGGGCCCGCCGCTTTCTTAATCGATAAACTGTAAAATAAATGATTAGAATAGAAGATATTATGTTCTTTCTCTATGCAATTTCTATTCAATTACTCGCAGAGGATGGAATAGCACTTCAATGCCTGCCTTCCTCTCGCTATTTGGCTGACTCGCTTACTTAAAATGCAGTTAAGATAAGATCTGATAGCGAATCAGTCTCAGCTAGAGTCTATCTCTATTACAAGCTCAAACTGTCTCCCCGTCCATTTTCTTTGAGTAGCTGTCTGCGTAACACATGCCGATCGGAACTAGTTTCATCTCGAGATGTCAGTGATTGGATCGAAAAGAACGAGATAGGTTTCCAGGCTTAGAGGAGAATCCACAAAGAGGACAGGCTCAATCAATTGAAGGACAGAGCAGAGCATCTAAGCGAGTAAAAGGGGCTAACTTGGATGCCCGGGCATGGGCTCGACAGCGAAACCTGATAGTTAGAAGACCACTCGGATTAGTATGAGGATTCCTTTTCTACCAGTCCAGGGAATTAGCTTGATGTGAAAGGTCTGGAGGAAAGCCCAGGCGATAGGATAAGGTAAAATGCTCGAGGAACGAACGTAGGATGTGCCGAGGGAAAACCGAACGATGACTTCGAACGTGAGCGTTTTGCCCAAAGTGTTCATCTAAAGTCATTGTCAGGCAGAAATTCCCTTTTTGAATAAGCTATAAGGTTAGGAATCGACGAATAGGTTCTGAAAGGGAGTTAGTTATCGTTGACTGGTGCAAGACTTTCAGTGCCTTGCTTACACTTTCTTTCTACTGGTTGGCTTACCCTGTATTTCAAGAGTGAATACCGCAGTGAGGCGCGTGAAGCCCTCTGTTTGTTTGGTCTAAAAACAATATTATTCATCACCGCAACCACTCTTGCTTAGCTACCACTTGTCTTTGCTTGCTTACTTCTACTTCTAAAGCAAACCAGACTGAAGACAGCAGAGAAAGACTTTTTATTACGTTATCCAGAATGCGATGCCCCAAGGCAAGAAAGTCGCGATCGGCTTTCAATCCTATGATTTTACTCGAATAGCTAATGTCAGATCTTCAATATGGTTCTGTAAATCTTATAGATCAATGGCTCCCTACCAGAAATGGTAGGCACAACTGAGTTGTATAATCAACCCAGTAGCTTGAGCAAGGAAGCTTTAGCTTTATTCACTAGAGGAAACCAAGCCAAGCCCAAAATGGCATAACCAAATAATTGTTTTGCCAATGATGGATTTCGCGCTAGTGTGCCACTATCTATCTCAAAGTCCCTTGCTTGTTTTGTTTCTTTAAACTTCATTCTCCCTAGGGATTCATTAAGAAACCATATTGCTTCCGTTTGTGTCCTTTCCTTACTAATCAGTCTCACAGAACTCGCCTCGCTCTAAGGCTTTTCTTCGTCTCGAGATTCCTTCGCACCTCTCCCTATGGTCGAGTGGCTATCCTTCCTTCTTAGCAATTCTCTTCCTACTTCCTATGGTTGAGCTTTTTCAATCCTATCCCATTGCCCTAAGAGCAAAGATAGACGGGCCAAACCCTATTTCTTTCTTTCTTACTCGATGGGGAAGGAACGATCAGATAAAGAAAGATTATGTCACCTACGGCCTTATAGAGACAGGGGAAGTGACTGTAGGTTCAATAAGAAAGATTGATTTATCAAAGGTAGGAATGAAAGAAGAGGTAGGTATGAAATCACTCGAGCAATTGAATAGAAGACTCTAACCAGCAAGAAAACAAACTCAATAGCTAATGCGCCCGTAATCAAACCCTTGCTTCTCTCTTTACTACTTACTAATTGGGTCACATCACTGTCCGTTGGGGAATAGAAGACTTGGTAATCAGTCCGGAGATGAGCTTTCATGCTATAGACACCCTTTCCTCTCCTTCTCCTTTCAGTTGAGCTATTTTATATCCTTCATATTGATTTTACCATATGAAGGAAATATATTGACGAACCGAACCCTGAACTCGCTTTGTCCCAAACTAGAAAAGTCTGGCAGTTAGAGCGAGGTCCTGGTGATACGGGTCTTTCGCCATTTGCGATCATTTCTTGTAGAAAGCGGAAATTCCTTTTAACTTGAACCTGTGTAATCGGCCCCGCTTTTAGGGCCAGTAGTAACTTACCTTCCGTAAATTATGTAAAGAAATAAAGCTCTTGGTTCGCCTTCGATTGGTCCCTCAATTGATGTTGGTGTGGAAGGGAAGCCCCAATAGCCTATGGTTTATAGTAGTAAGCGGCTATTTCCTTTGTTGAGAATTGAAACCTCTTCAATGGAAAAATTTTCAGGTAGTGCAGTTCCTAAAGTGGGTCAAGCCTTGCCCAGTAGCATATAGATATGGAAGCTACCCTTGGCTTCCTTTGTTGGGACCCTGGGGAGGAGTCAGTTATGCCCCCGCCATGGTCCGGAGGCAGTTTGGTGAAAAACAGTTTGTCCCTACGACACACGAGCTGAGTGAACTGGAATTTTCATACAAAGACAAAGGAGCCATAGCCTTAGTAAAGGAAATAGCGGAGGCTTGGAAGCAGGTACATCGGGGCACGCCCGGAATTTTGACAGATGCAACTAGCGAAGGCTATAGACTGTGAGAAGGATTTGCTGCGATAGACATATTTAACCGAGTGTCAGACTCCTAAATCAAGAAAGGGGCGCATCGGTTTGTTTACTTAAAAAGTTAGCAGGCGAAGAACTTTTCTTATCATATAAAAGAGTTACGGAATTTCTATAGATTCAGCCCCTAGAGACTAGCTAGCCTTCCTTGGCTTGGGTGGATTGCTTTGAATAGAAATGCTTTCTCTGGTTCACCGAGGTAGTTCGACTAGCTGGAACGTAGCGAAGGTTCAGGTTCAGTTGCTTTTCCAGGGAAGGAAGCAACATTTTGATTAGTCGTCCTATCGTAACTAAATAAGTCGTAGATCCCGAGTGCCACCGATATAGCTCTTGGGGGGCTAGTAGAAGGGCTTGATCCCACACCGGTGAAAGGAAGACGTGGAACTCAAAATTTCGGGAGTTCTTTTTCAAGTATTGGCGTACAATAATTGATAAGGGCTAACGAGTTCTCACAGTTAGGCAAGTACTTTCACAGGTCCGATAGGAAAATAGAGCCGATATATCCGATCTTCGATCCTTCCCAAAAAAGAGCTATCAAAGGGGAATGAAAGTCTCAAGTAAAGGGGCAAGAAAAACTAGAATATAGTTTTTCGAATCAAATAAAACTATATTATAAAATATATATATAATTATTATATAATATATAAATAATAATTTATTAAATATTATAATTGAAAACTCTTTGAGATCACTCCACTCTCTCTAGACAACGGATTTCTTCGACGTGTGTATCTTACTCTCATCTCAAAACCCAACCTTAGAAAAACAGCAGGCTTTCCCTTCATTTGTTTGTGCCCTTTGATTGAGTCTTTTTAAAAGACCCAACAGATCCCCCAAGGGGCGTGTCTAACTACCTCATAGATAGCATCCACAAGACACTGAATTAGCCTAGAAATGGATGCATCTTATTGCTATCTCTCACCGACCTTTCGGTCCCCTCACTGGAAAATGGGAAGGTCACAAACCGCCCTCTACAGTTGCAAATGTGAAACAGTGCTAAAGCAAGACCCGTGACTATGAAAAATGACTGCTCAATCGAGACTTGAGTCACCCTGGAGTAAGTCAAGCCACATACTCAACAACGTCTCTGTCTGAACTGTGGAATTCTTAAATCGAAAATAGAAACACACTCTAATAACTTCAAACACTGGATCTGCAGATCTACGTGTATTCCAAAATTATGGTCTTCTTCAATCAGGTTCTCAAACCAATCCAATCAGGGAACTTCCAACAAAGACCAAACGATTTAATTCCAAACGCTCTGAATTTAATCGAAATTTTGAAACTGATTGTATTGTTTCAAAGCGGCGAAACCTCGAGATACTTTTCACTTGTCTTCCGCGAGTCTGAGACCTTACTTCTTCGACTACTCGACTTTTGCAAGTCCTTATCTCGCCTAAAAGTCTCAGCTAAAAAAAAATCCACCAATAGCCCTATAATGGATTGAGTTACATAGTGCCACCCAGGGTTGGAACCCACTTTTAAGTAGTTTATATGCACGCATGCATGTGTCATCACCTCATTGGTCGGAGGTCCAAAGGAAAGGGTCCATAAAAAAAAGATTCTTCTTTTTCTTTTTATTTTTATATTCAAATTATTAGTTTTTCTTAGAAGACCCTAGAAGATTTTCTCGGGGCTGTTCACTTTCACTTGGTCGCCTGGTATCTTGAAACCTCTTTGCTTGCGGGGGCAGGAGTGGAAACGTCTGAGAGAGCGCTTCGCGAAAGAATCGTGTGGCGCGGTGAAAGGTTTCTCGTTGGGGTTTCCGGCCTCCCTGGTCCTCACCTAATTGTGGAAGAGGGGAGGTGAGCTGAGTATCAACTCTCTCTCTCGCGCCTTTATTCAGCTTGTTCCTGTTCGTCTATTTGGGACGGGGTGGGCAGCCCACATACATGAAGAGAAGAAGAGAGGGGTGGGGTTCCTTGATATTAAGGTGTCAAGGCGGTCGAAGAAGGCCACAAGTGGAAGCAACCGATGCTTTGGTCATTCAGTTGACTCCTTGCTGCCAGTCCGTGCTGGCAAAAGCAGGGGTTTCGGCCGGTTTTACCTACTATTGGATTTGAACCAATGACTCTCGCCGTATGAAAGCGATACTCTAACCGCTGAGTCAAGTAGGTCAAGCTGAGTCAAGTCAGAGAAGATAGACCCCTATAAGAAAAAGCCGCGCAACCAGAGTCCCCCTTACTATACAAGGGGGGGCGGAGCGCTAAGAAAGAGAAAGCGTTATCACTATACGAAATGAAGCAGCGGCTAGCACGCTAAGATCAACCACTTGGAGAACGTGGAACCTTTCTTTCTCGGTCGTCTGTCTTAATATAAGTGGATTCCGATTCATGCGGTCGTTCTCTGCTGCATTGGTGTTTTCCCTCTCCACTCTCCACCATAACAAAATGTTTCCACTATATCTCTCAGCAGTACTCAAAGGAAGTACGGCGGGTCCGAGTAGGAAAAAATGCACTAAGAAGTAAGGCATACAACAATGGATCAATTCATTCAACAAGATCCGTTCGGATTGGACCAGGGTGAATGGGATTATTGGTCTGACCTCTCGCTCGGATGGTTGACTCCCGCCGCCGACAGGTGTCCCATGCCACGTTTCGTGAACTGCTATGCCCGAGAATGAATGAATTGTGATATAGCGCCGAATAAGCCACTGCTCTATTCCCGACTCGAAATCTATAAAGGACTTTAAGGGAGAGAAAATAGGGGGCCCTACACCATACATCCTGCTGCCTCGGGACGACTGCACGTTACATCATAGCAGCATGACCAAATGAAGGCGGAAACCTCTTGTATAGGTTGGGCGTTCCTGCGCACCCGACATCCTGCAAGAAAGGGCCCCTTACTATAGTAAGGGGTCTTTTCTTGCTCGTTAGCGCTTTAGTTTTCAATAAGGACGTTTAGGCCCACACCCCTCCCATTCCATTTTTTTCTCTTCTATTCTTATATCATGAAAATGATGTTAGCTTTATAAGTATAAGGAAGTCTTTCAAGCTGACTATTCATATTTGTCTTTTCATGTAAATATAGGGCATCTATGGAAATGGTTCAATTCAATCTTGTCTAAGGGGAAATTAGAGTGTAGGCTAAGTCAATCAATGTCTTGGTCCTCTTGACAAGACCCTTGTCAGTGAAGACCCTATTATAAGACAGATCAAAACACTTTGATACTAAGGACGGACCTCTTCCTTAGGTTTCATTCCTTTTCTTTTAGTGCTTGTACCTTATCTCGCATCCAGGAATGATTTCTCTTTGCCTTCAGGTGCGGAAGTGACTGCTTGGTGTGCGTGTGTCCTTGCAAGTTTTTCTATATTTCCAGTCTCAATAAAGGATGTTTTCGCTTCACACCTTGGGTGAGTTCCTAATTAGTCATGGTGCACGAGCGATCGTCATCTTCTTTTTTCTTGCCGGGACTAAATTAAGCTTTAATTATCCTCAGTCTTCAATTTTTTCCCTCTCTTTGTCCGAAGTCCGTCCAAGACCATCCTGCATTTCTGAGCTTTAAGTTTAAGTAAGGAGTGAAAAGCCTTGCAATCAATCTTTATTTTCTATTCGTGTAATATAAAAAAACCGATATTTCTTCTTTCCGGGTTCTAACCATCCATTGCCACAGGGTCTTCTTGGGGGGTTCCACCTTTGACTAATTCGCCTAGTCGTCCCTCGTTTGATTCTTTCCATTCTCGTAATGAAGTGGGCCTTTTTTTTCATTGTTTTGTTTAAAGTAAAGGCTTGTTTATTGAGTCTAAGAGCCTACCCGAAGTAAATCCTTATCCTTCTTTTTATTGTTGTGTAAGTAAGCGCCTTGCCATCCTTCCATTCCTCCCTGTTGTATTTGAATCATTTCTTTTCGTAGATCGAGGGAAGGGTTTTTCGGCTCTATCACCATTTGGCCTATCTTCTTCCATTTTCTTTGTCTTGATAATTTCTAAGAGCTGACCCAGAAAAGACTGATTTTCCTTTATTCGTTGACCGAGTGTAAGAGGTTGTTGGAGTTTTATCCCCATTATCCTGAGGCACCGAGTCGATTTCCTTATTGGTTGAGAATGATGAGAGTCAGTGCCAGCGTGCTGCCGAGCCTGTGTCCGGAGTCAAGTCTTTTATTGTTCCGTGAGTGAGTTCAGTGACTGACGATGTTGGAAGTCTTTGATTGGTGTTACTGTGTAACTGGCCATTAGCGAGCGGCTAAGGGGCAAATTTACTTAACTTAATTGAAATCGTAGGTCTCAGATTCTATTCCGTCTTTTTTTTAGTTTATCAAGATCCGTACTCTGGCTATTCCCTCTCGTAGTTGATTCGGTATGTGTAGTCTTTACCCTAGTAAAAGACTTTGCAAAAAATTCAGGTCCCACAGCTCTGAGTTCGTACGAAAACTTCAAACCCAGCTAAGTCTTTCCTTTGTTTCTGAAGGCATCTGCAATTGCGTTATCCTTCCTTGGCACATGAGTAATGCTGGCATCAGGGAAGCATTCGAATAGGCGTTGAGCTAGATCATGGTACATTGCAAGGCCTTCATACTGCACTTCATATTCCGTGGTCATTTGTTTGATGACCAATTCCGCGTTCCCGAAGATCTCAATATGACGGATCTTGAACTTCAAAGCTAGTTCCAGTCCCATAATCAAAGCTTCGTATTCAGCTGCATTATTGGTGCAGACCTTTCCTAGATAGAAGGAATAAGGGAGTATGTCCCTTCCTGATCTGAGAATACCGGGCTTTCTCGGGGATAGCCGGTCGCTGAACTGCTAACTGAGCTCTTGAATGCTGAGCCTAGCGGAGTTGCCTGTGTGAGGCATTTGAATTTCCTTTCGATCCCGGGACTCTTTCTTTCGTAAATCTTTGGAGTGTATACCAAAGTGAATCTAAGCATTACTTTATGTGGGAACGTCGATCTATAAATCTTCCATCTCTAGTGTGGATGGATAAGGCTGAAGCTAGTCTTTTTCGTTGTGATGGATTGGATTCTGCAAGAAAGGCTATTCTTGCCTGCTCCGCTACTAAACTCACTTGCCCTAGGGACAGAATCAACTGCTTTATTATAAACTGCTAGTCTTAAGGGAAGCTGCCTATTACTCGTTTGGATCGGTTGGCTCATCTGGATCGCCAAGCACTGATAAGAACTAGATATTGTTAGCGCGTTATCCACCACGTTAGAGTGAGTCTTACTACTGATAGTCTGCCCTTTAACCCATTAGCTCCTTTGTAACCCTTCTATAGAACGCTTGTGGGGAAACCCCTTATAGAACTCGTCCTCGAACTGCTGATACACCTTTTGCCTTTGCCTTACCCGCTACGCCCCTTTATCAGTAGCAGCTGAGGGTGTTTAAAACCTTATCCTTCAAGTGAAAAGAAAAAAGGCCTTATCTCTTCCTCTAGGGATGGAGGTAGGCCCAGCCCACGCTTGTGCGGTGGGTTGCGCTTGTACACGACCTCATAAAAAAAAGAAAGGCTTAACACTTGAAAGTCCCCTTTTCCTGAAAATTCTTTCGAATTTTTAGCATCCTTTTAAAGGTAGGGGAATCGGGGTTACTCAACCCCCCGAGCATCTGTCGCAGAGGATGGAGCGAACCCTACGTAAGGGTGCGGTTCCTTCTCCTCCCTTCTTTGGGGACGAGTTTTTATTTCATAATAGAATATAGGATGGAGTCTCGCTCAGCCCTTTCTGTGCTCATATAATGTAGATTCGCTTGCCCGAATCGGCGGACTTCAGACCTCTATCTGACAAGAGTACCGTCGTGTTGTGGCACTTTATTTTATTTTGGCTCAGAAGGGTTCTGCCTCCTCTAACTCTCCCTGGGTACGGGTTTCCCTTCACTAGGATCCCTCGACTGTGGAATCCTTTCGATCTCTCTCTCCACTCTTTCAATGAGGCACTCTTCTCCGGTAGCGGAGTCAAGGGTCAAGCCAGCTAGAGAAGGAAGGATTGGACTGGTGCTATAGCTTTCCGAGCTAGAGGATATAAAAAGAGTCTTGAGTCAGCCAATGATTAGCGAGCAAGCAAGCCAAGCCGCACGGAAAGGGTCATCAAAGTAGGGGACCGAAGCTAGCGAAGTGAACCGTTAGAAACCGGAGTATAAATAACAACAAGTCAGGCATGAAAGCCAAGTGAAGTGACCAGAGGTTTAGGGTGCAGTGCCAATTCTTAAGAGTGGTGTGAGGCAGTGAGCTAGCCCGCTACAGATGATTGCTGCCTTACACTTCCAACCGGAAGATAAGATGCCAGGGTCAAATGACTTAAAAAACCCGATTATTTGCACAGATCTGCTAAAATAAAAAAGCCGGTTTGAGATCGGAAAGGCAACATCTATCGCAAACCTTAAACTCGTGATTGAACTAAAGAAATGAGGCCATGAATAAGGTTTTTCTCACTACACGAGTAAGAATTGACTAGCCGCCTACTCTATATCTATAAAGATAGACGGATTTCGCCTGCCACTCTACCGAGCTAACCAGGGCGGATGAGCATCTATTTCAAGAAAGGATTGAACAAGGTGTACTTTGTGAAGCGGCTATCGGCTTTAAGAGCACCACGTTAACGCCTAGCCTATTACCTTTACTTAACAACACTACTTCTCCTTCCCCTCTTTCCTGTGCTAGCAAGAAGGAAATCTAACTCATTTTAAGGTAGAGCTCTTAGAGTCCTACTTCAAGGCAGTTCCTTAGTTAAAGCAAGGAGAGCAGAAAAAGAGGGAAAAAAACCCAATGTTCTTACGTGGGTTGGGAATAAAGGCGACTAAGATCGTCAAGATGTTGATCGGAACACACGACACGACCTAAGTAACCTTAAAATGGGGATGCCAATCTTATACATAAAATACCGCTATCTAAAGTAACAGGGAGCTGCGCTATATCATGGAAGAAGGAGCAAAAAAGCCAGGCATAAAAATGAAAGAATTGATAATCTCCCCGAATTCTTACTTGTCCATCAAGAATCCTGTCTTCTTCTCTATCTCGACGGGCAGAAATTTTTAATGTTCTTTTATCTTGTTTATATATTGGGTTTAGTATTTGGTGGGCTTTGCCCCCGGAGGTCAGTCTCAGTCAGCTTCTAACAACACCAACGGGATTTGAGATTATGGAGAGGCTTAGAAAGACTATCGAAGTTATTCAAAGAGAATAGAAAAGGCACGGATCCCTTTTCTTTCCTTTCCCTGAGCCTGACTGCTAGTATACGCTTAAAGAAAGGGGTCATCGACCATAGTATACGCTCTAAGAGAGGGAGCGTGCATCACGATATACGCTCAATGAGAGGGACCGTTCACTATGACATACGCTCGAAGAGATAGGTCATTAATCGCGACATGCGTTTAAAGAGCGGGGTCAACCATCACGGTATACGCTCTAAGTAAGGGACCGTTCATTATGACATGCACTCGCAGAGAGGGGTCATTCATCGTAACATACACTCAAGGAGAGGGACCGTTTACCATGACATGCACTCGAATTTAGGGGACAATCATCGCGACATACGCTCTAAGAAAAGTGTCGTCCAACATGGCAAACACACAAAGAGAGGGACCGTACATTATGACATACGCTCCAAGATATGGGTCATTCATTGCAACATACGCTCAAAGAAAGGGGTCCTTCATCACGGTATACGCTCTAAGAAAGGGACTGTTCATAATGACATGCACTCGAAGAGAAGGGTCTTTCATCACGACATACGCTCAAAGAGAAGGGCCATCCATCACGGTATACGCTCTAAGGAAGGGACCATTCATTATGACATACACCCGAAGAGAGGGGTCATTTATCGCAACATACGCTCAAAGAGAGGGACCATTCACCATGACATGCACTCGAATAGAAGGGTCATTAATCACAACATACGCTCAGAGAGAGGGGCCATCGATCATGGTATATGCTCAAAGAGAGGGTCCGTTCATTATAACATGCACTCAAAGAGAGGGGTCATTCATCACGACATATGCTCAAAGAGCGGCGTACCCATCACGATATACGCTCAAAGAGAGGGACCTTTAATTTTAACATGCACTCAAAGAGAGGGGTCATTCATCACGATATACGCTCAAAGAGAGGTGTCGTCTATCACGGTATACGCTCTAAGAAAAGGACAGTTTATTATGACATACACTCGAAGAGAGGGGTCATTCATCGTGACATGCGCTCAAAGAGAGAAGAAGTTGTCCATCATGGTATACGCTCAAAGATAGGGTTCATACACCATGACATCACTCAAAGAGAAGGGTCAATCATCACTACAAACGCTCAAGAGAGGAGTCTTCCATCACTGCATACACTCAAAGAGAAGAGTCGTCCATCACAACATACGCTCAAAGAGAGGGTCTGTTCATTATGACATACGCTTGAAGAGAGGGGTCATTCACCGCGACATACGCTCAAAGAGAGGGGTTGTCCATCACGCTATACGCTCGAAGAAGGGACTTTTCATTATGACATGCACTCAAAGAGAGGAGTCATTCATCACAACATACGCTCAAAGAGAGGGGTTGTCCATCACGGTATACGCTCTAAGAAAAGGATCATTCTCTATGACATGCACTCGAAGAGAGGGGTCATTGATCGTAACATACACTCAAAGAAAGAGGTCATCGACCATGGTATACACTTTAAGAGAGGGACCGTTCATTATGACATGCACTCGAAGAGAGGGGTCATTTATCACGACATACTCTCAAAGAGAGGGGCGTCCATCACGGTAAACGCTCAAAGAGAGGGACCGTTCACCATTACATGCACTCAAAGAGAAGTGTCAGTCATCGCAACATACGCTCAAAGAGAGGGACCGTTCACCATTACATGCACTCAAAGAGAAGTGTCAGTCATCGCAACATACGCTCAAAGAGAGGGAGTGTTCATTATGACATCACTCGAATAGAGGGGTCATTAATCGCGATATACGCTCAAAGTACGGCGGAGTCCATCACGGTATACGCTCCAAGAGAGGGACTTTTCCTTATGACATGCACTCGTAGAAAGGGGTCATTTATCGCAACATACGCTCAAAGAGATGGGTCGTCTATCACCGTATACGCTCAAAGTGAGGGACCATTCACTATGACACACTCTTGAAGAGAGGGGTCATTCAACGCGATGTACGCTCAAGAGTAAGGTTGTCCATCACGGTATACGCTCTAAGAAATGGACTGTTCACTATGACATGCACTCAAAGAGAGGGGTCATTCATCGCAATATACGTTCAAAGAGAGGGGTCATCGATCACGGTACACACTCAAAGAGAAGGATCGTTCATTATGAATACTCTTGAAGAGAGGATCATTCATCGCGAGATATGCTCAAATAGAAGGTTCGTAAATCACGTTATACGCTCTAAGAAAGAGAGTGTTCATTATGACATGCACTCAAAGACAAGGGTCATTCATTGCGACATACGCTTAAAGAGAGGGGTAGTCCATCAAGGTATACGCTCAAAGAGTGGGACTGTTCATCTTGACATGCACTCGAAGAGAAGGGTCATTCATCGCAACATATACTCAAAGAGAGGGGTCATCGATCATGGTATACGCTCAAAGAGAGGGACCGTTCATTATGACATGCACTCGAAGAGAGGGGTCGTCCATCACGGTATACGCTCAAAGAAAGGAACCGTTCACCATTACATGCACTCGAAGAGAAGTGTCATTAAACGCAACATACGCTCAAAGAAAGGGGTCATCGATCACGGTATTTGCTCAAAGAAAGGACTGTTCATTATGTTATGCACTCGAAGAGAGGGGTCATTAATCACGATATACGCTCAAAGTGCGTCGGCGTCCACCACGGTATACGCTCAAAGAGATGGAACGTTCATTATGACATACAATTGAAGAGAGGGGTCATTCATCGCGACATACACTCAAAGAGAGGCGGAGTCCATCACGGTATACGCTCAAAGAGAGGGACTATTCATTATGACATGAACTTAAAGAGAGAGGTCGTCATTCATCGCGATATACGTTCAAAGAGAGGGGTCGTCCATCACCGTATACGCTCAAAGAGAGGGGTCATCGATCACGGGATAGGCTCAAAGAGAGGGGCCATTCATTATGACATGCACTCAAAGAGAGGGGTCATCATCGCGACATACACTCATAGAGCAGTGAAGTACATTACGATATACACTCGTGGATAGGGGTTGTCCATTATGACATGCACTCGAAGAGAGGGGTCATTCATCGTGACATACTCTCAAAGAGAGGGGTCATCCATCACCACATATGCTCAAAGAGAGTAACCGTTCACTATGGCATACGCTTGAAGAGATGGGTCATTCAGCGCGACATACGCTCAAAGAGAAGAGTTGTCCATCACGGTATACGCTCTAACAATTGGACCGTTCACCCTAACATGCTGATGTGTGCACAATTCTGCTCATTTATCTCATGCTTTCATGCTTCATTTCACGCATGGGATCAAAGAGGAGTTATTTTACCGATCTCAATATTTATTACTTTTATATACTTTATAGTAAACTACTTAAGAGTTATATTAATTATGTTATAAACATGAATAGTCAATATGACCACATTATTAAGTTTTAGCTTAGATCTAAACTTCAGAATAGGTTGGAAATGCATGGAACACTCCTACAGTACTTAAAGGACTAATGATATTGGCGATTCGTTGCTTCAAAAACAACGATCCTTGTTTGAAACGGATCTAGGATAATAGCAAGCAAGTCTCTGCAATAAACACAACATTATGGATGTTAGAATGATGTTAAAACAATAAGAAAACAAAGAAAAAAAAACTGAAACAAAGAAGAAAAGGGATGAAGGAATTCTGGCAGTTTCTGGAGGTTAATGAAGATGAAATGCTCCGAAGGCTTTCATGGAAGCATTAAAGTCCAAAATGGCAGAATTGGATGTTTAAGTTGCTGGGAAATAACAACGACGTTGAACTCGAAAGAACCCGAACAATATACTGAGCGGACCCGAATCAAATACGTTCTTCGTCAACGGACTTGGACCCTCTAGATAGCGATCTAGGAACCCGAAGTATCAAGGATTTGACACACTCAAACAAAGTCTGAATTTGTCAAGAAAAGTTCAATGAAGAACTGAAATTGAGAGAAAATCTCACAAGTGATTTTATTCATAAAATGTCTAACCTTTTCTATACAAAATTAAGTAAATATATAGGAATAAAGGAGAAGTTGGCCAAATTTGAATTTGTGGCCTTAATTCAAACGAAAATTAAAATTTAAATGCTCAAATAACTTCTCCTAGGCTCCTAATATCCTTAGCCACATGTTTTGGCACTTAAAACACATTAAACATGTGTTTAATGTTTGAATTTGAATAAGAAACCACTCATTCTTATCCAATGTTGCTGATTGGTCTTCAAAGCAAGGGCCTTGTTTGGCTTGCTTGCTTTTGGACGCCCAAACTTGTGGAAAAGGGTGCTATGTGGGCCCCACATGCATGGCACATGCGTAGGACACCTGCTCTTCGTGTACGATAGGTTTCAACTGTTGTAGGTTACTTCAACTTTAGTTGAGTTGAGCTGGAAATGGAGATGAACTGAAACGAACTAGCTAAGAGTGTTAGGAGCTAAATGGAGCTGGGAGCTAAGCCTCTAAGCTTCCCCGAGCTAAGGTGAGCTGCGTGCACACCATTGAGCTTCTTCTGAGCTAAATATAATCCACTTGAGCTGGTATTGAACTGCATACGCTCTCCTGAGCTGGAGATGAGCTGGGTATGCCCACTTGAGCTAAGGTTCTCCTAAGTACCTATATTAGAACAATGCAAACACATCTAAAAAGCCTTGTAGTCTTATTTTAACCACACAAACACACTTAAAACCAAATGCAAACATAATTAACATAGTATATACATAAGTAAACACACATACTAATATATATACCTAAATATGTCACATATCAGCATGCAACACATTATAAACAACATATTCTAAGGCATGAACATTCTCAAATGAATCTGAAATGTTAGCACAAGTAAGGAAAAGAGCTTCCCTGTATTTCTTTGCCTTAAAACGTGTGATAGGTCCTGATGGTAAGACCTCCGGATCAACCTGTTCAACTTGACATGATGTGCTCACATCATCCCCCTTTCTTGAAAAGGATTTGACCTCATATCTACAAAAATATCATACAGGTTTAAATCAGAAACATTAAATGTGGCACTTACAGTGTACTCGCCTGGTAAGTCTATCTTGTAGGCGTTGTCATTCACTTTCTCCAACACCTGAAAAGGACCATCTCCTCGCAGTAACAACTTAGACCGCCTTTGGGCTGGAAATCGTTCCTTTCGGAAGTGAACCCAAACCCAATCACCAACATCAAAGGTGACTCGCTTTCTTCCCTTATTTGCTTGCTTTTAGTACTGTTGAGTCCTTCGTTCTAAATTCTCCTTCACCTGTTGATGCAACTTCTTCACATATTCTGCTTTCACTTGACCGTCTCTGTTGGTCACTTGTTCCTGTGGCAAAGGTAACAAATCTGGAGGCGTAATAGGGTTAAAACCATAAACAACCTCAAATGGTAACATCTTAGTAGCAGAATGTATAGCACGATTATACGCAAACTCGACATGTGGCAAACAATATTCCCAAGTCCTAATGTTCTTTTTAATGATGGAACGCAACAAAGTAGATAAAACACGATTAACAACCTCAGTTTGTCCATCAGTCTAGGGATGACAAGTAGTAGAAAACATGAGTTTTGTACCTATTTTGCTCCAAAGAGTCCTCCAGAAATGACTCAGAAACTTAACATCCCTGTCAGAAATAATTGACCTAGGAATACCATGTAATCGAACAATCTCTCTAAAGAATAAGTTAGCCACATTAACAGCATCATTAGTCTTATGGCATGCAATGAAATATGCCATCTTAGAGAATCTATCAACCACAACAAAGACACTATCTCTACCATTTCTAGTTCGAGGCAATCCCAAAACAAAATCTATTGAAATATCAGTCCAAGGGGAATCAGGAATAGGTAGAGGTAAGTACATACCATATGGTGAAACCTTCGGTTTTGCTTTCTTACATGTCACACAACGTTCACAGTACCTTTCAACGTCTCTATGCATCTTAGGCCAAAATAGATGTTCTTTCAATGTCTGTAATGTCTTGGTGACTCCAAAGTGACCCATCAATCCACCCTCATGTGCTTCACGGATCAGAATATCACGCATTGAACCCTGTGGAATGCATATCCTATTTTCTTTGAAAAGATAACCATCATGCCTGTAAAACTTTCCATCTGCACCTTTCTCACAAGCATTATACTTATCTCTAAAATCAGAATCATCAACATACAAGTCACGTATATATGCAAATCCAATCAAATGTGAGTCAAGGTAATTCAAAAGCACATATCTACGTGATAAAGCATCAGCAACGACATTATCTTTACCCTTTTTGTAACGAATGACATAAGGAAAAGACTCTAAAAATTCAACCCATTTAGCATGTCGTTTATTCAATTTATGCTGACCTGTGATATATCGTAAAGCCTCATGATCAGTGTGAATCACAAACTCCTTAGGCAACAAGTAATGTTGCCATGTCTCCAATGCCCGAATTAGTGCATACATCTCCTTGTCATAGACTGGATAATTCAATGTTGCTCCACTAAGCTTTTCACTGAAGTATGCAATGGGCCTTTTTTCCTGCATTAGCACAGCGCCTATACCAACTCTAGAAGCATCACATTCAATTTCAAAAGTTTTATCAAAGTTAGGTAAGGCTAACACAGGTGACTTCGTTAAACAATCCTTAATTTTCAAAAAGGCATCTTCTTGTTCTTTACCCCATAAGAAGCTAGAATTCTTCTTAATAATCTCTGTTAAGGGTGAGGTAATAGAACTGAAGTTAGGAACAAACCGACGATAAAAACTAGCTAAGCCATGAAAAGATCTAACCTGAGCAATCGATGTCAGTTGTGGCCATTCCTGAATTGCCTTTATCTTCTCAGGATCGACTTCAACACCCTGTGCACTAACAATGTAACCAAGAAATGTAAGTTTTTCAGTACAAAACACACATTTCTCTACGTTACCAAACAATCTTTCTTCACGCAAAGTTTGTAAAACAACTCTCAAATGTTCTACATGATCCTGCAAAGTCTTGCTATAAATCAAAATATCGTCAAAATATACAACACAAAACTTTCCAATAAAAGATCGCAGAACATGATTCATCAATCGCATAAAAGTACTAGGTGCATTAGTTAAGCCAAAAGGCATTACTAACCATTCGTACAAACCTAGCTTCGTTTTGAAGGCTGTCTTCCATTCATCGCCTTCTCGCATGCGAATCTGATGATATCCACTCTTTAGGTTAATTTTGGAGAAGATGACGGCTCCACAAAGCTCGTCTAACATATCATCAAGTCTGGGAATAGGATGACGATACTTAATTATAATCTGATTCACAGCTCTACAATCTACGCACATCCTCCAAGACCCATCTTTCTTCGGCACTAACAGTATCGGAACAACACACGGACTCAGACTCTCTCGAATATAACCCTTGTCCATTAATTTTGTCACTTGTCTTTGAAGCTCTTTCGTCTCTTCGGGGTTAGTTCGATAAGCTGGTCGATTTGGAATAGTAGCACCTGGGATAAAGTCAATCTGGTGCTCAATGCCACGAAGAGGTGGCAATCCCCTCGGTGTTTCTTCCGGAAACACATCCTTAAATTCCTGCAAAAGGGAAACAATTGATGCAGGCAAATTAGAAGGAAAGTCAGTCAATAAACAATAATCTTTAAATATTAAAATAAGCAAAGATTGGTGAGAGGATAGACATTTCCTGATTTCTCGATTGCTTGCATAAACATTCATCTTTTTCTTCTCCTTTGCAGCTTCCTTACTCTTTTTTAAGCTTGCTTGATCTTCCATCACTTGACTCGGTGTCAAAGGAGCCAAAGTAATCTTCTTACCTGCATGCATAAAAGAGTATCGATTTGTAAAACCATCATGCATTACCTTCTTGTCATATTGCCAAGGGCGTCCCAAAAGAAGGTGAGTAGCATCCATCGACACAACATCACAAAGGACCTCGTCCTTGTAACTTCCGATCGAAAACGGTATAACTTGTTTTGTTACTTTAAGTTTTCACCCGTCATTCAACCATTGCATTTTATACGGATTCGGATGCTTTGTTGTCTTGAGACCTAACCTGTCAACCATCACTAAACTAGCAACATTAGTACAACTACCGCTATCAATAATAACAACACATACCTTATCTTGAATTTTGCATCGCGTGTGAAAGATATTCTCGCGTTGTTGTTCATCCTGAACCTGTTGCACACTCAGACTACATTTAACAACCATAATTTCCATTACCTTACCAGTCTTAGCAACTTCTAGGACATCCTCTTTATCATCTTCATCAGGGATCTCATGTGGTTCTTCTTCAGAATCTAACTCAATCTCTCCATCATCTCGCATCAACATAACCCTACGATTAGGACACTGGCTAGCAACATGTCCTCGACCAAGGCACTTAAAACATTGAATATCTCTCGATCTCTCTTGTACAACCACTTTTTGTTTACCATTCCCATTATCAGCAACGGGAGGCTTTGGCTTGCTGGACTCGCCTTGTTCTTGAGTCCGAAGTGGCGCTTGTGGTGCTTGTTTCCTAGCATGGTTAAGGGTATATAATGGATTCGTAAAAGATTTAAATGGAGTAGTATTACCTCAAGTAAAAACTTTTCTACGTTGTTGTCGCTCAATTTTCATCGCCATATGCACCAAGTCATCCAATTCGACATAATGCTGCAATTCAACAACGTTAGCAATTTCAGAATTCAAACCTGCCATAAACCGAGCCATAGTCGCCTCACGATCCTCAACTATGTTCGCACGCATCATGGATATCTCCATTTCCTTGAAATAATCCTCGACGCTCCTATCCTGTTTCAAAGTTTGAAATTTGTGAAATAAATCACGATGATAGTGAGAAGGAACAAACCGTTTCCGCATGATACGCTTCATTTCGTCCCATGTTCTCACTGGTCCTTCACCTGTACGTCGTCGACTAACCAGTAATTGATCCCACCACAATAGTGCATAGTCAATAAACTCCAAAGTTGCTAGTCGTACTTTCTTTTGTTCCGAGTAATTGTAACACTCGAAAACGTGTTCAACTTTACTTTCCCATGTTAGATAAGTATCTGGATCTGAACGTCCCTGAAAAGAAGGTATAACAACTTTTATGTTAGAAATATTATCATCAACTGCACATCCTGGTCGTTGATTCGTCCGTGGTGATTGTTCGACGTCGTTTTCATTAAGATTCTCATTTTGGACAGATTGGGAACCACCCCCATCTATTCTATCCAAACGAGACTGAATAGGCTCCAATGCTTGGTCTAAAAGACGCTGTAAGGTTCGAGTAAAAGCCTGCATTTGCAAATCTGGTGGATTACTTCCACCGGGACTACGATCGTCATTACCTGCCATTGCAGCAATGAAAAACAAGAAAAGAAAACTATTATGTTAAACGAAATTTAGTCTCTCACTGCACACACAACAAATTCTCGCAGATCACTCCAAAAGAACAATGCACTCAGCAAAGTAACACTCAACGCTCGTGTTTCACTCAGGAATACTTGAATGGCTCTTTTGATTCCCCTTCTGTGCTCACACTCTCAAATGCCTTTTCCACTTGTTCTCTTGCAAACAGCTCTTTAAGGAACTAATTTGATCCTTCAAACTTGTTATCTGTGTCAAACTCCAAGATATATGTAACGGTGGTACAAACAAGAGTTAAAAGTAAATTAGGGTCTGTTTAGATGACACAAAGGCTGAAAAATAAAGAAAACAAACAAAAAGCAAGGTTGGATAGTAAAACAAAAGAAAAACAATGCTAGAAAGTAAAAAAGAAAGAAAAACAAGGCTAAAAAAAACAAAAGGAAAACAAGAATAAGGCTGGAATTAATGAAGAACAAAGTGAATTAAGGCTGGAAATGAAGTACTTACTGCATTAGAAATGCTTACCACAATCCTATCACTGAACAAACAAGAACACGTCATTTTAAGTGATTTAGAAGCATTCCATGGTAAACGTAAGCATCCTTCATCATTTTTGTGGTCAAACAGCACATATAAACATGAAAATACACTAAATATTCAAATGTGATTTTTTTTCCAAATTTTTCGAATTTCTTTTGTTGACTTTGACTTTTCTGGTCAAACTTTGACTTTGACTTTCTTTTTTTTTTGCAGAATTTCGAATTTTTTTTCTTTTTTTTCTTTTGTTGTTTTTGATATATGTAGTGCAGAAAGTGCTAATATTCAATCTGGCTCTGATACCATATGATATTGGGGATTCGTTGCTTCAAAAACAACGATCCTTGTTTGAAACGAATCTAGGATAATAGCAAGCAAGTCTCTGCAATAAACACAACATTATGAATGTTAGAATGATGTTAAAACAATAAGAAAACAAAGAAAAAAACTGAAACAAAGAAGAAAAGGGATGAAGGAATTCTGGCAGTTTCTGGAGGTTAATGAAGATGAAATACTCCGAAGGCTTTCATAGAAGCATTAAAACGTCCAAAATGGCAGAATTGGATGTTTAAGTTGCTGGGGAATAACAACGACGTTGAACTCGAAAGAACCCGAACAATATATTGAGCGGACCCGAATCGAATACGTTCTTCGTCAATGGACTTGGACCCTCTAGATAGCGATCTAGGAACCCGAAGTATCAAGGATTTGACACACTCAAACAAAGTCTGAATTTGTCAAGAAAAGTTCAATGAAGAACTGAAATTGAGAGAAAATCTCACAAATGATTTTATTCATAAAATGTCTAACCTTGTCTTTACAAAATTAAGTAAATATATAGGAATAAAGGAGAAGTTGGCCAAATTTGAATTTGTGGCCTTAATTCAAACGAAAATTAAAATTTAAATGCTCAAATAACTTCTCCTAGGCTCCTAATATCCTTAGCCACATGTTTTGGCACTTAAAACACATTAGACATGTGTTTAATGTTTGAATTTGAATAAGAAATCACTCATTCTTATCCAATGTTGCTGATTGGTCTTCAAAGCAAGGGCCTTGTTTGGCTTGCTTGCTTTTGGACGCCCAAACTTGTGGAAAAGGGTGCTATGTGGGCCCCACATGCATGGCACATGCGTAGGACACCTGCTCTTCGTGTACGATAGGTTTCAGCTGCTGTAGGTTACTTCAACTTTAGTTGAGTTGAGCTGGAAATGGAGATGAACTGAAACGAACTAGTTAAGAGTGTTAGGAGCTAAATGGAGCTGGGAGCTAAGCCTTTGAGCTGCCCCGAGCTAAGGTGAGCTGCGTGCACACCATTGAGCTTCTTCTGAGCTAAATATAATCCACTTGAGCTGGTATTGAACTGCATACGCTCTCCTGAGCTGGGGATGAGCTGGGTATGCCCACTTGAGCTAAGGTTCTCCTAAGTACCTATATTAGAACAATGCAAACACATCTAAAAAGCCTTGTAGTCTTATTTTAACCACACAAACACACTTAAAACCAAATGCAAACATAATTAACATAGTATATACATAAGTAAACACACATACTAATATATATACCTAAATATGTCACATATCAGCATGCAACACATTATAAACAACATATTCTAAGGCATGAACATTCTCAAATGAATCTGAAATGTTAGCACAAGTAAGGAAAAGAGCTTCCCTGTATTTCTTTGCCTTAGAACATGTGATAGGTCCCGATGGTAAGACCTCCGAATCAACCTGTTCAACTTGACATGATGTGCTCACATCAAGTAAAGGATACTCCATGTCAGCTCACAAGTCCCATACGTGCTCAAATGAAGCATAATTCGAAACGAGGCCTTAGGAGATTCGGATTAGCTCCAAAACACTCCTCACATTAGAAGGGAGTATAATGAAGCTCATGGACCAGCTCACTTTGCTAAAGGCAACTCGGATTAGCTTATTTCAACTTCAAACTTTAGCTAAGTCTTTCAGCTAGATAGCTCAATTCAATCCAACTCACCTCAACTCTAGCTATCACACCCAGCTCAACACCCGAAAGTCACCTACCCTTCACCAAGCATCATGTATGTCCATTATCCACATTGGGCGCCAAAACAAAGAGATAGCACTTTTCATTGGACAGATTCATAATGGTCCACTTGTTTTCCATTTTCGAGCAGGATACAATCAGAATTGAGTTTCGGTGTCTTCATGAAAAATTGTTCCCGTATCTCTTATCTTTCCAACGCATGTTGAATCGCATCAATCCGATATCAGGAGCTCGAGATATGGCCAAATTACTGAAGACAGTGCGGCTGGACCGAGAAGTTACATCTTTTCTAATAGTTTTGGAGGGAGACACCATTCAAATGAATGATTATCCGAATAGTTAAAGGCCATTGCATCCAAACCCCTTAGAAAACTATAAGTAGGACTTGAATTTCATTTTCTAAACACACCATTCAGATTATATAAAATTACTTGTGAGAATTTTCTCTCGTTTAGTTCTTCTTAGAACTTTATCGACTTATCAAGTAGTTTTGTACTTGTGGTGTCACCCCTTTTCTATCCTTATTGATACTTTGGGTTCTTTTATTTTAATATAATAAAAGGGTCAAAGTCCGTTATCACCAACCCTTAAAGATCGATATAAGGTTCAGGATTAGGTTTTCTATAACCTAGTTTCTTCCTTAAGAATCTTTAAGATACTATTTTCATTTCACCATTCCTTATATTTCCTCTCATTCCATTCATCATTCTCAATCCTTTGTCATCCCCACAAAAATGTCATGAACATCCATTTACCCTTATCAACACCACACATCCTCTCTCTTCCATATCAGTCCCTAAATTATTCCTTTCATTCATTTCACCTATTACTTTAATTCTTTATCCTTAATTATTTATTTCGCAGCCATTTCTTGCGAGAGACTTGCTTCCTTCTTAGGTCCTACAATCAAAGTGTACCATTCAGCATCATCAGCAAGATCGGCTCATATAACATGCACTCAAAGAGAGAGGTTATTCATCCAATATACGTTCCAAGAGAGGGTTCATCGATCACAGTATACACTCAAAGAGAAGGATCATTCATTTTGACGTACGCTTGAAGAGAGGGGTCATTCATCATGACATACTCTCAAAGAGAAGTGCCGCCCATCACAGTATACGCTCTAAGAAAGTGACTGTTCATTATGACATGCACACGAAGAGAGGGGTCATTCATCGCGACATACACTCAAAGAGAGGTGTCGTCCATCAAGCTATATGCTCAAAGAGATGGACCACTCACCATGACAGACACTAGAAGAGAAGTGTCATTCATCGCAAAATATGCTCAAAAACTCGAAGTGAGGGGTCAATCATCGTGACATATTCTCAAAGAGAGGGGTCGTCCATCACGGTATACGCTCTAAGAAAATGACTGTTCATTATGACATGCACTCGAAGAGAGTGGTCATTCATCACGACATACGCTCAAAGAGAGGGTCGTGCATCACGACATACGCACAAAGTGAGGGACCGTTCATTATGACATACGCTCGAAGAGAGGGGTCATTCACCGCGACATATGCTTAAAGAGAGGGGTATTCCACCATGATATACGCTCTGAGAAAGGGACCTTTAATTATGACATGTACTAGAAGAGAGGGGTCATTCATCGTGACATACGCTCAAAAAGAGGGGTCGTCTATCAAGGCATACGCACAAAGTGAGGGACCATTCATAATGACATGCACTCGAATTGAGGGTTCGTACATGATGGTATATGCTCAAAAAGAGGGGTCGTCCATGACGGTATAAGCTCAAAGTGAGGGACCATTCATAATGACATGCACTCGAATTGAGGGTTCGTACATGATGGTATATGCTCAAAAAGAGGGGTCGTCCATGACGGTATAAGCTCAAAGTGAGGGACCTTTCATTATGACATGCTCTCGAAGAGACGGGTCATTCATCGCAACATATGCTCAAAGAGAGGGGTCATCGATCATGGTATACGCTCAAAGAGAGGACTGTTCTTTATGACATGCACTCGAAGAGTGGGGTCATTATTCGCGATATACGCTCAAAATGCGGCGGCGGCCATCACGGTATACCCTCAAAGAGATGGACCGTTCATTATGAAATACTATCGAAGAGAGTGGTCATTCATTGCAACATAGGCTCCATGAGAGGGGTCGTCCATCACAGTATACGCTCAAAGAGAGGGACCGTTCATTATGACATGCACTCGAAATTAGAGGTTATTCATCGGGACGTACGCTCAAAGAGGGACCATTAATTATGACATACGCTCAAAGAAATTGGGCATTCAACGCGACATATGCTTAAAGAGCGGGGTCCGTCATCACGATATACGTTCTTAGAAAGGACCCGTTGATTAGGACATGCACTCGTAGAGAGGGACCATTCATCGTGACATAGGCTCAAAAAGAAAGGTCTTCCATCACAGTATACGCTCAAAGAGAGTGACCGTACATTATGACATACGATGCCCGGACAAAGGGGTCATTCATCTCGACATACGCTCAGAGAGTGGGACCACCATTCAATATGACATGCACTCGAAGATAAGGGTCATTCAACGAGACATACGCTCAAAGAAAGGGGTCGTCCATCACGGCATATGCTCAAAGACTGGGACAGTTCATTACGACATATGCTCAAAGAGAGGCGTTATTCACCGCGATATAGGATAAAATAGAGGGATCGTCCATCATGGTATACGCTCTAAGAATGGGACCGTTCATTATGACATGCACTCGAAGATAGGGGTCATTCATTGTGGCATACGCCCAAAGAGAGGGATCATCCATCTTGGTATTCTCTCAAAGAGAGGGACCGTTCATTATGTCATACGCTTGAAGCAAGGGGTCATTCACCATGACATATGCTCAAAGATTGGGGTCGTCCGTCACGGTATACACTCTAAGAAAGGGACTTTTCATTATGACATGCACTCGAAGAAAGGGGTATTTCATCGCGACATACGCTTAAAGAGAAGGGTCATCCATCACGGTATACGCTCTAAGAAAGGGACTGTTCACCATAACAAGCACTCAAAGAGAGTGGTCATTCATCACGACATACGCTCAAAGAGAGGGGTCGTCCATTGCGGCATACACTCAAAAAGAGAGACCGTTCATTATGACTTGCACTCGAATACAGGGGTCATTGATCGCGACATACGCTCAAAGAATAGGGTCGTCCATCACGGCATACGCTCAAAGAGATGGACTGTTCATTATGAGATACGCTCAAAGAGAGGGGTCATTCACCGTGACATACAATCAAATAGAGGGGTCATCCATCACAGTATACGCTCTAAGAAAGGGACCGTTCATAATGGCATGCACTCGAAGAGAGGGGTTGTACATGACAATATACGCTCAAAGAGAAGGACCGTTCATTATGACATGCACTCTAAGAGTGGGGTCATTCAACGCGACATACGCTCAAAGAGAGGAGTTGTCCATCACGGTATATGTTGTAAGAAAGGGACTATTCATGATGACATGCACTCGAAGAGAGGGCTCATTCTTCGTGACATACGCTCAAAGAGAGGGGTCGTCCAGGATGGTTTACGGTCAAAGAGATGGACCGTTCATTATGACAAGCACTCAAAGAGAGGGGTCACTCATCGTGACATAAGCTGAAAGAGGAGTCGTCCATCCCAGTATACACTCATGGAGAGGAACCGTTCACCATGACATGCACTCGAAGAGAGGGGTCATTCATCGTGACATACGCTCAATGAGTGGGGTTGTCCATCACGGCAAACTCTCAAAGAGAAGAATCATTCATTATGACATACGCTTGAAAAGAGTTGTCATTCACTGCGACATACGCTCAAAGAGAGGGGTCGTCTATCACGGTATACGCTCTCAGAAAGGGACCGTACATTATGACATGCACTCGAAGAGAGGGTTCATTTATCGCAGCATACGCTTAAAGAGAGGGGTCGTCCATCACGGTATACTCTCAAAGAGAAGGGATCCTACATTATGACATGCACTTGAAGAGAGGGGTCGTCCATCACGGTATAATCTCAAAGAGAGGGACCGTTTATTATAAAATGCACTCGAAGAGTGGGGTCATTCATCGCGACATATGCTTAAATTGAGTGATCGTCTATCACAGTATATGCTCAAAAATAGGGACCGTTCATTATGACATACCCTCGAAGAGATGATTTATTCACCGTGACATACGCTCAAAGAGCGGGGTCAACCGTCAAGGTATACGCTCTTCGAAAGGGCGGTTCATTATAACATTTACTCGAAGACAGGGATATTCATTGCCACATACGCCCAAAGAGAGGAGTTGTCCATCACGGCATACGCTCAAAGAGAGGTATCATTCATTATGACATATACGCTTGAAGAGAGGGGTCATTCACCGGAAAATACGCTCAAAGAGTGGGGTCGTTCATCACGGTATACGCTCTAAGAATGGGATTGTACATTATGACATGCACTCGAAGAGAGGGTCATTCATCGCGACATACGCTCAAAGAGAGGGGTCGTCCATCACGTTATACGCTCAAAGAGAGAGACCGTTCAACATGATTTGCACTCAAAGAGAGGAGTCGTTCATCGCAAAATACGATCAAAGAGAGGGGTCATTGATCACGGTATGTGCTCAAATAGTGGGACAATTCATTATAACATGTACAAGAAGAGAGTGACCATTCATCGCAACATAAGCTCAAAGAGAGGGGTCGTTCATCATGGTATACGCTCAAAGAGAGGGACCGTTCAACATTACATGCACTCAAAAAGAGGGGTCATCGATTACGGTATACGCTCAAAGAGAGGGGTCATCGATCATTGTATAGAGGGACCATTCATTATGACATGCGCTTGAAGATAAGGATCATTCATACCAACATACGCTCAAAGAGAGGGGTCATCTATCACAGCATACGCACAAAGAGAGGGACCGTTCATTATGACATATACTCGAAGAGAGGGGTCATTCATCACGACATACGCTCAGAGCGTGGGATAGTCCATCATAGTATACACTCTAAGAACGGAACCGTTATTTATGACATACACTCAAAGAGAGGGGTAATTCACAGCGGCATACACTCAACGAGAGGGGTCGCTCGTCACGGTATGCGCTCAAGCAGAGGGACCGTTCACCATGACATGCACTCGAAGAGAGGGGTCTTTCATCGTGACATACGCTCAAAGAGAGGAGTCGTTCATCATGGCGTACGCTCAAAGAGTGGGGTCATTCATCACGACATATGTTCAAAGAGAGGGCTCGTCCATCGCGGTATATGCTCAAAGAGAGGGACCGTTCACCATGACATGCACTCAAAGAAAGGGGTCATTCATCACAATATATGCTCAAAGAGATGGGTCGTCCATCATGGTATACACTCTATGAAAGGGATCGTTCACAATGACATGCACTCGAAGAGACGGGTCATTCATTGTGACATACGCTCAAAGGGAGGGGTCGTCCATCACGGTATACGCTCTAAGAAAGGAACCATTCATTATGACAAGCACTCAAAGAGAGGGGTCATTCATCGCGACATACGCTCAAAGAGAGGGCTCATCCATCATGGTATATGCTCAAAGAGAGGGACCGTTAACCATGACATGTACTCAAAGATAAGGGTCATTCATCGTGACATAGGATCGAAGAGAAGGGTCGTCCATCACGGTATATGCTCTAAGAAAGGGACCGTTCACTATGACATACACTCGAACAGAGGGGTCATTCATCACGACATACGCTCAAAGAGAGTGCTCGTCCATCACGGTATACGCTCTGAGAAAGGGACCATTCATTGTGACATACCCTCGAAGAGAGGGGTCATTCATCACGAATTACGCTCATAGAGAGTGCTGCTCGTCCATAATGGTATAGCTCTAAGAGAGGGACCGTTCACCATGACATGCTCATCGATCACGGTATACGCTCTAAGAAAGGGACCGTTCACTATGACATGCACTCGAAGAAAGGTATCATTCATCGTAACATATGCACAAAGAGAGGGGTCGTCCATCACGGTATACGCTCTAAGAAAGGGATCATTCATTATGACATGCAGTCGAAGAGTGGGGTCATTCATCACAACATATGCTCAAGGAGTGGGGTCGTCCATCACATCTTTATTTAGCATATATTATGCGTAATTAATATTCAATACATGTTTAGTATCATCATACTTATTAGTTTAAGTTGTTTCTTTGCAGGTTATATTAAACACAAATTAAGGGACTATTGGCCATCGCCGTTTTAGCTCAAATGCACTATTTGAGCTCAAAACAAAGAATCATTGTTTGAGGGACTTACCATCTTCCGATCAGCACTAAAATGTACCAAACACTCCTAGGCAGCGAAATGAAGTGGAAGCTAACTTCGTTCCAGCTCACGAATTCAGAATGAGCTCAAAATGACAAATGGTGAATTTCCATTCATATGCGATTCAGATCAGCTCCTACACATTCTTATGGGTTAAGGAGAGTATTATGTCCCTAAGGATCAGTTCACGCATCTAGGGTGTTAGCCGTTCAGCTCAAATCATCACTCAAAGATGGTGAACTTTCAGCTAGATAATTCAACTAACTAGCTCCGCTCAAACCAGCTCAACCTTAGTTCATCCAGCTCATCTTAGCTCACCCTACAACCTTCAACTCAACTAGGGAAGGACAAGTTCTCTCCCAAGAGACACAACCGACCAACCATGGAGGGAAACATGTTTGGGCGTCAAAACAAAGAGATATCACTCTTCATTGGTCAGATTCATGATGGTCAACTTGTTTGCCAATTTCGAGTAAGATACAAGTAGAATTGGGTTTCGATGTCTTCATGAAAGTTATTCCTCTATCTCTTATCTTTCCAACGCATGTTGATGTGCAGGCTGGAATTTTGAACCGAAAAGTTATAACAGTTCTTGGAAGGAGACACCATTTAACCCAAACGGTTAAGGAGGAAGACACCACCAATTGAACAGACACCAAGGCCACTATTCAGCCACTTTTTCAAAGGGGAATGTCCCTTGGCCACACCCTTTTATTTCTTAGAAATATGTAGCCATTTTTGCATATGAACACACAACTTTGAATCAAATTATTTATTTCGTGAGTTAATCTCTCATTCTTGCTCTTTTAAGAATTTTATCAACTTATCAAATCATCTGTTTGATTTGTGGTGTCACCCTCCATCCCTTATAGTTTAGATTTCAGGAATTACATTTCTAAAAGGTCTAAGTGCATCTACCATCCTCAGAGTTGCAACTAGATTGGGTTTATGTTCCTATAACATAAGTTCAACCTTTTCCCCTTTGAATACTATCATTCCATCATCACATAATCACCATCCACCTTCCATTTTCGTCCACCATTCTTCACCAGCCCTTAAAATATCCTTCCATATCATTTACTTTAGTTAAACACCTCCATTTCCTTCCTTAATCAACCATCAACATCCCCCATGCATTCTCTTCACCAAGACAACTTCCTTATCATCTAAACAATGCCCCACACCATAACCTCTTCCCAAATCACCCCTATCTTATTTCCAACAACATTTAACATTCTTTTGTTAAGGAATCAAGTGTGACACAAGGCTTGCTTGCATTCTAAGGTCAGGACAATCAAAGCTTACCATTACATGCACTCGAAGAGAAGTGTTATTTATCACAACATAAGCTCATAGAGAGGGATTATCGATCTCGGTATATGCTCAAAGGGAGAGACCGTTTAGTATGACAAGCACTCGAAGAGAGGGGTGATTCATCGCGCATAAACTCAAAGAGAGTGATCGTTCATCACGATATACGCTCTAAGAAAAGGACCATTCAATATGACATGCACTCGAAGAGAGAGGTCCTTCATCACGACATACGCTCAAAGAGAGGGGTCGTCCATCAAGGTATACGATCAAAGAGAGGGACCTTTCCTTTTGACATACCCTCAGAGGGAGGGGTTATTCATCGCGACAAAGGCTCAAAGAGAGGTGTCGTTCATCACGGTATACGCTCAAAGAGAGGGACAATTTATTATGACATGCACTCGAAGGGAGGGGTCATTCATCGATATATACTCTCAAACAGAGGCGTCATCGATCATGGTATACGCTCAAACAGAGGGACCGTTCATTATGATATGCACTCGAGAAAGGGGTCATTCATTGCGACATACGCTGAAAGAGAGGGGTCGTTCATCATGATATACGCTCAAATAATGGGAATGTTCACCATGATATGCGTGACATACGCTTGAAGAGAGGGGTCATTCATCGTGACTCACACACAAAGAGAAGGGTCATCTATCACTATATACGCCAAAGGGAGGGACCATTCATTATGATATGCACTCAAAGAGAGGGGTCATTCATCGCGATATACGCTCAAAGAGAGGGGTCATCCATCACGATATACACTCAAATAGAAGGACCGTTCACTATGACATGCACTCGAAAGAGGGGTCATTCATCGTGACATATGCTCAAAGAGAGGGATGTCCATCATGGTATATGCTCAAAGAGAGGGACAGTTCATTATGACATACGCTCTAAGAAAGGGTCCGTTCATTATGATATGGACTCGTAGAGAGGAGTCATTCATCGCGACATACCCTCAAAGAGAAGGGTCGTCTATCACAGTTTACGCTCTAAGTAAGGGACGGTTTATTATGACATGCACTCGAAGGGAGGGGTAATTCATCGCGACATACGCTCAAAGAGAAGAGTTGTCCATCACGGTATATGCTCAAAGAGAGGGATCGTTCACCATGACATGCACTCGAAGAGAGGGGTCATTCATCGTGACATAAGATCAAAGAGAGGGGTAGACCATCACGACATACACTCAAAGAGAGGGATCGTTCATTACGACATACGCTTGAAGAGAGGAGTCGTCCATCACGGTATACACTCTAAGAAATGGACCGTACATTATGACATGCACTCGAAGTGAGGCATCATTCATCGTGAGATATGCTCAAAGAGAGGGGTCATGGATCACAGTATACGCTGAAAGAGAGGGACTGTTCATTATGACATGAACTGGAAGAGAGGGGTTATTCATAGCGACATTCGCTCAAAGAGAGGGGTCATCCATCGCGGTATACGCTCAAAGAGGGGGACCGTTCACCATGATATGGATTCAAATATAGGGGTAACTCATCAGAACATACGCTCAAAGAGAGGGGTCATCCATCACGGTATATGCTTAAAGAGAGGGATCGTTCATTATGACATGCGCTCGAAGAGAGGGGTCATTCATCGCGACATACGCTCAAAGAGAGGGATCGTCCATCACAGTATACGCTCAAAGAGAGGGACCGTTCATTATGACATACGATCGAAGAGATGGGTCATTCACCTCGACATACGCTCAAAGTGTGGGGTCAACCATCACGTATACGCACTAAGAAAGGTCTCGTTCATTATGACATGCACTTGTAGAGAGAGATCATTCATCGCGATATACGCTCAAAGAGAAGGGTCGTCCATCATGGTATTTGATCGAAGAGAGGGACCGTTCACCCTTACATGCACTCAAAAGAAGGGTCATTGATCGCAATATATGCTCAAAGAGAGGGGTCATCGATCACGATAAACGCTCAAAGAGAGGGACCGTTCATTATGAAATGCACTCAAAGAGAGGAGATGTCCATCACAGTATACGCTCAAAGACCGGGACAAATTCATTTTGACATATGCTCGAAGAAAGAGGTCAATCATCAAGACATACGCTCAAAGAAAGGGCACGTCCATCACGGTATACGCTCTATGAAAGGGACCATTCACAATGACATGCACTCAAAGGTAGGAGTCATTCACTGCGACATACGCTCAAAGAGAGGGGTCGTCCATCACGGCATATGCTCAAAGAACGGGAATATTCACTATGACATACGCTCAAAGAGAGGGATCAGTCATCACGACATATGCTCAAAGAGAGTGGTCGTTCATCACGATATACGCTCTAACAAAGGGACTGTTCATTACGACATGCACTCGAAGAGAGGGGTCATTCATCGTGACCTACGCTCAAAGAGAATGGTTGTCCGTCACGGTATACGCTCGACGAGAGGGACCATTGACCGTGACATGCACCGAAGAGAGGGGTCATTCATCGTGACACACGCTCAAAGAGAGGGGTCATCCACCATGGCATACACTCAAAGACGGGGACTGTTCATTATAATATATGCTCGAAGAGAGGAGTCATTCATCGCGACATACGCTCAAAGAGAGGGGTTATCCATCACGGTATACGCTCTAAGAAAGGGACTATTCACTATGACATGCACTCGAAAAGAGGTGTCATTTATCAAGACATATGCTCAAAGAGAGGAGTCAATCATCAAGACTTACGCTCAAAGAAAGGGCTCGTCCATCACGGTATACGCTCTATGAAAGGGACCGTTCACAATGACATGCCCTCAAAGATAGGAGTCATTCACCGCGATATACGCTCAAAACGAGGGGTCGTACATCATGGCATACGCTCAAAGAACGGGAATATTCACTATGACATACGCTCAAAGAGAGGGGTCATTCATCACGACATATGCTCAAAGAGAGGGGTCGTCCATCACACTATACGCTCTAAGAAAGGGACCATTCATTATGATATGCACTCGAAGAGAGGGGTCATTCATCGCGACATACGCTCAAAGAGAGTGGTCGTCCATCACGTCATATGCCTAAAGGGAGGGATCGTTCATTATGACATACACTTGAAGAGAGGGGTCATTCACCATGAGATATGTTCAAAGAGATGGGCCGTCGATCACGGTATACGTTCATATAGTGGGACAGCTCATTATAACATATGCTCGAAGTGAGGGGTCATTTATCGCGACATATGCTTAAAGAGAGGGATCGTCTATCACGGTATACGCTCAAAGACAGGGATAATTCATTATGACATATGCTCGAAGAGAGGGGTCATTCACCATGAGATACGTTCAAAGAGATGGGCCGTCGATCACGGTATACGTTCATATAGTGGGACAGTTCATTATAACATATGCTCGAAGTGAGGGGTCATTCATCGCGACATATGCTTAAAGAGAGGGATCGTCTATCACGGTATACGCTCAAAGACAGGGATAATTCATTATGACATATGCTCGAAGAGAGGGGTCATTCATCACGACATACGCTCAAAGAGAGCGCTCGTCCATCAGGGTATACGCTCTAAGAAAGGGACCGCTAACAATGACATGCACTTAAAGATAAGAGTCATTCGTCGCGACATACTCTTAAAGAGAGTGTTCGTCCATCACGGCATACTCTTGAAGAACAGGACTATTCACTATGAGATACACTCAAATAGAGGGGTCATTCATTGTGATATATGCTCAAAGAGAGGGGTCGTCCAATAGAGTATACGCTCGAAGAAAGGGTCCGTTCATTATGACATACACTCGAAGGGAGGGGTTATTCATCGCGACCAACGCTCGAAGAGAGGGGTCGTCCATAACAGTATACTCTCAACGAGGGGGACCGTTCACCATGACATGCACTCGAAGAGAGGGGTCATTCATCGTGACATACGCTCAAAGAGAGGGGTCGTCCATTACGGCATATGCACAAAGTGAATGACCACTAATTATGACATACACTCGAAGAGATGGGTCATTCACCGCGACATACGCTCATAGAGAGGGGTCTTCCATCACGGTATACACTCTGAGAAAGGGACCGTTCATTATGACATGCACTCAAAGAGAGGGGTCATTCATCGCGACATACGCTCAAAAAGAGGGGTCGTCCATCATGGCGTACGCACAAAGTGAGGGACCGTTCATTATGACATTCGATCGAAGAGAGGGATCATTCACCGTGACATACGCTCAAAGAGAGGGGTCTTCCATCACGGTATACACTTTGAGAAAGGGACCGTTTATTATGACATGCACTCGAAGAGAGGGGTTGTTCATCTCGACATACGCTCAAAGAGAGGGGTCGCCCCTCACGGTATATGCTCAAAGGGAGGGGTCATCCATCACAGTATACGCTCTAAGAAAGGAATCGTTCATTATGACATGCACTCGAAGAGAGAGGTCATCATCGCGACCTACGCTCAACGAGAGGGACTGTTCACCAAGATATGCACTCGAGGAGAGGGGTCATTCATCGCAACATACGCTCAAAGAGAGGGGTCATCCATCACAACATATGCTCAAAGATAGGGACTGTTCATTATGATATACACTCGAAGATATGAGTCATTCATCGCGACATAAGCTCAAAGAGAGTGGTTGTCCATCACGGTATACGCTCTAAGAAAGGGACTGCTCACTATGACATGCACTCAAAGAGAGGTGTCATTTATGACATACGCTCAAAGAGGTGGATCATCGATCACGATATATGCTCAAAGAGAGGGAGCATTCATTATGATATGTACTCGAAAAGAGGGGTCATTCATCACGACATACGCTCAAAGAGAGGGGTCGTCCATCACGGCATATGCACAAAGTGTTGGACCGTTCATTATAACATGCGCTCGAAGAGAGGGGCCATTCACCGCGACATACGCTCAAGGAGAGGGGTCTTCCATCAAGGTATACGCTCTGAGAAAGGGACTGCTTATTCTGACATACACTCGAAGAGAGGGCTCATTCATCGCGACATATGCTCAATGAGAATGGTCATCCATCACAGTGTACGCTCTAAGAAAGGGACTATTTGTTATGACATGTACTCGAAGAGAGGGGTCATTCATTGCGACATACGCTCAATGAGAGGAGTTGTCCATCACGTTATATGCTCAAAGAGAGGGACCGTTCGCCAAGACATGCACTCAAAGATAAGGGTCATTCATCGCGACTTATGCTCAATGAGAGGGGTCGTTCATCACGCCATACGCTCAAAGAGAGGGACCATTCATTATGGCGTACGCTTGAAGGGAGGTGTCATTCACCGCAACATACGCTCAAAGAGAGGGTCATCCATCATGATATACGCTCTAAGAAAGGGACCGTACATTATAACATTCACTCGAAGAGAGTGGTCTTTCATCGCAAGGTACGCTCAAAGAGAGGGGTCATCGATCACGGTATACGCTCAATGATATGATCACAACCAACAATGAATAAGAAGAATTTCCTATTGGACCTGTGACTCGTGCTAAAACCCAGAAATTCCAAGAGGCCATGGGAAATCTATTTGTTGAAGACTAGAAATAGAGAATGCAGCACCAGCTTTATTGGAACAATACAGCCTCCTACTTGTGCATGAGTTTGCATGAGTTCTTTCTTAAGTTTTTAAATTTAATTTCAGCATGTGTGCATGAATAAATAATAATGCTTGATGTTCACTTAAGCATTTTAGTTCAATTAAGTTCATTAGTTTAATTAATGCATGATAGTTCACTTAAAGCATGTTAGTTTTCTTATGTTTATAAGTTAATTTAGTGTGTGAGTAAATTAATTAAACTAGATGATTCAATATAACTAGTTTTATTAATTAATCTAGCTCATTAAATCTGTTTCATGCATTCACTTCTATTTTTATTGAATAAAGTTGTTATCTAATGGTTGCATATATATTTCAGCTATGGTATTCTTTTGGAGCAAATAGTTGATCATATTCTCAGGAATGACAAGGCATTTACATCAATTAAAGTCCCTTGAAGACCCATCAAGGCTGATTGGTTACAATGCAATTCAATGGAGCAATTACACCACTGAATGTTGTTATTTCCAGCAATGGTTTTAAGGCTTTCAAGAGAGTCTTTACATCATTTTAAGGTTGTCAGTTTCAGCAACCAAGAAAGACAAGACATGCAATGAAAGCCTTCATTATCACAATTTAAGGGAGAGTAGAGACAAGAATTAAAAACAACAGTTAAGGAGAGAATTCGAGGAATATTAGTCAACTTGTTCGCCATTTTTGGATTGGATACGGGCATATTTGAATCTTGAGGTCTTCATCAAACTTACTCCCGTATTCCTTAGCATTCATTATCCCGTATTCATCGCGACATACGCTCAAAGAGAGGGTCCGTCCCTCACGGTATACGCTCAAAGGGAGGGACTGTTCATTACGACATGCACTCGAAGAGAGGAGTCATTCATCGCGACATATGCTCAAAGAGAGGGGTGGTCCATCACGGTATACGCTCTAAGGGACCATTCACTATGACATGCATGCGAAGAGAGGGGTCATTTATCGCGACACTCGCTCAAAGAGAGGGGTTGTCTATCATGGTATACGCTCTAAGAAAGGGACCATTAATTTTGACTTGCACTCGAAGAGAGGGATCAAATATCGCGACATAAGCTCAAAGAGAGGTTTCGTCCCTCACGGTATATGCTCAAAGAGAGGGAGGTTCACCATGACATACACTCGAAGAGAGCAGTTATTCATCGCAACAAGCACTCAAAGAGAGGGGTCATCAATCACGGTATACACTCAAAGAGAGGGACCGTTCATTATGACATATGCTCGAAGAAAGGGGTCATTCATCAGGACATACGCTCAAAGAGAGGGCTTGTCCATCACGGTATACGCTCTAAGAAAGGGACCGTTCACTACGACATGCAGTCGAAGAGAGGAGTCTTTGATTGCGACATATGCTCAATGAGAGGGGTCATCCATCATGGTATAATCTCTAAGAAAAGGTCCATTCACTATAACATGCACTCGAAGAGAGGGGTCATTCATCGTGACATACACTCAATGAGAGGGGTCGTCCATCACTATATACGCTCTAAGAAAGGGACCATTAATTATGTCATGCACTCGAAGGGAGGGGTCATATATCGCAACATACGCTCAAAGAGAGGGGTCGTCCATCACGGTATACGCTCTACGAAAGGGACCATTAATTATGACATGCACTCGAAGGGAGGGGTCATATATCGCGACATACGCTCAAAGAGAGGTGTTGTCCATCACGGTATACGCTCAAAGAGAGGGACCATTCACCATGACATGCACTCGAAGAGAGGGATCATTCATCGCGACAAACGCTCAAAGAGAGGGACCATTCATTATGACATACACTCGAAGAGATGAGTCATTCATGACGCCATACACTCAGAGAGAGGGGTCATCCATCATGGTAAACGCTCTAAGAAAGGGATCATTCATTATGACATACACTCGAAGAGAGGCATCATTCATCGCAACATACACTAAAGAGGGGTCATCGATCACAGTATACGCTAAAAGACAGGGACCATTCATTATGACATGCACTCAAAGAGATGGGTCATTCATCGCGACATACGCTCAAAGAGAGGGGTCGTCCATCACGGTATACGCTCAAAGAGAGGGACCGTTCACTGTGATAGGCACAAGAATAGAGGGGTTATTCATCGCGACATACTCTTAAAGAGAGTGGTCGTCCACAACGGCATACGCTTAAGAAGAGTGACCATTCATTATGACACATGCTCGAAGAGAGGAGTCATTCAACGCGACATATGCTCGAAGAGACGGGTTTTCCATCATGTATACGCTCTAAGAAAGGGTCCATTGACTATGACATGCACTCAAAGAAAGTTTTCATTTATCACGACATACATTCAAAGAGAGGTGTCATCGATCATAGTATACGCTCAAAGAGAGGGATCGCTCATTATGACATGCACTCGAAGAGCAGGTTCATTCCTTACGATATAAGCTCAAAGAGAGGGGTCATTCACCGGGACATATGCTCAAAGAGAGGGGTCATCCATCACGGTATATACTCAAAGAGTGGGACAGTTCACCATGATATGCACTCAAGAGAGGGGTCGTTCATCGTGGCATACGTTCAAATAGAGGGGTCGTCCATCATGGTATACACTCAAAGAGAGGGACCGTTCATTATGACATACACTAGAAGAGATGGGTTATTCACCGTGACATATGCTTAAAGAGATGGATCGTCCATCACGGTCTACGCACTAAGATAGGGACCGTTTATTATGACATACACTCGAAGAGATGGTCATTCATTGCGACATACGCTCAATGAGATGGGTCGTCCGTCACGGTATACGCTCAAAGAGAGGGACCGTTCACCATGATATGCACTCAAAGAGAGTGATCATTCATCGCAACATACGCACAAAGACCGTTCATCAATCACGTTATATGCTTAAAGAGAGGGACCGTTCATTATGATATGCACTCGAAGTGAAGGGTACACTTTGATTGTAGGACCTAGGAAGGAAGCAAGTCTCTCGCAAGAAGTGGCTGCAAAATAAAGAATTAAGGATATGGAACGAAAGGAATAGGTGAAATGAATGAAAGGAATAGTTTAGGGGACTGATACGGAAGCAGAAGGATGTGTGGCGTTGATAAGGGTGAATGGATGTTTCGGAAATTTTGTGGGGATGAAAAAGTTTTGACAATGATGAATGGAATAAGAGGAAATGTATGGAATGGTGAAATGGAAATAGTATCTTAAAGAAAACCTAATCCTGAACCTTATATCGATCTTTAAGGGGTGGTGATAAACGGGCTTTGACCCTTTTAGTATATTAAGCTAAAAGAACTCGAAGCATCAAGATGGATAGAAAAGGGTTGACGCCACAAGTATAAAAGTACTTGATATGTCGATAAAGTTCTAAGAAGAACTAAACGAGAGAAAAAATCTCATAAGCAATTTTATATAATCACAATGGTGTCTTTACAAAATGAAATCCAAGTCCTATTTATAGTTTTCTAAGGGGTTTGGCCGAAATGGCCTTTAACTATTCGGATAACCATTCATTTAAATGGTATCTCCCTCCAAAACTATTCAAAAAGATAACTTCTCGGTCCAACCTGCACTGTGTTTAGTAATTTGGCCATATCTAGAGCTACCAATATCGGATTGATGCGATTCAACATGCGTTGGAAAGACAATAGATAGGTGAACAATTTTCATGAAGAAAGCGAAACCCACTTCTGCTTGTATCCTGCTCAAAAATCGAAAACAAGTGGACCATTATGAATATGTCCAATGAAAAGTGCTATCTCTTTGTTTTGGCGCCCACTTCCTTTTCCTCCATGATCTTTACGCCCAATGTGGATAGTGGATAGACATGATGCTTGGTGAAGGGTAGGTGACCTTCGGGTGTTGAGCTGGGAATGATAGCTAGAGTTGAGGTGAGTTGGATTGAACTGAGCTATCTAGCTGAAAGACTTAGCTAAAGTTTGAAGCTAAAATAAGTTAATCCGAGCTGCCTTTAGCGAAGTGAGCTGGTCCATTAGCTTCCTTATATTCTCTTCTAGTCTGAGGAGTGTTTTGGAGTTAATCCGAATCTTTTAAGGCCTCATTTTGAATTATGCTTCATTTGAGCTCGTATGGGACTTGTGAGATGACATGGAGCTATCCTTTAGTCCTTTAAGTACTGTAGGAGTGTTCCATGCATTTCCAAGCTATTCTTAAGTTGGCTCCTTGTGTTTCTAGCATTGTCTTCCGTTTAGCTTCTTTTGAGCTTACTGAGCTGACACTGAACTACTATTTACTCCTTGAGCTGTAGGTAAGTCCTATGAAGAAAACATAATAATGAAAATAATTACATGAGTTTAGAACTAAGCTAAAACTTTTAATCAATGTGGTTATATAACTATTCATTTTAATAGCTTAAGTAATATAACTCTTAAGTAGCTTAATATAAAGTATATAAAAGTAATAAATACTAAGATTAAAAACTCCCCTTTAATCCCATGCGTGAAATGAAGCATGAAAGCATGAGATAAATGAGTAGAAATAAACACGTATCACCAAATATTATTAAATAAAATTTTATGAGTTTAAATAGTTAATAATAGGCTTTTAAACAAAATTATACTAATTAATTTCAAATTCTCAGTTTTTTACTTGTTAAAATTCGAACGGATTCTTAATAAAGCACATTTAGACATGCACGTTTTAATCGTAACAAAACAATAACCAAATATTATTAAATCAAATTTTATGATTTTAAATTGTTAATTATGGGCTTTTGAACAAAATTATACAGATTAATCTCAAATTTTCAGCTTTTTACTCAGTTAAAATTCAAACGGATTCTCTATAAAGTCCATTTAGACAAGCACGTTTTAATCGCAACAAAACGACAACCAAATGTTATTAAACCAAATTTTATGAGTTCAAATAGTTAATTATGGCTTTTGAACAAAATTATATAGATTAATCTAAAATTTTCAGTTTTTTACTCGGTTAAAATTCGAATAGATTAAACGGGATATTGTTTTTTCTCTCCTCTTTCCTCCCTCTCTCACCCTCTCTTCCCTTTCATGTCTTCTACTGCCTCCATCGTCCCTCTCCACCGACCCTCCCCTCCCTTGATCAGCCACTTTTCACCAACTCCGCTGCTGGGAGAGGAAGAAACAACACCCGTCTCAAACTCTACAAGGTATTTTCTTGTGATTTTTCTCATTCTTTCGCTTTACTGTTTCATTGTGAATCCTTCCCTTTGGAATGCTATGTTTTCTGGTGGTCATCAACATCACTGTTGGTATGGATCTTTGCCATGCCTCCGCCAACAATGTCGCTTGTCTTCTCCAATCACCATGGAAGACTTGAAAGATACAACCAGTGAGATAAGTTGGGTTTTATTAATTATATTTCATGAAAGTTTTACTTGGTCTTTAGACAGGGTCATTGCTACACAATTACCACCCTTGAGAAGGGATCAATATAACATCATATATGATGTAATAATCTTCATCAATATAACATCCAACTGCCTCTCAGGTAAGAGATCTGGAGATTCCTTGAGTATTCGCCAATTTCATCTCCTTTATTGGTTGTTTCCTTTCTTAGAGATCTTAGTTGTAGAGGCGAATCAAGCAAGTTACAATCCGATGCTGTATGCCTCAGTATTGTCTCAACCTAACCAGACTTCTTCCATTTTACAAGTATTTGTTATTTATTCTAGTAAGCATTCTTGGATAGAATTTTACTTCGGCATGAACAAAACCTTGTTGTTCCCCTTAATCTTTTTATTATTATCATTCCTTAATTCCCATGAACTCCATCCATTATTTTTCATATGGAACCACAACTTTGGTTCTCTATTTTCTGGAGCCCTTAGATCGGAAATTTATATTTGGGTTCTGAAACAACTTTATTGATTTTTTTAGTCTACAGGAGGTCGCCTGTGCCGATCTCATCGATACTCCGATCACACGACATGGTTATGTACAAGATTTTGGATTGACTATCGGTCCAACATATATACATCTCCAGGAGATCGTTTTCATCGATACTAAACAAGATTATGGATTTTCTATCGGTCCTACATATCTACATCTCCAGGAGATTATTTTTGTCGATCTCATCGATTCTCCGATCATACGACATGGTTATAAACAAGATTATGGATTGGTTATCGGTCCAACATATCTATGTCTCCAGGTTAGGTTCTTTTTAAACAAATGTTCCAGGTTTTTGCGTGTTAGATTTTATGGCTTTTGGTTTTTCTTTACAAGGGGTTTTGTTGGTTTTCTTTATCAACGATCCATGCTCGTACGTATGTTATGGATCTCTCTCCATCACACCTATGAGTTTGGTGTTTTTGTTTTGGCGACACATTCTTCTACACTTAACCATGAACAATTTACCGACGTTGAACCTTGTCTTCAACACATTGTTCTAGAATGTATTTCTCAACAGGTTTACGTTTTGTCGCGCAACAACCGCCTCCAGGTTGATCGCACAGTGTATTGGTGTGTACGTCCACGTCTCTATAATCTCGATAGATTTTCTGGTCTGTTCCGTTTTGGAAGAACCGAGATAAAAGGACTCAATCACATTCACAAGTCCTGATTGGATCTTTTTCGATCCAGTCCCATCTCTTGTTGAATTGGTTCAGTTTTGGCAGATTCAAGCAATCAAAACCTACTCCAAGAATACGTACTTCCCGTGTCTTTTTTCTCTAGCGATGACTGAAACTGGACGTGGTTTTGCTGGCTCTGTCTCCATCGACAGGTAAATTATTTCGGTTTGAACATAAGTTTTTACTATTATATGTATTTATTTTTTATTTACATACCTCAATTCAGATTAATTCTTTTTAGATCATGCTTCTCCTTTCTGTACATTTTGGACTATTATCTGTTTTATAACACCTTGTTTAATTTTTTGAATATACCACCCTTAACTAGGGATCCATCCAACACCTTTCATGGTGTAATATCCTCAAACAAGTTGCACTATCTAAATCTCCTGCGACTCTATACATTCAATCCAACTAGGTTGGTAACGATCGCTTATTGGTTTCTCTCTCTTGTTTTATATCATGTTTATCTTATTTTCGCTATGAACTTCATGTTTATACCATCCTTTTTAAGGGATTTATCCAACATAATCTATGGTGTATTATCATCAACCAAACATTCTTCTTTAATTTTTACCTTTCTGTTCACGATTCCTTGGATGTATTCCAATCAAGTTTTGTTAGTGCTTTTTCTATCTTCCTCTATTCTTTCAGCGTCTGACATTGTTGCTTACTATGTTTATTTACCTTCTAACTTTTTTATTTGCCTTGTGTGGCAAAAAGCAACAAACATGGTCGATACTACAGGCCCCGTTGTTACTTTCCCTAATGCCATGATGTTTTAACAGAATGGCTCAACACTCCAGTTAGAGTGTATAAGGTGTGAACAAGGATCTGGTTTGGCTTCCTTGATAAGCTTACTATCTCCACAAGGTTTCGTTTTGCTCTATGTTTGCACCAAATATAACACATTCGGCCCTTTGCTCCATGTTTGCACCAAAGGTTTCGTTTGGCTCTTTTTCATTGAGTCTTCTCTTGTTCCATGTTTTCTTAAATTCTATGTACACCTTTTACCCTATTCTTTATGTCATGTTCCTCCCTTTTATCCTCAGTTTACTAATTTTGATTCTATTTTTTCCATGGCTTTCCCTCTGATCTTTCTTCAAGATTGGTGTCTTACCTCTCATTTGGTCTTTGGTAATCTCTCTTACTCGGTAAGACCTCTACTTCCAAAAGTTTTGCTAACTTTATTATTGATGTTTGTTTCCTCGAAATTAGTATATTCTATACAATGGTATTATCAAATTATTCCCATTATGATTGTTTTTGTTATGTGTCTACCAACCCTTCCACGGGTTATTTCCAACACCTTTCATGGTGTATGCTTTTCTAAATTCATAAATATACCACCCTTTCAGTGGGAATTTTCTAAAACCATCTCTGGTGTATTATCATCAACCAAACAATTTTTTGAAGTAACAACTCTTTTTCTTACGTTTCCTTGGATAATCTCATATCTCGACTAATTGGGTGCTGGTTTTGGCCTTGTCGTCAGGGATCTTTAGATCTAAAAACTTTATCAATATTTGGTATTTTATATCAATTGAACATCAAGCTTTTTATTCTATAACTAGCTATTATCTTGTTCACCACAGTAAGTCTTCTATTCTATTTACAATTAGGACTCCTATTTACTCTCAACTTAATCCTTTTATACTACACGTTCTAGGTATCCTATTAAACACAACTCATTGTGTATCTTCTCAATCCCTTGAACTCTACCAAATCGAAGATTGACATATATATTTTCAACCCTTGGATAGGGGTCTGTCCAACACCTTTTATGGTGTATTCTTATCAAACAAGTCTACATGTTATTTTAAATTCTTGCTCTTCATGAGAAGTTTAGATGATATGGTGTTATGCTACTTTCTTGAACCTAGTCCATCAGAACGAAGAATGCATGAGTTTGATTTTCCTACTTTAACTCAATTTTATACAAAGACTCCATCATATGATGAGGGATATAGTTCTAAATGTCCCCGACCTCCATCAAAATCTTCATTTAAGAAAGCTAGGATGAGCAGCGAAAAAAACACTCCGGTGGAGGTTGACAATGATCAACCACGCCGAGGGAAATGAAAATATTATGCTGGAACTGTCAGGGTCTTTGCAATTCCCAGGCAATTCATGTATTACAATGTGTTGTCCACAAGCATGATGCTGATCTTTTATTTTTTTGCAAAACTAGATTAAATAGACACAATCTTGATCGCATTAATATTAAACTAGGAATGCAAGGTTGTATACCAGTTGAATCTAGCCCCACTTGTATGGGGCTTGCTATTATTTACGATAATAAGACTACCATTGATTTGCTTTCTTACTCGGATCGTCATATTGATGTTATTATACATTTTGGCCAATTGCAATTCCATTTTTCTGGTGTATATATTTTTCTTGAAACGGCAAACAAATATAAAACTTGACAACTAGTGGACACATTACAATCAGCTTCTTCTCTTGCATGGCTCTTAGGGGGGGACTTTATGAAATCCTACACGATAATGAAAAGTAAGGCGGTATTCGTCGGGCACGATCACAAATTAATAATTTCAGAGATTGTCTTGTGAGAAATAATCTCTTCGATTGTAAACCAAAATCTAGATCTTTCACTTGGAAAAGGTCTGGACCTAATACCGAAACCATTATGGAAAGAATTGATAGGTTCCTTGTTAAATCCTCTTGGTTTAATGTCTTTCCTAGCTTCTAAGCTACGTCATTATTTCAAGCCCGATTTGATCACTGCCCCATCTTAATGGACACTAGGCCCTCCCATGCAATCAGAACGAAAGCTTCTAGGAACCTCTTCCGCTATGAGAATTATTGGGCTGATAACCCGGAAGTCTCTTCTCAAACTAAAGAGATTTGGTCTAACCCATCCAGCACTACCATTGTTAAACTTCATGAAATTGGGTATTTTCTAGAATCTTGGCAAACAAACAAACGTATCAAGTCATATGAACTTATTAACCAGTTAACTGACTTTATAAATATTTGCCTCAAGCGACAACTTTCAGATGATAATATCAATAATTTTATATTTGCCAAAAGTGATCTTGATAGCCTGTTTAATGCGAAAGAAATCTATTGGGCACAACGCGCCCGCACCACCTGGCTAGAATATGGTGACAAAAATACTTCCTTTTTCCATGCATGAGAAAACAATCGCCGACGAAAAAACCATATTACTGGGCTTTTCAACAATGAGAACATTTGGCAAACGCACACGAAAGATATCATGGCTACTGCCATTGATTACTTCCAGACTCTCTTCTCATCCTCTTCTCCTACTATTGCATCTTCTATTTTGGACAACATTCCAAATATTATTACTGATACCATGAACAATGACCTTAATAAGGAATTCATAGTAGAAGAAATTACCACTGCTTTTCGCGATACTGATCCGAGGAAAGCCCCGAAGTTTATTACATATTTCCATGTGGTTTCTTTAGGAAACATTGGGATATTGATATGTGCACGCCCAAACTTAAATTCTGCCCATACCCTATGTCACACAAGTGCAATCAGGGTGTTCTACTTAATCCTCTTTATTTATTCAATTCATGTGCTGTAGCTTGCTCATATTATATACCTATAATGTTTATTTCCTTATATTACTATTGATAACTTAGTAATTGGTATTGAACCACAGCTTTATCTAGCTTATATTATGCATTATTAATATTCAACACATGTTTAGTAACATCATACTTATTAGTTTAAGTTGTTTCTTTGCAGGTTATATTAAACATAGCTTAAGGGACTATTGGCCAGCTCCGTTTTAGCTCGAATGCACCATTTGAGCTCAAAAAAAGAATCGTTGTTTGAGGCACTTACCAGCTTCTGATCAGCACTAAAATGTACCAAACACTCCTAGGCAGCGCAATGAAGTGGATGCTAGCTTCATTCCAGTTCACGAATCCAGAATGAGCTCAAAACGACAAATGGTGAATTTCCATCCATATGGAATTCGGATCAGCTCCTACCCACTCTTATGGATTAAGGAGAGTATTATGGCCCTAAGGATCAGTTCACTTAGCTAGGGGGTTAGCCGTTCAGCTCAAATCATCACTCAAAGATGGTGAACTTTCAGCTAGCTAAATCAGTTGACTAGCTCAGCTCAAACCAACTCAACCTTAGTTCATCCAGCTCATCTTAGCTCGCCCTACAACCTACAACTCAACCATGGAAGGACATGTTCCCTCTCCAAGAGACACAACCGACCAACATGGAGGGAAACATGTTTTGGGCACCAAAACAAAGAGATGGCACTCTTCATTGGACAGATTCATGATGGTCCACTTGTGTGCCGATTTCGAGAAGGATACGAGTAGAATTGGACTTTGGTGTCTTCATGGAGGGAAACATGCACTCGAAGAAAGGTGTCTTTCACCGCGGCAAATTCTCAAAGAGGGGTCGTCCATCACAATATACGCTCAAAGGGAGAGACCGCTCATTATGACTTGCACACGAAGAAAGGGGTCATTTATCGCGATATACGCTCAAAGATAGGGGTCATCCGTCACGGTATACGCTCAAGGAGAGGAACCGTTCACCATGAGATGCAATCGAAGAGAGGGGTCATTCATCGCGCCATACGCTCAAAGAGAGAGACCGTTCATTATGACATGCACTCGAAAAGAGGGGTTATTCATCGCAACATATGTTTAAAGAGGGGTCGTCCATCACGACATGTGCTCAAAAAGAGGGACCATTCATTATGCCATGAACTAGAAGAAAGGGGGTGTCCATGACGACATGCGCTCAAAAAGAGGGACCATTCATTATGCCATGCACTACAAGAAAAGGGCCATTCACCGCGAAATATGCTCAAAGAGAGGGGTCGTCCATCACGGTATACGCCCATTTAGACAAGCACGTTTTAATCCCAACAAAACGACAACCAAATGTTACTTAATTAAATTTTATGAGTTCAAATAGTTAATGAAGGACTTTTGGACAAAAATATACAGATTAAACTAAAATTTTCAGCTTTTTACTCTGTTAAAATTTGAACAGATTCTCCATAAATCTCATTTAGACAAACACTTCTTAATCCCAACAAAACGACAACCAAATGTTATTAAAAAATTTTTAAGAGTTCAAATAGTTAATTATGGGCTTTTGAACAAAATTAAACAGATAGTTAATTAGCAAGCACGTTTTAATTGCAACAAAACGACAACCAAATGTTATTAAACCAAATTTTATGAGTTCAGATAGTTAATTATGGCTTTTGAACAAAATTATATAGATTAATCTAAAACTTTCAGCTTTTTACTCGGTTAAAATTCGAACGGATTGAATGGGATATTATTTTTTTCTCTCCTCTCCCCTCCCTCTCTCACCCTTTCTTCCCTCTTTTCCCTTTCATGTCTTCTGCCGCCTCCACCGTCCCTCTCCACTGATCCTCCCCTCCCTTGATCGGCCATTTGTTACCATTTCCGCTGCTGGGAGAGGAAGAAACAAAACCCGTCTCAAACTCTACAAGGTGTTTTCTTGTGATTTTTCTCATTCTTTTGCTTTACTGTTTCATTGTGAATCCTGCCTTTGGAACGCTATGTTTTCTGGTGGTCATCAACATCACTATTGGTATGGATCTTTGCCATGCCTCCACCAACAATGACGCTCGTGTTCTCCAATCACCATAGCAGACTCAAAAGATACAACCAGTGAAATAAGTTGGGTTTTATTAATTATATTTCATGAAAATTTTACTTGGTCTTTAGACCAGATCATTGCTACACAATTATCACACTTGAGAAGGGATCAATATAACATCATAGATGATGTAATAATCTTCATCAATATAAAATTCGACTGCCTCTCAGGTAAGAGATCTGGAGATTCCTTGAGTATTCTCCAATTCCATCTCCTTTATTGTCTGCTTCCTTTCTTAGAGATCTTAGATGCAGAGATGAATCAAGCAAGTTACAATCCAATGTTGTATGCCTCAGTACTGTCTCAACCTAACCAGACTTCTTCCATCTTACAAGTATTTGTTATTTATTTTAGTAAGGATTCTTGGATAGATTTTTACTTCGGCATGAACAGAACCTTGTTGTTCTCCTTAATATTTTTATTATTATTATTCCTTAATTCCCATGAACTCCATCTATTATTTTCCATATGGAACCACAACTTTGATTCGCTATTTTATGTGGCCCTCGGTATTTGGGTTCTGAAATAACTTTATCGATTTTTTAGTCTACAGGAGATCGCCTCTGCCGATCTCATCGATACTCCGATCATACGACATGGTTATGCACAGGATTTTGGATTGGTTATCGGTCCAACATATCTACGTCTCTAGGAGATCATTTTCATCGATACTAAACAAGATTATGGATTGTCTATCGGTCCTACATATCTACATCTCTAAGAGATCACTTTTGTCGATCTCATCGATTCTCCAATCATACGACATGGTTACAAACAAGGTTATGGATTGGCTATCGTTCCAACATATTTATGTCTCCAGGTTAGCTTCTTTTTAAACAAATGTTTCAGATTTTTGCGTGTTAGATTTTATGGCTTGTGGTTTTTCTTTACCAGTGGTTTTGCTGGTTTTCTTTATCAATGATCCATACTCGTACATTTGTTATGGATCTCTCTCCATCACACTTATGAGTTTGGTTTTTTGTTTTGGCGATACATTCTTCTACACTTAACCATGAACAATTTACCGACGTTGAACCTTGTCTTCAGCAAGTTGTTCTAGCATGTATTTCTCAACAGGTTTACGTTTTGTTGCGCAACAGCCGCCTCCAGGTTGATCGCACAGTGAATTAGTGTGTGTGTACGTCCATGTCTCTATAATCTCGACAAATTTTTTGGTTTGTTCCGTTTTAGAAGAACCGAGATAAAGGACTCAATCACATTCACAAGTCCTGATTGGATCTTTTTCGATCCAATCCCATCTCTGGCCGCATTGGTTTGGTTTTGGCAGATTCAAGCAATCAAAACCTACTCAAACCTACTCCAAGAATGCGTACTTCCAATTCGTGTCTTTTTTCTCTAGCGATGACTGAAACTGGACGTGGTTTTGCTGGCTCTGTCTCCATCGACAGGTACATTATTTCGGTTTGATCATAAGTTTTTACTACTATATGTATTTATTTTTTATTTACATACCTCAATTTAGCTTAATTCTTTTTAGATCATGTTTCTCCTTTCTGTACATTCTGGACTATTATCTGTTCTATAACACATTGTTTAATATTTTGAATATACCACCCTTAACTAGGGATCTACCCAACACCTTTCATGGTGTAATATCCTCAAACAGGTTGCACTGTCTAAATCTCTTGTGACTCTATACTGTCAATCCAACTAGGTTGGTAACAATTGCTTATTGGGTTCTCTCTCTTGTTTTATATCATGCTTATCTTATTTTTCCTATTAACTTCATGTTTATACCATCCTTATAAGGGATTTAACCAACACAATCTATGGTGTATTATCATCAACCAAACATTCTTATTTAATTGTTACCCTTCTGTTCACGATTCCTTGGATGTATTCCAATCAAGTTTTGTTAGTACTTTTTCTATCTTCCTCTATTCTTTCGGCGTCTGACATTGTTGCTTGCTATGTTTATTTACCTTCTAATTTGTTTATTTGCCTTGTGTGGCAAAAAGCAACAAACATATAGATACTACAGGACCTGTTGTTTCTTTCCCTAATGCCATGACGTTTTGGCAATATGGCTCAACACTCAAGTTAGAGTGTATAAGACAAGACGTGAAAAAGGATCTGGTTTCACTTCCTTGATAAGCTTACTACCTTCACAAGGTTTCGTTTTGCTCCATGTTTGCACCAAAGGTTTCGTTTGGCTCTTTTTCATTGAGTCTTCTCTTATTCCATGGTTTCTTAAATGCTATGTATGCCTTTTACCCTATTCTTTATGTCATGTTCCTCCCTTTTATTCTCGTTTTACTAATTTTGATTCTATTTTTTCCACGGCTTTTTCCTCTAACCTTTCTTCAAGATTGGTGCCTTGCCTCTCATTTGGTCTTCGGTAATCTCTCTTACTCGGTAAGACCTCTACTTCTAAAAGTTTTGCTACCTTTATTATTGATGTTTGTTTCCTTAAAATTTGTATATTCTCTAGAATGGTATTATCATATTATTCTCATTACGATTGTTTTCGTTATGTGTCTACCAACCCTTCCACGGGTTCTTTCCAACACCTTTCATGGTGTATAATTTTTTTAAATTCATAAATATATCACCCTTTCAGTGGGAATTTTATAACACCATCCCTGGTGTATTATCATCAACCAAACTTTTTTTTGATGTAACAACTCTTTTTCTTACGTTTCCTTGGATGATTTAATATCTTGAAATGTTATTACTTGCTCTCTTTTACACTTTTTTTCAAGCTTTTGACATTAAGGATCGAGGGTTGCTTCCAAGACCCGTATTTTTACTTGGTACCACCACCTCTATATGTATATCACCACCATTGTCGACTAATTGGGGTCTGGTTTTGGCCTTGTCGTCGGGGATCTTTAGATCTAAAACCTTTATCAATATTTTGTATTTCATATCAATTGAACATCAAGCTTTTTATTCTATAACTAGCTATTATCTTGTTCACCATAATAAGTCTTCTATTCTATTTACAACTAGGACTCCTATTTACTCTCAATTTAATCCTTTTATAATACTACACGTGCTAGGTATCCTATTAAACACAGCTCATTGTGTATCTTCTCAATCCCTTGAACTCTACCAAATCGAAGATTGGCATATATATTTTCAACCCTTGGGTAGGGGTCTGTCCAACCCCTTTTATGGTGTATTCTTACGAAACAAGTCTACATGTTATTTTAAATTCTTGCTCTTCATGAGAAGTCTAGATGATATGGCGTTATGCTACTTTCTTGAACATACTCCATCAGAACATAGTATGCATGATTTTGATTTTCCTACTTTAACTCAATTTTATACAAAGACTCCACCATATGATGAGGGATATAGTTCATGCATAGGTAGTTCATGCATTACAATGTGCTGTCCGCAAGCATGATGCCGATCTTTTATTTCTTTACGAAACTAGATTAAATAGACATAATCTTGATCACATTAAGATTAAGCTAGGAATGCAATGTTGTATACCTGTTGAATCCAGACCCACTTGTACGGGGCTTGCTATTATTTAGAATAATAAGACTACTATTGATTTGCTTTCTTACTCGGATCGTCATATTGATGTTATTATACATTTTTGCCAATTGCAATTCTATTTTTCTGGTATACATGGTTTTCCTGAAACGGCAAACAAATATAAAACTTGACAACTAGTGGACACATTACAATCAGCTTCATCTCTTTCATTGCTCTTAGGGGGAGACTTTAATGAAATCCTACACGATAATGAAAAGCAAGGCGGTATCCGTCGGGCACGATCATAAATTAATAATTTCAAAGATTGTTTTATGAGAAATAATCTCTTCGATTGTAAACCAAAATCTGGATGGTTCACTTGGACCAGGTCTGAACCTAATATCGAAACCATTATGGAAAGAATCGATAGATTCCTCATTAACTCCTCATGGTTTAATGTGTTTCCTAGTTTCTAGGCTACGTCATTCTTTCATGCCCGATCTGATCACTGCCCCATCTTAATGGACACTAGGCCCTCCCATGCAATCGGAACGAAAGCTTCTAGGAACCTCTTCCGCCAAAAACGAGCTTGATAGACTACTTAATGCGAAGAAAATCTATTGGGCACAACGCGCCCACACCACCTGGCAAGAACATGGTGACAAAAATACTTCATTTTTCCATGCAAGAGCAAACAATCGCCAACGAAAAAACCATATTACTGGGCTTTTCTACAATGAAAATATTTGGCAAACGCACACGAAAGACATCATGGCTACTGTCATTGATTACTTCCAGACTCTCTTCTCATCCTCTTTTCCTACTATTGTATCTCCCATTTTAAACAACTTTCCAAATATTGTTACTGAGACCATGAACAATGACCTTAACAAGGAATTCACAATAGAAGAAATTGCCACTGCTTTTTGCGATATTGATCCGAGGAAAGCCCCGAGAGTTTACGGATTTCCAAGTGGTTTCTTTAGGAAACATTGGGATATCCTTGGCCAGGACTTTATAAACCTCTGCCTCAGACTCTAGAGTGGGTTTGTTTGCATGGAAGAGGTCAATCGTACTATCATCGTTCTTATACCCAAAATTAATGATCCCACAACTATGTGACATCTCAGACCTATTAGCCTATGCATAGTTATCTATAAGATTGTTGCCAAAGTGCTTATTAATCGTTTGAAATCTATCATCCTTTTATCTATAGGCGGTAATCAAGCTTCCTTTGTTCAAGGTAGGAACATTACCGACAATATTCTCATTGCCCATGAGCTTATCCATACTTTAAATACTGAGACCTCTCTTGCCAAAGGCGCTAGTTTAAAATTGGACATGGAGAAAGCTTTCGACCGTGTCGAATGGTCTTTTCTACAACAAATTATGCTCCATGTAGGTTTTAATGACAAATGGGTTTCCCTTATTATGAATTGTGTCTCTTTTGTGTCTTTCTAAGTACTTGTCTATGATTCTCTTTCATGACCTTTTAAACCTCAAAGAGGGTTCGACAAGGAGATCCCCTTTCACCTTTCTTGTTTATTTTCTATACTCAAGGTATTTCAGCATTGCTCAATGCTGAGAAAGTTATTGGCAATCTCCCTAGCCTTTGTGCTAGCAGGAACGATCCCCGTATAAGTAACCTCCTGTTTGTTGATGATTGTGTGGTGTTCATTAAGAATACAACTACAGAAGCTCAACACCTCAAGGACGCTTTGCATACTTATGCCATTTCGTTTGGTCAGGCGGTGAATTTTAAAAAATCAACTATATATTTCTCATGCAAAACATCTGCATCCTTTCAATAAGAAATCAATAGCATCCTTAATGTAAGAGAGGTCGATGACCCTGGTATTTATTTGGGGGTTCCACTCCTCAATGGGAAGAATAAGACAACAACTTTGGGTTTTCCAGAGACAAAATGAATGCTCGTCTTAGCAAATGGGATAAGCACTTGCTCTCCTTTAGCGGTAGAAAAATTTTAGTCAAATCTGTCGTACAATCAATGCCACAAAATGTTATGTCTTGTTACCTTCTACCTCAAAACATTATCGATGATATGACTACTTCGATATGCCGTTACTGGTCGTCGGGTAAAGCCGATAAACATGGATGGCATATGCTTCAGTGAGACACTATCTGTCTACCGAAAGCAGCTAGAGGTATAGGATTTCACAATCTTCACCATTTCAACATTGTGTTACTTGGTAAACAAATTTGGAGACTAATTTTTGAGCCTGATATTCTTCTTAGTCAGGTCTACAAGTGCAAATATTATCCATCGGGTTCTGATCTCGAACCCGATTCCACTCGAAGATCTTCCTTTGCTTGGAAAGGTCTTAGTATATCTATCTCTAAACTTGGAAATGGCTTCTTTAAACGACAATTGGGGAAGATCTAAGCCTTTACACCTTTATGGCGATTATGAAGTGAATGATAAAGTCCCTCTTTGAGCGAGATTTTTTATGCTGTCTAATCTACCCCGATGGGATATATCCAAGGTGAGAGATTATTTCTCTCACGAATATGCTAACATAATCCTTAATGTACCAATCATTAATGATACGAAAGATACTACCCTTTGGGGTCATCACGACTCTGGCATCTATATTGTGCGTTCTGGTTATCAATTTCTCCAACTACAACTATGGTCGGTTAATAGACCCTCTAGGCTATGGAAAATTCTTTCTAAGTTGCCTACCTTGCCTAAGGTTTGTTCCTTTGGATGGCGATTAAGCCATGATGCCCTACCGTCTGGACACAAAATCCTCCAAGCAAATCTCGGTACTGGGGTTTGCCCAATTTGTAATACGAATATTAAAACTACCCTTCATGCTTTAAGGGATTGTCCTAGTGCCATGGAAGCTCTCCGTTTGGCAGGGTTTCTATGCCGTATTTTCTCTAATACTTCAATCTCCCCCCACCAGTGGCTTTCTAAATTAACTGGTTTTCTCTCATTGCACCAATTCTCCTTCCTGATAACAAGTCTATGGAACTTATGGAATCGTCGTAATGACTTTGTCTATAACCACCATCGTTAACTATATCTAACGCAAGAAAACTCTTCAACGATTATACATCAGCCAATGATGCTCTTCATCTAAGATCCTGATTAGCTGAGCCCACCTTTGCTCAGGCTAGATGGACAAAATCGGACTGCGGTTTTGTTATGGTTAATACGGATGGCGCCTTTTACCCAATTTTAAAGGGAGCTGCTGTAGGTGTCTTCGCTCAGGATTCTTCAAAACTCCGTCCTTGGTGGACACTCTATTCCCCTCGCCTTCTATCCAGATCCATCTTCAGTCGAAGCTCTTGTCATTTGGGAGGGACTTAATCTTGTTGTTGATAATGGCTGGTCTAACGCCATCCTTGAGACCGATTCTGCTTCCATTGCCAACAAAGTTAACACCCATCATCATGATCTTTCCACGGTGCAACCTTTAGTGTCTCTCATTCGTTGTACTCTTGGTGCTTTGCCTGATTGTAAGATTTGTTATGTACCTAGAGAAGCAAATGTTGTAGCTCATTTCCTTGCTTCTAGAGCTTTGCGTTATTTTCTTTCTTTCTCTTTTGGATATAACTTTCCCGATTTTATTCGGGCTTCTTTAAACTCAGAGAGGTTCCCCTCTTCTTCTCATAAAAACTTGGGTAGTCTTTTTCCCATAGGGGCCTACTCACCTACCGAGGTGACTGGCTATAGGGTTTTTTTAATGAGGCCCTTTCTTTAAAAAAAAATCGAATGGATTTTCTCATACGCTCTCAGAAAGGGACCGTACATTATGACATTCACTCGAAGAGAGGGGTCATTTATCGCGACATACGCTTAAAGAGAGGGGTCGTCCATCACGGTATACTCTCAAAGAGAATGACCGTTCATTATGACTTGCGCTCGAAGTGAGGGGTCATTCACTGCGACTTACGTTCAAAGAGAGGGGTCATTCATCACGGTATACGCTCTAAGAAAGGGACCGTTCATTATGACATGCACTCGAAGAGAGGTATCATTCATCCAGTCATACGCTCAAACATAGGGGTCGTCCATCATAGTGTACGCTCAAAGAGAAGGATCGTTCATTATTACATGCACTCGAAGATAAGGTTCATTCAACGCGACATATGCTCAAAGTGAGGGGTCATCTATCACGACACTCGGTCACAGAGAGGGATCGTTATTATGACATATCCTTGGAGAAAGGGGTCATCCATCATGGTATACGCTCAAAGAGAGGAACCGTTCATTATGACATATGCTCAAAGAGAGGGGTCATTCTTCGTGTCATACGCTCAAAGAGAGGGGTCGTCCATCACGGTATATGCTCTAAGAAAGGGACCATTCATTATGACACGCACTCGAAGATAAGGGTCTTTCATCGCGATATACACTCAAAGAGAGGGGTCTTTCATCGCGATATATGCTCAAAGAGAGGGCTATAAACATGAATAGTCATTATAACCACATAATTAAGTTTCAACTTAGATCTAAATTTATATTAAGTTATTTTAAGTATTCTTATTATTTCGACTATTATGTTTTATTCATAGAACTTACATATTGTTCAAGGAGTAAGTATTAGTTCGGTGTCAGCTTAGTCAACTCAGAAGAAGCTAAACGGAAGGTAATGTTAGAAACACAACGAGCCAACTTCAGAATATCTTAGAAATGCATGGAACACTCCTACAGTACTTAAAGAACTCAAGACTAGCTTCATGTCAGCTCACAAATCCCATATGAGCTAAAACGAAGAATAATTCAAAACGAGGCCTTAGGAGATTCAGATTAGCTCCAAAACACTCCTAGCACTAGAAGAGAGTATAGGGAAGCTAACAGACCAACTCACTTTGCTAAAGGCATCTCAGATTAGCTTATTTCAGCTTCGAACTTTAGCTATATCTTTCAGCTAGATAGCTCAGTTTAATTCAGCTCACTCCCAGCTCGATTAGCTCATCTCAACTACACCCGAAGGTCACCAACCTTTCACCAAGCATCATGTCCGTCCATCATCCACATTGGATGCCATGATATCGGAGGGAAAGCAAGTGGGCAACAAAACAAAGAGATAACACTTTTCAATGAACAGATTCATGATGGTTCACTTGTTTTCCACTTTCTAGCATGATTCAAGCAGAATTGGGTTTTTGTATCTTCATAAAAGTTGTGCCTCTATCCCTTATCTTTCCAACGCATGTAGAATCGAATCAATCCAATATCAGGAACTCGAGATATGGCCAAATTACTGAAGACTATGCAGGTTAGAATTTTAAACCGAAAAGTTACAACAACTTTTGGAAGGAGACACTATTCAACCGAACGGTTAAGGAGGGAGAAACCTCCAGTTGGACAGTCACCAAGGCCACTATTCGATCACCTTTTCAAAGGGAAATGTCCTTTGGCCACACCCTTTTATTTCCTATAAATTGGGCTTAAATTTTCATTTGTCAAACACAATTCACAATATATTTTATCCTTTGTGAGAATTTTCTCTCGTTTAGTTCTTCTTAGAACTTTACTGACTTATCATGTACTTTTTTACTTTTGGCGTCAACCCCTTCTCTATATCATCTTGATACTTCTAGTTCTTTTAGTTTAATATACTAAAAGGGTCAAAGTCTGTTTATCACCACCCCTTAAAGATCAATATAAGGTTCAGGATTAGGTTTTCTATAACCTAGTTTCTTCCTTGAGTATCTTTAAAATACTATTTTCATTTCACCATTCATTACATATCCTCTCATTCTATACATCATTCCAATCCTTTGTCACCACCACAAAACGTCCTAAACATCCATTCACCCTCATCAACACCACACATCCTTCCGCTTCCAAATCAATCCCTAAACTATTCGTTTTATTAATTCAACTTATTCCTTTCATCCTTTATCCTTAATTCTTCATTTTGCAGTCAATTCTTGCGAGAGACTTGCTTCCTTCCTAGGTCCAACAATCAAAGTGTGTCACTCAGCATCATCAAAAAGATTGCCACACATCAAGAATGGTCGTCCATCACGGTATACGGTCTAAGAAAGTGATGGTTTATTATAACATGCACTCGAAGAGAGGGGTCATTCATCGCGACATACGCACAAAGAGAGAAGTTGTCCATCACGGTATACGCTCAAAGAGAGAGACCATTCACCATGACATGCAATCAAAGAGAGGGTTCATTCATCGCGACATGCGCTCAAAGAGAAGGGTCATCCATCACGGCATACTCTCAAAGAGAGGAACCATTCATTATGACATACACGTAACGAGAGGGGTCATTCCCCGCGACATACGCTCAATGAGAGGGACCATTCATTATGACATGCATTCGAAGAGAGGGGTCTTTCATCGTGACATACGCTCAAAGAGCGACGGTATACGCTCAAAGAGAGGGACCATTCACCATGACATGCACTCTTAGGGAGGGGTCCTTCATCGAACATATGCTCAAAGAGAGGGGTCATTGATCACGGTATACGCTCAAATAGAGGAAACTTTTATTATGACAAGCACTCGAAAAGAGGTGTCATTCATCATGACATACGCTCAAAGAGAGGGGTCGTCCATCATGGTATACGCTCTAAGAAAGGGATCATTCATTTTGACATGCACTCGAAGATAGGGGTCATTCATCGCAACAAACGCTCAAGGAGTAGGGTCGTCCATCACAGTATACGCTCAAAGAGAGGGACAGTTGACTATGACATGCACTCGAAGACAGTGGTTCAACTTAATCCTATTTATTTACTCAATTCATGTGCTACACTCACTTGCTATCTCATATTATATACCTGTAATTTTTATTTCCTTATATTACTATTGGTAACTTAGTAATTAGTATTGAACCACATCTTTATTTAGCTTATATTATGCATAATTAATATTCAACACATGTTTAGTAACATCATACTTACTAGTTTAAGTTGTTTCTTTGCAGGTTATGTTAAACACAGCTTAAGGGACTATTGGCCATCTATTTTTTAGCTCAAATGCACCATTTGAGCTCAAACAAAGAATCATTGTTTGAGGCACTTACCAGCTTCTGATCAACACCTAAATGTACTAAACACTCCTAGGCAGTGCAATGAAGTGGAAGATAGCTTCGTTCTAGCTCACGAATTCATAACGAGCTCAAAACGACAAATGGAGAATTTCCCTTCATTTGGGATTCGGATCAGCTCCTATACACTCTTATGGATTAAGGAGAGTATTATGGCCCTAAGGATCAATTCACTTAGCTAAGGGGTTAGCCGTTCAGCTAGATGGTGAACTTTCAGCTAGCTAAATCATCTAGCTAGCTCAGCTCAACCTTAGTTCATCCAGCTCATCTTAGCTCACCCTACAACTTTCAGCTCAACCATGGAAGGACATGTTCCTCCCCAAGAGACACAACCGACCAACCATGGAGGGAAACATGTTTGGGCGCCAAAACAAAGAGATAACACTCTTCATTGGGCAGATTCATGATGGTCCAATTGTTTGCCAATTTCGAGTAAGATACAAGTAGAATTGGGTTTCGGTGTCTTCATTAAAGTTGTTTCTCTATCTCTTATCTTTCCGATGCATGTCGAATTGCATCAATCTGATATTGGGAACTTGAGATATGTCCAATTTACTGAAGACTGTGCAGGGTGGAATTTTGAACCGAAAATTACAACAATTCTTGGAAGGAGACACCATTCAACCCGAACGATTAAGGAGGGAGACACCACCAATTGAACAAAAACCAAGGCCATTATTCATCCACCTTTTCAAAGGGGAATGTCCCTTGGCCACAACCTTTCATTTCCTATAAATATGTAGCCATTTTAGCATTTGAACACACAACTTTGAATCAGATTATTTATTTTGTGAGTTAACCTCTCATTCTTATTCTTTTAAGAACTTTATCGACTTATCAAATCATCTCTTTGATTTGTGGCGTCACCCTCCATCCTTTATACTTTAGATTTCTGGAATTACATTTCTAAGAGGTCTAAGTGTACCTACCACCCTCAGAGTTGCAACTAGATTGGGTTTATGTTCATATAACATAAGTTCAACCTTTGCCCCTTTGAATACTATCATTCCATCGTCAAATAATCACCACCCACATTCCATTTTCGTCCACCATTCTTCACCAGCCCTTAACATATCCTTCCATATCATTTACTTCACTTAAACACCTCCATTTTTTTCCTTAATCAACCATCAACATCCCCCACGCATTCCCTTCACCAAGACAACTTCCTTTTCATCTAAACAATACCCCACACCATGACCTCTTCTTAAATCATCCTTAGCTTATTTCCAGCATTCTTTAATATTCTTTTGTTCATGAAACAAGCATGATACAAGGCTTTCTTGCATTCTAAGGTCCGGGCAATCAAAGCTTCTCTTTACAAGCATCTTTGGAGAGTTGGAGCATATCAGTGGCCAAGGGATATTTCCCTTTGAAAAGGTGACTGAATAGTGGCCTTGATGTCTGTTCAATTGGTGGTGTCTCCCTCCTTAACCGTTTGGTTGAATGGTGTCTCCTTCAAAGAGTTGTTGGAACTTTTCGGTTTAAAATTTTAGCTTGCACAATCTTTAGTAATTTTGTCATATCTCTAGCTTCCGATATCTGATTGATGCGATTCAACATGCATTGGAAAGATAAGAGAAGGGTTGTCCATCACAGTATACGCTCTAAGAAAGGGACCGTTCATTATGACAAGCACTCGAAGAGAGGGGTCATTCATCGCGACATATGCTCAAGGAGTGGAGTCATCTATCAGGGTATACGCTCAAAGAGAGGGACCGTTCACCATGACATGCACACGAAGATAGGGGTCATTCATCGCGACATAAGCTCAAAGAGAGGGACCGTTCATGAAGACATACTCTCGATGAGAGGGGTCGTCCGTCGTGGTATACGTTCTTAGAAAGGGACCATTCATTATAACAAGCTCCAAGAGAGGGACCATTCAGCAGGAGATGCATTCGAAGAGAGGGGTCTTTCATCGCAACATACACTCAAAGAGAGGGGTCATCGATCACGGTATACACTCAAAGAGAGGGATCGTTCATTATGACGTACGCTTGAAGAGAGAGTTCATTCATTGCGACATACGCTCAAAGAGAAGGGTCGTCCATCACGGTATACACTCTAAGAAAGGTATCATTCATTAAGACATGCACTCGAAGAGTGGTCATTCATCGCGACATACGCTCAAAGAGATGGATTGTTCATTATGACACGCACTCGAAGATAGGGGTCAGTCTTCGCGACAAACGCTCAAAGACAAGAGTCATCCACCACGACCTACACTGAAAGAGAGAGACCGTATACCATGACATGCACTCGAAGAGAGGGGTCATTCATCGCCATATACGCTCAATGAGAGGGGTCGTTCATCACGGTATACGCTCTAAGAAAGGAACCATTATTATGACATGCACTAGAACAGAGGGGTTATTCATCGCGACATACGCTCAAAGAGAGGTGTCTTCTATCACGGAATACTCTCTAAGAAAGGGACCATTAATTATGTCATGCACTCGAACAAAGGGGTAATTCATCCCGACATACGCTGAAGGAGAGGTGTTGTCCATCACGACGTACACTCAATGAGAAGGACCATTCACCATGGCATTCACTCAAAGAGAAGGGTCATTCATAGAGACATACGCTCAAAGGGAAGGGTCGTCCATCATGATATACGCTATAAGAAAAGGACCGTTCATAATGACATACACTCAAAGAGAGGGGTCATTCATCGTGACATACGCTCAAAAAGGGATCGTCCATCATGGTATACGCTCTAAGAAAGGGACAGTTCATTATGACATGCACTCGAAGAGTGGGGTATTTCATTGTGACATACGCTCAAAGAGAAGGGTCGTCCATCTGGGAATACACCTTAAGGGACCGTTCATTAAGACATGCACTCGAAGAGAGGGCTCATTCATCGTGACATACGATCAAAGAGAGGTACCATTCACCATGACATGCAGTCGAAGAGAAGGGTCATTCATCACAACATATGCTCAAAGAGAGTGGTCATCAATCACGGTATACGCTCAAAGAGAGGCACCATTCATTATGACATGCACTCGAAGAGAGGGGTCTTTTATCGCCATATACGCTCAAAGAGCGGCGATGTCCATCACGGTATATGCTCAAAGAGGGACCGCTCATTAAGATATGCACTCCAAGAGGGGTCATTCATTGCGAATTACACATAAAGAGAGGGGTCGTCCATCATAGTATACGCTCCCGTTCATTATGACATGCACCGAAGATAGGGGTCATACATCACGACATACGCTCAAAGAGAGGGATCATCCATCATGGCATACGCTCAAAGAGAGGGACTATTCATTATGACATACGCTCGAAGAGAGGGGTCATTCACCGCGACATATGCTTAAATAGAGGGGTCATTCCGTCACGATATACGCTCTGAGAAAGGGACCGTTCATTATGACATGCAGTCGAAGAGAGGGGTCATTCATCATGACATACGCTCAAAGATAGGGTCGTCTATCACGGCATACGCACAAAGTGAAGGACCGTTCATTATGACATGCGCTCGAAGAGAGGGGTCATTCATCGCGACATACGCTCAAAGAGAGGGGTCTTCCATCATGGTATAAGCTCTAAGAAGGGGACTGTACATTATGAAACACTCGAAGAGAGGGCTCATTCATCGCGATATACCCTCAAAGAGAATGGTCATCCATCACGGTGTACGCTCTAAGAAAGGGATTATTTGTTATGACATGCACTCGAAGAGAGGGGTCATTCATTGCGACATACGCTCAAAGACAGGAGTTGTCTATCACGGTATACGCTCAAAGAGAGGGACCGTTCACCAGGACATGCACTCAAAGATAGAGGTCATTCATCGCGACTTATGCTCAATGAGAGGGGTCGTTCACCAAGACATGCACTCAAAGAGAGGGACCGTTCACCAAGACATGCACTCAAAGAGATGGGTCATTTACCGCGACTTACGCTCAAAGAGAGAGGTTAACCATCATGGTATACGCAATAAATAATGACCCGTTCATAATAACATGCACTCGAATAGAGGGGTCATTTATTGCGGTATACTCTCTAGAAAGGGACTATTCATTATGACATGCACTCGAAGAGAAGGGTAATTCATCACAACATACGCTCAAAACGAGGGGTCATTGATCACGGTATACGCTCAAAGAGAGGGACCATTCAATGTGACATACGCTCGAAGAGAGGTGACTTACGCTCAAAGAGAGGGACCGTTCATTATGATATACGGTTGAAGAGAGCTGTCATTCACCGCAGCATACGCTCAAAGAAATGAGTCGTCCATCACGATATAGGCTCAAAGAGAGGGATCGTTCATTTTGACATTTGCTCAAAGAGATGGGTCATTTATCGCGACTTACGCTCAAAGAGAGGGGTTAACCATCACAATATATGCAATAGGTGGCCCGTTCATTATGACATGCACTCGAATATATGGGTCATTTATTGCGGTATACGCTCTATGAAAGGGACTGTTCATTATGACATGCACTCGAAGAGAGGGGTCATTCATTGCAACACACGCTCAAAGAGAGGGGTTATCCATCACAATATACGCTTAAAGAGAGGGACCATTCATTATGACATAGGCTCAAAAAGAGGGTCATTCATCATGACATACTCTCAAAGAGATGGGTCGTCCATCACAGCATACGCTTAAAGAGAGAGACTGCTCTTTATGACATGCACTCGAAGAAAGGGGTCTTTCACTGTGACAAATTCTCAAAGAGAGGGGTCGTCCATCATGATATACGCTCAAAGGGAGAGACCGTTCATTATGACATGTACACGAAGAAAGGGGTCATTCATCGCGATATACACTCAAGGAGAGGGGTCATCCGTCACGGTATACGCTCAAAGAGAGGAACCGTTCACCATGAGATGCAATCAAAGAGAGGGGTCATCGATCACGGTATATGCTCAAAGAGAGAGCCCGTTCATTATGACATGCACTCAAAAAGATGGGTTATTCATCACAACATATGCTTAAAGAGGGGTCGTCCATCACGACATGCGCTCAAAAAGAGGGACCATTCATTATGACATGCACTAGGAGAAAGGGGTCATTCACCGCGACATATGCTCAAAGGGAGGGGTTGTCTATCACGGTATACGCCCATTTAGGCAAGCACGTTTTAATCCCAACAAAACGACAACTAAATGTTACTTAATCGAATTTTATGAGTTCAAATAGTTAATTATGGGCTTTTGGACAAAAATATACAAATTAAACTAAAATTTTCAGCTTTTTGCTCTGTTAAAATTTGAACGGATTCTCTATAAATCCCATTTAGACAAACACTTTTTAATCCCAACAAAACGACAACCAAATGTTATTAAATAAAATTTTAAGAGTTAAAATAGTTAATTATGGGCTTTTAAACAAAATTAAATAGATAGTTAATTAGAAAAGCACGTTTTAATTGCAACAAAACGACAACCAAATGTTATCAAACCAAATTTTATGAGTTCAAATAGTTAATTATGGCTTTTGAACAAAATTATACAGATTAATCTAAAATTTTCAGCTTTTTACTCGGTTAAAATTCGAACGGATTGAACAGGATATTGTTTTTTCTCTCCTCTCCCCTCCCTCTCTTCCCTCTTTTCCCTTTCATGTCTTCTGCCGCCTCCACCATCCCTTTCCACCGATCCTCCCCTCCCTTGATCGGCCATTTTTCACCATCTCAACTGTTGGGAGAGGAAGAAACAAAACCCGTCTCAAACTCTACAAGGTATTTTCTTGTGATATTTCTCATTCTTTCGCTTTACTGTTTCATTGTGAATCCTGCCCTTTGGAACGCTATGTTTTCTGGTGGTCATCAACATCACCGTTGGTATGGATCTTTGCCATGCCCCCGCCAACAAAGTCGCTCGTCTTCTCCAATCACCATGGCAGACTTGAAAGATACAACCAGTGAGATAAGTTGGGTTTTATTAATTATATTTCATGAAAGTTTTACTTGGTCTTTAGACCGGGTCATTGCTACACAATTACCACCCTTGAGAAGGGATCAATATAACATCATATATGATGTAATAATCTTCATCAATATAACATCCAGCTGCCTCTCAGGTAAGAGATCCGGAGATTCCTTGAGTATTCGCCAATTCCATCTCCTTTATTGGTTGTTTCCTTTCTCTAGCGATGACCGAAACTGGACGTGGTTTTGCTGGTTCTGTCTCCATCGACAGGTAGATTGTTTCGGTTTGATCATAATTTTTACTACTATATGTATTTATTTTTTATTTACATACCTCAATCCAGCTTAATTCTTTTTAGATCATGTTTCTCCTTTTTGTACATTCTGGACTATTATCTGTTTTATAACACCTTGTTTAATATTTTGAATATACCACCCTTAACTAGGGATCCATCCAACACCTTTCATGGTGTAATATCCTCAAACAAGTTGCACTGTCTAAATCTCATGTGACTCTATACTATCAATCCAACTAGGTTGGTAACAATCGCTTATTGGTTTCTCTCTCTTGTTTTATATCATGCTTATCTTATTTTCCCTGTTAACTTCATGTTTTTACACCATCCATTATAAGGGATTTATCCAACACAATCTATGGTGTATTATCATCAACCAAACATTCTTGTTTAATTGTTACCCTTCTGTTCACGATTCCTTGGATGTATTCCAATCAAGTTTTGTTAGTTCTTTTTCTATCTTCCTCTATTCTTTCAGCGTCTGACATTGTTTCTTGCTATGTTTATTTACCTTCTAACTTGTTTATTTGCCTTGTGTGGCAAAAAGCAACAAACATGTTCGATACTAGGCCCTGTTGTTTCTTTCCCCGTTGTTTCTTCATGAGAAGTCTAGATGATATGGCGTTATGCTACTTTCTTGAACCTAATCCATCGGAATGAAGTATGCATGATTTTGATTTTCCCACTTTAACTCAATTTTATACAAAGACTCCACCATATGATGAGGGATATAGTTCTAAATGTCCCCAACCTCCATCAAAATCTTCATTTAAGAAAGCTGGGATGAGGGGCAGAAAAAACTCTCCGGCGGAGGTTGACAATGATCAACCCTGCCGAGGAAAATAAAAATATTAAGCTGAAACTGTCAGGGTCTCGGCAATGCCCAGGCAGTTCATGAATTACAACGTGCTGTCCACAAGCATGATGCTGATCTTTTATTTCTTTGCGAAACTAGATTAAATAGACACAATCTTGATCGCATTAAGATTAAGCTAGGAATGCAAGGTTGTATACCAGTTGAATCCAGCCCCACTTGTACGGGGCTTGCTATTATTTACGATAATAAGACTACCATTGATTTGCTTTCTTACTCGGATCGTCATATTGATCTTATTATACATTTTGGCCAATTGCAATTCCATTTTTCTGGTGTACATGTTTTTCTTGAAACGGCAAACAAATATAAAACTTGACAACTAGTGGACACATTACAATCAACTTCTTCTCTTCCATGGCTCTTAGGGGGGAACTTTATGAAATCCTACACGATAATGAAAAGTAAGGCGGTATCCGTCGGGCACGATCACAAATTAATAATTTCAGAGATTTCTTGTGAGAAATAATCTCTTCGATTGTAAACCAAAATCTGGATCTTTCACTTGGAAAAGGTTTGGCCTGATACCGAAACCATTATGGAAAGAATCGATATATTCCTTTTAACTCCTCTTAGTTTAATGTCTTTCCTAGCTTCCAGGCTACGTCATTCTTTCAAGCCCGATCTGATCACTGCCCCATCTTAATGGACACTAGGCCTTCCCACGCAGTCGAAACGAAAGCTTCTAGGAACCTCTTCCGCTATGAAAATTGTTAGGCTGATAACCCGAAAGTCTCTTCTTGGATTAGAGAGATTTGGTCTAACCCATCCAGCACGACCATTGTTAAACTTCATGAAATTGGGTGTTTTCTAGAATCTTGGCAAACAAACAAACATATCAAGTCATATGAATGTATTAAACAGTTAACTAACTTTATAAACATGTGCCTTAAGCAACAACTTTTAGATGCTAATATCAATAATTTTATATCTGCCAAAAACGAGTTTGATATCTCACTTAATGCGAAGGAAATTTATTGGGCACAACGCGCCCACACCACCTGGATAGAACATGGTGACAAAAATACTTCCTTTTTCCATGCAATAACAAACAATCGCCAACGAAAAAACCATATTACTGGACTTTTCAACAATGAAAATATTTGGAAAACACACACGAAAGACATCATGGCTACTTCCATTGATTACTTCCAGACTCTCTTCTCATCCTCTTCTCCTACTATTGCATCTTCCATTTTGGACAACATTCCAAATATTGTTACTGAGACCATGAACGACCTTAATAAGGAATTCACAGCAGAAGAAATTGCCATTGCTTTTTGCGATATTGATCCGAGGAAACCCCCGAGAGTTTACGGATTTCCAAGTGGTTTCTTTAGGAAACATTGAGATATCCTTGGCCAGGACTTTATAAACCTCTACCTCAGACTCCTAAGTGGGTCTGTTCGCATGGAAGAGGTCAATCGTACTATCATCATTCTTATGCCCAAAATTAATCATCCCACAACTATGTGACATCTCAGACTTATTAGCCTATGCAAAGTTATCTATAAGAATGTTGCCAAAATGCTTGTTAATCGTGTGAAATCTATCATCCCTTTATGTATAGGCGGTAATCAAGCTGCCTTTGTTCAAGGTAGGAACATTACCGACAATATTCTCATTGCCCATGAGCTTATCCAGACTTTAAATACTGACGAGACCTCTCTTGCCAAAGGTGCTAGTTTAAAATTGGACATGGAGAAAGCTTTCGAGCATGTCGAATGTCCTTTTCTATAACAAATTATGCTCCATCTAGGTTTTAATGACAAATGGGTTTCCCTTATTATGAATTGTGATAAGAGGGCTCCTTGTTGAGGACGCCTTCTTGATTGTTTCGGATCTAGGATTGAAGTAAGATGTCTCCTGCAATAAGCATGGCTGCAAATTGGTGTTTAAAAGGGCTGGAAAATTTAGGTAGACAGAATGTAGAAGATGAAGGCTCGGAGAAGTTGACAATGGTGGAACGCTGAAAGTATTGGTTTGGTTATGGCTAGGATTGGTCTTTGGTGAGGTGAATGGTGAGAAATGAAGTTTCTGACAAGGTTGAAAAATAGGTTGCAAGGGGTAGTACGAAAATGAAATAAAAACAAGGAAAAGAAATAAAATGAAACAAACTCCAAGGATGAACTCGAACAATCTGTTGAACGAACCCGAACCTTATCTTGAACTTGCTTCAGACGGACTTGGACCCTTCGATTATCTACAACCGAGAACCCAAAGTATCAAAGGGGTTGACCACGCAAGCAACGAACTTGAGAAGTCAGAAAGTTCTCAAAAGAACCGAAATGAGAGAAATTCTCACAAAAGTAAATTTCATTCAAATTGTCTTTTTTTCTTTTACATTACAAAGTATACATATATATAGGCTAGTACAAGGGAGTTGGCGCCTAGAATACTTGGCCAGAATTGAATTGGAAGTTTCAGATGAGTGGCTGAAATGTAAGCACAATTAACATGTGTTAATTATGTTAAATGTGGATGAGAAAACTACTCATCCTTATCCTTTGTGGCCGGCTGGTTTTGGAGGGAGAGAAGACTGAATTTCAAACATTTAACACATGTGTTTTATGTGTGAAATTCAAAGGAAATAACTCCTTGTCCTTATCTTACTTTGACGCCAACTTCAAGGAGGGAAATCTTGAAATTTGAATCTGCCACATGCCATGCACATGCTTGGAAGGATGGTGGACGCCCCTCATGCTGGTCACATGACCATGACACACTCTCCCACGTGGAGGACACCTTTGAGCTATCCCGGGACTCACCAGCTTGAGTTGAGCTAGTAGAGCTGGAGTTGAGCTGAATGGAGCTGAGTTGAGCTGAATTCAGCTAGCTGAAGTGTTGAGGATTAGTTGAGCTGAAACGAGCTGCTAGAAATCCATTGAGCTTTTCCCGAGCTAAGGTGAAGTCCTTCATTTGGTACTCTTCCTTGTGCCTATGAGAAAACAAAAGTTATACCATCATAAGTATTGTAAACTTATTAAAGAAAGTTAAAACAAGCTGAAAAACATAGTTATCATATTGGAAAACATGTAACAAGCTAAAGAAACATGGTAAACATGATTATGAGCTTGTGTTCTTATTGAACTTATTGAAAACACACCTATTTACATGCTTAATAAACACAATACTAGCTTAAGTACTATATAGTTACAAGATGTTACACATCAGTATGTAACATAGTGTAAAGTTTATTCTCTAAGGCATATGCATTATTAAGGGATTCTGAGACTTGTAAACATTTAAGAATAAGAACTTCCCTGAATTGCTTAGCCTTTGATCGAGTGATGGGTCCTGATGGTAAGACCTCCGGATCAGCTGTTTGAGCTTGTGTAGATGTGCTCACATCATCCCCCCCTTCTTGAAAAGGATTTGTCCTCAAATCTGCAGAATCATTAAAAGGGGATAAGTCGGAAACATTAAATGTAGCACTTACATTGTATTCACCCGGCAAGTCCAACTTGTAAGCATTGTCGTTCACTTTCTCAACCACTTGAAAAGGACCATCTCCTCGTGGTAACAGCTTGGACCGTCGTTGGGTTGGAAAACGTTCCTTTCGGAAGTGAATCCAAACCCAATCTCCAACATCGAAGGTAACTCGCTTACGTCCTTTGTTCGCTTGCTTCTCGTATTGTTGAGTCCTTCGTTCAAGGTTATCTTTAACCTGTTGATGCAACTTCTTTACATAATCAGCCTTGGATTGTCCATCCCTGTTCGTCACTTGTTCATATGGCAAAGGCAACATATCGAGAGGAGTGATAGGATTAAATCCATAAACAACCTCAAAAGGTGACATTTTAGTAGCAGAATGAACGGCATGGTTATATGCAAATTCAACATGCGGCAAACAATCTTCCCACGTCTTAATATTCTTTTTGATGATGGAACGGAGTAAAGTAGATAAAATACGATTAACAACCTCAGTTTGTCCATCAGTTTGGGGATGACAAGTAGTAGAAAACATAAGTTTCGTACCTAATTTGCTCCAAAGAGTCCTCCAGAAGTGACTCAAGAATTTTACATCCCTGTCAGAAACAATCGACCTAGGAATACCATGTAAACGCACAATTTCCTTAAAGAACAAGTTAGCCACATTAACAGCATCATCGGTCTTATGACACGCAATGAAGTGTGCCATCTTTGAGTACCTGTCAACCACAACAAAGATACTATCTCTACCTGTCCTAGTCCTAGGCAATCCCAACACAAAATCCATAGATATATCAGTCCAGGGGGAGTCGGGAATAGGTAAAGGTAAGTACAAACCGTGTGGTAATACCTTCGACTTTGCTTTCTTACATGTCACGCATCGTTCACACATCCTTTCGACGTCTCGTCGCATCTTTGGCCAGAATAGATGCTCCTTGAGAATGTGTAACGTCTTGGTGACTCCAAAGTGTCCCATAAGTCCTCCTTCATGAGCTTCTCGAATTAGGACCTCTCGAATTGACCCTTGAGGAATGCAGAGTCTTCCTTCTTTGAAAAGATAATCATCATGTCGATAAAATTTCTCATCTGCACCCTTTTCACACAATGTATATCTTTCTCCAAAATCAGGGTCAGTAGCATATAATTCTTTGATATAGGCAAACCCAATCAAATGAGAGTCTAAGTAATTCAGAAGTGCATACCTACGGGATAAGGCATCTGCTACAACGTTGTCTTTACCTTTCTTATATCGAATGACATAAGGAAAAGATTCTAGAAATTCAACCCACTTAGCATGCCTTTTATTCAACTTATGCTGACCTGTTATGTGCTTCAAAGCTTCGTGATCGGTGTGAATTACGAATTCTTTCGGTAAGAGATAGTGCTGCCATGTTTCAAGAGCTCGAATCAATGCATACATCTCTTTGTCGTACACTGGATAATTCAAGGTAGCACCACTTAACTTCTCGCTGAAATAGGCAATAGGTCGCTTCTCCTGTGATAAAACGGCTCCAATTCCTATTCCTGAAGCATCACACTCAATCTCGAACATTTTATCAAAGTTAGGTAAGGCTAACACTGGGGCCTTAGTCAAATAATCCTTAATTTTCAAGAAGGCTTCTTCCTGTTCATCACCCCAATTGAAGACTGAATTCTTCTTTATAATCCCGGTTAAGGGGGCGGTAATGGAACTGAAATTAGGTACAAACCGACGATAAAAACTAGCTAAACCATGAAAAGATCTAACCTGACTTATTGATGTCGGTCGAGGCCAATCCTGAATCGCCTTCACCTTTTCTGGATCGACTTCCACACCCTGTGCAGTCACGATAAAACCAAGAAAGGTAACCTTATCAGTACAAAACATACATTTCTTCAGATTACCAAATAACCTTTCTTTTCTCAATGTGCCAAGAACATTCCTCAAGTGTTCCTCGTGATCCTGCAAAGACTTGCTGTATATAAGAATGTCATCAAAGTACACAACACAATATTTTCCAATGTAAGATCGTAAAACATGATTCATCAGACGCATAAAGGTGCTAGGTGCGTTAGTTAAACCGAAAGGCATCACTAACCACTCGTACAGACCCAATTTCGTTTTGAAGGCTGTCTTCCATTCGTCGCCTTCTCGCATCCGAATCTGATGATATCCACTCTTTAAATCAATTTTGGAAAATATGGTCGCACCACACAACTCATCTAGCATGTCATCAAGACGAGGAATGGGATGCCTATACTTGATGGTAATCTGATTCACCGCTCGGCAATCAACACACATTCTCCATGTTCCGTCTTTCTTGGGTACTAAAAGTACTGGTACAGCGCACGGACTTAAACTTTCCCGAATGTAACCCTTTTCCATCAACTCGGTGATTTGTTTTTGAAGTTCTTTTGTTTCTTCTGGATTACTTCGATATGCTGGCCGATTTGGAATGGTAGCTCCCGGAATGAAATCAATTTGATGTTCTATACCTCGAATAGGTGGCAACCCACTCGGTGTCTCATCCGGAAACACATCTTCAAACTCCTGCAAAAGAGACGTAATAGATGCAGGCAAATCATTAGGAATATCAGATAACAAACAATACTCCTTATACATTAAAATAAGTAAAGTTTGTTGAGAGGAAAGACATTTCCTGATATCCTTGCCGCTCGCATATACGTTCGTCTTCTTCCTTTCTGTTTTGGCTTCCTCGACATTCTTTCTCAATCGAACCTGATCTTCTTGCACTTGACTCGGTGTCAAAGGTGCTAAGGTGATCTTCTTACCTGCATGTGTAAAAGAATATCGATTTGTAATTCCATCATGCAACGTACCTTTGTCGTATTGCCATGGACGTCCCAAAAGTAGGTGACACGCATCCATTGAGACGACATCACAAAGGATTTCATCTTTATACCTCCCTATGGTAAATGGTACCGAAACTTGTCTAGTAACTCGTACTTCTCCGCCATCATTTAACCATTGAAGACGATATGGTTTGGGATGCTTCATCGTCTTTAAGCCTAACTTATCAACCATGAAAGAACTTGCAACATTAGTACAACTACCACCATCAATAATGACAACACATACCTTGTCGTTAATGAGGCATCTAGTATGGAAGATGTTCTCTCGTTGCTGGTCGTCTTGTGTAGGTGTAGCATTTAGACTTCTTTTTATGACAAGTGCTTCACCGGTCATGTATGTATCCAAGGCATCATCCGCATCATCCTTGTCTTCCTTGTGTAAAGGTTCCTGTTCTTCATTGTCGGATTCAGACTCAATCTCTCCGTTTTCTAACATCAACATAGTCTTCCGATTAGGACATTGGCTTGCAATATGTCCTCTTCCAAGACACTTAAAGCATTGAATATCCCTTGAGCGTTCTGGACGTTCTGGTTGTGCAATTTGCTTCCCACGCCCAACATCTACAATCGGGGCCTTTGGCTTGCTCGTTTCACCCTTCTCTTTGTTTTGAAACGGTGCTTGTTTCCTGAAATTGTTAGAAGGATTGAAAACAGAATTGGAAGGAGGTCTGAAAGAATTATTACTTCGGGATGACGACATCTTTCTTCGTTGCTGCCTCTCAACCTTAATTGCCATTTGCACCATTTCGTCTAATTCGACGTAATGTTGCAATTCAACAGCATTGGCAATGTCAGTGTTCAAACCTGAAAGGAATCGCGCCATGGTTGCTTCTCGGTCTTCCTCAATGTTAGCACGCATCATGGCCATCTCCATGTCTTTAAAATAATCTTCGACGCTTCGATTTCCTTGTTTCAAAGTTTGTAACCTTTGAAATAGGTCTCGATGGTAATGGGATGGTACGAATCTCTTTCTCAAAATTCTTTTCATCTCTGCCCATGTATTGATTGGACCTTCACCGGTTCGTCTTCTACTTAGAATCAATTGATCCCACCAAATTAAGGCATAGTCAACGAACTCCATCGCTGCCAATCGAACCTTCTTCTGGTCAGAATAATTGTAGCAATCAAAGACGTGTTCCACCTTGCTTTCCCACGCAAGATATGCATCCGGATCTGATCGTCCTTGAAAAGGGGGTATGGCAACTTTGATGTTGTTCAAATTGTCATCCAGTTGTGCCTGGTGTTGTACACGCCTCCCATTTGTTCTAGGAGCATTCTGCCTCGGTTCTTGCACTTCTTCAACGTCATCATTGTTGTCATCATGGGAATTGTTTTGAGATCCCTCGATCTTGTCCATTCTCACGTGCAATTGTTCAATCTCTGATTGCACTACTCTTCGGACTTCTCGAAGCATGGCTTGCATCATAAGGCTTGGTTGAACGTCGTTTTGTTGTTGATCATCACGATCTCCATTTGAACCTGCCATTGTTAGTAAAGAACAAACAACACAAAATAAAAATAAGGATAAATGGACCTCACAAAGTACACACACAAGATCCTCACAAGTTCACTCCAAAGAAAAATAAAAATGGCACTCCAACACTCGTGTTTCACTCGGGAATACTTGAATGGCTCTTTTGATTCCCCTTCTGATCTCACACACACAAATGCCTTTTACCACTCCTTCTCTCGTTATAAGTTCTTTAGAGGACTAGCGTAGACTTTCTTCAAATCTGTCACAAGTGTTAGTCTTTAACAACAACGGTTAGTGACAATCGAAATGTAAGGTTCTGTCCAAAACAAATTCGGTTAGTGTTAAATGGAAAGAAAAGTGATGTAAAGTAAGGTAAAGGTTAGAAAGAAAGAAAAAGAAAAAAAAAAAAAAAATGGATTACTTACTACAAAGAAACACTTACTACTCTCCTTTCACCGAACAATCAATTCTTCATGCCCGGTTGATTATGGTAGTGTTTGATGCTGTAGAACACATTAAACTTGCATTTTCTTTCATCTTTTCAATACCATGAAGTGCTTTTCTTTCAACTATTGATATTCTGATTTTTTTTTGAATTTTCGAAATTTTTTTTTAACTAGAGTTGACTTTGACTTTTTTTTTTTGACTTTTTTTTTGTTTTTTGATTGTTTTTGCACTCACGAAGATGATTCTTACTTGTAATCCAACCTAGGCTCTGATTACCACATGATAAGAGGGCTCCTTGTTGAGGACGCCTTCTTGATTGTTTCGGATCTAGGATTGAAGTAAGATGTCTCCTGCAATAAGCATGGCTGCAAATTGGTGTTTAAAAGGGCTGGAAAATTTAGGTAGACAGAATGTAGAAGATGAAGGCTCGGAGAAGTTGACAATGGTGGAACGCTGAAAGTATTGGTTTGGTTATGGCTAGGATTGGTCTTTGGTGAGGTGAATGGTGAGAAATGAAGTTTCTGACAAGGTTGAAAAATAGGTTGCAAGGGGTAGTACGAAAATGAAATAAAAACAAGGAAAAGAAATAAAATGAAACAAACTCCAAGGATGAACTCGAACAATCTGTTGAACGAACCCGAACCTTATCTTGAACTTGCTTCAGACGGACTTGGACCCTTCGATTATCTACAACCGAGAACCCAAAGTATCAAAGGGGTTGACCACGCAAGCAACGAACTTGAGAAGTCAGAAAGTTCTCAAAAGAACCGAAATGAGAGAAATTCTCACAAAAGTAAATTTCATTCAAATTGTCTTTTTTTCTTTTACATTACAAAGTATACATATATATAGGCTAGTACAAGGGAGTTGGCGCCTAGAATACTTGGCCAGAATTGAATTGGAAGTTTCAGATGAGTGGCTGAAATGTAAGCACAATTAACATGTGTTAATTATGTTAAATGTGGATGAGAAAACTACTCATCCTTATCCTTTGTGGCCGGCTGGTTTTGGAGGGAGAGAAGACTGAATTTCAAACATTTAACACATGTGTTTTATGTGTGAAATTCAAAGGAAATAACTCCTTGTCCTTATCTTACTTTGACGCCAACTTCAAGGAGGGAAATCTTGAAATTTGAATCTGCCACATGCCATGCACATGCTTGGAAGGATGGTGGACGCCCCTCATGCTGGTCACATGACCATGACACACTCTCCCACGTGGAGGACACCTTTGAGCTATCCCGGGACTCACCAGCTTGAGTTGAGCTAGTAGAGCTGGAGTTGAGCTGAATGGAGCTGAGTTGAGCTGAATTCAGCTAGCTGAAGTGTTGAGGATTAGTTGAGCTGAAACGAGCTGCTAGAAATCCATTGAGCTTTTCCCGAGCTAAGGTGAAGTCCTTCATTTGGTACTCTTCCTTGTGCCTATGAGAAAACAAAAGTTATACCATCATAAGTATTGTAAACTTATTAAAGAAAGTTAAAACAAGCTGAAAAACATAGTTATCATATTGGAAAACATGTAACAAGCTAAAGAAACATGGTAAACATGATTATGAGCTTGTGTTCTTATTGAACTTATTGAAAACACACCTATTTACATGCTTAATAAACACAATACTAGCTTAAGTACTATATAGTTACAAGATGTTACACATCAGTATGTAACATAGTGTAAAGTTTATTCTCTAAGGCATATGCATTATTAAGGGATTCTGAGACTTGTAAACATTTAAGAATAAGAACTTCCCTGAATTGCTTAGCCTTTGATCGAGTGATGGGTCCTGATGGTAAGACCTCCGGATCAGCTGTTTGAGCTTGTGTAGATGTGCTCACATCAAATTGTGTCTCTTCTGTGTCTTTTCAAGTATGTGTCAATGATTCTCTTTCATGACCTTTTAAACCTCAAAGAGGGCTTCGACAAGGAGATCCCCTTTCACCTTTCTTGTTTCTTTTGTGTAGTCAAGGTCTTTCAGCATTGCTCAATGTTGAGAAAGTTATTGGCAATCTCCCTAGCCTTTGTGCTAGAAGGAATGGCCACTGTATAAATAACCTTCTATTTGCTGATGATTGTGTGGTGTTCATTAAGAATACAACTATAGAAGCTCAACACCTCAAGGACGCTTTGCATACTTATGCCATTTCGTCTGGTCAGGCGGTAAATTTTGAAAAATTAACTATATATTTCTCATGCTAAACATCTACATCCCTTCGATAAGAAATCAATAACATCCTTAATGTAAGAGAGGTCGATGACCCTGGTATTTATTTGGGGGTTCCACTCCTCATTGGGAAGAATAAGACAACAACTTTGGGTTTTACAAGAGACAAAATGAATGCTTGTCTTAGCAAATTGTATAAGCACTTGCTCTCCTTTAGCGGTAGAGAAATTTTAATCAAATTTGTCGTACAATCAATGCCATAAAATGTTATGTCTTGTTACTTTCTACCCCAAAACATTATCGATGATATGACTACTTCGATACGCTGTTATTGGTCATCGGGAAAAGCCGATAAACGTGGATGGCATATGCTTCAGTGGGACACTATCTGTCTACCAAAAGTAGCCAGAGGTATAGGATTTTGCGATCTTCGCCATTTTAACATTGTGCTACTTGGTAAGCAATTTGGAGAATAATTTTTGAGCCTTATATTCTTCCTAGTTAGGTCTACAAGTGCAAATACTATCCATCAGGTTCTGTGCTCGAATCCGATTCCACTTGAAGATCTTCCTTTGCTTGGAAAGATCTTAGCATAGCTATCTTTAAACTTGGAAATGGATTCTTTAAACGACCAGGTATGTCAAGTCAGATACAGATCCACTTCGACAATTGGGGAGGATCTAAGCCTTTACACCTTTATGGCGATTATGAAGTGAATGAGGAAGTCCCTCTTTGAGCGGGATTTTTTATGTTATCTAATCTACCCCGATGGGATGAATCCAAGGTGAGAGATTACTTCTCTCACGAAGATGCTAACAAAATCCTTAATGTACCAATCATTAATGATACGAAAGATACTACCCTTTGGGGTCATCACAACTCTGGCATCTATACTGTGCGTTCTGGTTATCAATTTCTCCAGCTGTAACTAGGGCCGATTAATAGACCCTCTAGGCTATGGAAAATTCTTTCTAAGTTGCCTACCTTACCTAAGGTTCGTTCCTTTGGATGGCGATTAAGCCATGATGCCCTACCGTATAGCCACAAAATCCTCCAAGCAAATCTCGGTACTAGGGTTTGCCCAATTTGTAATACGAATATTGAAACTACCCTTCATGCTTTAAGGGATTGTCCTAGTGCCATGGAAGCTCTCCGTTTGGCAGGGTTTCTAGGCCATATTTTCTCTAATACTTCATTTTCCCCCACCAGTGGTTTTCTAAAATAGCTGGTTTTCTCTCATTGCACCAATTCTCCTTCCTAATAACAATTCTATGGAACTTATGGAATCGTCGTAATGACTTTATGCATAATAATAATCTCAATCCACCATGGTTAACTCTATCTAACGCACGAAACCGGACAAAACTGGACCACGGTTTTGTTAAGGTTAATACGGATGGCGCCTTTTACCCAATTTTGAAGGGAGCTGCTGCAGGTGTCATTGCTTGGGATTCTTCAGGCTCTGTCCTTGGTGGACGCTCTATGCCCCTCGCCTTTTGTCTAGATCCAGCTTCAGCCGAAGCTCTTGCCATTTTGGAGGGACTTAATCTTGTTGTTGATGATGGCTGGTCTAATGTCATCCTTGAGACCGATTCTGCTTCCATTGCCAACAAAGTTAGCAACACCCATCATCACGGTGCAACCTTTAGTGTCTCGAATTCGTTGTACTCTTAGTGCTTTGCCTGATTGTAAAATTTATTATGTACCTAGAGAAGCAAATGTTGTAGCTCATGTCCTTGCTTCTAGAGCTTTGTGTTCTTTTCCTTCTTTCTCTTTTGGATGTAACTTTCCCGATTTTAGTCGGGCTTCTATAAACTCAGAGAGGTTCTCATCTTCTTCTCAACAAAAACTTGGGTAGTCTTTTCCTCATAGGGGCCTACTCACCTCCCGAGGTGACTGGCTATAGGTTTTTTTTAATGAGGCCCTTTCTTTCAAAAAAAAATTCGAATGGATTCTCTAATATGCTCTCAGAAAGGGACCGTACATTATGATATTCACTCGAAGAGAGAGGTCCTTTATCACGACATACGCTTAAAGAGAGGGGTTGTCCATCACGGTATACTCCCAAAGAGAATGACCGTTCATTATGACATACGCTCGAAGAGAGGGGTCATTCACCACAACTTACGTTTAAAGAGAGGGGTTATTCATCACGGTATACGCTCTAAGAAAATGATCGTTCATTATGACATGCACTCGAAGAGAGGTATCATTCATCGAGTAATACGCTCAAACATAGGGGTCGTACATCATGGTATACGCTCAAAGAGAAGGATCATTCATTATTACATGCACTCAAAGATAAGGTTCATTCATCGCGACATATGCTCAAAGAGAGGGGTCATTCTTCATGTCATACGCTCAAAGATAAGGGTCGTCCATCACGGTATACACTCTAAGAAAGGACTATTCATTATGACATGCACTCGAAGATAAAGGTCTTTCATCGTGATATACGCTCAAAGAGAGGGAGGGGGTCTTTCATCGTGATATACGCTCAAAGAGAGGGAGGGGGTCTTTCATCTCGATATACGCTCAAAGACAGGGCTATAAACATGAATAGTCATTATAACCACATTATTAAGTTTCAGCTTAGATCTAAATTTATATTAAGTTATTTTAAGTATTCTCATTATTTTGATTATTATGTTTTCTTCATAGAACTTACATATTGTTCAAGGAGTAAGTATTAGCTCGGTGTTAGCTCAGTCAGCTCAGAAGAAGTTAAACGGAAGGCAATGCTAGAAACACAAGGAGCCAACTTCAGAATAGCTTGAAAATGCATGGAACACTCCTACAGTACTTAAAGGACTCAAGACTAGCTTCATATCAGCTCACAAATCCCATATGAGCTCAAATGAAGCATAATTCAAAACGAGGCCTTAAGAGATTTGGATCAGCTCCAAAACACTACTAGCACTAGAAGAGAGTATAAGGAAGCTAACAGACCAACTCACTTTGCTAAAGGCATCTTAGATTAGCTTATTTCAACTTCAAACTTTAGCTATATCTTTCAGCTAGATAGCTCAGTTTAATTTAGCTCACTCCCAGCTTGATTAGCTCATCTCAACTACACCCGAAGGTCACCAACCCTTCACCAAGCATCATGTCCGTCCATCATCCACATTGGATGCCAAGATATTGGAGGGAAAGCAAGTGGGCACCAAAACAAAGAGATACTATTTCCATAACCTAGTTTCTTCCTTAAAGATCAATATAAGGTTCAGGATTAGGTTTTCTATAACCTAGTTTCTTCCTTGAGTATTTTTAAGATACTATTTCCATTTCACCATTCGTTACATATCCTCATATTCTATACATCATTCCAATCCTTTGTCATCACCACAAAATGTCCTAAACATCCATTCACCCTCACCAACACCACACATCCTTCCACTTCCAAATCAGTCCCTAAACTATTCCTTTTATTAATTCTACTTATTCCTTTCATCCTTTATTCTTAATTCTTCATTTTACAGTCAATTCTTGCGAGAGACTTGCTTCCTTCCTAGGTCCTACAACCAAAGTGTGCCACTAAGCATCATCAACAAGATTGGCACACATCAAGAATGGTCGTCCATCACGGTATACGGTCTAAAAAATAGAAGGTTTATTATAACATGCACTCGAAGAGAGGGGTCATTCATCGCGACATGCGCTCAAAGAGAGAGGTCGTCCATAGTGACATGCGCTCAAAGAGAGGGGTCATCCATCAAGGCATACTCTCAAAGAGAGGAATCGTTCATTATGACATACACTTGACAAGAAGGGTCATTCACCGCGACATACGCTCAATGAGAGGGACCGTTCATTATGACATGCACTCGAAGGGAGGGGTCTTTCATCGCGACATACGCTCAAAGAGCGACGGTATACGCTCAAAGAGAGGGACCGTTCACCATGACATGCACTCATAGAGAGGGGTCATTCATCGAACATATGCTCAAAGAGAGGGGTCATCAATCACGGTATACGCTCAAATAGAGGAAATGTTTATTATGACATGCACTCGAAGAGAGGGGTTTTTCTTCACGACATACGTTCAAAGAGAGGGACCATTCTCCATGACATGAACTCAAAGAGAGGGGTCATTCATCGCGACATACGCACAAAGAGAAGGATCGTCGATCATGGTATACACTCTAAGAAAGGGATCGTTCACTATGACATGCACTCGAAGAGAGGTGCCATTCATCGTGACATACACTCAAAGAGAGGGTTCGTCCATCACAGTATACGCTCTAAGAAAGGGATCATTTATTATGACATGAACTCGAAGAGAGGGGTCATTCATTGCAACATACGCTCAAGGAGTGGGGTCGTCCATCACTGTATACGCTCAAAGAGAGGGACAGTTCACTATGACATGCACTCGAAGACAATGGTTCTACTTAATCCTCTTTATTTACTCAATTCATGTGCTAAACTCACTTGCTATCTCATATTATATACCTATAATGTTTATTTCCGTATATTACTATTGATAACTTAGTAATTAGTGTTGAACCACGGCTTTATTTCGCTTATATTATGCATAATTAATATTTAACACATGTTTAGTAACATCATACTTATTTGTTTAGGTTGTTTCTTTATTTAGCTTATATTGACCATCTCCGTTTTGGCTCAAATGCACTATTTGAGCTCAAAACAAAGAATCATTGTTTGAAGCACTTACCAGCTTCCGATCAACACCAAAATGTACTAAACACTCCTAGGAGAGTATCATGGCCCTAAGGATCAGTTCACGCAGCTAGGGGGTTAGCCGTTCAGCTCAAATCATCACTCAAAGATGGTGAACTTTCAGCTAGATAAATCAGCTAGCCAGCTCAGATCAACCATGGTTGATCCAGCTCATCTTAGCTCAGCCTACAACCTTCAGCTCAACCATGGAAAGACAAGTTCCCTCCCCAAGAGACACAACCGACCAACCATGGAGGGAAACATGTTTGGGCGCCAAAACAAAGAGATATCACTCTTCATTGGGCAGATTCATGATGGTCTACTTGTTTGCCAGTTTCGAGTAAGATACAAGTAGAATAGGGTTTCGATGTCTTCATGAATGTTGTTCCTCTATCTCTTATCTTTCCAATAAATGTTGATGTGCAGGCTGGAATTTTGAACCAAAAAGTTACAACAATTCTTGGAAGGAGACACCACTTAACCTGAACGGTTAAGGAGGAAGACACCACCAATTGAACAGACACTAAGGCCACTACTATTCAGCCACCTTTTCAAAGGGGAATGTCCCTTGGCCACACCCTTTCATTTCCTATAAATATGTAGCCATTTTAGCATTTGAACACACAACTTTGAATCAGATTATTTATTTTGTGAGTTAATCTCTCATTCTTGTTCTTTTAAGAACTTTATCGACTTATCAAATCATCTCTTTGTTTTGTGGCATCACCCTCCATCCTTTATACTTTAGATTTCTAGAATTACATTTCCAAGAAGTCTAAGTGTATCTACCAGCCTCAGAGTTGCAACTAGATTGGGTTTATGTTCCTATAACATAAGTTCAACCGTTTCCCCTTTGAATACTATCATTCCATCATCACATAATCACCATCCACCTTCCATTTTCGTCCACCATTCTTCACCATCCCTTAACATAGCCTTCCATATCATTTACTTCATTTAAACACCTCCATTTGCTTCCTTAATCAACCATCAACATCCCCCATGCATTTCCTTCACCAAGACAACTTCATTTTCGTCTAAACAATACCCTACACCATAACCTCTTCTCAAATCATCCTTATCTTATTTCCAACAATATTTTTAACATTCTTTTGTTCCGGAAACAAGTGTTATCCAAGGCTTGCTTGCATTCTAAGGTCCGGGCAATCAAAGCTTCTCTCTACAAGCATCTTTGGAGAGTTAGAGCATATCAAATGGTAATCAGAGCAAAGGAAGAATCAAGTAAGCCCAATTTCTTGTTATTTCAATTCTGATTAAAAAAAAGAAAAGAAAGAAAAACAAAAAAAAAAGAAAATTCAGATTGTTCTAGCATATAAGGAATCTGAATTAGATTTAAAAAAGAGAGAGTGAATGAAAAAGAAATTCAAATTTTGAAAGGCTGAAGATTCAAGTACAAACGTCCAAGCCACCAACTCCGAGAAGTTTCTCAAGTTTGATTGCTCAAGACCAATTTGTAAGTTGAGTTTTATGGTAACGATTCTGTTTTTCTTTAGTCCTTTTCAATTGAATCCTTGAAAATTTTCTTTATTCAATCCCTAAACTTTTTTAAATCTTTTTCCTTCTTTCTATTTGCACACTTAAACTTTGTTTCAGCCCAAATGCCATCATTTCTTAGGATATTTGACAAGTTTTGAGTAAGTTCATCTAAGAACTTGATTTGAGAGATTTGAGAGGTAAAAGGCAAGAGATTGGTAAGCATAGAAGGGGGAATAGAAGCCAGAATTCCCAGAGTGTGTAAACACGAGTTAATTGAGTGCCATATTTCTTTCCTTGGAGTGTCTGTGAGGATTTTGTGTGTGTGAATTGGTAAGGAACTTAAACTTTTGTTTCATTTATTCATACTAACCTATGTCTCAACACTCAAATGAAAAAAATCGGGAAGAACGACCAGCCCAGAACCTCCAAACACAAGCTCTAATAAGGGAAATGCAAAAGCTCTTATGTGATGAGTTAGAACCAATTCATGAGTGGATGGATCGTATTGAGGAGTCTAGTGGAGGGCGTCCAAGGGGCCAAGATGGACAGAATCATAGAAGGCATCCCATGCAACATGAGATTGAAGAAGAAGTCATTTCTGTTTGGAGCAATGGAAGGAACCATGGCCAATTGGATGACAATTTTGGGAGCGTCCGAGTTAACATTCCTCTCTTTCAAGGAAAATCAAAACCGGAGGCATATTTGGACTGGGAAAGCAAAGTGGAGCACATCTTTGAATGTCATAACTATTCCGAGCAAAAGAAGGAGCACATGTCTTCCTTAAAATTTATTGACTACGCACTTGTATGGTGGGATTAACTAAGATCAACAAGGAGATGCAATTGTGAATGGCCTATCAACACTTGGAGAGAAATGAAACGTATTTTGAGGAAATGTTTTGTGCCTACTCATTATCACAGTGATCTCTATTATAAGTTGCAGAATCTTAAACAAGGAAGTAGAACTGTGGAAGACTACTACAAAGAGATGGAAATAGCCAAGATCTGAACAAGTGTGCATGAAGACCGCGAAGCCACCATGACAAGGTTCTTGTCCAAATTAAACAAAGATAATGCTGACGTAGTGGAATTACAACACTACATTGAAATTAAGGACATGGTGCATATGGCTATCAAAATCGAGAGGCAACAACGCAAGAGATCATCTTCTAGAGGTGTCACAAATGCAGCCCCTAAATAGAGTCCAAACACACCTCTGAGAAATACTCCTTTCCAAGGCAAAGAACAGGCTGAAACATCCAAAACCAAGCCTATGGTGGAGAATATTCGAGGAAAGCGACAAGAAGTGTCCACACAATCCCGAGAGATCAAATGTTTCAAGTGCTTAGGGCATGGTCATATTGCTAACCAATGTCCAAATAGAAACACTATGTTGTTGCTGGAAAATGAAGAGATTGCATCGGATAATGAGGAAGAAATTTTGGAAGAATCCAAGCAAGAGGAAGAAGAAAAATTCACCCCTGCCGTTGAAGGACAACTTATGGTTGTTAAAAGGCTTTTAAACACCCAAATGGCAGAAGAAGAGGAGCAACGAGAGAACATATTTCACACTAGGTGTTATGTTAACAACAAAATATGTTTTATGATAATCGATGGTGGAAGCTGCACCAACGTGGCTAGCACTCTTATGGTGGATAAACTCGGCCTCAAAACTTTAAAGCATCCAGACCCATATAAACTCCAATGGCTCAATGATTCGGGGGAATTAAAGGTCACCAAACAGGTTCTTGTCCCTTTCTCTATTGGTTCATATAAGGATGAGAGTTTGTGCGACGTAGTTCCTATGCACGCAAGTCACATTTTACTTGAGAGGCCATGGCAATATGATCGAAGAACGATGCATGATTGTTACACCAATCAGTTCATCTTCAAGCATGGAGGCAAGAAGATTGTGCTCGCACCTATGACGCCTAAACAAGTGCAAAGTGACCAGATTCTGATGAAACAAAGTGTGGAGACTAGGAAACAAGAGAAGATCCAAAGCAAGCTTAAAGAAGGAGGTCCTAGGGAAGAAAAGGTGTCTGGCAGCATCAAGTTGATTAGGGAATGTCTTTTGACACATCCCGTGCTCACTTCTGAATTTTCTAACCCAAAACAAGCCAAAAAGAATTCTCATCTTCTTTTCAAAAATTCAAGGAGGATATAGAAGGTAATGCACGTCAAAACTATGTCTTTCCAATTGCTAAGGGAGATTGCAGAACCAAGGGGTTCGATTTGAGGATAAATCGCCCAAAAGAAGAAGGGGATAATATGTGCACGCCCAACTTTAGTTTCTGCCCATACCTTAAGTCACACAATTCCAATCAGGGAGTTCTAATTAATCCTCTTTATTTACTTAATTCATGTGCTACACTCACTTGCTATCTCATATTATATACATATAATGTTTATTTCTTTATATTACTATTGATAACTTAGTAATTAGTATTGAACCACAGCTTTATTTCGCTTATATTATGCATAATTAATATTCAACACATGTTTAGTAACATCATACTTATTAGTTTAAGTTGTTTCTTTGCAGGTTATGTTAAACACAGCTTAAAGGACTATTGTCCATCTCCGTTTTAGCTCAAATGCACCATTTGAGCTCAAAACAAAGAATAATTTTTTGAGGCACTTACTAGTTTCTGATCAACACCAAAATGTACTAAATACTCCTAGGCAGCGCAATGAAGTGGAAATAGCTCCGTTCTAGCTCACGAATTCAAAATGAGCTCATAACGACAAATGGTGAATTTCCCTTCATTTGGGATTCGGATCAGCTCCTATACACTCTTATGGATTAAGGAGAGTATTATGGCCCTAAGGATCAATTCACTCAACTAAGGGGTTAACCGTTCAGCTCAAATCATCACTCAAAGATGGTGAACTTTCACCTAACTAAATCATCTAGCTAGATCAGCTCAACCCAGATCAGCCTTAGTTCATCAAGCTTATCTTAGCTCACCCTACAACCTTCATCTCAACCATGAAAGGACATGTTTGTCCCTAAGAGACAAAATCGACCAATCATGGAGGGAAACATGTTTCGGCGCCAAAACAAAGAGATAACACCCTTCATTGGGCAGATTCATGATGGTCCACTTGTTTGTCAATTTCGAGTAATATACAAGTAGAATGGGGTTTCAGTGTCTTCATGAAAGTTGTTCCTCTATCTCCTATATTTCCAACGCATGTCCAATTGCATCAATATGATATTAGGAACTTGATATATGTCCAACTTACTGAAGACTGTACTGGCTAGAATTTTGAACCGAAAAGTTACAACAATTCTTGGAAGGAGACACCATTCAACCCGAACGGTTAAGGAGGGAGACACCACCAATTGAGCAAACACCAAGGCCACTATTCATCCACCTTTTCAAAGGGGAATGTCCCTTGGACACACCCTTTCATTTCATATAAACATGTAGCCATTTTAGCATTTGAACACACAACTTTGAATCAAATTATTTATTTTGTGAGTTAATTTCTCATTCTTGTTCTTTTAAGAACTTTATTGACTTATCAAATTATCTCTTTGTTTTGTGGCGTCACCCTCCATCCTTTATACTTTAGATTTCTGGAATTACATTTCCATGAGGTCTAAGTGTATCTACCACCCTAAGAGTTTCAACTAGATTTGGTTTATGTTCCTATAACATAAGTTCAACCTTTGCCCCTTTGAATACTATCATTCCATCGTCACATAATCATCATCCACATTCCATTTTCGTCCACCATTCTTCACAAGCCCTTAACATATCCTTCCATATCATTTACTTCACTTAAACACCTCCATTTTTTTTTCCTTAATCAACCATCAACATCCCCCACGCATTCCCTTCACCAAGACAACTTCCTTTTCATCTAAACAATACCCCACACCATGACCTCTTCTTAAATCATCCTTAGCTTATTTCCAGCATTCTTTAACATTCTTTTGTTCATGAAACAAGCATGATACAAGGCTTTCTTGCATTCTAAGGTCCGGGCAATCAAAGCTTCTCTCTACAAGCATCTTTGGAGAGTTGGATCATATCAGTGGCCAAGGGACATTTCCCTTTGAAAAGTTGGTCGAATAGTGGCCTTGGTGTCTGTTCAATTGGTGGTGTCTCCCTCCTTAACCGTTCGGTTGAATGGTGTCTCCTTCCAAGAGTTGTTGGAACTTTTCGTTAAAATTTTATCCTGCACAGTCTTTAGTAATTTTGTCATATCTCGAGCTTCTGATATCGGATTGATGCGATTCAACATGCATTGGAAAAATAAGAGATAGGGGAACAACTTTCATGCAGACAACGAAACCTAGTTCTTCTTGTATCCTGCTGGAAAATGGAAAACAAGTGGACCATCATGAATCTATCTAATGAAAAGTGTTATCTCTTTGTTTTGGCGCCCACTTGATTTCTCTCCATTATCTTGGTGCAAAATGTGGATAATGGACGAACATGATACTTGGTGAAGGGTTGGCGACCTTCGAGTGTTAAGCCGGGAGTGGTAGCTAGAGTTGAGATGAGCTAATCGAGCTGAGAGTGAGCTAAGCTATCTAACCGAAACACTTTAGCTAAAGTTTGAAGGTGAAATAAGCTAATTCGAGATTCCTTTAGCAAAGTGAGTTGGTCCATTAGCTTCCTTATACTCTCTTCTAGTGTGAGAAGTGTTCTTGAGCTGATATGAATCTCTTAATGCCTCGTTTTGAAATTCGCTTCATTTGAGCTCATATGGGATTTGTGAGCTGACATGGAGCAAGTCTTGAGTCCTTTAAGTACTGTAGGAGTGTTCCATGCATTCCCAAGCTATTCTAAAGTTGAATCCTTGTGTTTGTAGCATTGCCTTCCATTTAGCTTCTTCTAAGTTAACTTTAGCTGCTTGAGCTAGGCCTTTAAGTTCGTGAGCTCCTGTACATAGTTCCTTTAAGTTCATGACCTAAAATAATCATTCCTTAAGCTCCTATGCAATTCTAAGCGTTTGAGCCGTTCTTGAGTTTTTCCAAGCTGTCATAAGTCTTCCCAAGCCACATTGAGCTACCCTTAATGTCTTTAAGCTTCCTCGGACTATTATCTTTACTTAAAATAGCTGAAACAATAAGCAAACAATGTATACGCTGAAAAAACTGAAATAAACCAAAATGAGCTAGAAAACAATATAGTTTAGTTAATATTAAGAATAAGATGACTTAGAATAAATATAAAGATGTGGTTATGCAATCACAAAACATTACTTAAATAGCAAAAGTATGCTTGTCAATGCATAAATTAGATAATAGGCGCTGATTAGGATCGTATCAGAAAGAGATCATTAATTATGACATGCAATCGAAGAGAGGGGTCATTCATCGCGACAAACGCTCAAAGAGAGAGACCGTTCACCATCACATGCACTCTAAGAGAGGGTTCATTCATCGTGACAAACGCTCAATGACAGGGGTCGTCCATCACGGCACACGCTCAAAGAGAGGGGTCATTCATCGCGACATACGCTCAAAGAGAGGGGTAGTCCATCACGGTATACGCTCTAAGAAATGGACCATTAATTATGACATGCACTCAAAAAGAGGGTCATTCATCGCGACATACGCTCAAAGAGAGGGGTCTTCCATTACGGCATACGCTCAAAGAGAGGGGTCTTCCAATACGGCATACGCTCAAAGAGAGACACCATTTACCATGACATGCACCGGAAGAGAGGGATCATTCATCACGACATACGCTCAAAGACAGGGGTCGTCCATCATGGTATACGCACTAAGAAAGCGACCATTAATTATGACATGCACTCGAACAGAGGGGTCATTCATTTTGACATATGCTCAAAGAGAGGTGTCATCCATCACGGCATATGCTAAAAGAGAGGGATTGTTCACCATGACATGCACTCAATGATCGGGGTCATTAATCACGACAAACTCTCAAAGACAAGGGTCGTCCACCACGGCATACGCTGAAAGAGAGGGACCATATACCATGACATGCACTTGAAGAGAGGGGTCATTCATCGCGTCATACGCTCAAAGAGAGGGATCGTCCATCACGGTATTCGCTCTAAGAAAGGTACCATTATTATGACATGCACTAGAACAGAGGGGTTATTCATCGTGGCATTCATTCAAAGAGAGGTATTTTCGATTACGAAATTCTCTCTAAGAAAGGGACCATTAATTATGACATGCACTCGAACTAAGGGGTCATTTATCGCGACATACGCTGAACGAGAGGTGTTGTCCATTAGGAAATACACTCAATGAGAGGGACCGTTCACCATGACATTCACTCAAAGAGAAGAATCATCATCGCGACATACGCTCAAAGAGAAGGGTCGTTCATCACGGTATATGCTCTAAGAAAAGGACCTTTCGTAATAACATGCACTCGACGAGAGGGGTCATTCATCGTGACATACGCTCAAGGAGGGGGTCGTCCATCACGGTGTACGCTCTAAGAAAGGAACTGTTCATTATGACATGCACTCGAATAGAGGGGTATTTCATCGCGACATATGCTCAAAGAGAAGGGTCGTCCATCACAGTATACGCTCTAAGAAAGGTACCGTTCATGATGACAAGTACTCAAAGAGAGGGGTCATTCATCGCGACATACGCTCAAAGAGTGGAGTCATCCATCATGGTATACGCTCAAAGAGAGGGACCGTTCCATGACATACACACGAATATAGGGGTCATTCATTGCAAAATACGCTCAAAGAGAGGGGTCGTCCGTCACGGCATACGCTCAAAGAGAGGGACCGTTCATTATGACATACGCTCGATGAGAGGGGTCATTCACTGCGATATACGCTCAAAGAGAGGGGTCGTCCATCATGGTATACGTTCTTAGAAAGGGGACATTCATTATAACAAGCTCCAAGAGAGGGACCATTTGGCAGGAGATGTACTTGAAGAGATAGGTCTTTCATCGCAACATACACTCAAAGAGAGGGGTCATCGATCACGGTATATGCTCAAATAGAGGGATCGTTCATTATGACGTACGCTTGAAGAAAGGCCATTCATCGCGACATACGCTGAAAGAGAAGGGTCATCCATCACGGTATACACTCTAAGAAAGGGATCGTTCATTAAGACATGCACTCGAAAAGAGGGATCATTCATTGCGACATACGCTCAAAGAGAGGGACCGTTCACCATGACTTGCACTCGAAGAGAAGGGTTATTCATCGCAACATATGCTCAAAGAGAGGTGTCATCGATCACGGTATACGCTCAAAGAGAGGGACCGTTTATTATGACAAGCACTCGAAGAGAAGGGTCTTTTATCGCCATATACACTCAAAGAGCTGCGGTGTCCATCACGGCATATGCTGAAAGACGGACCATTCATTAAGACATGCACTCGAAGAGGGGTCATTCATCGCGACATATGCTCAAAGAGATGGACCGTTCATTATGACACGCACTCGAAGATAGGGGTCATTCTTCGCAACAAATGCTCAAAGGCAAGAGTCATCCACCAAGACATACGCTGAAAGAGAGGGACTGTATATCATGACATGCACTCGAAGAGAGGGGTCGTCCATCATTGTATACACTCCAAGAAAGGGACCATTATTATGACATGCACTCGAAGAGTGGGGTATTTCATCGCGACATACACTCAAAGAGAAGGGTCGTCCATCAGGATATAGGCCCTAAGGGACCATTCATTAAGACATGCACTCGAAGAGAGGGGTCATTAATCATGACATACACTCAAAGAGAGAAACCGTTCACCATGACATGCACTCGAAGAGAAGGGTCATTCATCGCAACATATGGTCAAACAGAGAGGTCATCGATCATAGTATACGCTCAAAGAGAGGCACCGTTCATTATGACATGCACTGGAACAGAGGGGTCTTTTATCGACATATACGCTCAAAGAGCGACGATGTCCACCATGGTATATGCTCAAAGAGGGACCGCTCATTAAGATATCACTCGAAGAGGGGTCATTCGTCGCGACATACTCTCAAAGAGAGTGGTCATCCATAACAATATACACTCCCGTTCATTATGACACGAACTCAAAGATAGGGGTCATTCATCGCGACATACGCTCAAAGATAGGGGTCATTCATCGCGACATACGCTCAAAGAGGGGTCATCCATCACGGCATACGCTCAAAGAGAGGGACTATTCATTATGATATATGCTCGAAGAGAGGGGTCATTCATCGCGACATACGCTCCAAGAGAGGGGTCGTCTATCACGTTATAAACTCTAAGAAAGGGTCCGTTCAATATGACATGCACTCAAAGATAGGGATAATTCTATGCGACATACACTCAAAGAGAGGGATCGTCCATCACGACATACTCTCAAAGATAAGGACCATTCATTTTGACATACGCTCGAAGAGAGGGGTCATTCCCCGCGACATACGCTCAAAGAGATAGGTTGTCCATCACGGTATACGCTCGCTCTAGGAAAGGGGTCGTACATTATGACATGCATTCGAAGAGAGGGGTCATTCATCACGACATACGCTCAAAGAGAGGGATTGTCCATCACGTATATGCTCCAAGAGAGGGACCATTTATCAGGAGATGCACTCAAAGAGAGGGTGATATAGTCCAACTCTCCAATGGTTATTGTAGAGAGAAGCTTTGATATTCTCAGCCGTGATTGTAAGCAAAACTTGATCCTCGTAAGCTTTCCTTGTTGTTTTATGAAGAAAAGATGGTGAAGTGGTGGGAAGGTATATGATGTTTTGGTTTGGGAAATAAATGGAAAAGATGATAGTGAAGGCTAGGGAAGTCGATTTCGGTGATGGAAGAAAGGGTTAGGATAGAATGTATGGAAGGTCGTAAAGAAATAGAATTCAAAGTTAACAAAAGTAGAATTACGCTATGAAGCATAAACTCAACTTATAGTGTGCTTTGAAGGTGGTATCGGACTTAGACCCTTAGGATATAAGTTCCTAGAATCTTAAGTATGGATGAAAAAGATATGAGACGCCACAAACCTATATAATAGACTTGATAAGTCGATATAGTTTTAAAAAGAACAAATTTGAGAGGAAACTCACAAAGAAATTTTATTTTGATCAAAGATGTGACTTAAAAATAAATTTAAGTCCTATTTATAGTTTTCTAAGAGGTTTGGCCGAAATGGCCTTTAACTATTCGGATAACCATTCATTTGAATGGTCTCTCCCTCCAAAACTATTCGAAAAGATGTAACTTCTCGGTCCAGCCTGCACTGTCTTCAGTAATTTGGCCATATCTCGAGCTCCCGAAATTGGATTGATGCGATTCGACATGCGTTGAAAAGATAAGAGATAGGGGAACAACTTTCAAGAAGACACCTAAACTCAGTTCTGCTTGTATCCTTCTCGAAAATGGCAAACAAATGGACCATTATGAATTTGTCCAATGAAAAGTGCTATCTCTTTGTTTTGGCTCCCACTTCCTTTCCCTCCATGATCTTGGCGCTCAATGTGGATAATGGACAGACATGATGCTTGGTGAAGGGTAGGTGACCTTTGGGTGTTGAGCTGGGAGTGATAGCTAGAGTTGAGGTGATCTAATCAAGCTGGGAGTGAGTTGGATTGAACTGAACTATCTAGCTGAAAGAATTAGCTAAAGTTTGAAGCTGAAAGAAGCTAATCCGAGCTGCCTTTAGCAAAGTGAGGTGGTCCATTAGCTTCCTGATACTCTCTTCTAGTGTGAGGAGTGTTTCGGAGCTAATCCGAATCTCCTAAGGCCTCGTTCTAAATTATGCTTCATTTGAGCTCGTATGGGGCTTGTGAGCTAACATGGAGCTATCCTTTAGTCCTTTAAGTACTGTAGGAGTATGCCGTGTATTTCCAAGTTATTCTAAAGTTGGCTCCTTGTGTTTCTAGCATTGTCTTCCGTTTAGCTTCTTCTGAGCTGACTGAGCTGACACCGAGCTACTATTTACTCCTTGAGCTGTAGGTAAGTCCTATGAAGAAAACATAATAATGAAAATAATTAGAATACTTAAAATACTTAACATGAGTTTAGAACTAAGCTAAAACTTTAATCAATGTGGTTATATAACTATTCATTTTTATGGCTTAAGTAATATAACTCTTAAGTAGCTTAATATAAAGTATATAAAAGTAATAAATACTAAGATCTATAAGATAACTCCCCTTTGATCTCATGCATGAAATAAACCATGAAAGCATGAGATAAATGAGAAGAAATGTGCATGCATCAGAGGGTTTCATTGTCTTCATAAAATTTATCCCCTATCTCTTATCTTTCCAATGCATGTTGAATCGCATCAATCCGATATTGGGAGCTTGAGATAATGCCCAATTACTAAATACTGTGCAGGCTGGATCGAAAAGTTAAAACTCTTCTAATAGATTTGGAGCGAGACACCATTCAAATGATGATTATCCGAATAGTTAAAAGCCATTTTGGCCAAACCCCTTAGAAAACTATAAATAGGACTTGAATTTTATTTTATAATCATAAAATTCAAAATATATTTTATCCTTTGTGAGAATTTTTGCTCGTTTAGTTCTTCTTAGACCTTCATCGACTTATCAAGTACATGTGGCGTCAACCCCTCTTCTATCGATCTTGATACTTCTGGTTCTTTTAGTTTAATATACCATAAGGTTCAAGATTAGGTTTTCAATAACCTAGTTTCTTCCTTGAGTATCTTTAAGATACTATTTCCATTTCACCATCCATTACATATCCTCTCATTCCTTTCATCAATCTCAATCCTTTGTCATCACCACAAAATGTCCTAAACATCCATTCACCCTTATCAACATTACACATACTTTCCGCTTCCAAATCAGTCCCTAAACTATTTCTTTCATTCATCTCACCTATTCCTTTCATCCCTTATCCTTAATTCTTCATTTTGTATCCACTTCTTGCGAGAGATTTCCTTCCGTCCAAGGTCCTATAATCAAAGTTTGTCGTTCAACATCCTTAACAAGATTGGCACATATCAGAAAGGGACCGTTCACTTTGATATACAAACAAAGAGAGGGGTCATTCATCATGACATACGCTCAAAGAGAGGGGTCGGCCATCACAGTATACGCTCTAAAGAGAGGGATCGTTCATTATGACATGCACTCGAAGAGAGCGGTCATTCATCGCGACATACGCTCAATGAGAGGAGTTGTCCATGACTGTATACGATCAAAGAGAGGGGTCATCCATCACGGTATAAGCTCTAAAGAAAGGGATCATTCATTATGACATGCACTCGAAGAGAGGGGTAATTCATCGCGACATACGCTTAATGAGAGGAGTTGTCCAGGACGGTATACACTCAAAGAGAGAGACCATTGATAATGATATGCTATCAAAAAGAGGGGTTTTTCATCGCAACATGCAATCAAAGAGAGGGGTCGTTCATCACGGTCCACGCTCAAAGAGAGGGACCGTTCACCATGACATGCACTCGAAGAGAAGTGTCATTCATCGCAACATATGCTTACTAAGAGGGGTCGTCCATCATGGTACACGATGAAAGAGAGGGACAGTTCACCATGACATGCACTCGAAGAGAGGGGTCATTCATCACGACATACGCTCAAAGAGAGGGGTCATCCATCACGGTATACGCTCAAAGGGAGGGACCGTTCACCAAGACATGCACACGAAGAGAGGGGTCATTCATCGCGATATACGCTCAAAGAAAGGGGTCATCCATCATGGTATACGCTTAAAGAGAGGGATCGTTCTTTTTGACATATGCTCGAATAGAGGGGTAATTCACCGCGACATACGCTCAAAGAGCGGGGTCGTCCATGACGGTATACGCTCTAAGAAAGGGACCGTTCATTATGACAAGCACCAGAAGAGAGGGGTCGTCCATGACGGTATACGCTCAAAGTGATGGACCGTTCATTATGACATGCACTTGATGAGAGGGGTCACTCATCGTGACATATGCTCAAAGAGAGGGGTCGTCCATCATGGTATACTCTCAAAGAGAGGGACCATACACCATGACATGCACTCAAAGAGAGGGTTCATTCATTGCAATAAACGCTCAAAGAAAGGGGTCATCGACCACGGTATACGCTCTAAGAGAGGGACCGTTCATTATGGCATCTACTCGAAGAGGTGTTATTTATCGCGCCATACGCTTAAAGAGAGGGGTTGTCCATCACGGTATTTGCTCAAAGAGAAGGGCCTTTCATTATGACATACACTCGATGAGATGGGTCATTCATCACGACATGCGCTCAAAGAGAGGGATCGTCCATCATGTTATACGCTAGAGGAACCATTCATTATGACATACGCTCGAAGAGATGGCTCATAAACCACGACATATACTAAAAGAGAAGGGTCAACCATTACGGTATATGCTCTAAGAAAGGGACCATTCATTATGGCATGTACTTGAAGAGAGGGGTCATTCTTCGCGACATACGCTCAAAGAGAGGGTTCGTCCATGACGGTATGCGCTCAAAGAGAGGGACAGTTCATTATGACATGCACTTGAATAGAGGGGTCATTCAACTTAACATACGCTCAAAGAAAAGGTTCATCGACCACGATATTTTTTTTGAAAGAGCATCGACCACAGTATACTCTCTAAAGAAGGACCGTTCATTATGACATACTCTAAAAGAGAGGGGTTAGTCATCGCAACATACGCTTAAAGAGAGGGGTCGTCCATCACGGTATAGGCTCAAAGAGAGGGAGCATTCATTATGACATGCACTTGAAGAGAGGGGTCATTCATCGCGACATACGCTCAAAGAAAGGGGACATCTACCACAGTATACGCTCTAAGAGAGGGACCAGTCATTATGACATGCACTCGAAGAGAGGAGTTATTCATCGTGACATACGCTTAAAGAGAGGGGTTGTTTCTCACGGTATACGGTCAAAGAGAGGGACAGTTCATTATGACATATGCATAAAGAGATGAGTCATTCACTGCAAAATACGTTGAAAGAGAGAACTCATTCATTACAAAAGACGCTCGTAGAGATGGGTCATTTCAGCATAAGAAAGGGCCCGTTCTAAGAAAGGGACGGTTTATTATAACATGCACTCGAAGAGAGGGGTCATTCTTTGCAACATATGCTCAAAGAGAGGGGTCGTCCACGACGGTATACGCTCAAAGAGAGGGACCATTTATTATGACATGCTGTCGAAGAGAGGGGTCAATCATCGCGACATACGCTCAAAGAGAAGGGTTGTCTATCACGGTATATGCTCAAAGAGAGGAATCGTTCATTATGACATACGCTCAAAGAGAGGGGTCGTCCATCACGGCATACACTCAAAGAGAGGAATCGTTCATTTTGACATACGCTTGAAGGGATGAGTCATTCACCGCGACATACGTCCATAAAGAGGGGTCATCCATCACAGACTACGCTCTAAGAATGGGACCATTTATTCTATCATGCACTCGAAGGGAGGGGTCATTCATCGGGACATACGCTCAAAGAGAGGGATCGTCCATGACGATATACGCTCAGAGAGAGACCGTTCATTATGACATGCACTCGGAGAAAGGGGTCATTCATCGCGACATACGTTTAAAGAGAGGCGTCATCTTTCATGGTATACGCTTAAAGAGACTGACTGTTCACCATGACATGCACTTGAAGAGATTGGTCATTTATTGCGACATACGCTTAAAGAGAGGGATCGTCCATCACGGTATATGCTCGAAGATAGGGACCATTCATTATGACATACGCTTGAAGAGAGGGGTCATTCATTGCAACATACGCTCAAAGAGAGGGGTCATCGATCATGGTATATTCTTAAAGAGAGGGATCGTTCATTATAAGATACGCTTGAAGAGAGGGGTCATTCATCTTGACATACGTACAAAGAGAAGGGTTGTCCATCACGGTATACACCCTTAGAAAGGGACCGTTCACCATGACATACACTCAAAGAGAAGTGTCATTCATCGCAACATACCCTCAAAGAAAGGGGTCATCGACCACGGTATACGCTCAAATAGAGGGATCATTCATTATAACATGCACTCGAAGAGTGTGGTCATTTATCGTGACATACGCTCAAAGAGCGCGGCATCCATCGCGGTATACGCTCAAAGAAAGGGGTCGTTCATTATGACATGCACTCTCAGAGAAAGAAAGGGGTCGTCCATCACAGTATACGCTCAAATATAGGGACCATTTATTATGACATGCACTCGAAGTTAGGGGTCATTCATCGTGACATACGCTTAAAGAGAGATGTCGTCCATCACGACATATGCTCAAAGAGAGGGTCTGTTCATTATGACAAACACTCGAAGAGAGAGGTCATTCACCACGACATACTCTCAAAGAGAGGGGTCGTCCATCATGGTATAAGCTCTAAGAAAAGGCCGGTTCAATTTGACATGTACTCGTTGAGAGGGGTCATTCATCGCGACATACGCTCAAAGAGAAGGGTGGTTGGTTCATCACGGTTTACGCTGTAAAAAAGGGATGGTTCATTATGACATACACTCGAAGAGAAGATTCATTCAACGCGACATACGCTTAAAGAGAGGGGTCATCGATCACGATATACGCACAAAGAGAGGAACCGTTCACCATGGCATGCACTCGAAGAGAGAGGTCATTAATCGCGACATACGATCAAAGAGAGGGGTCGTCCATCACGATATACACTCAAAGAGAGGAACCGTTCATTATGAGATATGCTCGAAGAAAGGGGTCGTTCACCGTGATATATGCTTAAAGAGAGGGGTCGTCCATCATGGTATATGCTCTAAGAAAGGGACCAGTCATGGTGACATGCCCTCGAAGAGAGTGGTCATTCCTTGCGACATACGCCTAAAGAGAGGGGTCGTCCATGACGGTATATGCTCAAAGAGAGGGACCGTTCATTGTGACATGCGCTCGAAGAGAGGGGTCATTCTTCGCGACATACACTCAAAGAGGGTCTTCCACCTTGACATGCACTTGAAGAGAAGTGCCATTCATCACGACAAACGCTCAAAGAGAGGGGTTGTCCATCACGGTATACGCTCTAAGAAAGGGACCATTTAGTATGACATGCACTAGAAGAGAGGTATCATTCACCCTGACATACGCTCAAAGAGCGAGGGCAGACATCGAGATATACGCTCAAAGAGAGGGACCATTCATTATGACATACACTCAAAGCGAGGGGTCGTTCACCGTGATATACGCTCAAAGAGAGGGGTCGGCCATCACGGTATACGCTCTAAGAAAGGGATTGTACATTATGTCATGCACTCAAGGAGGGTGGTCATTCATCACGACTTACGCTCAAAGAGAGGGGTTGTCCATCACGGTATACATTCAAAGAGAGGGGTCGTTCACCATGACATGCACTCGAAGAGAGGGGTCAATCATCGCAACATGCACTTGAAGACATGGGTCATCGATCACGGTATACGCTCAAATAGAGAGACCATTCATTATGACATGCACTCGAAGAGTGGTCGTCCATCACGGTATACGCTCAAAGAGAGGGACCGTTTATTATGACTTTCACTCGATGATAAGGGTCATTCATCGTGACATACGCTCAAAGAGAGGGGTCGTCCATCACGGTAAACGCTCAAAGTAAGCGACCGTTCATTATGACATATACTTGAAGAGAAGGGTCATTCACCGCGACATACGCTCAAATAGAAGGTTCGTCCATCACGGTATACGCTCTAAGAAAGGGACTGTTAATTAAGATATGCATTCAAATAGATGGGTCATTCATCGCGACCAACACTCAAAGAGAAGGGTCTTCCATCACGATATGCACTCAAAGAGAGGGACCATTCACATGACATGCACTCGAAGAGAAGGGTCATTCATCGCAACATATGCTCAAAGTGAGGGGTCATCGATCACGATCTACGCTAAAAGAGAGGTACTGTTCACCCTAACATGCACTCGAAGAGAAGTGTTATTGATCGGAATGTATGCTCAATGAGAGGGGTCATCGATCACGGTATACGCTCAAAGAGAGGGACCGTTCATAATTACATGCACTCGAAGAAAGGGGTCATTCATTGCGACATACTATCAAAGAAAGGGGTCGTCCATCACAGTATTCGCTAAAAGAGAGGGACTGTTCACCCTAACATGCACTCAAAGAGAAGTGACATTCATTGCAACATACGCTCAAAGAATTGGGTCATCGATCACGGTATACGCTCAAAGAGAAGGACCATTCATTATGGCATGCACATGAAGAGAGGGGTCATTCATCGCGACATACGCTCAAAGAGTGGCGGCTTCCATCACGGTATACGCTCAAAGAAAGGGACCGTTCATTATGACAAGCACTTGAACAGTGGGGTCATTGATCGCGGCATACGCTCAAAGAGAGGGGCCGTGTAACCCCCTTAGCCCGGCTTAGACGGAACCAACACTAATGGGTTACACGGGGAATATCAAACCAAACCCGCGAAGGTCCGATTCGATAAACAACCCTAAAACTGTTATATTTTTTTATCTTTCCTAGATGCATAATTGTATTCCTATATGTCATGATCTCATACAAAGCATTAACGGAAACAATCCGATCACAAACAAACATCCGACTAAACACTAAAGTAAATTAAGGACTAAAACGTAAAACTTTTAAATTCTAATAACAAAATAGAAATTATTTTCATCAAAGTTCATTTAAACACACAAGTATCCTTCACGATAAATTTCAAGTCAAACGGATCATTCTAACATCATCAATGGCATGTTTCTCTAATTTAAGGACCAAAATGTAAATCTTTCAAATTATAAGGACTGTAGGTACCCTAATTGAACAAAGGATGATATTCGAGACTAAAGTATAATTTCTAGCAACTATCAATTCTTGGTAGTCAAAGGTTTGGAAACCTTCCAGAAGGTTTCTAAATTTTTTGTAAAAGGTTTTGAAACTTCCCTGAAAGTTTCCAAACTTTTCGCGTCCAGTAGCTTTCCAGAATTGAAACTGCCCGCAAGGTTTGGAAACCTTCTTGAAGGTTTCCAAATTATTTGTCAAAGGTTTCGGAACCTTCACTAAGGTTTTGAAACTTTGGGTCTAGAACCCAAAAGTTCCATCACACTAAGTACACACCAATTACTCAATACTCAACCATTAATTAGAACCACTAAATGCATCAGTCCTAGACATAATTAGCAACATATGGCACATAATCAACAACGTCACGGACATCGTTCAAGCTAAAGGCATGCTCCCTAGAAAATGATTAACAACATAACAAACATGCTAGTACATGCTTCAACAATTCAAACAATTCCAAAGTTCAACAATTAGCAACCAAACAATAATGGTCTTATTACAACATAAACCAAAGCCTAAGTACACACTCCTCACATAGGTTGGGTTACACATTGCCTTGCCCAATTTATTTGTCAAAAACATACCAAATTCAAAGTGATTCTTCCCCTTGGTTTCCTTGCCTCGAACGAAGCCCCAAGTGCCTTTATTTTTCTGCAAGGATGAAAAGAGAGATTAAGCAAACATGCTTAGTGAGGAAGCTCTACACAAAATCATCAATGCATCAATTTAAAACCATGATGAAACCATAATTTGCAATACATTGTCAAAACATGCATGCTAACATCTCATGCTCATATTCTTTAAACCATATGCATCCTTGAGTTTACATAACCTTATCAAAACAATTTATAAATGATGCACAATCTTCTTCTCAAATTCATGTATGTATATTGGCATTCTAGTGACCACTTTAATGTGAACCTTGAGTTCACCGAATACACGGATCCATTGTTAGAGACCATTGTCCCGTCATGACACAAAGTCACCATTGACATGACACTAAGTCACCATTGACATGACACTAAGTCACCATTGACATGACACTAAGTCACCATTAGCACTACCACGCACGATCGGACACATAGTCACCCTTGTTACGTGTAGGCGGCTCTATCACGGACGGTTGGACACAAAGTCACCCTTGTTACGTGTAGGCAATATTTTGTATTCTCAATTTTGTTTATAGTGCACTTAAGACAATCCTAATGACATGCCATTCGTATTCGAATCTAAAGTTATTGTCACTAAGCCAATATCATAATCAAATGTGCATGATAACTTGCTGCTCAAAATGCATGCATAATATGTTCAACAAATGAACCAAAAGCCATGCCCAACGGCACCATCAATTTCAAGGCAAATAACCACATAATATTCCAATTCATTTTCAGCTCATAATGCATCCATGATGTGCTCAACAAATGAACTGAAAGTCATGCCCGATGGCACCTTTAATTTGAAGGCAAATAACCATATTGTATTCAAAATCATTTCTCATAATTTTTCATAATCATGGATGCTAAATAAGCTATGCATTTTAGCAAGTATTTCTCATGCATGCACCAATTCAAATCATGCTCATGCATTTCCATAAATCTCATTGCATTACCAACATAATGCCTTTGTCGAATGAAGCCGAAACTCATATCGATTTATCAAAAACATTTACTTTACTTACTCTTGAACTATGGAAGGTTTTCACACTCTTCCATAGTCCCCAAAACAGAACCGTACCAAACGCGATTCGCTTTAAATCCGTAATCACTTACCAACAAACGAAACAAGCTTTCGCCGCTATCCGATGATCGCACCAACACACCAGCAATCAAGCACCGTCTTGTACCTCTTCTACAACATTAAAAACAGAGCATTCTCACATCATAATATGCTCAAACCAACAGCCATATCCGATCACCATAAAACTAGGGTACCTCTCATTGAGCATATGTCACAATGAACGGTCCCTCTCTTTGACCGTATGTTGGTGATGGACGACCCCTCTCTTTGAGCGTATGTAGCGATGAATGATCACCAACTTAGAGTGCATGTCATAAAGAACGGCCTGTAACATCCCGATTTTGGGGTTAGTAGTTTGGAGAATTCGATTCGGATCGAATCGGGTTCTCCGGTTCATTATTCCGGGAAAAAAATAAATAAGAATATTTTAATTAGGGAAAATAATAATGTTGGAATATGGTTTAAAATATTGAAAATATGTTTCAAGATTAAAAGAAAATAATTTGGACTTTGTATCGATTTTTAATTATGCTTAATTATGCATAAATGACCAATATGTAATTTTTGGAAAAATTGGAGGACTTATTTTGTAATTTTTGAAAAATTGATGTTTTAGTGACTAAATTGAAAAGCAAGCTAAAATTAGAATCCTTAGAAGGCCATAAACCCATTTCCAACTTTTAATAATGATTTATTCACCAAAATATATTTTAATTACTTTAATTAGAGATTTTAATCATTTTCTCTCAAAACTACTTTTCTCTCATTTTCTCTCATCTTTTTCTCTCATTTTCTCTCCACTTTCCCTTCATCTTTTCTCTTCAATTCCTTGCTGATTTTTGCATCTTTTTCAATAAAGATTACATCATTTTAATCATCTTTCCATCCTTTACAAAACCTAAGCATCAATTTTATCAAATCAACATCAAATTGCAAGGAATCAAGAAGAGGAAATTACATCTTTTTGGTGAATAGATCTTGAAGGTAATTTTCTGGATTTTTATTCTTTTCTAAGGTTCTTTATTGAAATTCCCAAGTATTAGCTTGCTAATCTTTGAATAAAAACTTAATTCTATGTTTTTAATGTTAGATCTAGTGATTTTGTGAATGTTTTTGTGAAATCTTTTTGGATCTCATTCAATGCTGGAATTAGATGGATTCAATTATGTTTTTATGTTAATTAAATGATTAACTGAGTCTTCATTTGATAGCACATTAATCTAATACCGGAATAATGCAATCGGTGTAGTTTTAAGGTGTTTTTTGGTTGTTTTAGGGGCTGTTTTAGATGCTTTAATGTTGCTGGAGGTATAAGGATGGTTTAGATGTGTTTTTGGTTCATAATTGAAGTTGATAAGATGTTAGATTCATTAGGTTTTGGGCTGATATTGTTCGGATGCGTTTCAGCTTAGTTTACGGTCTTTTTGGCCAAGTTTTCGGTAGTTTTATGGTGATCGGATATGGCTGTTGGTTTGAGCATGTTATGATGTGAGAATGCTCTGTTTTTAATGTTTTAGAAGAGGTACAAGAAGGTGCTTGACTGCTGTTGCTTTGGCGCGATCATCGGATAGCGGCGAAAGCTCGTTTCGCTTGTTGGTGAGTGATTACGGATTTAAAGCGAATCGCGTTTAGTACGGTTCTGTTTTGGGGACTATGGAAGAGTGTGAAAACCTTCCATATTTCAAGAGTAAGTAAAGTAAATGTTTTTGATAAATCGATATGAGTTTCGGCTTCATTCGACAAAGGCATTATGTTTGTAATGCAATGAGATTTATGGAAATGCATGAGCATGATTTGAATTGGTGCATACATGAGAAATACTTGCTGAAATGCATAGCTTATTTAGCATCCATGATTATGGAAAATTATGAGAAATGATTTAGAATACAATATGGTTATTTGCCTTCAAATTAGAGGTCCATCAGGCATGACTTTCGGTTCATTTGTTGAGTACATCATGGATGCATTATGAGCTGAAAATGAATTGGAATATTATGTGATTATTTGCCTTGAAATTGATGGTGCCGTTGGGCATGGCTTTTGGTTCATTTGTTGAACATATTATGCATGCATTTTGAGCAGCAAGTTATCATGCACATTTGATTATGATATTGGTTTAGTGACACTAACTTTAGATTCGATACGAATGGCATATCATTAGGATTGTCTTAAGTGCACTATAAACAAAATTGAGAATACAAAATATTGCCTACACGTAACAAGGGTGACTATGTGTCCGATCGTGCGTGGTAGTGCTAATGGTGACTTAGTGTCATGTCAATGGTGACTTCGTGTCATGTCAATGGTGACTTCGTGTCATGACGGGACAATGGTCTCTAACAATGGATCCGTGTATTCGGTGAACTCAAGGTTCACATTAAAGTGGTCACTAGAATCCCAATATACATACATGAATTTGAGAAGAAGATTGTGCATCATTTATAAATTGTTTTGACAAGGTTATGTAAACTCAAGGATGCATATGGTTTAAAGAATATGAGCATGAGATGTTAGCATGCATAAGGTTTCGAAACTTCCCTGAAAGTTTCCAAACCTTCAAGATCTATTCACCAAAAAGATGTAATTTCCTCTTCTTGGTTCCTTGCAATTTGATATTGATTTGATAAAATTGATGCTTAGGTTTTGTAAAGGATGGAAAGATGATTAAAATGATGTAATCTTTATTGAAAAAGATGCAAAAATCAGCAAGGAATTGAAGAGAAAAGATGAAGGGAAAGTGGAGAGAAAATGAGAGAAAGTAGTTTTGAGAGAAAATGATTTAAATCTCTAATTAAAGTAATTAAAATATATTTTGGTGAATAAATCATTATTAAAAATTGGAAATGGGTTTATGGCCTTCTAAGGATTCTAAGTTTAGCTTGCTTTTCAATTTAGTCACTAAAACATCAATTTTTCGAAAATTACAAAATAAGTCCAATTTTCCAAAAATTACATATTGGTCATTTATGCATAATTAAGCATAATTAAAAATCAATACAAAGTCCAAATTATTTTCTTTTAATCTTGAAACATATTTTCAATATTTTAAATCATATTCTAAAATTATTATTTTCCCTAATTAAAATATTCTTATTTATTTTTTTCCCGGAATAATGAACCGGAGAACCCGATTCGATCCGAATCGAATTCTCCAAACTACTAACCCCAAAATCGGGATGTTACAGGCCGTTCTTTATGACATGCACTCTAAATTGGTGATCATTCATCGCTACATACGCTCAAAGAGAGGGGTCGTCCATCACCAACATACGGTCAAAGAGAGGAACCGTTCATTGTGACATATGATCAATGAGAGGTACCCTTGTTACGTGTAGGCAATATTTTGTATTCATCACGGTCCTTTATCGCAACATACACTCAAAGAGCGGTGGCATCCATCACGGTATACGCTAAAAGAGAAGGATCATTCAATATGATATAAGCCGGAAGAGATGGGTCATTCACCCTGATATATGCTCAAAGAGCAGTGTTAGACATCGAGATATACGCTCCAAGAGACGGACCATTCATTATGACATATGCTGAACGAGAGGAGTCATTCATCGCGACATACGCTCAAAGAGAGGGGTTGTCCATCATGGCATATGCTCTAAGAAAGGGACCGTTCATTATGACATGCACTCGAAGAGAGGGGTCATTCATCGCGACATACGCTCAAAGAGAGGGGTCATCCATCACAGTATACGCTCAAAGAGAGGGACCGTTCATTATGACCTGCACTCGAAGATAAGGGTCATTCATTGTAATATACGCTCAAACAGAGGGGTCGTCTATCACGACATACGCTGAAAGAGAGGGACCGTTCATTATGACATGCTCGAAGAGAGGGATCATTCATCGCAATATCGCTAAAAGAGGGGTTGTTCATCACAGCATTCGCTCAAAGAGAGGGATCGTTCATTATGACATATGCTCAAAGAGAGTTATCATTCATAGCGACATATGTTCAAAGAGAGGGGTCATCCAGCACGTTATACACTCTATGAAAGGAACCTTTCTTTATGACATGCACTCGAAGAGAGGGGTCATTCATCGCGACATATTCTTAAAGAGAGGATCGTCCATCACGGTATACACTATAAGAAAGGGACCATTAATTATGACATGCACTCGAAGAGAGAGGTCATTCATTACGATATACGCTCAAAGAGAGGTGTTGATATGTGCCGAACTTATTGATGGTGCTGAACGACAAACTTTGATTGTAGGACCTAGGAAGGAAGCAAGTCTGTTGTAAGAAGTCGCTACAAAAATGAAGAATTAAGGATACAGGATGAAAGGAATAGGTGAAATGAATGAAAGGAATAGTTTAGGGACTGATTTGGAAGCGGAAGAGAGGTGATATGTGGTGTTGACTAGGGTGATGGATGTTTAGGACGTTTTATGGTGATGACAAAGGATCGGGAATGATGATGGAATGAGAGGATATGTAAGGATAATGATACGGTGAAATGGAAATAGTATCTTAAAGATACTCAAGGAAGAAACTAGGTTATTGAAAACCTAATCCTGAACCTTATATTGATCTTTAAGGGGTGGTGATAAACAGACTTTGACCCTTTTAGTATATTAAACTAAAAGAACCAGAAGTATCAAGATGGATAGAAAGGGGTTGACGCCCCAAGTACAAAATTACTTGAAAAGTCGATAAAATTTTAAGAACTAAACGAGAGAAAATTCTCACAAAGGATAAAATATATTCTGAATTGTGTGTTTACAAAATGAAATTCAAGTCCTATTTAAAGTTTTCTAAGGGTTTTGGTTGAAATGACATTTAACTACTCTGATAACCATTCATTTGAATGGTGTCTCCCTCCAAATCTATTAGAAGAGATGTAACTTTTCGATTCAGCCTGCACAATCCTTATTAATTGGGTCATATCTCGAGCTGACGATATTGGATTGATGTGATTCAACATTTTTTGGAGAGATAAGAGATAGAGGAACAACTTTGTTGAAGACACTAAACCCAACTCGACTAGTATCCTGCTCTAAATTGGCAAACAAGTGGACCATCATGAATCTGCCCAATGAAAAGTGCTATATCTTTGTTTTGGCGCCCACTTGCTTTCCCTCCATGATCTTGGCGCCCAATGTGGATTATGGTCGGTCTTGATTCTTGGTGAAGGGTAGGTGACCTTCAGGTGTTGAGTTGAGAGTGATAGTTGGAGCTAAGGTGAGCTAATCGAGCTATGAGTGAGCTAAATTGAACTGAGCTATCTAGCTGAAAGACTTAACTAAAGTTTGAAGCTGAAATAAGCTAATCCGAGCTGCCTTTAGCAAAGTGAACTGACCCATTAGCTTCCTTATACTCTCTTATAGTGTAAGGAGTGTTTTTGGAGCTGATTCGAATCTCCTAAATCCTCGTTTTGAATTATGCTTCATTTGAGCTCGTATGAGATTTGTGAGCTGACACAGAGTGATCCTTTAGCCCCTTAAGTATTGTAGGAGTGTTCCATGCATTTCCATGCTATTCTGAAGTTGGCACCTTGTGTTTCTAGCATTACCTTTCGTTTAGCTTCTTCTGAGCTCATTGATCTGACTAAGCTGACACCGAGCTAATATTTACTCCTTGAACTGTAGGTAAGTCCTTTGAAGAAAACATAATGATAGAAATAATGAGAATACTTAAAATAACTTAATATAAATTTAGATCTAAACTGAAACTGAATAATGTGGTTATATTGACTATTCATATTTATAGCCTAAATAAATAACTCTTAAGTAGCTTACTATAAAGTATATAAAAGTAATAAATACTAAGATCAGTAAGGTAACTCACCTTTGATCTCATACGTGAAATGAAGCATGAAAGAATGAGATAAATGAGAGGGGTCATTCATCATGACATACGCTCAAAGAGAGGGGTTGTCTATCACAGTATACGCTCTAAGAAAGGAACCGCTAATCATGACATGCACTCGAAGAGAGGGGTCTTTCTTCGCGACATACACTCAAAGAGAGAGGTCGTCCATCACGGTATACGCTCTAAGAAAGGGACCATTAATTATGACATGCACTCGAAGAGAGGGGTCATTCATAGCGACATACGCTGAAAGAGTGGGGTCGTTGATCATGGTATATGCTCAAACAGAGGGACCGTTCACCATGGCATGCACTCGAAGAGAGGGGTCTTTCATCGCGACATACGCTCAAAGAGAGGGGTCGTCCATCACGGCATACGCTCAAAGAGAAGGACCGTTCATTATGACATACACCAAAGTTCGGCAAAATGTCCTTTGATGGTTCCGCTTATTCCTAAGTCGAAACACTGTTGATGATCAGTCCTTGATGATACCTCCCGGCGTTAAGCAATTATAATCAACAACCAATCTCACACTTCATTTAGCCGTTGAAACTCCAACCTATCCCTAGGCCGAGTTAGTATCCTCCAATCAAGTTGAATACCGCACTTACTCCTTTCATGAGTCTAACTCTCCCGAGTCTAGACAAATAGATTACTTACAAACTTCTCTCCCGAGCTTGGATGTAAGAACAAAGAATGGCAAAGAGTAAGCAAACTTTGATATTTTATTGCATTGAAACAAGAAACAAGATACAATCTCCTCTCACTAATACTCAACAACTTTCACCTAGACCCTAAGAAATCTTAGATGTAACCCCCTTAGCCCGGCCTAGACGGAACCGGCACTAACGGGTTACACGGGGAATATCAAACTAAACCCGCGAAGGTTCAATTCGATAAACAACCCTAAAACTGCTATATTTTTTTATTATCTTATCTAGATGTGCAATCTTTTTCCTACATGACAAGGTCTCACACAAAGCATTATCGGTAACACATTAACTAAAAACAAACATCCGATTAAACACTTGAGTAGATTAAGGACTAAAACGTAAAACTTTTAAATTCAATTAGTAAAGTAGAAATTCTTTCCATCAATGTTCAATTAAACATACAAGAGTTCCTCATAGCAAATTTCAACTCAAACGGATCATTCTAACATCATCAATTGCATGTTCCTCTAATTTAGGGACCAAAATGTAAATCTTCCAAAATACAAGGACTTCATCTAATTTAGGTTGACTATCTAGAAATTAAATCAACTTTATGCATGCATGCAAAATTTCAGCTTAAAATGACATCTATAAGTAACTTAATCGAACAAAGGAAAATATCCGGGACTAAAATATAATTTCTAGCAACTTTCAATTCTTGGTGATCAAAGGTTTCGAAACCTTCCCAGAGGTTTCGAAACTTTTTGTAAAAGGTTTCGAAACTTTCCTAGAAAGTTTCAAAACTTATCGCGTCTAGTACCTATCCAGAATTGAAACTGCCCGCAAGGTTTCGAAACCTTGTGAAGGTTTCGAAACTATTTGACAAAGGTTTCAAAACCTTCACCCAAAGGTTTCGAAACTTTGGGTCTGGAACCAAAAGTTTCGTTACACTAAGTGCATACCAATTACTCAATACTTAACCATTAATTAGATCCACTAAATGCATCAATCCTAAGCATATTTAGTAACATATGGCACATAATCAACAACGACACGGACATCAATCAAGCTATAGGCATGCTCCCTAGGAAATGATTAACAACATATCAATCATCCTAATACATGCTTCAACAATTCAAACAATTCTAAAGTTCAACAATTAGCAACCAAACAATAATGGTCTTATTACAACATAAACCAAAACCTAGTACACACTCCTCACATTGGTTGGGTTACACATTGCCTTGCCCAATTTATTTGCCAAAAACATACAAAATTCAAAGTGATTCTTCCCCTTGGTTTCCTTGCCTCGAACGAAACTCTAAGTGCCTTTATTTCTCTGCATGGATGAAAAGAGAGCTTAAGCAAACATACTTAGTGAGGAAGCTCTACACAAATCATCAATGCATCTATTTAAAATCATGATGAAACCATAGTTTGTAATACATTGTTAAATCATGCATGCTAACATTTCATGCTCATGTTCTTTAAATCATATGCATCCTTGAGTTCACATAATCTTATCAAAACAATTTATAAATGATGCACAATCTTCTTCTCAAATTCATGTATGTATATTGGCATTCTAGTGACCACTTTAATGTGAACCTTGAGTTCACCAAATACACGGATCCATTGTTAGAGACCATAGTCCCGTCATGACACGAAGTCACCATTGACATGACACGAAGTCACCATTAGCACTACCACGTACGATTGGACACATAGTCACCCTTGTTACGTGTAGGCGGCTCTACCACGCACGGTTGGACACAAAATCACCCTTGTTTACGTGTAGGCGACTCTACCACGCACGGTTGGACACAAAGTCACCCTTGTTGCGTGTAGGCAATATTCTGTATTCTCAATTTTGTTTATAGTGCACTTAAGACAATCCTAATGACATGTCATTTGTATTCGAATCTAAAGTTAGTGTCACTAAGCCAATATCATAATCAAATGTTCATGATAACTTACTGCTCATAATGCATGCATAATATGTTCAGCAAATGAACCAAAAGCCATGCCCAAAGGCACCATCATGTATAAGGCAATTAACCATATTGTATTCCAAATCATATAACTTGTTGCTCATAATGCATGCAAAATATGTTCAACAAATGAACCAAAAGCCATGCCCAAAGGCACCATCATATATAAGGCAAATAACCATATTGTATCCCAAATCATTTCTCATAATTTTTCATAATCATGGATGCTAAATAAGCTATGCATTTCAGCAAGTAATTCTCATGTATGCACCATTTCAAAACATGCTCATGCATTTCCATAAATCTCATTGCATTACCAACATAATGCCTTTATAAAATGTAGCCGAAACTCATATCGGTTTATCATAAACAATTACTTTACTTACTCTTGAACTATGGAAGGTTTTCACACTCTTCCATAGTCCCCAAAACAGAACGTACCAAACGCGGATCGCTTTAAATCCGTAATCACTCACCAACAAGCGAAACGAGCTTTAGCCGCTATCCGATGATCGCACCAACGCACCCAGCAATCAAGCACCTTCTTGTACCTCTTCTTCAAGATCTATTCACCAAAAAGATGTAATTTCCTCTTCTTAATTCCTTGCAATTTGATGTTGATTTGATGAAATTGATGCTTAGGTTTTGTAAAGGATGAAAAGATGATGAAAATGATGTAATCTTTGTTGAAAAAGATGCAAAAATCAGCAAGGAATTGAAGAGAAAAGATGAAGAGAAAGTGGAGAGAAAATGAGAGAAAAATAGTTTTGAGAGAAAATGATTAAAAATATCTAATTAAAGTAATTAAAACACATTTTGGTGAATAAATCATTATTAAAAATTAAAAATGGGTTTATGGCCCTCTAAGGATTCTAAGTTTAGCTTGCTTTTCAATTTAGTCATTAAAACATGTAATTTTTCAAAAATTACAAAATAAGTCCTCTAATTTTTCCAAAAATTACAAATTGGTCATTTATGCATAATTAAACATAATTAAAAATCAATATAAAGTCCAAATTATTTTCTTTTAATTTTGAAACATATTTTCAATATTTTAAACCATATTTCAAAATTATTATTTTCCCTAATTAAAATATTCTTATTCATTTTTCCCCGTAATAATGAACCGGAGAACCCGATTCGACCCGAATCGAATCCTCCTAACCAAGCCTAAACTAATAACCCCAAAAACGGGATGTTACATTAGAACATGATGGGAAGAATTGTTCCTAGGTTAAACTCTCTCAAACTCGGCTCTCTTAGTCCCTTGGACGGCTATGCCTTATATAGGCTTCGCCTAGGGCAAACCTTTCTTAAATAGAGTACAACTTGGAGTAAATAACAAGTTATGTACATAGGTTAAATATTTATAAGTTTAATTCTTCTAGAAGGCTTTTTCCCGCGTGGCCTTGTCCTTGGGCTTTTGATGTGTTGTTCAGCTCCGATCCTTGGGCTTCTTGTCCAGCAACATTCTCCATATTTTTCTCCTTAGTTTTTCTGCCATATTGCTTTTTATCTTTTGCTGCCTCGGCATCAGGTCCTGCCTCGGCCTCATTTTGCTGCCGCGGCAACACTTGTTCCTGCATAGACATGAAAATGCAGTAAACTATGTCTTTTCTATAAATGTTATCTTTAATAGCATCATCCCTAAATATATTATATTAAGTACATGTATTGGTTCAAGTAGGTGTATAATTGATGATAAGTGCCCATGAAAAGTGTAGAAAGTGATGGTGAGTTGAGCACTTATCACACCCCCAAACTCGAACTATTGCTTGTCCTCAAGCAATGCAAACCATCAATTTGTCAAACTCTTCTTTGATCTTATACTTCCATCTATTCTCCCCACCATAACTATGTCTATTATTTAGACTTAACCTTTCGGTTACCTAAGGGTGTACCTAGAAGACAAACTATAAGGTTAGTGTGTGTACATTTTTGTGGACAAGTTTGATTAAGGGCCTTCTTAAATAAACTCTAAGTTCAAGACAAATAGATTTGGATTTAGTGTACTCTTCTTAAAACAACAATTTCTTGAGCCAATTCCGGGCACCTCTAGCATGAAGAAGAGTATTTCCTAAAGTCGGTGATAGGAACCTCTAGTCACCTTTCCAAAGATCTAAGTCTTTATCACCTAAATAGTTTATTAAAAGAATTCCTATAACTGAACAAGTCCCAAAAGTGTTTTAAAGTTCAACATATAGTAAGATTCTAAGTTTTGTCCCCTTAAGTATCCTATAATTACGCCTTCAAAACAGAACCTAACTATGGTAAGGAGAAAGATTTCTATTGTCTTCAAGAATAAACTAAGACAATATTGATGATGGGCAGTGTAAGAGTATGGGCAACAATTTCAAGTGAAGTGATGGATATAAAACAAAAAATTTTATCACTAAAAACTTCATTTTCATGGTAGGGCCGCGGTAGTAGATTGCCTTGGCAATGGCTCTACACCCCCAAACTCAAACCAAGCATTATCCTTAATGCTTAATTTAGGGGTGGGCAGTAGGTAACAAAATATAAGCAGTAAATTTTTTTTATATGAGCAATAAATAAAAGAAAGAAGAGAAATTATAATGATTTAGAAGAGCTTTCTTCCACAATTTGTTTTCTCGATCTTGCTACTGATTGTTGTGCCCTTGGTGATGGCGATGGCTTTGCTCGTCTTGGTGGTTGAACTCTCGTTGGTGTTGCTCGTTGCGTGGGAGCATTAACCTCTTCTCCTCCTTCATCTTCAGTGTTTATTATTTATGTTCCTCCTTCATTCTCTGGATCTGCCCCAGCATTCTGAATGTTTGGCTTGGCAGTGTTTGAGCTCTGATTGACATAGGCATCTATTTCAGCAGATAGACTGCCCATTGGGATTGGGGATCTTGGGGGAGTGTTGAAGACTGTCCTTCGCATGGAAAGTCTTCTATTGGCACATGATGTCGCGGCAGGATCTGCTGCCCTAGATGGGCCAGTTGCGTGGAACTGTTATTGTGATCTAGAGGAGAAGAATGGCCTCGGCCCTAGGGCTGGAGTAGTTTATGTGTAGGGCGCTGTTGTGACGAATATGTTTGCAGGAAATTTTGGAAATTGCTCCCCTTGACTGGGGAAGTTCTGAATCATCATTTGGGCAAGAGTGATTTTGAACTCTCTCTGATATTCCATGTATCTATGCTGGCAAAGGTCAATAGCTGTCATCCTCTAAAGAATCTCTTGGTAGGGGTCTGCTACGGTAGTGGCTTGGGCAGTGCCAGGCATCTCTGCCGTGTACTGGCTCCATAGCAGTGTCGACAGTGAACTGCTGAGGGGTTGCCTGGACAGGCTTTGCCTGTGTGATTTGCATAACTCTATGGCAGAATTCTTTTGTCCATCCTTGCTTGTTTGGTGTGTATTCATCCGTATCTTCTATTGTACTCCTGCAGCAATGCACAAACTATAGATTAAACAAAGGAAATATAAAGGTCTATGTTCCTTCTTACCGCACTCGTGTATTTCAAGTAAAATAATCTCTCCAACATTTATGCTCCTCTTGTTGATGATGGATTGGATGAGCACCAATCTCTTGCGGTCCACTGTGCTGTTGTGGGGGGTGGGGATGAGACGTCTCTTGACAAAGATACACCAAAGCTTAGCTTCGAGCTTTAGACTTTGCCATGTTATAGAACCTTTATGGGCACCAGTTTTCCAAGGGGTATTGTTGTAACAAAGGCAATCTTTGATCAACTCATAGTCCTAAATGGTGACATCCTCCACGAATTCGGCATGAACATCATGGATGGGTATGAGGCCATAGAAATCGTTGATTGCTTCGACATCAAGGCAGACAAGCTTGCCTCGATAATGGACATAGAGATTGTCCTTGCTTAGTTATTATATAAAATATACAACGGGATAGATGGTGGTGGTGGTATGATGTTGGATAGATTTGTCCTTGGCATCCTCCTAATCGCAATTGAATAGGCAAACACCTGCAAACAAAACGAATCTCTCCGGTGAATTGATGACATGTCGTTGTCCTAGGCAAACACCATAATCGGCTCTAACTCATCCTCCTAAACGCGATTGCTTAGGCAAGCGAGAGTGTGAAGATAATCTCCCTCATAAAAACTTGAAGTACTTATGTTGAAGAAGACTTCTGATAAGAAAAATAGCAAGGTGACAACCTTGCAAATAAAATAGCCCAAGGCCAAGAGTTTTTATAACTCAAAAATTCATATTCTTCATGTCTTTTTACAAGAGAAGAGTCTACCCCTTTTATAGTCTAAAGGAGACCTTAGAATTGCCTAATAGATAGCTGATCAATCCCTAAATATCAACATATGGATAACTTAAAAGAATAAATCCCCTAAAATCAGCTTATGGATAGCTAATTAAAAGAAATCTTAGGGAATCAAATAAAATATTAATAAAAATGATCAAAGCTTTATAATCCAGCTTTGAATTAATTTATTTTAATGTCTAATTCATCCAAAAACTTTATATAGTAGCTTTGAATTAATTTATTTTAATGTCTAATTCATCCAAAAATTCATATTCTTGAGCTCCTGATATCCAATTGATGCATTTCAAGATGCGTTGAAAAGGTAACTGAATGACGGTCAATTTGTAAGAAGACAACTCTACCCAGAAATGTACGAAACCCATCTAAAAAGACAACGCAAGTTTGCTGACTTTCCAGACTTTACCAACAAATTAGATTTTTGCTCAAGGTGCATTACTTTAGCCCTCTCATATGTATCATTCTCCCACTCCTTAAAAAGATTTGCTCTCGAATCTAAACTGATGATTGGAGGAAGTTCATCAAAGATTAAAGTACCGTGGAAGAGAAGTCATCTTGAAAATTCAACAAGAAAATAAAGAAAAAAAAGAAAAAATATAGTAAGATGGTGCTCCCGATATCCAATTGATGCGTTTCAAGATACGTTGAAAAGGTAACTGAATGACGGTCAATTTATAAGAAGACAACTCTGCCCAGAAATGCACGAAACCCATCCAAAAAGACAATGCAAGTTTGCTGACTTTCCAGACTTTACCAACAAATTCAGATTTTTGCTCAAGGTGCATTACTTTAGCCCTCTCATACATGTATCACTCGGCCCATGTGCATAAAATTCTTGCACTATGGTGGCATTTGCCTGGGGAGGTTGTAGGCAAAAAATCTCTCATTCTTGATATTTAATCTTGTTGAACAAGTAATGTTCGATGCCGAAGTTTTCTTCCTCACTGTGTTGGAACACTTGCTCCTCCTACAATTGCCGAGCGACGAAGGATTTGTTGAATCGGTCTGCAACAGTGGTGGGGGCAAATCGATTGTATGCTGCCATGGATGAAGATTGGGAGTCTTTGAGACTTTCTTGAATAGTTTCTGAAAATTTCAAGAATGCTTGTGAGTAGGCAAAGAGTATTTTGAGAGCAAGATTTAGTAGAATTCTAAGAAATCAAGAATGCAAGAGTGAATAGTTTAAGAGAAGGATGCTACTTATATAGGCCTCGGCCTTGTAGCTGTTTAAACTACTAGCTGTTTTGTAGCTGTTTTGAATTTACTGCCCGTTAGCATTTACTATCGCGACGTAAGACTCAGCAGATAGTCGTTACACTATTTATGCCCGTTGGGATTGTTGCGACTTCTAATACTGTTTACTGCCTCAGCAGAATTCTTACTGTGAACTATTTCTCCCTTATTCTTGCTTTTATTGTCCTAAAAAAACATAAAATAAAAACATCAATAACAAAAATTAAAAAAAATAAAAACATAAATCCTAAACTTAAAACTAATCCTCATATAATAAAGTAGAAGGAAAGAGATTATATTACTGGTGGAGTGCATGTAAATGCATCTTCCAATTTACTTATCTCTTGTTAGCCTAGATTTTTCTTTAAGTGTTGGCCTTTCCCTTCTGCTTTGTGTTCATCCTTATTTTCTGTCTCCACCTCGGGCTTAATTTTCTTGCCAAATAATCTGTCGAGCGTACTGCCGAGGTAGGATATCTTGGTGTCCGCGTCTGTTGTGTGGAGGACTTTGCACTCTTTTGGATCATCAAATTTTTTCAATTTGTGGAATGCATTGAGTTTGACTTGTTGGTCATTGACCCTCATTGTCAACTCTCCATTTCCCACATCAATTAAGGTTTGTCTAGTAGAAAGGATAGGTCTTCCTAGGATGATCGGTGCATTATCATCTGCTTCACAGTCAAGGACAAGGAAGTCGGCAAGAAAAATAAATTTGTCTACCCTTACCAATATGTCCTCTATTTTTCCTTCAGGATGCACATAGGATCTATCCACAAGTTGGAGCAGCACTATCGTAGGCTTTGTCCTTCCTATTCCAAGCTTTTGAAAGACTGATTTGGGCATGAGATTGATGCTTGCTCCTAGGTCACATAATGTCATTCCTTCATAACTGTTACCAATCACACAAGGTATTGTAAAGCATCCAGGATCCTTCAGTTTGGGTGACATGCGATTGTGCTGCATTGTCATGCATCCTTTAGTTGCTGCCACTGTTTCAAACTCACCTAGCTTCATTCTTTTAGACACAATTTCTTTCAAGAATTTAGCATAGTTGGGCACTTGTTCAATTGCCTCAACAAATGGCAAGTTAATGTGGACTTGCTTTAAAATATCCATGAACTTTTTGAACTGGTGGTCCTGTTTTTGTTTTTTCAACCTTTGTGGGAAAGGTGGTGGTGGTCTCATCTCTTCTAGGGTTTCTTTGGTTTGGAATTTAATACCTGGAACCACTGTGTTTTTTACTGTCTCGGCAATTAGTTCATGGGTTGTCGAGCTCTCTGCTGGGGAAGAGTTCTCATGTTCAGTTTGTTCAGCATCCAAGTCCTCCTTGTCTAATTCCTCATGTGTTGCTGGTGGAACTTTGGTTGCTGGCTTGCCCATTGTCTCTTTAAGTTGTAGGTCACTTCTTGTGGTGATTGCTTTACATTGTTCATGGCCTATTCCTTTAGCAACTTCAGTATTGCTAGGTAGTCCTCCCTGTGGTCTAGTATTTTGTTTTTGAGCAAATTGACCAACTTGAGTTTCTAGTGATTTAATAGCAGCTTCCTGATTTTGCAACCTCATCTCAATTCTATTCACGAAGTCATCAGTTCTCTTCATGAAACTATTGTTCTCTGCCATATATGATTTTGTTTTCATTATGAAGGCCTTGAGAGTATTTTCTAATGAGTTTATATGTAACATCCCATTTTTTGGGTTATTAGTTTAGGCTTAGTTAGGAGAATTTGATTCGGATCGAATCGGGTTCTCCGGTTCATTATTCCGGGGAAAATAAAATAAGGATATTTTTAATTAAGAAAAATAATAATTTTGGAATGTGGTTTAAAATATTGAAAATGTGTTTTAAGGTTAAAAGAAAATAATTTGAATTTTATAATGATTTTTAATTATGCTTAATTATGCATAAATGACCAATTTGTAATTTTTAGAAAAAATAGAGGACTTATTTAGTAATTTTCAAAAAATATGATGTTTTAGTGACTAAATTGAAAAGCAAGCTAAACTTAGAATCCTTAGAGGGCCATAAACCCATTTCTAATTTTTAATAATGATTTATTCACCAAAATGTATTTTTAAATATTTTAATTAGAGATTTTTAATCATTTTCTCTCAAAACTACTTTTTCCTCATTTTCTCTCATCTTTTTCTCTCATTTTCTCTCATCTTTTTCTCTCATTTTCTCTCCACTTTGTCTCATCTTTTCTCTTCAATTCCTTACTGATTTTTGCATCTTTTTCCATAAAGATGACATCATTTTCATCATCTCTCCATCCTTTACAAAACCTAAGCATCAATTTCATCAAATCAACATCAAATTGCAAGGAATTAAGAAGGGGAAATTATATCTTTTTGGTGAATAGATCTTGAAGTTAATTTTCTGGATTTTTATTCTTTTCTAAGGTTCTTTATTGAAATTCCCAAGTATTAGCTTTCTAATCTTTGAATAAAAACTTAATTCTATATTTTTAATGTTAGATCTAGTGATTTTGTGAATGTTTTTGTGAAATCTTTTTGGATTTCATTCAATGCTGGAATTAGATGGATTCAATTGTGTTTTTATTTTAATAAAATGGTTAATCGAATCTTAATTTGATAGCACATTGATTTAATCCCGGAATAATGCAATCTGTGTAGTTTTAAGGTGCTTTTCGATTGTTTTATGGGCTGTTTTAGATGCTTTAATGTTGCTGGAGATATAAGGATGGTTTGGATGTTTTTTGGTTCATAATTGAAGTGGATTAGATGTTAGATTCATTAGGTTTTGGGCTGATGTTGTTCGGATGCGTTTCGGCTTAGTTTACGGTCTTTTCGGCTAAGTTTTCGGTAGTTTAATGGTGATCGGATATGGCTGTTGGTTTGAGCATGTTATGATGTGAGAATTCTCTATTTTTTAATGTTGTAGAAGAGGTACAAGAAGGTGCTTGATTGCTGGTGCGTTGGCGCGATCATCGGATAGCGGCGAAAGCTCGTTTCGCTTGTTGGTGAGTGATTATGGATTTAAAGCGAATCGCGTTTGGTACGGTTTTGTTTTGGGGACTATGGAAGAGTGTGAAAACCTTCCATAGTTCAAGAGTAAGTAAAGTAAATGTTTTTGATAAACCGATATGAGTTTTGACTACATTTGATAAAGGCATTATGTTAGTAATGCAATGAGATTTATGAAAATGCATGAGCATGTTTTGAAATGGTGCATAAATGAGAATTACTTGCTGAAATGCATAGCTTATTTAGCATTCATGATTATGAAAAATTATGAGAAATGATTTGGGATACAATATGGTTATTTGCCTTATATATGATGGTGCCTTTGGGCATGGCTTTTGGTTCATTTGTTGAACATATTATGCATGCATTATGTGCAGCAAGTTATATGATTTGGAATACAATATGGTTAATTGCCTTATACATGATGGTGCCTTTGGGAATGGCTTTTGGTTCATTTATTGAACATATTATGCATGCATTATGAACAGCAAGTTATCATGCACATTTGATTATGATATTGGCTTAGTGACACTAATTTTAGATTCGAATACGAATGACATGTCATTAGGATTGTCTTAAGTGCACTATAAACAAAATTGAGAATACAGAATATTGCCTACACGTAACAAGGGTGACTTTGTGTCCAATCGAACATGGTAGAGCCGTCTACACATAACAAGGGTGACTATGTGTCCAATCGTACGTGGTAGTGATAGCCGCCTACACGTAACAAGGGTGACTATGTGTCCAATCGTACGTGGCAGTGCTAATGGTGACTTCGTGTCATGTCAATGGTGACTTCGTGTCATGACGGGACAATGGTCTCTCACAATGGATCCGTGTTTTCGGTGAACTCAAGGTTCACATTAAAGTGGTCACTAGAATGCCAATATACATACATGAATTTGAGAAGAAGATTGTACATCATTTATAAATTGTTTGATAAGGTTATGTAAACTCAAGGATGCATATGGTTTAAAGAACATGAGCATGAGATGTTAGCATGTATGATTTAACAATGTATTACAAATTATGGTTCCATCATGGTTTTAAAATAGATGCATTGATGATTTGTGTAGAGCTTCCTCTCTAAGCATGTTTGTTTAAGCTCTCTTTTCATCCTTGCAGAAAAATAAAGGCACTTGGGGCTTCGTTCGAGGCAAGGAAAACAAGGGGAAGAATCACTTGGATTTGGTATGTTTTGGCAAATAAATTGGGCAAGGCAATGTGTAACCAAACCCATGTGAAGAGTGTGTACATAGGCTTTGGTTTATGTTGTAATAAGACCATTATTGTTTGATTGTTAATTGTTATGTTCTAAATCATCTTCTAGAAAGCATGCCTATAGTTTGAATGATGTCCGTGACGTTGTAAATCATGTGTTATAAGTTGTTAATTATGCCTAGGACTGATGCATTTAGTGGTAGTAATTAATGGTTGAGTATTGAGTAATTGGTGTGCACTTAGTGTAACGAAACTTTTGGTTCCAGACCCAAAGTTTCGAAACCTTTGGGTGAAGGTTCCGAAATCTTTAAATAGTTTCGAAACCTTCAGGAGGTTTTGAAACCTTGCGGGCAGTTTCAATTCTGGTTAGCTACTGGACGCGAAAAGTTTCGAAACTTTTTAGGAAAGTTTCGAAACCTTTTACAAAAAGTTTCAGAACCTCTGGGAAGGTTTCGAAACCTTTGATCACCAAGAATTGGAAGTTGCTAGAAATTATGTTTTAGTCCCAGATATCTTTCTTTGTTCGATTAAGGTACTTAACGATGATATCTTGAGCTGAAATTTTGCATGCATGCATAAAGTTGATTTAATTTCAAGATAGTTAACCTGAATTTGATGAAGTCCTTGTATTTTGAAAGATTTACATTTTGGTCCCTAAATTAAAGAAACATGCAATTGATGATGTTAGAATGATCCGTTTGAGTTGAAATTTTCTGTGAAGAACACTTGAGTGTTTAATAGAACTTTGATGGAAAAGAATTTATATGTTAATAATAGGATTTAAAAGTTTTACGTTTTAGTCCTTAATCTACTCAAGTGTTTAATCAGATGTTTGTTTTTAGTTAATTGGTTTCTGTTAATGCTTTGTATGAGACTTTATCACGTAGGAATAAGATTGTGCATTTAGGTAAGATAAAATAAAAAAAATATATAACGATCTTTAGGGTTGTTTATCGAATCGAACCTTCGCGAGTTTGGTTTGATATTCCCCGTGTAACCCGTTAGTGCCAATTTCGTCTAGACCGGGCTAAGGGGGTTACATTATAGGTTGTTGCTAATGCATCTGCTGCTGCGACAGTGGCTGCTGAATATGCTGCTGCAGCAGTGTAGTTTGATAACCTGAGGCTTGGTTAGTGGGGTTCAAGGCATTATTAGGATTGCTCTATGAAAAATTTGGATGCTTTTTCCATGCCGGATTGTATGTATTTGACATCATATTGTTGTTCCGGTTGTAATTTCCCACATAGAAACCAGATTCCTCATCATGCATATACTTAGAAGAATTGATCACTTTTACCTCGTGAGTATTTTGCTGTACTTGTTTGTTCTGAACCATCTTGGTTAAAGATGTCAATTGTGCTGCCACTAAATTGGTAGTTTCTAGTTCATTCACTGTGGCTTGGCGTCTTAATCCTCCTCGCCTAGAAGTAGGGAATTGAAAATTGTTCCTTGCGAGTTTGTTTAGAATCTCAATAGCTTCTTTTGGAGCTTTTTTAAGGAGTATTTCATTTGCCGAGGCATCTAACATCATCCTTATCGCGGCATTGGTAGCATTGTAGAACATGGTTACTTGTGTCCATAGTGGAAATCTATGTAATGGACATTTGTTTAGTAACGCTCTGTAGCGTTACCAAGCCTCGTACATAGGTTCGTCATCAGCTTGTCGAAAAGAAGTAATTTCATTACGGATTCGATCATATAAGTTTGTAGGGTTAAATCGCGTAATGAATTCTCGGCAGAGTTCACTCGAAGATCCAATAGATCCTGCCGGAATTCTATTTAACCAGGTCTTGGCCCTATCCCTCAGTGAATAGGGCAAAAATTTTAATCTCAAAATATCTTCATAGACTCTTGAATGAGTTGCAGACTTCCATGAAGGACTTGAGATGTTGCCTGGCATGTTCAGTTGCAAATCCACTAAATTGTCCAATAGTATTAAACATATTGAACATCACTGGTTTGAGTTCAAAGTGGGTTGCTCCTATCTCTGGTGTAAAAACTCCATGGTTCAATCCATTCCGATCTTCCACCAGAAAATCTCTAACAGTTAACTGCCGCGGCAGTGGTTGCTGTGGAAGGCCTTCATTGCCAGCAGGTAGGTTCTGGTTTCCTTGATTTACTGTCATGGCTCCTTGGATCTGTCTTCTCAACCCTTGGTAGGTTCTCTCGATTTCTGGATCAATCTCATACAGTGGATTTCTAGGGTTGGCCTTGGTCATACACAAAAAATAAACCTAGTAAAAAAATAATAATAAAATTAAAATAACTAAAATAAAATCAAGAAATAAAGAATAAAATTTAGTTGTCAATCCTCGGCAACGGCGCCAAAAACTTGATGCGTGTCAAATATACGCAATTAGTGCAAGTGAACACGCCAAAACAAGTGCAAAGTGATCAGATTTTGATGAAATAAAGTGTGGAGGCTTGGAAAGAAGAGGAACCAAACCAAGCTTAAAGAAGGAAGACCTAAGGAAGAAAATGCATCTGGCAGCATCAAGTTGATTAGGGAATGTCTTTTGACACATCACGTGATCACTTCTGAATTTTCTAACCCAAAAGAAGCCAAAAAGTTCTCATCTTGTTTTCAGAAACTCGAGTTAGAAGGCCATGCACAGAAAAACCATGCCATTCCCATTGCTAAGGGAGGTTCCAGCACCAAGGGGTTCGATTTGAGGACAAATCGCCCAAAAGAAGGAGGGGATGGTATGTACACGACTAACCTTAAATTCTGCCATACCCTAAGTCACACAAGTCCACTCAGGGAGTTCTACTTAATCCTCTTTATTTATTCAATTTATGTGCTACACTCGTTTGCTATCTCATATTATATACCTATAATGTTTGTTTCTTTATATTACTATTGATAACTTAGTAATTGACATTGAACCACATATTTATCTGGCTTATATTATGCATTTTTAATATTCAACACATGTTTAGTAACATCATACTTATTAGTTTAAGTTGTTTCTTTGCAGGTTATGTTAAACACAGCTTAAGGGGCTATTGGCCAGCTCCATTTTAGCTCAAATGCACCATTTGAGCTGAAAACAAAGAATCATTGCTTGAGAAGCTTACCTGTAACCCCCTTAGCCCGGTCTAGACAGAACCGACACTAATGGGTTACACGGGGAATATCAAACCAAACCCGCAAGGGTCCGATTCGATAAACAACCCTAAAACCGTCAATTTTTTTATTTTATCTTACCTAGATGCACAATCTTATTCCTACGAGTCAAGGTCTCATTCAAAGCATTATCGGTAACACACTAATCAAAAACAAATTTCCAATTAAACACTCATGTAAATTAAGGACTAAAATGTAAAACTCTTAAATCCTATTAACAAAATATAAATTCTTTTTATCAATGTTCAAATAAACACTCAAGTGTTCTTCACAACGAATTTCAACTAAAACAGATCATTCTAACATCATCAATAGCATACTTCTCTAGTTTAGGGACCAAAATGTAAATCTTCAAAAATACAAGAACTTCATCCAAATTAGGTTAATCATCTTGAAATAAGATCAACATTATGCATACATGTAAAATTTCAGCTTAAAATGACATCTATAAGTAACTTAATCGAACAAAGGAAAATATTCGGGACTAAAATATAATTTTCAGCAACTTTAAATTCTTGGTGATCAAAGGTTTGGAAACCTTCTATAAGGTTTCCAAACTTTTTATAAAAGGTTTCGAAACTTCCCTGAAAGTTTTCAAACTTTTCGCTTCCAGTAGCTTTCCAGAATTGAAACTGCCCGCAAGGTTTGGAAACCTTCTTGAAGGTTTCCAAACTATTTGTCAAAGGTTTCGGAACCTTCACTAAGGTTTCGAAACTTTGGGTCTGGAACCCAAAAGTTCCATCACACTAAGTGCACACCAATTACTCAATACTCAACCATTAATTAGAACCACTAAATGCATCAGTCCTAGACATAATTAGCAACATATGGCACATAATCAACAACGTCACGGACATCGTTCAAGCTAAAGGCATGCTCCCTAGAAAATGATTAACAACATAACAAATATGCTAGTACGTGCTTCAACAATTCAAACAATTCCAAAGTTCAACAATTAACAATCAAACAATAATGGTCTTATTACAACATAAACCAAAGCCTAAGTACACACTCCTCACATAGGTTGGATTACACATTCTCTTGCCCAATATATTTGCCAAAAACACACCAAATTCAAAGTGATTCTTCCCCTTGGTTTTCTTGCCTCGAACGAAGCCCCAAGTGCCTTTATTTTTCTGCAAGGATGAAAAGAGAGATTAAGCAAACATACTTAGTGAGGAAGCTCTACACAAAATCATCAATGCATCAATTTAAAACCATGATGAAACCATAATTTGCAATACATTGTCAAAACATGCATGCTAACATCTCATGCTCATATTCTTTAAACCATATGCATCCTTAAGTTTACATAACCTTGTCAAAACAATTTATAAATGATGCACAATCTTCTTCTCAAATTCATGTATGTATATTGGCATTCTAGTGACCACTTTAATGTGAACCTTGAGTTCACCGAATACACGTATCCATTGTTAGAGATCATTGTCCCGTCATGACACAAAGTCACTATTGACATGACACGAAGTCACCATTGACATGACACAAAGTCACCATTAGCATTACCATGCACGACGGACACATAGTCACCCTTGTTATGTGTAGGCGGCTCTACCACGCACGGTTGGACACAAAGTCACCCTTGTTACGTGTAGGCAATATTCTGTACTCTCAATTTTGTTTATAGTGCACTTAAGACAATCCTAATGACATGTCATTCGTATTCGAATCTAAAGTTAGTGTCACTAAGTCAATATCATAATCAAATGTGCATGATAACTTGCTGCTCAAAATGCATGCATAATATGTTCAACAAATGAACCAAAAGCCATGCCCAACGGCACCACCAATTTCAAGGTAAATAACCACATAATATTCCAATTTATTTTCAGCTCATAATGCATCCATGATGTGCTCAGCAAATGAACCGAAAGTCATGCCCAATGACACCTTTAATTTGAAGGCAAATAAGCATATTGTATTCTAAATCATTTCTCATAATTTTCCATAATCATGGATGCTAAATAAGCTATGCATTTCAGCAAGTAGTTCTCATGTATGCACCATTTCAAATCATACTCATGCATTTTCATAAATCTCATTGCATTACCAACATAATGCATTTATCAAATGTAGCCGAAACTCATATCGGTTTATCAAAAACATTTACTTTACTTACTCTTGAACTATGGAAGGTTTTCACACTCTTCCATAGTCCCCAAAATAGAATCGTACCAAACGCAATTCGCTTTAAATCTGTAATCACTCACCAACAAGCGAAACGAGCTTTCGCCGCTATCCGATGATCGCACCAACGCACCAGCAATCAAGCACCTTCTTGTACCTCTTATACAACATTAAAAACAGAGCATTCTCACATCATAACATGCTCAAACCAACAGCCATATCTGATCACCATTAAACTACCGAAAACTTAGCCGAAAAGACTGTAAACTAAGCCGAAACGCATCCGAACAACATCAGCCCAAAACCTAATGAATCTAACATCTAATCCACTTCAAATATGAACCAAAAAAAAATCCAAACCATCCTTATAACTCCAGCAACATTAAAGCATCTAAAACAACCCCTAAAACAACCGAAAAGCAACTTAAAACTACACCGATTGCATTATTCCGGGATTAAATTAATGTGCTATCAAACAAAGACTCAATTAATCATTTAATTAACATAAAAACATAATGAATCCATCTAACTTCAGCATTAAATGAGATCCAAAAAGATTTCACTAAAACTTTCACAAAAACACTAGATCTAACTTTGAAAACATAGAATTAAGTTTTTGTTCGAAAATTAGCAAGCTAATACTTGGGAATTTGTATAAAGAACCTTAGAAAAGAATTAAAATCCAGAAAATTACCTTCAAGATCTATTCACCAAAAAGATGTAATTTCATCTTCTTGATTCCTTGCAATTTGATGTTGATTTGATAAAATTGATGCTTAGGTTTTGTAAAGGATGGAAAGATGATGAAAATGATATAATCTTTATGGAAAAAGATGCAAAATCAGCAAGGAATTGAAGAGAAAAGATGAAGAGAAAGTGGAGAGAAAATGAGAAAAAAAGTAGTTTTGAGAGAAAATGATTAAAAATCTCTAATTAAAATAATAAAAATACATTTTGGTGAATAAATCATTATTAAAAATTAGAAATGGTTTTATGGCCCTCTAAGGATTCTAAGTTTAGCTTGCTTTTCAATTTAGTCACTAAAACATCATATTTTTTCGAAAATTACTAAATAAGTCCCCTAATTTTTCCAAAAATTACAAATTGGTCATTTATGCATAATTAAGCATAATTAAAAATCAACGTAAAGTCCAAATTATTTTTTTTTAATCTTGAAACACATTTTCGATATTTTAAACCATATTCCAAAATTACTGTTTTTCTTAATTAAAAATGTTCTTATTTTATTTTCCCCAGAAAAATAAACCGGAGAACCCGATTCGACCCGAATCGAATTCTCCAAACTACTAACCCCAAAATCGGGATGTTACATTACTAGCTTCCGATCAGCACTAAAATGTACAAAACACTCCTAGGCAGCGCAATGAAGCGGATGCTAGCTTCATTCCAGTTCACGAATCTAGAATGAGCTCAAAACGACAAATGGTGAATTTCAATTAATATGGAATTCGGATAAGCAGGACTACTCACTCTTATGGATTGAGTAGAGTATTATGGTCCTTATGATAAGTTCACTAAGATAGGGGGTTAGCCGCTCAGCTCAAATCTTCACTCAAAGATGGAGAACTTTCAGCTAGCTAGCTTAGCTCAACCTAGCTCAATCTTAGTTCATCCAGCTCATCTTAGCTCACCCTATAACCTACAGCTCAACCATGGAAGAACATGTTCCCTCCCCAAGAGACACAACTGACCAACATGGAAGGAAACATGTTTTGGGTGCCAAAATAAAGAGATAACACTCTTTATTGGATAGATTCATGATGGTCCACTTGTGTGCCGATTTCGAGAAGGATATGAGTAGAATTGGACTTTGGAGTCTTCATGAAAGTTGTTCCTCAGTCTCTTATCTTTCCAGCGCATGTTGAATCTCATCAATCCGTTGTTGGTAACTAGAGATATGTCCAATTTATTGAAGACTATGAAGGCTAGAATTTTAAATCGAAAAGTTACAACAATTATTGGGAGGAGACACCATTCAACCGAACGGTTAAAGTGGGAGACGCCACCAATTGAACAGACACCAAGGCCACTATTCGGCCACCCTTTCAAAGGGAAATGTCCCTTGTCCACACCCTTTCATTTCCTATAAATATGTAGCCATTTTGGCATTTCAGACAACAACTTTGAATCAGATTATTTAGTTTCTGAGTTAATCTCTCATTCTTTTTCTTTTTAGAACTTTATCGACATATCAAATCATCTATTTGAATTGTGGCGTCACCCTCCATCCTTTATACTTTAGGTTTCTGGAATTACATTTCCAAGAGGTCTAAGTGCATCTACCACCCTCAGAGTTGCAACTAGATTGGGTTTATGTTCCTATAACATAAGTTCAACCTTTATCCCTTTGAATACTATCATTTCAACACCCCATAATCACCATCCATCTTCCATTTTCGACCACTATTCTTCACCAGCCCTTTACATATCCTTTCATATCATTTACATCACTTAAATACCTCTATTTCCTTCCTTAATCAACCATCAACATCCCCTACACCATAACCCCTTCTTGAATCATCCTTATCTTATTTCCAGCATCTTTTAACATTTTTTTGTTCAGGAAACAAGCGTGATACAAGGCTTAACTTGCATTCTAAGGTCCGGGCAATCAAAGATTCTCTCTACGAGCATATCAGAGAGGGGTATTCCATCACGATATACGCTCTGAGAAAGGGACAATTCATTATGACATGCACTCAAAGAGAGGGGTCATTGATCGTGACATACGCTCAAAGAGAGGGGTCATTGATCGTGACATACGCTCAAAGAGAGGGGTCGTCTATCACGGCATATGCACAAAGTGAGGGACCGTTCATTATGACATGCGCTCGAAGAGAGGGGTCATTTGACCGCGACATACGCTCAAAGTGAGAGGTCTTCCATCACGGTATACCTCTGAGAAAGGGACTGTTCATTATGACATACACTCGAAGAGAAGGCTCATTCATCGCGACATACACTCAAAGAGAATGGTCATCCATCATGGTGTACGCTCTAAGAAAGGGACTATTTGTTATGACATGCACTCGAAGAGAGTGGTCATTCATTGCGACATACGCTCAAAGAGAGAAGTTGCCCATCACGGTATATGCTCAAAGAGAGAGATCGTTCACCAAGACATGCACTCAAATATAGGGGTCATTCAAGGGACCGTTCAGCATGTGTGCATGAATAAATAATGCTTGGTGTTCATTTAAGCATGTTAGTTCAATTAAGTTCATTAGTTTAATTAATGCATGATAGTTCACTTAAAGCATGCTAGTTTACTTATGTTTATAAGTTAATTTAGTGTGTGATTTTGTTAATTAAACTAGAACATTCAATTTAACTAGTTTCATTAATTAATCTAGCTCATTAAATCTGTTTCATGCATTCACTTTTATTTTTATTGAATAAAGTTGTTATCCAGTGGTTGCTTATATATTTCAGCTATGTTATTCTTTTGGAGCAAATGGTTGATCATATTCCCAGGAATGACATGGCATTTACATCAATTGAAGTCCCTTGAAGACCCATCAAGGCTGATTGATTACAATGTAATTCAATGGAGCAATTACACCACTTGAATGTTGTTATTTCCAGCAATGGTTTTAACTCTTTCAAGAGAGTCTTTACATCATTTTAAGGTTGTCAGTTTCAGCAAGAAAGAAAGAGAAGACATGCAATGAAAGCCTTCATTATCACAATTTAAGGGAGAGTAAACACTAGAATTAAAAACAACAGTTAAGGAGAGAACTCGAAGAGAGGGGTCATTCATCACGACATACGCTCAAAGAGAGGGGTCGTCCATCATGGTAAACACTCTAAGAAAAGGACTATTCACTGACATGTACTCGAAGAGAGGGGTCATTCATCGTGACATATGCTCAAAGAGAGGGGTTGTTCATCTCGGTATACGCTCTAAGAAAGAAACCATTAATTATGACTTTTTTTTTTGAAGAAACCATTAATTATGACTTTTTTTTTTGAAGAAACCATTAATTATGACTTGCACTCAAAGAGAGGGGTCAAATATCGCGACATACGCTCAAAGAGAGGTGTCGTCCCTCACGGTATACACTCAAAGAGAGGGACCGTTCACCATGACATGCACTCGAAGAGAGGGGTCATTCATTGCGAAAAACGCTCAAAGAGAGGGGTCGTTAATCACGGTATATGCTCAAAGAGAGGGACTGTTCATTATGACATATGCTCGAAGAAGGGGGCATTCATCACGATAAACGCTCCGAGAGAGGGCTCGTCCATCACGATATACGCTCTAAGAAAGGGATCGTTCACTATGACATGCAGTCGAAGAGGTATACGCTCAAAGAGAGGGACCGTTCATTATGACATCACTCGAAGAGATGGGTCATTAATCGCAATATAAGCTCAAAGTGCGGCGGCGTCCATCACGGTATACGCTCAAAGAGAGGGACTTTTCCTTATGACATGCACTCGAAGAAAGGGGTCATTCATCATGACATGCGCTCAAAGAGATTGGTCGTCCATCACCATATACGCTCAAAGAGAGACCGTTCACTATGACATATGCTTGAAGAGAGGGGTCATTTAACGCGACATACACTCAAGAGAATGGTTTTCCATCATGATATACACTCTAAGAAATGGACTTTTCACCATGGCATGCACTCAAAGAGAGGGGTCATTCATCGCAATATACGTTAAAAGAGAGGGGTCATCGATCATGGTATACACTCGAAGAGAAGGATCGTTCATTATGACATACTCTTGAAGAGAGGGATCATTCATCGCGAGATACGCTCAAATAGAAGGGTCGTAAATCACGGTATATGCTCTAAGAAAGAGACTGTTCATTATGACATGCATTCGAAGAGAGGGATCATTCATAGTGACATACGCTCAAAGAGAGGGGTAGTCCACCAAGGTATACGCTCAAAGAGAGGGACAGTTCATCTTGACATGCACTCAAAGAGAAGGGTCATTCATCACAACATATACTCAAAGAGAGGGGTCATTGATCACGGTATACGTAGACCTGGGAAACTTGATCCGAGAACCGAAAATCAAATCGATTTACCCAAACCAAAACCCAAACCAAAACAAAATTGATGATTTAGCATGATTCAAAACTTGAACCGAAACCGAAATTGATCCAAATTCTAGAAGAACCCGTAACCGATTTCACCCGAACCGAAAGTAACCCGAACCGAAAACAACCCAAAATTAACTTGCTAAAAACCGATCTAAATCGAATATCAATCCGATTTTAACTCGATAATTGAGTCAAAGTGAATGAATAATATATTTTTACTATAGTTTATTTTTTAACAATATGATAAATAATTAAATAATATATATTTTATTATCTTTTTTATTATGATAATACTTATTAATCACTACATCTCATAATAATTTAATTTTTAATATTACATTTCCTACTTTAAAAATCAGTTTATTTTTTGTTAAAATTTGGAGCGTTATAAAATTGACCAAAATGTTATTAATGAATCCATGTATTCACAAAAATGGCATTATCCCTTATATTACCAATACCGACTTTACTCGAATAAAAGCTGAGGCAAAATTTTTTAAAACAATTCCAATATGAAATAAAAATGATATATTTTTACAAGAATATATGATTAATTCTATATATAATATAGACGATTACATTTATACTTAAGTCCAACTCAAACCAAATTAACCTGAAAATTCAAAGATTGAATTGACCCGAACTGATCCGAATAACCCAACATGGACCTGACCCGAAAACTTTCGACCCGATATTGACCCGACCCGAAAACAATAAATCCGATATTGACCCAAATCACCGATTTGATATATAAACCGAACCAAATTATCATATAGCCGAATTAAAATCGAAACCGAAACCAGAACAGATCCAAACCGAATCTAAACCACTGTAAATAAACCCGAAATGAACCGAACCGAAACCAAACCGAATGTCCCGTTTGCCACCTCTAGGTATACGCTCGAAGAGAGGGACCATTCATTATGACATAAACTCGAAGAAAGGGGTCATTCATCGCGACATACTGTCAAAGAGAGGTGTCGTCCCTCACGGTATACGCTCAAAGAGAGGATCGTTCATTATGACATGCACTCGAAGAGAGGGGTCATTGATCGCGATATATGCTCAAAGTACGGCGGCGACCATCACGATATACGCTCAAAGAGATGGACCATTCGTTATGACATGCAATCGAAGAGAGGGGTCATTCATCGCGACATACACTCAAAGAGAGGCGGAGTCCATCACGGTATAGGCTCAAAGAGAGGGACCGTTCATTATGACATGCACTCGACGAGAGGGTTCATTATCGCAACATAAACGCAAAGAGCGGCAGAGTACAACACGGTATACGCTCGAAGAGAGGGATCGTTCATTATGACATGCACTCGAAGAGAGGGGTCATTCAACGCGACATACGCTCAAAGAGAGGGGTTGTCCATCACCGCATACGCTCAAAGAGAGGAACTATTCACTATGACATACGCTTGAAGAGAGGGGTCAGTCACCGCGACATACGCTCAAAGAGAAGGGTTGTCCATCACGGTATAGGCTCTAATAATTGGACTGTTCACCTTGACATGCACTCAAATAGAGGGGTCATTCATCGCAATATACGTTCAACGATAGGGTTCATCGATCACAGTATACACTCAAAGAGAAGGATCGTTCATTATGACATAAGCTTGAAGAGAGAGGTCATTCATCGCGCCATACGATCAAAGAGAAGTGTCGCCCATCACGGTATACGCTCTAAGAAAGTGATTTTTCATTATGACATGCACTCGCAGAGAGGGCCATTCATCGCGACATACGCTCAAAGAGAGGGGTCGTCCATCAAGGTATACGCTCAAAGAGAGGGACCTCTCACCATGACATGCACTCGAAGAGAAGGGTCATTCATCGCAACATATGCTCAAAAACTCGATTTGAGGGGTCATTCATCGTGACATACTCTCAAAGAGAGGGTCGTCCATCAAGGTATACGCTCAAAGAGAGGGACCTCTCACCATGACATGCACTCGAAGAGAAGGGTCATTCATCGCAACATATGCTCAAAAACTCGATTTGAGGGGTCATTCATCGCGATATACTCTCAAAGACAGGGATCGTCCATCACGGTATACGCTCTAAGGAAGGGACCGTTTATTATGACATGCACTCGAAGAGAGGGGTCATTCATCGCGACATTCACTCAAAGAGAGTGGTCGTCCATGATGGTATACGCTCAAAGTGAGGGACCGTCCATTATGACATGCTCTTGAAGAGAGGGATCATTTATCGCAACATACGCTCAAAGAGAGGGGTCATCGATCACAGTATACGCTCAAAGAGAGGATCGTTCCTTATGACACGCACTCGATGAGTGGGGTCATTACTCGCGATATACGCTCAAAGTGCGGCGACATCCATCACAGTATACCCTCAAAGAGATGGACCGTTCATTATGAAATGCTATCGAAGAGAGTGATCATTCATCGCAACATAGGCTCCATGAGAGGGGTCGTCCATCACAGTATACGCTCAAAGAGAGGGACTATTCATTATGACATGCATTCGAAAATAGGGGTCATTCATCGCGACATACGCTCAAAGAGGGGCCATTCGTTATGACATAAGCTCGAAGAGATGGGTCATTCAACGCAACATACGCTTAAAAAGTGGGGTCCGTCATCACGGTATATGCTCTAAGATAGGGCCCGTTCATTAGGACATGCACTCGTAGAGAGGGGTCATTCATCACGATATACGCTTAAAGAGAAGGGTCGTCCATCATGGTATACGCTCAAAGAGAGTGACCATTCATTATGACATATGACGCTCGAACAAAGGGGTCATTCATCGCGACATATGCTCAAAGTGAGGAACCACCGTTTAATATGATATGCACTCAAAGATAAGGGTCATTCATCGCTACATACGCTCAAGGAGAGGGATCATCTATCATGCAATACGCTCAAAGAGATGGACCATCCATCATGGAATACGCTCTAAGAATGGGACCATTCATTATGACATGTACTCGAAGATAGGGGTCATTCATTGCGACATAGGCTCAAAGAGAGGGATCGTCCATCTTGGTATCCTCTCAAAGAGAGGATTGTTCATTATGTTATACGCTTGAAGAGAAGGGTCATTCACCGCGACATATGCTCGAAGAGAGGGGTCGTTCATCACGGTATACGCTCTAAGAAAGGAACATTTAATTATGACATGCACTCGAAGAAAGGGGTATTTCATCGCGACATATGCTCAAAGAGAATGGTCATCCATCATGGTATACTCTCTAAGAAAGGGACCGTTCACCATAACAAGCACTCAAAAAGAGTGGTCATTCATCACGACATACGCTCAAAGTGAGGGGTCGTCCATCAAGCCATACACTCAAAAAGATTTCCGTTCATTATGACTTGCACTCGAATATAGGGGTCATTCATCTCGGCATACGCTCAAAGAGCGGGATCGTCCATCATGGCATACGCTCAAAGAGAGGGACTTTTCACTATGATGTACGCACGAAGAAAGGGTCATTCACCGTGACATACACTTAAATAGAGGGGTCGTCCATCACGGTATACGCTTTTAGAAAGGGACCATTCATAAGGACATGCACTCGAAGAGAGGGGTCGTCCATGACGGTATACACTCAAAGAGAGGGACCGTTCATTATGACATGCACTCGAAGAGAGCGGTCATTCAATGCGACATACGCTCAAAGAGAGGGGTCACTCATCGCGACATATGCTCAAAGGGAGGGGTTGTCCATCACGGTATACGCTCATAGAGAGGGACTGTTCCCCATGACATGCACTCGAAGAGAGGGGTCATTCATCACGACATATGCTCAATGAGAGGGGTTATCCATCACAACATACACTCAAATAGAGGAATCATTCATTATGACAAACGCTTGAAGAGAGTTGTCATTCACTGCGACATACACTTAGAGAGAGGGGTCGTCCATCACGTTATATACTCTCAGAAAGGGACCGTACATTATGACATGCACTCGAAGAGAGGGGTCATTTATCCCGACATACGCTTAAAGAGAGGGGTCGTCCATCACGGTATACTCTAAAAGAGAAGGACCATTCATTATGACATATGCTCGAAGAGAGGGGTCATTCACCGCGACATACATTCAAAGAGAGGGTTCATTCATCACGGTATACGCTCTAAGAAAGGGACCATTCATTATGACATGCACTCAAAGAGAGGTATCATTCATCGAGTCATACGCTCAAAGAGAGGGGTCGTACATCATAGTATACGCTCAAAGTGAGGGATCATTTATTATGACTTGCACTCGATGATAAAGTTCATACATCGTGACATACGCTCAAAGAGAGGGGTCATCTATCATGACACCCGCTCACAGAGAGGGACTGTTCATTATGACATATGCTCGGAGAGAGTTGGTCATTCACCGCGGCATACGGTCAAAGAGAGGGCTCATCGATCACGGTATACGCTCTAAGAAAGGGACCGTTCATTATGACATGCACTCAAAGAAAGGTCTCATTCTTTGCGACATACGCTCAAAGAGATGGTTCGTCCATGACGTTATACTCTCAAAGAGAGAGACCATTCATTATGACATGCACTCGAAGAGAGGGGTCACTCATCGCGACATACGCTCAAAGAGGGGGGTTGTCCATCATGGTATACGCTCATAGAGAGGGACCGCTCACCATGACATTCACTCGAAGGGAAAGGTCATTCATCGCGACATACGCTCAAAGAGAGGGTCATCCATCACAATGTACGCTCGAAGAGAGAGACCGTTCACCTTGACATGCACATGAAGAGACGGGTCATTCATCGCAACATACGCTCAAAGAAATGGGTCATCGGCCAACGTATACGCTCTATGAGAAGGACCGTTCATTATGATATGCACTCGAAGAGAGGGGTTATTCATCACAACATACGCTTAAAGAGAGGGATCGGCCATCACGGTATACACTCAAAGAAAGGGACCGTTCATTATGATATGTACTTGAAGAGAGGGGTCACTCATCGCGACATACGCTTAAAGAAAGGGATCGTCCATCACGATATACTCTCAAAGAGAGGGGTTGTTCATTATGATATATGCTCGAAGAGATGGGTCATTCACCGCGATATACGCTTAAAGAGCGGGGTTAGTCATCACAGTATACGCTCTAAAAAGGGCCCATTCATAATGACATGCACTCGAAGATAAGGTTCATTCATTGCGATATACGCTCAAAGAGAGGGGTCATCAATCATGACACCAGCTCACAGAGAGGGACCATTCATTATAACATATGCTCGAAGAGAGGGGTCATTCTCCACGATATATGCTCAAAGAAAGAGACCATTCATTATGACAAGCACTCGAAGAGGGGTCATTCATCGTGACATATGCTCAAAGAGAGGGGTCGACCATCATAGTATACGCTCAAAGAGAGGGATCGTTCATTATGACCTGCACTCGAAGATAAGGGTCATTAATCATGACATACGTTCAAAGAGAGGGGTCATCTATCACGGCACCTGCTCAAAGATAGGGACCGTTCATTGTGACATGCACTCGATTAGATGGGTCATTCATCGCAGCACACCCCGAGTGTAAACACAAGTGAATTGAGTGCCATATTTTTTTCCTTGGATTGACCGTGAGGATTTTGTGTGTGTCAATTGGTGAGGTCCTTAAACTTTTGTTTCATTTATTCATACTAACAATATGTCGAAACACTCAAATGAAAAGAATCGGGAAGAACGACCAGCCCAGAACCTCTAAACACAAGCTCTAATAAGGGAATTGCAAAAGCTCTTATATGCTGAGTTAGAACCAATTCATGAGCGGATGGACCGTATTGAGGAATCTAGTGAAGGACGTCCAAGGGGCCAAGATTGACAGAATCATAGAAGGCATTCCATGCAACATGAGATTGAAGAGAGTGATGGAGAAAATGTCATTTCTGTTCGGAACAATGCAAGGAACCATCGCCAATTGGATGACAATTTTTAGAGCATCCGAGTTAACATCCCTCCTTTTCAAGGAAAATCAGACCTGGAGGCATATTTGGACTGGGAAAGCAAAATGGAGCACATCTTCCAATGCCATAACTATTCTGAGCAAAAGAAGGTGCGCATGGCTGCCTTAGAATTTATTGAATACGCATTTGTATGGTGGGATCAACTAAGATCAATAAGGAGACGCAATGGTGAACAACCTATCAATACTTGGAGAGAAATGAAAGGTATTCTGAGGAAACGTTATGTGCCTACTCATTATCACCATGATCTCTATTATAAGTTGTAGAATCTTAAACAAGGAAGTAGAAGCGTGGAAGACTACTTCAAAGAGATGGAGATAGCCATGATTCGAGTAAGTATGGATGAAGACCGTGAAGCCACCACGGCAAGGTTCTTGTCCGGATTTAATAAAGAGATTGCTGATGTAGTGGAATTATAACACTACATTGAAATTGAGGACATGGTGCATATGGCTATCAAAATTGAGAGGCAACAACGCAAGAGATCATCTTCTAGAGTTGGTACTAATGCAACCCCTAAATGGAGTCCAAACACACCTCAGAGAAATACTCGGCAAAGAATAGGCTGAAACGTCCAAAATCAAGCCTATGGTGGAGAATGTTCGAGGAAAGCAACAAGAAGTATCCACACGATCCCGAGAGATCAAATGTTTCAAGTGATTAGGGAATGGCCATATTGCTAGCAAATGTCCAAATAAAAACACTATGATGTTGCTGGAAAATGGAGAGATTGCATCGGATAATGAGGAAGAAATTTTGGAAGAATCAGAGAAAGAGGAGAAGAAGAATTCACCCCTGTAGTTGAAGGACAACTTATGGTTGTTAAAAGGCTTTTAAACACCCAAATGGCACAAGAAGAGGAGCAATGAGAGAACATATTTAACACTAGGTGTTATATTAACAACAAAGTGTGTTTTATGATAATCGATGGTGGAAGCTGCGCCAACGTGACCAGCACTCTTATGGTGGATAAACTCGGCCTCAAAACTTTAAAGCATCCAGCCCCATATAAACTCCAATGGCTCAATGATTCGGGGGAATTAAAGGTCACCAAACAGGTTCGTTCATATAAGGATGAGGTTTTATGCGACGTAGTTCCTATGCACGCAAGTCACATTTTACTAGGGAGGCCATCGCAATATGATCGAAGAACGATGCATGATTGTTACACCAATCAGTTCATCTTCAGCATGGAGGCAAGAAGATAGTGCTCGCACCTATGACGCCAAAACAAGTGCAAAGTGACAAGATTTTGATGAAAAAATGTGTGGAGGCTTGGAAACAAGATAAGATCCAAACCAAGCTTAAAGAAAGAAGACCTAAGGAAGAAAAGGCGTCCGACAGCATCAAGTTGATTAGGGAATGTCTTTGAGACATCCCATGATCACTTTTGAATTTTCTAACCCAAAAGAAGCCAAAAAGTTCCGATCTTCTTTTCAAAAAAATCAAGGCGTTAGAAGGCCATGCACGAAAAAACCATGTTATTCCCATTGCTAAGGGAGATTCCAACACTAAGGGGTTCGATTTGAGGACAAATCACCCCAAAGAAGGAGGGGATGATATGTGCACACCCAACCTTAATTCTGCCCGTACCCTAAGTCACACAAGTCCAATCAGGGAGTTCTACTTAATCCTCTTTATTTATTCAATTCATGTGCTACACTCGTTTGCTATCTCATATTATATACCTATAATGTTTATTTCCTTATATTACTATTGATAACTTAGTAATTGGTATTGAACCACAGCTTTATCTAGCTTATATTATGCATTATTAATATTCAACACATGTTTAGTAACATCATACTTTTTAGTTTAAGTTGTTTATTTGCAGGTTATGTTAAACATAGCTTAAGGGACTATTGGCCAGCTCTGTTTTAGCTCGAATGCACCATTTGAGCTCAAAACAAAGAATCATTGTTTCAGACACTTACCAGCTTTCGATCAGCACTAAAATGTACCAAACACTCCTAGGCAGCACAATGAAGCGGATGCTAGCTTCATTCCAGTTCACGAATCCAGAGTGAGCTCAATTTCCTTCATATCATTTACATTACTTAAACACCTCTATTTCCTTCTTTAATAAACCATCAACATCCCCTACACCATAACCCCTTCTTGAATCATCCTAATCTTATTTCTAGCATCTTTTAACATTCTTTTGTTCAGGAAACAAGCGTGATACAAGGCTTGCTTGCATTCTAAGGTCCGGGCAATCAAAGCTTGGGTATTTCATCATGATATACGCTCTGAGAAAGGGACCATTCATTATGACATGCACTCGAAGAGAGGGGTCATTCATCGTGACATATGCTCAAAGAGAGGGGTCGTCTATCACGGCATACGCATAAAGTGAGGGACCGTTCATTATGACATGCTCTCGAAGAGAGGGGTCATTCACCGCGACATACGCTCAAAGAGAGGGGTCTTCCATCACGGTATACGCTCTGAGAAAAGGACTGTTCATTATGACATACACTCGAAGAGAGGGCTCATTCATCGCGACATACACTCAAAGAGAATGGACATCCATCACGGTGTACGCTCTAAGAAAGGGACTATTTGTTATAACATGCACTCGAAGACAGGGGTAATTCATTGCGACATATGCTCAAAGAGAGTAGTTGTCCGTCACAGTATACGCTCAAAGAGAGTAGTTGTCCATCACGGTATACGCTCAAAGAGAGGGATGTTCACCAAGACATCCACTCAAAGATAGGGATCATTCATCGGGATTATGCTCAATGAGAGGGGTCGTTCATCACGCCATACGCTTAAAGAGAGGGACCATTCATTATGACATAGCTTGAAGAGAGGTGTCATTCACCGCAACATACACTCAGAGAGAGAGTCGTCCATCACGGTATACGCTCTAAGAAAGGGACTGTGCATTATGACATGCACTCGAAGAGAGGGGTCATTCATCGCAAGGTACGCTCAAAGAGAGGGGTCATCGATCACGGTATACGCTTAATGATATGATCACAACCAACAATGAATCAGAAGAATTTCCTATTGGACCAATGACTCGTGCTAAAACCCAGAAATTCCAAGAGGCCATGGGAAATCTATTTATTCAAGGCTATTAGAATTGTTGGGCTGATAACCTGAAGTCTCTTCTCGGATTAGAGAGATTTGGTCTAACCCATCCAGCACGACAATTGTTAAACTTCATGAAATTGGTAGTTTTCTAGAATCTTGCCAAACAAACAAACGTATCAAGTCATATGAACGTATTAACCAGTTAACTGACTTTTTAAATATGTGCCTCAAGCGATAACTTTCAGATGCTGATATCAATAATTTTATATCTACAAAAAACGAGCTTGATATCCTGATTAATGCGAAAGAAATCTATTAGGCACAACGCATGATGTGAGCACATCATGTCAAGTTCAACAGGTTGATCCGGAGGTCTTACCATCAGGACCTATCACACGTTCTAAGGCAAAGAAATACAAGGAAGCTCTTTTCCTTACTTGTGCTAACATTTCAGATTCATTTGAGAATGTTCATGCCTTAGAATATGTTGTTTATAATGTGTTCCATGCTGATATGTGACATATTTAGGTATATATATTAGTATGTGTGTTTACTTATGTATATACTATGTTAATTATGTTTGCATTTGGTTTTAAGTGTGTTTGTGTGGTTAAAATAAGAGTACAAGGCTTTTTAGATGTGTTTGCCTTGTTCTAATATAGGTACTTAGGAGAACCTTAGCTCAAGTGGGCATACTCAGCTCATCTCCAGCTCAGGAGAGCGTATGTAGTTCAATACCAGCTGAAGTGGATTATATTCAGCTCAGAAGAAGCTCAATGGTGTGCACGCAGCTCACCCTAGCTCGGGGCAGCTCAGAGGCTTAGATCCCAGCTCCATTTAGCTCCTAACACTCTTAGCTACTTCGTTTCAGCTCATCTACATTTCCAGCTCAACTTAACTCAAGTTGAAGTGACCTACAGCCGCTGAAACCTATCGTATACGAAGAGCAGGTGTCCTACGCATTTTCCATTCATGTGGGGATCACATAGCACCCTTTTTCACAAGTTTGGGCGTCCAAAAGCAAGCAAGCCAAACAAGTCCCTTGCTTTAAAGACCAATCAGAAACATTGGATAAGAATGAGTGTTTTCTTATTCAAATTCAAACATTAAACACATGTTTAATGTGTTTTAAGTGCCAAAACATGTGGCTAAGGATATTAGGAGCCTAGGAGAAGTTATTTGAGCATTTAAATTTTAATTTTCGTTTGAATTAAGGCCATAAATTCAAATTTGGTCAACTTCTCCTTTATTCCTGTATATTTACTTAATTTTGTAATGACAAGGTTAGACATTTTATGAATAAAATCACTTGTGAGATTTTCTCTCAATTTCAATTCTTCATTGAACTTTTCTTGAAAAATTCAGACTTTGTTTGAGTGTGTCAAATCCTTGATACTTTGGGTTCCTAGATCGCTATCTAGAGGGTCCAAGTCCGTTGACGAAGAACGTATTCAATTCGAGTCCGCTCAGTATATTGTTCGGGTTCTTTCGAGTTCAATGTCGTTGTTATTTTCCAGCAACTTAAACATTCAATTCTGCCATTTTGGACATTTTAATGCTGCCATGAAAGCCCTTGGAGCATTCCATCTTCATTAACCTCCAGAAACTGTCAGAATTCCTTCATCCCTTTTCTTTCTTTGTTTTAGTTTTTTTTCTTTGTTTTCTTATCGTTTTAACATCATTCTAACATCCATAATGTTGTGTTTATTGCAGAGACTTGCTTTCTATTATCCTAGATCCGTTTCAAACAAGGATTGTTGTTTTTGAAGCAACGAATCCCCAATATCATACCGCACAACCTGGCTAGAATATGATGACAAAAATACTTCCTTTTTCCATGCAAGAGTAAACAATCACCGACGAAAATACCATATTTCTGGGCTTTTCAACAATGAGAACATTTGGAAAACGCACACGAAAGACATCATGGCTACTGCCATTAATTACTTCCAGACTATATTCTCATCCTCTTCTCCTACTATTGCATCTTCCATTTTGGACAACATTCCAAATATTGTTACTGAGACCATGAACAATGACCTTAGTAAGGAATTCACAGTAGAAGAAATTACCATTGCTTTTCGCGATATTGATCCGAGGAAAGCCCCAAGAGTTTACGAATTTCCAAGTGATTTCTTTAGGAAACAATGGGATATCCTTGGCCAGGACTTTATAAACCTTTACCTCAGACTCCTAAGTGGGTCTATTCGCATGGAAGAGGTCAATCGTACTATCATCGTTCTTATACCCAAAATTAATGATCCCACAACTATGCGACATCTCAGACCTATTAGCCTATGCACAGTTATCTATAAGACTGTTGCCAAAGTGGTTGTTAATCATTTGAAATCTATCATCCCTTTATGTATAGGCAGTAATCAAGTTGCCTTTGTTCAAGGTAGGAACATTACCGACAATATTCTCATTGCCCATGAGCTTATCCATACTTTAAATACTGACGAGACCTCCCTTGCCAAAGGTGCTAGTTTAAAACTGGACATGGAGAAAGCTTTCGACAGTGTCGAATGGTCTTTTCTACAACAAATTATGCTCCATCTAGGTTTTAATGACAAATGGGTTTCCCTTATCATGAATTGTGTCTCTTCTGTGTCTTTTCAAGTATGTGTCAATGATTCTCTTTCACGACCTTTTAAACCTCAAAGAGGGCTTCGACCAGGAGATCCCCTTTCACCTTTCTTGTTTCTTTTCTGTACTCAAGGTATTTCAGCATTGCTCAATGCTGAGAAAGTTATTGGCAATCTCCCTGGCCTTTGTTCTAGCAGGAACGACCCCCGTATAAATCACCTCATCTTTTCTGATTGTGTGATGTTCGTTAAGAATACAACTATAGAAGCCAACACCTCAAGGACGTTTTGCATTTTATGCCATTTCGTCTGGTCAGACGGTGAATTTGAAAAATCAACTATATATTTCTCACGCAAAACATCTACATCCCTTCGATCAAAAATTAATAAGATCCTTAATGTAAGAGAAGTCGATGACCCTGGTATTTATTTGGGGGTTCCACTCCTCATTGGGAAGAACAAGACAACAAATTTGGGTTTTACCAGAGACAAAATGAATGCTCGTCTTAGCAAATGGGATAAGCATTTTCTCTCCTTTAGCGATAGAGAAATTTTCATCAAATCTGCCGTACAATCAATTCCACAATATGTTACGTCTTATTACCTTCTACCCCAAAATATTATCGATGATATGACTACTTCCATACGTCGTTACTGGTGGTCGGGTAAAGCCGATAAACGTGAATGACATATGCTTTAGTGGGACACTATCTATCTACCGAAAGTAGACGTAGGTATAGGGTTTTGCGATCTTCACCATTTCAACATTACGTTACTTGGTAAACAAATTTGGAGACTAATTTATGAGCCTGATAATCTTCTTACTCAGGTCTACAAGTGCAAAAATTATCCATCGGGTTCTGTGCTCGAATCCGATTCCACTTGAAGATCTTCCTTTGCTTGGAAAGGTCTTAGTATAGCTATCTCTAAACTTGTAAATGGCTTCTTTAAACGACCAGGTATGTCAAGTCAGATACAGATCCACTTCGACAATTGGGGAGGATCTAAGCCTTTACACCTTTATGGCGATAATGAAGTGAATGAGGAAGTCCCTCTTCAAGCAGGATTTTTTTATGATGTCTAATCTACCCCGATGGGATGAATTCAAGGCGAGAGATTACTTCTCTCACAAAGATGCTAACACAATCCTTAATGTACCAATCATTAATGATACGAAAGATACTACCCTTTGGGATCATCACGACTCTGGCATCTATACGATGCGTTCTGGTTATCAATTTCTCCAACTATATCTAGGGCCGGTTAATAGACCCTCTAGGCTACGGAAAATTCTTTCTAAGTTGCCTACGTTGCCTAAGGTTCGTTCCTTTGGATGGAGATTAAGCCATGATGCCCTACCGTCTGGCCACAAAATCCTCCAAGCAAATCTCGGTACTGGGGTTTGCCCAATTTGTAATACGGATATTGAAACTACCCTTCATGCTTTAAGGGATTGTCCTAGTTCCATGGAAGCTCTCCGTTTGGTAGGGTTTTGAGGCCGTATTTTCTCTAATACTTCAATCTCCCCCCACCAGTGGCTTTCTAAAATAGCTGGTTTTCTCTCATTGCACCAATTCTCCTTCCTGATAACAATTCTATGGAATTTATGGAATCGTCGTAATGACTTTGTCCATAACAACCATCTCCAACCACCATGGTTAACTGTATTTAATGCACGAAAACTCTTCGACGATTATACATCAACCAATGATGCTCTCCATCTAAGATCCCGACTAGCTGAGCCAACCTTTGCTCATGCTAGATGGACAAAACTGGACCGCGGTTTTGTTAAGGTTAATACGGATGGCGCCTGCTACCCAATTTTAAAGGGAGCTACTGTAGGTGTCATCGCTCGGGATTCTTTAGGCTCTGCCCTTGGTGGATGCTCTATTCCCCTCGCCTTCTGTCTAAATCCAGCTTCAGCTGAAGCTCTTGCATTTTGGAGTGACTTAATCTTGTTGTTGATAATGGCTTCATCCTTGAGACCGATTCTGCTTCTATTGCCAACAAAGTTAACAACACCCATCATCATGATCTTTCCACGGTGCAACCTTTATTGTCTTGAATTCGTTCTACTCTTGGTGCTTTGCCTGATTGTAAGATTTGTTATGTACCTAGAGAAGCAAATGTTGTAGCTCATGTCCTTGCTTCTAGAGCTTTGCGTTCTTTTCTTTCTTTCTCTTTTGGATGTAACTTTCCCGATTTTATTCCGGTTTTTGTAAACTCAGAGAGGTTGTCCTCTTCTTCTCAATAAAAACTTGAATTCTCTTTTCCCCATAGGGGCCAACTCACCTCCCGAGGTGACTGGCTATAAGGATTTTTTAATGAATCCCTTTCTTTCAAAAAAAATCAAACGGATTCTCTAATACGCTCTTAGAAAGGGACCGTACATTATGACATTCACTTGAAGAGAGGGGTCATTTATCGCGACATAGGCTTAAAGAGAGGGTCGCCTATCACGGTATACTCTCAAAGATAAAGACATTTCATTATGACATACGCTCGAAGAGAGGGGTCATTAATCACGGTATACGCTCTAAGAAAAGGACCGTTCATTATGACATGCACTCGAAGAGAGGTATCATTCTTCGAGTCATACGCTCAAACAAAAGAGTCGTCCTTCATAGTATACGCTTAAAGAGAGGGATCGTTCATTATGACATGCACTCAAAGATAAGGTTCATTCATCGCGACATACGCTCAAAGAGAGGGGTCATCTATCATGAACCCGCTCACAGAGAGGGACTATTCATTATAACTTATGCTCGGAGAGAAGGGTCATTCACCAAGACATACGCTCAAAGAGAGGGGTCATCCATCACGGTATATGCTCTAAGAAAGGGACCGTTCATTATGACATACACTCAAAGAGAGGGCTCATTCTTTGCGACATACGCTCAAAGAGATGGGTCGTCGATGACATTATACGCTCAAAGAGAGGGACCGTTCATTATGACATGCACTCGAAGAGTAGGGTTACTCATCGCGACATACGCTCAAAGAGAGGGGTCGTCCATCATGGTATATGCTAATAGAGAGGGACCCTCAGCATGACATTCACTCGAAGAGAGGAGTTATTCATCACGACATACGCTCAAGGAGAGGGGTCGTCCATCATGATATACGCTCAAAGAGAGGGACCGTTCACCATGACATGCACATGAAGAGATAGGTCAAAAAAAATGGGTCATCGGCCATCGTATACTCTCTATGAGAAGGACCGTTCATTATGATATGAACTCGAAGAGAGGGATTATTCATTGTGACAAACGCTTAAAGAGGGTTGTCCATCACGGTATACACTCAAAGAGAGGGACTGTTTATTATGATATGTACTTGAAGAGAGGGGTCATTCATCGTGACATATGCTCAAAGTGACTGGTCGTCCATCACGGTATACACTCAAATAGGGGAAATTCTCCATGTCACTTACTCGAGGAGAGGGGTCATTCATCGCAACATACGCTGAAATCAAGGGGTCGCCCATCAAGGTATACGCTCAAAGAGAGGGACCATTCATTATGACATATGCTCGAAGAGAGGGGTCATTCACCGTAATATACGCTCAAAGAGAGGGATCGTCCATCACGGTATACGCTCGAAGAGAGGGGTCATTCATCGCGACATACACTTGAAAAGAGGGGTCGTTTGTCACGGTATAATCTCTAAGAGAGGGACTGTTTATTATAAAATACACTTGAAGAGTGAGGTCATTCATCCCGCCATACGCACAAATAGAGGGATCGCCCATTACAGTATTCGCTCAAAGGGAGGGATCGTTCATTATGACATACGCTTGAAGAGATCATTGATTCACAAGGACATACACTCAAAAAGCGGGGTCAGCCATCAAGGTATACGCTCTAAGAAAGGGACGTTTTTTTTATAACATGCCCTCGAAGAGAGGGGTCATTCATTGCAACATACGCTCAAAGAAAGGAGTTGTCTATCACGGTATACGCTCAAAGAGTAGGGTCGTCCAGCACGGAATACGGTTTAAGAAAGGGATCGTACATTGTGACATGCACTCAAAGTGAGGGATCGTTCATCGCGACATACACTCAAAGAGTGGGGTCGTCCAGCACGGAATACGGTCTAAGAAAGGGATCGTACATTGTGACATGCACTCGAAGTGAGGGATCGTTCATCGCGACATACGCTCAAAGAGAGGGACCATTCACCATGACATGCACTCGAAGAGAGGGGTCGTTCATCCCAACATACGCTCAAAGAGAGGGGTCATCGATCACGGTATTAGCTCAAATATAGAAACCGTTCATTATGACGTGCACTCGAAGATAGGGGTCATTTATCATGACGTACTGATGTGTTCACATTTTTGCTCATTTATATCATAATTTCATGCTTCATTTCACGCATGGGATCAAAGGGGAGTTATCTTACTAATGCTAGTATTTATTACTTTTATATACTTTATAGTAAGATACTTAAGAGTTATATTAATTAGGCTATAAACATGAATAGTCATTATAACCACATTATTAAGTTTCAGCTTAGATCTAAATTTATATTAAGTTATTTTAAGTATTGTCATTATTTCCATTATTATGTTTTCTTCATAGGACTTACATATTGTTCAAGGAGTAAGTATTAGCTCGGTGTCAGCTCAGTTAGCTCAGAAGAAGCTAAACGAAAGGCAATGCTAGAAACACAAGGAGACAACTTCAAAATAGCTTGAAAATGCATGGAACACTCTCAAAGTACTTAAAGAACTCAAGACTAGCTTTATGTCAGCTCACAAATCCCATATAAGCTCAAATGAAGCATAATTCAAAACGAGGCCTTAGGACATTCGAATCAGCTCCAAAACACTCCTACCACTAGAAGAGAGTATAGGGAAGCTAACGAACCAACTCACTTTGCTAAAGGCATCTCAGATTAGCTTATTTTAGCTTCAAACTTTAGCTATGTCTTTCAGCTAGATAACTTAGTTCAATTCGGCTCACTTTTAGCTCGATTAGCTCACCTCAACTCTAGCTATCACTCCCAGCTCAACACCCAAAGGTCACATACCCTTCACCAAGCATCATGTCCGTCCATTATCCATATTGGGCGCCAAGATAATGGAGGAAATGGAAATGGGCGCCAAAACAAAGAGATAACACTTTTCATTGGACAAGTTCATGATGGTCCACTTGTTTGCCATTTTAGAGCAGGATACAAGCATAACTGGGGTTTGGACCCTATCTCTTATCTTTCGAACACATGTTGAATCGCATCAATCTGATATCGGGAGCTCGAGATATGGTCAAATTACTGAAGATAGTGCAGGCTGGACCGAGAAGTTACATCTTTTCGAATAGATTTGGAGGGGGACGCCATTAAAATAAATGGTTATCCTAATAATTAAAGGAAATTCCAGCCAAACCTCTTAGAAAACTATAAATAGGACTTAAATTCATTTGTAAATCACATCTCTGATCAAAATAAATATTCCTTTGTGAGTTTACTCTCAAACTTGTTCTTTTTAGAACTAAATCAACTTATCAAATCTATTATATAGGTTTGTTGCATCTTCTATCTTTTCAATCTATACTTAAGATTCTAGGAACTTATTTCCTAAGGGTCTAAGTCCTATACCATTGTCAAAGCATACTATAAGTTGGGTTTTTTCTTTCATAGCATAAGTTCTACTTTTGTTACCTTTGAATACTATTTCTTTACCACCTTATATACATTCCATCCTATCCATTTCATTAATCACTATAGCCGACTTATCAAGGCTTGATTGCAATCATGGTCAGGAATATCAAAGCTTCTCTCCAGAACAACAATTGGAGAGTTGGAGCGTATCACATGCACTCGAAGAGAGGGGTCACTCATCGTGATATACGCTCAAAGAGAGGGGTCGTCAATCACGGTAGACGCTCTAAAAAAAGGACAGTTCACTATAACATACACTCGAAGAGGGGTCATCCATCACAGCATACGCTCAAAGAGAAGGACCATTCATTATGACATACGCTCGAAGAGAGGGGTCATTCCCCGCGACTTACGCTCAAAGAGAGGGGTCATTCCCTACGACATACGCTCAAAGAGAGGGATCATTCCCCGTGACATACGCTCAAAGAGAGGGGTCGTCCATAATGATATATGCTGTAAGAAAGGGACTATTAATTATGACATGCACTCGAAGAGATGGGTTATTTATCGCGACATACGCTCAAAGAGAGGTGTCGCCCATCACGGTATATGCTCAATAAGAGCGACCATTCCCCATGACATGGACTCTAAGATTCACCGTGACATATGCTCAAAGAGAGGGGTTTTCCATCACGGTATACGCTCTAAGAAAGGAACCGCTCATTATGACATGCAGTCGAAGAGAGGGGTCGTCCATGACGGTATACGCTCAAAGAAATGGACCGTTCATAATGACATGCTCTCGAAGAGAGGGGTCTTTCATCACGACATTCGATCAAAGAGATGGGTCGTTCATTACGGTACACGCTCAAATAGAGGGACTGTTCACCATGACATGCACTTGAAGAGAAGTGTCATTCATCACAACATACGCTGAACGAGAGGGGTCGTCCATCACGGTATACGATGAAAGAGAGGGACAGTTCACCATGACATGCACTCGAAGAGAGGGGTCATTCATCGCGACATACGCTCAAAGAGAGGGGTCATCCATCACGGTAAACGATCGAAGAGAGGGACCGTTCACCAAGACATTCACACGAAGAGAAGGGTCATTCATCGTGACATACGCTCAACGAAAGGGGTCATCCACAATGGTATATGCTCAAAGAGAGGGATCATTCATTATGACATACGGTCGAACAGAGGGGTTATTCACCGCAACATACGCTCAAAGAGCGGGGTCGTCCATGACAGTATACGCTCTAAGAAAGGGACCGTTCATTATGACATGCACCTAAAGAGAAGGGTCAATCATTGCGACATACGCTCAAAGAGAGGGTCATCCATCACGGTATACTCTCAGAGAGGGACCGTTCATTATGAGATTTGCTTGAAGAGAGGGGTCGTCCATCGCGATATACGCTCAAAGAGAGGGATCGTCCGTCATGGTATATGCTTTGAGAAAGGGACCGGTCATGATGACATGCACCCGAAGAGAGGGGTCATTCATTGCGACATACGGTCAAAGAGAGGGGTCGTCCATCACTGCATTCGCTTAAAGAGACAGACTGTTCACCATGACATGCACTCGAAGAAAGGGGTTATTCATCGCGACATACGCTCAAAGAAAAGGGTCATCGACCACGATATTTTTTTTGAAAGAGCATCGACCATGGTATATGCTCTAAAGAAGGATCATTCATTATGACATTCTCTAAAATAGAGGGGTTATTGGTTATAACATACGCTTAAAGAGAGGGGTCGTCCATCACGGTATAGGCTCAAAGAGAGGGACAGTCATTATGACATGTACTCGAAGAGAGAGGTCATTCAGCGTGACATACGCTTAAAGAAAGGGGTCATCGACCATGGTATACGCTCTAAGAGAGAGACCATTCATTATGACATGCACTCGAAGAGAGGGGTTATTCATCGCGATATACGCTTAAAGAGATGGGTCGTTCATCACGGTATACGGTCAAAGAGAGGTACAGTTCATTATGACATACGCTCGAAGAGATGGTCATTTACCGCAAAACATGCTGAAGGAGAGGGCCTGTTCATTACGACATACGCTCGTAGACATGGGTCATTCATTATAAGAAAGGGCCGTTCTAAGAAAGGGACGGTTTATTATAACATGCACTCGAAGAGAGGGGTCATTCATTGTAATATATGCTGAAAGAGAGGGGTCGTCCATGTTGGTATACGCTCAAAGAGAGGGACCATTCATTATGACATGCACTCTAAAAGAGGGGTCAATCATCGCGACATACGCTCAAAGAGAAGGGTTGTCCATCACTGTATACGCTCAAAGAGAGGGACCGTTCGCCATGACATGCACTCGAAGACAGGGATCATTCATCGCGACATACACTCAAAGAGAGGGGTCGTCCATCACGACATACGCTCAAATAGAGGAATTGTTCATATGACATACGCTTGAAGAGAGGAGTCATTCACTGCGACATACGTTCATTGAGAGGGGTCATCCATCATGAAATTCGCTCTAAGAATGGGACCGTTTATTCTAACATGCACCAAAAGGAGGGGTTATTCATCGTGCCATACGCTCAGAGAGAGGGATCATCCATGACGGTATATGCTCGGAGAGAGAGAGAGACCGTTCATTATTACATGGACTCGAAGAGAGGGATCATTCATCGCGACATACATTCAAAGAGTGGCATCGTCCATCACTGTATACGCTCAAAGAGAGTGACTGTTCACCATGACATGTACTTGAAGAGACGGGTCATTCATTGCGACATACGCTCAAAGAGAGGGGTCTTCCATCACAGTATACGCTCAAAGAGGGACCGTTCATTATGACATGCACTCGAAGAGAGGGGTCAATCATCGCGACATACGCTCAAAGAGAAGGGTTGTCCATCACGGTATACGCTCAAAGAGAGGGACCGTCCACCATGACATGCACTTGAAGAGAGGGGTTATTCATCGCGACATATACTCAAAGAGAGGGGTCGTCCATCACGATATACACTCTAAGAAAGGGAAATTTTATAATGAAATGCAGTTGAGGGGAGAGGCATTTCATCGAGACGTACGCTCAAAGAGAAGGATCGTCCATCACTGTATACGCTTTTAGAAAGGGACCGTTCATCATGACATGAATCAAAGAGAGGTGTCATTCATCGCAACATATACTCAAAGAGAGGGGTCATCGATCACGGTATACGCTCAAAGAGAGGGATCGTTCATTATAACATACGCTTGAAGCGAGGGGTCATTCATCTCCACATACGTTCAATGAGAAGGGTCGTCCATCATGGTATACGCTTTTAGAAAGGGACCGTTTACCATGACATGCACTCAAAGAGAAGAGTCATTCATCGCAACAAGCGCTCAAAGAGAGGGGTCATCGATCATGCTATACGCTCAAATAGAGGGACCTTTCATTATGACATGCACTAGAAGAGTAGGGTCATTCATTGCGAGTTACGCTCAAAGAGAGGGGTTGTCCATCACGGCATACGCTTAAAGAGAGGGATTGTTCACCTTCACATGCGCTCGAAGAAGGGGGTTATTCATTGCAACATACGCTCAAAGAGAGAAGTTGTTCATCACGCTATATGCTCAAAGAGAGGAGCTATTCATTATGACACACGCTCGAAGAGATGGGTCATAAACCGTGACATACACTAAAAGAGCAAGGTCAGTCGTCATGGTATACGCTCTAAGAATTCATTATGACATGTACTCGAAGAGTGGGGTCATTCTTCGAGACATACGCACAAAGAGAGGGTTTGTCATGACGGTATCCGCTCAAAGAGAGGGACCGTTGATTATGACATGCACTTGAAGAGGGGTCATTCATCGCAACATACACTCAAAGATAAAGGTCATTGACCACGATATTTTTTTTGAAAGAGCATCGACCATGGTATACGCTCTAAAGAAGGACCGTTCATTATGACATGCTCTAAAATAGAGGGGTTACTCATCGCAACATATGCTTAAAGAGAGGGGTCATCCATCATGGCATAGGCTCAAAGAGAGAGATAGTTCATTGTGACATGCACTCAAAGAGAGGGGTCATTGATCGCGACATACGCTAAGAGAAAGGGGTCATCGACCATGGTATACACTCTAAGAGAGGGACTGTTCATTATGACATGAACTCGAAGAGAGGGGTTATTCATTGCGACATACGCTTAAAGAGAGGGGTCGTTCATCATGGTATACGGTCAAAGAGAGGGACAGTTCATTATGATATATGCTCAAATAGATGGGTTATTCACCGTAAAACACGCTGAAAGAGAGGCCCGTTCATTACGACATGCGCTCGTAGACATAGGTCATTCATTATATGAAAGGGCCCGTTCTAAGAAAGGGACGGTTTATTATAACATGTACTCGAAGAGAGGGGTCATTCATTGCAACATATGTTGAAAGAGAGGGGTCGTCCATGACAGTATATGCTCAAAGAGAGGGACCATTCATTATGACATGCACTCGAAGAAAAGGGTTAATCATCGCAACATACGCTCAAAGAGAGAAGTTGTCCATCACGGTATACGCTCAAAGAGAGGGATCGTTCACCATGATATGCACTCGAAGAGAGGGGTCATTCATTGCGACATACGCTCAAAGAGAGGGGTCGTCCATCACTTCTTCAGGCGTATGTCATAGTGAATGGTCCCTCTCTTCGAGCGTATGTCGCAAAGTATGACCCCCTTCTTCAGGCGTATATCATAAAGAACGGTCCCTCTCTTCGAGCGTATACCGTGGTGGGTGACCCCTCTCTTCAAGCGTATGTCGCAAAACATGACCCCCTTCTTCAGGCGCATGTCATAGTGAATGGTCCCTCTCTTCGAGCATATGTCGCAAAGTATGACCCTCTTCTTTAGGCGTATGTCATAAAGAACGGTCCCTCTCTTCGAGCGTATACCGTCTCGGTATTAAAGAAATCCTTTGTTGTTTTCTACATGTTCTCACTTGGTCGATCTCGATCGTTTCTTTGTCTTCTCCTTTTTTTTTCTTTTTGCTTTCTTCTTTTTCTCTTTTTCTTTTCTTTTTGTTTTTTCTTTCTCTTCTTTTTTTTCTTTTTTTTCTTTTTCCCTTGTTTTTCGTTCTTCTTCTTCTTATCTTTTTCTTGTCTTTTGTTTTATTCTTCCTCTCTCTCCTCTTCTTTTTTTCTTTTCCTCTAATACCCTGAATATAAAAGCATCAATTTCTGACAGTCTTTTCTCATATTTTCTCTCTCTTCTTTTTTCTTTTTCTTTCTCTTTCTTTTTCTTCTTCTTCTCTTTTTTTCTTTTTTTTTCTTTTTTCTTTTTTTACTTATTTTTCTCTTTCTTTTTCTTATTTCTTTGTTCTTTCTTTTGGTTTTCTCTTTTTCTTTTTTTTTCTTCTCTCTTTTTTTTCAAACATCCTTAAGGAAGGATCGAGTTAAAGATGTTTGTTTTGTGAAAAACATCCTTAAGAAAGGGTTTGACTGAGAAGTTTGTTTTGGGGTAAACATCCTTAAGGAAGCATCAAATTGATGCTCAAATATAGAGTGTAACCTTGCTTAAGGAATACCTGAATATCTCGTAACAAAGTGGTATCTCCCTTTAGAGAATACCTAATATTTTATCTGGATATCTTGATATTTGATTGCCTTGATACATAAAAAAACTTGTTGCCCCCAAATAACTAGAGGTTGGAAGGCTTTTCATGACGTTGGATTCTTTGTTGAGATACATCTCTTTTCACGCGGAACTAAATGATGCATGAATATCATTATATATTTCCTCTTTTTTTCTTTCTTCTTCTTCTCTTCTTTTTTTCCTTTCTTTCCCCCTTTTTCTTTCTTCTTTTTTCCTTTTCGTTCTTTTTCTCCTTTTCTCTTTCTCTTCCTCATACTGTCTGTCGTCGAACAAATCTGTGAACTCATGATTTTTCTAGAGTTGTTTCTTCTTCAGTGAGCTGTAGATCAAGTTTCTGATCCATCCTCAGAATTTCTGTTTAAAATATACAAAATGCAATGATGGAATGAAATGAGAATGCTAATGAGGCATGAATATCTAACCTAAATGATGCATGAACATTTAACCTTCATGATGCATGAATGTTTAAAATAATGCATGAATGCTTAACCTAAATGATGCATGAATATTAACCCTAAATAATGCATGAATGTTATTTTCCTTTTTCTTTTCTTTTTTCTTCTTTTCTTAGAGGATAGATTCTCGCTTCCTATCGCATCAGAGCAAGATGTCTCAACTTGCAATTCAAATATCCTCCTTTTGGTATAGATGTAGCATTCACCTGGGGGTCTTTTTCTTTCTCTTTCTTTTCCTTTTTTTTCTTTTTCTTTCCTCTTCTTCTTTTCTTTTTCTCTTTCTGAAGGACTAAGGTGGACACATGTCCCAAACTACCTAGAGTTCAATTTTGGATGAAAGATCATCCTTATCATTGCTGTTCTTTTTTCGATTCTTCGAAAGGCTAAAATTGACTTGCGTTGATGGGTCAAAACCTTCTATTCAAAAATGCCTCATTCCTTTAAGCTTTGTCCCAACCATAGTTTTTCATTGTGTCTTTACGATTAGTCTTAGATTGCAATATTACGGTGAACACGTGCCCCCACATCCTCAGGTCTGTTTCTTCAATTAAGATCGATCTGTATTTCTGAAAACATTCAAAACATTATGGTAGAAGACTAGCTAGCATCTAAAATTTGACATCTTTTCCCTTTTTCTTTCTTTCATATTCTTTTCCTCTCAAATAAACACGATTATTCTCTTATTCTTAATCCGGTATAAGATTTTGAAGTATCAATCTCGAAAAACTCATATTTCCTGCTTGTAGTAATGGCTCTCAATTCTCAAGCTTGAATCATTTGAGGTTTATTTTCAACAAGCTTATTTGGGGTTACCCTCTTGGATTCCACTTTGAATTCTGTCTTTGAGCCTTCTGATCGACTTTCTTTATTGCTCCTAATATACTTTTACCACAAAGGCTTGATGTTTATATTTGCTCAAATTGTAACCTCAATAGGCTCAAGTAATCCTTACTTATTTACGCTGGCCTGACCTCTCGAAATATATCACCTTACAATCAAAGTAATCTTTTCCGACAACACTTAATATCACACATTGCCCCTTCTTCTCAATTCATATCAAAGATGATCGTTTGCATTAATTGTCTTCTTCATAAACTTTTGGAATAAAAAAATTTAATAATTGTAAATAAGACAAAATTTAAATGTGTTTTGGCAAACACAAAAGAATAATAAAATGTAGAGAAGAGGTTCCTTGGATATCAAGTGCTTTAGACTCAACCCTCAAAGTTGATTTTTAACGTTTGGAAGTTGTGGCGATATTTGAAGTTTTGGGATTCCCTTCAGATTGCTCGATTCATCCTCATGATTATCGTATTTGCTCAATCTATTCGAAAACTACTCTTTCTAGTTCTCAATACTTTCTCCTCATATGTATCCAAACTTTTTGTACTTGCCCCGCTAGTATCTTCTTGAGAATTCGAAGTATGCTTCAGACTGCATCTAGCAATAGGAGAATTTTTCTTTCTCTTTCTATCTCTCTTTTTTGGGTTTTTTTTGGGTTTTTTTTCTCTTTTTTTCTTTTTTTTCACATCTGTTATTGTTTTTTTTTCTTTTTTTTTCTTTTAAAATTCGGGGAAAACAAATCATCACAGTCCTTTGTCTCGAAGATCATGGTGGAGCATACAACTAAGCTCCGACTTACTCGGCATAGTCATGAATTTGAGAATATTACCATCACTCGTGAAGAAAAGACTTCGAATGGTGCATTGCTACCTTATTAGGCCTATCATTTCAGAGGAGTGCCCCAAATACTTCCACACTCTTGTTCAAATATAACTATTATCAGGTTTCGAATATTGGAGTACTTTTTGTTTAATATTTGTTCTCTCTTCTCTTATTCTTGTTTTTTTAATCTCTTTTATCTTCTTTTTTCTTTTCCTTTTTCTTTGTTTTTCCTCTATTTCCTTCTTTTAGATGCAGTTTGAATGCTCTTACGGGAAATTCTCAAGATCATCTAATATCATCGAGCCTTTTCGAGGAAATTTTCTTATCATTGAACATCATTGAGGAAGTAGTAGTCTCATTTCTCATGCATTAATGACCAAAGTTACTGATTGGGGTATCATTCTTCATCATGATCAAAATATTCTGATAACTTCATAATTGAGTCATAAGCACGTGACATCCAAGGAACTTTAAAGATAAAGGGATATATACACATTTTAACAAAAGGCATATCTTAATTAAAATTAAAAATATGTGGCCTTTACATAGATTCATTGCTACTTTTAGGCCAATAGTAGCAAGATTGACTAAAAATAAAGAAACAAAGACAACAAGTGCAAGATTATTAATGCAAAATATCATCTAGGATATGCAAAGTAAACTGAGATGCGCCTAAACCTCCCCTGGCTGGGGCATTACTCCTGAACCACCTTAATCGTTTCGTCTCCTTAGCGTTTACCATAATTAGATGAGGAGCTGGATGTCATGCCTGACGAATCAATCTTCAGAACCCCGGTGTTAATCAAGTTTTGCGCTGTCTTCTTGAACATCATGCAGTTCTCTATCGAGTGTCCTGTTAAGCCGGCGTGGTATTCGTAACGTACATTAACATCGTACCAAGCAGGATATGGCGGTATGAAGGGAGTGACACAAGTGGGTCGAACTAGATTTGCCTCATACAGAATAGAGTACATCTCCTTGTAGGAAAATGACAAAGGGGTAATGGTCTTCTTTTCTTTCTTTCTCTTAGGAATTTGAGTTGTATTTCTTGCGTGCGGTGGGAAACTCCTGAAGGTCTCAGGAGTTGGATGGGTAACTTCATAGTTCACCTAACGTTCTTGCCCCTTAAAACATCCTTTGAGGCTCCCATCCACCAAAGAGGACAAGATTTTCTTGAGAGCGGCATCGATTTTGTCCAACGCTAGTTTAGTGGGGTAGACAGAGGCATTACAAGCTACCTCATATTGGCGAAGGATAGCTTGGACTTTTTTCGATAGAGTCATCTCTTCACAATCCTGACTCTTGCTTTCTTGCACGAAAGAGCCTTCCGTCGGACCCTTTCCCCTGATTGCGACAACCATCATGTCCTTTAATTCCCTGAACTGTGCCCTAGTTTCATCTTGAAAACTCTTCATGCCTAATAGTATCTCATTCTGATTCTTGATCACTAACTCCTGTCGTCCTTCGAGTTTGTTCACCTTTGCCGCAAGATTGTTTAGGTTCTTGAGATTGTAGCTCCAAGGTCGTCCCCTTATCCTTCCTAGCATCAGACATGAATGCCCCTCTTGGGGCCACTCCCCGCCTAGTGAAATTCTTATCAATTTGGTTGGTGTAGTCCTTGAAAAGTTGTCATATGGTGCCTACAATTAATCCTCTTATGTTATTAATTAATGCAAGTTATATGCTTGAAAATGCATGAGCTAAAAATACATGAGTAAATACATGAGATGAACAATGCATGAATGCACTTAAAGGTATTGATCACGCTAGTGATCGCCCTTTGAGCAACTTTAATCGATTGAGAGATCTCAATGCCCCTTTGTTATTATTATTATTTTTTTTATTTTCTTCTTCTTTCTTTTTCTTCTCTCGATTTTTTTTTGTTTATTTTTCCTTCTTCTTTTTCTTTTCTTCTACCCTCTTTTCCTTATATTTTTACTTCCATATTCTTCTTTTTTTTCTTTTTCTCTCAATTTTTCTTTTTCTCATTGTTTTTTTCTTTCTATTTCTCTTATTTTATCTTCTCTTTTTTTCTCTCTCCTTTTTCCTAATCTCACAATTTCTATTCCTTCCAACCTCTTTCTTTTCATTGTTTTTTTTCTTTTTTTCAAATCTTCTGTCGTTTTTCTTTTCTTCCTTTCTCAAATTTCTATTGTTTCTTTCTAATTTTCTAATTTTCCTTTCTTTCTCTTATTTTTCTATTTTTTACTCTAATCAGAATGAAAGCCTCTAATTGGACAAACCACTTAGATCAACACCTTTAAATATAAAATGTCTATGCAAATAAAAACACACGAAAAGGTTAGAAAAATAAATAATTAGGCCAACGAAGCAAGAGACAAAACAACCCTATTTATTTCGTCTAAAACCCTAGGTTATCCATATGGCTCTAATGGGGTGGGTTTTCTATGGTCTCTACATGCAGTTTTGGTACTAGGCGGTACCCAAATTGTCCTTTTTGTCCTCTTCTAAGAGTAGCAAGGCCCCCGATCATCATCCATTATAGGCTCATCTCAATCGAGTTCAATCCGGGAGGACCGTTTCGCTATGCCCATACGAAGGAACAATATCCTTACGAAAGCATAGGGTAGTCGAGCCCCGAAGATACTTTGCTAGGCCCATACGAAGGAACAATATCCTCACGAAAGCACTAGGGTTTTCCCCCCACTTAGAGAGATGGGTTGGAACATATTGAAGTTCGAATTAATAAACAAATAATAATTTAATTGCCACTTTATTTTACAACTTCTAAAATTAATTAAGTGGTATTTAAAAATAAGGCTTGACTCGTTTGAAAAACGTCCCCAGCGGAGTCGCCAAATGTAGCGACCCTTTCGCTAGTTAAAAATTTATGTTTACTAAAAAGGTGCTCTTTTTGAAAGAGTGAAAATTAAGAATTTAAAGTGCCTCAAAATTAGGAAATTTAGGGTTTAACTTTAAAAAAGGAAATTTTAGATAAAAATTGAGAATTAAAATTTAGGCTTAAAAATTAGGAATTTGTGTTGCAAATTGAAAATCGATTTGAGAAATTGGGAATTAGGAATTTAGGACTAAGAATGAAAATTGAATTAAAAAAGAAATTAGGGCTTGAAAACACTTAACATGAAAAGACTTATAAAATCGTGGATTTTAAAAAAATACTGAAATTTAAAAGGGAAATTTGAGATTAAAAATTAAAAATTTGAAAAAGGATTAAAAAAAAAGTTGGAAAAGAATTTTAAAAACTGTTAGGAGTCGCCATCGGCCATTTTGGTAAGCCGGACACCGTAAAAACCAGAGATTCGAAAAAGAAGGGTCTGAGAGTCGGTTACGATTTAAAAATGGGTTTAGGGTTTAGAAACCACTCAAGAATTGAAACCTTTATCAAAATAACCACTTAAATTAATTTTGTATTTTCCGGATTAAAATGGTATTTAAATTAACGTTTGTTTAAAAATTCGAATCGAGTTTTATTTTATCGTGTGTTTATTCGAAGGCAACGCATACACCGCGACCACTACGTTGTAATACGGGCCTGTTACGACCAAATAAAGACGTTTGAAATTAGGCTCATTAATTATTGGAGTGGTGTGAAATGAACAAGATAAATCTATACCAATCAAATACGCATGACATAATATAAATGAAGCATAAAATAGACATGCAAAACAAAATAATAGAAGTATTAAATAAATAATAATAAACAAATAGCAACATAAGTGAGAAGTAGATATAAATTCGAATAAAATTAGACATGCATAAAATCATATATTTAAAGACATAAAAACATGCACAAATATGACCAACCTAAGTAAATGAACAAATAAATAACATATATAAGGCATGACAAAAATAAGAATAGCAAACATATAGAATATGTATGATAAAGTAAATTAAATGCATTATAAAACAAGAAATATGATAAAGCAAATGAACAAATAATATAAAAAGAAGAGCAAATAAAATAACAAGACATGAATAATTAAATAAACCTAAATAAATATGAATGCATGACATATTATGGGATAAATGAAGTACAAATAAACATACAAAACAAATAAAAAATAATGATACATGATGGAATAAAAAGTGCATAATAAATACATGAATATGAGCACATAGCACAAAAAAGTATAACACATGACAAAGGAAATGAAAAAGCATGATAAATATACAAATAAATGGACAAATAAATAATAAATAGATAAATAAAATGATGAGCAAAGTAAATAACAAAGTGAAATGAAATGAACCAAAACCATAATAATAAAAAGAGACTACTGGAATGGACTAGATTAAAAAATGAAATAAAGTATTAAGGATTCGAAAAGCAATTTAACCAGGGGAAGGGCTCAAAAGCAGACAAAAAAACACAGGGGGACCCATCTACAAATAAACCAAATCGAAAAAAAGATTTCGGGTTGATCCAGGACCGCAATGAAAGAATTTGAAAACTTACAAGGGCTGCGGGGTGAATTAAAGGGACACGGGGTGGTTTACGAGGTAATAAAACCATTTCCTAAAAATCTAATGAGTATAAAACTCATTTAATCCCGCTAAAACAAACCTTTTTCTCATTTTTCAACCAAAAATAAAATACTTCCCCCTATTTCTCTGTTCAGTTCTTCTAGAAAGGATGAACAAGTTGAACGTTCATCCTTTCAACCCAAAAACCACCGCATATTTCAGAATCCAGCCACCACCTACGGTGGCCGTCGAAGTAAAATCTATCCCTTTTCCTTTCAAAAAAACTTCCTTACTTCGAAATAAAACTCCTCTTTTACAAACAAAACAAAATCAGAGTCAAAGCTTTCACCTCTTATGAAAAAGAAACCAAAGCGAGAATGACATTAGAACCATTTTTGGTTCGATTTAGAAGAAAGGAAAGTGATGGAGACTCTTTTTCCTCTCGACTCACCCCGAACTGATGAAGCAGCCATTGGTTTATTGTCGATCGAAGGAGAGTATTTCGATGACCTCTAAATCGAAAGGTACCAAAAAAAGAAAACTACTCTACTTTTTGTATCGATTCTATACTATGAAAAAAAAGAGAGTATTTACCACTGAATTTGTGTTCTTTTGATTTCAATGGTGGTTCCCCCAATGAATTACAAAGTTAGGGCTTTTCTCTTCTTAAAGCTTTCATTTAGCTTCTTCTAAGCTGATTGAGCTGACACCGAGCTAATATTTACTCCTTGAGCTGTAGGTAAGTCCTATGAAGAAAACATACTATAGAAATAATGAGAATACTTAAAATAACTTAATATAAATTTAGATCTAAGCTAAAACTTAATAATGTGGTTATATTGACTATTCATATTTATAGCCTAATTCATATAACTCTTAAGTAGCTTACTATAAAGTATATAAAAGTAATAAATACTAAGATCAGTAAGGTAACTCACCTTTGATCCCATGCGTGAAATGAAGCATGAAAGAATGAGATAAATGAGAGGGGTCATTCATCGCGACATACGCTCGAAGAGAGGGGTTGTCCATCACGGTATACGCTTGAAGAGAGGGGTTTTCCATCACGGTATACGCTCTAACAAAGGGACAGCTCACCATGACATGCACTTGAAGAGAGGGGGCTTTCTTCGCTGTATACAGTCAAAGAGAGAGGTTGTCCATCACGGTATACGCTCTAAGAAAGGGATCATTAATTATAACATGCACTCGAAGAGAGGGGTCATTCATAGCAACATACGATAAAAGAGTGGGGTCATTCATCATGGTATACGCTCAAACAGAGGGACCGTTTACCATGACATGCACTCCAATAGAGGGATCTTTAATCGCGACAAACGCTCAAAGAGAGGGGTTGTCCATCACGGCATACGCTCAAAGAGAAGGACCGTTTATTATGACATATGCTCGAAGAGAGGGATCATTCATCACTACATACGCTCAAAGAGAGGGCTTGTCCATCACGGTATACGTTCAAAGAGAGGGACCGTTCACCATGACATGCACTCAAAGAGAAGGGTCATTCATCGCGATATACGCGCAAAGAGATGGGTCATCCATCACGGTATACGCTCTAAGAAAGGGACCGTTTACAATGACATGCACACGAAGAGACGGGTCATTCATCGGGACATACGCTCAAAGGAGGGATCGTCTATCACGGTATATGCTCACTCTAAGAAAGGGATTATTCATTATGACAAGCACTCGAAGAGAGGGGTCATTCATCGCGATATATGCTCACTCTAAGAAAGGGATCATTCATTATGATAAGCACTCGAAGAGAGGGGTCATTCATCGCGATATACGCTCAAAGAGAGGGCTCATCCAACAGGTATATGCTTAAAGAGAGGGACCGTTCACCATGACATGCACTCAAAGAGAGGGGTCATTCATCGTGGCACAGTATGCGCTGCTCTAAGAAAGGGACTAGAATAATGAGTCTTTAATATTTGTCTAGGTCAATCAATTTGTTGTCATACACATATAAATAGGCACTCATTCCATTGAAAAAGATACAACTTTTGGCATATATTACAACTTGAGTGTGTTTCTCTTTTATAGTTCTTTTTGAACTTTATCGGCTTACAAGATTGTTCTTGTGGAATTCATCCCTATTCATTTTTTTATATTGCTGGTTCCTAGTTCTTATAACTAGAGGGTCACAATCCATTAACCTTTAACCCAAGTCACGGTTTAAAAAATCTTAAGGAACGGGTCTTCACTTTTAATATCAGTTCCTCCTTTGTTTACACTACACCACCAATTACATTCCATCTCTTCACTTTCATCATCCATACATCCTTATTTTCCGTATTTCATCCTAAACACAACAACCATCTTATCATCATTCCATTTCACCATACTATCCATCCATTTCATATCATCTTGTGAGTTTCATTTCAAAATTCCTATTTTTCATTTTAGTTACTTACTAGAATCACGATCGGGCAATCACAAATACAAATTCGGATATTCCGCAGCCGGATTCGTATCAATCTAAATCTTTTAGCTTTTTAGTCAGTTAAAACTCGAACATATTCTCTATAAAGCACATTTAAACATGCACGTTTTAATCGCAACAAATCGATAACATATGTTATTAAATCAAATTGTATGAGTTCAAATAGTTAATAATGGGCGTTTGAACAAAATTATACAGATTAATCTGAAATTTTCAGCATTTTACTCAGTTAAAAATCGAACGAATTCTCTATTAGGCCCTTTAAGACATGCAGGTTTTAATCACAACAAAACGAAAACCAAATGTTATTAAATCAAATTTTATGAGTTTGAATAGTTAATTATGGGCGTTTGAACAAAATTATACAGATTAATCTCAAATTTTCAGCCTTTTACTCGGTTAAAATTAGAACGGATTCTCTATAAAGCCATTTTAGACATGCATGTTTTACTTCCAACAATACGACAACCAAATGTTATTAAATCAAATTTTATGAGTTTAAATAGTTAAATATTGATGTTTGAACAAAATTATACATATTAATCTAAAATTTTAAGCTTTTTACTCGGTTAAAATTCAAACGAATTCTCTATTAGGCCCATTTAGATAAGCATGTTTTTAATCCCAACAAAACAACAATCAAATGTTATTAAATCAAATTTTATGAGTTTAAACAGTTAATTATGGGCTTTCAAATAAAATTATATAGAATAATCTCAAATTTTGGGTTTTTTACTTGGTTAAAATCTGAGTGGATTCTCTATAATGCCCATTTACACATGCACGTTTTTAACCCAACAAAACGACAACCAAATGTTATTAAAATCAAATTTTATGAGTTCAAAAAGTTAATAATGGGACTTTAAAGAAAATTATTTAGATTAATTTCTAATTTTCAGCGTTTTACTAGGTTAAAATTCGAACGGATTCTCTATAAAGCCAATTTAGACATGCACGTTCTAATCCCAACAAAACAACAACCAAATGTTATTAAATAAATTTTATGAGTTCAAATAGTTATTATGGGCGTTCGAAAAAAAATTATATAGATTAATCTCAAATTTTTAGCTTTTTACTTGGTTAAAATCTGAAAGAATTCTCTATTAAGCCCTTTTAGACATGCATGTTTTAATCCTAATAAAACGACAACCAAATCTTATTAAATAAATTTTATGAGTTTAAATAGTTAATTATGAGTGTTTGAACAAAATTATACTGATTAATCTCAAACTTTTAGCTTTTTACACGGTTAAAATTCTAACAGATTCTCTATAAAACATATTTAGACATGCACGTTTTAATCCCAACACAACGACAACCAAATGTTATTAAATCAAATTTTATGAGTTCAAATAGTTAATTATGGGCGTTTGAACAGAATTGTACAGATTAATCTCAAATTAGCTTTTTATGTAACCCCTTTAGCCCGGCCTAGACGGAACCGACACTAACGGGTTACACGGGGAATATCAAACCAAACCCGCGAAGGTTCGATTCGATAAACAACCCTAAAATCCGTTATTATTTTTTTTATTTTATCTTACCTAGATGCACAATCTTATTCTTACTTGACAAGGTCTCATACAAAGCATTATCGGTAACACATTAATTAAAAACAAACATCCGATTAAGCACTAACATAGATTAAGGACTAAAACATAAAACTTTTAAATTCAATTAGTAAAGTAGAAATTCTATTCATCAAATTTCAATTAAACACTCAAGCATTCTTCACAGCAAATTTCAACTCAAACGGATCATTCTAACATCATCAATTGCATGTTTCTCTAATTTAGGGACCAAAGTATAAATCTTCTAAAATACAAGGACTTCATCCAAATTAGGTTAACCATCTTGAAATTAAGTCAACTTTATGCATGCATGCAAAATTTCAGCTCATAATAACATCTGTAAGTACCTTAATCGAACAAAGGAAGATATCCGGGACTAAAATATAATTTCCAGCAACTATCAATCCATGGTAGTTAAAGTTTTCGAAACCTTCCCAGAGGTTTCGAAACTTTTTTGTAAAAGGTTTTGAAACTTTCCTGGAAAGTTTCGAAACTTTTCGCATCCAGTAGCTTCCTAGAATTGAAACTGCCCGCAAGGTTTCGAAACCTCATGAAGGTTTCGAAACTATTTGACAAAGGTTTCGGAACCTTCACCTGAAGGTTTCGAAACTTTGGGTCTGCAATCAAAAGTTTCGTTACACTAACTGCACACCAATTACTCAACACTCAACCAATAATTAGAACCACTAAATGCATCAGTCCTAGGCATAATTAGCAACATATGACACATAATCAACAATGTCACGGGAATCAATCAAGCTATAGGCATGCTCCCTAGAAGATGATTAATAAAATAACAATCATGCTAGAACATGCTTCAACAATTCAAACAATTCCAAAGTTCAACAATTAACAATCAAACAATAATGGTCTTATTACAACATAAACCAAAGCCTAAGTACACACCCCTCACATAGGTTGGGTTACACATTGCCTTGCCCAATTTATTTGCCAAAAACATACTAAATTCAAAGTGATTCTTCCCCTTGGTTTCCTTGCCTCGAACGAAGCCCCAAATGCCTTTATTTTTCTGCAAGGATGAAAAGAGAGCTTAAGCAAACATGCTTACTGAGAAAGCTCTACAAAAATTATCAATGCATCTATTTAAAACCATGATGAAACCATAATTTGCAATACATTATCAAATCATGCATGCTAACATCTCATGCTCATATTCTTTAAACCATATGCATCCTTGAGTTTATATAACCTCATCAAAACAATTTATAAATGATGCACAATGTTCTTCTCAAATTCATGTATGTATATTGGCATTCTAGTGATCACTTTAATGTGAACCTTGAGTTCACCGAATACACGGATCCATTGTTAGAGACCATTGTCCCGTCATGACACGAAGTCACCATTGACATGACACGAAGTCACCATTAGCACTACCACGTACGGTTGGACACATAGTCACCCTTGTTACGTGTAGGCGGCTCTACCACGTACGGTTGGACATAAAGTCGCCATTGTTACGTGTAGGCGGCTCTACCACGCACGGTTGGACACAAAGTCACCCTTGTTGCGTGTAGGCGGCTCTACCACGCACGCTTGGACACAAAGTCACCCTTGCTGCGTGTAGGCAATATTCTGTGTTCTCAATTTTGTTTATAGTGCACTTAAGACAATCCTAATGACATGTCATTCATATTGGAATCTAAAGTTAGTGTCACTAAGACAATATCATAATCAAATGTGCATGATAACTTGCTACTCAAAATGCATGCATAATATGTTCAACAAATGAACCAAAAGTCATGCCCAACGACACCATCAATTTCAAGGCAAATAACCACATAATATTCCAATTTATTTTCAGCTCATAATGCATCCATAATATGCTCAACAAATGAACCGAAAGTCATACCCAAAGGCACCTTTAATTTGAAGGCAAATAACCATATTGTATTCTAAATCATTTCTCATAACTTTCCATAACCATGGATGCTAAATAAGCTATGCATGTCAGCAAGTAATTCTCATGTATACACCATTTCAAATCATGCTCATGCATTTTCATAAATCTCATTGCATTACCAACATAATGTCTTTATCAAATGTAGCCGAAACTCATATCGGTTTATCAAAAACAATTACATCAGCCCGAAACCTAACGAATCTAACATCTAATCCACTTAAATTATGAACCAAAAACACATCCAAATCATCCTTATATCTCCAGCAACATAAAAGCATCTGAAACAGCCCCTAAAACAACCGAAAAACACTTTAAAACTACACCGATTGCATTATTCCGGGATTAAATCAATGTGCTAACAAATAAAGATTCAATTAATCATTTAATTAACATAAAAACACAATTGAATCCATCTAATTCCAGCATTGAATGAGATCCAAAAAGATTTCACAAAAACTTTCATAAAAACACTAGATTTAACATTAAAAACATAGAATTAAGTTTTTATTCAAAGATTAGCAAGCTAATACTTGGGAATTTAAATAAAGAACCTTAGAAAAGAATAAAAATCCAGAAAATTACCTTCAAGATCTATTCACCAAAAAGATGTAATTTCCTCTTCTTGATTCCTTGCAATTTGATGTTGATTTGATGAAATTGATGCTTAGGTTTTGTAAAGGATGGAAAGATGATTAAAATGATGTAATCTTTATGGAAAAAGATACAAAAATCAGCAAGGAATTGAAGAGAAAAGATGAGAGAAAGTGGAGAGAAATGAGAGAAAAAGATGAGAAAAAATGAGGAAAAAGTAGTTTTGAGAGAAAATGATTAAAAATCTCTAATTAAAATAATTAAAATATATTTTGGTGAATAAATCATTATTAAAAATTAGAAATGGGTTTATGGACCTCTAAGGATTCTAAGTTTAGCTTGCTTTTCAATTTAGTCACTAAAACATGTAATTTCCGAAAATGACAAAATAAGTCCTCCAATTTTTCCAAAAATTACAAATTGGTCACTTATGCATAATTAGGCATAATTAAAAATCAATAATAAATCCAAATTACTTTCTTTTAATTTTGAAACATATTTTTAATATTTTAAACCATATTCCAAAATTATTATTTTTCTTAATTAAAAATATCCTTATTTTATTTTCCCCGAAGTAATAAACCGGAGAACCCGATTCGACCCGAATCGAATCCCCCCAACTTAAGCCTAACTAATAACCCTAAAAATGGGATGTTACAACTCTCCCCCTTTTAAGAAAATTTCGTCCTCGAAATTTACCTAAAGTAAACAAGTGAGGAAACTGCTCCTCCATGTTTTTCCTTGTCTCCCAAGTTGCTTTTTCCACACCTCGGTGTTGCCAAAGCACTTTAAGCAAATCTATGGTCTTCCCTCGAAGAACCTTTGTATCTACATCCAAAATCCTCATCGGTTCTTCCTCATAACTCATATCCTCTCTTAACTCAATCTCCTCAACCGGAACAACATGAGAAGGATCCGATCTATCTACAAAGCATTGATACATGAAAAATATCATGCATCTTACTCAACTCCTCTGGCAACCTCAATCTATAAGCAACAGGACCAACACGCTCCAACACCTCATATGGTCCAATAAAACGAGGACTCAACTTACCCTTACGTCCAAACCACATTACCTTCTTCCATGGAGAAACCTTAAGAAACACTTTGTCCCCAACATCATACTCTATCTCCTTACGCTTCAAATCGGCATAGGACTTCTGCCTATCCGAAGCTTCCTTAAGTTTAGTACATTTCAACTTAACTTTCTCATCCGTATCCTTCAACACTTGAGGCAAAGAAACATACTTCTGTCCAACTTCCTTCCAACACAAAGGTGTACGACACTTACGCCCATATAACGCCTCAAACGGTGCCATCTGTATACTTGTCTGAAAACTATTATTATAAGCAAACTCTACCAACGGCAATTGCTTCTCCCAAGAACCTTGAAACTCGATGACACAACACCTCAATATATCCTCCAAAGTCTGAATAACACGCTCAGACTGTCCATCCGTCTGTGGATAATAAGCTGTACTAAAGCTAAGCCTCGTACCCAAAGCTGTCTGCAAACTCCTCCAAAACTTAGATGTAAACCGCGGATCTCTATCCGATATGATCGACTTAGGCACACCATGTAATATCACCACCTCAGAAACATACAAATCCACCAACTTATCCATGGAGTACGTCGTATGCACGGAAAAAAAATGTGCACACTTCGTAAACCTATCAACAATCACCCATATAGAATCCTTTTTGGACGGTGTTAAAGGTAACCCCGTCACAAAATCCATGGTGATTCTCTCCCATTTCCATTCCGGAACTTGAACCGGTTGTAACAAACCTACAGGGAACTGATGTTCAGCTTTCACCCGCTGACACACCATACAACGAGAAACAAACTCCGTCACATCTCTCTTTAAACCAACCCAAAAGTACACACTTTTGAGATCTCTATACATCTTCACACTACCCGGATGCATAGAAAACGGACTAGCATGTGCTTCTGCTAAAATAGCTTACCTCAACTCAACATCATCCGACACCACAATCTGACCCCCTAAACCACAACATCTCATCATCATCAAAATGATACTCGGTCGGTCTATCCTCAGCAATATCCTCCACAAAAGGTACCAACGTCTCATCCTCAAACTGTTTCACCTTAGCATCTCAACCAAGATAGGTTTTACTTACAACTCCACCACTCAACCACCTTCCTTTAAAATACTCAACTTAGCAAACATCACCCTCAACTCAACTGCCGTCTTACGGCTTAAAGATCCAACCATCACATTAACTTTCCCCGGATGGTATGCACAGACAACCCACACTTACCCTCTTCGGCCAACCAACAAATTCTTTCCTCACACCAAAGCAACCATGCACAACTTACCACACCATCTCAACCTTTACAGAAAACATAACTCAAAAGGAAACCCCCTTTCTCTTACCTAAGATTGATAACCAACTCTTAATAACCGCAACGGTTTTCATACCACCACCACCGAACTAACCTGATTTCCGACATCCTCCTACATACTAGGTAACCAACTAAGCCTTTCACTAACCTCCACCCACACAATGATGCTCCACCAACAAGCTTCAAACTAACTTTGCACAAAACTGTCAACACTGTCTCACGCAACTCCACCAACAACAACAACTTCATTATGAGTCATATTAACCATATCATAACATCACTGCATATCATCCATTTACTTATGAATGATAAAACCCAACATTCAAACGGCCACCTATGTCGGTCTTAAAAACTCTCAAATCTTAACATATTATAGATACACCACTCACACACCTTTCCAATGGGACTTAGAAACCCGAGAAAACCATACAAAAACAAATGATTGATCCAACAACCCTCATAAGAAAACTCCATACCATCCATAGAACTTACTACTAAACTTATGATGATTCTTTCTAACTTCAACCTTGGCACCTTTACTACTAATAATAACCCAAAGAAAATTGATACTCATTCTTACCTTATCAGCAAGATAAAAATCCATACATGATTCAAACATAATCCAAACAAGCTCAATCAAAAATACATGTTTTCCCCAACTCCTATCACAACACTTTCCACCAATCTTATGGAAAAAAAAAAGATTACCATAAGCCCTGATCAAGATATCATTCCATCTCGGTACTTTTCGAAACAACCATGCGGCTCACCTAACACAAAAAGATTCTCAACACAAAACTCAACCTTGCCAAGAACATATCCTTCACTAGACCCTCAAAAAACATCTTGCCACGACCTGTCCCCGATCAACTTTACCAAGGTAGAGTCCCGCTCATAGCTCCACCATTTAACTAGGTCTCCCTATAGGTTAACAGAACATCTTCCCTCGTAACTCCACAATAATCCAGGCTTATCCCACATAACAAACTTCCATTGCAAGCATCCTTATGTAAGCCAAGTCATCCCCGATAGCTAACATTCCACAAAACATACCATACAAGAAACTTACCAACTTAAGATTTAGCCACCATAACCAACTTAACACCATGGTTCAAACTTTAAAATCAATACATCATTAAGTGTCTTGACACTTAACCCAAAACTCCTCCCCATTATCAACTCATCGACAAACCAACTCTTACGTTAACTATACCACAACAAAATCCAAACTTGTAGAATTATTCCTTCCACTAGCTCCAACATCTCTTATTTTATAACCTTACCAAAGCGGTAACCATATTGATGAAACATCAATAAACACGAACCCACCGAATACAAAACCTCAAAACACTTTTTGATAAAAGCAAACCCATAAGACTGAACAATCGATACAAACCATAAATTGTCTAGCGGTCCTCGATACACCACTTCAAACATCATCAAAGACTAACTTTACCCGAAGTTTATCCAACTTAACATCCTATAAACATAACATATACACTTTCCTCCTTTATAGCACAACCAAACCTCTCAAGGTCACAACAATCTATGATTCTCACCCCCGATTTCACAACTCTCATACCAAAATTTATCTCATATTTTACTTCCATCCTAACCATACCAAATCAGTCACAACCTCCGATCTAACTGCACGATAACCACACTACAAAGAATTCCTTGTACTTTCCACAAAATAATTTCACATCACTCAGAAAAACACCAACCCGCCTTACTCTACAAAACATGCTGTAACCTTGTTACAACCTCCAGATCTTAACTAGAAAGAATCCACAAAACTCAGCCTTACCTTTAGTAATGACCAACACAAACTAACCATAACTCAAGGTATTTACCTCGGTTTCAAACATTCACAACTCTGAGACCAACCACTCATTCTTCATCCAAGACTATTCCTTAACCAAAAGGGTAGTTTGCCCACTACACATTCAGCTCAACACCACAAGAAAGTCCTTTCAACCCCTTTTTTTACCATACCTTCACCTTAAAAGAACCAACCACACTCCACTTACACCCTCAAGGAGCTACTCGCAAGTGTGAACAAAAGTATGTATGATTTTCTGTATGCCCTCATAAATGCCTATGCAAATGCATGTGCATGTAAATGCAATTTCTAATGTCATGCTCAAGAATGCATGCATGTCCTACATTATCTATAGATATATACATATATGTGCTCTTACTCTATGCATGATTATTGTTCACACTCACAAATAACATCCTCAATTCCAACAACTTCAACTATCAACTTGTTAACTACTCCTTAGTTAGATTAGCAACTATTGTACCAGCTTCAGTAGTCCAAAACACACCCGATAGAGCGGTGCAACACCACAAACTAACCTTCCTACCTAACCGAGGCACACTCACCGAGAAGGAATAAATTACTCTTTCCTAGCAGTCGTTTCATCTTCAATATTGACCATCGATGTTCATACCAACACTAGCTAGTGACTTACGTCTCAGAAGCATATTCCAAAAACTTTAAACATGCAATTTAAAACATAATATTCAAATAAAACAAACTTACATTCGGGCATGATCGGGAAATTTGAGAGCATCTGAAAATATGTTGGCATTGGCAATGTGTAACCGATAATCCCCAGTTTAACCATCATTACTCAAAGTACAATCATCATAAATAGATTTTCACATACCAACAACATACCATGCTCAATCTCACATATCATGATCAATCGCACATTTAAACACATAACTTAGCAATCCTATACATTCTTTAACCAACCAACTACACACTTTACAAACCAACACCATATTCTACAAACCTGCAAAACATTTTACCAACCTGGCTCTGATACCACCAAATGTAACCCCCTTAGCCCGACCTAGACGGAACTAGCACTAACGGGATACAGGAGGAATATCAAACCAAACCCGCGAAGGTTCGATTCGATAAACAACCCTAAAATCCATTATTATTATTTTTTTATTTTATCTTACCTAGATGCACAATCTTATTCCTACATGAAAAGGTCTCATACAAAGCATTATCGGTAACACATTAATTAAAAACAAACATCCGATTAAGCACTAACATAGATTAAGGACTAAAACGTAAAACTTTTAAATTCAATTAGTAAAGTAGAAATTCTTTTCATCAAAGTTCAATTAAACACTCAAGCATTCTTCACAGCAAATTTCAACTCAAACGGATCATTCTAACATCATCAATTGCATGTTTCTCTAATTTAGGGACCAAAGGTAAATCTTCCAAAATACAAGGACTTCATCCAAATTAGGTTAACCATCTTGAAATTAAGTCAACTTTATGCATGCATGCAAAATTTCAGCTCATAATAACATCTGTAAGTACTTTAATCGAAAAAAGGAAGATATCCAAGACTAAAATATAATTTCCAGCAACTATCAATCCTTGGTAGTTAAAGGTTTCGAAACCTTCCCAGAGGTTTCGAAACTTTTTTGTAAAAGGTTTTGAAACTTTCCTGGAAAGTTTCGAAACTTTTCGCGTCCAGTAGCTTCCTAGAATTGAAACTGCCCGCAAGGTTTCGAAACCTCCTGAAGGTTTCGAAACTATTTGACAAAGATTTCGGAACCTACACCCAAAGGTTTCGAAACTTTGGGTCTGGAATCAAAAGTTTCGTTATACTAAGTGCACACCAATTACTCAACACTCAACCAATAATTAGAACTACTAAATGCATCAGTCCTAGGCATAATTAGCAACATATGGCACATAATCAACAATGTCACGGACATCAATCAAGCTATAGGCATGCTCCCGAGAAGATAATTAATAAAATAACAATCATGCTAGTACATGCTTCAACAATTCAAACAATTCCGAAGTTCAACAATTAACAATCAAACAATAATGGTCTTATTACAACATAAACCAAAGCCTAAGTACACACCCCTCACATAGGTTGGGTTACACATTGCCTTGCCCAATTTATTTGCCAAAAACATACCAAATTCAAAGTGACTCTTCCCCTTGGTTTCCTTGCCTCGAACGAAGCCCCAAATGCCTTTATTTTTCTGCAAGGATGAAAAGAGAGCTTAAGCAAACATGCTTAGTGAGGAAGCTCTACACAAATCATCAATGCATCTATTTAAAACCATGATGAAACCATAATTTGCAATACATTATCAAATCATGCATGCTAACATCTCATGCTCATGTTCTTTAAACCATATGCATCCTTGAGTTTACATAACCTTGTCAAAACAATTTATAAATGATGCACAATGTTCTTCTCAAATTCATGTATGTATATTGGTATTCTAGTGACCACTTTAATGTGAACCGTGAGTTCACCGAATACACGGATCCATTGTTAGAGACCATTGTCCCGTCATGACACGAAGTCAGCATTGACGTGATACGAAGTCACCATTATCACTACCACGTACGGTTGGACACATAGTCACCCTTGTTACGTGTAGGCGGCTCTACCACGTACGGTTAGACACAAAGTCGCCCTTGTTACGTGTAGGCGGCTCTACAACACACGGTTGGACACAGAGTCACCCTTGTTGCGTGTAGGCGGCTCTACCACGCACGGTTGGACACAAAGTCACCCTTGTTGCGTGTAGGCAATATTCTGTATTCTCAATTTTATTTATAGTGCACTTAAGACAATCCTAATGACATATCATTCGTATTCGAATCTAAAGTTAGTGTCACTAAGCCAATATCATAATCAAATATGCATGATAACTTGCTGCTCAAAATGCATGCATAATATGTTCAACAAATGAACCAAAAGCCATGCCCAACGGCATCATCAATTTCAAGGGAAATAACCACATAATATTTCAATTCATTTTCAGCTCATAATGCATCCATAATGTGCTCAACAAATGAACCGAAAGTCATGCCCAAAGGCACCTTTAATTTGAAGGCAAATAACCATATTGTATTCTAAATCATTTCTAATAACTTTCCATAACCATGGATGCTAAATAAGCTATGCATCTTAGCAAGTAATTCTCATGTATGCACCATTTCAAATCATGCTCATGTATTTTCATAAATCTCATTGCATTACCAACATAATGCCTTTATCAAATGTAGCCGAAACTCATATCGGTTTATCAAAAACAATTACTTTACTTACTCTTGAACTATGGAAGGTTTTCACACTCTTCCATAGTCCCCAAAACAGAACCGTACCAAACGCGATTCGCTTTAAATCCGTAATCACTCACCAACAAGCGAAACGAGCTTTCACCGCTATCCGATGATCGCATCAATGCACCAGCAATCAAGCACCTTCTTGTACATCCTCTACAACATTAAAAATAGAGCATTCTCACATCATAACATGCTCAAACCAACAGCCATATCCGATCACCATTAAACTACCGAAAACTTAGCCGAAAAGACCGTAAACTAAGCCGAAACGCATCTAAAAAACATCAGCCCAAAACCTAACGAATCTAACATCTAATCCACTTAAATTATGAACCAAAAACACATCCAACCATCCTTGTATCTCCAGCAACATAAAAGCATATAAAACAGCCCCTAAAACAACCGAAAAACACCTTAAAACTACACCGATTGCATTATTCCGGGATTAAATCAATGTGCTACCAAATGAAGATTCAAATAATCATTTAATTAACATAAAAACACAATTGAATCCATCTAATTCCAGCATTGAATGAGATCCAAAAAGATTTCACAAAAACTTTCATAAAAACACTAGATCTAACATTAAAAACATAGAATTAAGTTTTTATTCAAAGATTAGCAAGCTAATACTTGAGAATTTCAATAAAGAACCTTAGAAAAGAATAAAAATCCAGAAAATTACCTTCAAGATCTATTCACCAAAAAGATGTAATTTCCTCTTCTTGATTCCTTGCAATTTGATGTTGATTTGATGAAATTGATGTTTAGGTTTTGTAAAGGATGGAAAGATGATTAAAATGATGTAATCTTTATGGAAAAAGATGCAAAAAATCAGCAAGGAATTGAAGAGAAAAGATGAGAGAAAGTGGAGAGAAAATGAGAGAAAAAGATGGGAGAAAATGAGGAAAAAGTTGTTTTGAGAGAAAATGATTAAAAATCTCTAATTAAAATAATTAAAATACATTTTGGTGAATAAATCATTATTAAAAATTAGAAATGGGTTGATGGCCCTCTAAGGATTCTAAGTTTAGCTTGCTTTTCAATTTAGTCACTAAAACATGTAATTTCCAAAAATTACAAAATAAGTCCTCCAATTTTTCCAAAAATTACAAATTGGTCACTTATGCATAATTAGGCATAATTAAAAATCAATAATAAATGCAAATTACTTTCTTTTAATTTTAAAACATATTTTTAATATTTCAAACCATATTCCAAAATTATTATTTTTCTTAATTAAAAATATCCTTATTTTATTTTCTCCAGAGTAATGAATCGGAGAACCCGATTCGACCCGAATCGAATTTCCCCAACTTAAGCCTAACTAATAACCCCCAAAACGGGATGTTACATTTTACTCAAATAAAATTCGAATGGTCAAATAGTGTTCACCATGACATGCACTCGAAGAGAAGGGTCATTCATCGCAATATATGCTCAAATAGAGGGGTCAAAGATCATGGTATATGCTCAAAGAGAGGGATCGTTCACCATGACATGCACTCTAAGAGAGGGGTCATTCATCGCGACAAATGCTTATAGAGAGGGGTCGTCCATCACGGCATACGCTCAAAGAGAGGGACCGTTCATTATGACATGCACTCGAAGAGAGGGGTCATTCATCGAGACATACGCTCAAGGAGAGGTGTCGTCCATCACAATATACGCTTAAAGAAAGGTACAATTCGTTATGACACGCACACAAATATAGGGGTCGTCCATCACGGTGTACGTTATAGGAAAAGGACCGTTCACTAGTACATGTGATGAGTGCCCAAAAGGTAGTTATTTACTACACTTCTTATGGCACTTTATGCATTTACTATACTCCAACTTGAGCTGAAATATGGACTCTTTGCACAATATTGGATATTCCGTTATCACTACTTACAAAGTCGACATTTATAGAGAATACGAATATTATTACATATTCAGTACATGCAGGAATATCCAGGGCCGGAGCAACGGTGAAGTAGTGTTGAGGCCGAGGTAGCGACAAGGCCGCGGCAGCATCCTGAGTGGTAACATCAACATGATAGGCGACTGAAAGACAAAAATATAGAGAATATTCTAGAAGATGCATCGCACCAATTGGACCAGGCTAGCGCACTAAAAGCCCAAGTTAAAGACCCGAACGGGAAAAGCTTTCTAGAAGGTTGCAAACTTGGAAACATCAGATCTCGTGTAGAAGACTTGCTCCCTACTCCAAGTTAGAGTCTATTTAGGAAAGGTTTCCCTAGGTTAAGACTATATATAGCCTAGCCGATCACATTGTTAAAGAGAGCCGATTTTAGAGAAACCCTTCCATTAAGATTGATACTTATCGACACTATATTCTAAATCTCTTAGGGATAGGTGAAGGTTGTAGATATTAGTGAGAGGTGATTGTTTCTTGTTTCTTTGTTTTAATGCAATAATAATATCGAAGTTTGTTTATCCTATTGTCATTCCTTGTTCTTGCATTCAAGCTCGAGAGAGAAGATTTTAAGTAATCTATTTATCTAGCATCGAGAGAGTTAGATTCACGAAAGGGATAAATACATGTTGATGACACTAACTCGGCCTAGAGATAGGTTAAGAGTTTCAGAAGCTAAAAGAAGTGTTGGATTGGTTGGTGATTATCGTTGATTCACGCCGAGAGGTATCGTCAAAGACCAGTCATCAACAACGCTCTGACTTAGAGATAAGCAGAGTCAACTGCAGACACTTTGCTGAACTTTGATGCATCTGCCCAAGAGCAAGAGATTGCTGCGACAGAGAACACCAATGCTGCCGAGGTTGTATCTGCAGTACTACCGAAGCAGTATTGTGTAATTGCATTGGACAAGAAGAAGATCAATCGAATCCACTAATTGACGCAGCTAGATCCTACCCACTTTCTCTATATCATTCTCCATCCTTTATTTTATGTTTTGTTATTTAGTTACATAGACAATTCCATTTATCTGTGTTTTTACTTTATTTTTTAGGAGCAAGAGAACAAGGGAAGACATATTAAGTATACCAATCCCTGTGAAGACGATACATGATATACTTATCATTTTATTAATTGCAACGTGTACACTGCACAGTTGCGCTATTATTACACGCATCAAGTTTTTGGCGCTGTTGCCGGGGATTGACAATTAAATTTTTGTTTTCTTTATTTTCTTACTCTTTAACCATTCTTTATTTAACTTTAATTCTAATTGTTTATATTTTTTATTAACTTTGACCTATCTGGTGTATGACCAGGGCAAACCCGAGTGGTCCATTGTATGATTTGGATCCTTCAATTGAACGCACAGGACACCATCTAAGGCGCAACCTGTTTCAAGTCATGGATGATCCACCAAGAGGACAAATTCCACATGTTAATCATAATATACTGCCACCAGCGATGCCGCAGTAGCCACTACCGCGACCATTGCCGAGGCAGCTCACTATTAGAGACTTTTTGGTGGAAGACCTAAACGGACTAAACCCTAGCGTAGTCACCCCAGAAATTGAAGCAACTCACTTTGAGCTCAAACCAGTGATGTTCAACATGTTGAACACAATTGGACAGTTTAGTGGGTCTGCTACTGAAGATGCAAGGCAGCATCTTAAATCTTTCATGGAAGTGTGCAATTCTTTCAAAATCTAAGGAGTCCATGAAGATATTTTAAGATTAAATTTGTTCCCTTATTCACTGAGGAATAGGGCGAAAACTTGGTTAAATGGCATCCCAGCAGGATCCATAGGATCTTGGGATGAACTCTGTCGAGAATTCATTACGAGGTTCAACCCGACAAATCTCTATGATCGCATTCGTAATGAGATCACATCATTTCGGTAGGATGATGATGAATCAATGTATGAGGCGTGGGAACGCTACAGAGAATTGTTAAACAAATGCCCATTACATGGTTTTCCCTTGTGGACGCAAGTCTTCATATTCTATAATGCTACCGTTGCCTTCACAAGGATAATGCTAGATGCTTCCGGAAATGGGACACTTTTGGATAGATCACCCGCGGAGGCCATTGAGATTCTGAATAAACTCGCAAGGAATAACTTCTAGTTTCCTACATCAAGGCGGGGATGAATGAGACGCCATGCCACGACCCTTGAATTAGACACAACTAGTTCGGTGGAAGCACAATTGGCTTCTCTGACCAAGATGGTTCAGAGTATGCAAACCCAACAAAATATACATGAGATTAAGGCAGTCAACTCATCTGATTACATGCAAGATGAGGAAACCATCCTATATGTTGGAAATTATAACAGGAACAATCATATGATGTCCAACAATTACAACCCATCCTAGAAAAGGCATCCAAACTTTTTATGAAGTAACCCCAATAATGCCTTAAATCCAGTTAACCAAGCCCCTAGATTCCAGCACTAAAGTCAGAACCTGCCGCAGCATCACACTCAGCAGTCCATGCTGCAGCAGCAGGTCGAACAACAGCAGTCTCAGAATGCACTGGCAGATTCTCTTACGGCATTTATGTTAAAGACTGATTCATACATGCCCGAGAATAGCTGCTTCATGAAGCGTACTGATGACTTCATGAATCGAACTGAGATGAGACTACAGAACCAAGAGGCTGCAATCAAGTCTTTAGAAACCCAAGTTGGTCAATTTGCCCAACGACAAAACACTCGACCACCAGGGGGTTTACCTAGCAATACTGAGGTTGCTAAGGTGTTAGGCCACGAGCAATGCAAAGTAATTACGACAAGAAGTGGCCTACAATTAAAAGATAAAGAATGCCCCTCAACTGATAGAGTCCATCCAGAAAAGCAACATCACAAGGACTCAGAAGCAAAATTATACAGATTAATCTGAAATTTTCAGAATTTTATTCGGTTAAAATTAGAACGGAATCTCTATAAAACCCATTTAGACATGCACGTTTTAATCCAAACAAAACGACAACCAAATGTTATTAAATAAAATTTTATGAGTTTAAATATTTAATTATGGGCTTTTGAACAAAATTATACAAATTAATCTCAAATTTTAAGGTTTTTACTTGGTTAAAATTCGAACGGATTCTCTATAGAGCACAGTAAGACATGCTTGTATTAATCGCATAAAAACGATAACCAAATGTTTAAATTAAATTTTATGAGTTCAAATAGTTAATTATAGGCTCTTGAACAAAATTATACAGATTAATCTCAAATTTTCAGCTTTCTACTCGGTTAAAATTCGAACGGAATCTCTATGAAGCCCATTTAGACATACACGTTTTAATCGCATCTAAACGATGAACAAATTTTATTAAAATCAAATTTTATGATTTCAAATATTTAATTATTAGCTTTTGAACAAAATTATACAAATTAATCTGAAATTTTTAGAATTTTACTCGGTTAAAATTAGAACGGAATCTCTATAAAGACCATTTAGACATGCACGTTTTAATCCCAATAAAACGATAACCAAATGTTTTTAAATCAAATTTTATGAGTTTAAATATTTAATTATGGGCATTTGAACAAAATTATACAGATTAATCTCAAATTTTAAGGTTTTTACTCGGTTAAAATTCGAACGGATTTTCTATAGAGCATATTTAGACATGTTCGTATTAATCGCATCAAAACGACAACCAAATGTTATTAAATTAAACATTATGAGTTCAAATAGTTAATTATAGGCTTTTGATAAAAATTATACAGATTAATCTCAAATTTTTAGCTTTTCACTCGGTTAAAATTCGAACGGAATCTCTATAAAGCCCATTTAGACATGCACGTTTTAAGCGCATGAATACGATAACCAAATTTTATTAAAATAATATTTTATGATTTCAAATATTTAGTTATTAGCTTTTGAATAAAATTATACAGATTATTCTAAAATTTTCAGAATTTTACTCGGTTAAAATTAGAACGGAATATCTATAAAGCCCATTTAGACATACACGTTTTAATCCCAATAAAACGACAACCGAATGTTATTAAATCAAATTTTATGAGTTTAAATATTTAATTATGGGCTTTTGAATAAAATTATATAGATTAATCTCAAATTTTAAGATTTTTACTCGGTTAAAATTCGAACGGATTCTCTATAGAGCATATTTAGACATGCTCGTATTAATCGCATCTAAACGACAACAAAATGTTATTAAATTAAATTTTATGAGTTCAAATAGTTAATTATAGGGTTTTGAACAAAATTATACAGATTAATCTCAAATTTTCAGCTTTTTACTCGGTTAAAATTCGAACGGAATCTCTATAAAGCCCATTTAGACATGCACGTTTTAATCGCATCAAAACGATAACCAAATTTTATTAAAATCAAATTTTATGATTCCAAATATTTAATTATTAGCTTTTAAACAAAATTATACAGATTAATCTGAAATTTTCAGAATTTTACTCGGTTAAAATTAGAACGGAATCACTATAAAGCCCATTTAGACATGCACGTTTTAATCCCAACAAAACGACAACCAAATGTTATTAAATCAAATTTTATGAGTTTAAATATTTAATTATAGACTTTTGGACAAAATTATATAAATTAATCTTAAATTTTAAGGTTTTTACTCGGTTAAAATTCAAACGGATTCTCTACAGAGCACATTAAGACATGCTCATATTAATCGCATCAAAACGACAACCAAATGTTATTAAATTAAATTTTATGAGTCAAATAGCTAATTATAGGCTTTTGAACAAAATTATAAAGATTAATCTCAAATTTTCAGCTTTTTACTCGGTTAAAATCCGAACGGAATCTCTATAAAGCCCATTTAGACATGCACGTTTTAATCGCATCAAAACGACAACCAAATTTTATTAAAATCAAATTTTATGATTCCAAATATTTAATTATTAGCTTTTAAACAAAATTATATAGATTAATCTGAAATTTTCAGAATTTTACTCGGTTAAAATTAGAACGGAATCACTATAAAGCCCATTTAGACATGCACGTTTTAATCCCAACAAAACGACAACCAAATGTTATTAAATCAAATTTTATGAGTTTAAATATTTAATTATAGACTTTTGGACAAAATTATATAAATTAATCTTAAATTTTAAGGTTTTTACTCGGTTAAAATTCAAACGGATTCTCTACAGAGCACATTAAGACATGCTCGTATTAATCGCATCAAAACGACAACCAAATGTTATTAAATTAAATTTTATGAGTCAAATAGCTAATTATAGGATTTTGAACAAAATTATAAAGATTAATCTCAAATTTTCAGCTTTTTACTCGGTTAAAATCCGAACGGAATCTCTATAAATCCCATTTAGACATGCACGGTTTAATCGCATCAAAACGACAACCAAATTCTATTAAAATCAAATTTTATGATTTAAAATATTTAATTATTAGCTTTTGAACAAAATTATACAGATTAATTTGAAATTTTCAGAATTTTACTCGTTTAAAATTAGAACGGAATCTCTATAAACCCCATTTAGACATGCACGTTTTAATCCCAACAAAACGACAACCAAATGTTATTAAATCAAATTTTATGAGTTTAAATATTTAATTATGGGCTTTTGAACAAATTTGTACAGATTAATCTCAAATTTTCAGGTTTTTAGTTGGTTAAAATTCGAACGGATTCTCTATAGAGCACATTTAGACATGCACGTTTTAATCGCATAAAAACGACAACCAAATTTTATTAAATTAAATTTTATGATTTTAAATAGTTAATTATAGGCTTTTGAACAAAATTATACAGATTAATATCAAATTTTCAGCTTTTTTCTCGGTTAAAATTCAAACGGATTCTTTATAGAGCATATTTAGACATGCACGTTTTAATCGCATCAAAACGACAATCAATGTTATTAAATTAAATTTTATGAGTTCAAATAGTTAATTATAGGCTTTTGAACAAAATTATACAGATTAATCTGAAATTTTCATCTTTTTACTCAGTTAAAATTCGAACGGATTCTTTATAGAGCACATTGAGACATGCTCGTATTAATCGCATCAAAACGACAACCAAATGTTATTAAATTAAATTTTATTAGTTCAAATAGTTAATTATAGGCTTTTGAACAAAATTATACAGATTAATCTCAATTTTTCAGCTTATTACTCGATTAAAATTCGAACGGATTCTTTATAGAGCACATTGAGACATGCTCGTATTAATCGCATCAAAACGACAACCAAATGTTATTAAATTAAATTTTATTAGTTCAAATAGTTAATTATAGGCTTTTGAACAAAATTATACAGATTAATCTCAATTTTTCAGCTTATTACTCGATTAAAATTCGAACGAAATCTCTATAAAGCCCATTTAGACATGTACGTTTTAAGCGCATCAAAACGATAACAAAATTTTTTTAAAATCAAATTTTATGATTTCAAATATTTAATTATTAGCTTTTGAACAAAATTATACAGATTAATCTGAAATTTTCAGAATTTTACTTGGTTAAAATTAGAACGGAATCTTTATAAAACCCATTTAGACTTGCACGTTTTAATCCCAACAAAACGACAACAAAATGTTATTAAATCAAATTTTATGAGTTTAAATATTTAATTAGGGGCTTTTGAACAAAATTATAGAGATTAATCTGAAATTTTCAGAATTTTACTCGGTTAAAATTAGAACGGAATCTCTATAAAGCCCATTTAGACATGCACGTTTTAATCCCAACAAAACGACAACCAAATGTTATTAAATCAAATTTTATGAGTTTAAATATTTAATTACGGGCTTTTAAACAAAATTATACAGATTAATCTCAAATTTTAAGTTTTTTACTCGGTTAAAATTCGAACGAAATCTCTTTAAAGCCCATTTAGACATGCACGTTTTAATCGCATCAAAACGATAACTAAATTTTATTAAAATCAAATTTTATAATTTCAAATATTTAATTATTAGCTTTTGAACAAAATTATACAGATTAATCTAAAATTTTCAGAATTTTACTCGGTTAAAATTAGAAAGAATAATCTCTATAAAGCTCATTTAGACATGCACAATTTAATCCCAACAAAACGACAACCAAATGTTATTAAATAAAATTTTATTAGTTTAAATATTTAATTATGGGCTTTTGAACAAAATTATACAAATTAATCTCAAATTTTAAGGTTTTTACTTGGTTAAAATTCGAACGGATTCTCTATATAGCACAGTAAGACATGCTCGTATTAATCGCATAAAAACGATAACCAAATGTTTAAATTAAATTTTATGAGTTCAAATAGTTAATTATAGGCTCTTGAACAAAATTATACAGATTAATCTCAAATTTTCAGCTTTCTACTCGATTAAAATTCGAACGGAATCTCTATGAAGCCCATTTAGACATACACGTTTTAATCGCATCTAAACGATGAACAAATTTTATTAAAATCAAATTTTATGATTTCAAATATTTAGTTATTAGCTTTTGAATAAAATTATACATATTATTCTGAAATTTTCAGAATTTTACTCGGTTAAAATTAGAACGGAATATCTATAAAGCCCATTTAGACATACACGTTTTAATACCAATAAAACGACAACCGAATGTTATTAAATCAAATTTTATGAGTTTAAATATTTAATTATGGGCTTTTGAATAAAATTATATAGATTAATCTCAAATTTTAAGATTTTTACTCGGTTAAAATTCGAACGGATTTTCTATAGAGCATATTTAGACATGTTCGTATTAATCGCATCAAAACGACAACCAAATGTTATTAAATTAAACATTATGAGTTCAAATAGTTAATTATAGGCTTTTGATAAAAATTATACAGATTAATCTCAAATTTTCAGCTTTTTACTCGGTTAAAATTCGAACGGAATCTCTATAAAGCCCATTTAGACATGCACGTTTTAAGCGCATCAAAACGATAACCAAATTTTATTAAAATCAAATTTTATGATTTCAAATATTTAGTTATTAGCTTTTGAACAAAATTATACAGATTAATCTGAAATTTTCAGAATTTTACTCGGTTAAAATTAGAACGGAATCTCTATAAAGCGCATTTAGAAATGCACATTTTAATCCCAACAAAACGACAACCGAATGTTATTAAATCAAATTTTATGAGTTTAAATATTTAATTATGGGCTTCTGAACAAAATTATACAGATTAATCTCAAATTTTAAGGTTTTTACTCGGTTAAAATTCAAACGGATTCTATATAGGGAACATTTAGATATACTCGTATTAATCGCATCAAAACGATAACCAAATGTTATTCAATTAAATTTTATGTGTTAAAATAGTAAATTACAGGCTTGTGAACAAAATTATATGGATTAATCTAAAATTTTCATCTTTTTACTCGGTTAAAATTCGAACAGAATCTCTATAAAGCCCATTTAGACATGCACGTTTTAATCGCATCAAAACAACAACCAAATTTTTCTAAAATCAAATTTTATGGTTTCAAATATTTAATAACTAGCTTTTGAACAAAATTATACAGATTAATCTGAAATTTTCAGAATTTTACTCGGTTAAAATTAGAACGCAAAATTATACAGATTAATCTGAAATTTTCAGAATTTTACTCGGTTAAGATTAGAACGGAATCAATATAAAGCCCATTTAGACATGCACGTTTTAAGCCCAACAAAAAGACAACCAAATGTTATTAAATCAAATTTTATGAGTTTAAATTTTTAGTTATGGGCTTTTGAACAAAATTATACAGATTAATCTCAAATTTTAAGCTTTTACTCGTTTAAAATTCAAACGGATTCTCTATAGAGCATATTTAGACATGCTCGTATTAATCGCATCTAAACGACAACAAAATGTTATTAAATTAAATTTTATGTGTTCAAATAGTTAATTATAGGCTTTTGAACAAAATTATACAGATTAATCTCAAATTTTCAGCTTTTTACTCGGTTAAAATTCGAACGCAATCTCTATAAAGCCCATTTAGACATGCACGTTTTAATCGCATCAAAACGATAACCAAATTTTATTAAAATCAAATTTTATGATTTTAAATATTTAATTATTAGCTTTTGAACAAAATTATACAGATTAATCTGAAATTTTCAGAATTTTACTCGGTCAAAATTAGAACGGAATCTCTATAAAGCTCATTTAGACATCCACGTTTTAATCCCAACAAAAAGACAACCAAATGTTATTAAATCAAATTTTATGAGTTTAAATTTTTAGTTATGGGCTTTTGAACAAAATTATACAGATTAATCTCAAATTTTAAGGTTTTTACTCGTTTAAAATTCGAACGGATTCTCTATAGAGCATATTTAGACATGCTCGTATTAATCGCATCTAAACGACAACAAAATGTTATTAAATTAAATTTTATGTGTTCAAATAGTTAATTATAGGCTTTTGAACAAAATTATACAGATTAATCTCAAATTTTCAGCCTTTTACTCGGTTAAAATTCGAACGCAATCTCTATAAAGCCCATTTAGACATGCACGTTTTAATCGCATCAAAACGATAACCAAATTTTATTAAAATCAAATTTTATGATTTTAAATATTTAATTATTAGCTTTTGAACAAAATTATACAGATTAATCTGAAATTTTCAGAATTTTACTCGGTCAAAATTAGAACGGAATCTCTATAAAGCCCATTTAGACATCCACGTTTTAATCCCAACAAAAAGACAACCAAATGTTATTAAATCAAATTTTATGAGTTTAAATTTTTAGTTATGGGCTTTTGAACAAAATTATACAGATTAATCTCAAATTTTAAGGTTTTTACTCGGTTAAAATTCAAACGGATTCTATATAGAGCACATTTTGATATACTCGTATTAATCGCATCAAAACGAAAACCAAATGTTATTCAATTAAATTTTATGTGTTAAAATAGTAAATTACAAGCTTGTGAACAAAATTATACGGATTAATCTCAAATTTTCATCTTTTTACTCGGTTAAAATTCGAACAGAATCTCTATAAAGCCCATTTAGACATGCACGTTTTAATCGCATCAAAACAACAACCAAATTTTTCTAAAATCAAATTTTATGGTTTCAAATATTTAATAACTAGCTTTTGATCAAAATTATACAGATTAATCTGAAATTTTCAGAATTTTACTCGGTTAAAATTAGAACGGAATCAATATAAAGCCCATTTAGACATGCACGTTTTAAACCCAACAAAAAGACAACCAAATGTTATTAAATCAAATTTTATGAGTTCAAATTTTTAGTTATGGGCTTTTGAACAAAATTATACAGATTAATCTCAAATTTTTAGCTTTTACTCGTTTAAAATTCGAACGGATTCTCTATAGAGCATATTTAGACATGCTCGTATTAATCGCATCTAAACGACAACAAAATGTTATTAAATTAAATTTTATGTGTTCAAATAGTTAATTATAGGCTTTTGAACAAAATTATACAGATTAATCTCAAATTTTCAGCTTTTTACTCGGTTAAAATTCGAACGCAATCTCTATAAAGCCCATTTAGACATGCACGTTTTAATCGCATCAAAACGATAACCAAATTTTATTAAAATCAAATTTTATGATTTTAAATATTTAATTATTAGCTTTTGAACAAAATTATACAGATTAATCTGAAATTTTCAGAATTTTACTCGGTCAAAATTAGAACGGAATCTCTATAAAGCCCATTTAGACATCCACGTTTTAATCCCAACAAAAAGACAACCAAATGTTATTAAATCAAATTTTATGAGTTTAAATTTTTAGTTATGGGCTTTTGAACAAAATTATACAGATTAATCTCAAATTTTAAGGTTTTTACTCGTTTAAAATTCGAACGGATTCTCTATAGAGCATATTTAGACATGCTCGTATTAATCGCATCTAAACGACAACAAAATGTTATTAAATTAAATTTTATGTGTTCAAATAGTTAATTATAGGCTTTTGAACAAAATTATACAGATTAATCTCAAATTTTCAGCTTTTTACTCGGTTAAAATTCGTACGCAATCTCTATAAAGCCCATTTAGACATGCACTTTTTAATCGCATCAAAACGATAACCAAATTTTATTAAAATCAAATTTTATGATTTTAAATATTTAATTATTAGCTTTTGAACAAAATTATACAGATTAATCTGAAATTTTCAGAATTTTACTCGGTCAAAATTAGAACGGAATCTCTATAAAGCCCATTTAGACATCCACGTTTTAATCCCAACAAAAAGACAACCAAATGTTATTAATTCAAATTTTATGAGTTTAAATTTTTAGTTATGGGCTTTTGAACAAAATTATACAGATTAATCTCAAATTTTAAGGTTTTTACTCGTTTAAAATTCGAACGGATTCTCTATAGAGCATATTTAGACATGCTCGTATTAATCGCATCTAAACGACAACAAAATGTTATTAAATTAAATTTTATGTGTTCAAATAGTTAATTATAGGCTTTTGAACAAAATTATACAGATTAATCTCAAATTTTCAGCCTTTTACTCGGTTAAAATTCGAATGCAATCTCTATAAAGCCCATTTAGACATGCACGTTTTAATCGCATCAAAACAATAACCAAATTTTATTAAAATCAAATTTTATGATTTTAAATATTTAATTATTAGCTTTTGAACAAAATTATACAGATTAATCTGAAATTTTCAGAATTTTACTCGGTCAAAATTAGAACGGAATCTCTATAAAGCCCATTTAGACATCCACGTTTTAATCCCAACAAAAAGACAACCAAATGTTATTAAATCAAATTTTATGAGTTTAAATTTTTAGTTATGTGCTTTTGAACAAAATTATACAGATTAATCTCAAATTTTAAGGTTTTTACTCGGTTAAAATTCAAACGGATTCTATATAGAGCACATTTTGATATACTCGTATTAATCGCATCAAAACGATAACCAAATGTTATTCAATTAAATTTTATGTGTTAAAATAGTAAATTACAAGCTTGTGAACAAAATTATACGGATTAATCTCAAATTTTCATCTTTTTACTCGGTTAAAATTCGAACAGAATCTCTATAAAGCCCATTTAGACATGCACGTTTTAATCGCATCAAAACAACAACCAAATTTTTCTAAAATCAAATTTTATGGTTTCAAATATTTAATAACTAGCTTTTGATCAAAATTATACAGATTAATCTGAAATTTTCAGAATTTTACTCGGTTAAAATTAGAACGGAATCAATATAAAGCCCATTTAGACATGCACGTTTTAAACCCAACAAAAAGACAACCAAATGTTATTAAATCAAATTTTATGAGTTTAAATTTTTAGTTATGGGCTTTTGAACAAAATTATACAGATTAATCTCAAATTTTAAGGTTTTTACTCGGTTAAAATTCAAACGGATTCTATATAGAGCATATTTAGATATACTCGTATTAATCGCATCAAAACGATAACCAAATGTTATTCAATTAAATTTTATGTGTTAAAATAGTAAATTACAGGCTTGTGAACAAAATTATACGGATTAATCTAAAATTTTCATCTTTTTACTCGGTTAAAATTCGAACAGAATCTCTATAAAGCCCATTTAGACATGCACGTTTTAATCGCATCAAAACAACAACCAAATTTTTCTAAAATCAAATTTTATGGTTTCAAATATTTAATAACTAGCTTTTGAACAAAATTATACAGATTAATCTCAAATTTTCAGAATTTTATTCGGTTAAAATTAGAACGAAATCTCTATAAACCCCATTTACACATGCACGTTTTAATCCCTACAAAACGACAACCAAATATTATTAAATCAAATTTTATGAGTTTAAATATTTAATTATGGGCTTTTGAATAAAATTATACAGATTAATCTCAAATTTTAAGGTTTTTACTCGGTTAAAATTCGAACGGATTCTCTATAGAGCATATTTAGACATGCTCGTATTAATCGCATCTAAACGACAACAAAATGTTATTAAATTAAATTTTATGAGTTCAAATAGTTAATTATAGGCTTTTGAACAAAATTATACAGATTAATCTCAAATTTTCAGCTTTTTACTCGGTTAAAATTCGGACGCAATCTCTATAAAGCCCATTTAGACATGCACGATTTAATCCCAACAAAACAACAACCAAATGTTATTAAATCTAATTTTATGATTTTAAATATTTAATTATGGGCTTTTGAATAAAATTATACAGATTAATCTCAAATTTTAAGGTTTTTACTTGGTTAAAATTCGAACGGATTCTCTATAGAGCACGTTTAGACATGCTCGTATTAATCGCATCTAAACGACAACAAAATGTTATTAAATTAAATTTTATGTGTTCAAATAGTTAATTATAGGCTTTTGAACAAAATTATACAGATTAATCTCAAATTTTCAGCTTTTTACTCGGTTAAAATTCGAACGCAATCTCTATAAAGCCCATTTAGACATGCACGTTTTAATCGCATCAAAACGATAACCAAATTTTATTAAAATCAAATTTTATGATTTTAAATTTTTAATTATTAGCTTTTGAGCAAAATTATACCGATTAATCTAAAATTTTCAGAATTTTACTCGGTTAAAATTAGAACGGAATCTATATGAAGCCCATTTAGACATACACGTTTTTATCCCAACAAAATGACAACCAAATATTATTAAATCAAATTTTATGAGTTTAAATATTTAATTATGGGCTTTTGAACAAAATTATACAGATTAATCTCAAATTTTAAGGTTTTTACTAAGTTAAACTTCGAACGGATTCTCTATAGAGCACATTTAGACATGCTCGAATTAATCGCATAAAAACGATAACCAAATGTTTTTAAATTAAATTTTATGAGTTCAAATAGTTAATTATAGGATTTTGAACTAAATTATACAAATTAATCTCAAATTTTTAGCTTTTTTACTCGGTTAAAATTCGAACGGAATCTCTATAAAGCCCATTTAGACATGCGCGTTTTAATCGCATCAAAACGACAACCAAATTTTATTAAAATCAAATTTTATGATTTCAAATATTTAATTATTAGCTTTTGAATAAAATTATACATATTAATCTCAAAATTTAAGGTTTTTACTAGGTTAAAATTCGAATGGATTCTCTATAGAGCACATTTAGACATGCTAGTATTAATCGCATCAAAACGATAACCAAATGTTTTTAAATTAAATTTTATGAGTTCAAATAGTTAATTATAGGCTTTTGAACAAAATTATACAGATTAATCTCAAATTTTCAGCTTTTTACTCGGTTAAAATTCGAACGGAATCTCTATAAAGCCAATTCAGACATGCACGTTTTAATCGCATCAAAACGATAACCAAATTTTATTAAAATCAAATTTTATGATTTCAAATATTTAATTATTAACTTTTGAACAAACTTATACAGATTAATATGAAAGTTTCAGAATTTTACTCAGTTAAAATTAGAATAGAATCTCTTTAAAGCCCATTTAGACATGCACATTTTAATCCCAACAAAACGACAACCAAATGTTATTAAATCAAATTTTATGAGTTTAAATATTTAATTATGGGCTTTTGAACAAAATTATACAGATTAATCTCAAATTTTAAGGTTTTTAGTCTGTTAAAATTCGAACGGATTCTCTATAGAACACATTTAGACATGCTCGTATTACTCCCATCAAAACGACAACCAAATGTTATTAAATTAAATTTTATGAGTTCAAATAGTTAATTATAGGCTTGTGAACAAAATTATACAGTTTAATCTCAATTTTGCAGCTTTTTACTCGGTTAAAATTGGAACGGAATCTCTATAAAGCCCATTTAGACATGCAAATTTTAATCGCATCAAAACGATAATAAAATATTATTAAATTAAATTTTATGAGTTTAAATAGTTAATTATAGGCTTTTGAACAAAACTATACAGTTTAATCTCAAATTTTCAGCTTTTTACTAGTTTAAAATTCGAACGGAATCTCTATAAAGCCCATTCAGACATGCACGTTTTAATCGCATCAAAACGATAACCAAATTTTATTAAAATCAAATTTTATGATTTCAAATATTTAATTATTAGCTTTTGAAAAAAATTATACAAATTAATCTGAAATTTTCAGAATTTTACTCAGTTAAAAATAGAACAGAATCTCTCTAAAGCCCATTTAGACATGAACGTTTTAATCCCAACAAAACGACAACCAAATGTTATTAAGTCAAATTTTATGAGTTTAAATATCTAATTATGTGCTTTTGAACAAAATTATACAGATTAATCTCAAATTTTAAGGTTTTTACTCGGTTAAAATTCGAACGGATTCTCTATAGAGCACATTTAGACATGCTCGTATTAATCGCATCAAAACGACAACCAAATGTTATTAAATTAAATTTTATGATTTCAAATATTTAATTATAGGCTTTTGAACTAAATTATACAGATTAATCTCAAATTTTTAGCTTTTTACTCGGTTAAAATTCGAACAGAATCTCTATAAAGCTCATTTAGAGATGCACGTTTTTATCGCATCAAAACGACAACGAAATTTTGTTAAAATCAAATTTTATGATTTCAAATATTTAATTATTAGCTTTTGAACAAAATTATACAGATTAATCTGAAATTTTCAGAATTTTACTCGGTTAAAATTAGAACGGAATCTCTATAAAGCCCATTTAGACATGCACGATTTAATCCCAACAAAACAACAACCAAATGTTATTAAATCTAATTTTATGAGTTTAAATATTTAATTATGGGCTTTTGAATAAAAATATACAGATTAATCTCAAACTTTAAGGTTTTTACTCGGTTAAAGTTCAAACGGATTCTTTATAGAGCATATTTAGACATTCTCGTATTAATCGCATCAAAACGATAACCAAATGTTATTAAATTAAATTTTATGAGTTCAAATAGTTAATTATAGGCTTGTGAACAAAATTATATAGATTAATCTCAATTTTTCAGCTTTTTACTCGGTTAAAATTCGAACGGAATCTCTATAAAGCCCATTTAGGGATGCACGTTTTAATCGCGTCAAGTGATTGTTAAGCATCGTTTGTTGGTATGATTTAGTCTTTGATGCGTAGATTAAAATGCATATGATATGATTAAAATGCATGAACAAGTTCATACTCGCCCTAGCAAAATGCATGGAGACATTAAGATACAAAGACAAACATAAGCATGATGTCAATCAATATTCAAGCAAAAATGCAAAAAAAAAACACTTAAGAGGTCAAGGTAGGCTAGTTAGACCTAACTCTCTCCTAAGGATCCCAAAATGCTCCTTATCCAAAGGTTTCGTAAAAATGTTCGCTAATTGGTTTAAGGTGTCAACAAACTCTAAAACAACATCATTTTTAGACACATGATCTCTAATGAAGTGGTGTCTAATTTCTATGTGCTTAGTTCTAGAGTGTTGAATGGGGTTTTTGGTAAGACATATGGCACTAGTATTATCACACTTAAGAGGTATGGTGTCTACCTTAATGCCATAATCTAAGAGTTGTTGCTTCATCCATAAAACTTGAGCACAACAACTCCCTAAGGATATGTACTCCGCTTCGGTGGTAGAGAGACCTACACTATTTTGTTTCTTTGAGAACCAAAATATGAGCATACTACCTAGGAATTGACAAGTTCCGGAAGTACTTTTCCTATTGATCTTACAACCACCATAATCTGCATCCGAATAGGCATGAAGATCAAAGGATGAGACTTTAGGATACCAAAGACCTAAACAAGGGGTGTCTCTAAGGTATCTAAAGATTCTCTTAATGGAAACTAGATGTGATTCTCTAGGACTAGCTTGAAACCTAGCACACAAGCAAACAGTAAACATAATATCCAGTCTACTTGCGGTAAGGTAAAACAAAGAACCTATCATGGATCTATACAATTTAGTATCAACACACTTACCTCCTTCATCCTTGTCAAGCTTAGTAGATGAGCTCATTGGAGTGACTTGAGGTTTCACATTCTCCAAGCCAAACTTTTTGAGCATATCCTTGATGTATTTTTCTTGATTGATGAAGGTGCCATCCTTCCTTTGCTTAATTTGGAGTCCCAAAAAGAATGAGAGCTCCCCCATCATGCTCATCTCGAATTCACCTTGCATTAGCTTAGAAAATTCTTGACAATAACACTCATTAGTAGATCCAAAAATAATATCATCTACATAAATTTAAACTACTAAGATGTCATTTTTAAACCTTTTTATAAAAAAGTGTAGTATCCACCTTCCCTTTTTCAAAACCTTTTTCAATTAGAAAGTATGAAAGCCTTTCATACCAAGCTCTAGGAGCTTGTTTCAAACCATATAAAGCTTTTGTTAATTTAAAGACATGGTTTGGAAATTTTGAGTCTGCAAAACCCGGTGGTTATTCAACATACACTTCTTCATTTATAAAACCATTTAAGAAAGCACTTTTGACATCCATTTGAAAAAGCTTGAAATCATGATAACATGCAAATACAAGTAGCATCCTAATGGCTTCCATTCTAGCTACGGGTGCATAGGTTTTATCGAAATCTATTCCGTCCTTTTGAGTGTAACCTTGAGCTACTAATCTAGCTTTATTTCTTACAATGTTACCACTCTCATGTAGTTTGTTTCTAAAGACCAATTTAGTTCCTATAGTAGACTTATTACTAGGCTTATCAACTAATGTTCATACATTACTTCTCTCAAATTGATTTAACTCTTCTTGCATAGCCAAAATCCAATAATCATCACTTAAGGCTTCTTTGATATTTTTAAGCTCTATGCATGAGATAAATGCAATATGATTCATTAATCTAAGAGAAGAACGAGTAGTTACCCCCTTGGATGGATCACCCAAGATTTCACCATTTTTGACATAGTTGAACTCCCTTGGGTAGCTCACTTCCTTTTCTTAAAGTTTTACATTTCCTAGAGCTTCTATTGGAGGATCTTGTGCTTCCTCATTGCTTGGAATCCCATCCACCTTTGATGCTCGTCTATCATCAATGGTTTCAATGATTCCTACATCATCATCACACAAGAATCCTTCCTAGGAAGGAGGTTATTATCGAAAACCACATGTATAGATTCCTCTACAACTAAGGTTCTTTTGTTGAAAACTCTATAAGCCTTAGAATTTAAAGAGTAATCAAGGAAAATAGCTTCATCACTTTTTGCATCAAATTTACCTAAATTGTCTTTTCCATTGTTCAAAACAAAACAATTGCACCCAAAAGGGTGAAAATAGCTAATGTTAGGCTTTTTAGATTTCAAAATCTCGTAAGGAGTTTTCTTTAAAATAGTCCTAATCATTACTCGATTTATGATGTAACAAGAAGTGTTTGTAGCTTCCGCCCAAAAGTACTTAGGTAGATTATTTTCACAAAGCATGGTTCTAGCCATTTTTTCTAAAGTTCTATTTTTCCTCTCAACTACCCCATTTTGTTGAGGAGTGCGAGGAGCCGAAAAATTATGGCTAATACCATTTTCATTACAAAAATTTTCAAGACCTAAATTTTGAAATTCGGTTCCACGATCACTTCTAATATGAGAAATTCTTTGATCAAGATCATTTTGAGAAATGTTTGAAAATATGATAAATTTTTCTAAGGCTTCATCTTTAGAGCTTAAAAATAGAATCCAAGTATATCCAAAAAGATCCATATGGATCAATTGTAATACTCTACTAGTTGAAACATCATTAATGGACTTAAAAGAAACTCTCTTTTGTTTACCCTTAGCACATGCATCACAAATTTTATCCAATGAAAATTTGAGCTTAGGTAAACCTCTAACTAGATTTTGGGAGGCAAGTTTCTCTAAAACACTTATGCTAGCATGACCAAGTTTCCTATGCCATAACCATGCATCATTTTCATCACTAGCAACTTAGCATGCATGAGATAAGTTTATGTCATCTAGATGCACCATATAGATATTTCCTATGCGATGACCTATGAGCATTGTTCTATTGGATTCTATGTCAATAATTTTGCAACCACTTTTATCAAATGAAACATAAAAACCTTTATCATACAATTGACTAATGCTCAACAAGTTATGCTTAAGACCATTAACAAGTAAGACATTTTCAATAAGAATAGAGGAGTGATTACCAATAGAGCCAATATCCTCAATTTGACCTTTGGAGTTGTCACCAAATGTCACTACTCCACCCTTTTTGAGCTCTAACTCCTTAAATCGTCCCTTGTCTCCGGTCATATGCCTTGAGCATCCACTATCAAGGTACCACATATTTTGACTTGAAGCATTGGCCTTGAAGCAATGCTCAACCTACAAACAAAAATTTAGTTTTTCACTTTTGGTACCCAAATCATTTTGGGTCCATGAAAGTTAGTCCCTAAAAGCTTGGTTCCCTTAGGAATTAAAGAGGCAATGGTATTTAAATTATTAGAAACAATGAGTTCCTTAGGAACCCAAACACTCCTAATTTTTCTATGTCTAAAATGCCTTTGAAAACCTTTTTGTTTGTGGTTTTGAAAATTCCTTTTGATATGGTTGGGTTTTGAAGAGCTTCCTTTTTCAAAAGTTGAACTCCCAACCACCTTAATTTGTTCTTTAAGCTTATTCACCACCTTGTGGTGATTTTACTCAAGCTTGAAATAAGGTTGTTTAAATCAACATTTTCTTTTTGAAAAAATTTTAAATCATCATTTAAATCAACAACCTTTTTTTCCAAATCCAAAATCGTTTTAGTCAAAGAATCATTTTTCATTTCTAAATCGGAAATGGTTTTCTTGCTTTTCAAAATAGATTCTTTGAATTTTAAACCAATTCATCATACACATCTTGTAGTTCATCATAAGCATCATAAAGTTCATCATAAGATAAATCATTATAAGATGGTTCAAGGGTTACCTTAGGCTCATCAAGAGCCATGAGACACAAGTTGGCCACCTCATTGTCCTCACCGGATGATGACTTCTCATCACTCCAAGTGGCAACATGAGCTTTTTGTTTCTTATTCTTCTCAAAACCCTTCCTTTTGAATAGAGGACAATCGGTCCTAATGTGACCGGGCTTCTTGAATTCATAGCAATTAATTTGATCTTTCTCCTCTTCTTTGCTCTTTGCTTTGAAGTCCCTCTTTCGTTGGAATCTTCGATTCCTATTTACCCTCATGAGCCTTGTGAATCTTTTGGCCACCATGGCCAATTCCTCTAGCTCTTCTTCTTCACTAGTGTCCACTTCTTCTTGTGACAATGAAGCTTTAATAGCAATCCCTTGCTTCTTTTTCTCTACTTCCCTCTTTTCTATCTTTACCTCTTCTTTCTTTTTCTCTTCTTCTCTTCATTTCTTCATGATCTCATGGGTAAGAAGAGATCCCACAAGAGCATCTAACTTTAGAGTCTTCAAGTCCTTGGCTTCAATGATAGCCGTCCTTTTGCTATCCCAGGACTCGGGAAGAGAGTAGATAAGTTTCTTCACGAGCTTCTCTTCCAGAATAATCTCACCAAAACCCTTGAGACCATTGACAATCACGGAAAATCTATCGAACATTTTAGTGATGTCTTCATCCGGCTCTATCTTGAAATTTTCATAGTTTAAATTGAGAAGACCAATATTTGTTTCCTTCACATCGTTGGTGCCCTCATAAGTTGTCTCCAAGGAGTCCCAAACTTCTTTGGCACTTGTACATAAAGACATCATGGAGTGGATGTCGGGGCCTAAAGCACAAAAGAGAATGTGAAGAGCTTTATCATTTGTGGACATTCTCCTTCTTTCTTCATCGGTCATCTCGTTCCTTTTCTTAGGCACTTGCCGATCTCCTTCTTGCTTCATAGGGATAGAGGGTCCATCCTCGATTATATCCCAAAGGACATAATTATTGAAGTTGATGAATAGCCTCATCCTATTATTCCAATAAGGATAGTTGTCCCCATTGAAGAAGGGTGGCTTGGTGATGGAGTGAGACTCGTTCCACGAACCGGAAGTGGAGGCCATTAGATTCTTGTTGTAGAGATGATCAACAACCCTTGGATCTTCTTTGGTGGAGGTGAATCCCTTCAAAGATCTAGCTCTGATACCAATTGTTGAGTTGATCAATGTTGAATAATGGCCAAGAGGGGGGTGATTTGAATATTAAATATTTGGTAGGAGATTTTTGGTATAATTTGAAAAATAAGGAACACAATGATTTATAGTGGTTCAAGCTTCGAACAAGCTCTACATCCACTACCTTTGCTCCCACTAAGAATTTTGCAACCAATTCGCTATTGAATTCAACCTTTTTCTAAGATCAAGGGATAACCTTTACAAGCAAATCAATTTTCTACCCAAAATTGATTTAGACCTCACAAGGTTTTACAAGAGATTTTGTTTGGCTAAGAAGAATTCTCTCATAAGAAATAATAGCCCCAAATACAAACAAACTCTCCCCATACTTAAATTACAACTGATCAAAGTGAAATACACAAGTTGGGAGGCTAAAATATGCAATGAAGTACTTTGAGTTGGATTTGTGTGCTTGGATGTTGCTTGAGGTTCAATAGTCCTTAATGCTGTTGAAATTACTTCATTTTATACCATCTCATTTATTTCTATCCGTTGTGGTTGTTGGGAACATAAATATGGCCGTTTAGACTTCATCTTCCCACCATAAATGCACTCTGTAGCAGGCGGTATCGAAACACGTACTACCTGTTTCGAAACAGACCAAGAATAGAAAGAGCCGTTGTGCATTAAACCAAGGGGTATCGAACCATGTTTTGATACCCTTTTGAAACTGTGAAGGTTGGTATCGAACCATGCTTCGGAACAAGCTAACCACCAATCAAAAATTTAACTACCACCAACAGTCAAAACATTTAATGCAAAAATAGCCGCTGGGATTAATGGTGATATCGAACCATAGTTTGATACCAGGGGTCAATTTTTAATTGATTTTAAAATACTTAAAAAATGCACGAAATGCTTCGAACCATGCTTCGAAACAGAGGCTGGCAATGAGCTCCTTGTTTCGAATGGTGGTTCGATACATGTTCTTGAACACAAGAATATGTCTTTGAAAATCTAGGGGTATCGAACCATGGTTCGAAACAGAGACTGGCGTGAGCTCCTTGTTTCGAATAGTAGTTCGATACCTGTTCTTGAACATAAGAACATGGCTTTGAAAATCCAGGGGTATCGAACCATGGTTCGATACCGTCGTGCAATAACACTTAGAATTTTCTTTTAAAATCTTTGTTTGACTTGAAATTTAAAATATTGACTTAGTGACTTAAAATTATTTCAAAGAATAGTCCTTCTATTTAATTATTATATCAAAATCAAATTTAGTGTTACAATCTCCCCCTTTTTGATATAACAAAACCATTTAAAGATTTTTAAGTTTAAGTCAAAATTTTTGGATTTAAAAGCACTTTGAAAACTTTTAAAGACTCCCCCTTAATATGTGCACGATTTTTAAATACATTAAATATGGTGGTTATCCTAAACTTAAAAGCATAAAAAATTTCCCCCTTTTTGTTAGATCAAAATCAATGAACTATAAAGAAAGATAAGACATTAAGGAGAAAAATTCATAAACACAATCCATAGCATTTAATATTAAAAGTCCAAATCCAACAAAGTAAAAAAAATTAAAAAGGAAATAATAACAGGTGCATATGGTCTAATTATGAATGCAACAAAAGCTTAAGAAAACATAGCTAGTCCTAAAGGCCAAATAGCAAAGCATAAAGGAGGGGCTCTAATCGCCCATCTCATCATCATCATCATCCTTGTCTTTGTCCTCTTCGTCTTCGTCTTCCTCGTCATCTTCATCCTCAACATTGGCATCTTGCTCGGTAAGTTCTTGAGTATGCCGAAGGGCTTCGATAGAGATGCGCAAGGCATGACCTTGAGTTTCTAGTCCCGTCAATCTAGTATTCATAGAGTCAAAACTAGATTGAAATTGAGTGGACATAGAGTCAAGACGATCATCCATAGAATCCATGCGAGCACTCAATGAACCAAAGTTGTCATTCAAAGTACCAAATTGAGTGTTAATGGATTCAAGCTGAGCATCCAATTTATTGAACCGAGTAGTAAGGGAGGCCATCATGTCAACACTCGGAGCAACTTGATGAATAGGCTCGGAATCAATGGGAGGAGGAGGAGGAGCACCACGAGACCATTCACCGTTACCGGAATAAACAAAGTGGGCACGGTGAAGAGAAGTCTCACCAATGAGTTCTTTCAAAGACTTTACCCGGTCTAAAGAACAATCAATTCGCAAATGCAAGAATATGGAACTTAGAATACATGCATAAGGAAAAGATTGGACAAGAGGGGTGGCTCGGTTTTTAACATGCCAAACAATTTCGGAGAAGACAATTTGGGCGAGATTTGGTCTAACACATTGACGAAAACATTTTAACCAAAAACTGTCTACAAGACGTATACGAGAATACTTACCATTGGATGGACGAATCCACCACGAGATGATAAGATGAAGAAAACGATCATGTACGTCACGAGAAGATGCGGCTCCGGTAAATTGGCCTAGAGCTTTCTCATCGGTTTCACCCTCATCCTCAAGGCCAAAAACCTCCTTAAGGGTCGAGACATCGATTTGAAAGAGTTTTCCCATAAGAAAAGACTCGATGGCTACAACCTTGGTTTCGTCCATAGGATCAAAAAGACATGAGGCATTAGTGTAAAAAATTAGGACGAGAGTAGGAAAAAATTTACCGGAGTAGGTAAGAAATTGCAAGAACTTCCATTGAACAATAAGATTGTAATATTTAAAAGGGAACTTGATGGAGTTCATGAATTGGACATCGATCCTACGTTCTTGTTTAAGAGGGATATGGCGAAAGAGGTTGAATTGGTTGACCCGTTGAGGTGTATCTAAGCATCGGGTAAAGACTTCTTGGACATCAACACGAGTAGAACGTGATGAAGAACTAGCCTCGGTACAAGAGCGTTTCCTCGGTGCCATAATCTAGATATTTCACAAAATGATTTGATTAGTTTGATAAAACATGTATGCTATATAATCAAATTCAATCCTATGAAGTAATCTAACAATTCAAGGTATTTGAAAATTTTATCAAAAATTAAAAAACCAAAAAAAATACGAAAAGGATTTATATTCGATTGGAAAAAAAATGGATTTTTAAAAAAAATTGTAGGATTATTAAAACCCATACAATAGACAATTGAAATATATTCAAAATCTAATTTTTAACAACCAAAATCCAAACGAAAATAAGGTTTTTTGAAAATATACCTTGAGTGTAGATTAAGATGAATCAAGTGATTGTGAAGCACCGTTTGTTGATATGATTTAGTCTTTGATGCGTAGATTAAAATCCCTCAAAGAAAACGTGAAGATTATGCATTAAGAGAGGCGGATTTGAGGGGATTATAAAGAGAGGGCCGGCTAGGGTTTGATGTTTTAAGTTTGGAAGTGTTTTAAAGTGATTAGAATTAGGTTTTGGGTGTTTTAAACCAAACTGCCGCCGCGTGTTTCGAACCAGGTATCGAAACAGGCTTGTTTCGATGCCAGTATCGAACAAGGTATCGAAGCATCGTTCAATACCTATTCTTCCTAGACACTTCCAGAAGAGATGATGAACGGGTATTGAAACATGGTTCGATACCACCGAGGAAAGCTTTGCATTTAGCCTTCTAAAAGTACTAGAGATGAGTTTCTAAAGCTCCTAAAAGCATGCATATGATGTTATGATATGATTAAAATGCATGAACAAGTTCATACTCGCCCTAGCAAAATGCATGGAGACATCAAGATACAAAGACAAACATAAGCATGATGTCAATCAATATTCAAGCAAAAATGCAAAAAAAAAAACACTTAAGAGGTCAAGGTAGGCTAGTTAGATCTAACTCTCTCCTAAGGGTCCAAAAACGCTCCCTATCCAAAGGTTTCGTAAAAATGTCCGCTAATTGGTTTAAGGTGTCAACAAACTCTGAAACAACATTATTTTTAGATACATGATCTCTAATGAAGTAGTGTCTAATTTCTATGTGCTTAGTTCTAGAGTGTTGAATGGGGTTTTTGGTAAGACATATGACACTAGTATTATCACACTTAAGAGGTATGGTGTCTAACTTAATGCCATAATCTAAGACTTGTTGCTTCATCCATAAAACTTGAGCACAACAACTCCCTAAGGATATGTACTCCGCTTCGGTGGTAGAGAGACCTACACTATTTTGTTTCTTTGAGAACCAAGATATGAGCATACTAACTAGGAATTGACAAGTTCCGGAAGTACTTTTCCTATCGATCTTACAACCACCATAATCCGCATCCGAATAGGCATGAAGATCAAAGGATGAGACTTTAGGATACCAAAGACCTAAACAAGGGGTCTCTAAGGTATCTAAAGATTCTCTAAATGGCAACTAGATGTGATTCTCTAGGACTAGCTTGAAACCTAGCATACAAGCAAACAATAAACATAATATCCGGTCTACTTGCGGTAAGGTAAAACAAAGAACCTATCATGCATCTATACAATTTAGTATCAACACACTTACCTCCTTCATCCTTGTCAAGCTTAGTAGATGAGCTCATTGGAGTGGCTTGAGGTTTCACATTCTCCAAGCCAAACTTTTTGAGCATATCCTTGATGTATTTTGCTTGATTGATGAAGGTGCCATCCTTCCTTTGCTTAATTTGGAGTCCCAAAAAGAATGAGAGCTCCCCCATCATGCTCATCTCGAATTCACCTTGCATTAGCTTAGAAAATTCTTGACAATAACACTCATTAGTAGATCCAAAAATAATATCATCAAAATAAATTTGAACTACTAAGATATCATTTTTAAACCTTTTTATAAAAAGTGTAGTATCCACCTTCCCTTTTTCAAAACCTTTTTCAATTAAAAAGTTTGAAAGCCTTTCATACCAAGCTCTAGGATCTTGTTTCAAACCATATAAAGCTTTTGTTAATTTAAAAACATGGTTTGGAAATTTTGAGTCTTCAAAACCCGGTGGTTGTTCAACATACACTTTTTCATTTATAAAACCATTTAAGAAAGCACTTTTGACATCCATTTGAAAAAACTTGAAATCATGATAACATGCAAATGCAAGTAGCATCCTAATGGCTTCCATTCTAGCTACGGGTGCATAGGTTTCGTCGAAATCTATTCCCTCCTCTTGAGTGTAACCTTGAGCTACTAATCTAGCTTTATTTCTTACAATTTTACCACTCTCATCTAGTTTGTTTCTAAAGACCCATTTAGTTCCTATAGTAGACTTATTACTAGGCCTATCAACTAATGTCCATACATTACTTCTCTCAAATTGATTTAACTCTTCTTGCATAGCCAAAATCCAATAATCATCACCTAAGGCTTCTTTGATATTTTTAGGCTCTATGCATGAGATAAATGCAATATGATTCATTAATCTAAGAGAAGAACGAGTAGTTACCCCCTTGGATGGATCACCCAAGATTTCACCATTTTTGACATAATTGAACTCCCTTGGGTTGCTCACTTCCTTTTCTTCAAGTTTTACATTTCCTAGAGCTTCTATTGGAGGATCTTGTGCTTCCTCATTGCTTGGAATCTCATCCACCTTTGATGCTTGTCCATCATCAATGTTTTCAATGATTCCTACATCATCATCATCACAAGAATCCTTCCTAGGAAGGAGGTTATCATCGAAAACCACATGTATAGATTCCTCTACAACTAAGGTTCTTTTGTTGAAAACTCTATAAGCCTTAGAATTTAAAGAGTAACCAAGGAAAATAGCTTCATCACTTTTTGCATCAAATTTACCTAAATTGTCTTTTCCATTGTTCAAAACAAAACACTTGCACCCAAAAGGGTGAAAATAGCTAATGTTAGGCTTTTTAGATTTCAAAATCTCGTAAGGAGTTTTCTTTAAAATAGTCCTAATCATTACTTGATTTATGATGTAACAAGAAGTGTTTGTAGTTTCCGCCCAAAAGTACTTAGGTAAATTATTTTCACAAAGCATGGTTCTAGCCATTTCCTCTAAAGTTCTATTTTTTCTCTCAACTACCCCATTTTGTTGAGGAGTGCGAGGAGCTGAAAAATTGTGGCTACCCTCTCAACTTGAAGCTTTGGCCTTGAAGCAATGCTCAACCTACAAACAAAAATTTAGTTTTTCACTTTTGGTACCCAAATCATTTTGGGTCCATGAAAGTTAGTCCCTAAAAGCTTGGTTCCCTTAGAAATCCAAGAGGCAATGGCATTTAAATTATTAGAAACAATGAGTTCCTTAGGAACCCAAACACTCCTAATTTTTCTATGTCTAAAATGCCTTTAAAAACCTTTTTGTTTGTGGTTTTGAAAATTCCTTTTGATATGGTTGGGTTTTGAAGAGCTTCCTTTTTCAAAAGATGAACTCCCAACCACCTTAATTTGTTCTTTAAGCTCATTCACCACCTTGTGGTGATTTTCACTCAAGCTTGAAATAAGGTTGTTTAAATCAACATTTTCTTTTTGAAAAAAATTTAAATCATCATTTAAATCAACAACCTTTTCTTCCAAATCCAGAATCGTTTTAGTCAAAGAATCATTTTTCATTTCTAAATCGGAAATGGTTTTCTTGCTTTTCAAAATGAATTCTTTGAATTTTAAAACCAATTCATCATACACATCTTGTAGTTCATCATAAGCATCATAAAGTTCATCATAAGATAAATCATTATAAGATGGTTCAAGGGTTAGCTTAGGCTCATCAAGAGCCATGAGACACAAGTTGGCCACCTCATTGTCCTCATCGGATGATGACTCCTCATCACTCCAAGTGGTAACATGAGCTTTTTGTTTCTTCTTCTTCTCAAAACCCTTCCTTTTGTATTGAGGGCAATCAGTCCTAATATGACCGGGCTTCTTGAATTCATAGCAAATAATTTGATCTTTCTCCTCTTCTTTGCTCTTTGCTTTAAAGTCCTCTTTCGTTGGAATCTTCGATTCCTATTTGCCCTCATGAGCCTTGTGAATCTTTTGGCCATCATGGCCAATTCCTCTAGCTCTTCTTCTTCACTACTGTCCACTTCTTCTTGTGACAATGAAGCTTTAAGAGCAATCCCTTGCTTCTTTTTCTCTACTTCCCTCTTTTCTATCTTTACCTCTTCTTTCTTTTTCTCTTTTACTCTTCCTTTCTTCATGATCTCTTGGGTAAGAAGAGATCCCACAAGAGCATCTAGATTTAGAGTCTTCAAGTCCTTGGCTTCAATGATAGCCGTCCTTTTGCTATCCCAAGACTCGAGAAGAGAGTAGATAAGTTTCCTCACGAGCTTCTCTTCCGGAATAATCTCACCAAAACCCTTGAGACCATTGACAATCACGGAGAATCTATCGAACATTTTGGTGATGTCTTCATCCGGATCCATCTTGAAATTTTCATAGTTTAAATTGAGAAGACCAATATTTGTTTCCTTCACATCGTTGGTGCCCTCATAAGTTGTCTCCAAGGAGACCCAAACTTCTTTGGCACTTGTACATGAAGACATCTTGGAGTAGATGTCGGGGCCTAAAGCACAAAAGAGAATGTGAAGAGCTTTATCATTTGTGGACATTCTCCTTCTTTCTTCATCGGTCATCTCGTTCCTTTTCTTAGGCACTTGCCGATCTCCTTCTTGCTTCATAGGGATAGAGGGTCCATCCTCGATTATATCCCAAAGGACATAATCATTGGAGTTGATGAATAGCCTCATCCTATTCTTCCAATAAGGATAGTTGTCCCCATTGAAGAAGGGTGGCTTGGTGATGGAGTGAGACTCGTTCCACGAACCGGAAGTGAAGGCCATTAGATTCTTGTTGTAGAGATGATCAACAACCCTTGGATCTTCTTTGGTGGAGGTGAATCCCTTCAAAGATCTAGCTCTGATACCAATTGTTGAGTTGATCGATGTTGAATAATGGCCAAGAGGGGGGTGATTTGGATATTAAAAATTTGGTAAGAGATTTTTGGTATAATTTGAAAAATAAGGAACACAATGATTTATAGTGGTTCAAGCTTCCAACAAGCTCTACATCCACTACCTTAGCTCCCACTAAGGATTTTGCAACCAATTCGCTATTGAATTCAACCTTTTTCTAGGTTCAAGGGATAACCTTTACAAGCAAATCAATTTTCTATCCAAAATTGATTTAGACCTCACAAGGTGTTACAAGAGATTTGGTTTGGCTAAGAAGAATTCTCTCACAAGAAATAATAGCCCCAAATACAAACAAACTCTCCCCAAACTTAAATTACAACTGATCAAAGTGAAATACACAAGTTGGGAGGCTAAAATATGCAATGAAGTACTTTGAGTTGGATTTGTGTGCTTGGATGTTGCTTGAGGTTCAATAGTCCTTAATGTTGTTGAAATTACTTCATTTTATACCATCTCATTTATTTCTATCCGTTGTGGTTGTTGGGAACATAAATATGGCCGTTTAGACTTCATCTTCCCACCATAAATGCACTCTATAGCAGGCGGTATCGAAACACGTACTACCTGTTTCGAAACAGACCAAGAATAGAAAGAGCCGTTGTGCATTAAACCAAGGGGTATCGAACCATGTTTCGATACCTTTTTGAAACTGTGAAGGTTGGTATCGAACCATGCTTCGGAACAAGCTAACCACCAATCAAAAATTTAACTACCACCAACGGTCAAAACATTTAATGCAAAAAATAGTCGCTGGGATTAAGGGTGATATCGAACCGTAGTTCGATACCAGGGGTCAATTTTTAATTGATTTTAAAATACTTAAAAAATGCATGAAATGCTTCAAACCATGCTTCGAAACAGAGGCTGGTAGTGAGCTCCTTGTTTCGAATGGTGGTTCGATACATGTTCTTGGACACAAGAATATGTCTTTGAAAATCTAGGGGTATCGAACCATGGTTTAAAACAAAGGCTGGCAGTGAGCTCCTTGTTTCGAATAGTAGTTCGATACCTGTTCTTGAACATAAGAACATGGCTTTGAAAATCTTGGGGTATCGAACCATGGTTCGATACCGTCATGCAAAAACACTTAGAATTTTCTTTTAAAATCTTTGTTTGACTTGAAATCAAAAATATTGATTCTAAATAAAATTATACAGATTAATCTCAAATTTGAAGGTTTTTACTCGGTTAAAATTCAAACGGATTCTCTATAGAGCACATTTAGACATGCTCGTATTAATCGCATCAAAACGAAAGCCAAATGTTATTAAATTAAATTTTATGAGTTCAAAAGGTTAATTATAGGCTTTTGAACAAAATTATACAGATTAATCTCAAATTTTCAGCTTTTTACTCGGTTAAAATTCGAATGGAATCTCTATAAAGCCCATTTAGACATGCACGTTTTAATCCCAACAAAACAACAACCAAATGTTATTAAATCAAATTTTATGATTTTAAATATTTAATTATGGGCTTTTGAATAAAATTATACAGATTAATCTCAAATTTTAAGGGTTTTACTCGGTTAAAATTCGAACGGATTCTCTATAGAGCACATGTAGACATGCTCGTAATAATCGCATCAAAACGACAACCAAATGTTATTAAATTAAATTTTATGAGTTCAAATAGTTAATTATAGGTTTTTGAATAAAATTATACAGATTAATCTCAAATTTTCAACTTTTTACTCGGTTAAAATTCGAACGGAATCTCTATAAAGCCTATTTGGACATGCATGTTTTAATCACATCAAAACGACAAACAAATTTTATTAAAATCAAATTTTATGATTTCAAATATTTAATTATTAGCTTTTGAACAAAATTATACAGATTAATCTGAAATTTTCAGAATTTTACTCGGTTAAAATTAGAATGGAATCTCTATAAAGCCCATTTACACATGCACGTTTTAATCCCAACAAAACGACAACCAAATGTTATTAAATCAAATTTTATGAGTTTAAATATTTAATTATGGGCTTTTGAATAAAATTATATAGATTAATCTCAAATTTTAAGGTTTTTACTCGGATAAAATTCGAACGGATTCTCTATAGAGCACATTTAGACGTGCTCGTATTAATTGCATCAAAACGACAACCAAATGTTATTAAATTAAATTTTATGAGTTAAAATAGTTAATTATAGGTTTTTGAAAAAAATTATACAGATTAATCTCAAATTTTCAGCTTTTTACTCGGTTAAAATTTGAACGGAATCTCTATAAAGCCATTTTAGACATGCACATTTTAATAGCATCAAAACGACAGCCAAATGTTATTAAAATCAAATTTTATGATTTCAAATATTGAATTATTAGCTTTTGAACAAAGTTATATAGATTAATCTAAAATTTTCAGAATTTTACTCGTTTAAAATTAGAACGAAATCTCTATAAAGCCCATTTAGACATGCACGTTTTAATCCCAACAAAACGACAACGAAATGTTATTAAATCAAATTTTATGAGTTTAAATATTTAATTATGGGCTTTTGAATAAAATTATACAGATTAATCTCAAATTTTAAGGTTTTTACTCGGTTAAAATTCGAACGGATTCTCTATAGAGCATATTTAGACATCCTTGTATTAATCGCATCAAAACGACAATCAAATCTTATTAAATTAAATTTTATGAGTTCAAATAGTTAATTATAGGCTTTTGAACAAATTTATACAGATTAATCTCAAATTTTCACTTTTTTCTCGGTTAAAATTCGAACGGAATTTCTATAAAGCCTATTTAGACATGCACGTTTTAATCGCATCAAAACGACAACCAAATTTTATTAAAATCAAATTTTATGATTTCAAATATTTAATTATTAGCTTTTGAACAAAATTATACAGATTAATCTAAAATTTTCAGAATTTTACTCGGTTAAAATTAGAATGGAATCTCTATAAAGCCCATTTACACATGCACGTTTTAATCCCAACAAAACGACAACCAAATGTTATTAAATCAAATTTTATGAGTTTAAATATTTAATTATGGGCTTTTGAATAAAATTATACAGATTAATCTCAAATTTTAAGGTTTTTACTCGGATAAAATTCGAACGGATTCTCTATAGAGCACATTTAGACGTGCTCGTATTAATTGCATCAAAACGACAACCAAATGTTATTAAATTAAATTTTATGAGTTCAAATAGTTAATTATAGGTTTTTGAAAAAAATTATACAGATTAATCTCAAATTTTTAGCTTTTTACTCGGTTAAAATTTGAACGGAATCTCTATAAAGCCATTTTAGACATGCACATTTTAATAGCATCAAAACGACAGCCAAATTTTATTAAAATCAAATTTTATGATTTCAAATATTGAATTATTATCTTTTGAACAAAGTTATATAGATTAATCTAAAATTTTCAGAATTTTACTTGTTTAAAATTAGAACGAAATCTCTATAAAGCCCATTTAGACATGCACGTTTTAATCCCAACAAAACGACAACGAAATGTTATTAAATCAAATTTTATGAGTTTAAATATTTAATTATGGGCTTTTAAAACAAAATTATACAGATTAATCTCAAATTTTAAGGTTTTTTCTCGGTTAAAATTTAAACGGATTCTCTATAGAGAACATTTAGACATGCTTGTATTAATCGCATCAAAACGACAACCAAATGTTATTAAATTAAATTTTATGATTTCAAATAGTTAATTATAGGCTTTTGAACAAATTTATACAGATTAATCTCAAATTTTCACTTTTTATTCGGTTAAACTTCGAACGGAATCTCTATAAAGCCTATTTAGACATGCACGTTTTAATCGCATCAAAACGACAACCAAATTTTATTAAAATCAAATTTTATGATTTCAAATATTTAATTATTATCTTTTGAACAAAATTATACAGATTAATACGAAATGTCCAGATTTTTACTTGGTTAAAATTTGAACGGAATCTCTATAAAGCCCATTTAGACATGCACGTTTTAATCCCAACAAAACGACAACCAAATGTTATTAAATAAAATTTTATGAGTTTAAATATTTAATTATGAGCTTTTGAACAAAATTATACAAATTAATCTCAAATTTTAAGGTTTTCACTCGGTTAAAATTCAAACGGATTCTCTATAGAGCACATTTAGATATACTCGTATTAATCGCATCAAAACGACAACCAAATGTTATTAAATTAAATTTTATGAGTTCAAATAGTTAATTATAGGCTTTTGAACAAAATTATACAGATTATTCTCAAATTTTCCGCTTTTTACTCGGTTAAAATTCGAACGGAATCTCTATAAAGCCCATTTAGACATGCACGTTTTAATCGCATCAAAACGACAACCAAATTTTATTAAAATCAAATTTTATGATTTCAAATAATTAATTATTAGCTTTTGAACGAAATTATACAGATTAATCCGAAATGTCCAGATTTTTACTCGGTTAAAATTTGAATGGAATCTCTATAAAGCCCATTTAGACATGCACGTTTTAATCCCAACAAAACGACAACCAAATGTTATTAAATAAAATTTTATGAGTTTAAATATTTAATTATGAGCTTTTGAACAAAATTATACAAATTAATCTCAAATTTTAAGGTTTTTACTCTGTTAAAATTCAAACGGATTCTCTATAGAGCATATTTAGATATGCTCGTATTAATCGCATAAAACGACAACCAAATGTTATTAAATTAAATTTTATGAGTTCAAATAGTTAATTATAGGCTTTTGAACAAAATTATACAGATTAATCTCAAATTTTTCGCTTTTTACTCGGTTAAAATTCGAACGGAATCTCTATAAAGCCCATTTAGACATGCACATTTTAATAGCATCAAAACGACAACCAAATTTTATTAAAATCAAATTTTATGATTTCTAATATTTAATTATAAGCTTTTGAAAAAAATTATACAGATTAATCTATAATTTTCAGAATTTTACTCGGTTAAAATTCAAACAGATTCTCTATAGAGCATATTTAGACATGCTCGTATTAATCGCATCAAAACGAAAGCCAAATGTTATTAAATTAAATTTTATGAGTTCAAAAGGTTAATTATAGGCTTTTGAATAAAATTATACAGATTAGTCTCAAATTTTCAGCTTTTTACTCGGTTAAAATTCGAATGGAATCTCTATAAAGCCCATTTAGACATGCACGTTTTAATCCCAACAAAACAACAACCAAATGTTATTAAATCAAATTTTATGATTTTAAATATTTAATTATGGGCTTTTGAATAAAATTATACAGATTAATCTCAAATTTTAAGGGTTTTACTCGGTTAAAATTCGAACGGATTCTCTATAGAGCACATGTAGACATGCTCGTATTAATCGCATCAAAACGATAACCAAATGTTATTAAATTAAATTTTATGAGTTCAAATAGTTAATTATAGGTTTTTGAATAAAATTATATAGATTAATCTCAAATTTTCAACTTTTTACTCGGTTAAAATTCGAACGGAATCTCTATAAAGCCCATTTAGACATGCACGTTTTAATCGCATCAAAACGATAACCAAATTTTATTAAAATCAAATTTTATGATTTTAAATTTTTAATTATTATCTTTTGAACAAAATTATACAGATTAATCTGAAATTTTCAGAATTTTAATCGGTTAAAATTAGAACGGAATCTCTATATAGCCCATTTAGACATGCACGTTTTAATCCCAACAAAACGACAACGAAATGTTATTAAATCAAATTTTATGAGTTTAAATATTTAATTATGGGCTTTTGAATAAAATTATACAGATTAATCTCAAATTTTAAGGTTTTTTCTCGGTTAAAATTTAAACGGATTCTCTATAGAGAACATTTAGACATGCTTGTATTAATCGCATCAAAACGACAACCAAATGTTATTAAATTAAATTTTATGATTTCAAATAGTTAATTATAGGCTTTTGAACAAATTTATACAGATTAATCTCAAATTTTCGCTTTTTACTCGGTTAAAATTCGAACGGAATCTCTATAAAGCCCATTTAGACATGCACATTTTAATAGCATCAAAACGACAACCAAATTTTATTAAAATCAAATTTTATGATTTCAAATATTTAATTATTAGCTTTTGAAAAAAATTATACAGATTAATCTAAAATTTTCAGAATTTTACTCGGTTAAAATTAGAACGAAATCTCTATAAAGCCCATTTCGAAATGCACGTTTTAATCCCAACAAAACGACAACCAAATGTTATTAAATCAAATTTTATGAGTTTAAATATTTAATTATGGGCTTCTGAACAAAATTATACAAATTAATCTCAAATTTTAAGGTTTTTACTTGGTTAAAATTAGAACGGATTCTCTATAGAGCACATTTAGACATGCTCGTATTAATCGCATCAAAACAACAACCAAATGTTATTTAATTAAATTTTATGAGTTCAAATAGTTAATTATAGGCTTGTGAACAAAATTATACAGATTAATCTCAAATTTTTCGCTTTTTACTCGGTTAAAATTCGAACGGAATCTCTATAAAGCCCATTTAGACATGCACGTTTTAATCGAATCAAAACGATAACTAAATTTTATTAAAATCAAATTTTATGATTTCAAATATTTAATTATTAGCTTTTGAACAAAATTATACAGATTAATCCGAAATGTCCAGATTTTTACTCGGTTAAAATTAGAACGGAATCTCTATATAGCCCATTTAGACATGCACGTTTTAATCCCAACAAAACGACAACGAAATGTTATTAAATCAAATTTTATGAGTTTAAATATTTAATTATGGGCTTTTGAATAAAATTATACAGATTAATCTCAAATTTTAAGGTTTTTTCTCGGTTAAAATTTAAACGGATTCTCTATAGAGAACATTTAGACATGCTTGTATTAATCGCATCAAAACGACAACCAAATGTTATTAAATTAAATTTTATGATTTCAAATAGTTAATTATAGGCTTTTGAACAAATTTATACAGATTAATCTCAAATTTTCGCTTTTTACTCGGTTAAAATTCGAACGGAATCTCTATAAAGCCCATTTAGACATGCACATTTTAATAGCATCAAAACGACAACCAAATTTTATTAAAATCAAATTTTATGATTTCAAATATTTAATTATTAGCTTTTGAAAAAAATTATACAGATTAATCTAAAATTTTCAGAATTTTACTCGGTTAAAATTAGAACGAAATCTCTATAAAGCCCATTTCGAAATGCACGTTTTAATCCCAACAAAACGACAACCAAATGTTATTAAATCAAATTTTATGAGTTTAAATATTTAATTATGGGCTTCTGAACAAAATTATACAAATTAATCTCAAATTTTAAGGTTTTTACTCGGTTAAAATTAGAACGGATTCTCTATAGAGCACATTTAGACATGCTCGTATTAATCGCATCAAAACAACAACCAAATGTTATTTAATTAAATTTTATGAGTTCAAATAGTTAATTATAGGCTTGTGAACAAAATTATACAGATTAATCTCAAATTTTCCGCTTTTTACTCGGTTAAAATTCGAACGGAATCTCTATAAAGCCCATTTAGACATGCACGTTTTAATCGAATCAAAACGATAACTAAATTTTATTAAAATCAAATTTTATGATTTCAAATATTTAATTATTAGCTTTTGAACAAAATTATACAGATTAATCCGAAATGTCCAGATTTTTACTCGGTTAAAATTTGAATGGAATCTCTATAAAGCCCATTTAGACATGCACGTTTTAATCCCAACAAAATGACAACCAAATGTTATTAAATAAAATTTTATGAGTTTAAATATTTAATTATGAGCTTTTGAACAAAATTATACAAATTAATCTCAAATTTAAAGGTTTTTACTCTGTTAAAATTCAAACGGATTCTCTATAGAGCACATTTAGATATGCTCGTATTAATCGTATAAAAACGACAACCAAATGTTATTAAATTAAATTTTATGAGTTCAAATAGTTAATTATAGGCTTTTGAACAAAATTATACAGATTAATCTCAAATTTTTCGCTTTTTACTCGGTTAAAATTCGAACGGAATCTCTATAAAGCCCATTTAGACATGCACATTTTAATAGCATCAAAACGACAACCAAATTTTATTAAAATCAAATTTTATGATTTCAAATATTTAATTATTAGCTTTTGAAAAAAATTATACAGATTAATCTAAAATTTTTAGAATTTTACTCGGTTAAAATTAGAACGGAATCTCTATAAAGCCTATTTAGACATGCACGTTGTAATCCCAACAAAACGACAAGCAAATGTTATTAAATCAAATTTTATGAGTTTAAATATTTAATTATGGGCTTCTGAACAAAATTATACAAATTAATCTCAAATTTTAAGGTTTTTACTCGGTTAAAATTCGAACGGATTCTCTATAGAGCACATTTAGACATGCTCGTATTAATCGCATCAAAACAACAACCAAATGTTATTAAATTAAATTTTATGAGTTCAAATAGTTAATTATAGGCTTTTGAACAAAATTATACAGATTAATCTCAAATTTTTCGCTTTTTACTCGGTTAAAATTCGAACGGAATCTCTATAAAGCCCATTTGACATGCACATTTTAATAGCATCAAAACGACAACCAAATTTTATTAAAATCAAATTTTATGATTTCAAATATTTAATTATTAGCTTTTGAAAAAAATTATACAGATTAATCTAAAATTTTCAGAATTTTACTCGGTTAAAATTAGAACGAAATCTCTATAAAGCCCATTTCGAAATGCACGTTTTAATCCCAACAAAACGATAACCAAATGTTATTAAATCAAATTTTATGAGTTTAAATATTTAATTATGGGCTTCTAAACAAAATTATACAAATTAATCTCTAATTTTAAGGTTTTTACTCGGTTAAAATTCGAACGGATTCTCTATAAAGCACATTTAGACATGCTCGTATTAATCGCATCAAAACAACAACCAAATGTTATTAAATTAAATTTTATGAGTTCAAATAGTTAATTATAGGCTTTTGAACAAAATTATACAGATTAATCTCAAATTTTCAGCTTTTTACGCGGTTAAAATTCGAACGAAATCTCTATAAAGCCCATTTAGACATGCACGTTTTAATTGCATCAAAACGACAACCAAATTTTATTAAAATCAAATTTTAGGAATTAAAATAATTAATTATTAGCTTTTGAACAAAATTATACAGATTAATCGGAAATTTTAAGAATTTTACTCGGTTAAACTTAGAACGGAATCTCTATAAAGCCCATTTAGACATGCACGTTGTAATCCCAACAAAACGACAAGCAAATGTTATTAAATCAAATTTTATGAGTTTAAATATTTAATTATGGGCTTTTGAACAAAATTATACAGATTAATCTCAAATTTTATGGTTTTTACTCGGTTAAAATTCAAACGGATTCTCTATAGAGCACGTTTAGACATGCATGTATTAATCGCATCAAAACGATAATCAAATGTAATTAAATTAAATTTTATGAGTTTAAATAGTTAATTATAGGCTTTTTAACAAATTTATACAGATTAATCTCAAATTTTCACTTTTTATTCGGTTAAAATTCGAACGGAATCTATATAAAGCCAATTTAGACATGCACATTTAATCGCATCAAAACGATAACCAAATTTTATTAAAATCAAATTTTATGATTTCAAATATTGAATTATTATCTTTTGAACAAAGTTATATAGATTAATCTAAAATTTTCAGAATTTTACTTGTTTAAAATTAGAACGAAATCTCTATAAAGCCCATTTAGACATGCACGTTTTAATCCCAACAAAACGACAACGAAATGTTATTAAATCAAATTTTATGAGTTTAAATATTTAATTATGGGCTTTTAAAACAAAATTATACAGATTAATCTCAAATTTTAAGGTTTTTTCTCGGTTAAAATTTAAACGGATTCTCTATAGAGAACATTTAGACATGCTTGTATTAATCGCATCAAAACGACAACCAAATGTTATTAAATTAAATTTTATGATTTCAAATAGTTAATTATAGGCTTTTGAACAAATTTATACAGATTAATCTCAAATTTTCACTTTTTATTCGGTTAAACTTCGAACGGAATCTCTATAAAGCCTATTTAGACATGCACGTTTTAATCGCATCAAAACGACAACCAAATTTTATTAAAATCAAATTTTATGATTTCAAATATTTAATTATTATCTTTTGAACAAAATTATACAGATTAATACGAAATGTCCAGATTTTTACTTGGTTAAAATTTGAACGGAATCTCTATAAAGCCCATTTAGACATGCACGTTTTAATCCCAACAAAACGACAACCAAATGTTATTAAATAAAATTTTATGAGTTTAAATATTTAATTATGAGCTTTTGAACAAAATTATACAAATTAATCTCAAATTTTAAGGTTTTCACTCGGTTAAAATTCAAACGGATTCTCTATAGAGCACATTTAGATATACTCGTATTAATCGCATCAAAACGACAACCAAATGTTATTAAATTAAATTTTATGAGTTCAAATAGTTAATTATAGGCTTTTGAACAAAATTATACAGATTATTCTCAAATTTTCCGCTTTTTACTCGGTTAAAATTCGAACGGAATCTCTATAAAGCCCATTTAGACATGCACGTTTTAATCGCATCAAAACGACAACCAAATTTTATTAAAATCAAATTTTATGATTTCAAATAATTAATTATTAGCTTTTGAACGAAATTATACAGATTAATCCGAAATGTCCAGATTTTTACTCGGTTAAAATTTGAATGGAATCTCTATAAAGCCCATTTAGACATGCACGTTTTAATCCCAACAAAACGACAACCAAATGTTATTAAATAAAATTTTATGAGTTTAAATATTTAATTATGAGCTTTTGAACAAAATTATACAAATTAATCTCAAATTTTAAGGTTTTTACTCTGTTAAAATTCAAACGGATTCTCTATAGAGCATATTTAGATATGCTCGTATTAATCGCATAAAACGACAACCAAATGTTATTAAATTAAATTTTATGAGTTCAAATAGTTAATTATAGGCTTTTGAACAAAATTATACAGATTAATCTCAAATTTTTCGCTTTTTACTCGGTTAAAATTCGAACGGAATCTCTATAAAGCCCATTTAGACATGCACATTTTAATAGCATCAAAACGACAACCAAATTTTATTAAAATCAAATTTTATGATTTCTAATATTTAATTATAAGCTTTTGAAAAAAATTATACAGATTAATCTATAATTTTCAGAATTTTACTCGGTTAAAATTCAAACAGATTCTCTATAGAGCATATTTAGACATGCTCGTCTTAATCGCATCAAAACGAAAGCCAAATGTTATTAAATTAAATTTTATGAGTTCAAAAGGTTAATTATAGGCTTTTGAATAAAATTATACAGATTAGTCTCAAATTTTCAGCTTTTTACTCGGTTAAAATTCGAATGGAATCTCTATAAAGCCCATTTAGACATGCACGTTTTAATCCCAACAAAACAACAACCAAATGTTATTAAATCAAATTTTATGATTTTAAATATTTAATTATGGGCTTTTGAATAAAATTATACAGATTAATCTCAAATTTTAAGGGTTTTACTCGGTTAAAATTCGAACGGATTCTCTATAGAGCACATGTAGACATGCTCGTATTAATCGCATCAAAACGATAACCAAATGTTATTAAATTAAATTTTATGAGTTCAAATAGTTAATTATAGGTTTTTGAATAAAATTATATAGATTAATCTCAAATTTTCAACTTTTTACTCGGTTAAAATTCGAACGGAATCTCTATAAAGCCCATTTAGACATGCACGTTTTAATCGCATCAAAACGATAACCAAATTTTATTAAAATCAAATTTTATGATTTTAAATTTTTAATTATTATCTTTTGAACAAAATTATACAGATTAATCTGAAATTTTCAGAATTTTAATCGGTTAAAATTAGAACGGAATCTCTATATAGCCCATTTAGACATGCACGTTTTAATCCCAACAAAACGACAACGAAATGTTATTAAATCAAATTTTATGAGTTTAAATATTTAATTATGGGCTTTTGAATAAAATTATACAGATTAATCTCAAATTTTAAGGTTTTTTCTCGGTTAAAATTTAAACGGATTCTCTATAGAGAACATTTAGACATGCTTGTATTAATCGCATCAAAACGACAACCAAATGTTATTAAATTAAATTTTATGATTTCAAATAGTTAATTATAGGCTTTTGAACAAATTTATACAGATTAATCTCAAATTTTCGCTTTTTACTCGGTTAAAATTCGAACGGAATCTCTATAAAGCCCATTTAGACATGCACATTTTAATAGCATCAAAACGACAACCAAATTTTATTAAAATCAAATTTTATGATTTCAAATATTTAATTATTAGCTTTTGAAAAAAATTATACAGATTAATCTAAAATTTTCAGAATTTTACTCGGTTAAAATTAGAACGAAATCTCTATAAAGCCCATTTCGAAATGCACGTTTTAATCCCAACAAAACGACAACCAAATGTTATTAAATCAAATTTTATGAGTTTAAATATTTAATTATGGGCTTCTGAACAAAATTATACAAATTAATCTCAAATTTTAAGGTTTTTACTCGGTTAAAATTAGAACGGATTCTCTATAGAGCACATTTAGACATGCTCGTATTAATCGCATCAAAACAACAACCAAATGTTATTTAATTAAATTTTATGAGTTCAAATAGTTAATTATAGGCTTGTGAACAAAATTATACAGATTAATCTCAAATTTTTCGCTTTTTACTCGGTTAAAATTCGAACGGAATCTCTATAAAGCCCATTTAGACATGCACGTTTTAATCGAATCAAAACGATAACTAAATTTTATTAAAATCAAATTTTATGATTTCAAATATTTAATTATTAGCTTTTGAACAAAATTATACAGATTAATCCGAAATGTCCAGATTTTTACTCGGTTAAAATTAGAACGGAATCTCTATATAGCCCATTTAGACATGCACGTTTTAATCCCAACAAAACGACAACGAAATGTTATTAAATCAAATTTTATGAGTTTAAATATTTAATTATGGGCTTTTGAATAAAATTATACAGATTAATCTCAAATTTTAAGGTTTTTTCTCGGTTAAAATTTAAACGGATTCTCTATAGAGAACATTTAGACATGCTTGTATTAATCGCATCAAAACGACAACCAAATGTTATTAAATTAAATTTTATGATTTCAAATAGTTAATTATAGGCTTTTGAACAAATTTATACAGATTAATCTCAAATTTTCGCTTTTTACTCGGTTAAAATTCGAACGGAATCTCTATAAAGCCCATTTAGACATGCACATTTTAATAGCATCAAAACGACAACCAAATTTTATTAAAATCAAATTTTATGATTTCAAATATTTAATTATTAGCTTTTGAAAAAAATTATACAGATTAATCTAAAATTTTCAGAATTTTACTCGGTTAAAATTAGAACGAAATCTCTATAAAGCCCATTTCGAAATGCACGTTTTAATCCCAACAAAACGACAACCAAATGTTATTAAATCAAATTTTATGAGTTTAAATATTTAATTATGGGCTTCTGAACAAAATTATACAAATTAATCTCAAATTTTAAGGTTTTTACTCGGTTAAAATTAGAACGGATTCTCTATAGAGCACATTTAGACATGCTCGTATTAATCGCATCAAAACAACAACCAAATGTTATTTAATTAAATTTTATGAGTTCAAATAGTTAATTATAGGCTTGTGAACAAAATTATACAGATTAATCTCAAATTTTTCGCTTTTTACTCGGTTAAAATTCGAACGGAATCTCTATAAAGCCCATTTAGACATGCACGTTTTAATCGAATCAAAACGATAACTAAATTTTATTAAAATCAAATTTTATGATTTCAAATATTTAATTATTAGCTTTTGAACAAAATTATACAGATTAATCCGAAATGTCCAGATTTTTACTCGGTTAAAATTTGAATGGAATCTCTATAAAGCCCATTTAGACATGCACGTTTTAATCCCAACAAAATGACAACCAAATGTTATTAAATAAAATTTTATGAGTTTAAATATTTAATTATGAGCTTTTGAACAAAATTATACAAATTAATCTCAAATTTAAAGGTTTTTACTCTGTTAAAATTCAAACGGATTCTCTATAGAGCACATTTAGATATGCTCGTATTAATCGTATAAAAACGACAACCAAATGTTATTAAATTAAATTTTATGAGTTCAAATAGTTAATTATAGGCTTTTGAACAAAATTATACAGATTAATCTCAAATTTTTCGCTTTTTACTCGGTTAAAATTCGAACGGAATCTCTATAAAGCCCATTTAGACATGCACATTTTAATAGCATCAAAACGACAACCAAATTTTATTAAAATCAAATTTTATGATTTCAAATATTTAATTATTAGCTTTTGAAAAAAATTATACAGATTAATCTAAAATTTTTAGAATTTTACTCGGTTAAAATTAGAACGGAATCTCTATAAAGCCTATTTAGACATGCACGTTGTAATCCCAACAAAACGACAAGCAAATGTTATTAAATCAAATTTTATGAGTTTAAATATTTAATTATGGGCTTCTGAACAAAATTATACAAATTAATCTCAAATTTTAAGGTTTTTACTCGGTTAAAATTCGAACGGATTCTCTATAGAGCACATTTAGACATGCTCGTATTAATCGCATCAAAACAACAACCAAATGTTATTAAATTAAATTTTATGAGTTCAAATAGTTAATTATAGGCTTTTGAACAAAATTATACAGATTAATCTCAAATTTTTCGCTTTTTACTCGGTTAAAATTCGAACGGAATCTCTATAAAGCCCATTTGACATGCACATTTTAATAGCATCAAAACGACAACCAAATTTTATTAAAATCAAATTTTATGATTTCAAATATTTAATTATTAGCTTTTGAAAAAAATTATACAGATTAATCTAAAATTTTCAGAATTTTACTCGGTTAAAATTAGAACGAAATCTCTATAAAGCCCATTTCGAAATGCACGTTTTAATCCCAACAAAACGATAACCAAATGTTATTAAATCAAATTTTATGAGTTTAAATATTTAATTATGGGCTTCTAAACAAAATTATACAAATTAATCTCTAATTTTAAGGTTTTTACTCGGTTAAAATTCGAACGGATTCTCTATAAAGCACATTTAGACATGCTCGTATTAATCGCATCAAAACAACAACCAAATGTTATTAAATTAAATTTTATGAGTTCAAATAGTTAATTATAGGCTTTTGAACAAAATTATACAGATTAATCTCAAATTTTCAGCTTTTTACGCGGTTAAAATTCGAACGAAATCTCTATAAAGCCCATTTAGACATGCACGTTTTAATTGCATCAAAACGACAACCAAATTTTATTAAAATCAAATTTTAGGAATTAAAATAATTAATTATTAGCTTTTGAACAAAATTATACAGATTAATCGGAAATTTTAAGAATTGTACTCGGTTAAAATTAGAACGGAATCTCTATAAAGCCCATTTAGACAAGCACGTTTTAATCCCAACAAAACGACAATCAAATGTTATTAAATCAAATTTTATGAGTTTAAATATTTAATTATGGGCTTTTGAACAAAATTATACATATTAATCTCAAATTTTAAGGTTTTTACTCGGTTAAAAATCAAACGGATTCTCTATTGAGCACATTTAGACATGCTCGTATTAATCGCATCAAAACGACAACCAAATGTTATTAAATTAAATTTTATGAGTTCAAATAGTTAATTATAGGCTTTTGAATAAAATTATAATGATTAATCTCAAATTTTATGCTTTTTACTCGGTTAAATTTCGAAGGGAATCTCTATAAAGCCCATTTAGACATGCTCGTATTAATCGCATCAAAACGACAACCAAATGTTATTAAATTAAATTTTATGAGTTCAAATAGTTAATTATTGGCTTTTGAACAAAATTATACAGATTAATCTCAAATTTTCAGCATCTTACTCGGTTAAAATTCGAACGAAATCTCTATAAAGCCCATTTAGAGATGCACGTTTTAATCGCATCAAAACGACAACCAAATTTTATTAAAATCAAATTTTATGATTTCAAATATTTAATTATTATCTTTTGAACAAAATTATACAGTTTAATTTGAAATTTTCAGAATTTTACTCGGTTAAAATTAGAACGAAATCTCAATAACGACCTTTTAGACATGCACGTTTTAATCCCAACAAAACGACAATCAAATGTTATTAAATCAAATTTTATGAGTTTAAATATTTAATTATGGTCTTCTAAACAAAATTATACAGATTAATCTCAAATTTTAAGGTTTTTACTCAGTTAAAATTCAAACGGATTCTCTATAGAGAATATTTAGACATGCTCGTATTAATCGCATCAAAACGACAACCAAATGTTATTAAATTAAATTTTATGAGTTCAAATAGTTAATTACAGGCTTTTGAACAAAATTTTACAAATTAATCTCAAATTTTTAGCTTTATACTCGGTGAAAACTCGGACGAAATCTCTATAAAGCCCATTTAGACATGCACGTTTTAATCGCATCAAAACGACAACCAAATTTTATTAAAATCAAATTTTACGATTTCAAATATTTAATTATTAGCTTTTGAACAAAATTATACAGATTAATCTGAAATTTTCAGAATTTTACTCGATTAAAATTTGAACGGAATCTCTATAAAGCCCATTTAGACATGCAAGTTTTAATCCCAACAAAACAACAACCAAATGTTATTAAATCAAACTTTATGAGTTTAAATATTTAATTATGGGCTTTTGAACAAAATTATACAGATTAATCTCAAATTTTAAGGTTTTTACTCGGTTAAAATTCAAACGGATTCTCTATAGAGAATATTTAGACATGCTCGTATTAATCGCATCAAAACGACAACCAAATGTTATTAAATTAAATTTTATGAGTTCAAATAGTTAATTATAGGCTTTTGAACAAAATTTTACAAATTAATCTCAAACTTTTAGCTTTTTACTCGGTTAAAATTCGAACAGAATCTCTATAAAGCCCATTTAGACATGCACGTTTTAATCGCATCAAAACGACAACCAAATTTTATTAAAATCAAATTTTACGATTTCAAATATTTAATTATTAGCTTTTGAACAAAATTATACAGATTAATCTGAAATTTTCAGAATTTTACTCGGTTAAAATTAGAACGGAATCTCTATAAAGCCCATTTAGACATGCACGTTTTAATCCCAACAAAACGACAACCAAATGTTATTAAATAAAATTTTATGAGTTTAAATATTTAATTATGGGCTTCTGAACAAAATTATACAAATTAATCTCAAATTTTAAGGTTTTTACTCGGTTAAAATTCGAATGGATTCTCTATAGAGCACATTTAGACATGCTCGTATTAATCGCATCAAAACGACAACCAAATGTTATTAAATTAAATTTTATGAGTTTAAATAGTTAATTATAGGTTTTTGAAAAAAATTATACAGATTAACCTCAAATTTTCAGCTTTTTACTCGGTTAAAATTCGAACGGAATCTCTATAAAGCCATTTTAGACATGCATATTTTAATCGCATCAAAACGACAACCAAATTTTATTAAAATCAAATTTTATGATTTCAAATATTGAATTATTAGCTTTTGAACAAAGTTATATAGATTAATCTAAAATTTTCAGAATTTTACTCGTTTAAAATTAGAACGGAATCTCTATAAAGCCCATTTAGACATGCACGTTTTAATCCCAACAAAACAACAACGAAATGTTATTAAATCAAATTTTATGAGTTTAAATATTTAATTATGGGCTTTTGAACAAAATTATACAGATTAATCTCAAATTTTAAGGTTTTTTCTCGGTTAAAACTTAAACGTATTCTCTATAGAGAACATTTAGACATGCTTGTATTAATCGTATCAAAACGAAAACCAAATGTTATTAAATTAAATTTTATGATTTCAAATAGTTAATTATAGGCTTTTTAACAAATTTATACAGATTAATCTCAAATTTTCACTTTTTATTCGGTTAAAATTCGAACGGAATCTATATAAAGCCAATTTAGACATGCACATTTAATCGCATCAAAACGATAACCAAATTTTATTAAAATCAAATTTTATGATTTCAAATATTTAATTATTAGCTTTTGAACAAAATTATACAGATTAATCCAAAATGTCCAGAATTTTACTCGGTTAAAATTTGAACGGAATCTCTATAAAGCCCATTTAGACATGCACGTTTTAATCCCAACAAAACAACAACCAAATGTTATTAAATCAAACTTTATGAGTTTAAATATTTAATTATGGGCTTTTGAACAAAATTATACAGATTAATCTCAAATTTTAAGGTTTTTACTCGGTTAAAATTCAAACGGATTCTCTATAGAGAATATTTAGACATGCTCGTATTAATCGCATCAAAACGACAACCAAATGTTATTAAATTAAATTTTATGAGTTCAAATAGTTAATTATAGGCTTTTGAACAAAATTTTACAAATTAATCTCAAATTTTTAGCTTTTTACTCGGTTAAAATTCGAACAGAATCTCTATAAAGCCCATTTAGACATGCACGTTTTAAGCGCATCAAAACGACAACCAAATTTTATTAAAATCAAATTTTACGATTTCAAATATTTAATTATTAGCTTTTGAACAAAATTATACAGATTAATCTGAAATTTTCAGAATTTTACTCGATTAAAATTAGAACGGAATCTCTATAAAGCCCATTTAGACATGCACGTTTTAATCCCAACAAAACGACAACCAAATGTTATTAAATGAAATTTTATGAGTTTAAATATTTAATTATGGGCTTCTGAACAAAATTATACAAATTAATCTCAAATTTTAAGGTTTTTACTCGGTTAAAATTCGAATGGATTCTCTATAGAGCACATTTAGACATGCTCGTATTAATCGCATCAAAACGACAACCAAATGTTATTAAATTAAATTTTATGAGTTTAAATAGTTAATTATAGGTTTTTGAAAAAAATTATACAGATTAACCTCAAATTTTCAGCTTTTTACTCGGTTAAAATTCGAACGGAATCTCTATAAAGCCATTTTAGACATGCATATTTTAATCGCATCAAAACGACAACCAAATTTCATTAAAATCAAATTTTATGATTTCAAATATTGAATTATTAGCTTTTGAACAAAGTTATATAGATTAATCTAAAATTTTCAGAATTTTACTCGTTTAAAATTAGAACGGAATCTCTATAAAGCCCATTTAGACATGCACGTTTTAATCCCAACAAAACAACAACCAAATGTTATTAAATCAAACTTTATGAGTTTAAATATTTAATTATGGGCTTCTGAAAAAAATTATACAGATTAATCTCAAATTTTAAGGTTTTTTCTCGGTTAAAACTTAAACGTATTCTCTATAGAGAACATTTAGACATGCTTGTATTAATCGTATCAAAACGAAAACCAAATGTTATTAAATTAAATTTTATGATTTCAAATAGTTAATTATAGGCTTTTTAACAAATTTATACAGATTAATCTCAAATTTTCACTTTTTATTCGGTTAAAATTCGAACGGAATCTATATAAAGCCTATTTAGACATGCACATTTAATCGCATCAAAACGATAACCAAATTTTATTAAAATCAAATTTTATGATTTCAAATATTTAATTATTAGCTTTTGAACAAAATTATACAGATTAATCCAAAATGTCCAGAATTTTACTCGGTTAAAATTTGAACGGAATCTCTATAAAGCCCATTTAGACATGCACGTTTTAATCCCAACAAAACAACAACCAAATGTTATTAAATCAAACTTTATGAGTTTAAATATTTAATTATGGGCTTTTGAAAAAAATTATACAGATTAATCTCAAATTTTAAGGTTTTTACTCGGTTAAAATTCAAACGGATTCTCTATAGAGAATATTTAGACATGCTCGTATTAATCGCATCAAAACGACAACCAAATGTTATTAAATTAAATTTTATGAGTTCAAATAGTTAATTATAGGCTTTTGAACAAAATTTTACAAATTAATCTCAAATTTTTAGCTTTTTACTCGGTTAAAATTCGAACAGAATCTCTATAAAGCCCATTTAGACATGCACGTTTTAATCGCATCAAAACGACAACCAAATTTTATTAAAATCAAATTTTACGATTTCAAATATTTAATTATTAGCTTTTGAACAAAATTATACAGATTAATCTGAAATTTTCAGAATTTTACTCGATTAAAATTAGAACGGAATCTCTATAAAGCCCATTTAGACATGCACGTTTTAATCCCAACAAAACGACAACCAAATGTTATTAAATGAAATTTTATGAGTTTAAATATTTAATTATGGGCTTCTGAACAAAATTATACAAATTAATCTCAAATTTTAAGGTTTTTACTCGGTTAAAATTCGAATGGATTCTCTATAGAGCACATTTAGACATGCTCGTATTAATCGCATCAAAACGACAACCAAATGTTATTAAATTAAATTTTATGAGTTTAAATAGTTAATTATAGGTTTTTGAAAAAAATTATACAGATTAACCTCAAATTTTCAGCTTTTTACTCGGTTAAAATTCGAACGGAATCTCTATAAAGCCATTTTAGACATGCATATTTTAATCGCATCAAAACGACAACCAAATTTTATTAAAATCAAATTTTATGATTTCAAATATTGAATTATTAGCTTTTGAACAAAGTTATATAGATTAATCTAAAATTTTCAGAATTTTACTCGTTTAAAATTAGAACGGAATCTCTATAAAGCCCATTTAGACATGCACGTTTTAATCCCAACAAAACAACAACCAAATGTTATTAAATCAAACTTTATGAGTTTAAATATTTAATTATGGGCTTCTGAAAAAAATTATACAGATTAATCTCAAATTTTAAGGTTTTTTCTCGGTTAAAACTTAAACGTATTCTCTATAGAGAACATTTAGACATGCTTGTATTAATCGTATCAAAACGAAAACCAAATGTTATTAAATTAAATTTTATGATTTCAAATAGTTAATTATAGGCTTTTTAACAAATTTATACAGATTAATCTCAAATTTTCACTTTTTATTCGGTTAAAATTCGAACGGAATCTATATAAAGCCTATTTAGACATGCACATTTAATCGCATCAAAACGATAACCAAATTTTATTAAAATCAAATTTTATGATTTCAAATATTTAATTATTAGCTTTTGAACAAAATTATACAGATTAATCCAAAATGTCCAGAATTTTACTCGGTTAAAATTTGAACGGAATCTCTATAAAGCCCATTTAGACATGCACGTTTTAATCCCAACAAAACAACAACCAAATGTTATTAAATCAAACTTTATGAGTTTAAATATTTAATTATGGGCTTTTGAACAAAATTATACAGATTAATCTCAAATTTTAAGGTTTTTACTCGGTTAAAATTCAAACAGATTCTCTTTAGAGCACATTTAGAGATGCTCGTATTAATTGCATCAAAACGACAACCAAATGTTATTAAATTAAATTTTATGAGTTCAAATAGTTAATTATAGGCTTTTGAACAAAATTACAATGATTGATCTCAAATTTTCAACTTTTTAGTCGGTTAAAATTCGAACGGAATCTCTATAAAGCCCATTTAGACATGCACATTTTAATCGCATCAAAACGACAACCAAATTTTATTAAAATCAAATTTTATGATTTCAAATATTTAATTATTAGATTTTGAACAAAATTACACAGATTAATCTGAAATTTTCAGAATTTTACTTGGTTAAAATTTGAACGAAATCTTTATAAAGCCCATTTCGACATGCACGTTTTAATCCCAACAAAACGACAACCAAATGTTATTAAATAAAATTTTATGAGTTTAAATATTTAATTATGGGCTTCTGAAAAAAATTATACAGATTAAACTCAAATTTTAAGGTTTTTACTCGGTTAAAATTCAAACGGATTCTATGAGAATATTTAGACATGCTCGTATTAATCGCATCAAAACGATAACCAAATGTTATTAAATTAAATTTTATGAGTTCAAATAGTTAATTATAGGCTTTTGAACAAAATTTTACAAATTAATCTCAAATTTTTAGCTTTTTACTCGGTTAAAATTGGAACAGAATCTCTATAAAGCCCATTTAGACATGCACGTTTTAATCGCATCAAAACGACAACCAAATTTTATTAAATTAAATTTTATGAGTTAAAAAGTTAATTATAGGTTTGTGAACAAAATTATACAGGTTAATCTGAAAATTTTCAGCTTTTTACTCGGTTAAAATTCGAACAAAATCTCTATAAAGCCCATTTAGACATGCACGTTTTAATCGCATCAAAACGGCAACCAAATTTTATTAAATCAAATTTTATGATTTTAAATATTTAATTATTAGCTTTTGAAAAAAATTATATAGATTAATCTGAAATTTTCAGAATTTTACTCGGTTAAAATTAGAACAAAATCTCTATAAAGCACATTTAGACATGCACATTTTAATCCCAACAAAACGACGACCAAATGTTATTAAATTAAATTTTATGAGTTCAAATAGTTAATTATAGGCTTTTGAACAAAATTATACAGATTAATCTCAAATTTTCAGCTTTTTACTCGGTTAAAATTCGAACGCAATCTCTATAAAGCCCATTTAGACATGCACGTTTTAATCGCATCAAAACGACAACCAAATTTTATTAAAATTAAATTTTATGATTTCAAATATTTAATTATTAGCTTTTGAACAAAATTATACAGATTAATCTGAAATTTTCAGAATTTTACTCGGTTAAAATTAGAACGGAATCCCTATAAAGCCCATTTAGACATGCACGTTTTAATCCCAACAAATTGACAACCTAATGTTATTAAATCAAATTTTATGAGTTTAAATATTTAATTATAGGCTTTTGAACAAAATTATACAGATTAATCTCAAATTTTTAGCTTTTTACTCGGTTAAAATAGGAACGGAATCTCTATAAAGCCCATTTACACATGCACGTTTTAAGTGCATCAAAACGACAACCAAATGTTATTACATTAAATTTTATGAGTTTAAAAAGTTAATTATAGGCTTATGAACAAAACTATAAAGATTAATCTCAAATTTTTAGCTTTTTACTCGATTAAAATTCGAACAGAATCTCTATAAAGCCCATTTAGACATGCTCGTTTTAATCGCATCAAAACGACAACCAAATTTTATTAAAATCAAATTTTATGATTTCAAATATTTAATTATTATCTTTTGAACAAAATTATATAGATTAATCTGAAATTTTTAGAATTTTACTCGGTTAAACTTAGAACGGAATCTCTATAAAGCCCATTTAGACATGCACGTTGTAATCCCAACAAAACGACAAGCAAATGTTATTAAATCAAATTTTATGAGTTTAAATATTTAATTATGGGCTTTTGAACAAAATTATACAGATTAATCTCAAATTTTATGGTTTTTACTCGGTTAAAATTCAAACGGATTCTCTATAGAGCACGTTTAGACATGCATGTATTAATCGCATCAAAACGATAATCAAATGTAATTAAATTAAATTTTATGAGTTTAAATAGTTAATTATAGGCTTTTGATCAAAATTAAACGGATTAATCTCAAATTTTAAGGTTTTTACTCGGTTAAAATTCGAACGGAATCTCTATAAAGCCCATTTAGACATGCACGTTTTAATCGCATCAAAATGACAACTAAATGTTATTAAATTAAATTTTTTGAGTAAAAAAAGTTAATTATAGGCTTCTGAACAAAACTATACAGATTAATCTCGAATTTTCAGCTTTTTACTCGGTTAAAATTCGAACGGAATCACTATAAAGCCCATTTAGACATGCACGTTTTAATCCCAACAAAACGACAACCAAATATTATTAAATCAAATTTTATGAGTTTAAATATTTAATTATGGGCTTTTGAACAAAATTATACAGATTAATCTCAAATTTTCAGCTTTTTTCTCGGTTAAAATAGGAACGGAATCTCTATAAAGCCCATTTAGACATGCACGTTTTAATCGCATCAAAACGAAAACCAAATGTTATTAAATCAAATTTTATGAGTTCAAAAAGTTAATTATAGAATTCTGAATAAAACTATACAGATTAATCTCAAATTTTCAGCTCTTTACTCGGTTAAAATTCGAACGGAATCTCTATAAAGCCCATTTAGACATGCACGTTTTAATCGCATCAAAACGACAACCAAATTTTATTAAAATCAAATTTTATGATTTGAAATATTTAATTATTAGATTTTGAACCAAATTATACATATTAATCTGAAATGTTCAGAAGTTTACTCGGTTAAAATTAGAACGGAATCTCTTTAAATCTAATTTAGACATGCTCGTATTAATCGCATCAAAACGACAACCAAATGTTATTAAATTAAATTTTATGAGTTCAAATAGTTAATTATAGGCTTTTGAACAAAATTATACAGATTAATCTCAAATTTTCAGCTTTGTACTCGGTTAAAATTCGAACGAAATCTCTATAAAACCCATTTAGACATGCACGTTTTAATCGCATCAAAACAACAACCAAATTTTATTAAAATCAAATTTTATGATTTCAAATATTTAATTATTAGCTTTTGAACAAAATTATATAGATTAATCTGAAATTTTCAGAATTTTACTCGGTTAAACTTAGAACGGAATCTCTATAAAGCCTATTTAGACATGCACGTTGTAATCCAACAAAACGACAAACAAATGTTACTAAATCAAATTTTATGAGTTTAAATATTTAATTATGGGCTTTTGAACAAAATTATAGAGATTAATCTCAAATTTTTAGCTTTTTACTCGGTTAAAATAGGAACGGAATCTCTATAAAGCCCATTTAGACATGCACGTTTTAAGCGCATCAAAACGACAACCAAATGTTATTACATTAAATTTTATGAGTTCAAAAAGTTAATTATAGGCTAATGAACAAAACTATAAAGATTAATCTCAAATTTTCAGCTTTTTACTCGGTTAAAATTCGAACAGAATCTCTATAAAGCCCATTTAGACATGCACGTTTTAATCGCATCAAAACGACAACCAAATTTTATTAAAATCAAATTTTATGATTTGAAATATTTAATTATTAGATTTTGAACAAAATTATATAGATTAATTTGAAATTTTTAGAATTTTACTCGGTTAAACTTAGAACGGAATCTCTATAAAGCCCATTTAGACATGCACGTTGTAATCCCAACAAAACGACAAACAAATGTTATTAAATCAAATTTTATGAGTTTAAATATTTAATTATGGGCTTTTGAACAAAATTATACAGACTAATCTCAAATTTTAAGGTTTTTACTCGGTTAAAATTCAAACAGATTCTCTATAGGGCACATTTATTCATGCCCGTTTTAATCGCATCAAAATGACAACCAAATGTTATTACATTAAATTTTATGAGTTCAAATAGTTAATTATAGGCTTGTGAACAAAATTTTACAGATTAATCTCAAATTTTTAGCTTTTTACGCGGTTAAAATTGGAACGAAATCTCTATAAAGCCCATTTAGACATGCACGTTTTAATCGCATCAAAACGACAACTAAATTTTATTAAAATCAAATTTTATGATTTCAAATATTTTATTATTAGCTTTTGAACAAAATTATACAGATTAATCTAAAATTTTCAGAATTTTACTCGGTTAAAATTTGAATGGAATCTCTATAAAGCCCATTTAGACATGCACGTTTTAATCCCAACAAAACGACAACCAAATGTTATTAAATCAAAATTTATGAGTTTAAATATTTAATTATGGGCTTTTGAACAAAATTATACAGATTAATCTCAAATTTTAAAGTTTTTACTCGGTTAAAATTCAAACGGATTATCTATAGAGCATATTTAGACATGCTCGTATTAATCGCATCAAAATGAGAACCAAATGTGATTAAATTAAATTTTATGAGTTCAAATAGTTAATTATAGGCTTGTGAACAAAATTATACAGATTAATCTCAAATTTTCATCTTTATACTCGGTTAAAACTCGAACGGAATCTCTATAAAACCCATTTAGACATGCACGTTTTAATCGCATCAAAACGACAACCAAATTTTATTAAAATCAAATTTTATGATTTCAAAATATTTAATTATTAGCTTTTGAACAAAATTATATAGATTAATCTGAAATTTTCAGAATTTTACTCGGTTAAAATTAGAACGGAATCTCTATAAAGCCCATTTAGACATGCACGTTTTAATCCCAATAAAACGACAACCAAATGTTATTAAATCAAATTTTATGAGTTTAAATATTTAATTATGGGCTTTTGAACAAAATTATACAGACAAATCTCAAATTTTAAGGTTTTTACTCGGTTAAAATTCAAACGGATTCTCTATAGAGCACATTTAGACATGCTCGTATTAATCGCATCAAAACGACAACCAAATGTTATTAAATCAAATTTTATGAGTTTTAATATTTAATTATGGGCTTTTGAGCAAAATTATACAGATTAATCTCAAATTTTTAGCTTTTTACTGGATTAAAATTGGAACGGAATCTCTATAAAGCCCATTTAGACATGCACGTTTTAATCGCATCAAAACGACAACCAAATTTTATTAAATTAAATTTTATGAGTTAAAAAGTTAATTATAGGTTTGTGAACAAAATTATACAGGTTAATCTGAAATTTTTCAGCTTTTTACTCGGTTAAAATTCGAACAGAATCTCTATAAAGCCCATTTAGACATGCACGTTTTAATCCCAACAAAACGACAATCAAATATTATTAAATCAAATTTTATGATTTTAAATATTTAATTATTAGCTTTTGAAAAAAATTATATAGATTAATCTGAAATTTTCAGAATTTTACTCGGTTAAAATTAGAACGGAATCCCTATAAAGCCCATTTAGACATGCACGTTTTAATCCCAACAAAATGACAACCTAATGTTATTAAATCAAATGTTATCAGTTTAAATATTTAATTATAGGCTTTTGAACAAAATTATACAGATTAATCTCAAATTTTAAGGTTTTTACATGGTTAAAATTCGAACGGAATCTCTATAAAGCCCATTTAGACATGCACGTTTTAATCGCATCAAAACGACAACCAAATATTATTAAAATCAAATTTTATGATTTCAAATATTTAATTATTAGCTTTTGAACAAAATTATACAGATTAATCTGAAATTTTAAGAATTTTACTCGGTTAAAATTAGAACGGAATCTCTATAAAACCCATTTATACATGCACGTTTTAATCCCAATAAAACGACAACCAAATGTTATTAAATCAAATTTTATGAGTTTAAATATTTAATTATGGGCTTTTGAACAAAATTATACAGATTAATCTTAAATTTTCAGCTTTTTTCTCGGTTAAAATAGGAACGGAATCTCTATAAAGCCCATTTCGATATGCACGTTTTAATCGCATCAAAACGAAAACCAAATGTTATTAAATCAAATTTTATGAGTTCAAAAAGTTAATTATAGGATTCTGAACAAAACTATACAGATTAATCTCAAATTTTCAGCTTTTTACTCGGTTAAAATTCGAACGGAATCTCTATAAAGCCCATTTAGACATGCACGTTTTAATCGCATCAAAACGACAACCAAATTTTATTAAAATCAAATTTTATGATTTGAAATATTTAATTATTAGATTTTGAACCAAATTATACAGATTAATCTGAAATATTCAGAAGTTTACTCGGTTAAAATAGGAACGGAATCTCTATAAATCCCATTTAGACATGCTCGTATTAATCGCATCAAAACGACAACCAAATTTTATTAAAATCAAATTTTATGATTTGAAATATTTAATTATTAGATTTTGAACCAAATTATACAGATTAATCTGAAATATTCAGAAGTTTACTCGGTTAAAATAGGAACGGAATCTCTATAAATCCCATTTAGACATGCTCGTATTAATCGCATCAAAACGACAACCAAATGTTATTAAATTAAATTTTATGAGTTCAAATAGTTAATTATTGGCTTTTGAACAAAATTATACAGATTAATCTCAAATTTTCAGCTTCTTACTCGGTTAAAATTCGAACGAAATCTCTATAAAGCCCATTTAGAGATGCACGTTTTAATCGCATCAAAACGACAACCAAATTTTATTAAAATCAAATTTTATGATTTCAAATATTTAATTATTAGCTTTTGAACAAAATTATAGAGTTTAATTTGAAATTTTCAGAATTTTACTCGGTTAAAATTAGAACGGATTCTCTATAAAGCTCATTTAGACTTGCACGTTTTAATCCCAACAAAACGAGAACCAAATATTATTAAATCAAATTTTATGAGTTTAAAAATTTAATTATGGGCTTTTGAACAAAATTATACAGATTAATCTCAAATTTTTAGCTTTTTACTCGGTTAAAATAGGAACGGAATCTCTATAAAGCCCATTTAGACATGCACGTTTTAAGCGCATCAAAACGACAACCAAATGTTATTACATTAAATTTTATGAGTTCAAAAAGTTAATTATAGGCTTATGAACAAAACTATAAAGATTAATCTCAAATTTTCAGCTTTTTACTCGGTTAAAATTCGAACAGAATCTCTATAAAGCCCATTTAGACATGCACGTTTTATTCGCATCAAAACGACAACCAAATTTTATTAAAATCAAATTTTATGATTTCAAATATTTAATTATTAGCTTTTGAACAAAATTATATAGATTAATCTGAAATTTTCAGAATTTTACTCGGTCAAAATTAGAACGGAATCTCTATAAAGCCCATTTTGACATGCACGTTTTAATCGCATCAAAACGAAAACCAAATGTTATTAAATCAAATTTTATGAGTTCAAAAAGTTAATTATAGGCTTATGAACAAAACTATAAAGATTAATCTCAAATTTTCAGCTTTTTACTCGTTTAAAATTCGAACAGAATCTCTATAAAGCCCACTTAGACATGCACGTTTTATTCGCATCAAAACGACAACCAAATTTTATTAAAATCAAATTTTATGATTTCAAATATTTAATTATTAGCTATTGAACAAAATTATATAGATTAATCTGAAATTTTCAGAATTTTACTCGGTTAAACTTAGAACGGAATCTCTATAAAGCCCATTTAGACATGCACGTTGTAATCCCAACAAAACGACAACCAAATGTTATTAAATAAAATTTTATGAGTTTAAATATTTAATTATGGGCTTTTGAACAAAATTATACAGACTAATCTCAAATTTTAAGGTTTTTACTCGGTTAAAATTCAAACAGATTCTCTATAGAGCACATTTAGACATGCCCGTATTAATCGCATCAAAATGACAACCAAATGTTATTAAATTATATTTTATGAGTTCAAATAGTTAATTATAGGCTTGTGAACAAAATTTTACAGATTGATCTCAAATTTTCACCTTTTTACTCGGTTAAAATAGGAACGGAATCTCTATAAAGCCCATTTAGACATGCACGTTTTAATCGCATCAAAACGACAACCAAATTTTATTCAAATCAAATTTTATGATTTCAAATATTTTATTATTAGCTTTTGAACAAAATTATACAGATTAATCTAAAATTTTCAGAATTTTACTCCGTTAAAATTAGAACGGAATCTCTATGAAGCCCATTAAGACATGCACGTTTTAATCCGAACAAAACGACAACCAAATATTATTAAATCAAATTTTATGAGTTTAAATATTTAATTATTTGCTTTTAAATAAAATTATACAGATTAATCTCAAATTTTAAGGTTTTTACTCGGTTAAAATTCGAACGGAATCTCTATAAAGCCCATTTAGACATGCACGTTTTAATCGCATCAAAACGACAACCAAATATTATTAAATTAAATTTTAGGAGTTCAAAAAGTTAATTATAGGCTTCTGAACAAAACTATATAGATTAATCCCAAATTTTCGGCTTTTTACTCGGTTAAAATTCGAACGGAATCACTATAAAACCCATTTAGACATGCACGTTTTAATCCCAACAAAACGACAACCAAATGTTATTAAATCAAATTTTATGAGTTTAAATATTTAATTATGGGCTTTTGAACAAAATTATACAGATTAATCTCAAATTTTCAGCTTTTTTCTCGGTTAAAATAGGAACGAAATCTCTATAAAGCCCATTTCGACATGCACGTTTTAATCGCATCAAAACGAAAACCAAATGTTATTAAATCAAATTTTATGAGTTCAAAAAGTTAATTATAGGATTCTGAACAAAACTATACAGATTAATCTCAAATTTTCAGCTTTTTACTCGGTTAAAATTCGAACGGAATCTCTATAAAGCCCATTTAGACATGCACGTTTTAATCGCATCAAAACGACAACCAAATTTTATTAAAATCAAATTTTATGATTTGAAATATTTAATTATTAGATTTTGAACCAAATTATACAGATTAATCTGAAATATTCAGAAGTTTACTCAGTTAAAATTAGAACGGAATCTCTATAAAGCTCATTTAGACATGCACGTTTTAATCCCAACAAAACGACAACCAAATGTTATTAAATCAAAATTTATGAGTTTAAATATTTAATTATGGGCTTTTGAACAAAATTATACATATTAATCTCAAATTTTAAAGTTTTTACTCGGTTAAAATTCAAACGGATTATCTATAGAGCATATTTAGACATGCTCGTATTAATCGCATCAAAACGAGAACCAAATGTGATTAAATTAAATTTTATGAGTTCAAATAGTTAATTATAGGCTTGTGAACAAAATTATACAGATTAATCTCAAATTTTCAGCTTTATACTCGGTTAAAACTCGAACGGAATCTCTATAAAACCCATTTAGACATGCACGTTTTAATCGCATCAAATCGACAACCAAATTTTATTAAATTAAATTTTATGAGTTAAAAAGTTAATTATAGGTTTGTGAACAAAATTATACAGGTTAATCTGAAAATTTTTAGCTTTTTACTCGGTTAAAATTCGAACAGAATCTCTATAAAGCCCATTTAGACATGCACGTTTTAATCCCAACAAAACGACAATCAAATATTATTAAATCAAATTTTATGATTTTAAATATTTAATTATTAGCTTTTGAAAAAAATTATATAGATTAATCTGAAATTTTCAGAATTTTACTCGGTTAAAATTAGAACGGAATCCCTATAAAGCCCATTTAGACATGCACGTTTTAATCCCAACAAAATGACAACCTAATGTTATTAAATAAAATGTTATCAGTTTAAATATTTAATTATAGGCTTTTGAACAAAATTAGACAGATTAATCTTAAATTTTCAGCTTTTTACTCGGTTAAAATTCGAACGGAATCTCTATAAAGCCCATTTAGACATGCACGTTTTAATCGCATCAAAACGGCAACCAAATTTTATTAAAATCAAATTTTATGATTTCAAATATTTAATTATTAGCTTTTGAACAAAATTATACAGATTAATCTCAAAATTTAAGGTTTTTACTCTGTTAAAATTCGAATAGATTCTCAATAGAGCATATTTAGACATGCTCGTATTAATAGCATCAAAACGACAACCAAATGTTATTAAATTAAATTTTATGAGTTCAAATAGTTAATTATAGGCTTGTGAACAAAATTATACAGATTAATCTCAAATTTTTAGCTTTTTACTCGGTTAAAATTCGAACGGAATCTCTATAAAGCCCATTTAGACATGCACGTTTTAACCGCATCAAAACGACAACCAAATTTTATTAAAATCAAATTTTATGATTTCAAATATTTATTTATTAGCTTTTGAACAAAGTTATACAGATTAATTTGAAATTTTCAGAATTTTACTCGGTTAAAATTAGAACGGATTCTCTATAAAGCTCATTTAGACTTGCACGTTTTAATCCCAACAAAACGAGAACCAAATGTTATTAAATCAAATTTTATGAGTTTAAATATTTAATTATGGGCTTTTGAATAAAATTATACAGATTAATCTCAAATTTTTTGCTTTTTACTCGGTTAAAATAGGAACGGAATCTCTATAAAGCCCATTTAGACATGCACGTTTTAAGCGCATCAAAACGACAACCAAATGTTATTACATTAAATTTTATGAGTTCAAAAAGTTAATTATAGCATTATGAACAAAACTATAAAGATTAATCTCAAATTTTCAGCTTTTTACTCGGTTAAAATTCGAACAGAATCTCTATAAAGCCCATTTAGACATGCACGTTTTAATCGCATCAAAACGACAACCAAATTTTATTAAAATCAAATTTTATGATTTGAAATATTTAATTATTAGATTTTGAACCAAATTATACAGATTAATCTCGAAATTTAAGGTTTTTACTCTGTTAAAATTCGAACAGATTCTCTATAGAGCATATTTAGACATGCTCGTATTAATCGCATCAAAACGACAACCAAATGTTATTAAATTAAATTTTATGAGTTCAAATAGTTAATTATAGGCTTGTGAACAAAATTATACAGATTAATCTCAAATTTTCAGCTTTATACTCGGTGAAAACTCGAACGAAATCTCTATAAAACCCATTTAGACATGCACGTTTTAATCGCATCAAAAGGACAACCAAATTTTATTAAAATCAAATTTTATGATTTCAAATATTTAATTATTAGCTTTTAAACAAAATTATATAAATTAATCTGAAATTTTCAGAATTTTACTCGGTTAAAATTAGAACGGAATCTCTATAAAGCCCATTTAGACATGCACGTTTTAATCCCAACAAAACGACAACCAAATGTTATTAAATCAAATTTTATGAGTTTAAATATTTAATTATGGGCTTTTAAATAAAATTATACAGATTAATCTCAAATTTTAAGGTTTTTACTCGGTTAAAATTCGAACGGATTCTCTATAGAGCACATTTAAACATGCTCGTATTAATCGCGTCAAAACGACAACCAAATGTTAATAAATTAAATTTTATGAGTTCAAATAGTTAATTATAGGCTTTTGAACAAAATTAGATAGATTAATCATAAATTTTCAGCTTTTTACTCGGTTAAAATTCGAACGGAATCTCTATAAAGCCCCTTTAGACATGCACGTTTTAATCGCATCAAAACGACAACCAAATTTAATTAAAATCAAATTTTATGATTTGAAATATTTAATAATTAGCTTTTGAACAAAATTATACAGATTAATCTCAAAATTTAAGGTTTTTACTCTGTTAAAATTCGAACGGATTCTCTATAGAGCACATTTAGACATGCTCGTATTAATAGCATCAAAACGACAACCAAATGTTATTAAATTAAATTTTATGAGTTCAAATAGTTAATTATAGGCTTTTGAACAAAATTATACAGATTAATCTCAAATTCTCAGCTTTTTACTCGGTTAAAATTCGAACGCAATCTCTATAAACCCAATTTAGACATGCACGTTTTAATCGCATCAAAACGACAACCAAATTTTATTAAAATCAAATTTTATGATTTCAAATATTTAATTATTAGCTTTTGAACAAAATTATATAGATTAATCTGAAATTTTCAGAATTTTACTCGGTTAAAATTAGAACGGATTCTCTATAAAGCTCATTTAGACTGGCACGTTTTAATCCCAACAAAACGAGAACCAAATGTTATTGAATCAAATTTTATGAGTTTAAATATTTAATTATGGGCTTTTGAATAAAATTATACAGATTAATCTCAAATTTTTAGCTTTTTACTCGGTTAAAATAGGAACGGAATCTCTATAAAGCCCATTTAGACATGCACGTTTTAAGCGCATCAAAACGAAAACCAAATGTTATTACATTTATTTTTATGAGTTCAAAAAGTTAATTATAGGCTTATGAACAAAACTATAAAGATTAATCTCAAATTTTCAGCTTTTTACTCGGTTAAAATTCGAACAGAATCTCTATAAAGCCCATTTAGACATGCACGTTTTAATCGCATCAAAACGACAACCAAATTTTATTAAAATCAAATTTTATGATTTGAAATATTTAATTATTAGCTTTTGAACAAAATTATACACATTAATCTCAAAATTTAAGGTTTTTACTCTGTTAAAATTCGAACAAATTCTCTATAGAGCATATTTAGACATGCTCGTATTAATAGCATCAAAACGACAACCAAATGTTATTAAATTAAATTTTATGAGTTCAAATAGTTAATTATAGGCTTGTGAACAAAATTATACAGATTAATCTCAAATTTTCAGCTTTATACTCGGTGAAAACTCGAACGAAATCTCTATAAAACCCATTTAGACATGCACGTTTTAATCGCATCAAAACGACAACCAAATTTTATTAAAATCAAATTTTATGATTTCAAATATTTAATTATTAGCTTTTAAACAAAATTATATAGATTAATCTGAAATTTTCAGAATTTTACTCGGTTAAAATTAGAACAGAATCTCTATAAAGCCCATTTAGACATGCACGTTTTAATCCCAACAAAACGACAACCAAATGTTATTAAATCAAATTTTATGAGTTTAAATATTTAATTATGGGCTTTTAAATAAAATTATACAGATTAATCTCAAATTTTAAGGTTTTTACTCGGTTAAAATTCGAACGGATTCTCTATAGAACACATTTAAACATGCTCGTATTAATCGCGTCAAAACGACAATCAAATGTTATTAAATTAAATTTTATGAGTTCAAATAGTTAATTATAGGCTTTTGAACAAAATTAGACAGATTAATCATAAATTTTCAGCTTTTTACTCGGTTAAAATTCGAACGGAATCTCTATAAAGCCCCTTTAGACATGCACGTTTTAATCGCATTAAAACGACAACCAAATTTAATTAAAATCAAATTTTATGATTTGAAATATTTAATTATTAGCTTTTGAACAAAATTATACAGATTAATCTCAAAATTTAAGGTTTTTACTCGGTTAAAATTCGAACGGATTCTCTATAGAACACATTTAAACATGCTCGTATTAATCGCGTCAAAACGACAATCAAATGTTATTAAATTAAATTTTATGAGTTCAAATAGTTAATTATAGGCTTTTGAACAAAATTAGACAGATTAATCATAAATTTTTAGCTTTTTACTCGGTTAAAATTCGAACGGAATCTCTATAAAGCCCCTTTAAACATGCACGTTTTAATCGCATTAAAACGACAACCAAATTTAATTAAAATCAAATTTTATGATTTGAAATATTTCATTATTAGCTTTTGAACAAAATTATACAGATTAATCTCAAAATTTAAGATTTTACTCTGTTAAAATTCGAACGGATTCTCTATAGAGCACATTTAGACATGCTCGTATTAATAGCATCAAAACGACAACCAAATGTTATTAAATTAAATTTTATGAGTTCAAAAAGTTAATTATAGGCTTATGAACAAAACTATAAAGATTAATCTCAAATTTTCAGCTTTTTACTCGGTTAAAATTCGAACATAATCTCTATAAAGCCCATTTAGACATGCACGTTTTAATCGCATCAAAACGACAACCAAATTTTATTAAAATCAAATTTTATGATTTGAAATATTTAATTATTAGCTTTTGAACAAAATTATACACATTAATCTCAAAATTTAAGGTTTTTACTCTGTTAAAATTCGAACAAATTCTCTATAGAGCATATTTAGACATGCTCGTATTAATCGCATCAAAACGACAACCAAATGTTATTAAATTAAATTTTATGAGTTCAAATAGTTAATTATAGGCTTGTGAACAAAATTATACAGATTAATCTCAAATTTTCAGCTTTATACTCGGTGAAAACTCGAACGAAATCTCTATAAAACCCATTTAGACATGCACGTTTTAATCGCATCAAAACGACAACCAAATTTTATTAAAATCAAATTTTATGATTTCAAATATTTAATTATTAGCTTTTAAACAAAATTATATAGATTAATCTGAAATTTTCAGAATTTTACTCGGTTAAAATTAGAACAGAATCTCTATAAAGCCCATTTAGACATGCACGTTTTAATCCCAACAAAACGACAACCAAATGTTATTAAATCAAATTTTATGAGTTTAAATATTTAATTATGGGCTTTTAAATAAAATTATACAGATTAATCTCAAATTTTAAGGTTTTTACTCGGTTAAAATTCGAACGGATTCTCTATAGAACACATTTAAACATGCTCGTATTAATCGCGTCAAAACGACAATCAAATGTTATTAAATTAAATTTTATGAGTTCAAATAGTTAATTATAGGCTTTTGAACAAAATTAGACAGATTAATCATAAATTTTCAGCTTTTTACTCGGTTAAAATTCGAACGGAATCTCTATAAAGCCCCTTTAGACATGCACGTTTTAATCGCATTAAAACGACAACCAAATTTAATTAAAATCAAATTTTATGATTTGAAATATTTAATTATTAGCTTTTGAACAAAATTATACAGATTAATCTCAAAATTTAAGGTTTTTACTCGGTTAAAATTCGAACGGATTCTCTATAGAGCACATTTAGACATGCTCGTATTAATAGCATCAAAACGACAACCAAATGTTATTAAATTAAATTTTATGAGTTCAAATAGTTAATTATAGGCTTTTGAACAAAATTATACAGATTAATCTCAAATTTTCAGCTTTTTACTCGGTTAAAATTCGAACGCAATCTCTATAAAGCCCATTTAGACATGCACGTTTTAATCGCATCAAAACGACAACCAAATTTTATTAAAATTAAATTTTATGATTTCAAATATTTAATTATTAGCTTTTGAACAAAATTATACAGATTAATCTGAAATTTTCAGAATTTTACTCGGTTAAAATTAGAACGGAATCTCTATAAAGCCCATTTAGACATGCACGATTTAATCCCATCTAAACGACAACCAAATGTTATTAAATTAAAATTTATGAGTTTAAATATTTAATTATGGGCTTTTGAACAAAATTATACAGATTAATCTCAAATTTTAAAGTTTTTACTCGGTTAAAATTCAAACGGATTTTCTATAGAGCATATTTAGACATGCTCGTATTAATCGCATCAAAACGACAACCAAATGTTATTAAATTAAATTTTATGAGTTCAAATAGTTAATTATAGGCTTGTGAACAAAATTATACAGATTAATCTCAAATTTTCAGCTTTATACTCGGTGAAAACTCGAACGAAATCTCTATAAAACCCATTTAGACATGCACGTTTTAATCGCATCAAAACGACAACCAAATTTTATTAAAATCAAATTTTATGATTTCAAATATTTAATTATTAGCTTTTAAACAAAATTATATAGATTAATCTGAAATTTTCAGAATTTTACTCGGTTAAAATTAGAACGAAATCTCTATAAAGCCCATTTAGACATGCACGTTTTAATCCCAACAAAACGACAACCAAATGTTATTAAATCAAATTTTATGAGTTTAAATATTTAATTATGGGCTTTTAAATAAAATTATACAGATTAATCTCAAATTTTAAGGTTTTTAGTCGGTTAAAATTCGAACGGATTCTCTATAGAGCATATTTAAACATGCTCGTATTAATCGCGTCAAAACGACAACCAAATGTTTTTAAATTAAATTTTATGAGTTCGAATAGTTAATTATAGACTTCTAAACAAAATTATACAGATTAATCTCAAATTTTCAGCTTTTTACTCGGTTAAAATAGGAACGGAATCTCTATAAAGCCCATTTAGACATGCACGTTTTAATCCCAACAAAACAACAACCAAATGTTATTAAATAAATTTTATGAGTTTAAATATTTAATTATGGGCTTTTAAAAAAAATTATACAGATTAATCTCAAATTTTAAGGTTTTTACTTGGTTAAAATTCGATCGGATTCTCTATAGAGCACATTTAGATATGCTCGTATTAATCGAATCAAAACGACAACCAAATGTTATTAAATTAAATTTTATGAGTTCAAATAGTTAATTATAGGCTTTTGAACAAAATTATACAAATTAATCTTAAATTTTCAGCTTTTTACTCGGTTAAAATTCGAACAGAATCTTTATAAAGCTCATTTAGACACGCACATTTTAATCCCAACAAAACGACAACCAAATTTTATTAAATCAAATTTTATGAGTTTAAATATTTAATTATTAGCTTTTGAACAAAATTATAGAGATTATTCTCAAATTTTAAGGTTTTTACTCGGTTAAAATTCGAACGGAATCTCTATAAATCCCATTTAGACATATGCTCCTATTAATCGCATCAAAACTACAACCAAATGTTATTAAATTAAATTTTATGAGTTCAAATAGTTAATTATAGGCTTTTGAACAAAATTATACAGATTAATCTCAAATTTTCAGCTTTTTACTGGGTTAAAATTCGAACGGAATCTCTATAAAGCCTATTTAGACATGCACGTTTTAATTGCATCAAAATAACAAACAAATTTTATTAAAATCAAATCTTATGATGTCAAATATTTAATTATTAGCTTCTGAACAAAATTATATAGATTGATCTGAAATTTTCAGAATTTTACTCGGTTAAAATTAGAATGAAATCTCTATAAAGCCCATTTAGACATGGACGTTTTAATCCCAACAAAACGACAACTAAATATTATTAAATCAAATTTTATGAGTTTAAATATTTAAGTATGGGCTTTTGAACAAAATTATACAGATTAATCTCAAATTTTAAGGTTTTTACTCGGTTAAAATTCAAACGGATTCTCTATAGAGCACATTTAGATATGCTCGTATTAATCGCATCAAAACGACAACCAAATGTTATTAAGTTAAATTTTATGAGTTCAAATCGTTAATTATAGGCTTTTGAACAAAATTATATAGATTAATCTCAAATTTTCAGCTTTTTACTCGGTTAAAATTCGAATAGAATCTATATAAAGCAAATTTAGACATGCACGTTTAAATCGCATCAAAACGACAACCAAATTTTATTAAAATCAAATTTTATGATTTGAAATATTTAATTATTAGCTTTTGAACCAAATTATACAGATTAAACTAAAATTTTCAGAATTTTACTCGGTTAAAATTAGAACGGAATCTATATAAAGCCCATTTAGACATGCACGTTTTAATCCCAACAAAATGATAACCAAATATTATTAAATCAAATTTTATGAGTTTAAATATGTAACATCCCAATTTTGGGGTTAGTAGTTTGGAGAATTCGAGTCGGTTTGAATCGGGTTCTCCGGTTCATTATTCTGGGAAAAAATAAATAAGAATATTTTAATTAGGAAATTAATAATTTTAGAATATGGTTTAAAATATTGACAATATGTTTCAAAGATTAAAAGAAAATAATTTGGACTTTATTTTGATTTTTAATTATGCTTAATTATGCGTAAATGACCAATTTGTAATTTTTGGAAAAATTGGAGGACTTATTTTGTAATTTTCGGAAATTTGATGTTTTAGTGACTAAATTGAAAAGCAAGCTAAACTTAGAATCCTTAGAGGGCCATAAACCCATTTCTAATTTTTAATAATGATTTATTCACCAAAATGTATTTTTAAATATTTTAATTAGAGATTTTTAATCATTTTCTCTCAAAACTACTTTTTCCTCATTTTTTCTCATCTTTTTCTCTTATTTCTCTCCACTTTCTCTCATCTTTTCTCTTCAATTCCTTGCTGATTTTTGCATCTTTCTCCATAAAGATTTTATCATTTTCATCATCTTTCCATCCTTTACAAAACCTAAGCATCAATTTTATCAAATCAACATCAAATTGCAAGGAATCAAGAAGAGGAAATTACATCATTTTTTGGTGAATAGATCTTGAAGGTAATTTTCTGGATTTTTATTCTTTTCTAAGGTTCTTTATTGAAATTCCCAAGTATTAGCTTGCTAATCTTTTAATAAAAACTTAATTCTATTTTTTTAATGTTAGATCTAGTGATTTTGTGAATGTTTTTGTGAAATCTTTTTGGATCTCATTCAATGCTGGAATTAGATGGATCCAATCATATTTTTATGTTAATTAAATGATTAATTGAGTCTTGATTTGATAGCACATTAATTTAATCCCGGAATAATACAATCGGTGTAGTTTTAAGGTGTTTTTCGGTTGTTTTATGGGCTGTTTTAGATGCTTTAATGTTGCTGGAGATATAAGGATGGTTTGGATGTGTTTTTGGATCATAATTGAAGTGGATTAGATGTTAGATTCATTAGGTTTTGGGCTGATGTTGTTCAGATGCGTTTTGGCTTAGTTTACGGTCTTTTCGGCTAAGTTTTTAGTAGTTTTATGGTGATCAGATATGGCTGTTGGTTTGAGCATGTTATGATGTGAGAATACTCTGTTTTTAATGTTGTAGAAGAGGTACAAGAAGGTGTTTGATTGCTGGTGCGTTGGCGCGATCATCAGATAGCGGGGAAAGCTCGTTTCGATTGTTGGTGAGTGATTACGGATTTAAAGCGAATCACGTTTGGTGCGGTTCTGTTTTGGGGACTATGGAAGAGTGTGAAAACCTTCCATAGTTCAAGAGTAAGTAAAGTAATTGTTTTTGATAAACCGATATGAGTTTCGGCTACATTTGATAAAGGCATTATGTTGATAATGCATGAGATTTATGGAAATGCATGAGCATGATTTGAAATGGTGCATACATGAGAATTACTTGCTGAAATGCATAGCTTATTAGCATCCATGATTATGGAAAATTATGAGAAATGATTTGGGATACAATATGGTTACTTGCCTATTATATGATGGTGCCTTTGGGCATGGCTTTTGGTTCATTTTTTGAACATATTATGCATGCATTATGAGCAGCAAGTTATATGATTTGAAATATAATATGGTTAATTGCCTTATACATGATGGTGCCTTTGGGCATGGCTTCGGTTCATTTGTTGAACATATTATGCATGCATTATGAGCAGCAAGTTATCATGCACATTTGATTATGATATTGACTTAGTGACACTAACTTTAGATTCGAATACGAATGACATGCCATTAGGATTGTCTTAAGTGCACTATAAAAAAAATTGAGAATATAGAATATTACCTACACATAAACAAGGATGACTTTGTGTCCAACCGTGCGTGGTAGAGCCGCCTACACGTAAACAAGGCTGACTTTGTGTCCGACCGTGCGTGTAGAGCTTGCCTATATGAAAATAAGGGTGACTTTGTGTCCGACTGTGCATATAGTTGACCCATACGTAAATAAGGGTGACTTTGTGTCCAACCGTGCGTAGTGGGGGTAACATGTATACAAGGGTGACTAAGTGTCCGCCCGATGCATGTTGAGACCAAGAGTCTCCAGTTATGAGAAAAAGGCTCCGTGTATTCGGTGAACTCAAGGTTCACATTAAAGTGGTCACTAGAATGCCAATATACATACATGAATTTGAGTAGAAGATTGTGCATCATTTATAAATTGTTTTGATAAGGTTATGTGAACTCAAGGATGCATTTGGTTTAAAGAACATGAGCATGAGATGTTAGCATGCATGATTTAATAATGTATTACAAACTATGGTTTCATCATGATTTTAAATAGATGCATTGATGATTTGTGTAGAGCTTCCTCACTAAGCATGTTTGCTTAAGCTCTCTTTTCATCCATGCAGAGAAACAAAGGCACTTGGAGCTTCGTTCGTGGCAAGGAAACCAAGGGGAAGAATCACTTGGAATTTGGTATGTTTTTGGCAAATAAAATGGGCAAGGCAATGTGTAACACAACCTATGTGAGGAGTGTGTACTTAGGCTTTGGTTTATGTTGTAATAAGACAATTAATGTATGATTGTTAATTGTGAGCTTTGGGATTGTATGGATTGTTGATGTGTGAACTTGCATGATTGTTATGTTGTTAATCATTCTCTAGGAAGTATGCCTATAGCTTGATTGATGTCCGTGACGTTATTGATTACGTGCCATATGTTGCTAATTAACTTTAGGATTGATGCATTCAGTGGTTCTAATTAATGGTTGAGTATTGAGTAGTTGGTGTGCACTTAGTGTAACGAAACTTTGGTTCCAGACCCAAAGTTTCGAAACCTTTGGGTGAAGGTTCCGAAACCTTTGTCAAATAGTTTCGAAACCTTCACAAGGTTTCGAAACCTTGCGGGCAGATTCAATTCTAGAGAGCTACTGGACGCGATAAGTTTCGAAACTTTCCAGGAAAGTTTCGAAACCTTTTACAAAAAGTTTCGGAACCTTTGGGAATGTTTCGAAACCTTTGATCACCAAGAATTGAAAGTTGCTAGAAATTATATTTCAGTCCCAGATATTTTCCTTTGTTCGATTAAGATTTAATTTCAAGATAGTGAACCTAAATTGGATGAAGTCCTTGTATTTTGGAAGATTTACATTTTGGTCGTTAAATTAGAGAAACATGCAATTGATGATGTTAGAATGATCCGTTTGAGTTGAAATTTACTATGAGGAACTCTTGTATGTTTAATTGATTATTGATGGAAAGAATTTCTACTTTACTAATTGAATCTAAAAGTTTTACATTTTAGTCCTTAATCTATGTTAGTGTTTAAACGGATGTTTGTTTTTAATTAATGTGTTACCGTTAATGCTTTATATGAGACCTTGTCACAAGGAATAAGATTGTGCATCTAGGTAAGATAAAATAAAAAAATATAACAGATTTTAAGATAGTTTATCGAATCGAACCTTCGAGGGTTTGGTTTGATATTCCCCGTGAACCCTCTATAAAGCCCATTTAGACATGCACGTTTTAATCGCATCAAAACGACAATCAAATGTTATTAAATTAAATTTTATGAGTTCAAAAAGTTAATTACCGGCTTCTAAACAAAACTATACAGATTAATCTCAAATTTTCAGCTTTTTACTTGGTTAAAATTCGAACAGAATCTCTATAAAGTCCATTTAGACATACACGTTTTAATCGCATCAAAACGACAACCAAATTTTATTAAAATCAAATTTTATGATTTCAAGTATTTAATTATTAGCTTTTGAACAAAATTATACAGATTAATCTGAAATTTTCAGAATTTTACTCGGTTAAAATTAGAACGGAATCTCTATAAATCCCATTTAGACATATGCTCGTATTAATCGCATCAAAACTACAACCAAATGTTATTAAATTAAATTTTATGAGTTCAAATAGTTAATTATAGGCTTTTGAACAAAATTATACAGATTAATCTCAAATATTCAGCTTTTTACTCGGTTAAAATTCGAACGGAATCTCTATAAAGCCCATTTAGACATGCACGTTTTAATCGCATCAAAACGACATCCAAATTTTATTAAAATCAAATTTTATGATTTCAAATATTTAATTATTAGCTTTTGAACAAAATTAGACAGATCAATCTAAAATTTTCAGAATTTTACTCGGTTAAAATTAGAACGGAATCTCTATAAAGCCCATTTAGACATGCACGTTTTAATCGTATCAAAATGACAACCAAATTTTATTAAAATCAAATTTTATGATTTCAAATATTTAATTATTAGCTTTTAAACAAAATTATACAGATTCATCTGAAATTTTCAGAATTTTACTCGGTTAAAATTAGAACGGAATCTCTATAAATCCCATTTAGACAAGCTCGTATTAGTCGCATCAAAACGACAACCAAATGTTATTAAATTTAATTTTATGAGTTCAAATTGTTAATTATAGGCTTTTGAACAAAATTATACAGATTAATCTCAAATTTTCAGCTTTTTACTCGGTTAAAATTCGAATGGAATCTCTATAAAGCCCATTTAGACATGCACGTTTTAATCGTATCAAAACGACAACCAAATGTTATTAAATTAAATTTTATGAGTTCTAAAAGTTAATTATAGGTTTCTGAATAAAATTATACAGATTAATCTGAAATTTCAGAATTTTACTCGGTTAAAATTAGAACAGAATCTCTATAAATCCCATTTAGACATGCACGTTTTAATCTCATCAAAACGACAACCAAATTTTATTTAAATCACTTTTTATGATTTCAAATATTTAATTATTAGCTTTTGAACAAAATTATACAGATTAATCTGAAATTTTGAGAATTTTACTCGGTTAAAATTAGAACGGAATCTCTATAAAGCCTATTTAGACATGCACGTTTTAATCCCTAAAAAATGACAATCAAATATTATTAAATCAAATTTTATGAGTTTAAATATTTAATTATGGGCTTTTGAACAAAATTATACAGATTAATCTCAAATTTTAAGGTTTTTACTCGGTTAAAATTAGAACGGATTCTCTATAAAGCCCATTTAGACATGCACGTTTTAATTGCATCAAAACGACAACCAAAGTTTATTAAAATCAAATTTTATGATTTCAAATATTTAATTATTAGCTTCTGAATAAAATTATAAAGATTAATCTGAAATTTTCAGAATTTTACTCGGTTAAAATTAGAACAGAATCTTTATAAAGCTCATTTAGACATGCACGTTTTAATCCCAACAAAATGACAACCAAATGTTATTAAATCAAATTTTATGAGTTTAAATATTTAATTATGGGCTTTTGAACAAAATTATACAGATTAATCTCAAATTTTCAGCTTTTTACTCAGTTAAAATAGGAACAGAATCTCTATAAAGCCCATTTAGACATGCACGTTTTAATCGCATCAAAACGACATCCAAATGTTATTAAATTAAATTTTATGTGTTCAAAAAGTTAATTACAGGTTTCTGAACAAAATTATACAGATTAATCTGAAATTTTCAGAATTTTACTCGGTTATAATTAGAACGGAATCTCTATAAATCCCATTTAGACATACACGTTTTAATCGCATCAAAACGACAACCAAATTTTATTAAAATCGAATTTTATGATTTCAAATATTTAATTATTAGCTTTTGAACAAAATTATACAGATTAATCTAAAATTTTCAGAATTTTACTCGGTTAAAATTAGAACGGAATCTCTATAAAACTCATTTAGACATGCACGTTTTAATCCCAACAAAACGACAACCAAATGTTATTAAATCAAATTTTATGAGGTTAAATATTTAATTAAGGGCTTTTGAACAAAATTATACAGATTAATCTCAAATTTTAAGGTTTTTACTCGGTTAAAATTCGAACGGATTCTCTATAAAGCCAATTTAGACATGTACGTTTTAATCCCAACAAAACGACAACCAAATGTTATTAAATCATATTTTATGAGTTTAAATATTTAATTATGGGGTTTGAATAAAATTATACAAATTAATCTCAAATTTTCAGCTTTTTACTCGGTTAAAATTGGAACAGAATCTCTATAAAGCCCTTTTAGACATGCACGTTTTAATCGCATCAAAACGATAACCAAATGTTATTAAATTAAATTTTATGATTTCAAATATTTAATTATTAGCTTTTGATCAAAATTATACACATTAATCTGAAATTTTCAGAATTTTACTCGGTTAAAATTCGAACGGAATCTCTATAAAACCCATTTAGACAAGCACATTTTAATCCCAACAAAACGACAACCAAATGTTATTAAATCAAATTTTATGAGTTTAAATATTTATTTACGGGCTTTTGAAGAAAATTATACACATTAATCACAAATTTTTAGCTTTTTAATCGGTTAAAATAGGAACGGAATCTCTATAAATCCCATTTAGACATGCATGTTTTAATCGCATCAAAACGACAACCAAATGTTATTAAATTAAATTTTATGAATTCAAAATGTTAATTATAGGCTTTTGAACAAAATTATACAGATTAATATCAAATTTTCAGCTTTTTACTCGGTTAAAATTCGAACGGAATCTCTATAAAGCCCATTTAGAGATGTACGTTTTAATCGCATCAAAACGACAACAAAATTTTATTAAAATCAAATTTTATGATTCCAAATATTTAATTATTAGCTTTTGAACAAAATTATACACATTAATCTGAAATTTTCAGAATTTTACTCGGTTAAAATTCGAACGGAATCTCTATAAAACCCATTTAGACATGCACGTTTTAATCCCAACAAAACGACAACCAAATGTTATTAAATCAAATTTTATGAGTTTAAATATTTAATTATTAGCTTTTGAACAAAATTATACAGATTAATCTCAAATTTTCAGCTTTTTACTCTGTTAAAATAGGAACGGAATCTCTATAAATCCCATTTAGACAAGCACGTTTTAATCGAATCAAAACGACAACCAAATGTTATTAAATTAAATTTTATGAGTTCAGAAAGTTAATTATAGGATTCTGAGCAAAACTATACAGATTAATCTCAAATTTTCAGCTTTTTACTTGGTTAAAATTCGAACAGAATCTCTATAAAGCCCATTTAGACATGCACGTTTTAATCGCATCAAAACGACAACCAAATTTTATTAAAATCAAATTTTATGATTTCAAATATTTAATTATTAGCTTTTGAACAAAATTATACAGATTCATCTGAAATTTTCAGAATTTTACTTGGTTAAAATTAGAACGGAATCTCTATAAATCCCATTTAGACATGCTCGTATTAGTCGCATCAAAACGACAACCAAATGTTATTAAATTTAATTTTATGAGTTCAAATTTTTAATTATAGGCTTTTGAACAAAATTATACAGATTAATCTCAATTTTTCAGCTTTTTACTCGGTTAAAATTCAAACAGAATCTCTGTAAAGCCCATTTAGAGATGCACGTTTTAATCGCATCAAAACGACAACCAAATTTTATTAAAATCAAATTTTATGATTTCAAATATTTAATTATTAGCTTTTGAACAAAATTATATAGATTCTTCTGAAATTTTCAGAATTTTACTCGGTTAAAATTAGAACGGAATCTCTATAAATCCCATTTAGACAAGCTCGTATTAGTCGCATCAAAACGACAACCAAATGTTATTAAATTTAATTTTATGAGTTCAAACTGTTAATTATAGGCTTTTGAACAAAATTATACAGATTAATCTCAAATTTTCATCTTTTTACTCGGTTAAAATTCGAACGGAATCTCTATAAAGCCCATTTAGAGATGCACATTTTAATCTCATCAAAACGACAACCAAATTTTATTAAAATCAAATTTTATGATTTCAAATATTTAATTATTAGCTTTTGAACAAAATTATACAGATTAATCTAAAATTTTCAGAATTTTACTCGGTTAAAATTAGAACGGAATCTCTATAAAACTCATTTAGACATGTACGTTTTAATCCCAACAAAACGACAACCAAATGTTATTAAATCAAATTTTATGAGGTTAAATATTTAATTATGGGGTTTGAACAAAATTATACAAATTAATCTCAAATTTTCAGCTTTTTACTCGGTTAAAATTAGAACGGAATCTCTATAAAGCCCTTTTAGACATGCACGTTTTAATCGCATCAAAACGACAACCAAATGTTATTAAATTAAATTTTATGATTTTAAATATTTAATTATTAGCTTTTGAACAAAATAATACAGATTAATCTAAAATTTTCAGAATTTTACTCGGTTAAAATTAGAACGGAATCTCTATAAAACTCATTTAGACATGCACGTTTTAATCCCAACAAAACAACAACCAAATGTTATTAAATCAAATTTTATGAGGTTAAATATTTAATTATGGGGTTTGAACAAAATTATACAAATTAATCTCAAATTTTCAGCTTTTTACTCGGTTAAAATTAGAACGGAATCTCTATAAAGCCCTTTTAGACATGCACGTTTTAATCGCATCAAAACGACAACCAAATGTTATTAAATTAAATTTTATGATTTCAAATATTTAATTATTAGATTTTGATCAAAATTATACACATTAATCTCAAATTTTCAGAATTTTACTCGGTTAAAATTCGAACGGAATCTCTATAAAACCCATTCAGACATGCACATTTTAATCCCAACAAAATGACAACCAAATGTTATTAAATCAAATTTTATGAGTTTAAATATTTAATTATGGGCTTTTGAAGAAAATTATACAGATTAATCATAAATTTTTAGCTTTTTACTCGGTTAAAATTCGAACGGAATCTCTATAAAGCCCATTTAGACATGCACGTTTTAATCGCATCAATACGACAACCAAATGTTATTAAATTAAATTTTATGAGTTCAGAAAGTTAATTATAGGTTTCTGAACAAAACGATATAGATTAATCTCAAATTTTCAGCTTTTTACTCGGTTAAAATTCTAACAGAATCTCTATAAAGCCCATTTAGACATGCACGTTTTAATCGCATCAAAACGACAACCAAATTTTATTAAAATCAAATTTTATGATTTCAAATATTTAATTGTTAGCTTTTGAACAAAATTATACAGATTAATCTGAAATTTTCAGAATTTTACTCGGTTAAAATTAGAACGGAATCTCTATAAAGCCCATTTAGACATGCTCGTATTAATCGTATCAAAACCACAACCAAATGTTATTAAATTAAATTTTATGGGTTCAAATTGTTAATTATAGGCTTTTGAACAAAATTATACAGATTAATCTCAAATTTTTAGCTTTTTACTCGGTTAAAATTCGAACGGAATCTCTATAAAGCCAATTTAGACATGTACGTTTTAATCCCAACAAAACGACAACCGAATGTTATTAAATCATATTTTATGAGTTTAAATATTTAATTATGGGGTTTGAACAAAATTATACAGATTAATCTCAAATTTTCAGCTTTTTAATCGGTTAAAATTGGAACGGAATCTCTATAAAGCCCATTTAGACATGCACGTTTTAATCCCAACAAAACGACTACCAAATGTTATTAAATCAAAATTTATGAGTTTAAATATTTAATTATGGGCTTTTGAACAAAATTATACAGATTAATCTCAAATTTTAAAGTTTTTACTTGGTTAAAATTCAAACGGATTTTCTATAGAGCATATTTAGACATGCTCGTATTAATCGCATCAAAACGAGAACCAAATGTTATTAAATTAAATTTTATGAGTTCAAATAGTTAATTATAGGCTTGTGAACAAAATTATACAGATTAATCTCAAATTTTCAGCTTTATACTCGGTGAAAACGCGAACGAAATCTCTATAAAACCCATTTAGACATGCACGTTTTAATCGCATCAAAACGACAACCAAATTTTATTAAAATCAAATTTTATGAGTTTAAATATTTAATTATAGGCTTTTGAACAAAATTATACAGATTAATCTCAAATTTTAAGGTTTTTACTCGGTTAAAATTCGAACGGATTCTCTATAAAGCCAATTTAGACATGTACGTTTTAATCCCAACAAAACGACAACCGAATGTTATTAAATCATATTTTATGAGTTTAAATATTTAATTATGGGGTTTGAACAAAATTATACAGATTAATCTCAAATTTTCAGCTTTTTAATCGGTTAAAATTGGAACGGAATCTCTATAAAGCCCATTTAGACATGCACGTTTTAATCCCAACAAAACGACAACCAAATGTTATTAAATCAAAATTTATGAGTTTAAATATTTAATTATGGGCTTTTGAACAAAATTATACAGATTAATCTCAAATTTTAAAGTTTTTACTTGGTTAAAATTCAAACGGATTTTCTATAGAGCATATTTAGACATGCTCGTATTAATCGCATCAAAACGAGAACCAAATGTTATTAAATTAAATTTTATGAGTTCAAATAGTTAATTATAGGCTTGTGAACAAAATTATACAGATTAATCTCAAATTTTCAGCTTTATACTCGGTGAAAACGCGAACGAAATCTCTATAAAACCCATTTAGACATGCACGTTTTAATCGCATCAAAACGACAACCAAATTTTATTAAAATCAAATTTTATGAGTTTAAATATTTAATTATGGGCTTTTGAACAAAATTATACAGATTAATCTCAAATTTTATGGTTTTTACTCGGTTAAAATTCGAACGGATTCTCTATAAAGCCCATTTAGACATGCACGTTTTAATCCCAACAAAACGACAACCAAATGTTATTAAATCAAATTTTATGAGTTTAAATATTTAATTATGGGCTTTTAAATAAAATTATACAGATTAATCTCAAATTTTAAGATTTTACTCGGTTAAAATTCGAACGGATTCTCTACAGAGCACATTTAAACATGCTCGTATTAATTGCGTCAAAACGACAACCAAATGTTATTAAATTAAATTTTATGAGTTCAAATAGTTAATTATAGGCTTTTGAACAAAATTAGACAGATTAATTATAAATTTTCAGCTTTTTACTCGGTTAAAATTCGAACGGAATCTCTATAAAGCCCCTTTAGACATGCACGTTTTAATCGCATCAAAACGATAACCAAATTTTATTAAAATCAAATTTTATGATTTGAAATATTTAATTATTAGCTTTTGAACAATATTATACAGATTAATCTCAAAATTTAAGGTTTTTACTCTGTTAAAATTCGAACGGATTCTCTATAGAGCACATTTAGACATGCTCGTATTAATAGCATCAAAACGACAACCAAATGTTATTAAATTAAATTTTATGAGTTCAAATAGCTAATTATAGGCTTTTGAACCAAATTATACAGATTAATCTCAAATTTTCAGCTTTTTACTCGGTTAAAATTCGAACGCAATCTCTATAAAGCCCATTTAGACATGCACGTTTTAATCGCATCAAAACGACAACCAAATTTTATAATTTTATGATTTCAAATATTTAATTATTAGCTTTTGAACAAAATTATATAGATTAATCTGAAATTTTCAGAATTTTACTCGGTTAAAATTAGAACAGAATCTCTATAAAGCCCATTTAGACATGCACGTTTTAATCCCAACTAAACGACAACCAAATTTTATTAAAATCAAATTTTATGATTTGAAATATTTAATTATTAGCTTTTGAACAAAATTATACAGATTAATCTCAAAATTTAAGGTTTTTACTCTGTTAAAATTCGAACGGATTCTATATAGAGCACATTTAGACATGCTCGTATTAATAGCATCAAAATGATAACCAAATGTTATTAAATTAAATTTTATAAGTTCAAATAGTTAATTATAGGCTTTTGATCAAAATTATACACATTAATTTGAAATTTTCAGAATTTTACTCGGTTAAAATTCGAACGGAATCTCTATAAAACCCATTTAGACATGCACATTTTAATCCCAACAAAACGATAACCAAATGTTATTAAATCAAATTTTATGAGTTTAAATATTTAATTATGGGCTTTTAAAGAAAATTATACAGATTAATCACAAATTTTCAGCTTTAAAATCGGTTAAAATAGGAACGGAATCTCTATAAATCCCATTTAGACATGCATGTTTTAATCGCATCAAAACGACAACCAAATGTTCTTAAATTAAATTTTATGAATTCAAAAAGTTAATTATAGGCTTCTGAACAAAACTATACAGATTAATCTCAAATTTTCAGCTTTTTACTCGGTTAAAATTCGAACAGAATCTCAATAAAGCCCATTTAGACATGCACGTTTTAATCGCATCAAAACGACAACCAAATTTTATTAAAATCAAATTTTATGATTTCAAATATTTAATTATTAGCTTTTGAACAAAATTATACAGATTAATCTGAAATTTTCAGAATTTTACTCGGTTAAAATTAGAACGGAATCTCTATAAATCCCATTTAGACATGCTCGTATTAATCGCATGAAAACGACAACCAAATGTTATTAAATTAAATTTTATGGGTTCAAATTGTTAATTATAGGCTTTTGAATAAAATTATACAGATTAATCTCAAATTTTCAGCTTTTTACTCGGTTAAAATAGGAACGGAATCTCTATAAATCCCATTTAGACAAGCACGTTTTAATCGCATCAAAACGACAACCAAATGTTATTAAATTAAATTTTATGAGTTCAGAAAGTTAATTATAGGCTTCTGAACAAAACTATACAGATTAATCTCAAATTTTTAGCTTTTTACTCGGTTAAAATTCGAACAGAATCTCTATAAAGCCCATTTAGACATGCACGTTTTAATCGCATCAAAACGACAACCAAATTTTATTAAAATCAAATTTTCTGATTTCAAATATTTAATTATTAGCTTTTGAACAAAATTATACAGATTAATCTGAAATTTTCAGAATTTTACTCGGTTAAAATTAGAACGGAATCTCTATAAATCCCATTTAGACATGCTCGTATTAATCGCATGAAAACGACAACCAAATGTTATTAAATCAAATTTTATGAGTTTAAATATTTAATTATGGGCTTTTAAATAAAATTATACAGATTAATCTCAAATTTTAAGATTTTACTCGGTTAAAATTCGAACGGATTCTCTACAGAGCACATTTAAACATGCTCGTATTAATTGCGTCAAAACGACAACCAAATGTTATTAAATTAAATTTTATGAGTTCAAATAGTTAATTATAGGCTTTTGAACAAAATTAGACAGATTAATTATAAATTTTCAGCTTTTTACTCGGTTAAAATTCGAACGGAATCTCTATAAAGCCCCTTTAGACATGCACGTTTTAATCGCATCAAAACGATAACCAAATTTTATTAAAATCAAATTTTATGATTTGAAATATTTAATTATGGTCTTTTGAACAAAATTATACAGATTAATCTCAAACTTTAAGGTTTTTACTCGATTAAAATTCGAACGGATTCTCTATAGAGAATATTTAGACATGCTCGTATTAATCGCATCAAAATAACAACCAAATGTTATTAAATCAAATTTTATGAGTTTAAATATTTAATTATGGGCTTTTGAACAAAATTATACAAATTAATCTCAAATTTTCAGCTTTTTACTCGGTTAAAATTCAAACGGAATATCTATAAAGCCTGTTTAGACATGCACGTTTTATTCGCATTAAAACGACAACCAAATTTTATTAAAATCAAATTTTTTGATTTCAAATTTTTAATTATTAGGTTTTGAACGAAATTATACAGATTAATCTGGAATTTTTAGAATTTTACTCGGTTAAAATTAGAATAGAATCTCTATAAAGCCCATTTAGACATGCACGTTTTAATCCCAATAAAACGACAACCAAATATTATTAAATCAAATTTTATGAGTTTAAATATTTAATTATGAGCTTTCAAAAAATATACGGATTAATCTTAGTAGCGAAGCTGTCCGTAATGAACAAATACACATGTTTATATTGGTTAAGCTTGAAAACTCTTGAAATAGATGATTGAAAATGTATTGATACATAGCTATTGTATATGGATTGTTAGATAACCCGAGAAAAGAAGTTGAAGAGCAAGAGAGGCTCAAAGTAACAAGGAAACGAGGCAAAGGTGTTGCAATCTACAACCCTTAGTAGCTTGGAGAATTGGTTAGTGTGGTAAACCTTAGGGTTAGGACCTAGGGTCCTAACCATCCTTTGTTAATTGAAATTGATATGCCATATAAATTGACTAATTCATATTCGGTAAAAAGGGAAGGAGGACTAATGTTAACTGACTTGTTTGATTGAATTGCTTGCTTGCTAGAGTATTAGAACTAGCTTAGCACATATGCATTGCTTGGAAATGCCGAGGTAAGTAACGGCACACGGCTATGAATGTCAGGTACGCAAACCATGCATGGAGCATGATTGTAATGATATGTTCATTGGTTGATAGCATGATATGCATGTTTTTGTTATTATGATGTACATGTATTGGTGACATGTTATGAACATTTGACTTCGTTAATGTGAATTGAATTGCTTAGAGGAAATGATTGAAGCATGATAAATTGCCTTTGTTATAGCTTGCATTGAATACTTGCTCATGAACTTGATTACATGATTTAAAAAGAAAAAAATGATCAAATGGATATTGAAATGATATTGAGCCTTGGTCTATAGTGGTCATAGGTAGTACAGCATGCCTAGGGTTTTGAGCTCATTGTTTAGTGATTAGCACTCTTGTTTAGTACTTCGGTACTCTTGTTTGGTACTATGGGTACCGTGATTTGGTGGTTAGTCACCAATTGTTAGATACCTTGGGTATCTCTTGTTAGTATCTTTATGATACTCTTGTTAGTGCCTTTGTGGTATTCTCTTTTAGTGTCTTCGTGACACTCTTGGTGACCCGCTTACCTTGTCCTACTATACCAAGGCAATACACGGAACTAAAATGAGAAATTAAAGATTAAATGTAAATTGAAGGTACATGCATTGGAATGTGATTATTGCTATGAGTAGCACTTGATTAAGAAATGATTATTGATATTGGAAAATGATTATATGGCTAAGTGTAGCCCTTGTTATGATTGATTATTGAACTTGAGAAATGAAAATGAGTAATGAGATAGGTGCATTGATTTTATGCTAGCTTGAGCATATTGAACATGACATTGATAGGAATGTTAGAAATGTAAGCATGAAAGCATGTTGCCTATGAAATTGGTTATTGTTGAACTTGTATATTCTAAGAACTAATGCCATGAATTATTATATTTGCTTGATTGAAGCAAGCCATTTGATATGCCATGATCTTGATATGATGATTGAATTGAGTATGTTGTTTGTTATATGTTTCATGTCTAATATGGTTAGACTAGGGTTGCCTCACTAAGTACTTCTTAGTACTTACACTCTCTTGTTTCCTCCTTCCCAAAACAACAGGTAATCGAGCTAGAGAGTTAGATCAAGATTGAACTGGAGCAAGGGCACAAAGCAAGCTAGAGTATGGTATTTTGAACTCATGTTAACTTCTAGTATGGTGGCATTAGTATTCATATTTTGTTAGTTCATTCATTTGAGGGCTTGACCCATGGCTTGTATATATTTGTGCATGTGACATGTTATTGACTTGGTTTGTAAGCCATAAGGCAACACCATGCTTTGATTAGCTTTTGACATGATTATGGATTGCTCATGGAACCTTAGCTAGCGTATTGTGTATTGACTTGCAAACGATGAGTCCTAGGGTCTAACATGTAGGTCATAGGCTAAGGTATGATTGATTAATGGCCATAGCCAAGGTAAGGTAGAATTGGACTAGAAAATGGCATGTGCATTGAATTGGATATTATGCAATAGTTAGGTTGTTAGTTGGAGCCTACACATGTTAAATTGATCCCTTAAGGTTAGAGATGGCCTAAGGTTGCACCTAGAGTGACCCTTGACACACGCATATGGTAGGTGTGTATACATTTAAGATAAAGATAAGTTAGTTAAATTGCCATGGAGTAAAATGAAACAACATAAGTGTTAGATTGTTCAATGGCTAAAATTAATGATGCTAGACTTAGTAAGTGGTCTAGGTAAGTTGCTAGGGTTGCCTAGTGTGTTGGATATGTCCCTTAAGGTCTAGTGGTGGTTGAGATTAAATGTAAGCCTATAGAAATGTGTCTAAGTGTTTAAAAGCTTGAAATTGCCCATTTCGAGCAGGGGTATCGATACCTCTAGCTTGGGTATCGATACCACCCTTGGCAGAAGCTTTTGGTATCGATGCTTGTTTCGATACCAAACCTTCATTCCTTAAGCCTTGAACTCATTAGGAAGTCCAGTATCGATACCTGGTTCGATACTGGAGCTTCCAGAAACTTTTGGTATCGATGCATGTATCGAAACAGGCTCCCCAGCCTTGGTCAATGAGTCAACGTAGGCAACCTGTATCGAAACCAGAATCAATACCCCTGTTCCGATACCTTCCTATAGGGGTATCGATACCTACAGCTAATAAAGTTAAATTTGAAAATGAAAATTAACTTGATCGAAAAGATAATAAATAAGGGGTGATTAAACTGATTGAAATGAGATCTATATTGGTACTTGAATTGATGGTACATTAACATTGAATGATGAGATAAATTGGAATGGTAGTTAAGTTAGAGTTAATGAGTACAATTGTAATTAAAAAGTTTTAAATTGGACTCAAAATAGGTAACCATTATACTTAATTGACTTAAATTAACTTACAATTTATCGAAATATTTTATAATTAAACACAAGATTGGTCTAAATTACAAGTACAAATGTCCGGTCGACACCTCCGTCTCCTAACCGAGGGCGAGGGTGTCACATTAATCTCAAATTTTCAGCTTTTTACTCGATTAAAATTTGAACGGAATCTCTATAAAGCCCATTTAGATATGCGGGTTTTAATCGCATCAAAATGACAACCAAATTTTATTAAAATCAAATTTTATGATTTCAAATAATTAATTATTAGCTTTTGAACAAAATTAAACACATTAATCTAAAATTTTCAGAATTTTACTTGGTTAAAATTAGAAAGGAGTCTCTATAAAGACCATTTAGACATACACGTTGTAATCCAACAAAACGACAACCAAATCTTATTAAATCAAATTTTATGAGTTTAAATATTTAATTATGGGCTTTTAAAAAAAATTATACAGAATAATCTCAAATTTTAAGGTTTTTACTCGGTTAAAATTCGAACGGATTCTCTATAGAGCACATTTAGACATGCTCGTATTAATCGCATCAAAACGACAACCAAATGTTATTAAATTAAATTTTATAAGTTCAAATATTAATTATAAGCTTCTGAACAAAATTATACAGATTAACCTCAAATTTTCAGCTTTTTACTCGGTTAAAATTCTAACGGAATCTCCATAAAGACTATTTAGATATGCACGTTTTAATCGCATCAAAATAACAACCAAATTTTATTAAAATAAATTTTTATGATTTCAAATATTTAATTATTAGCTTTTGAACAAAATTATACAGATTAATCTGAAATTTTCAGAATTTTACTCGGTTAAAATTCGAAAGGAATATCTATAAAGCCCATTTAGACATGCACGTTATAATCCCAACAAAACGACAACCAAATGTTATTAAATCAAATTTTATGAGTTCAAATATTTAATTGTGGGGTTTTGAACAAAATTATACAGATTAATCACAAATTTTAAGGGTTTTACTCGGTTAAAATTCAAAAGAATTCTCTATAGTGTACATTCAGACATGCTCGTATTAATCACATCAAAACGACAACCAAATGTTATTAAATTAAATTTTATGAGTTCAAATAGTTAATTATAGTCTTCTAAACAAAATTATACAAATTAATCTCAAATTTTCAGCTTTTTACTCGGTTGAAATTCGAACAAAATCTCTATAAAGCTTATTTAGACATGCATGTTTTAATCGCATCAAAACGATAACCAAATATTATTAAATCAAATTTTATGAGTTCAAATATTTAATTATGGGCTTTTAAACAAAATTATATAGATTAATCTCAAATTTTAAGGTTTTTACTTGGTTAAAATTCGAACGGATTCACTATAGAGCACATTTAGACATGCTCGTATTAATCGCATCAAAACGATAATCAAATGTTATTAAATTAAATTTTATGAGTTCAAATAGTTAATTATAGACTTTTGAAAAAAATTATACAGATTAATCTCAAATTTTCAGCTTTTTACTCGGTTAAAATTTGAACGAAATCTCTATAAAGCCCATTTAGACATGTACGTTTTAATCGTATCAAAACGACAACCAAATTTTATTAAAGTCAAATTTTATGATTTAAAATAATTAATTATTAGCTTTTAAACAAAATTATACAGATTAATCTGAAATTTTCAGAATTTTACTCAGTTAAAATTAGAACGGAATCTCTATAAAGCCCATTTAGACATGTACGTTTAAATCCCAACAAAACGACAACCAAATGTTATTAAATCAAATTTTTTGAGTTTAAATATTTAATTATGGGATTTTGAACAAAATTATACAGATTAATCTAAAATTTTAAGGTTTTTACTGTGCTAAAATTCGAACGGATTCTCTATAGAGCACATTTAGACGTGCTCGTATTAATCGCATCAAAACGACAACCAAATGTTATTAAATTAAATTTTATGAGTTCAAATAGCTAATTATAGGCTTTTGAACAAAATTATAAAGATTAATCTCAATTTTTCAGCTTTTTACTTGGTTAAAATTCGAACGGAATCTCTATAAAGCCCATTTAGACATGCACATTTTAATCGCATCAAAACGACAACCAAATTATTAAAATCAAATTTTATGATTTCAAATAATTAATTATTAGCTTTTGAACAAAATTATATAGATTAATCTTAAATTTTCAGAATTTTACTCGGTTAAAATTAGAACGGAATCTCTATAAAGCCCATTTAGACATGCACGTTTTAATCACAACAAAATGACACCCAAATGTTACTAAATCAAATTTTATGAGTTGAAATATTTAATTATGGGCTTTTGAACAAAATTATATAGATTAATCTCAAATTTTAAGGTTTATACTCGGTTAAAATTCAAACCGATTATCTATAGAGCATATTTAGACATGCTCGTATTAATCGCATCAAAACGACAACCAAATGTTATTAAATTAAATTTTATGAGTTCAAATTCTTAATTATAGGCATGTGAACAAAACTATACAGATTAATCTCAAATTTTCAGCTTTTTACTCGGTTAAAATTTGAACAGAATCTCTATAAAGCCCATTTAGACATGCCCGTTAATCGCATCAAAACCACAACTAAATTTTATTAAAATAAAATTTTATGATTTCAAATAATTAATTATTACCTTTTGAACAAAATTATACAGATTAATCTGAAATTTTCAGAATTTTACTCGGTTAAAATACGAAAAGAGTCTCTATAAAGCCCATTTAGACATGCACGTTTTAATCCCAACAAAACGACAACCAAATGTTATTAAATCAACTTTTATGAGTTTAAATATTTAATTATGGGCTTTTGAACAAAATTATATAAATTAATCTCAAATTTTAAGGTTTTTACTGTGTTAAAATTCGAACGGATTCTCTATAGAGCACATTTAGACATGCTCGTATTAATCGCATCAAAACGACAACCAAATGTTATTAAATTAAATTTTATGAGTTCAAATAGTTAATTATAGGCTTCTAAACAAAATTATACAGATTAATCTGAAAAATTCAGCTTTTTACTCGGTTAAAATTCGAACGGAATCTCTATAAAGCCCATTTATACATGCACGTTTTAATCGCATCAAAACGATAACCAATTTTTATTAAGTAAAATTTTATGAGTTCAAATATTTAATTATGGGATTTTAAACAAAATTATACAGATTAATCTCAAATTTTAAGGTTTTTACTCCGTTAAAATTTGAACGGATTCTCTATAGAGCATATTTAGACATGCTCGTATTAATCGCATCAAAACGACAACCAAATGTTATTAAATTAAATCTTATGAGTTTAAATAGTTAATTATAGGCTTTTGAACAATATTTTATAGATTAATCTCAAATTTTCAGATTTTTACTCGGTTAAAATTCGAACAGAATCTCTATAAACCCCATTTACACATGCACGTTTTAATCACATCAAAATGACAACCAAATTTTATTAAAATTAAATTTTATGTTTTAAAATATTTAATTATTAGGTTTTGAACAAAATTATATAGATTAATCTAAAATTTTCAGAATTTTACTCAGTTAAAATTAGAACGGAATCTCTATAAAGACCATTTAGACATGCACGTTTTAATCCAACAAAACGACAACCAAATTTTATTAAAATCAAATTTTATGATTTAAAATAATTAATTATTAGCTTTTGAACAAAATTATACATATTAATCACAAATTTTAAGGTTTTTACTCGGTTAAAATTTGAACGGATTCACTATAAAGCACATTTAGACATGCTCGTATTAATAGCATCAAAACGACAACCAAATATTATTAAATTAAATTTTATGAGTTCAAATAGTTAATTATAAACTTCTTAATAAAATTATACAGATTAATCTGAAATTTTCAGAATTTTACTCAGATAAAATTAGAACGGAATCTCTATAAAGCCCATTTAGAAATGCACGTTTTAATCCCAACAAAACGACAACCAAATGTTATTAAATCAAATTTTATGAGTTTAAATATTTAATTATGGGATTTTGAACAAAATTATAAAGATTAATCTAAAATTTTAAGGTTTTTACTGTGTTAAAATTCGAACGGATTCTCTATAGAGCAGATTTAGACATGCTTGTATTAATCGCATCAAAACGACAACTAAATGTTATTAAATTAAATTTTATGAGTTCAAATAGTTAATTATAGGCTTTTGAACAAAATTATAAAGATTAATCTCAATATTTCAGCTTTTTACTTGGTTAAAATTCGAACGGAATCTCTATAAAGCCCATTTAGACATGCACGATTTAATCGCATCAAAACGACAATCAGATTTTATTAAAATCAAATTTTATGATTTCAAATAATTAATTATTAGCTTTTGAACAAAATTATATAGATTAATCTGAAATTTTCAGAATTTTACTTAGTTAAAATTAGAACGGAATCTCTATAAAGCCCATTTAGACATGCACTTTTTAATCCCAATAAAACGACAACCAAATGTTATTAAATCAAATTTTATCAGTTTAAATATTTAATTATGGGATTTTGAACAAAATTATACAGATTAATCTAAAATTTTAAGGTTTTTACTCGGTTAAAATTCGAACGGATTCTCTATAGAGCATATTTAGACATGCTCGTATTAATCGCATCAAAACGACAACTAAATGTTATTAAATTAAATTTTTTGAGTTCAAAATGTTAATTATAGTCTTCTAAACAAAATTATACAAATTAATCTCAAATTTTCAGCTTTTTACTCGGTTAAAATTCGAACAAAATCTCTATAAAGCCTATTTAGACATGCATGTTTTAATCGTATCAAAACGATAACCAAATTTTATTAAATCAAATTTTATGAGTTCAAATATTTAATTATGTGGTTTTAAACAAAATTATATAGATTAATCTCAAATTTTAAGGTTTTTACTCGGTTAAAATTCGAACGGATTCACTATAGAGCACATTTAGACATGCTCGTATTAATCGCATCAAAACGATAATCAAATGTTATTAAATTAAATTTTATGAGTTCAAATAGTTAATTATAGGCTTTTGAACAATATTATACAGATTAATCTCAAATTTTTAGCTTTTTACTCGGTTAAAATTCGAACGGAATCTCTATAAAGCCCATTTATACATGCACGATTTAATCGCATCAAAACGACTATCAGATTTTATTAAAATCAAATTTTATGATTTCAAATAATTAATTATTAGCTTTTGAACAAAATTATACATATTAATCACAAATTTTAAGGTTTTTACTCGGTTAAAATTTGAACGGATTCACTATAAAGCACATTTAGACATGCTCGTATTAATCGCATCAAAACGACAATCAAATGTTATTAAATTAAATCTTATGAGTTCAAATAGTTAATTATAGGCTTTTGAACAAAATTATACAGATTAATCTGAAATTTTCAGAATTTTACTTAGTTAAAATTAGAACGGAATCTCTATAAAGCCCATTTAGACATGCACGTTTTAATCCCGATAAAACGACAACCAAATGTTTTTAAATCAAATTTTATGAGTTTAAATATTTAATTATGGGCTTTTGAACAAAATTATACAGATTAATCTCAAATTTTAAGGTTTTTGCTCGGTTAAAATTCGAACATATTCTCTATAGAGCACATTTAGACATGCTCGTATTAATCGCATCAAAACGACAGCCAAATGTTATTAAATTAAATCTTATGAGTTCAAATAGTTAATTATAGGCTTCTGAACAATATTATACAGATTAATCTCAAATTTTTAGCTTTTTACTCGGTTAAAATTCGAACGGAATCTCTATAAAGCCCATTTATACATGCACGTTTTAATCGCATCAAAACAATAACCAAATTTTATTAAGTCAAATTTTATGAGTTCAAATATTTAATTACGGGCTTTTAAACAAAATTATATAGATTAATCTCAAATTTTCAGATTTTTAATCGGTTAAAATTCGAACGGAATCTCTATAAAGCTCATTTACACATGCACGTTTTAATCACATCAAAACGACAACCAAATTTTATTAAAATCAAATTTTATGTTTTAAAATATTTAATTATTAGCTTTTGAACAAAATTATACAGATTAATCTAAAATTTTCAGAATTTTACTCAGTTAAAATTAGAACGGAATCTCTATAAAGACCATTTAGACATGCACGTTTTAATCCAACAAAACGACAACCAAATTTTATTAAAATCAAATTTTATGATTTAAAATAATTAATTATTAGCTTTTGAACAAAATTATACAGATTAATATCAAATTTTATGGTTTTTACTCGATTAAAATTTGAACGGATTCACTATAAAGCACATTTAGACATGCTCGTATTAATACCATCAAAACGACAACCAAATGTTATTAAATTAAATTCATGAGTTCAAATAGTTAAGTATAGACTTCTGAAAAAAATTATACAGATTAATCTCAAATTTTCAGCTTTTTACTCGGTTAAAATTTGAACGGAATCTCTATAAAGCCCATTTAGACATGCACATTTTAATCGCATCAAAACGACAACCAAATTTTATTAAAGTCAAATTTTATGATTTAAAATAATTAATTATTAGCTTTTGAACAAAATTATACAGATTAATCTGAAATTTTCAGAATTTTACTCAGTTAAAATTATAACGGAATCTCTATAAAGCCCATTTAGACATGCACGTTTTAATCCCAACAAAACGACAACCAAATGTTATTAAATCAAATTTTATGAGTTTAAATATTTAATTATGGGATTTTAAACAAAATTATACAGATTAATCTAAAATTTTAAGGTTTTTACTGTGTTAAAATTCGAACGGATTCTCTATAGAGCACATTTAGACATGCTCGTATTAATCGCATCAAAACGAGAACCAAATGTTATTAAATTAAATTTTATGAGTTCAAATTGTTAATTATAGTCTTCTAAACAAAATTATACAAATTAATCTCAAATTTTCAGCTTTTTACTCGGTTAAAATTCGAACAAAATCTATATAAAGCTTATTTAGACATGCATGTTTTAATCGTATCAAAACGATAACCAAATTTTATTAAATCAAATTTTATGAGTTCAAATAATTAATTATGGTCTTTTAAACAAAATTATATAGATTAATCTCAAATTTTAAGGTTTTTACTCGGTTAAAATTCGAACGGATTCACTATAGAGCACATTTAGACATGCTCGTATTAATCGCATCAAAACGATAATCAAATGTTATTAAATTAAATTTTATGAGTTCAAATAGTTAATTATAGACTTCTGAAAAAAATTATACAAATTAATCTCAAATTTTCAGCTTTTTACTCGGTTAAAATTTGAACGGAATCTCTATAAAGCCCATTTAGACATGCACGTTTTAATCCCAACAAAACGACAACCAAATGTTATTAAATCAAATTTTATGAGTTTAAATATTTAATTATGGGATTTTGAACAAAATTATACAGATTAATTTAAAATTTTAAGGTTTTTACTGTGTTAAAATTCGAACGGATTCTCTATAGAGCACATTTAGACATGCTCGTATTAATCGCATCAAAACGAGAACCAAATGTTATTAAATTAAATTTTATGAGTTCAAATTGTTAATTATAGTCTTCTAAACAAAATTATACAAATTAATCTCAAATTTTCAGCTTTTTACTCGGTTAAATTTCGAACAAAATCTCTATAAAGCTTATTTAGACATGCATGTTTTAATCGTATCAAAACGATAACCAAATTTTATTAAATCAAATTTTATGAGTTCAAATAATTAATTATGGGCTTTTAAACAAAATTATATAGATTAATCTCAAATTTTAAGGTTTTCACTCGGTTAAAATTCGAACGGATTCACTATAGAGCACATTTAGACATGGTCGTATTAATCGCATCAAAACGATAATCAAATGTTATTAAATTAAATTTTATGAGTTCAAATAGTTAATTATAGACTTCTGAAAAAAATTATACAAATTAATCTCAAATTTTCAGCTTTTTACTCGGTTAAAATTTGAACGAAATCTCTATAAAGCCCATTTAGACATGTACGTTTTAATCGCATCAAAACGACAACCAAATTTTATTAAAGTCAAATTTTATGATTTAAAATAATTAATTATTAGCTTTTAAACAAAATTATACAGATTAATCTGAAATTTTCAGAATTTTACTCAGTTAAAATTAGAACGGAATCTCTATAAAGCCCATTTAGAAATGCACGTTTTAATCCCAACAAAACGACAACCAAATGTTATTAAATCAAATTTTATGAGTTTAAATATTTAATTATGGGATTTTGAACAAAATTATACAGATTAATCTAAAATTTTAAGGTTTTTACTATGTTAAAATTCGAACGGATTCTCTATAGAGCACATTTAGACATGCTCGTATTAATCGTATCAAAACGACAACCAAATGTTATTAAATTAAATTTTATGAGTTCAAATACTTAATTATAGGGTTTTGAACAAAATTATAAAGATTAGTCTCAATTTTTCAGCTTTTTACTTGGTTAAAATTCGAACGGAATCTCTATAAAGCCCATTTAGACATGCACGATTTAATCGCATCAAAACGACAATCAGATTTTATTAAAGTCAAATTTTATGATTTAAAATAATTAATTATTAGCTTTTGAACAAAATTATACAGATTAATCTAAAATTTTCAGAATTTTACTCAGTTAAAATTAGAACGGAATCTCTATAAAGCCCATTTAGAAATGCACGTTTTAATCCCAACAAAACGACAACCAAATGTTATTAAATCAAATTTTATGAGTTTAAATATTTAATTATGGGCTTTTGAACAAAATTATACAGATTAATCTCAAATTTTAAGGTTTTTACTGTGTTAAAATTCGAACGGATTCTCTATAGAGCACATTTAGACATGCTCGTATTACTCGCATCAAAACGACAACCAAATGTTATTAAATTAAATTTTATGAGTTCAAATAGTTAATTATAGGATTTTGAACAAAATTATAAAGATTAATCTCAATTTTTCAGCTTTTTACTTGGTTAAAATTCGAACGGAATCTCTATAAAGCCCATTTAGACATGCACGATTTAATCGCATCAAAACGACAATCAGATTTTATTAAAATCAAATTTTATGATTTCAAATAATTAATTATTAGCTTTTGAACAAAATTATATAGATTAATCTGAAATTTTCAGAATTTTACTTAGTTAAAATTAGAACGGAATCTCTATAAAGCCCATTTAGACATGTACGTTTTAATCCCAATAAAACGACAACCAAATGTTTTTAAATCAAATTTTATGAGTTTAAATATTTAATTATGGGATTTTGAACAAAATTATATAGATTAATCTCAAATTTTAAGGTTTTTGCTCGGTCAAAATTCGAACATATTCTCTATAGAGCACATTTAGACATGCTCGTATTAATCGCATCAAAACGACAACCAAATGTTATTAAATTAAATCTGATGAGTTCAAAAAGTTAATTATAGGCTTCTGAACAATATTATACAGATTAATCTCAAATTTTTAGCTTTTTACTCGGTTAAAATTCGAACGGAATCTCTATAAAGCCCATTTAGACATGCACGTTTTAATCACATTAAAACGACAACCAAATTTTATTAAAATCAAATTTTATGATTTCAAATATTTAATTATTAGCTTTTGAACAAAATTATACAGATTAATCTAAAATTTTCAGAATTTTACTTAGTTAAAATTAGAATGAAATCTCTATAAAGCCCATTTAGACATGCACGTTAATCGCATCAAAACGACAACCAAATTTTATTAAAATCAAATTTTATGATTTCAAATAATTAATTATTACCTTTTGAACAAAATTATACAGATTAATCTGAAATTTTCAGAATTTTACTCGGTTAAAATTCGAAAAGAGTCTCTATAAAGCCCATTTAGACATGCATGTTTTAATCCAACAAAACGACAACCAAATGTTATTAAATCAAATTTTATGAGTTTAAATATTTAATTATTGGCTTTTGAAAAAAATTATACAGATTAATCTCAAATTTTAAGGTTTTTACTCGGTTAAAATTCGAACGGATTCTTTATAGAGCACATTTAGACATGCTCGTATTAATCGCATCAAAACGACAACCAAATGTTATTAAATTAAATTTTATGAGTTCAAATAGTTAATTATAGGCTTCTAAACAAAATTATACAGATTAATCTGAAATTTTCAGCTTTTTACTCTATTAAAATTCGAACGGAATCTCTATAAAGCCTATTTATACATGCACGTTTTAATCGCATCAAAACGATAACCAAATTTTATTAAGTCAAATTTTATGAGTTCAAATATTTAATTATGGGATTTTAAATAAAATTATACAGATTAATCTCAAATTTTATGGTTTTTACTCCGTTAAAATTCGAACGGATTCTCTATAGAGCACATTTAGACATTCTCGTATTAATCGCATCAAAACGACAACCAAATGTTATTAAATTAAATGTTATCAGTTTAAATAGTTAATTAAAGGCTTCTGAACAATATTTTACAGATTAATCTCAAATTTTCAACTTTTTACTCAGTTAAAATTTGAACGGAATCTCTATAAAGCCCATTTACACATGCACGTTTTAATCACATCAAAACGACAACAAAATTTTATTAAAATCAAATTTTATGATTTAAAATATTTAATTATTAGCTTTTGAACAAAATTATACAGATTAATCTCAATTTTTCAGCTTTTTACTCGGTTAAAATTAGAACGAAATCAATATAAAGCCCATTTAGACATGCACGTTTTAATCCAACAAAACGACAACCAAATTTTATTAAAATCAAATTTTATGATTTAAAATAATTAATTATTAGCTTTTGAACAAAATTATACAGATTAATCTCAAATTTTAAGGTTTTTACTCGGTTAAAATTCGAACGGATTCACTATAAAGCACATTTAGACATGCTCGTATTAATTGCATCATAACGACAACCAAATGTTATTAAATTAAATTTTATGAGTTCAAATAGTTAATTATAGACTTCTGAATAAAATTATATAGATTAATCTCAATTTTTCAGCTTTTTACTCGGTTAAAATTTGAACGGAATCTCTATAAAGCCCATTTAGATATGCACGTTTTAATCCCAACAAAACGACAACCAAATGTTATTAAATCAAATTTTATGAGTTTAAATATTTAATTATGAACTTTTGAACAAAATTATACAGATTAATCTCAAATTTTAAGGTTTTTACTCGGTTAAAATTTGACGGATTTTCTATAGAGCATATTTAGACATGCTCGTATTTATCGCATCAAAACGATAACCAAATGTTATTAAATTAAATTTTATGAGTTCAAATAGTTAATTATAGACTACTGAATAAAATTATACAGATTAATCTCAATTTTTCAGCTTTTTACTCGGTTAAAATTTGAACGGAATCTCTATAAAGCCCTTTTAGACATGCACGTTTTAATCCCAACAAAACGACAACCAAATGTTATTGAATCAAATTTTATGAGTTTAAATATTTAATTATGGGATTTTAAAAAAAATTATACAGATTAATCTCAAATTTTAAGGTTTTTACTCGGTTAAAATTAGAACGAAATCAATATAAAGCCCATTTAGACATGCACGTTTTAATCCAACAAAACGACAACCAAATTTTATTAAAATCAAATTTTATGATTTAAAATAATTAATTATTAGCTTTTGAATAAAATTATACAGATTAATCTGAAATTTTCAGAATTTTACTCAGTTAAAATTCGAAAGGAATCTCCATAAAGCCCATTTAGACATGCACGTTTTAATCCCAAAAAACGACAATCAAATGTTATTAAATCAAATTTTATGAGTTTAAATATTTAATTATGGGCTTTTGAACAAAATTATATAGATTAATCTCAAATTTTAAGGTTTTTACTCTGTTAAAATTGCAACGGATTCTCTATAGAGCATATTTAGACATGCTCGTATTAATCGCATCAAAACGACAATCAAATGTTATTAAATTAAATCTTATGAGTTCAAATAGTTAATTATAGGCTTCTGAACAATATTATACAGATTAATCTCAAATTTTCAGCTTTTTACTCTGTTAAAATTAGAACGGAATCTCTACAAAGCCCATTTAGACATGCACGTTTTAATCGCATCAAAACGATAACCAAATTTTATTAAATCAAATTTTAAGAATTCAAATATTTAATTATGGGCTTTTGAACAAAATTATACAGATTAATCTCAAATTTTAAGGTTTTTACTCGGTTAAAATTAGAACTAAATGTCTATAAAGCCCATTTAGACATGCACCTTTTAATTGCATTAAAACGACAACAAATGTTATTAAATCAAATTTAATTATTAGCTTTTTACTTGGTTAAAATTCGAACGGAATCTATATAAAGCTCATTTAAACATGCACGTTTTAATCGCATCAAAACGACAACCAAATTTTATTAAAATCAAATTTTATGATTTCAAATAATTAATTATTAGCTTTTGAACAAAGCTATACAGATTAATCTGAAATTTTCAGAATTTTACTCGGTTAAAATTAGAACGGAATCTCTATAAAGCCCATTTAGACATGCACGTTTTAATCCCAACAAAACGACAACCAAATGTTATTAAATCAAATTTTATGAGTTTAAATATTTAATTATAGGCTTTTGAAAAAAATTATACAGATTAATCTCAAATTTTAAGGTTTTTACTCGGTTAAAATTCGAACGGATTCTGTATAGAGCACATTTAGACATGCTCGTATTATTCGCATCAATACGACAACCAAATGTTATTACATTAAATTTTATGAGTTCAAATAGTTAATTATAGGCTTTCGAACAAAATTATACAGATTAATCTCAAATTTTCAGCTTTTTACTCGGTTAAAATTTGAACGGAATCTCTATAAAGCCCATTTAGACATGCACGTTTTAATCGCATCAAAACGACAACCAAATGTTATTAAATTAAATTTTATGAGTTCAAATAGTTAATTATAGGCTTGTGAACAAAACTATACAGATTAATCTCAAATTTTCAGCTTTTTACTCAGTTAAAATTCGAACGGAATCTCTATAAAGCCCATTTAGACATCCATGTTTTAATCGCATCAAAACGACAACAAAATTTTATTAAAATCAAATTTTATGATTTCAAATAATTAATTATTAGCTTTTGAACAAAATTATACATATTAATCTGAAATTTTCAGAATTTTACTCGGTTAAAATTCGAAAGGAATCTCTATAAAGCCCATTTAGACATGCACGTTTTAATCCCAACAAAACGATAACCAAATGTTATTAAATCAAATTTTATGAGTTTAAATATTTAATTATGAGCTTTTGAACAAAATTATACAGATTAATCTCAAATTTTAAGGTTTTTACTCGGTTAAAATTCCAACGGATTCTCTATAGATCACATCTAGACATGCTCGTATAAATCGCATCAAAATGACAACCAAATGTTATTAAATTAAATTTTATGAGTTCAAATAGTTGATTATAGGCTTTTGAACAAAATTATACAGATTAATCTCAATTTTTCAGCTTTTTACTTGATTAAAATTCGAACGGAATCTCTATAAAGCCCATTTAGACATGCACGTTTTAATTGCATCAAAACGACAACCAAATTTTATTAAAATCAAATTTTATGATTTCAAATAATTAATTATTTGCTTTTAAACAAAATTATACATATTAATCTGAAATTTTCAGAATTTTACTCGGTTAAAATTCGAAAAGAATCTCTATAAAGCCCATTTAGACATGCACGTTTTAATCCCAACAAAACGACAACCAAATGTTATCAGTCCAATAAGTACACATATACCAAATTCAATCGAGCATATATCAGTCCAATAAGTTTACATATACCAAGTCGAGTACACATACCAATTCAATATATAACAATTCAATTCAAGGTTCAACATGTGACAATCCGATTACACGTATCAATTTAATGTTCACTATATGACAATCCAAATACATGTAACAATCCAATGTTCAATATATGATAATCCGATAAGTAATATACCAATAACAAGTGCATTTTCATAACAAGTAATCATGCTTGCATTTAACTAACAATTATAGTGCAATTTAAATTCAAGTTAATTAAATCATTACAACTACCTTGGTATTTAGCTAGAAGATAATCGAATCTCTAACCAACTGTCGCCACAATATGCACCTATAGTGCTGGTCAAACCCTCCTACTGTCGCTAATGACAAAAACGTACCCTCCGTCTGTCGCCAATAAGGGCCATTTGCCCCGGACTGAAGTCCTACTCGATACAATGAGCTCTAGATTCTAAGGCATGCCCTCCTATCTAACTAACTAGCTACCAAGGTTGTCGATTATCAATTTAAGCATATCAATCTAATATTTAATATCATTTCAATTACACGGTCCTCATAGACCAAGCCTCTTAGGCCATTGTGCCTAGGCTCATAAGAATTCATTTCATGTCATTTCATATACATTACATTAAACATGCTAAACACAAGCAAAATCGGAACTTTAATTGCATGGAACAAATGCATGTACACGTACCTTACATCCCAAGCTTAAGCATGCCATTCATACCTCGGCATATGCAATACATGGGTATGAACAAACCAAAACAAATACTTAACAAGCAATTCATATTCAATCAACATGCTAACGAATAACATGGCAACAAGCAAGTTTTTAAAGCATTTCACTCTTCCCTTAAAGATTAGCCAAGTTTGTATTAAGTCATGTTTCATACCGATTTAATCATAAACAACAAAAATCAGAATTGGGTTAGGACCTAGTCCCAACCCCAAAGAAAGTCACACTCACAAACAATCCAAGCGAAACTCCTAGGGATTATGGATGGTTGGCCCCTTGCTCCTTTTGGCAAGCTCTTGCCTCAGCTCTTCCTCACTATCCAAATCTTTAGAAGCCTCTAAAACACACAAAAGCACTTACACATCATCAAAATATATTCGAACTACACATTTCATAATTAACAACTCTAAAACAACCAAAACAATAAAGTTACATTCCTGGACAAATTGTACAATGCTCACTAAACTATTTTTATCTTTTGATCCACATGTCCAAAATTTTCTCACTTGACCTCGTTGTAAAGCTAACGAAACCATCTTTTGAACCATATAAAACTTGAATTTTTCCTACAAACCCATCAATACAAGTTTTCAATTTAAAGACAAGGCAGTGCTGTTTCGGGACAGTCTGGACCAATCTTTTTGTTTCTCTTATATCTCCTAATTTACAAGGGCAAACGAGGTGAGGTTTTTTTTAATTAAAGTAGACTCATCCAAGTTCTAGACTGCTCAATTCCAGCCCTAAATTCCTTTTACATTATTCTAAGGAATTTTTTGAAGCTACTGTCCAAAACAGGGCCTGTTCTGGACAGATTTCACCTACATCAATTCTAGCTCAAGATTCATCAACCTTATCACCAATTCAACTCATCCAACACTTGTAAACTTTAGTAGACTCAATTTCAAGCATATTTTACCTATACAAACATTTTTAATTTTGCGTTTAAACAGAGTTTTCAGCTCAATCCATGAAGCTACCAAAATATCACCTATAAGCTAGTCCAAAGCACTTTACCAATTCTAACACTTCCTTTCCTTCATCTTTTCGACCAAAACACAAATAATTTAATTTCTTCACTCTTAAAACATTATCGTATGAATTAAATACTAAATTTCCAGATTCAACCAAAACAAATAAGTCCACCAACTTCTCAATTCTTGCAAAACAGTCCAAAATTACATTTATCACTTAATTTCCGAGCAACAATTTCTCATGCTTCTTCTAACCCCAAATCAGTCCATATATGAATATTTTAATCATCCTAACATCAAAATCCTTCCTAAATTTAACCATAAAACAGTCCCTATAATTTCCAAACCCATGCAACTTAGTCCTTAAGCTCAAAAACTCAACAAATGTAACAACATGAATTTTCCAACAACATGTATTCAACTTCTAACTTAAAAATAAACTAACTATGAACAATATATTAAATTTTCAGCCATGGAATTCAAACTAACAACCTTCAACTTCATTTTTAACTAAGCTTAGAAGAAAAAAAATACCTTACCTTCCTTGTTTTACCTCCCTAATCAAGAATCTTGCTTCAAACCTTCAAAATCTCACTTAAAACCTCACATGCAAGGCAAACAAAATTTTTTCTCTCAAGCTTTCTCCCATGGCCGGCCAAGAGAAGTGGAATGGGTGAAGAGGATGACAATTAGGATTTTCTCTCTCCCACTATCTCATATTTTCATTATTTTCCCCTTTTTCTTAATTTTTTTAATTCAAACAAAACTTTAATTAGGGGAAAAGGGGGGGCGGCCATATGGTGTCTTGCCATGTGTCCAAGGCCACCAATTTCTTAAAAATTTTTATGCAATCTCTCTTTTCTTGAATCTTCACTTTTTGGTCCTTTTTCAATTTGGCCTCTAATTTTCAAATTCATTTAATTTAGTCACTAAATTTTGAATTTTATTAAGCTCTAATTTAATTTATTTAGTCCTTAAATTCTAGGCTATGTTTAGGGTATTACAATTCTCCCCCCTCCCTTAAAGAAAATTCGTCCTCGAATTTATACCTGAAGGAAAAAGGTGTGGGTATTGCTCTCGCATAGTTGCTTCCGGTTCCCACGTGGCTTCCTCTACCTTGTGGTTTCTCCAAAGAACCTTCACGAGAGGAACAGACTTGTTTTGAAGTTTTCTGATTTCTCGGTCAAGAATCTGAACTGGTTCCTCTTCGTAAGATAAGTCCAGATTCAATTCCACATCCTCAGGTTCAAGAACATGTGAGGGATCCAATCTATACTTTCTGAGCATTGAGACATGGAAGACATTGTGAATCCTGTCAAATTCAGCAGGGAGTGCTAATCGGTAAGCTGCGAGACCAATCCTCTCAATAATCTCGAAAGGCGCGATGAAACGAGGGCTAAGCTTGCCCCTCTTCCCAAATCGAAAGATCTTCTTCCATGGCGATACTTTCAGAAAGACTTTATCTCCCACACTATACTGAATATCACTCCTTTTGAGATCCGCATAAGATTTTTGCCTATCAAAGGCCTGTTTCAATCTTGCATGAATAATCTTGACTTGCTCTTCAGTTTCCCGAAGCAATTGAGGCCCTAAAACTTTGCTTTCACCCAACTCGGACCAACATAAAGGAGTTCTGCACCTCCTACCATATAAAGCTTCAAACGGGGCCATTTGAATGGAAGCCTGATAGCTATTGTTATACGCAAACTCCACAAGAGGTAGGGATTTCTCCCAGTTCTTTCCGAAGTCTACAATACAAGCTCGAAACATATCCTCAAGGACTTGAATAACTCTCTCAGATTGTCCATCAGTCTGAGGATGGAAAGCTATACTCAAACGTACTCTAGTTCCCAAAGCTTCCTGTAATGATCTCCAGAACCGAGAGGTGAACTTAGAGTCTCGATCAGAGATGATAGAAGTGGGAATTCCATGCAGACGTACCACTTCACGAATATACAACTCAGCCAAGATATCTGAACTCATGTTTACTCTGATCGGGATGAAGTGAGCTGACTTAGTGAATTTGTCCATAATCACCCATATGGCATCATTCTTTCTCGGAGTTGACGGAAGACCCGTCACAAAGTCCATTGTGATCTTTTCCCATTTCCACTGAGGGATTTCCATTGGCTGAAGCAACCCAGCAGGGACTTCATGCTCAGCCTTTATTCTCTGACATGTCAAACATTTAGACACGAAGTCTGTGATGGCTGACTTTATGCTCGGCCACCAATACAATGGTTTCAAATCTTTGTACATCTTTATCGATCCAGGGTGAACCGATAAAGAACTTTGGTGGGCTTCTTGAAGTATTTCCCTTTTCAATTCTTCGTCATTAGGGACACAAACCCTATCTTTGAAGTACCGAATACCATTATCACGAATAGAGAAGTCCTGATTGGCCTTTGAATCAGGCTTTGACATGATAGCCTGAAGTTCAGAATCAATTTGCTGGAGGTCTTTGATCCGAGCAATCAAAGTAGATTGAACATGAAGTTCTGACAAGAATCCTCGCCTTCGATACACTCGAAGATGAGCATTAATAGCATTAGGAGCAAGAATTGGCTTGTGACTAAGAGCATCCGCAACCACATTGGCCTTGCCAGGATGATAGTCGATGATAAGATCATAATCTTTTAATAGCTCCATCCATCTTCTTTGTCTTAAGTTGAGATCTTTCTGAGTCAGAAGATACTTGAGGCTTTTGTGATCGGTGAACAAGTAGCACCTTTCACCATACAAATAATGCCTCCAGATTTTAAGTGCAAAAACAATCGCAGCTAGCTCAAGATCATGAGTGGGATAATTAAGTTCATGGGGTTTCAACTGTCGTGAGGCATATGCCACCACTTTCCCCTCTTGCATTAAGACACATCCTAATCCCAACTGCGATGCATCACTATACACGGTGTACTCCTTCCCTGATTCTAGCTGAATAAGAACAGGGGAATGAGTAAGAGTTTGCTTGAGCTGATCAAAGCTTCTCTGTTGTTTCTCTGACCAAACGAATGGCTCATCCTTTCGGAGCAGCTTTGTCAAGGGAGCAGCAATGGACGAGAATCCCTTAATGAAGCGCCTGTAATATCTGGCCAAACCGAGAAAACTTCTGATCTCACTGATATTCCTCGAAGGCCTCCAATCCAGAATGGTTTGTACCTTTCTCGCATCCACTTTGATTCCTTCTGCCGAAATGACATGGCCAAGGAATGAAACTTCCAATAGCCAGAACTCACACTTTGAGAACTTTGTAAACAACTGGCGTTCTCGAAGAGTTTGCAAGACAATTCGGAGATGCTCAGAATGTTCCTCCTTATTCCGGGAGTAGACAAGTATATCATCAATGAAAACCACAACAAACTTGTCCAAATAAGGCTTGAACATGCGGTTCATGAGGTCCATGAAAGTAGCCGGAGCATTTGTCAATCCGAATGGCATCACAAGGAACTCGAAATGACCATATCGAGTCCGGAAAGCTGTCTTAGGCACATCCTCATCCTTTATCTTCATCTGATAGTAACCTGACCGCAAGACAATCTTTGAGAACACTGCAGCATTCTTAAGCTGATCAAACAAGTCTTCAATTCTGGGCAAAGGATACTTATTCTTGATAGTGACTTTGTTCAACTGCCTATAATCAACACAAAGTCTCATTGAGCCATCTTTCTTCTTCACAAATAAGACTAGAGCACCCTAGGGAGATGAACTAGGTCTAATGAAACCCTTATCTTGCAGTTCCTGGAGTTGCTTCTTTAGCTCTTTCAACTCTATCGGTGCCATTCTATAGGGAGTGATGGACACCTAACTTGTCCCAGGCTGGACCTCAATTCCGAATTCCATTTCCCTGTTCGGAGGAAGACCAGAGAGTTCTTCGGGAAAAACATCAATAAACTCGGATACAATCGGAATAGTAGGCAACCCGAAGTCATACTCATCTTGTAATACCATGGCAGTAAACACTGACGTCGGTTTCTTGTCAATGAGTAAGATAGACTCCTTACCCAAACCCCGAAGGTAGAGTCTCCGATTTTGGCAATCAATCCAAGCCTCATGCTTAACCAACCAGTCTAAGCCCAGAACCAAGTCAAACTCATATGTCGGTAGCACAAACAAGTTAACCCAGAAAGGGACATTTCGAATTGTAACAGGGGAGCTCTTACAAACAAGATTAATATTTAATAAACCTCCTATAGGGTTTGACACTACAAGACCCCTAGTGACTACCTCAGGTTTCAGACTTGCTTTTGCAACCATAGCAGGGCAAATAAAGGAATGAGTAGACCCAGAATCAATCAAAGCATATGCAGGACTCGAATTTAATTCGATCATACCTGCGATTACATCCAGAGATTCCTCATCGTCTTTTCCTTTGATGTGGTAGATCCGTGCAGGAGCCCGAAATTCCTGGTGTGTGGCACTAGAAGGCTGGCCCTTATTCTTTCCCTGACTACCAAATTAAGCCTGTCTGGAACCATTGTTTCTGGCATATGGAGAAGCACTGTCCATAACAGAAGCTTTAGCAGGAACTTTGTTGGGATTCTGAGGACAGTTCCTGATATAGTGATCGGAAGCTCCGCACAAGTAGCACAGATTCTGCTGAGTCCTACACTGACCCGGATGATGTTTCTGGAAGAACTTGCAGGCAGGATACTGAGTGCCTCTGTTAGAATTTCCCGTGCTATCCACAGAAATGACCGGGGCTATGTGCCTAGATACTGTCTAAGGCTTCAGTATGTATCCATCTCTCTGAACAGAGGTATAGCCAGAAGGAGACTCCTTGGTCTGCTTTGACTTCTTGTTCTTCCACTGAGGCCTATCATCGGTTCTAGCTCGTTTGTCCTTCCAAGAACTACCACCCTTGCGTTTCTCGGAAGCTTTCATCTTTGCCTCTGTCGCAATGGCCCGATTCACCAAGTTCTAGAAGTCGGTAATCCCAAGGGCCGTAAACATTGGGCTCAACTCATCGTTAAGACCATCAGTGAATTTCCGGCATTTTTCTTCCTCGGTCTTAATGTACTCGGAGCCATACTTACAATATTTGCAGAAATCGGCCACATACTGCTCGATCGGCTGGTTGGCTTATTTCAGATACAAGAACTTCTTCCGGCGCTTGGCTAGATATTACTCACTGATATATTTCTTCTTAAATTCCTCGACGAAGAATTTCCATGTAACAGCTTCCGCCGGGGCAGTCAATGTAGTGGTTTCCCACCAACTCAGAGCTTCATCGGCCAACAGGGCTACGGCACACTCTAGCTTGTGCTCGTCCTAACAATGGAGCTGCTTGGTCAGAATCTAAGTAGTACGTTCTAACCAATACTCTGCATCCTCTGGTTTCTCCTCACTAATACCCGCAAATGTATAAGCTCGATACCGAGCAAGCTTATCTATCGGAGCACAACTGGGCGCATCAGGGGCAGGAGCATCTTGCTGATTCTGCTTCAGATTCACTAGAAGCTGATCGAACATCTCCTTCATGCTAAGGAGACCTTCCTGCTGGACGTTTTGAACTACCGAAATTCCCGGTTGAGGAGCAATAGGGGGCGGAGGAGGTGGAGCTTGTTGTGGAGGGTTCTGACCCATCTCCACACTATCTTCGTCGGTCGAAGAGGCTATGGGATTCGGGTCATCCACCGCCAACCTCATATCGGACATTCTACTATTGACAAATAAACAAGAAAGAGTTTAGATCGAGCAAGCACAAGCACATTATTATATATAACTCCTAGGTGGCATAGTTCGATCCTATATGATGCATGCGGACTCGGTTTTAGTCCTAGAATCCTAACCTAAACGCTCTGATACAAATTAAGTGTGACACCCCTACCTCGGGCCGGTAGGAAAGGGGTGTCACCAATCCTTGAGCACTCCGATAACCCGGCCCGAACAATGGTTTACCAACTTAACTTAACCTGAAAGTATTAATTTTAGGGGGTAAATTAAAACTTTTTCCTATTACTAGGCCTTTAAACCACTTAGCAACTTATATTCACTGCTAAACATTCCCGAAACCTATTGTTCATTCAATAGTTCTATGATTCATTTATCCATTTCATATAATAATATCAATTGTTCGTTCCATTTCATTCCATAACATGCAATCCATTACAAATATACATAACATATTAAACGTATCAAACATGTCATCATTCTTAAGTTATACAAATCTAAGCCCCAAGCTACCAAAATAATTCACTATATACAAACCGTCTAAAGTAATCAAAATGCATGGTCTAACTAAACAAGACTAGCCACCACTAGGAGATTTCAAAAAAAAACATACATGGCTTGTGCTGTTGCTGATCCGAACGACGGAAATCCGGGACCGAGCTATTAATTGATCGACTTGAAATGTTTGGGAAGAGAGAAGGGAGCGGGGGTAAGTACATAAGGTACTTAGTGAGGTAACAAAATAAAACAAAACAATCCAAGACAATCCAAACATGTATCATATGCCATGTTAAGTTCACATATACCATAACATACCAAGTTCAAGTACACATATACCAAATTCAATCGAGCATATATCAGTCCAATAAGTTTACATATACCAAGTCGAGTACACATACCAATTCAATGTATAACAATTCAATTCAAGGTTTAACATGTGACAATCCGATTACACGTATCAATTTAATGTTCACTATATGACAATCCAAATACATGTAACAATCCAATGTTCAATATATGACAATCCGATAAGTAATATGCCAATAACAAGTGCATTTTCATAACAAGTAATCATGCTTGCATTTAACTAACAATTATAGTGCAATTTAAATTCAAGTTAATTAAATCATTACAACCACCTTGGTATTTAGCTAGAAGATAATCGAATCTCCAACCAACTGTCGCCACAATATGCACCTATAGTGCTGGTCAAACCCTCCTACTGTCGCCAATGACCAAAAACGTACCCTCCGTCTGTCGCCAATAAGGGCCAATTACCCCGGACCGAAGTCCTACCCGATACAATGAGCTCTAGATTCTAAGGCATGCCCTCCTATCTAACTAACTAGCTACCAAGGTTGTCGATTATCAATTTAAGCATATCAATCTAATATTCAATATCATTTCAATAACACGATCCTCATAGACCAAGCCTCTTAGGCCATTGTGCCTAGGCTCATAAGAATTCATTTCATTTCATTTCATATACATTACATTAAACATGCTATGCACAAGAAAAATCAGAACTTTAATTGCACGGAACAAATGCATGTACACGTACCTTGCATCCCAAGCTTAAGCATGCCATTCATACCTCGGCATATGCAATGCATGGGTATGAACAAACCAAAACAAATACTTAACAAACAATTCATATTCAATCAACATGCTAACAAATAACATGGCAACAAGCAATTTTTTATAGCATTTCACTCTTCCCTTAAAGATTAGCCAAGTTTGTATTAAGTCATATTTCATACCGGTTTAATCATAAACAACAAAAATTAGAATTGGGTTAGGACCTAGTCCCAACCCCAAAGAAAGTCACACTCACAAACAATCCAAGCGAAACTCCTAGGGATTATGGATGGTTGGCCCCTTGCTCCTTCTTTTGGCAAGCTCTTGCCTCAGCTCTTCCTCTATCCAAATCTTTAGAAGCCTCTATAAAGCCCATTTAGACATGCACGTTTTATCGCATCAAAACGACAAACAAATGTTATTAAAATAAAATTCTATGATTTCAAATAATTAATTATTAGCTTTTGAAAAAAATTATGCAGATTAATCCGAAATTTTCAGAATTTTACTCGGTTAAAATTCGAAAGGAATCTCTATAAAGCCCATTTAGACATGCACATTTTAATCCCAACAAAACGACAACCAAATGTTATTAAATCAAATTTTATGAGTTTAAATATTTAATTATGGGATTTTGAACAAAATTATATAGATTAATCTCAAATTTTAACGTTTTTACTCGGTTAAAATTCAAAAGAATTCTCTATAGAGCACATTCAGACATGCTCGTATTAATTGCATCAAAACGACAACCAAATGTTATTAAATTAAATTTTATGAGTTCAAATAGTTAATTATATGCTTTTGAACAAAATTATACAAATTAATCTGAAATTTTCAGTTTTTTACTCGGTTAAAATTGGAACGAAATCTCTATAAAGCCCATTTAGACATACACTTTTTAATCGCATCAAAACGATAACCAAATGTTATTAAAATTAAATTTTATGATTTCAAATAATTAATTATTAGCTTTTGAACAAAATTATGCAGATTAATCTGAAATATTCAGAATTTTTCTCGGTTAAAATTCGAAAGGAATCTCTATAAAGCCCATTTAGACATGCACGTTTTAATCCCAACAAACAACAACCAAATGTTATTAAATCAAATTTTATGAGTTTAAATATTTAATTATGGGCTTTTGACAAAATTATACAGATTAATATCAAATTTTAAGGTTTTTACTCGGTTAAAATTCGAACGAATTCTCTATAGAGCACATTTAGACATGCAAGTATTAATCGCATCAAAACGACAACCAAATCTTATTAAATTAAATTTTATGAGTTCAAATAGTTAATTATAGGCTTTTGAACAAAATTATACAGATTAATATCAAATTTTAAGCTTTTTACTTTGTTAAAATTCGAATGGAATCTCTATAAAGCCCATTTAAACATGCACGTTTTAATCGTATCAAAACGACAACCAAATTTTATTAAAATCAAATTTTATGATTGCAAATAATTAATTATTATCTTTTGAACAAAATTATACAGATTAATCTGAAATTTTCAGAATTTTAATCGATTAAAATTCGAAAGGAATCTCTATAAAGCCCATTTAGGCATGCACGTTTTAATCCCAACAAAACAACAACAAAATGTTATTAAATCAAATTTTATGAGTTTAAATATTTAATTATGAGCTTTTGAACAAAATTATACAGATTAATCTCAAATTTTAAGGTTTTTACTCTGTTAAAATTCGAACGGATTCTCTATAGAGCATATTTAAACATGCTCGTATTAATCGCATTCAAACGACAACCAAATGTCATTAAATTAAATTTTATGAGTTCAAATAGTTAATTATATGCTTTTGAACAAAATAATAGAGATTAATGTCAAATTTTAAGGTTTGTACTTGGTTAAAATTCGAACGAAATCTCTAAAAAGCCCATTTAGACATGCATGTTTTACTCGCATCAAAACGACAACCAAATTTTATTAAAATCAAATTTTATGATTTCAAATAATTAATTATTAGCTTTTGAACAAAATTATAAAGATTAATCTGAAATTTTCAGAATTTTACTCGGTTAATATTAGAACGGAATCTCTATAAAGCCCATTTAGACATGCTCGTATTAATCGCAAAAAAACGACAACAAAATGTTATTAAATCAAATTTTATGAGATTAAATATTTAATTAGGGGTTTTTGAACAGAATTATGCAGATTAATCTCAAATTTTAAGGTTTTTACTCTGTTAAAATTCGAACGGATTCTCTATAGAGCATATTTAGACATGCTCGTATTAATCGCATCAAAACGACAACCAAATGTTATTAAATTAAATTTTATGAGTTCAAATAGTTAATTATAGGATTTTGAACAAAATTATAAAGATTAATCTCAAATTTTCAGTTTTTTACCCGGTTAAAATTGGAACAGAATCTCTATAAAGCCCATTTAGACATGCACGTTTTAATCGCATCAAAACGACAACCAAATGTTATTAAAATTAAATTTTATGATTTCAAATAATTAATTATTAGGTTTTGAACAAAATTATACAGATTAATCTGAAATATTCAGAATTTTTCTCGGTTAAAATTCGAAAGGAATCTCTATAAAGCCCATTTAGACATGCTCGTATTAATCGCAAAAAAACGACAACAAAATGTTATTAAATCAAATTTTATGAGATTAAATATTTAATTAGGGGCTTTTGAACAGAATTATGCAGATTAATCTCAAATTTTAAGGTTTTTACTCGGTTAAAATTAGAACGGATTCTCTATAGAGCATATTTAGACATGCTCGTATTAATCGCATCAAAACGACAACCAAATGTTATTAAATTAAATTTTATGAGTTCAAATAGTTAATTATAGGATTTTGAACAAAATTATAAAGATTAATCTCAAATTTTCAGTTTTTTACCCGGTTAAAATTGGAACAGAATCTCTATAAAGCCCATTTAGACATGCACGTTTTAATCGCATCAAAACGACAACCAAATGTTATTAAAATTAAATTTTATGATTTCAAATAATTAATTATTAGGTTTTGAACAAAATTATACAGATTAATCTGAAATATTCAGAATTTTTCTCGGTTAAAATTCGAAAGGAATCTCTATAAAGCCCATTTAGACATGCTCGTATTAATCGCAAAAAAACGACAACAAAATGTTATTAAATCAAATTTTATGAGATTAAATATTTAATTAGGGGCTTTTGAACAAAATTATGCAGATTAATCTCAAATTTTAAGGTTTTTACTCGGTTAAAATTAGAACGGATTCTCTATAGAGCATATTTAGACATGCTCGTATTAATCGCATCAAAACGACAACCAAATGTTATTAAATTAAATTTTATGAGTTCAAATAGTTAATTATAGGATTTTGAACAAGATTATACAGATTAATCTCAAATTTTCAGTTTTTTACCCGGTTAAAATTGGAACAGAATCTCTATAAAGCCCATTTAGACATGCACGTTTTAATCGCATCAAAACGACAACCAAATGTTATTAAAATTAAATTTTATGATTTCAAATAATTAATTATTAGGTTTTGAACAAAATTATGCAGATTAATCTGAAATATTCAGAATTTTTCTCGGTTAAAATTCGAAAGGAATCTCTATAAAGCCCATTTAGACATGCACGTTTTAATCCCAACAAAACGACAACCAAATGTTATTAAATCAAATTTTATGAGTTTAAATATTTAATTATGGGCTTTTGACAAAATTATACAGATTAATGTCAAATTTTCAGCTTTTTACTCGGTTAAAATTCGAACGAAATCTCTATAAAGCCCATTTAGACATGCACGTTTTAATCGCAACAAAACGAAAACCAAATTTTATTAAAATAAAATTTTATGATTGCAAATAATTAAATATTAGCTTTTGAACAAAATTATACAAATTAATCTCAAGTTTTCAGCTTTTTACTCCGTTAAAATTCGAACGGAATCTCTATAAAGCCCATTTAGACATGCACATTTTAATCGCATCAAAAAGACAACCAAATGTTATTAAAATTAAATTTTATGATTTCAAATAATTAATTATTAGCTTTTAAACAAAATTATGCAGATTAATCTGAAATATTCAGAATTTTTCTCGGTTAAAATTCGAAAGGAATCTCTATAAAGCGCATTTAGACATGCACGTTTTAATCCCAACAAAACGACAACCAAATGTTATTAAATAAAATTTTATGAGTTTAAATATTTATTTATGGGCTTTTGAACAAAATTATATAGATTAATCTCAAATTTTAAGGTTTTTACTCGTTTAAAATTCGAACGGACTCTCTATAGAGCACATTTAGACATGCTCGTATTAATCGCATCAAAACGACAACCAAATGTTATTAAATTAAATTTTATGAGTTCAAATAGTTAATTATAAGCTTTTGAACAAAATTATACATATTAATCTCAAATTTTCAGCTTTTTACTCGGTTAAAATTCGAACAGAATCTCTATTAATCTCGTTTAGACATGCAAGTTTTAATCGCATCAAAACGACAACCAAATTTTATTAAAATCAAATTTTACGATTTCAAATATTTAATTATTACCTTTTGAACAAAATTATACAGACTAATCTGAAATTTTCAGAATTTTACTCGGTTAAAATTAGAACGGAATCTGTTTAAAGCCCATTTAGACATGCACGTTTTAATCCCAACAAAACGACAAACAAATGTTGTTAAATCAAATTTTATGAGTTTAAATATTTAATTATGGGCTTTTGAACAAAATTATACAGATTAATCTAAAATTTTCAGAATTTTACTCGGTTAAAATTAGAACGGAATCTCCATAAAGCCCATTTAGACATGCACGGTTTAATTGCAACAAAACGACAACCAAATTTTATTAAAATCAAATTTTATGATTTCAAATATTTAATTATTAGCTTTTGAACAAAATTATACAGATTAATCTCAAATTTTCAGCTTTATACTCGGTGAAAACTCGAACGAAATCTCTATAAAACCCATTTAGACATGCACGTTTTAATCGCATCAAAACGACAACCAAATTTTATTAAAATCAAATTTTATGATTTCAAATATTTAATTATTAGCTTCTGAATAAAATTATAAAGATTAATCTGAAATTTTCAGAATTTTACTCGGTTAAAATTAGAACAGAATCTTTATAAAGCTCATTTAGACATGCACGTTTTAATCCCAACAAAATGACAACCAAATGTTATTAAATAAAATTTTATGAGTTTAAATATTTAATTATGGGCTTTTGAACAAAATTATACAGATTAATCTCAAATTTTCAGCTTTTTACTCAGTTAAAATAGGAACAGAATCTCTATAAAGCCCATTTAGACATGCACGTTTTAATCGCATCAAAACGACATCCAAATGTTATTAAATTAAATTTTATGTGTTCAAAAAGTTAATTACAGGTTTCTGAACAAAATTATACAGATTAATCTGAAATTTTCAGAATTTTACTCGGTTATAATTAGAACGGAATCTCTATAAATCCCATTTAGACATACACGTTTTAATCGCATCAAAACGACAACCAAATTTTATTAAAATCGAATTTTATGATTTCAAATATTTAATTATTAGCTTTTGAACAAAATTATACAGGTTAATCTAAAATTTTCAGAATTTTACTCGGTTAAAATTAGAACGGAATCTCTATAAAACTCATTTAGACATGCACGTTTTAATCCCAACAAAACGACAACCAAATGTTATTAAATCAAATTTTATGAGTTTAAATTTTTAATAATGGGCTTTTGAACAAAATTATACAGATTAATCTCAAATTTGAAGGTTTTTACTCGGTTAAAATTTGAACGGATTCTCTATAGAGCACCTTTAGACATAATCGTATTAATCGCATCAAAACGATAACCAATTGTTATTAAATTAAATTTTATGAGTTCAAATAGGTAATAATAGGCTTTTGAACAAAATTATACAGATTAATCTCAAATTTTCAGCTTTTTACTCGGTTAAAATTTGAACGGAATCTCTATAAATCCTATTTAGACATGCACATTTTAATCGCATCAAAATGACAACCAAATTTTATTAAAATCAAATTTTACGATTTCAAATATTTAATTATTAGCTTTTGAATAAAATTATACAGATTAATCTGAAATTTTCAGAATTTTACTCGGTTAAAATTGGAACGGAATCCCTATAAAGCCCATTTAGACATGCGCATTTTAATCCCAACCAAACGACAACCAAATGTTATTAAATCAAATTTTATGAGTTTAAATATTTAATTATAGGCTTTTGAACAAAATTATACAAATTAATCTCAAATTTTCATTTTTTTACTTGGTTAAAATTCGAACGGAATGTCTAAAAAGCCCATTTAGACATGCACGTTTTAATCGCATCAAAACGACAACCAAATTTTATTAAAATCAAATTTTATGATTTCAAATAATTAATTATTAGCTTTTGAACAAAATTATACAGATTAATCTGAAATTTTCAGAATTTTACTCGGTTAAAATTAGAATGGAATCTCTATAAAGCCCATTTAGACATCCACGTTTTAATCCCTATAAAACGACAACCAAATGTTATTAAATCAAATTTTAGGAGTTTAAATATTTAATTATGGGATTTTGAACAAAATTATACAGATTAATCTCAAATTTGAAGGTTTTTACTCGGTTAAAATTTGAACGGATTCTCTATAGAGCACCTTTAGACATAATCGTATTAATCGCATCAAAACGATAACCAATTGTTATTAAATTAAATTTTATGAGTTCAAATAGGTAATAATAGGCTTTTGAACAAAATTATACAGATTAATCTCAAATTTTCAGCTTTTTACTCGGTTAAAATTTGAACGGAATCTCTATAAATCCTATTTAGACATGCACATTTTAATCGCATCAAAATGACAACCAAATTTTATTAAAATCAAATTTTACGATTTCAAATATTTAATTATTAGCTTTTGAATAAAATTATACAGATTAATCTGAAATTTTCAGAATTTTACTCGGTTAAAATTGGAACGGAATCCCTATAAAGCCCATTTAGACATGCGCATTTTAATCCCAACCAAACGACAACCAAATGTTATTAAATCAAATTTTATGAGTTTAAATATTTAATTATAGGCTTTTGAACAAAATTATACAAATTAATCTCAAATTTTCATTTTTTTACTTGGTTAAAATTCGAACGGAATGTCTAAAAAGCCCATTTAGACATGCACGTTTTAATCGCATCAAAACGACAACCAAATTTTATTAAAATCAAATTTTATGATTTCAAATAATTAATTATTAGCTTTTGAACAAAATTATACAGATTAATCTGAAATTTTCAGAATTTTACTCGGTTAAAATTAGAATGGAATCTCTATAAAGCCCATTTAGACATCCACGTTTTAATCCCTATAAAACGACAACCAAATGTTATTAAATCAAATTTTAGGAGTTTAAATATTTAATTATGGGATTTTGAACAAAATTATACAGATTAATCTCAAATTTTAATGATTTTACTCGGTTAAAATTTGAACGGATTCTCTATAGAGCACATTTCGACATGCTCGTATTAATCGCATCAAAAGGACAACCAAATGTTATTAAATAAAATATTATGAGTTCAAATAGTTAATTGTAGGCTTTTGAACAAAATTATAAAGATTAATCTCAAATTTTCAGCTTTTTACTCGGTTAAAATTCGAACAGAATCTCTATTAATCCCATTTAGACAAGCAAGTTTTAATCGCATCAAAACGACAACCAAATTTTATTAAAATCAAATTTTATGATTTCAAATATTTAATTATTAGCTTTTGAACAAAATTATACAGATTAATCTAAAATTTTTAGAATTTTACTCGGTTAAAATTAGAACAGAATCTCTATAAAGCCCATTTAGACATGCACGTTTTAATCCCAACAAAACGACAACCAAATGTTATTAAATCAAATTTTATGAGTTTAAATATTTAATTATGGGATTTTGAACAAAATTATACAGATTAATCTCAAATTTGAAGGTTTTTACTCGGTTAAAATTTGAATGGATTCTCTATAGAGCACGTTTAGACATAATCGTATTAATCGCATTAAAACGATAACCAATTGTTATGGGCTTTTGAACAGAATTATATAAATTAATCTCAAATTTTAAGGTTTTTACTCGGTTAAAATTCGAACGAGTTCTCTATAGAGCACATTTATACATGCTCGTATTAATCGCATCAAAACGACAACCAAATATTATTAAATTTAATTTTATGAGTTCAAATAGTTAATTATAGGATTTTGAACAATATTATACAAATTAATCTCAAATTTTCAGTTTTTTACTCAGTTAAAATTCGAACGGAATCTCTATAAATCCCATTTAGACATGCACGTTTTATTCGCATCAAAACGATAATCAAATTTTTTTAAAATCAAATTTTATAATTTCGAATATTTAAATATTAGCTTTTGAACAAAATTATATAGATTAATCTGAAATTTTCAGAATTTTACTCGGTTAAAATTAGAACGGAATCTCTATAAAGCCCATTTAGACATGCACGTTTTAATCCCAACAAAACGACAACCAAATGTTATTAAATCGAATTTTATGAGTTTAAATATGTAATTATGGGCTTTTGAACAGAATTATACAAATTAATCTCAAATTTTAAGGCTTTTACTCGGGTAAAATTCGAACGGATTCTCTATAGAGCACATTTAGACATACTCGCATTAATCGCATCAAAATGACAATCAATTGTTATTAAATTATATTTTATGAGTTCAAATAGTTAATAATAGGCTTTTGAACAAAATTATAAAGATTAATCTCAAATTTTCAGCTTTTTACTCGGTTAAAATTCGAACGGAATCTCTATAAATCCTATTTAGACATGCACGTTTTAATCGCATCAAAATGACAACCATGCGCATTTTAATCCCAACAAAACGACAACCAAATGTTATTAAATCAAATTTTATGAGTTTAAATATTTAATTATAGGCTTTTGAACAAAATTATACAGATTAATCTCAAATTATAAGGTTTTTACTCGGTTAAAATTCGAACGGATTCTCTATAGAGAATATTTAGACATTCCCATATTAATCGCATCAAAACGACAACTAAATGTTTTTAAATTAAATTTTATGAGTTCAAATAGTCAATTATAGGCTTGTGAACAAAATTAGACAGATTAATCTCAAATTTTCAGCTTTTTACTCGGTTAAAATTTGAACGGAATCTCTATAAAGCCTATTTAGACATCCACGTTTTAATCGCATCAAAATGACAACCAAATTTTATTAAAATCAAATCAAAATGACAACCAAATGTTATACATGCTCGTATTAATCACATTTATAAAGCCTATTTTAGTCTCTATAGAGCACATTTATACATGCTCGTATTAGTCACATCAAAATGACAACCAAATGTTATTAAATTAAATTTTATGGGTTCAAATAGTTAATTATAGGCTTTTGAACAAAAATATACAGATTAATCTTAAATTTTCAGCTTTTTACTCGGTTAAAATTCGAACGGGATCTCTATTAATCTCATTTAGATATGCATGTTTTAATCGCATCAAAACGACAACCAAATTTTATTAAAATCAAATTTTATGATTTCAAATATTTAATTATTAGCTTTTGAACAAAATTATACAGATTAATCTGAAATTTTTAGAATTTTACTCGATTAAAATTTGAACGGAATCTCTATAAAGCCCATTTGGACATGCACATTTTAATCCCAACAAAACGATAACGAAATGTTATTAAATAGAATTTTATGAGTTTAAATATTTAATTATGGGCTTTTGAACATAATTATACAAATTAATCTCAAATTTTAAGGCTTTTACTCGGTTAAAATTTGAACGGATTCTCTATAGAGCACATTTAGACATGCTCGTATTAATCGCATCAAAACGACAACCAAATGTTATTAAATTAAATTTTATGAGTTCAAATAGTTAATTATAGGCTTTTGAATAAAATTATACAGATTAATCTCAAATTTTCAGCTTTTTACTCGGTTAAAATTTGAATGGAATTTCTATAAATCCCATTTAGACATGCACGTTTTAATCGCATCAAAATGACAACCAAATTTTATTAAAATCAAATTTTACGATTTCAAATATTTAATTATTAGCTTTTGAACAAAATTATACAGATTAATCTGAAATTTTCAGAATTTTACTCGATTAAAATTTGAACGAAATCTCTATAAAGCCCATTTGGACATGCACATTTTAATCCCAACAAAACGACAACCAAATATTATTGAATCAAATTTTATGAGTTCAAATATTTAATTATGGGCTTTTGAACAAAATTATATAGATTAATCTCAAATTTTAAGGTTTTTACTCGGTTAAAATTCGAACGGATTATCTATAGAGCACTTTTAGACATGCTCGTATTAATCGCATCAAAACGACAACCAAATGTTATTAAATTAAATTTTATGAGTTCAAATGGTTAATTATATGCTTTCGAACAAAATTATACAAATTAATCTTAAATTTTCAGCTTTTTACTTAGTTAAAATTCGACAACCAAATTCTATTAAAATCAAATTTTATGAGTTCAAATGGTTAATTATATGCTTTTGCCCATTTAGAAATGCACGTTTTAATCGTATCAAAATGATAACCAAATTCTATTAAAATCAAATTTTATGTTTTCAAATATTTAATTATTAGCTTTTGAACAAAATTATACTGATTAATCTCAAATTTTCAGTTTTTTACTCGGTTAAAATTCGAACGGAATATCTATAAAGCCCATTTAAACATGCACGTTTTAATCCCAACAAAACGACAACCAATGGTTATTAAACCAAATTTTATGAGTTTAAATATTTAATTATGGGCTTTTGAATAAAATTATACAGATTAATCACAAATTTTAAGGTTTTTACTCGGTTAAAATTCGAGGGGATTCTCTATAGAGCACATTTAGACATGCTCGTATTAATTACATCAAAACGACAATCAAATATTGTTAAATTAAATTTTATGAGCTCAAATAGTTAATTATAGGCTTATGAATAAAATTATATAGATTAATCTCCAATTTTCAGCTTTTTACTTAGTTAAAATTCGAACAAAATCTCTTCAAAGCTCATTTAGACATGCACGTTTTAATCCCAACAAAACGATAACCAAATGTTATTAAATAAAATTTTATGATTTCAAATACTTGATTATGGGCTTTCAAAAAAATATACGGATTAATCTCAAATTTTTAGCTTTTTACTCCGTTAAAATTAGAACGAAATCTCTATAAAGCCCATTTAGACATACACGTTTTAATCCCAACAAAACTACAACCAAATATTATTAAATCAAATTTTATAAGTTCAAATATTTAATTACGGGCTTTTGAACAAAATTATACAGATTAATCTCAAATTTTAAGGTTTTTACTCGGTTAATATTCGAAAGAATTCTCTATAGAGCATATTTAACGTGCTCGTATTAATCGCATTAAAACGACAACCAAATGTTATTAAATTAAATTTTATGAGTTCAAATAGTTAATTATATGCTTTTGAACAAAATTATACAGATTAATCTCAATTTTTCAGCTTTTTACTCGGTTAAAATTCGAACGGAATCTCTATAAAGCCCATTTAGGCATGCACGTTTTAATCGCATCAAAATGACAACCAACTTTTATTGAAATCAAATTTTATGATTTCAAATATTTAATTATTAGCTTTTGAACAAAATTATATAGATTAATCTGAAATTTTCGGAATTTTATATGGTTAAAACTCGAACGGAATCTCTATAAAGCCCATTTAGACATGCCCATTTTAATCGCATCAAAACGATAACCAAATTTTATTAAAATCAAATTTTATGATTTCAAATAATTAATTATTAGCTTTTTTACAAAATTATACCAATTAATCTGAAATTTTCATAATTTTACGCGGTTAAAATTAGAACGGGATCTCTATAAAGCCCATTTAGACATGTACGTTTTAATCCCAACAAAACGACAATCAAATGTTATTAAATCAAATTTTATGAGTTTAAATATTTAATTATGGGCTTTTGAACAAAATTATACAGATTAATCTAAAATTTTCAGAATTTTACTCGGTTAAAATTAGAACGGAATCTCCATAAAGCCCATTTAGACATGCACGGTTTAATTGCAACAAAACGACAACCAAATTTTATTAAAATCAAATTTTATGATTTCAAATTTTTAATTATTAGCTTTTGAACAAAATTATACAGATTAATCTGAAATTTTCAGAATTTTACTCGGTTAAAATTAGAACAGAATCTCTATAAAGCCCATTTGGACATGCACATTTTAATCCCAACAAAACGACAACCAAATATTATTGAATCAAATTTTATGAGTTCAAATATTTAATTATGGGCTTTTGAACAAAATTATATAGATTAATCTCAAATTTTAAGGTTTTTACTCGGTTAAAATTCGAACGGATTATCTATAGAGCACTTTTAGACATGCTCGTATTAATCGCATCAAAACGACAACCAAATGTTATTAAATTAAATTTTATGAGTTCAAATAGTTAATTATAGGATTTTGAACAAAATTATACAAATTAATCTTAAATTTTCAGCTTTTTACTCAGTTAAATTCGAACAGAATATCTATAAAGCTCATTTAGACATGCCCGTTTTAATCGCATCAAAATGACAACCAAATTTTATTAAAATCAAATTTTATGATTTCAAATATTTAATTATTAGCTTTTGAACAAAATTATACAGATTAATCTGAAATTTTCAGAATTTTACTCGATTAAAATTTGAACGGAATCTCTATAAAGCCCATTTGGACATGCACATTTTAATCCCAACAAAACGATAACGAAATGTTATTAAATCGAATTTTATGAGTTTAAATATTTAATTATGGGCTTTTGAACAGAATTATACAAATTAATCTCAAATTTTAAGGCTTTTACTCGGTTAAAATTTGAACGGATTCTCTATAGAGCACATTTAAACATGCTCGTATTAATCGCATCAAAATGACAACCAAATGTTATTGAATTAAATTTTATGACTTCAAATAGTTAATTATGGGCTTCTGAACAATATTATTCAAATTAATCTCAAATTTTCAGTTTTTTACTCGGTTAAAACTCGAATGGAATCTCTATAAAGCCCATTTAGACATACCCATTCTAATCGCATCAAAACGACAACCAAATTTTATTAAAATCAAATTTTATGATTTCAAATAATTAATTATTAGCTTTTTTACAAAATTATACAGATTAATCTGAAATTATTAGAATTTTACTCGGTTAAAATTAGAACGGAATCTCTATAAAGCCCATTTAGATATACACGTTTTAATCCCAACAAAACAACAACCAAATATTATTAAATCAAATTTTATGAGTTTAAATATTTAATTATGGGCTTTTGAACAAAAGTATACAGATTAATCTCAAATTTTAAGGTTTTTACTCGGTTAAAATTCGACCGGATTTTCTATAGAGCACATTTAGACATGCTCGTATTAATCGCATCAAAACGGCAACCAAATGTTATTAAATTAAATTTTATGAGTTCAAATAGTTAATTATGGGCTTCTGAACAATATTATACAGATTAATCACAAATTTTCATCTTTTTAGTCGGTTAAAACTCGAATGGAATCTCAATAAAGCCCATTTAGACAAGCCCATTTTAATCGCATCAAAACGACAATGAAATTTTATTAAAATAAAATTTTATATTTTCAAATAATCAATTATTAGCTTTTTTTCAAAATTATACAAATTAATCTGAAATTTTTAGAATTTTACTCGGTTAAAATTAGAACGGAATCTCTATAAAGCCCATTTAGACATGTATGTTTTAGTCCCAACAAAACGACAACCAAATATTATTAAATCAAATTTTATGAGTTTAAATATTTAATTATGGGCTTTTGAACAAAATTATAGAGATTAATCTCAAATTTTAAGGTTTTTACTCGGTTAAAATTCAAACGGATTCTCTATAGAGAATATTTAGACTTTCCCGTATTAATTGCATCAAAACGACAACCAAATGTTTTTAAATTAAATTTTATGAGTTCAAATAGTTAATTATAGACTTGTGAACAAAATTAGACAGATTAATCTCAAATTTTCAGCTTTTTACTCGGTTAAAATTTGAACGGAATCTCTATAAAGCCCATTTAGACATGCACGTTTTAATCGCATCAAAATAACAACCAAATTTTATTAAAATCAAATTTTATGATTTAAAATATTCAATTATTAGCTTTTGAACAAAATTAGACAGATTAATCTGAAATTTTCAGAATTTTACTTGGTTAAAATTAGAACGGAATCTTTATAAAGCCTATTTAGACATGCACGTTTTAATCCCAACAAAACGACAACCAAATGTTATTAAATCAAATTTTATGAGTTTAAATATTTAATTATGGGCTTTTGAACAAAATTATACAGATTAATCTCAAATTTTAAGGTTTTTACTCGGTTAAAATTCGAACGGATTCTTTATAGAGAACGTTTAGATATGCTCGTATTAATCGCATCAAAACGACAACCAAATGTTATTAAATTAAATTTTATGAGTTCAAATAGTTAATTATAGTCTTTTGAACACAATTATATAAATTAATCTCAAATATTCAGCTTTTTACTCGGTTAAAATTCGAACGGGATCTCTATTAATCTCATTTAGATATGCATGTTTTAATCGCATCAAAACGACAACCAAATTTTATTAAAATCAAATTTTATGATTTCAAATATTTAATTATTAGCTTTTGAACAAAATTATACAGATTAATCTGAAATTTTTAGAATTTTACTCGATTAAAATTTGAACGGAATCTCTATAAAGCCCATTTGGACATGCACATTTTAATCCCAACAAAACGATAACGAAATGTTATTAAATAGAATTTTATGAGTTTAAATATTTAATTATGGGCTTTTGAACATAATTATACAAATTAATCTCAAATTTTAAGGCTTTTACTCGGTTAAAATTTGAACGGATTCTCTATAGAGCACATTTAGACATGCTCGTATTAATCGCATCAAAACGACAACCAAATGTTATTAAATTAAATTTTATGAGTTCAAATAGTTAATTATAGGCTTTTGAATAAAATTATACAGATTAATCTCAAATTTTCAGCTTTTTACTCGGTTAAAATTTGAATGGAATTTCTATAAATCCCATTTAGACATGCACGTTTTAATCGCATCAAAATGACAACCAAATTTTATTAAAATCAAATTTTACGATTTCAAATATTTAATTATTAGCTTTTGAACAAAATTATACAGATTAATCTGAAATTTTCAGAATTTTACTCGATTAAAATTTGAACGAAATCTCTATAAAGCCCATTTGGACATGCACATTTTAATCCCAACAAAACGACAACCAAATATTATTGAATCAAATTTTATGAGTTCAAATATTTAATTATGGGCTTTTGAACAAAATTATATAGATTAATCTCAAATTTTAAGGTTTTTACTCGGTTAAAATTCGAACGGATTATCTATAGAGCACTTTTAGACATGCTCGTATTAATCGCATCAAAACGACAACCAAATGTTATTAAATTAAATTTTATGAGTTCAAATGGTTAATTATATGCTTTCGAACAAAATTATACAAATTAATCTTAAATTTTCAGCTTTTTACTTAGTTAAAATTCGACAACCAAATTCTATTAAAATCAAATTTTATGAGTTCAAATGGTTAATTATATGCTTTTGCCCATTTAGAAATGCACGTTTTAATCGTATCAAAATGATAACCAAATTCTATTAAAATCAAATTTTATGTTTTCAAATATTTAATTATTAGCTTTTGAACAAAATTATACTGATTAATCTCAAATTTTCAGTTTTTTACTCGGTTAAAATTCGAACGGAATATCTATAAAGCCCATTTAAACATGCACGTTTTAATCCCAACAAAACGACAACCAATGGTTATTAAACCAAATTTTATGAGTTTAAATATTTAATTATGGGCTTTTGAATAAAATTATACAGATTAATCACAAATTTTAAGGTTTTTACTCGGTTAAAATTCGAGGGGATTCTCTATAGAGCACATTTAGACATGCTCGTATTAATTACATCAAAACGACAATCAAATATTGTTAAATTAAATTTTATGAGCTCAAATAGTTAATTATAGGCTTATGAATAAAATTATATAGATTAATCTCCAATTTTCAGCTTTTTACTTAGTTAAAATTCGAACAAAATCTCTTCAAAGCTCATTTAGACATGCACGTTTTAATCCCAACAAAACGATAACCAAATGTTATTAAATAAAATTTTATGATTTCAAATACTTGATTATGGGCTTTCAAAAAAATATACGGATTAATCTCAAATTTTTAGCTTTTTACTCCGTTAAAATTAGAACGAAATCTCTATAAAGCCCATTTAGACATACACGTTTTAATCCCAACAAAACTACAACCAAATATTATTAAATCAAATTTTATAAGTTCAAATATTTAATTACGGGCTTTTGAACAAAATTATACAGATTAATCTCAAATTTTAAGGTTTTTACTCGGTTAATATTCGAAAGAATTCTCTATAGAGCATATTTAACGTGCTCGTATTAATCGCATTAAAACGACAACCAAATGTTATTAAATTAAATTTTATGAGTTCAAATAGTTAATTATATGCTTTTGAACAAAATTATACAGATTAATCTCAATTTTTCAGCTTTTTACTCGGTTAAAATTCGAACGGAATCTCTATAAAGCCCATTTAGGCATGCACGTTTTAATCGCATCAAAATGACAACCAACTTTTATTGAAATCAAATTTTATGATTTCAAATATTTAATTATTAGCTTTTGAACAAAATTATATAGATTAATCTGAAATTTTCGGAATTTTATATGGTTAAAACTCGAACGGAATCTCTATAAAGCCCATTTAGACATGCCCATTTTAATCGCATCAAAACGATAACCAAATTTTATTAAAATCAAATTTTATGATTTCAAATAATTAATTATTAGCTTTTTTACAAAATTATACCAATTAATCTGAAATTTTCATAATTTTACGCGGTTAAAATTAGAACGGGATCTCTATAAAGCCCATTTAGACATGTACGTTTTAATCCCAACAAAACGACAATCAAATGTTATTAAATCAAATTTTATGAGTTTAAATATTTAATTATGGGCTTTTGAACAAAATTATACAGATTAATCTAAAATTTTCAGAATTTTACTCGGTTAAAATTAGAACGGAATCTCCATAAAGCCCATTTAGACATGCACGGTTTAATTGCAACAAAACGACAACCAAATTTTATTAAAATCAAATTTTATGATTTCAAATTTTTAATTATTAGCTTTTGAACAAAATTATACAGATTAATCTGAAATTTTCAGAATTTTACTCGGTTAAAATTAGAACAGAATCTCTATAAAGCCCATTTGGACATGCACATTTTAATCCCAACAAAACGACAACCAAATATTATTGAATCAAATTTTATGAGTTCAAATATTTAATTATGGGCTTTTGAACAAAATTATATAGATTAATCTCAAATTTTAAGGTTTTTACTCGGTTAAAATTCGAACGGATTATCTATAGAGCACTTTTAGACATGCTCGTATTAATCGCATCAAAACGACAACCAAATGTTATTAAATTAAATTTTATGAGTTCAAATAGTTAATTATAGGATTTTGAACAAAATTATACAAATTAATCTTAAATTTTCAGCTTTTTACTCAGTTAAATTCGAACAGAATATCTATAAAGCTCATTTAGACATGCCCGTTTTAATCGCATCAAAATGACAACCAAATTTTATTAAAATCAAATTTTATGATTTCAAATATTTAATTATTAGCTTTTGAACAAAATTATACAGATTAATCTGAAATTTTCAGAATTTTACTCGATTAAAATTTGAACGGAATCTCTATAAAGCCCATTTGGACATGCACATTTTAATCCCAACAAAACGATAACGAAATGTTATTAAATCGAATTTTATGAGTTTAAATATTTAATTATGGGCTTTTGAACAGAATTATACAAATTAATCTCAAATTTTAAGGCTTTTACTCGGTTAAAATTTGAACGGATTCTCTATAGAGCACATTTAAACATGCTCGTATTAATCGCATCAAAATGACAACCAAATGTTATTGAATTAAATTTTATGACTTCAAATAGTTAATTATGGGCTTCTGAACAATATTATTCAAATTAATCTCAAATTTTCAGTTTTTTACTCGGTTAAAACTCGAATGGAATCTCTATAAAGCCCATTTAGACATACCCATTCTAATCGCATCAAAACGACAACCAAATTTTATTAAAATCAAATTTTATGATTTCAAATAATTAATTATTAGCTTTTTTACAAAATTATACAGATTAATCTGAAATTATTAGAATTTTACTCGGTTAAAATTAGAACGGAATCTCTATAAAGCCCATTTAGATATACACGTTTTAATCCCAACAAAACAACAACCAAATATTATTAAATCAAATTTTATGAGTTTAAATATTTAATTATGGGCTTTTGAACAAAAGTATACAGATTAATCTCAAATTTTAAGGTTTTTACTCGGTTAAAATTCGACCGGATTTTCTATAGAGCACATTTAGACATGCTCGTATTAATCGCATCAAAACGGCAACCAAATGTTATTAAATTAAATTTTATGAGTTCAAATAGTTAATTATGGGCTTCTGAACAATATTATACAGATTAATCACAAATTTTCATCTTTTTAGTCGGTTAAAACTCGAATGGAATCTCAATAAAGCCCATTTAGACAAGCCCATTTTAATCGCATCAAAACGACAATGAAATTTTATTAAAATAAAATTTTATATTTTCAAATAATCAATTATTAGCTTTTTTTCAAAATTATACAAATTAATCTGAAATTTTTAGAATTTTACTCGGTTAAAATTAGAACGGAATCTCTATAAAGCCCATTTAGACATGTATGTTTTAGTCCCAACAAAACGACAACCAAATATTATTAAATCAAATTTTATGAGTTTAAATATTTAATTATGGGCTTTTGAACAAAATTATAGAGATTAATCTCAAATTTTAAGGTTTTTACTCGGTTAAAATTCAAACGGATTCTCTATAGAGAATATTTAGACTTTCCCGTATTAATTGCATCAAAACGACAACCAAATGTTTTTAAATTAAATTTTATGAGTTCAAATAGTTAATTATAGACTTGTGAACAAAATTAGACAGATTAATCTCAAATTTTCAGCTTTTTACTCGGTTAAAATTTGAACGGAATCTCTATAAAGCCCATTTAGACATGCACGTTTTAATCGCATCAAAATAACAACCAAATTTTATTAAAATCAAATTTTATGATTTAAAATATTCAATTATTAGCTTTTGAACAAAATTAGACAGATTAATCTGAAATTTTCAGAATTTTACTTGGTTAAAATTAGAACGGAATCTTTATAAAGCCTATTTAGACATGCACGTTTTAATCCCAACAAAACGACAACCAAATGTTATTAAATCAAATTTTATGAGTTTAAATATTTAATTATGGGCTTTTGAACAAAATTATACAGATTAATCTCAAATTTTAAGGTTTTTACTCGGTTAAAATTCGAACGGATTCTTTATAGAGAACGTTTAGATATGCTCGTATTAATCGCATCAAAACGACAACCAAATGTTATTAAATTAAATTTTATGAGTTCAAATAGTTAATTATAGTCTTTTGAACACAATTATATAAATTAATCTCAAATATTCAGCTTTTTACTCGGTTAAAATTCGAACGGAATCTCTATAAAATCCTTTTAGACATGCACGTTTTAATCGCATCAAAACGACAACCAAATTTTATTAAAATCAAATTTTATGATTTCAAATATTTAATTATTAGCTTTTGAACAAAATTATACAGATTAATCTGAAATTTTCAGAATTTTACTCGTTTAAACTTAGAACGGAATCTCTATAAAGCCCATTTAGACATGCAAGTTTTAATCCCAACAAAACGAGAACCAAATTTTATTAAATCAAATTTTTTGAGTCTAAATATTTAATTATGGGCTTTTGAACAAAATTATACAGATTAATCACAAATTTTAAGGTTTTTACTCGGTTAAAATTCGAACGGATTCTCTGTAAAGCATATTTAGACATGCTCGTATTAATCGCATCAAAATAACAACCAAAATATTATTAAATTAAATTTTAAGAGTTCAAATAGTTAATTATAGGCTTTTGAATAAATTATACAGATTAATCTCAAATTTTCAGCTTTTTACTCAGTTAAAATTCGAACGGAATCTCTATAAAGCCTTAGACATGCACATTTTAATAGCATCAAAACGACAACAAAATTTAATTAAAATCAAATTTTATGATTTTAAATATTTAATTATTAGCTTTTGAACAAAATTATACAGACTAATCTCAAATTTTAAGGTTTTTACTTTGTTAAAATTCAAACGGATTCTTTATAGAGAACATTTAGACATGCTCGTATTAATCGCATCAAAACGACAACCAAATTTTATTAAAATCAAATTTTATGATTTCAAATATTTAATTATTAGCTTTTGAACAAAATTATACAGATTAATCTAAAATTTTCAGAATTTTACTCGTTTAAACTTAGAACGGAATCTCTATAAAGCCCATTTAGACATGCAAGTTTTAATCCCAACAAAACGAGAACCAAATGTTATTAAATCAAATTTTTTGAGTCTAAATATTTAATTATGGGCATTTGAACAAAATTATACAGATTAATCTCAAATTTTAAGGTTTTTACTCAGTTAAAATTCGAACGAATTCTCTATAGAGCACATTTAGACATGCTCGTATTAATCGCATCAAAACGACAACCAAATGTTATTAAATTAAATTTTATGAGTTCAAATAGTTAATTATAGGCTTTTGAACAAAATTATACAGACTAATCTCAAATTTTAAGCTTTTTACTTGGTTAAAATTCGAATGGAATCTCTATAAAGCACATTTAAACATGCACGTTTTAATCGTATCAAAACAATAACCAAATGTTATTAAATCAAATTTTATGAGTTTAAATATTTAATTATGGGCTTTTGAAAAAATTATACAGATTAATCTCAAATTTTAAGGTTTTTTCTCGGTTAAAATTCGAACAGATTCTTTATAGAGAATATTTAGACATGCTCGAATTAATCGCATTAAAACGACAACCAAATTTTATTAACTTAAATTTTATGTGTTCAAATAGTTAATTATAAGCTTTTGAACAACATTATACAGACTAATCTCTATAAAGCCCATTTAGACATCCACGTTTTAATCGCATCAAAATGACAACCAAACTTTATTAAAATCAAATTTTATGATTTCAAATAATTAATTATTAGCTTTTGAACAAAATTATACAGATTAATCTGAAATTTTCAAAATTTTAAGCGATTAAAATTCGAAAGGAATCTCTATAAAGCCCATTAAGATATGCACGTTTTAATCCCAACAAAACGACAACCAAATGTTATTAAATCAAAGTTTATGAGTTTAAATATTTAATTATGGGCTTTTGAACAAAATTATACAAATTAATCTCAAATTTTATGGTTTTTACTCTGTTAAAATTCGAACGGATTCTCTATAGAGCATATTTAAACACGCTCGTATTAATCTCATCAAAACGATAACCAAATGTTATTAAATTAAATTTTATGAGTTCAAATAATTAATTATAGGCTTTTGAACAAAATTATACAGATTAATCTCAAATTTTCAGCTTTTTACTTGGTCAAAATTCGAACAGAATCTCTACAAAGCCCATTTAGACATCCACGTTTTAATCGCATCAAAACGACAACCAAATTTTATTAAAATCAAATTTTATGATTTCAAATAATTAATTATTAGCTTTTAAACAAAACTATACAAATTAATCTAAAATTTTCAGAATTTTACTCGGGTAAAATTAGAACGGAATCTCTATAAATCCCATTCAGACATGCACGTTTTAATCCCAACAAAACGACAACCAAATGTTATTAAATCAAATTTTATGAGTTTAAATATTTATTTATGGGATTTTGAATAAAATTATATAGATTAATCTCAAATTTTAAGGTTTTTACTCGGTTAAAATTCGAACGGATTCTCTATAGAGCATATTTAGACATGCTCCTATTAATCGCATCAAAACGACAACCAAATATTATTAAATTAAATTTTATGTGTTTAAATAGTTAATTATATGCTTTTGAACAAAATTATACAAATTAATCTCAAATTTTCAGTTTTTTACTCGGTTAAAATTGGAACGGAATCTCTATAAAGCCCATTTAGACATGCACGTTTTAATCGCAACAAAACGACAACAAAATGTTATTAAATCAAATTTAATGAGTTTAAATATTTAATTATTGGCTTTTGAACAAAATTATACAGATTAATCTAAAATTTTAAGGTTTTTACTCGGTTAAAATTCGAACGGATCTCTATAGAGCAAATTTAGACATGCTCGTATTAATCGCATCAAAACGACAACCAAATGTTATTAAATTAAGTTTTATGAGTTCAAATAGTTAATTATAGGCTTTTGAATAAAATTATACAGATTCATCTCAAATTTTAAGGTTTTTACTCTGTTAAAATTCGAACGGATTCTCTATAGAGCATATTTAAACATGCTCGTATTAATCTCATCAAAACGATAACCAAATGTTATTAAATTAAATTTTATGAGTTCAAATAGTAAATTATAGGCTTTTGAACAAAATTATACAGATTAATTTCAAATTTTCAGCTTTTTACTTGGTTAAAATTCGAACAGAATCTCTACAAAGCCCATTTAGACATACACGTTTTAATCGCATCAAAACGACAACCAAATTTTATTAAAATCAAATTTTTTGATTTCAAATAATTAATTATTAGCTTTTGAACAAAACTATACAGATTAATCTAAAATTTTCAGAATTTTACTCGGGTAAAATTAGAATGGAATCTCTATAAAGCCCATTCAGACATGCACGTTTTAATCCCAACAAAACGACAACCAAATATTATTAAATCAAATTTTATGAGTTTAAATAATTAATTATGGGATTTTGAACAAAATTATATAGATTAATCTCAAATTTTAAGGTTTTTACTCCGTTAAAATTCGAACGGATTCTCTACAGAGCACATTTAGACATGCTCGTATTAATCGCATCAAAACGACAACCAAATGTTATTAAATTAAATTTTATGAGTTCAAATAGTTAATTATATGCTTTTGAACAAAATTATACAAATTAATCTTAAATTTTCAGTTTTTTAATCGGTTAAAATTGGAACGGAATCTCTATAAAGCCCATTTAGGCATGCACGTTTTAATCGCATCAAAACGACAACCAAATGTTACTAAAATTAAATTTTATGATTTCAAATAATTAATTATTAGCTTTTGAACAAAATTATACAGATTAATCTGAAATATTCAGAATTTTTCTTGGTTAAAATTTGAAAGGAATCTCTATAAAGCCCATTTAGACATGCACGTTTTAATCCCAACAAAACGACAACCAAATGTTATTAAATCAAATTTTATGAGTTGAAATATTTAATTATGGGCTTTTGACAAAATTAAACAAATTAATCTCAAATTTTAAGGTTTTTACTCGGTTAAAATTCGAACGGATTATCTATAGAGCATATTTAGACATGCTCGTATTAATCGCATCAAAACGACAACAAAATGTTATTAAATTAAATTTTATGAGTTCAAATAGTTAATTATAGGATTTTGAACAAAATTATACAAATTAATCTCAAATTTTCAACTTTTTACTTGGTTAAAATTGGAACGGAATCTCTATAAAGTCCATTTAGACATGCACCTTTTGATCGCATCAAAACGACAACCAAATATTATTAAAATCAAATTTTATGATTTCAAATATTTAATTATTAGCTTTTAAACAAAATTATATAGATTAATCTGAAATTTTCAAAATTTTTCTCGGTTAAAATTAGAATGAAATCTCTATAAAGCCCATTTAGACATGCACGTTTTAATGCCAACAAAACGACAACCAAGAGTTATTAAATCAAATTTTATGTGTTTAAATATTTAATTATGAGCTTTTGAACAAAATTATACAGATTAATATCAAATTTTAAGGTTTTTACTCAGGTAAAATTCGAACGAATTCTCTATAGAGCACATTTAGACATGCTCGTATTAATCGCATCAAAACGACAACCAAATGTTATTAAATTAAATTTTATGAGTTCAAATAGTTAATTATATGCTTTTGAACAAAATTATACAGATTAATCTCAAATTTTCAGCTTTTTACTCGGTTAAAATTGGAACGGAATCTCTATAAAGCCCATTTAGACATCCACGTTTTAATCGCATCAAAATGACAACCAAATTTTATTAAAATCAAATTTTATGAATTCAAATAATTAATTATTAGCTTTTCAACAAAATTATACAGATTAATCTGAAATTTTCAGAATTTTACTCGATTAAAATTCGAAAGGAATCTCTATAAAGCTCATTTAGACATGTATGTTATAATCCCAACAAAACAACAACCAAATGTTATTAAATCAAATTTTATGAGTTTAAATATTTAATTATGGGCTTTTGAACAAAATTATACAGATTAATCTCAAATTTTAAGGTTTTTACTCGGTTAAAATTCGAACGGATTCTCTATAGAGCACATTTAGACATGCTTGTATTAATCGCATCAAAACGACAACCAAATGTTATTAAATTAAATTTTATGAGTTCAAATAGTTGATTATATGCTTTTGAACAAAATTATATAGATTAATCTCAAATTTTTAGCTTTTTACTCGGTTAAAATTGGAACGGAATCTCTATAAAGCCCATTTAGACATCCACGTTTTAATCGCATCAAAATGACAACCAAATTTTATTAAAATCAAATTTTATGATTTCAAATAATTAATTATTAGCTTTTGAACAAAATTATACAGATGAATCTGAAATTTTCAAAATTTTAATCGATTAAAATTCGAAAGGAATCTCTATAAAGCTCATTTAGGCATGCACGTTTTAATCCCAACAAAACAACAACCAAATGTTATTAAATCAAATTTTATGAGTTTAAATATTTAATTATGGGCTTTTGAACAAAATTATATAGATTAATCTCAAATTTTAAGGTTTTTACTCTGTTAAAATTCGAACAGATTCTCTATAGAGCACACTTAGACATGCTCGTATTAATCGCATCAAAACGACAACGAAATGTTATTAAATTAAATTTTATGAGTTCAAATAGTTAATTATAGGCTTTTGAACAAAATTATGCAAATTAATCTCAAATTTTCAACTTTTTACTTGGTTAAAATTGGAACGGAATCTCTATAAAGTCCATTTAGACATGCACCTTTTGATCGCATCAAAACGACAACCAAATATTATTAAAATCAAATTTTATGATTTCAAATATTTAATTATTAGCTTTTAAACAAAATTATATAGATTAATCTGAAATTTTCAAAATTTTTCTCGGTTAAAATTAGAACGGAATCTCTATAAAGCCCATTTAGACATCCACGTTTTAATCGCATCAAAATGATAACCAAATTTTATTAAAAACAAATTTTATGAATTCAAATAATTAATTATTAGCTTTTCAACAAAATTATACAGATTAATCTGAAATTTTCAGAATTTTACTCGATTAAAATTCGAAAGGAATCTCTATAAACCTCATTTAGACATGTACGTTATAATCCCAACAAAACAACAACCAAATGTTATTAAATCAAATTTTATGAGTTTAAATATTTAATTATGGGCTTTTGAACAAAATTATACAGATTAATCTCAAATTTTAAGGTTTTTACTCGGTTAAAATTCGAACGGATTCTCTATAGAGCACATTTAGACATGCTTGTATTAATCGCATCAAAACGACAACCAAATGTTATTAAATTAAATTTTATGAGTTCAAATAGTTAATTATATGCTTTTGAACAAAATTATACAGATTAATCTCAAATTTTCAGTTTTTTACTCGGTTAAAATTGGAACGGAATCTCTATAAAGCCCATTTAGACATCCACGTTTTAATCGCATCAAAATGACAACCAAATTTTATTAAAATCAAATTTTATGAATTCAAATAATTAATTATTATCTTTTGAACAAAATTATACAGATTAATCTGAAATTTTCAGAATTTTACTCGATTAAAATTCGAAAGGAATCTCTATAAAGCTCATTTAGACATGCACGTTTTAATCCCAACAAAACAACAACCAAATGTTATTAAATCAAATTTTATGAGTTTAAATATTTAATTATGGGCTTTTGAACAAAATTATACAGATTAGTCTCAAATTTTAAGGTTTTTACTCGGTTAAAATTCGAACGGATTCTCTATAGAGCACATTTAGACATGCTCGTATTAATCGCATCAAAACGACAACCAAATGTTATTAAATTAAATTTTATGAGTTCAAATAGTTAATTATATGCTTGTGAACAAAATTATACAGGTTAATCTCAAATTTTCAGCTTTTTACTCGGTTAAAATTCGAACGGAATCTCTATAAAACCCATTTAGACATCCAGGTTTTAATCGCATCAAAATGACAACCAAATTTTATTAAAATCAAATTTTATGATTTCAAATAATTAATTATTAGCTTTTGAACAAAATTATACAGATTAATCTGAAATTTTTAGAATTTTAATCGTTTAAAATTCAAAAGGAATCTCTATAAAGCCCATTTAGGCATGCACGTTTTAATCCCAACAAAACAACAACCAAATGTTATTAAATCAAATTTTATGAGTTTAAATATTTAATTATGGGCTTTTGAACAAAATTATACAGATTAATCTCAAATTTTAAGGTTTTTACTCGGTTAAAATTCGAACGGATTCTCTATAGAGCACATTTAGACATGCTCGTATTAATCGCATCAAAACGACAACCAAATGTTATTAAATTAAATTTTATGAGTTCAAATAGTTAATTATATGCTTTTGAACAAAATTATACAGATTAATCTCAAATTTTCAGTTTTTTACTCGGTTAAAATTGGAACGGAATCTCTATAAAGCCCATTTAGACATCCACGTTTTAATCGCATCAAAATGACAACCAAATTTTATTAAAATCAAATTTTATGAATTCAAATAATTAATTATTATCTTTTGAACAAAATTATACAGATTAATCTGAAATTTTCAGAATTTTACTCGATTAAAATTCGAAAGGAATCTCTATAAAGCTCATTTAGACATGCACGTTTTAATCCCAACAAAACAACAACCAAATGTTATTAAATCAAATTTTATGAGTTTAAATATTTAATTATGGGCTTTTGAACAAAATTATACAGATTAGTCTCAAATTTTAAGGTTTTTACTCGGTTAAAATTCGAACGGATTCTCTATAGAGCACATTTAGACATGCTCGTATTAATCGCATCAAAACGACAACCAAATGTTATTAAATTAAATTTTATGAGTTCAAATAGTTAATTATATGCTTGTGAACAAAATTATACAGGTTAATCTCAAATTTTCAGCTTTTTACTCGGTTAAAATTCGAACGGAATCTCTATAAAACCCATTTAGACATCCAGGTTTTAATCGCATCAAAATGACAACCAAATTTTATTAAAATCAAATTTTATGATTTCAAATAATTAATTATTAGCTTTTGAACAAAATTATACAGATTAATCTGAAATTTTTAGAATTTTAATCGTTTAAAATTCAAAAGGAATCTCTATAAAGCCCATTTAGATATGCACGTTTTAATCCCAACAAAACGACAACCAAATGTTATTAAATCAAAGTTTATGAGTTTAAATATTTAATTATGGGCTTTTGAACAAAATTATACAAATTAATCTCAAATTTTATGGTTTTTACTCTGTTAAAATTCGAACGGATTCTCTATAGAGCATATTTAAACACGCTCGTATTAATCTCATCAAAACGATAACCAAATGTTATTAAATTAAATTTTATGAGTTCAAATAATTAATTATAGGCTTTTGAACAAAATTATACAGATTAATCTCAAATTTTCAGCTTTTTACTTGGTCAAAATTCGAACAGAATCTCTACAAAGCCCATTTAGACATCCACGTTTTAATCGCATCAAAACGACAACCAAATTTTATTAAAATCAAATTTTATGATTTCAAATAATTAATTATTAGCTTTTAAACAAAACTATACAAATTAATCTAAAATTTTCAGAATTTTACTCGGGTAAAATTAGAACGGAATCTCTATAAATCCCATTCAGACATGCACGTTTTAATCCCAACAAAACGACAACCAAATGTTATTAAATCAAATTTTATGAGTTTAAATATTTATTTATGGGATTTTGAATAAAATTATATAGATTAATCTCAAATTTTAAGGTTTTTACTCGGTTAAAATTCGAACGGATTCTCTATAGAGCATATTTAGACATGCTCCTATTAATCGCATCAAAACGACAACCAAATATTATTAAATTAAATTTTATGTGTTTAAATAGTTAATTATATGCTTTTGAACAAAATTATACAAATTAATCTCAAATTTTCAGTTTTTTACTCGGTTAAAATTGGAACGGAATCTCTATAAAGCCCATTTAGACATGCACGTTTTAATCGCAACAAAACGACAACAAAATGTTATTAAATCAAATTTAATGAGTTTAAATATTTAATTATTGGCTTTTGAACAAAATTATACAGATTAATCTAAAATTTTAAGGTTTTTACTCGGTTAAAATTCGAACGGATCTCTATAGAGCAAATTTAGACATGCTCGTATTAATCGCATCAAAACGACAACCAAATGTTATTAAATTAAGTTTTATGAGTTCAAATAGTTAATTATAGGCTTTTGAATAAAATTATACAGATTCATCTCAAATTTTAAGGTTTTTACTCTGTTAAAATTCGAACGGATTCTCTATAGAGCATATTTAAACATGCTCGTATTAATCTCATCAAAACGATAACCAAATGTTATTAAATTAAATTTTATGAGTTCAAATAGTAAATTATAGGCTTTTGAACAAAATTATACAGATTAATTTCAAATTTTCAGCTTTTTACTTGGTTAAAATTCGAACAGAATCTCTACAAAGCCCATTTAGACATACACGTTTTAATCGCATCAAAACGACAACCAAATTTTATTAAAATCAAATTTTTTGATTTCAAATAATTAATTATTAGCTTTTGAACAAAACTATACAGATTAATCTAAAATTTTCAGAATTTTACTCGGGTAAAATTAGAATGGAATCTCTATAAAGCCCATTCAGACATGCACGTTTTAATCCCAACAAAACGACAACCAAATATTATTAAATCAAATTTTATGAGTTTAAATAATTAATTATGGGATTTTGAACAAAATTATATAGATTAATCTCAAATTTTAAGGTTTTTACTCCGTTAAAATTCGAACGGATTCTCTATAGAGCACATTTAGACATGCTCGTATTAATCGCATCAAAACGACAACCAAATGTTATTAAATTAAATTTTATGAGTTCAAATAGTTAATTATATGCTTTTGAACAAAATTATACAAATTAATCTTAAATTTTCAGTTTTTTAATCGGTTAAAATTGGAACGGAATCTCTATAAAGCCCATTTAGACATGCACGTTTTAATCGCATCAAAACGACAACCAAATGTTACTAAAATTAAATTTTATGATTTCAAATAATTAATTATTAGCTTTTGAACAAAATTATACAGATTAATCTGAAATATTCAGAATTTTTCTTGGTTAAAATTTGAAAGGAATCTCTATAAAGCCCATTTAGACATGCACGTTTTAATCCCAACAAAACGACAACCAAATGTTATTAAATCAAATTTTATGAGTTGAAATATTTAATTATGGGCTTTTGACAAAATTAAACAAATTAATCTCAAATTTTAAGGTTTTTACTCGGTTAAAATTCGAACGGATTATCTATAGAGCATATTTAGACATGCTCGTATTAATCGCATCAAAACGACAACAAAATGTTATTAAATTAAATTTTATGAGTTCAAATAGTTAATTATAGGATTTTGAACAAAATTATACAAATTAATCTCAAATTTTCAACTTTTTACTTGGTTAAAATTGGAACGGAATCTCTATAAAGTCCATTTAGACATGCACCTTTTGATCGCATCAAAACGACAACCAAATATTATTAAAATCAAATTTTATGATTTCAAATATTTAATTATTAGCTTTTAAACAAAATTATATAGATTAATCTGAAATTTTCAAAATTTTTCTCGGTTAAAATTAGAATGAAATCTCTATAAAGCCCATTTAGACATGCACGTTTTAATGCCAACAAAACGACAACCAAGAGTTATTAAATCAAATTTTATGTGTTTAAATATTTAATTATGAGCTTTTGAACAAAATTATACAGATTAATATCAAATTTTAAGGTTTTTACTCAGGTAAAATTCGAACGAATTCTCTATAGAGCACATTTAGACATGCTCGTATTAATCGCATCAAAACGACAACCAAATGTTATTAAATTAAATTTTATGAGTTCAAATAGTTAATTATATGCTTTTGAACAAAATTATACAGATTAATCTCAAATTTTCAGCTTTTTACTCGGTTAAAATTGGAACGGAATCTCTATAAAGCCCATTTAGACATCCACGTTTTAATCGCATCAAAATGACAACCAAATTTTATTAAAATCAAATTTTATGAATTCAAATAATTAATTATTAGCTTTTCAACAAAATTATACAGATTAATCTGAAATTTTCAGAATTTTACTCGATTAAAATTCGAAAGGAATCTCTATAAAGCTCATTTAGACATGTATGTTATAATCCCAACAAAACAACAACCAAATGTTATTAAATCAAATTTTATGAGTTTAAATATTTAATTATGGGCTTTTGAACAAAATTATACAGATTAATCTCAAATTTTAAGGTTTTTACTCGGTTAAAATTCGAACGGATTCTCTATAGAGCACATTTAGACATGCTTGTATTAATCGCATCAAAACGACAACCAAATGTTATTAAATTAAATTTTATGAGTTCAAATAGTTGATTATATGCTTTTGAACAAAATTATATAGATTAATCTCAAATTTTTAGCTTTTTACTCGGTTAAAATTGGAACGGAATCTCTATAAAGCCCATTTAGACATCCACGTTTTAATCGCATCAAAATGACAACCAAATTTTATTAAAATCAAATTTTATGATTTCAAATAATTAATTATTAGCTTTTGAACAAAATTATACAGATGAATCTGAAATTTTCAAAATTTTAATCGATTAAAATTCGAAAGGAATCTCTATAAAGCTCATTTAGGCATGCACGTTTTAATCCCAACAAAACAACAACCAAATGTTATTAAATCAAATTTTATGAGTTTAAATATTTAATTATGGGCTTTTGAACAAAATTATATAGATTAATCTCAAATTTTAAGGTTTTTACTCTGTTAAAATTCGAACAGATTCTCTATAGAGCACACTTAGACATGCTCGTATTAATCGCATCAAAACGACAACGAAATGTTATTAAATTAAATTTTATGAGTTCAAATAGTTAATTATAGGCTTTTGAACAAAATTATGCAAATTAATCTCAAATTTTCAACTTTTTACTTGGTTAAAATTGGAACGGAATCTCTATAAAGTCCATTTAGACATGCACCTTTTGATCGCATCAAAACGACAACCAAATATTATTAAAATCAAATTTTATGATTTCAAATATTTAATTATTAGCTTTTAAACAAAATTATATAGATTAATCTGAAATTTTCAAAATTTTTCTCGGTTAAAATTAGAACGGAATCTCTATAAAGCCCATTTAGACATCCACGTTTTAATCGCATCAAAATGATAACCAAATTTTATTAAAAACAAATTTTATGAATTCAAATAATTAATTATTAGCTTTTCAACAAAATTATACAGATTAATCTGAAATTTTCAGAATTTTACTCGATTAAAATTCGAAAGGAATCTCTATAAACCTCATTTAGACATGTACGTTATAATCCCAACAAAACAACAACCAAATGTTATTAAATCAAATTTTATGAGTTTAAATATTTAATTATGGGCTTTTGAACAAAATTATACAGATTAATCTCAAATTTTAAGGTTTTTACTCGGTTAAAATTCGAACGGATTCTCTATAGAGCACATTTAGACATGCTTGTATTAATCGCATCAAAACGACAACCAAATGTTATTAAATTAAATTTTATGAGTTCAAATAGTTAATTATATGCTTTTGAACAAAATTATACAGATTAATCTCAAATTTTCAGTTTTTTACTCGGTTAAAATTGGAACGGAATCTCTATAAAGCCCATTTAGACATCCACGTTTTAATCGCATCAAAATGACAACCAAATTTTATTAAAATCAAATTTTATGAATTCAAATAATTAATTATTATCTTTTGAACAAAATTATACAGATTAATCTGAAATTTTCAGAATTTTACTCGATTAAAATTCGAAAGGAATCTCTATAAAGCTCATTTAGACATGCACGTTTTAATCCCAACAAAACAACAACCAAATGTTATTAAATCAAATTTTATGAGTTTAAATATTTAATTATGGGCTTTTGAACAAAATTATACAGATTAGTCTCAAATTTTAAGGTTTTTACTCGGTTAAAATTCGAACGGATTCTCTATAGAGCACATTTAGACATGCTCGTATTAATCGCATCAAAACGACAACCAAATGTTATTAAATTAAATTTTATGAGTTCAAATAGTTAATTATATGCTTGTGAACAAAATTATACAGGTTAATCTCAAATTTTCAGCTTTTTACTCGGTTAAAATTCGAACGGAATCTCTATAAAACCCATTTAGACATCCAGGTTTTAATCGCATCAAAATGACAACCAAATTTTATTAAAATCAAATTTTATGATTTCAAATAATTAATTATTAGCTTTTGAACAAAATTATACAGATTAATCTGAAATTTTTAGAATTTTAATCGTTTAAAATTCAAAAGGAATCTCTATAAAGCCCATTTAGGCATGCACGTTTTAATCCCAACAAAACAACAACCAAATGTTATTAAATCAAATTTTATGAGTTTAAATATTTAATTATGGGCTTTTGAACAAAATTATACAGATTAATCTCAAATTTTAAGGTTTTTACTCGGTTAAAATTCGAACGGATTCTCTATAGAGCACATTTAGACATGCTCGTATTAATCGCATCAAAACGACAACCAAATGTTATTAAATTAAATTTTATGAGTTCAAATAGTTAATTATATGCTTGTGAACAAAATTATACAGATTAATCTCAAATTTTCAGCTTTTTACTCAGTTAAAATTCGAACGGAATCTCTATAAAACCCATTTAGACATCCAGCTTTTAATCGCATCAAAATGACAACCAAATTTTATTAAAATCAAATTTTATGATTTCAAATAATTAATAATTAGCTTTTGAACAAAATTATACAGATTAATCTGAAATTTTCTGAATTTTACTCGATTAAAATTCGAAAGGAATCTCTATAAAGCTCATTTAGACATGCACGTTTTAATCCCAACAAAACGACAACCAAATGTTATTAAATCAAATTTTATGAGTTTAAATATTTAATTATGGGCTTTTGAACAGAATAATACAGATTAATCTCAAATTTTATGGTTTTTACTCGGTTAAAATTCGAACGGATTCTCTAGAGAGCATATTTAGACATGCTCGTATTAATCGCATCAAAACGACAACCAAATGTTATTAAATTAAATTTTATGAGTTCAAATAGTTAATTGTAGGCTTTTGAACAAAATTATACAGATTAATCTAAATTTTCAGCTTTTTTCTCGGTTAAAATTCGAACGGAATCTCTATAAAGCCCATTCACACATGCATGTTTTAATCGCATCAAAACGACAACCAAATTTTATTAAATTAAATTTTATGATTTCAAATAATTAATTATTAGCTTTTGAACAAAATTATACAGATTAATCTGAAATTTTCAGAATTTTACTCTGTTAAAATTAGAACGGAATCTCTATAAAGCCCATTTAGACATGCACATTTTAATCCCAACAAAACGACAACCAAATATTATTGAATCAAATTTTATGAGTTCAAATATTTAATTATGGGCTTTTGAACAAAATTATGCAAATTAATCTCAAATTTTCAGCTTTTTACTCAGTTAAAATTCGAACGGAATCTCTATAAAACCCATTTAGACATCCAGCTTTTAATCGCATCAAAATGACAACCAAATTTTATTAAAATCAAATTTTATGATTTCAAATAATTAATAATTAGCTTTTGAACAAAATTATACAGATTAATCTGAAATTTTCAGAATTTTAATCGTTTAAAATTCAAAAGGAATCTCTATAAAGCCCATTTAGGCATGCACGTTTTAATCCCAACAAAACAACAACCAAATGTTATTAAATCAAATTTTATGAGTTTAAATATTTAATTATGGGCTTTTGAACAAAATTATACAGATTAATCTCAAATTTTAAGGTTTTTACTCGGTTAAAATTCGAACGGATTCTCTATAGAGCACATTTAGACATGCTCGTATTAATCGCATCAAAACGACAACCAAATGTTATTAAATTAAATTTTATGAGTTCAAATAGTTAATTATATGCTTGTGAACAAAATTATACAGATTAATCTCAAATTTTCAGCTTTTTACTCAGTTAAAATTCGAACGGAATCTCTATAAAACCCATTTAGACATCCAGCTTTTAATCGCATCAAAATGACAACCAAATTTTATTAAAATCAAATTTTATGATTTCAAATAATTAATAATTAGCTTTTGAACAAAATTATACAGATTAATCTGAAATTTTCTGAATTTTACTCGATTAAAATTCGAAAGGAATCTCTATAAAGCTCATTTAGACATGCACGTTTTAATCCCAACAAAACGACAACCAAATGTTATTAAATCAAATTTTATGAGTTTAAATATTTAATTATGGGCTTTTGAACAGAATAATACAGATTAATCTCAAATTTTATGGTTTTTACTCGGTTAAAATTCGAACGGATTCTCTAGAGAGCATATTTAGACATGCTCGTATTAATCGCATCAAAACGACAACCAAATGTTATTAAATTAAATTTTATGAGTTCAAATAGTTAATTGTAGGCTTTTGAACAAAATTATACAGATTAATCTAAATTTTCAGCTTTTTTCTCGGTTAAAATTCGAACGGAATCTCTATAAAGCCCATTCACACATGCATGTTTTAATCGCATCAAAACGACAACCAAATTTTATTAAATTAAATTTTATGATTTCAAATAATTAATTATTAGCTTTTGAACAAAATTATACAGATTAATCTGAAATTTTCAGAATTTTACTCTGTTAAAATTAGAACGGAATCTCTATAAAGCCCATTTAGACATGCACATTTTAATCCCAACAAAACGACAACCAAATATTATTGAATCAAATTTTATGAGTTCAAATATTTAATTATGGGCTTTTGAACAAAATTATGCAAATTAATCTCAAATTTTCAGCTTTTTACTCAGTTAAAATTCGAACGGAATCTCTATAAAACCCATTTAGACATCCAGCTTTTAATCGCATCAAAATGACAACCAAATTTTATTAAAATCAAATTTTATAATTTCAAATAATTAATAATTAGCTTTTGAACAAAATTATACAGATTAATCTGAAATTTTCAGAATTTTAATCGTTTAAAATTCAAAAGGAATCTCTATAAAGCCCATTTAGGCATGCACGTTTTAATCCCAACAAAACAACAACCAAATGTTATTAAATCAAATTTTATGAGTTTAAATATTTAATTATGGGCTTTTGAACAAAATTATATAAATTAAACTCAAATTTTAAGGTTCTTACTCTATTAAAATTCGAACGGATTCTCTATAGAGCATATTTAGACATGCTCGTATTAATCGCATCAAAACGACAACCAAATGTTATTAAATTAAATTTTATGAGTTCAAATAGTTAATTGTAGGCTTTTGAACAAAATTATACAGATTAATCTCAAATTTTCAGCTTTTTACTCGGTTAAAATAGGAACGAAATCTCTATAAAGCCCATTTAGACATGCACGTTTTAATCGCATCAAAACGACAACCAAATTTTATTAAAATCAAATTTTATGATTTCAAATAATTATTTATTAGCTTTTGAACAAAATTATGAAGATTAATCTGAAATATTCAGAATTTTTCTCGGTTAAAATTCGAAAGGAATCTCTATAAAGCCCATTTAGACATGCACGTTTTAATCGCATCAAAACGACAACCAAATGTTATTAAAATTAAATTTTATGATTCCAAATAATTAATTATTAGCTTTTAAACAAAATTATGCAGATTAATCTGAAATATTCAGAATTTTTCTCGGTTAAAATTCGAAAGGAATCTCTATAAAGCCCATTTAGACATGCACGTTTTAATCCCAACAAAACGACAACGAAATGTTATTAAATCAAATTTTATGAGTTTAAATATTTAATTATGAGCTTTTGAACAAAATTATATAGATTAATCTCAAATTTTAAGGTTTTTACTCGTTTAAAATTCGAACGGATTCTCTATAGAGCACATTTAGACATGCTCGTATTAATCGCCTCAAAACGACAACCAAATGTTATTAAATTAAATTTTATGAGTTCAAATAGTTAATTATAGGCTTTTGAACAAAATTATAAAGATTAATCTCAAATTTTCAGCTTTTTACTCGGTTAAAATTTGAACAGAATCTCTATTAATCCCATTTAGACATGCAAGTTTTAATCGCATCAAAACGACAACAAAATTTTATTAAAATCAAATTTTATGATTTCAAATATTTAATTATTAGCTTTTGAACAAAATTATACAGATTAATCTGAAATTTTTAGAATTTTACTCGGTTAAAATTAGAACGGAATCCCTATAAAGCCCTTTTAGACATGTACGTTTTAATCCCAACAAAACGACAACCATATGTTATTAAATCAAATTTTATGAGTTTAAATATTTAATTATGGGCTTTTGAACAAAATTATACAGATTAATCTCAAATTTTAAGGTTTTTACTCGGTTAAAATTCGAACGGATTCTCTATAGAGCACATTTAGACATGCTCGTATTAATCGCATCAAAACGACAACCAAATGTTATTAAATTAAATTTTATGAGTTCAAATAGTTAATTATATGCTTGTGAACAAAATTATACAGATTAATCTCAAATTTTCAGCTTTTTACTCGGTTAAAATTGGAACGGAATCTCTATAAAGCCCATTTAGACATCCACGTTTTAATCGCATCAAAATGACAACCAAATTTTATTAAAATCAAATTTTATGAATTCAAATAATTAATTATTAGCTTTTCAACAAAATTATACAGATTAATCTGAAATTTTCAGAATTTTACTCTGTTAAAATTAGAACGGAATCTCTATAAAGCCCATTTAGACATGCACATTTTAATCCCAACAAAACGACAACCAAATATTATTGAATCAAATTTTATGAGTTCAAATATTTAATTATGGGCTTTTGAACAAAATTATGCAAATTAATCTCAAATTTTCAGCTTTTTACTCAGTTAAAATTCGAACGGAATCTCTATAAAACCCATTTAGACATCCAGCTTTTAATCGCATCAAAATGACAACCAAATTTTATTAAAATCAAATTTTATGATTTCAAATAATTAATAATTAGCTTTTGAACAAAATTATACAGATTAATCTGAAATTTTCAGAATTTTAATCGTTTAAAATTCAAAAGGAATCTCTATAAAGCCCATTTAGGCATGCACGTTTTAATCCCAACAAAACAACAACCAAATGTTATTAAATCAAATTTTATGAGTTTAAATATTTAATTATGGGCTTTTGAACAAAATTATATAAATTAAACTCAAATTTTAAGGTTCTTACTCTATTAAAATTCGAACGGATTCTCCATAGAGCATATTTAGACATGCTCGTATTAATCGCATCAAAACGACAACCAAATGTTATTAAATTAAATTTTATGAGTTCAAATAGTTAATTGTAGGCTTTTGAACAAAATTATACAGATTAATCTCAAATTTTCAGCTTTTTACTCGGTTAAAATAGGAACGAAATCTCTATAAAGCCCATTTAGACATGCACGTTTTAATCGCATCACAACGACAACCAAATTTTATTAAAATCAAATTTTATGATTTCAAATAATTATTTATTAGCTTTTGAACAAAATTATGAAGATTAATCTGAAATATTCAGAATTTTTCTCGGTTAAAATTCGAAAGGAATCTCTATAAAGCCCATTTAGACATGCACGTTTTAATCGCATCAAAACGACAACCAAATGTTATTAAAATTAAATTTTATGATTCCAAATAATTAATTATTAGCTTTTAAACAAAATTATGCAGATTAATCTGAAATATTCAGAATTTTTCTCGGTTAAAATTCAAAAGGAATCTCTATAAAGCCCATTTAGACATGCACGTTTTAATCCCAACAAAACGACAACGAAATGTTATTAAATCAAATTTTATGAGTTTAAATATTTAATTATGAGCTTTTGAACAAAATTATATAGATTAATCTCAAATTTTAAGGTTTTTACTCGTTTAAAATTCGAACGGATTCTCTATAGAGCACATTTAGACATGCTCGTATTAATCGCCTCAAAACGACAACCAAATGTTATTAAATTAAATTTTATGAGTTCAAATAGTTAATTATAGGCTTTTGAACAAAATTATAAAGATTAATCTCAAATTTTCAGCTTTTTACTCGGTTAAAATTTGAACAGAATCTCTATTAATCCCATTTAGACATCCAGCTTTTAATCGCATCAAAATGACAACCAAATTTTATTAAAATCAAATTTTATGATTTCAAATAATTAATAATTAGCTTTTGAACAAAATTATACAGATTAATCTGAAATTTTCTAAATTTTACTCGATTAAAATTCGAAAGGAATCTCTATAAAGCTCATTTAGACATGCACGTTTTAATCCCAACAAAACGACAACCAAATGTTATTAAATCAAATTTTATGAGTTTAAATATTTAATTATGGGCTTTTGAACAGAATAATACAGATTAATCTCAAATTTTATGGTTTTTACTCGGTTAAAATTCGAACGGATTCTCTATAGAGCACATTTAGACATGCTCGTATTAATCGCATCAAAACGACAACCAAATGTTATTAAATTAAATTTTATGAGTTCAAATAGTTAATTATATGCTTGTGAACAAAATTATACAGATTAATCTCAAATTTTCAGCTTTTTACTCAGTTAAAATTCGAACGGAATCTCTATAAAACCCATTTAGACATCCAGCTTTTAATCGCATCAAAATGACAACCAAATTTTATTAAAATCAAATTTTATGATTTCAAATAATTAATAATTAGCTTTTGAACAAAATTATACAGATTAATCTGAAATTTTCTAAATTTTACTCGATTAAAATTCGAAAGGAATCTCTATAAAGCTCATTTAGACATGCACGTTTTAATCCCAACAAAACGACAACCAAATGTTATTAAATCAAATTTTATGAGTTTAAATATTTAATTATGGGCTTTTGAACAGAATAATACAGATTAATCTCAAATTTTATGGTTTTTACTCGGTTAAAATTCGAACGGATTCTCTAGAGAGCATATTTAGACATGCTCGTATTAATCGCATCAAAACGACAACCAAATGTTATTAAATTAAATTTTATGAGTTCAAATAGTTAATTGTAGGCTTTTGAGCAAAATTATACAGATTAATCTAAAGTTTTAGCTTTTTTCTCGGTTAAAATTCGAACGGAATCTCTATAAAGCCCATTCACACATGCATGTTTTAATCTCATCAAAACGACAACCAAATTTTATTAAATTAAATTTTATGATTTCAAATAATTAATTATTAGCTTTTGATCAAAATTATACAGATTAATCTGAAATTTTCAGAATTTTACTCTGTTAAAATTAGAACGGAATCTCTATAAAGCCCATTTAGACATGCACATTTTAATCCCAACAAAACGACAACCAAATATTATTGAATCAAATTTTATGAGTTCAAATATTTAATTATGGGCTTTTGAACAAAATTATGCAAATTAATCTCAAATTTTAAGGTTTTTACTCTGTTAAAATTCGAACGGATTATCTATAGAGCACTTTTAGACATGCTCGTATTAATCGCATCAAAACGACAACCAAATGTTATTAAATTAAATTTTATGAGTTCAACTAGTTAATTATAGGATTTTGAACAAAATTATACAAATTAATCTCAAATTTTCAGCTTTTTACTCAGTTAAATTCGAACGGAATCTCTTTAAAGCTCATTTAGACATGCACGTTTTAATCGCATCAAAACGACAACCAAATTTTATTAAAATCAAATTTTATGATTTCAAATATTTAATTATTAGCTTTTGAACAAAATTATACAGATTAATCTGAAATTTTTAGAATTTTACTCGGTTAAAATTAGAACGGAATCCCTATAAAGCTCATTTAGACATGTACGTTTTAATCCAAACAAAACGACAACCATATGTTATTAAATCAAATTTTATGAGTTTAAATATTTAATTATGGGCTTTTGAACAGAATAATACAGATTAATCTCAAATTTTAAGGTTTTTACTCAGTTAAAATTCGAACGGATTCTCTATAGAGCATATTTAGACATGCTCGTATTAATCGCATCAAAACGACAACCAAATGTTATTAAATTAAATTTTATGAGTTCAAATAGTTAATTGTAGGCTTTTGAACAAAATTATACAGATTAATCTAAATTTTCAGCTTTTTTCTCGGTTAAAATTCGAACGGAATCTCTATAAAGCCCATTCACACATGCATGTTTTAATCGCATCAAAACGACAACCAAATTTTATTAAATTAAATTTTATGATTTCAAATAATTAATTATTAGCTTTTGAACAAAATTATACAGATTAATCTGAAATTTTCAGAATTTTACTCGGTTAAAATTAAAACGGAATCTCTATAAAGCCCATTTAGACATGCACATTTTAATCCCAACAAAACGACAACCAAATGTTATTAAATCAAATTTTATGAGTTTAAATATTTAATTATGGGCTTTTGAACAGAATTATACAGATTAATCTCAAATTTTAAGGTTTTTACTCGGTTAAAATTCGAATGGATTCTCTATAGAGCATATTTAGACATGCTCGTATTAATCGCATCAAAACGACAACCAAATGTTATTAAATTAAATTTTATAAGTTAAAATAGTTAATTGTAGGCTTTTGAACAAAATTATACAGATTAATCTCAAATTTTCAGCTTTTTACTCGGTTAAAATTCGAACGGAATCTCTATAAAGCCCATTTAGACATGCAAGTTTTAATCGCATCAAAACGGCAACCAAATTTTATTAAAATCAAATTTTATGATTTCAAATATTTAATTATTAGCTTTTGAACAAAATTATACAGATTAATCTAAAATTTTTAGAATTTTACTCGGTTAAAATTAGAACGGAATCCCTATAAAGCCCATTTAGACATGTACGTTTTAATCCCAACAAAACGACAACCACATGTTATTAAATAAAATTTTATGAGTTCAAATAGTTAATTATAGGCTTTTGAACAAAATTATACAAATTAATCTCAAATTTTCATCTTTTTACTTGGTTAAAATTCGAACGGAATCTCTAAAAAGCCCATTTAGACATGCATGTTTTAATCGCATCAAAACGACAACCAAATGTTATTAAAATTAAATTTTATGATTTTAAATAATTAATTATTAGCTTTTGAACAAAATTATACAGATTAATCTGAAATTTTCAGAATATTACTCGGTTAAAATTAGAACGGAATCTCTAAAAAGCCCATTTAGACATGCACGTTTTAATCCCAACAAAACGACAACCAGATATTATTAAATAAAATTTTATGAGTTCAAATAGTTAATTATATGCTTTTGAACAAAATTATACAGATTAATCTTAAATTTTCAACTTTTTACTCGGATAAAATTCGAACAAAATATCTATAAATCCCATTTAGACATGCACGTTTTAATCACAACAAAACGATAACCAAATGTTATTAAAATCAAATTTTATGATTTCAAATAATTAATTATTAGCTATTGAACAAAATTATACAGATTAATCTGAAATTTTCAGAATTTTAATCGTTTAAGATTCGAAAGGAATCTCTATAAAGCCCATTTAGGCATGCACGTTTTAATCCCAACAAAACAACAACCAAATGTTATTAAATCAAATTTTATGAGTTTAAATATTTAATTATGGGCTTTTGAACAAAATTATATAGATTAATCTCAAATTTTAAGGTTTTTACTCTGTTAAAATTCGAACAGATTCTCTATAGAGCACACTTAGACATGCTCGTATTAATCGCATCAAAACGACAACCAAATGTTATTAAATTAAATTTTATGAGTTCAAATAGTTAATTATATACTTTTGAACAAAATTATACAGATTAATCTTAAATTTTCAACTTTTTACTCGGTTAAAATTCGAACAGAATCTCTATTAATCCCATTTATACATCCAGGTTTTAATCGCATCAAAATGACAACCAAATTTTATTAAAATCAAATTTTATAATTTCAAATAATTAATTATTAGCTATTGAACAAAATTATACAGATTAATCTGAAATTTTCAAAATTTTAATCGTTTAAAATTCGAAAGGAATCTCTATAAAGCCCATTTAGGCATGCACGTTTTAATCCCAACAAAACAACAACAAAATGTTATTAAATCAAATTTTATGAGTTTAAATATTTAATTATGAGCTTTTGAACAAAATTACATAGATTAATCTCAAATTTTAAGGTTTTTACTCGGTTAAAATTCGAACAGATTCTCTATAGAGCACATTTAGACATGCTCGTATTAATCGAATCAAAACGACAACCAAATATTATTAAATTAAATATTATGAGTTCAAATAGTTAATTATAGGCTTTTAAAAAAATTATACAGATTAATCTCAAATTTTCTACTTTTTACTCGGTTAAAATTCGAACAGAATCTCTATAAAGCCCATTTAGACATGCACGTTTTGATCACAGCAAAACGAGAATCAAATTTTATTAAAATCAAATTTTATGATTTCAAATATTTAATTATCAGCTTTTGAACAAAATTATTAAATCAAATTTTATGAGTTTAAATATTTAATTATAGGATTTTGAACAGAATTATACAGATTAATCTCAAATTTTAAGGTTTTTACTCGATTAAAATTCGAACGGATTATCTATAGAGCATATTTAGACATGCTCATATTAATCGCATCAAAATGACAACCGAATGTTATTAAAATTAAATTTTATAAGTTCAAATAGTTAATTATAGGCTTCTGAACAAAATTATACAGATTAATCTCAAATTTTCAGCTTTTTACTCGGTTAAAATTGGAACGAAATCTCTATTAATCCCATTTAGACATGTACGTTTTAATCGCATCAAAATGACAACCAAATTTTATTAAAATCAAATTTTACAATTTCAAATATTTAATTATTAGCTTTTGAACAAAATTATACAGATTAATGTGCAATTTTCAGAATTTTACTCGGTTAAAATTAGAACGGAATCTCTATAAAGCCTATTTAGACATGCACGTTTTAATCCCAACAAAACGACAACCAAATATTATTAAATCAAATTTCATGAGTTTAAATATTTAATTATGGGCTTTTGAACAAAATTATACAGATTAATATCAAATTTTAAGTTTTTTACTCGGTTGAAATTCGAACAGATTATCTATAGAGCACATTTAGACATGCTCGTATTAATCGCATCAAAACGACAACCAAATATTATTAAATTAAATTTTATGAGTTCAAATTTTTAATAATAGGCTTTTGAACAAAATTACACAGATTAATCTCAAATTTTCAGCTTTTTACTCGGTTAAAATTCGAACGGAATCTCTATAAAACCCATTTAGACATGCACATTTTAATAACTTCAAAACGACAACCAAATGTTATTAAAATCAAATTTTATGATATCAAATATTTGATTATTATATTTTGAACAAAATTATATAGATTAATCTGAAATTTTCAGAATTTTACTCGGTTAAAATTAGAACGGAATCTCTATAAAACCCATTTAGACATGCACGTTTTAATCCCAACGAAACGACAACCTAATATTATTAAATCAAATTTTATGAGTTCAAATATTTAATTATGGGCTTTTGAACAAAATTATACAGATTAATCTCAAATTTTAAGGTTTTTACTCCGTTAAAATTCGAACGGATTCTCTATAGAGCACATTTAGACATGCTCGTATTAATCGCATCAAAACGACAACCAAATGTTATTAAATTAAATTTTATGAGTTCAAATAGTTAATTATAGGATTTTGAACAAAATTATACAGATTAATCTTAAATTTTCAACTTTTTACTCGGATAAAATTCGAACAAAATATCTATAAATCCCATTTAGACATGCACGTTTTAATCCCAACAAAACGATAACCAAATGTTATTAAATAAAATTTTATGATTTCAAATACTTGATTATGGGCTTTCGAAAAAAATATACGGATTAATCTCAAATTTTTAGCTTTTTACTCCGTTAAAATTAGAATGGAATCTCTATAAAGCCCATTTAGACATACACGTTTTAATCCCAACAAAAACGACAACCAAATATTATTAAATCGAATTTTATGAGTTCAAATATTTAATTATCGGCTTTTGAACAAAATTATACAGCTTAATCTCAAATATTAATGTTTTTACTCGGTTAAAATTCAAACAGATTCTCTATAGAGCACATTTAAACATGCTCATATTAATCGCATCAAAACGACAACCAAATATTATTAAATTAAATTTTATGAGTTCAAATAGTTAATTATATGCTTTTAAAAAAATTATACAGATTAATCTCAAATTTTCTACTTTTTACTCGGTTAAAATTCGAACAGAATCTCTATAAAGCCCATTTAGACATGCACGTTTTGATCACATTAAAACGACAATCAAATTTTATTAAAATCAAATTTTATGATTTCAAATATTTAATTATCAGCTTTTGAACAAAATTATTAAATCAAATTTTATGAGTTTAAATATTTAATTATAGGATTTTGAACAGAATTATACAGATTAACCTCAAATTTTAAGGTTTTTACTCGGTTAAAATTCGAACGGATTATCTATAGAGCATATTTAGACATGCTCATATTAATCGCATCAAAACGAAAACCAAATGTTATTAAAATTAAATTTTTTAAGTTCAAATAGTTAATTATAGGCTTCTGAACAAAATTATACAGATTAATCTCAAATTTTCAGCTTTTTACTCGGTTAAAATTGGAACGAAATCTCTACTAATCCCATTTAGACATGCACGTTTTAATCGCATCAAAATGACAACCAAATTTTATTAAAATCAAATTTTACGATTTCAAATATTTAATTATTAGCTTTTGAACAAAATTATACAGATTAATCTGCAATTTTCAGAATTTTACTCGGTTAAAATTAGAACAGAATCTCTATAAAGCCTATTTAGACATGCACGTTTTAATCCCAACAAAACGACAACCAAATATTATTAAATCAAATTTTATGAGTTTAAATATTTAATTATGGGCTTTTGAACAAAATTATACAGATTAATATTAAATTTTAAGGTTTTTACTCGGTTAAAATTCGAACAGATTATCTATAGAGCATATTAAGTCATGCTCGTATTAATCGCATCAAAACGACAACCAAATGTTATTAAATTAAATTTTATGAGTTCAAATTTTTAATAATAGGCTTTTGAACAAAATTACACAGATTAATCTCAAATTTTCAGCTTTTTACTCGGTTAAAATTCGAACGGAATCTCTATAAAGCCCATTTAGACATGCACATTTTAATCACATCAAAACGACAACCAAATGTTATTAAAATCAAATTTTATGATATCAAATATTTGATTATTATATTTTGAACAAAATTATATAGATTAATCTGAAATTTTCAGAATTTTACTCGGTTAAAATTAGAACGGAATCTCTATAAAACCCATTTAGACATGCACGTTTTAATCCCAACGAAACGACAACCTAATATTATTAAATCAAATTTTATGAGTTCAAATATTTAATTATGGGCTTTTGAACAAAATTATACAGATTAATCTCAAATTTTAAGGTTTTTACTCTGTTAAAATTCGAACGGATTCTCTATAGAGCACATTTAGACATGCTCGTAATAATCGCATCAAAACGACAACCAAATGTTATTAAATTAAATTTTATGAGTTCAAATAGTTAATTATAGGCTTTTGAACAAAATTATACAGATTAATCTTAAATTTTCAACTTTTTACTCGGATAAAATTCGAACAAAATATCTATAAATCCCATTTAGACATGCACGTTTTAATCCCAACAAAACGATAACCAAATGTTATTAAATAAAATTTTATGATTTCAAATACTTGATTATGGGCTTTCGAAAAAAATATACGGATTAATCTCAAATTTTTAGCTTTTTACTCCGTTAAAATTAGAATGGAATCTCTATAAAGCCCATTTACACATACACGTTTTAATCCCAACAAAACGACAACCAAATATTATTAAATCGAATTTTATGAGTTCAAATATTTAATTATGGGCTTTTGAACAAAATTATACAGCTTAATCTTTAATATTAATGTTTTTACTCCGTTAAAATTCGAACAGATTCTCTATAGAGCATATTTAGACATGCTCGTATTAATCGCATCAAAACGACAACCAAATATTATTAAATTAAATTTTATGAGTTCAAATAGTTAATTATAGGCTTTTAAAAAAATTATACAGATTAATCTCAAATTTTCTACTTTTTACTCGGTTAAAATTCGAACAGAATCTCTATAAAGCCCATTTAGACATGCACGTTTTGATCACATCAAAACGACAATCAAATTTTATTAAAATCAAATTTTATGATTTCAAATATTTAATTATCAGCTTTTGAACAAAATTATTAAATCAAATTTTATGAGTTTAAATATTTAATTATAGGATTTTGAACAGAATTATACAAATTAATCTCAAATTTTAAGGTTTTTACTCGGTTAAAATTCGAACGGATTATCTATAGAGCATATTTAGACATGCTCATATTAATCGCATCAAAACGACAACCAAATGTTATTAAAATTAAATTTTATAAGTTCAAATAGTTAATTATAGGCTTCTGAACAAAATTATACAGATTAATCTCAAATTTTCAGCTTTTTACTCGGTTAAAATTGGAACGAAATCTCTATTAATCCCATTTAGACATGCACGTTTTAATCGCATCAAAATGACAACCAAATTTTATTAAAATTAAATTTTACGATTTCAAATATTTAATTATTAGCTTTTGAACAAAATTATACAGATTAATCTACAATTTTCAGAATTTTACTCGGTTAAAATTAGAACGGAATCTCTATAAAGCCTATTTAGACATGCACGTTTTAATCCCAACAAAACGACAACCAAATATTATTAAATCAAATTTTATGAGTTTAAATATTTAATTATGGGCTTTTGAACAAAATTATACCGATTAATATCAAATTTTAAGGTTTTTACTCGGTTAAAATTCGAACAGATTATCTATAGAGCATATTTAGACATGCTCGTATTAATCGCATCAAAACGACAACCAAATGTTATTAAATTAAATTTTATGAGTTCAAATAGTTAATAATAGGCTTTTGAACAAAATTACACAGATTAATCTCAAATTTTCAGCTTTTTACTCGGTTAAAATTCGAACGGAATCTCTATAAAGCCCATTTAGACATGCATATTTTAATCACATCAAAACGACAACCAAATGTTATTAAAATCAAATTTTCTGATTTCAAATATTTAATTGTTAGCTTCTGAACAAAATTATACCGATTAATCTGAAATTTTCAGAATTTTACTCGGTTAAAATTAGAACGGAATCTCTAGAAAGCCCATTTAGACATGCACGTTTTAATCCCAACAAAACGACAACCAAATGTTATTAAATCAAATTTTATGAGTTTAAATATTTAATTGTGGGCTTTTAAACATAATTATACAGATTAATCTAAAATTTTCAGCTTTTTACTCGGTTAAAATTCGAACGGAATCTCTATAAATCCCATTTAGACATGCACGTTTTAATCGCATCAAAACGACAACAAAATTTTATTAAAATGAAATTCTATGATTTCAAATATTTAATTATTAGCTTTTTAACAAAATTATACAGATTAATCTGAAATTTTCCGAATTTTATTGGTTAAAATTAGAACAGAATCTCTATAAAGCCCATTTAGACATGCATGTTTTAATCCCAACAAAACGATAATCAAATGTTATTAAATAAAGTTTTATGAGTTTAAATATTTAATTATGTCTTTTGAACAAAATTATACAGATTAATCTCAAATTTTAAGGTTTTTACTCGGTTAAAATTCGAACGGATTCTCTATAGAGCATATTTAGACAATCTCGTATTAATCGCATCAAAACGATAATCAAATGTTATTAACTTAAATTTTATGAGTTCAAATGGTTAATTATAGGCTTTTTAACAAAATTATAAGATTAATCTCAAATTTTCAGCTTTTTACTCGTTTAAAATTCGAACAGAATCTCTATAAAGCCTACTTAGACATGCACGTTTTAATCGCATCAAAACGACAACCAAATTTTATGATTTCAAATATTTAATTATTAGCTTTTGGACAAAATTATACGGATTAATCTGAAATTTTCAGAATTTTACTCTGTTAAAATTAGAACGGAATCTCTATAAAGCCCATTTAGACATGCAAGTTTTTAACACAACAAAACGACAACCAAATGTTATTAAATCAAATTTTATGAGTTTAAATATTTAATTATGGGCTTTTGAACAGAATTATACAAATTAATATCAAATTTTAAGGTTTTTACTCGGTTAAAATTCGAACAGATCTATAGAGCATATTTAGACATGCTCGTATTAATCGTATCAAAACGACAACCAAATATTATTAAAATTTAATTTTATGAGTTCAAATAGTTAATTATAGGCTTTTGAACAAAATTATACAGATTAATCTCAAATATTCAGCTTTTTACTCGGTTAAAATTCGAACAGAATCTCTATAAATCTCATTTAGCCATGCACGTTTTAATCGCATCAAAACAACAACTAAATTTTATTAAAATCAAATTTTACGATTTCAAATATTTAATTATTCGCTTTTGAACAAAATTATACTGATTAATCTGAAATTTTTAAAATTTTACTCGGTTAAAATTAGAACGGAATCTCTATATAGCCCATTTAGACATGCACATTTTAATACCAACAAAACGACAACCAAATGTTTTTAAATCAAATTTTATGAGTTTAAATATTTAATTATGGGCTTTTGAACAAAATCATCCTCTAACTGTTTCACCTTATCATCTCAACCAAGATAGGCTTTACTTACAACTTCACCACTCAACCACCTTCCTTTGAAATACTTAACTTAGCAAACATCACTCTCAACTCAACCGTCGTCTTACGGCTCAAAGATTCAGCCATCACCTTAGCTTTTCCTGGGATGGTAAGCAACAGACAACCCACACTTACCCTCTTTGGACAACCAACAAATTATTTCCCCACACCAAAGCAACAATGCACAACCTACCACACCATCTCAACCTCTATAGAAAACACAACTCAGAAGAAAACCCCATAAGGTTGATAACCAACTCTTGATAACCGCCACGGTTTCCATACCATCACCAACAAACTAACCTTAATTGACATCCTTCCACATACCAGGTAACCAACTAAGCCTTTCACCAACCTCCACTCCACACAACAAACTTCAGACTAACTTTACACAAAACTGTCAACATTGTCCTAAGCAAGCTCCACCATCAACAACAACCTCATTATGAGTCATATTAACCATATCACAACGTCACAACATATCATCCATTTACCTATGAATGATAAAACCCATCATCCAAACAACAACCTATGTCGGTCCTAAAAACTTTCAAATCTTATTATGTTATCGATACACCATTCACACATCTTTTCAATGGGACCTAGGAACCCAAGAAAACCGTACTCCAACAAACGATTGATCCAACAAACCTCTTAAGAAACTCCATACCATCGATAGAACTTACTACCAAACTTATGATGATTCTTCCCGACTTCAACCCTGGGCACCCTTGCTACTAACAATAACCCAAAGAAAATTGATACTCATTCTTACCTTATCAGCAAGATAAACATTTACATATGATTCAAACATAATCCAAACCAGCTTAGTCGAAAACACATGTTTCTCCCCAACTCCTACCACAACATTCACCACCAAACCCATGGAAAAAGATTACCATAACCCTGCTCAAGATACCATTCCATCTCGACACTTTCCATAACAACCATGCGGTTAACATAACACAAAAAGATTCTCAACACAAAACTAACCTTGCCAAGAACATATCCTTCACTAGACCCTCAACAAACACTTTGCCACGACTTGTCCCCGATCAACTTTACCAAGGTTGAATTTCGCTCATAGATCCACCATATAACTAGGTCTCCCTATAGGTTAACCGAACATCTTCCCTTGTAACTCCATAATAACCCAGGCTTATCCCATATAACAAACTCCCATTGCAAGCACCCTTATGTAAGCCAAGTCATCTCTAGTTGCTAACATTCTACAAAACATATCATACAAGAAACTTACCAACTTTGTGTCAACCTCAACATTATACTCATCACAACGATAATATCTCCAACTTAAGGTTTAGCCACCATAACCAACTCCATCAAGGTACAAAATTTAAAATCTACACATCATTAAGTTCCTTGACACTTAACCCAAAACTTTTTCCCATTATCAACTCATCAACAAACCAACTCTTACATTAACCATACCACCACAAAATCCAAGCTTGTAGAACCATTCCTTTCACTAGCTCCAACATCTCTTATTTTATAACCTTGCCAAAACGGTAATCATAATGATGAAACATCCACAAACACGAACCCACTGAACACAAAACCTCAAAACACTTTTTGATAAAAGCAAACCCACAAGACTGGACAATCGATACAAACCATAAATTGTCCAGCGATCCATATTACACCACTTCAGACATCATCAAAAACTAACTTTACCTGAAGTATATCCAACTTAACATCCTGCAAACACGTGTACACTTTCCTCCTTTATAGTACAACCAAACATCTCAAGGTCACAACAATCTATGATTCAAACCCCCGATTTCACAACTCTCATACTAGACTATGTCTCATATTTTACTTCCATCCCAACCATACCAGATCGGTCATAACCTCCGATCTAACTGCACACTAACCATACTACAAAGAACTCCATGTAATTTCCACAAAATAATTTTATATCACTCAGAAAAACACCAACTCGCCTTACTCTACAAAACATTCTGCAACCTTGTTACAACCTCCAGATCTTAACTAGAAAGAATCCGTAAAACTCAGCACTTCCTTTAGTAATGACCAACTCAAACTAACCATAACTCAGGGTATTTACCTTGGTTTCAAACATTCACAACTCTGAGACCGATCACTCATTGTTCATCCAAGACCATTCCCTAACCGAAAGGGTAGTTTGCCCACTACACATTCAGCTTAACACCACAAGAATATTCTTTCAACCTCTTTTTTTTCCATACCTTCATCTTAAAAGAACTAACCATACTCCACTTACACCCTCAAGGAGCTACTCGCAAGTGTGAACAAATGTATGCATAATTTCCTGTATGCCCTCATAAATGCCTATGCAAGTGCATATGCATGTAAATGCAATTTCTAATGTCATGCTCAAGAATGCATGCATGTCCTACATTATCTATAAATATATACATATATGTGCTCTTAATCTAAACATGATTATTGTTCACACTCACAAATAACATCCTCAATTCCAACAACCTCAACTACCATCTTATTGATAACTCCCAAGTCAGATTAGCAACATCCGTACCAGCTTCAGCAGACTAAAACACACTCGAAAGAACGATGCAACACCACAAACTAACCTTCCGGCCTAACCGAAGGCACACTTATAGAGGAGGAAGAATTTACTCTTCCCTAACAGTCGTTTCATCTTCAAACTTAACCATCAAAGTTCATACCAACAGTATCTAGTGACTTACGTCTCAAAAACATATTCAAAAACTTTAAACATGCAGTTTAAAACATAATGTTCAAATAAAACAAACTTACATTCGGGCAAGATCCAAGGGAAAACTGAGAGCATCTGAAAATATGTTGGCATTGGCAATGTGTAACCGATAACCCCAGTTTAACCATCATTAATCAAAGTAAAATCATCAAGAATAGATTTTCACACTCCAATAACATATCATGTTCAATCACACATATCATGATCAATCGCATATTTAAGCACATAACTTAGCAATCCTATACATGCTTTAACCAACCAACTACACACTTTACAAATCAACTACACATTTTACAAACTTTACAACACACTTTTCAAACCAACTACACATTTTAATCAACCTGGCTCTGATACCACCAAATGTAACCCCCTTAGCCCGACACAGACGAAATCGGTACTAACGAGTTACACGGGGAATATCGAACCAAACCCGTAAGGGTCCGATCCGATAAACAACCCTAAAACCGTTATCTTTTTTTTTATTTTATCTTATCTAGATGCATATTCTTACTCCTACATGTCATGGTCTCATACGAAGCACTATCGGTAACACATTAATTAAAAACAACCATCCAATTAAACACTAACATGGATTAAGGACTAAAACGTAAAACTTTTAAATACGATTAGCAAAGTAGAAATTCTTTCCATCAAAGTCCAATTAGACACCCAAGTATAATACACAACAAGTTTCAACTCAAACGGATTATTCTAACATCATCAATTGCATGTTTCTCTATTTTAGGGACCAAAATGTAAATATTCCAAAATACAAGGACTTCATCCGAAATAGGTTAACCATCTTGAAATTAAATCAAATTTAATCATGCATGCAAAATTTTAGCTCAATATAACATCTATAAGTACCTTAATCGAACAAAGGAAGATATCCGGGACTAAAATATAATTTCCAGCAACTTTCAATTCTAAACATGATTAACAACATATGGCACATAATTAACTACGTCATGGACATCATTCAAGATATAGGCATGCTCCCTAAGAAGAGATTAATAACATAGCAATCATGATAGTACATGCTTCAACAATTCAAACAATTTCCAAAGTTCAACAATAGCAATCAAACATTAATGGTCTTATTACAACATGATTCAAAGCCTAAGAACACACTCCTCTCATAGGTTGTGTTACACATTGCCTTGCCCAATTTATTGGCCAAAAACATGCCAAATTCAAAGTGATCTTTCCCCTTGGTCTCCTTGCCTCGAACGAAGCTCCAAGTGCCTTTATTTCTCTGCATGGATGAAAAGAGAGTTTAAGCAAACATGATTAGTGAGGAAGCTTTACACAAACCATCAATGCATCAATTTAAAACCATGATAAAACCATAATTTGCAATACTTTGTTAAATCATGCATGCTAACATCTCATGCTTAAGCTCATTAAATCATATGCATCCTTGAGTTCACATAACCTTGTCAAAACAATTTATAAATGATGCTCAAACCTTTTCTCAATTTCATGTATGTATATTGGCTTTCTAGTGAACACTTAATGTGAACCTTGAGTTCACCAAATACACGGATCCATAAGACATTTGTCTCGTCATGACACGAAGTCACCATTGACATGACAAGAAGTCACCATTGACATGACACGAAGTCACCATTGACATGACACGAAGTCACCATTGACATGACACGAAGTCACCATTGACATGACACTAAGTCACCATTAGCACTACCACGCACGGTCGGACACATAGTCACCCTTGTTACGTGTAGGCGGCTCTACCACGCACGATTGGACACAAAGTCACCCTTGTTACGTGTAGGCAATATTCTATATTTTTTGTTTTGATTATAGTGCACTTAAGACAATCCTAATGACATGTCATTCGTATTCGAATCTAAATTTAGTGTCACTAAGCCAATATCATAATCAAATGTGCATGATAACTTGCTGCTCATAATGCATGCATAATATGTTCAACAAATGAACCAAAAGCCATGCCCAAAGGCACCATTATATATGAGGCAAATAACCATATTGTATTCCAAATCATATAACTTGTTGCTCATAATGCATGCATAATATATTCAACAAATGAACCATAAGCCATGCCCAAAGGCACCATCATATATAAGCCAAATAACCATATTGTATCCCAAATCATTTCACATAATTTTTCATAATCATGGATATTAAATAAGCTATGCATTTCAGCAAGTAATTCTCATGTATGCACCATTTCAAAACATGCTCATGTATTTCCATAAATCTCATTGCATTACCAACAAAATACCTTTGTAAAATGTAGCCGAAACTCATACCGGTTTATCAAAATAAATAATTTACTTACTCTTGAACTATGGAAGGTTTTCACACTCTTCCATAGTCCCCAAAAATAGAACGTACCAAACGCGATTCGCTTTAAATCCTCACCAACAAGCGAAATGAGTATTCACCGCTATCCGATGATCGCACCAACGCACCAGCACTCAAGCTTCTTCTTGTACCTCTTCTACAACATTAAAAACAGAGCATTCTCACATCATAACATGATCAAACCAACAGCCATAACCGATCACCATTAAACTACCAAAAACTTAGCCGAAAAGACCTTAAACTAAGCCGAAACGCATCCGAACAACATCAGCCCAAAACCTAACGAATCTAACATATAATCCACTTCAATTAGGATCCAAAAACACATCCAAACCATCCTTATATCTCCAGCAACATTTAAGCATCTAAAACAGCCCATAAAACAACCGAAAAGCACCTTAAAACTATGCCGATTGCATTATTCCGGGATTAAATTAATGTATTATCAAATCAGGACTCAATTAATCATTAAATCAACATAAAAACATGATTGAATTCATCTAATTTCCAGCATTAAATGAGATCCAAAAAGATTTCACAAAAACATCATAAAATCACTAGATCTAACATTAAAAATATATAATCAAGTTTTTATTCAAAGATTAGCAAGCTAATACTTGGGAATTTCAATAAAGAACCTTAGAAAAGAATAAAAATCCAGAAAATTACCTTCAAGATCTATTCACCAAAAATATGTAATTTTCCCCTTCTTGATTCCTTGCAATTTGATGTAGATTTGATGAAATTGATGCTTAGGTTTTGTAAAGGATGGAAAGATGATGCAAGTGATGTAATCTTTATGGAAAAAGATGCAAAAATCAGCAAGGAATTGAAGAGAAAAGATGAAGAGAAAGTGGAGAGAAAATGAGAGAAAAAGATAAGAGAAAAATGAGGAAAAAGTGGTTTTGAGAGAAAATGATTAAAAATCCAAGTAAAGTAATTAAAAACACTTTTTGGTGAATAAATCATCATTAAAAATTAGAAATGGGTTTATGGCCCTCTAAGGATTCTAAGTTTAGCTTGCTTTTCAATTTAGTCACTAAAACATCATATCTTTTGAAAATTACCAAATAGGTCCTCCAATTTTTTTCCAAAAATTACAAATTGGTCACTTATGCATAATTAAGCATAACTAAAAATCATTATAAAATCCAAATTACTTTCTTTTAATCTTGAAACATATTTTTAATATTTCCAACCATATTCCAAAATTATTATTTTTCTTAATTAAAAATATCCTTATTTTATTTTCCCCGGAATAATGAATCGGAGAATCCGATTCGATCCGAATCGAATTCTCCTAACTAAGCCTAAACTAATAACCCCAAAAACGGGATGTTACAAACCAAATGTTATTAAACTAAATTTTATGAGTTCAAATAGTTAATTATAGGCTTTTGAACAAAATTATACAGATTAATCTCAAATTTTTAGCTTTTTACTCGGTTAAAATTCGAACGGAATCTCTATAAAGCCCATTTAGACATGCACGTTTTAATCCCAACAAAACGACAACCAAATGTTATTAAATCAAATTTTATGAGTTTAAATATTTAATTATAGGCTTTTGAACAAAATTATACAGATTAATCTCAAATTTTAAGATTTTTACTCGGTTAAAAATCGAACGGATTCTCTATAGAGCATATTTAGACATGCTCATATTAATTGCATCAAAACGACAACTAAATATTATTAAACTAAATTTTATGAGTTCAAATAGTTAATTATAGGCTTTTGAACAAAATTATATAGATTAATCTCAAATTTTTAGCTTTTTACTCGGTTAAAATTCGAACGGAATCTCTATAAAGCCCATTTAGACATGCATGATTTAATCGCATCAAAACGACAACCAAATTTTATTAAAATGAAATTTTATGATTTCTAATATTTAATTATTAGTTTTTGAACAAAATTATAGAGATTAATCTAAAATTTTCAGAATTTTACTGGGTTAAAATTAGAACGGAATCTCTATAAAACCCATTTAGACATGCACGTTTTAATCCCAACATAACGACAACCAAATGTTATTAAATCAAAATTTATGAGTTTAAATTTTTAATTATGGGTTTTGAATAAAATTGTACAGATTAATCTCAAATTTTATGGTTTTTACTCGGTTAAAAGTCGAACGGATTCTCTATAAAGCACATTTAGACATGCTCGTATTAATCGCATCAAAAAGACAACCAAATGTTATTAAATTAAATTTTATGAGTTCAAAAAGTTAATTTTAGGCTTTTGAAAAAAATTATACGGATTAATGTCAAATTTTTAGCTTTTTACTCGGTTAAAATTCGAACGGAATCTCTATAAAGCCCATTTAGACATGCACGTTTTAATCGCATCAAAACGACAACCAAATTTTATTAAAATGAAATTTTATGATTTCTAATATTTAATTATAAGCTTTTGAAAAAAATTATACAGATTAATCTAAAATTTTCAGAATTTTACTTGGTTAAAATTAGAACGGAATCTTTATAAAGCCCTTTTAGACATGCACATTTTAATCCCAACAAAACAACAACCAAATGTTATTAAATCAAATTTTATGAGTTTAAATTTTTAATTATGGGCTTTTGAATAAAATTGTACAGATTAATCTCAAATTTTAAGGTTTTTACTCTGTTAAAATTTGAACGGATTCTCTATAGAGCACATTTAGACATGCTCGTATTAATCGCATCAAAACGACAATCAAATGTTATTAAATTAAATTTTATTAGTTCAAATAGTTAATTTTAGGCTTTTGAAAAAAATTATACAGATTAATCTCAAATTTTCAGCTTTTTACTCTGTTAAAATTCGAACGGAATCTCTATATAGCCCATTTAGACATGCACGTTTTAATCGCATCAAAATGACAATCAAATGTTATTAAAATCAAATTTTATGAGTTTAAATATTTAATTATGGGCTTTTGAACAAAATTATACAGATTAATCTCAAATTTTAAGGTTTTTACTCGGTTAAAATTCGAACGGATTCTCTATAGAGCATATTTAGACATGCTCGTATTAATCGCATCAAAACGACAACCAAATGTTGTTAAATTAAATTTTATGAGTTCAAATAGTTAAATATATGCTTTTGAACAAAATTATACAGATTAATCTCAAATTTTCAGCTTTTTACTGGGTTAAAATTCGAACGGAATGTCTATAAAGCCTATTTAAACATGTACGTTTTAATCGCATCAAAACGACAACCAAATTTTATTAAAATCAAATTTTATAATTTCAAATATTTAATTATTAGCTTTTGAACAAAATTATACAGATTAATCTGAAATTTTCAGAATTTTACTCGGTTAAAATTAGAACGGAATCTCTATAAAACCCATTTAGACATGCACGTTTTAATCCCTACAAAACGATAACCAATTGTTATTAAATCAAATTTTATGAGTTTAAATATTTAATTATGGGATTTTGAACAAAATTATACTGATTAAAAATTTTAACGTTTTTACTCGGTTAAAGTTCGAACGGATTCTCTATAGAGCACATTTAGACATGTTCGTATTAATCGCATCAAAATGACAAACAAATGTTACCAAATTAAATTTTATGAGTTTAAATAGTTAATTATAGTCTTTTGAACAAAATTATACAGATTCATCTCAAATTTTCAGCTTTTTACTCGGTTAAAATTCGAACGGAATCTCTATAAAGCCCGTTTAGATATGCACGTTTTAATCGCATCAAAACGGAAACCAAATTTTATTAAAATCAAATTTTATGATTTCAAATATTTAATTATTAGCTTCTAAACAAAATTATACAGATTAATCTGAAATTTTCAGAATTTTACTCGGTTAAAATTAGAACGGAATCTCTATAAAACCCATTTAGACATGCACGTTTTAATCCCAACAAAACGACAACCAAATGTTATTAAATCAAATTTTATGAGTTTAAATATTTAATTATGGGCTTTTGAATAAAATTATACAGATTACTCTCAAATTTTAAGGTTTTTACTCGGTTAATGTAACCCCCTTAGCCCGGCCTGGACGGAACCGACACTAACGAGTTACACGGGGAATATCAAACTAAACCGCGAAGGTTTCGATTTGATAAACAACCCTAAAACCGTTATATATTTTTTTTATTTTATCTTACTAGATACACAATCTTGTTCCTACGTGACAAGGTCTCATACAAAGCATTGTCGGTAACACATTAATTAAAAACAACCATCAGATTAAACACTAACATAGATTAAGGACTAAAACGTAAAACTTTTAAATTCAATTAGTAAAGTAAAAATTCTTTCCATCAGTATTCAATTAAACATATAAGAGTTCCTCACAACAAATTTCAACTCAAACGGATCATTCTATCATCGTCAATTGCGTGTTTCTCTAATTTGGGACCAAAATGTAAATCTTCCAAAATACAAGGTCTTCATCCAAATTAGATTAACCATCTTGAAATTAAATCAACTTTATGCATGCATGCAAAATTTCAGCTCAATATACCATCTATAAGTATCTTAATCGAACAAAGGAAGATATCCGGGACTAAAATATAATTTCTAGCAACTTTCAATTCTTGGTGATCAAAGGCTTCGAAACCTTCCCAGAGGTTCCGAAACTTTTTGAAAAAGGTTTTGAAACTTTCTTGGAAAGTTTCGAAACTTATCGCGTCCAGTAATTTCCTAGAATTGAATCTGCCCGCAAGGTTTCGAAACCTTGTAAAGGTTTCGAAACTATTTGACAATGGTTTCGGAACCTTCGCCCAAAGGTTTTGAAACATTAGGTCTGGAGACAAAATTTTCGTTACACTAAGTGCATACCAACTACTCAATACTCAACCATTAATTACAACCACTAAATGCATCAATCCTAAATATAATTAGCAACATATGGCACGTAATCAACAACGTCACGGACATCAATCAAGCTATAGGCATGCTCCCTAAAAAGAGACTAACAACATAACAATCATGCTAGTACATGCTTCACCAATTCAAACCATTCTAAAGTTCAACAATTAACAATCAACAATAATGGTCTTATTACAACATAAACCAAAGCCTAATTACTCACTCTTCACATAGGTTGTGTTACACATTGCCTTGCCCAATTTATTTGCCAAAAACATACCAAATTCAAGTGAGTCTTCCCCTTGATTTTCTTGCCTCGAACGAAGCTCCAAGTACCTTTATTTCTCTGCATGGATGAAAAGAGAGCTTAAGCAAACATGCTTAGTGAGGAAGCTCTACACAAATCAATAATGCATCTATTTTAAACCATGAAGAAAACATAATTTGCAATACATAGTTAAATCATGCATGCTAACATCTCATGCTCATGTTCTTTAAAACAAATGCATCCTTGAGTTCACATAACCTTATCAAAACAATTTATAAATGATGCTCAAACTTCTTCTCAAATTCATGTATGTATATTGGCATTCTAGTGACCACTTTAATGTGAACCTTGAGCTCACCGAATATACGGATCCATGAGACCATTGTCTCGTCATGACACGAAGTCACCATTTACATGACACGAAGTCACCATTGACATGACACGAAGTCACCATTAGCACTACCACGCACGATTTGATACATAGTCACCCTTGTTACGTGTAGGCGGCTCTACCACGCACGGTTGGACACAAAGTCACCCTTGTTACGTGTAGGCAATATTCTGTATTCTCAATTTTGTTTATAGTGCACTTAAGATAATCCTAATGACATGTCATTCGTATTCGAATCTAAAGTTAGTGTCACTAAGCCAATATCATAATCAAATGTGCATGATAACTTGCTGCTCATAATACATGCATAAAATGTTCAACAAATGAACCAAAGCCATGCCCAAAGGCACCTTCATGTATAAGGCAATTAACCATATTGTATTTCAAATCATATAACTTGCTCCTCATAATGCATGCATAATATGTTCAACAAATGAACTAAAAGCCATGCCCAAAGGCACCATCATGTATAAGGCAATTAACCATATTGTTTTCCAAATCATTTCTTATAATTTTTCATAATCATGGATGCTAAATAAGCTATGCATTTCAGCAAGTATTTCTCATGTATGCACCATTTCAAAACATGCTCATGCATTTTCATAAATCTCCTTGCATTACCAACATAATGCCTTTATCAAATGTAACCGAAACTCATATCGATTTATCAAAAACAATTACTTTACTTACTCTTGAACTATGGAAGGTTTTCACACTCTTCCATAGTCCCCAAAACAGAACGTACCAAACGCGATTCGCTTTAAAATCCGTAACCACTCACCAACAAGCGAAACGAGCTTTCGCCGTTATCCGATGATCGCGCCAACGCACCAGCAATCAAGCACCTTCTTGTACCTCTTGTAAAACATTAAAAACAGAGCATTCTCACATCATAACATGCTCAAACCAACAGCCATAACCGATCACCGTAAACTAAGCCGAAACGCATCCGAACAACATCAGCCCGAAACCTAATGAATCTAACATCTAATCCACTTCAATTATGAACCAAAAATACATCCAAACCATCCTTATATCTCCAACAACATTAAAGCATCTAAAACAGCCCATAAAACAACCGAAAAACACCTTAAAACTACGCCAATTGTATTATTCCGGGATTAAATTAATGTGCTATCAAATCAAGAATCAATTAATCATTTAATTAACATAAAAACATAATTGAATCTATCTAATTCCAGCATTGAATGAGATCCAAATAGATTTCACAAAAACATTCACAAAATCACGAGATCTAACATTAAAAATATAGAATCAAGTTTTTATTAAAAGATTAGCAAGCTAATACTTGGGAATTTCAATGAAGAACCTTAGAAAAGAATAAAAATCCAGAAAATTACCTTCAAGATCTATTCACCAAAAATATGAAATTTTCCCCTTCTTGATTCCTTGCAATTTGATGTAGATTTGATGAAATTGATGCATAGGTTTTGTAAAGGATGGAAAGATGATGCAAGTGATGTAATCTTTGTTGAAAAAGATGCAAAAATCAGCAAGGAATTGAAGAGAAAAGATGAAGACAAAGTGGAGAGAAAATGAGATAAAAAGATGAGAGAAAAATGAGGAAAAAGTGGTTTTGAGAGAAAATGATTAAAAACCAAATTAAAGTAATTAAAAATACTTTTTTGGTGAATAAATCATCATTAAAAATTAGAAATGGGTTTATGGCCCTCTAAGGATTCTAAATTTAGCTTGCTTTTCAATTTAGTCACTAAAACATGTAATTTTTCGAAAAATACAAAATAAGTCCTCCAATTTTTCCAAAAATTACAAATTGGTCATTTATGCATAATTAAGCATAATTAAAAATCAATATAAAAATCAAAATTATTTTCTTTTAATCTTGAAAAATATTTTCAATATTTTAAACCATATTCCAAAATTATTATTTTCCTTAGTTAAAAATATCATTATTTTATTTTCCCGGAATTAATGAACCGGAGAACCTAATTCGACCCGAATCGAATTCTCATAACTAAGCCTAAACTAATAACCCCCAAAACAGGATGTTACAGTTAAAATTCGAACGGATTCTCAATAGAGCATATTTAGACATGCTCGTATTAATCGCATCAAAACGACAACCAAATGTTACTAAATTAAATTTTATGAGTTCAAATAGTTAATTATAGGCTTTTGAACAAAATTATACAGATTAATCTCAAATTTTCAGCTTTTTACTCGGTTAAAATTCGAACGGAATCTCTATAAAGCCCATTTAGACATGTACGTTTTAAGCTCATCAAAACGATAACAGAATTTTATTAAAATCAAATTTTATGATTTCAAATATTTAATTATTAGCTTTTGAACAAAATTATACAGATTAATCTGAAATTTTCAGAATTTTACTTGGTTAAAATTAGAACGGAATCTCTATAAAGCCCATTTAGACATGCACGTTTTAATCCCAACAAAACGACAACCAAATGTTATTAAATCAAATTTTATGAGTTTAAATATTTAATTATGGGCTTCTGAGCAAAATTATAGAGATTAATCTCAAATTTTAAGGTTTTTACTCGGTTAAAATTCGAACGGAATCTCTATAAAGCCCATTTAGACAAGCACATTTTAATCGCATTAAAACGACAACCAAATTTTATTAAAATCAAATTTTATGATTTCAAATATTTAATTATTAGATTTTGAACAAAATTATACAGATTAATCTGAAATTTTCAGAATTTTACTCGGTTAAAATTAGAACGGAATAATCTCTATAAAGCCCTTTTAGACATGCACATTTTAATCCCAACAAAATGACAACCAAATGTTATTAAATCAAATTTTATTACTTTAAATATTTAATTATGTGCTTTTGAACAAAATTATACAGATTAATCTCAAATTTTAAAGTTTTTACTCGGTTAAACTTCGAACGGATTCTCTATAGAGCACATTTAGACATGTTCGTATTAATCGCATCAAAACGACAACCAAATGTTACTAAATTAAATTTTATGAGTTCAAATAGTTAATTATAGGATTTTGAACAAAATTATACAGATTAATCTCAAATTTTCAGCTTTTTACTCGGTTAAAATTCGAACGGAATCTCTATAAAGCCCATTTAGACATGCACGTTTTAATCGCATTAAAACGATAATGAAATTTTATTAAAATCAGAATTTATGATTTCAAATATTTAATTAATAGGTTTTGAAAAAAATTATACAGATTAATCTGAAATTTACATAATTTTACTCGGTTAAAATTAGAACGGAATCTGTATAAAGCCCATTTAGACATGCACGTTTTAATCCCAACAAAACGACAACCAAATGTTATTAAATCAAATTTTATGAGTTTAAATATTTAATTATGGGCTTTTCAACAAAATTATACAGATTAATCTCAAATTTTAAGGTTTTTACTAGGTTAAAATTCGAACGTATTCTCTATAGAGCATATTTGGACATGCTCGTATTAATCGCACCAAAACGACAACAAAATTTTATTAACTTAAATTTTATGAGTTCAAATAGTTAATTATAGGCTTTTGAACAAAATTATGCAGATTAATCTCAAATTTTACGCTTTTTACTCGGTTAAAATTCGAACGGAATCTCTTTAGAGCACGTTTAGACAAGCTCGTATTAATCACATTAAAATGACAACCAAATATTATTAAACTAAATTTTATGAGTTCAAATAGTTAATTATAGGCTTTTGAACAAAATTATACAGATGAATCTCAAATTTTTAGCTTTTTACTCGGTTAAAATTCGAACGGAATCTCTATAAAGCTCATTTAGACTTGCACATTTTAATCGCATCCAAACGACAACCAAATTTTATTAAAATCAAATTCTATGATTTCAAATATTTAATTATTAGCTTTTGAACAAAATTATACAGATTAATCTAAAATTTTCGGAATTTTACCCGGTTAAAATTAGAACGGAATCTCTATAAATCTCATTTAGACATGCACGTTTTAATCCCAACAAAACGACAACCAAATGTTCTTAAATCAAATTTTATGAGCTTAAATATTTAATTATGGGCTTTTGAACAAAATTATACACATTAATCTCTAATTTTAAGGTTTTTACTCGGTTAAAATTCAAACGGATTCTCTATAAAGCACATTTAGACATGCTCGTATTAATTGCATCAAAACGATATCCAAATGTTATTAAATTAAATTTTATGTGGTCAAATAGTTAATTATGGGCTTTTGAACAAAATTATATAGATTAATCTCTAATTTTAAGGTTTTTACTCGGTTAAAATTCAAACTGATTCTCTATAGAGAACATTTAGATATGCTCCAATTAATCGTATCAAAACGACAACCAAATGTTATTAAATTAAATTTTATGAGTTCAAATAGTTAATTATAAGCTTTTGAACAAAATTATACAGAATAATCTCAAATTTTTAGCATTTTACTCGGTTAAAATTCGAACGAAATCTCTATAAAGGCCATTTTGACATGCACGTTTTAATCGCATCAAAACGACAACCAAATTTTATTAAAATCAAATTTTATGATTTCAAATATTTAATTATCTTATGAATAAAATTATACCGATTAATCTAAAATTTTCAGAATTTTACTAGGTTAAAATTAGAACGAAATCTCTATAAAGCACATTTAAAAATACACGTTTTAATCCCAACAAAACGACAACCATATGTGATTAAATGAAATTTTATGAGTTTAAATATTTAATTATGGGTTTTCGAACAAAATTATACAGATTAATCTCAAATTTTAAGGTTTTTACTCGGTTAAAATTCCAACGGAATCTCTATAAATCCCATTTAGACATGCTCATATTAATCGCATCAAAACGACAACAAAATGTTATTAAATCAAATTTTATGAGTTTAAATATTTAATTATGGACTTTTAAACAAAATTATAGAGATTAATCTCAAATTTTAAGGTTTCTACTCGGTTAAAATTCGAACGGATTCTCTATAGAGCACATTTAGACATGCTCGTATTAATTGCATCAAAACGACAACCAAATATTATTAAAATAAATTTTATGAGTTCAAATAGTTATTTATAGGCTTTTGAACAAAATTATACAGATTAATTTCAAATTTTCAGCTTTTTACTCGGTTAAAATTCGAACGGAATCTCTATACAGCTCATTTAGACATGCACGTTTTAACCGCATCAAAACGATAAACAACTTTTACTAAAATCAAATTTTATGATTTCAAATATTTAATTATTAGCTTTTGAACAAAATTAAACAGATTAATCCGAAATTTTCAGAATTTTACTTGGTTAAAATTAGAACGGAATCAGTAAAAAGCCCATTTAGACATGCACGTTTTAATCACAACAAAACGATAACCAAGTGCTATTAAATCAAATTTTATGAGTTTAAATATTTAATTATGGGCTTTTGAACAAAATTATACAGATTAATCATAAATTTTAAGGTTTTTACTAGGTTAAAATTCAAACGGATTCTCTATAGAGCACATTTAGACATACTCGTATTAATCGCATCAAAACGACAACAAAATGTTATTAACTCAAATTTTATGAGTTTAAATATTTAATTATGGGCTTTTCAACAAAATTATACAGATTAATCTCAAATTTTAAGGTATTTACTCGGTTAAGATTTGAACGGAATCTCTATAAAGCCCATTTAGACATGCACGTTTTAATCGCATCAAAACGACAACAAAATTTTATTAAAATCAAATTTTATGATTTCAAATATTTAATTATTAGCTTTTGAACAAAATTATACAGATTAATCTGAAATTTTCAGAATTTTACTTGGTTAAAATTAGAACAGAATCTCTATAAAGCCCATTTAGACGAGCACGTTTTAATCCCAAAAAAACGACAACTAAATCTTATTAAATCAAATTTTATGATTTTGAATATTTAATTATGGGCTTTTGAAAAAAAGTATACAAATTAATTTCAAATTTTAAGGTTTTTACTAGGTTAAACTTCGAACGGATTCTCTATAGAGCACATTTAGACATGCTCGTATTAATCGCATCAAAACGACAACAAAATTTTATTAACTTAAATTTTATGAGTTCAAATAGTTAATTATAGGCTTTTGAACAAAATTATACAGAGTAATCTCAAATTTTCTGGTTTTTACTCGGTTAAAATTCTAACGGAATCTCTATAAATCCCATTTAGGCATGCTCGTATTAATCGCATCAAAACGATAACAAAATGTTATTAACTCAAATTTTATGAGTTTAAATATTTAATTATGGGCTTTTAAACAAAATTATAGAGATTAATCTCAAATTTTAAGGTTTTTACTCGGTTAAAATTCAAACGGATTCTCTGTAGAGCACATTTAGACATGCTCGTATTAATTGCATCAAAACGACAACCAAATATTATAAAAATAAATTTTATGAGTTCAAATAGTTATTTATAGGCTTTTGAACAAAATTATACAGATTAATTTCAAATTTTCAGCTTTTTACTCGGTTAAAATTCGAACGGAATCTCTATACAGCCCATTTAGACATGCACGTTTTAACCGCATCAAAACGATAAACAAGTTTTATTAAAATCAAATTTTATGATTTCAAATATTTAATTATTAGCTTTTGAACAAAATTATACAGATTAATCTGAAATTTTCAGAATTTTACTCGGTTAAAATTAGAACAGAATCTCTATAAAGTCCATTTACACATGCATATTTTAATCCCAACAAAACGACAACAAAATGTTATTAAATCTAATGTTATGAGTTTAAATATTTAATTATGGGCTTTTGAACAAAAATATACAGATTAATCTCAAATTTTAAGGTTTTTACTCGGTTAAAATTCGAACGGAATCTCTATAAAGCCCCTTTAGACATGCACGTTTTAATCGCATCAAAATGACAACCAAATTTTATTAAAATAAAATTTTATAATTTCAAATATTTAATTATTATCTTTCGAACAAAATTATACAGATTAATCTGAAATTTTCAGAATTTTACTCGGTTAAAATTAGAAAGGAATCTCTATAAAGCCCATTTAGACATGTAAGTTTTACTCCCAACAAAACGACAACCAAATGTTATTAAATCAAATTTTATGAGTTTAAATATTTAATTATTATCTTTTGAACAAAATTATACCGATTAATCTAAAATTTTTAGAATTTTACTCGGTTAAAATTAGAACGGAATCTCTATAAAGCCCATTTAAACATGCACGTTTTAATCCCAACAAAACGACAAGCAAATGTTATTAAATGAAATTTTATAAGTTTAAATATATAATTATGGGCTTTTGAACAAAATTATACAAATTAATCTCAAATTTTAAGGTTTTTACTCGGTTAATATTCAAACGGATACACTATAGAGTACATTTAGACATGCTCGTATTAATCGCATCAAAACGATAACCAAATATTATTATATTAAATTTTATGAGTTCGAATACTTAATTAAAGGATTCTGAACAAAATTATACAGATTAATCTCAAATTTTCAGCTTTTTACTCGGTTAAAATTCGAACGGAATCTCTATAAAACCCATTCAGACATGCACGTTTTTATCGCATCAAAACGATAACCAAATTTTTTTAAAATCAAATTTTATGATTTCAAATATTTAATTATTAGCTTTTGAACAAAATTATACAGATTAATCTGAAATTTTCAGAATTTTACTCGGTTAAAATTAGAACGAAATCTGTATAAAGCCCATTTAGATATGCACGTTTTAATCCCAACAAAACGATAACCAAATGCTATTAAATCAAATTTTATGAGTCTAAATATTTAATTATGGGCTTTTGAACAAAATTATACAGAGTAATCACAAATTTTAAGGTTTTTACTCGGTTAAAATTCAAACGGATTCTCTATAGAGCATATTTAGACATGCTCATATTAATCGCATCAAAACGACAACAAAATGTTATTAACTCAAATTTTATGAGTTTAAATAATTAATTATGGGCTTTTAAACAAAATTATACAGATTAATCTCAAATTTTAAGGTATTTACTCGGTTAAGATTTGAACGGAATCTCTATAAAGCCCATTTAGACATGCACGTTTTAATACCAACAAAACGACAACCAAATATTATTAAATCAAATTTTATGATTTTAAATATTTAATTATGGGCTTTTGAACAAAATTATATAAATTAATCTCAAATTTTAAGGTTTTTACTCGGTAAAAATTCAAACGGATTCTCTATAGAGCACATTTAGACATGCTCGTATTAATCGCATCAAAACGATAACCAAATGTTATTAAATTAAATTTTATGAGTTCAAATACTTAATTATAGGCTTTTGAACAAAATTATACAGATTAATCTCAAATTTTTAGCTTTTTACTCGGTTAAAATTCGAGCGGAATCTCAATAAAGCCCATTTAGAGATGCATGTTTTAATCGCATCAAAACGACAACCAAATTTTATTAAAATCAAATTTTATGATTTCAATATTTAATTATTTGCTTTTAAACAAAATTATACAAATTAATCTAAATTTTTCAGAATTTTACTCGGTTAAAATTAGAACGGAATCTTTATAAAACCCATTTCGATATGCACGTTTTAATCCCAACAAAACGACAACCAAATGTTATTAAATCAAATTTTATGAGTTTAAATATTTAATTATGGGCTTTTGAACAAAATTATACAGATTAATCTCAAATTTTAAGGTTTTTACTTGGTTAAAATTTGAACGGATTCTCTATAGAGCACATTTAGACATGCACGTTTTAATCGCATCAAAACAACAACCAATTATTATTAAATTAAATTTTATTAGTTCAAATAGTTAATTATAGGCTTCTGAACAAAATTATACAGATTAATCTCAAATTTTCCGCTTTTTACTCGGTTAAAATTCGAACGGAGTCTCTATAAAGCCCATTTAGACATGTACGTTTTAATCGCATCAAAACGACCATCAAATTTTATTGAAATTAAATTTTATGATTACAAATATTTAATTAATAGCTTTTGAAAAAAATTATACAGATTAATCTGAAATTTTCAGAATTTTACTTGGTTAAAAATAGAACGAAATCTCTATAAAGCCCATTTAGACATGCACGTTTTACTCCCAACAAAACGACAACCAAATTTTATTAAATTAAATTTTATGAGTTCAAATAGTTAATTATAGGCTTTTTAACAAAATTATACAGATTAATCTCAAATTTTCAGGTTTTTACTCGGTTAAAATTCGAACAGAATCTCTATAAAGCCCATTTAGACATGTACGTTTTAAGCGCATAAAAACGATAACCAAATTTTATTAAAATCAAATTTTATGATTTCAAATATTTAATTATTAGCTTTTGAACAAAATTATACAGATTAATCTGAAATTTTCAGAATTTTACTCGGTTAAAATTAGAACGGAATCTTTATAAAACTCATTTAGACATACACGTTTTAACCCCAATAAAACGACAACCAAATGTTATTAAATCAAATTTTATGAGTTTAAATATTTAATTATGGGCTTTTGAACAAAATTATACAGATTAATCTCAAATTTTAAGGTTTTTACTCGGTTAAAATTCAAACGGATTCTCTATAGAGCACATTTAGACATGCTCGTATTAATCGCATCAAAACGACAACCAAATGTTATTAACTTAAATTTTATGAGTTCAAATAGTTAATTATCGGCTTTTGAACAAAATTATACAGATTAATCTCAAATTTTCATCTTTTTACTCGTTCAAAATTCGAACAGAATCTCTATAAAGCCCATTTAGACATGCACGTTTTAATCGCATCAAAACGACAACCAAATTTTATTAAAATCAAATTTTATGACTTCAAATATTTAATTATTAGCTTTTGAACAAAATTATACAGAATAATCTGAAATTTTCAGAATTTTACTCGCTTAAAATTAGAACGGAAACACTATAAAGCCCATTTAAACATGCACGTTTTACTCCCAACAAAATCATAACCAAATGTTATTAAATCAAATTTTATGAGTTTAAATATTTAATTATGTACTTTTGAACAAAATTATAAAGATTAATCTCAAATTTTAAGGTTTTTACTCGGTTAAAATTCGAATAGATTCTCTATAGAGCACATTTAGACATGCTCGTATTAATCGCATCAAAACGAAAACCAAATGTTATTAAATTAAATTTTATGTGTTCAAATAGTTAATTATAGGCTTTTGAACCAAATTACATAGATTAATCTCAAATTTTCAGCTTTTTGGTCGGTTAAAATTCGAACAGAATCTCTATAAATCCCATTCAGACATGCACGTTTTAATCCAAACAAAACAACAACCAAATGTTATTAAATCAAATTTGATGAGTTTAAATATTTAATTATGGGCTTTTGAACAAAATTATACAAATTAATTTCAAATTTTAAGGTTTTTACTCGGATAAAATTCAAACGGATTCTCTATAGAGGACATTTAGACATGCTCGTTTTAATCGCATCAAAACGACAACCAAATATTATTAAATTAAATTTTATGAGTTCAAATAGTTAATTATAGGCTTGTGAGCAAAATTATACAGATTAATCTCAAGTTTTCAGCTTTTTACGCGGTTAAAATTTGAACGAAATCTCTATAAAGCCCATTTACGCATGCACGTTTTAATCGCATCAAAACGATAAGAAAATTTTATTAAAATCAAATTTTATGATTTCAAATATTTAATTATTTGCTTTTGAACAAAATTATACAGATTAATCTGAAATTTTCAGAATTTTACACAATTAAAATTAGAACAGAATCTCTCTAAAGCCCATTTAGACATGCACGTTTTAATCCCAACAAAACGACAACCAAATGTTATTGAATAAAATTTTATGAGTTTAAATATTTAATTATGGGCTTTTGAACAAAATTATACAGATTAATATGAAATTTTAAGGTTTTTAGTCGGTTAAAATTCCAACGGATTCTCTATAGAACACATTTAGACATGCTTGTATTACTCGCATCAAAACGACAACCAAATGTTTTTAAATTAAATTTTATGAGTTCAAATAGTTAATTATAGGCTTGTGAAAAAAATTATACAGATTAATCTCAAATTTTCAGCTTTTTACTCGATTAAAATTGGAACGGAATCTCTATAAAGCCCATTTAGACATGCACATTTTAATCGCATCAAAACGACAACCAAATATTATTAAATTAAATTTTATGAGTTCAAATAGTTAATTATAGGCTTTTGAACAAAATTATACAGATTAATCTCAAATTTTCAGCTTTTTACTAGTTTAAAATTCGAACGGAATCTCTATAAAGCCCATTCAGACATGCACGTTTTAATCGCATCAAAACGATAACCAAATTTTATTAAAATCAAATTTTATGATTTCAAATATTTAATTATTAGCTTTTGAACAAAATTATACAGATTAATCTGAAATTTTCAGAATTTTACTCGGTTAAAATTGGAACGGAATCTCTATAAAGCCCATTTAGACATGCACGTTTTAATCCCAACAAAACGACAACCAAATGTTATTAAATCAAATTTTATGAGTTTAAATATCTAATTATGTTCTTTTGAACAAAATTATACAGATTAATCTCAAATTTTAAGGATTTTACTCGGTTAAAATTCGAACGGATTCTCTATAGAGCATATTTAGACATGCTGGTATTAATCGCATCAAAACGACAACCAAATGTTATTAAATTAAATTTTATGAGTTCAAATAGTTAATTATAGGCTTGTGAACAAAATTATACAGATTAATCTCAAATTTTAAGGTTTTTACTCGGTTAAAATTCGAACGGATACTCTATAGAGCACATTTAGACATGCTCGTATTAATCGCGTCAAAATGATAACCAAATGTTATTAAATTAAATTTTATGAGTTCAAATAGTTAAATATAGGCTTTTGAACAAAATTATACAGAATAATCTCAAATTTTAACCTTCGGCTAGGGTTAAAATTCGAACAGAATCTCTATAAAGCCCATTTAGACATGCACGTTTTAATCGCATCTAAACGACAACCAAATTTTATTAAAATCAAATTTAGACATGCACGTTTTAAGCCCATTTAAACATGTATGATGTATAATCAAATTCAATCCTATGAAGTAATTTAACAATTCAAGGTATTTGAAAATTTTATCAAAAATTAAAAAACCAAAAAAAAAATACGAAAATGATTTATATTCGATTGGAAAAAAATGGATTTTTTAAAAAAATTTGTAGGATTATTAAAACCCATACAATAGACAATTGAAATATATTCAAAATCTAATTTTTAACAACCTAAATCCAAACGAAAATAAGGTTTTTCAAAAATATACCTTGAGGGTAGATTAAGATGAATCAAGTGATTGTTAAGCACCGTTTGTTGGTATGATTTAGTCTTTGATGCGTAGATTAAAATCCGTCAAAGAAAACGTGAAGATTATGTGTTAAGAGAGGCGGATTTGAGGGGATTATAAAGAGAGGACCGGCTAGGGTTTGATGTTTTAAGTTTGGAAGTGTTTCAAAGTGATTAGAATTAGTTTTTGGGTGTTTTAAACCAAACTGCCGCCGCGTGTTTCGAACCAGGTATCGAAACAGGCTTGTTTCGATGCCAGTATCGAACAAGGTATCGAAGCATCGTTCGATACCTGTTCTTCCCAAACACTTCCAGAAGAGATGATGAACGGGTATCGAAACATGGTTCGATACCACCGAGGAAAGCTTTGCATTTAGGCTTCTAAAAGTACTAGAAATGAGTTTCTAAAGCTCCTAAAAGCATGCATATGAGGTTATGACATGATTAAAATGCATGAACATGTTCATACTCCCCCTAGCAAAATGCATGGCGACATCAAGATACAAAGACAAACATAAGCATGATGTCAATCAATATTCAAGCAAAAATGCAAAAAAATAACACTTAAGAGGTCAAGGTAGGCTAGTTAGACCTAACTCTCTCCTAAGGGTCCAAAAACACTCCTTATCCAAAGGTTTCGTAAAAATGTCCGCTAATTTGTTTAAGGTGTCAACAAACTCTAAAACAATATCATTTTTAGACACATGATCTCTAATGAAGTGGTGTCTAATTTCTTTGTGCTTAGTTCTAGAGTGTTGAATGGGGTTTTTGGTAAGACATATGGCTCTAGTATTATCACACTTAAGAGGTATGGTGTCTACCTTAATGCAATAATCTAAGAGTTGTTGCTTCATCCATAAAACTTGAGCACAACAACTCCCTAAGGATATGTACTCCGCTTCGGTGGTAGAGAGAGCTACACTATTTTGTTTCTTTGAGAACCAAGATATGAGTATACTACCTAGGAATTGACAAGTTCCGGAAGTACTTTTCCTATCGATCTTACAACCACCATAATCCGCATCCGAATAGGCATGAAGATCAAAGGATGAGACTTTAGGATACCAAAGACCTAAACAAGGGGTGTCTCTAAGGTATCTAAAGATTCTCTTAATGGCAACTAGATGTGATTCTCTAGGACTAGCTTGAAACCTAGCACACAAGCAAACAGTAAACATAATATCCGGTCTACTTGCGGTAAGGTAAAGCAAAGAACCTATCATGAATCTATACAATTTAGTATCAACACACTTACCTCCTTCATCCTTGTCAAGCTTAGTAGATGAGCTCATTGGAGTGTCTTGAGGTTTCACATTCTTCAAGCCAAACTTTTTGAGCATATCCTTGATGTATTTTGCTTGATTGATGAAGATGCCATCCTTCCTTTGCTTAATTTCGAGTCCCAAAAAGAATGAGAGCTCCCCCATCATGCTCATCTCGAATTCACCTTACATTAGCGTAGAAAATTCTTGACAATAACACTCATTAGTAGATCCAAAAATAATATCATCAACATAAATTTGAACTACTAAGATGTCATTTTTAAACCTTTTTATAAAAAGTGTAGTATCCACCTTCCCTTTTTCAAAACCTTTTTCAATTAGAAAGTTTGAAAGCCTTTGATACCAAGCTCTAGGAGTTTGTTTCAAACCATATAAAGTTTTTGTTAATTTAAAAACATGGTTTGGAAATTTTGAGTCTTCAAAACCCGGTGGTTGTTCAACATACACTTTTTCATTTATAAAACCATTTAAGAAAGCACTTTTGACATCCATTTGAAAAAGCTTGAAATCATGATAACATGCAAATGCAAGTAGCATCCTAATGGCTTCCATTCTAGCTACGGATGCAAGTAGCATCCGAATGGCTTCCATTCTAGCTTGAAATCATGATAACATGCAAATGCAAGTAACATTGTCAAATCATGCATGCTAACATCTCATGCTGATACTCTTTAAATCATATGCATCCTTGGGTTCACAAAACATTGTAAAATCAATTTGTAAATGATGCTCAAACTTCATCTCAAATTCATGTATGTATATTGGCATTCTAGTGACCACTTTAATGTGAACCTGGAGCTCATCGAATACACGGATCCATGAGACCATAGTCTCGTCATGACAAGAAGTCACCATTAACATGACACGAAGTCACCATTGACATGACACGAAGTCACCATTAGCACTACTACGCACGATCGGACACATAGTCACCCTTGTTACGTGTAGACGGCTCTACCACGCACGGTTGGACACAAAGTCACCCTTGTTACGTGTAGGCAATATTCTGTATTTTCAATTTTGATTATAGTGCACTTAAGAAAATCCTAATGACATGTCATTCGTATTCGAATCTAAAGATAGTGTCACTAAGCCAATATCATAACCAAATGTGTATGATAACTTACTGCTCATAATGCATGCATAAAATATTCAACAAATGAACCAAAGCCATGCCCAAAGGCACCATCATGTATAAGGCAAATAACCATATTGTATTCCAAAACATTTCTCATAGTTTTCCATAATCATGGATGCTAAATAGATATGCATTTCAGCAAGTATCTCTCATGTATGCATCAATTCAAAACATGCTCATGCACTTCCATAAATCTCATGCATTACCAATGAAATACCTTTGTCGAAAATAGCCGAAACTCATATCGGTTCATTAAAACAAATACTTTACTTACTCTTGAACTATGGAAGGTTTTCACACTCTTCCATAGCCCCCAAAAACAGAACGTACCAAACGCGATTCGCTTTAAATCCGAAACCACTCACCAACAAGCGAAACGAGCTTTCGCCGCTATCCGATGATCGCACCAACGCTCCAGCAATCAAGCTTCTTCTTGTACCTCTTTTACAACATTAAAAACAGAGCATTCTCACATCATAACATGCTCAAACCAACAGCCATATCCGATCACCATTAAACTACCAAAAACTTAGCCGGAAAGACCGAAAACTAAGCCGAAACGCATCCGAACAATATCAGCCCAAAACCTAACGAATCTAACATCTAATCTACTTCAATTATGATCCAAAAACACTTCCAAACCATCCTGATATCTCCAGCAACATTAAAGCATCTAAAACAGCCCATAAAACAACCGAAAAACACCTTAAAACTACACCGATTGCATTATTCCGGAATTAAATTAATGTGATATCAAATCAAGACTTAATCAATCATTAAATCAACATAAAAACATTATTGAACTCATAATTTCCAGCATTAAGTGAGATCCAAAAAGATTTAACAAAAACATCACAAAAACATTAGATCTAAAATTAAGAACATAGAATCAAGTGTTTATTCAAAGATTAGCAAGCTAATACTTGGGAATTTCAATAAAGAACCTTAGAAAAGAATAAAAATCCAGAAAATTACCTTCAAGATCTATTCACCAAAAATATGAAATTTTCCCCTTCTTGATTCCTTGCAATTTGATGTAGGTTTGATGAAATTGATGCATAGGTTTTGTAAAGGATGGAAAGATGATGCAAGTGATGTAATCTTTGTTGAAAAAGATGCAAAAATCAGCAAGGAATTGAAGAGAAAAAATTAAGAGAAAGTGGAGAGAAAATGAGAGAATAAGATGAGAGAAAAATGAGGAAAAAGTGGTTTTGAGAGAAAATGATTAAAAACCAAATTAAAGTAATTAAAAATACCTTTTTGGTAAATAAATCATCATTAAAAATTAGAAATGGGTTTATGGCCCTCTAAGGATTCTAAGTTTAGCTTGCTTTTCAATTTAGTCACTAAAACATTTAATTGCCGAAAATTACAAAGTAGTCCCCCAACTTTCCAAAAATTACAAATCGGTCACTTATACATAATTAAGCATAATTAAAAATCAAAAATAATTCCAAATTATTTTCTTTTAATTTTGAAACATATTTTTAATATTTCAAACCATATTCCAAAACTATTATTTTCCTTAGTTAAAAATATCCTTATTTTATTTTTCCCGGAATTAATGAACCGGAGAATCCGATTCGCCCCGAATCGAATCCTCCTAACTAAGCCTAAACTAATAACCCCAAAAACGGGATGTTACAACTCTCCCCCTCTTAAGAAAATTTTGTCCTCGAAATTTACCTGAAGTAAACAAGTGAGAAAACTGCTCCTCCATGCTCTTCCTTGTCTCCTAAGTTGCTTCTTCAACACCTCGGTGTTTCCAAAGCACTTAACCAAATCTATGGTCTTCCCTCGAAGAACCTTTGTATCCACATCCAAAATCCTCACTGGTTCTTCCTCATAACTCGTATCCTCTCTTAACTCGATCTCCTCAACCGGAACAACATGAGAAGGATCCGATCTATATCTACGAAGCATTGATACATGAAAAACATCATGCATCTTACTCAACTCCTCCGGCAACCTCAACCTATAAGCAACAAGACCAACACGCTCCAATACCTCATATGGTCCAATAAAACGAGGACTCAACTTCCCCTTACGACCAAACCTCATTACCTTCTTCCATGGAGAAACCTTAAGAAACACTTCGTCCCCAACATCATACCCTATCTCCCTATGCTTCAAATCGGCATAGGACTTCTGCCTATCCGAAGCTTCCTTAAGTTTAGCACATATCAACTTAACTTTCTCATCCGTATCCTTCAACACTTGAGGCAAAGAAACATACTTCTGTCCCATTTCCTTCCAACACAAAGGTGTACGACACTTACGCCCATACAATGCCTCAAACGGTGCCATCTGTATACTCGTCTGAAAACTATTATTATAAGCAAACTCTACCAACGGCAATTGCTTCTTCCAAGAACCTTGAAACTCGATGATACAACACCTCAACATATCCTCCAAAGTCTGTATAACACGCTCAGACTGTCCATCCGTCTGTGGATGATAAGCTGTACTAAAGCTAAGCCTCGTACCCAAAGTAACCTACAAACTCCTCCAAAACATAGATGTAAACCGCGGACCTCAATCCGATATGATCAACTTAAGCACACTATGCGACTTCACCATCCCAGAAACATACAACTCTACCAACTTATCCATGGAGTACGTCGTATGCACGACAAGAAAATGTGCACACTTCGTAAACCTATCAACAATCACCCATATAGAATCCTTTTTGGACGGTATTAATGGTAACCCCGTCACAAAATCCATGGTAACTCTCACCCATTTCCATTCCGGAACTTGAACCGGTTGCAACAAACCTACAGGGGATGTTCAGCTTTCAGCCGCTGACACACCATACACCGAGAAACAAACTCCATCACATCTCTCTTTAAACCAACCCAAAAGTACACACTTTTGAGATCTCTATACATCTTCACACTACCCGGATGCATCACAAACGGACTAGTATGAGCTTCCACCAAGATAGCTTGCCTCAACTCCGGATCATCCGGCACCACAATCTGACCTCTAAACCACAATATCTCATCCTCATCAAAACGATACCCGGTCAGTCTACTCTCAGCAATATCCTCCACAAAAGGTACCAACGTCTCATCCTCTAACTGTTTCACCTTATCATCTCAACCAAGATAGGTTTGACTTACAACTCCACCACTCAACCACCTTCCTATGAAATACTCAACTTAGCAAACATCACTCTCAACTCAACTGCCATCCTACGGCTCAAAGATTCAGCCATCACCTTAGTTTTCCTGGGATGGTAAGCAACAGACAACCCACACTTACCCTCTTCGGACAACCAACAAATTCCTTCCTCACACCAAAGCAACAATGCACAACCTACCACACCATCCCAACCTCTATAGAAACATAACTCAAAAGAAAACCCCATAAGGTTGATAACAAACTCTTGATAACCGCAACAGTTTCCATACCATCACCATCAAACTAACCTTACTTTTGACATCCTCCCACATACCAGGTAACCAACTAAGTCTTTCACCAACCTCCACTCCACACAACAAACTTCAGACTAACTCTGCATAAAATTGTCAACATTGTTTTAAGCAAGCTCCACCACCAACAACAACTTCATTATGAGTCATATTAACCATATCACAACGTCACAACGTATCATCCATTTACCTATGAATGATAAAATCCAACATCCAAACAACAACCTATGTCGATCCTAAAAACTTTCAAATCTTATCATGTTATAGATACACCAATCACACAACTTTCCAATGGAACTTAGAAACCCAAGAAAACCGTACTCAAACAAACGATTGACCCAACAACCCTCATAAGAAAACTCCATACCATCGATAGAACTTACTACCAACTTATGATGATTCTTTCCAACTTCATTCTTGGTACCTTTACTACTAATAATAACCCAAAGAAAACTAACACTCAAGCTTACCTTATCAGCATGACAAACATTTACATATGATTCAACATAATCCAAACAAACTTAGTCAAATACACATGTTCTCTCCCAACTCCTACCACAACACTCACCACCAAACCCCTGGAAAAAGATTACCATAAGCCCTGCTCAAGATACCACTCCATCTTGGTACTTTTCGAAACAACCATACGGTTCACCTAACACGAAAAGATTCTCAACACAAAACTAAACTTTGCCAAGAACATATCCTTCACTAGACCCTCAACAAGCCACGACTTGTCCCCGAACAACTTTACCAAGGTTGAATTTCGCTCATAGATCCACCATATAATTAGGTCTCCCTATAGGTTAACCGAACATCTTCACTTGTAACTCCACAACAACCCAGGCTTATCCCACATAACAAACTCCCATTGCAAGCACCCTTATGTAAGCCAAGTCATCCCCAGTTGCTAACATTCTACAAAACATATCATACAAGAAACTTACCAACTTTGTGTCAACCTTAACATTATACCCATTATAACGATAATATATCCAACTTAAGGTTTAGCCACCATAACCAACTCCACCAAGGTTCAAAATTTAAAATCTACACATCATTAAGTGCCTTGACACTTAACCCAAAACTTTTTTTCCATTATCAACTCATCGACAAACCAACTCTTACATTAACTATACCACAACAAAATCCGAACTTATAAAACTATTCCTTTCACTAGTTCCAACATCTCTTATTTTATAACCTTGCCGAAGCGGTAATCATATTGATGAAACATCCACAAACACGAACTCACCGAACACAAAACCTCAAAACACTTTTCGATAAAAGCAAAACCATAAGACTGAACAATCGATATAAACCATAAATTGTCCAGCGATCCACACTACACCACTTCAGACATCATCAAAGACTAACTTTACCCGAGGTATATCCAACTTAACATTCTATAAACACAACGTGTATACTTTCCTCCTTTATAGTACAACCAAACCTCTCAAGGTCACAACAATCTATGATTCAAACCCCCGATTTCACAACTCTCATACCAGACTATATCTCATATTTTACTTCCATCCTAACCATACCAGATAGGTTACAACCCCTGATCTAACTGCACATTAACCACACTACAAAGAATTCCATGTAATTTCCACAAAATAATTTCACATTACTTAGAAAAACACCAACCCGCCTCACTCTACAAAATTTGTTGCAACCTTGTTACAACCTCCAGATCTTAACTAGAAAGAATCCGCAAAACTCAGCCCTTCCTTTAGTAATGACCAACTCAAACTAACCATAACATAGTGTATTTACCTTGGTTTCAAACATTCACAACTCTGAGACCAACCACTCATTGTTCATCCAAGACTATTCCCTAACCAAAAGGGTAGCTTGCTCACTACACATTCAGCTTAACACCATAAGAAAGTTCTTTCAACCTCTTCTTTTTTTCCCTTTCATACCTTCACCTTAAAAGAACCAACCACTCTCCACTTACACCCTCAAGGAGCTACTCGCAAGTGTGAATAAATGTATGCATGATTTCCTGTATGCCCTCATAAATGCCTATGCAAGTGCATATGCATGTAAATGCAATTTCTAATGTCATGCTCAAGAATGCATGCATGTCCTACATTATCTATAAATATATACATATATGTGCTCTTAATCTAAACATGATTATTGTTCACACTCACAAATAACATCCTCAATTCCATCAACTTCAACTACCACCCTATTGACAACTCCCAAGACAGGTTAGCAACAGCCGTACCAGCTTCAGCAGACTAAAACACATCCGAAAGAATGGTGCAACACCACAAACTAACCTTCTGGCCTAACCGAAGACACACTTAAAGAGGAGGAAGAATTTACTCTTCCCTAACAGTCGTTTCACCTTCAATCTTGACCATCAAAGTTCATACCAACAGTATCTAGTGACTTACATCTCAGAAACATATTCAAAAACTTTAAACATGCAGTTTAAAACATAATGTTCAAATAAAACAAACTTACATTCGGGCAAGAACCAAGGGAAATCTGAGAGCATCTGAAAATATGTTGGCATTGGCAATGTGTAACCGATAACCCCAGTTTAACTATCATTACGCAAAGTACAATCATCATAAATAGATTTTCACACTCCAAAAATATATCATGCTCAATCACACATATCATGATCAATCGCACATTTAAGCACATAACTTAACAATCCTATACATGCTTTAACCAACCAACTACACACTTTACAAATCAACAATACATTTTACAAACCTTACAACACACTTTTCAAACCAACTACACATTTTATTCAACCTGGCTCTGATACCACCAAATGTAACCCCCTTAGCCCGGCCTAGACAAAACCGGCACTAACGGGTTACACGGGGAATATCAAACCAAACCCGTGAAGGTTCGATTCGATAAACAACCCTAAAACCGTTACTTTTTTTATTTTATCTTACTAGAGGCACAATGTTATTCCTACATGTCAAGGTTTCATACAAAGCATTATTGGAAACACATTAATTAAAACAACCATTCGATTAAACACTAATATGGATTAAGGACTAAAACGTAAAACTTTTAGATTCAATTAGTAAAGTAGAAATTCCTTCCATCAATAATCAATTAAGCATACAAGAGTTCCTCATAGTAAATTTCAACTCAAACGGATCATTCTAACATCATCAATTGCATGTTTCTCTATTTTAAGGACCAAAATATAAATCTTCCAAAATACAAGGACTTCATCCAATTTAGGTTAACTATCTTGAAATTAAATCAACTTTATGCATGCATACAAAATTTCAGTTCAAAATAACATCGGTAAGTACCTTAATCGAACAAAGGAAGATATCCGGGATTAAAATAAAATTTCAACAATTAACAAATTTTTGTGGTCAAAGGTTTGGAAACCTTCAGGAAGGTTTCCAAACTTTTGTAAAAGGTTTCAAAACTTTCCTGAAAGTTTCCAAACCTTTCGCGTCCAGTAGCTTTTCAAACTTGAAACTGCCCGCAAGGTTTGGAAACCTTCGTGAAGGTTTCCAAACTATTTGTCAAAGGTTTCGGAACCTTCACTAAGGTTTCGAAACTTTGGGTTTGGAACCAAAAGTTTCGTTACACTAAGTACACAACATATACTCAATACTCAACCATTAATTGGAATCACTAAATGCATCAATCCTAAACATAATTAGCGACATATGGCACATAATCAATGTCACGGACATCAAACAAGCTATAGGCATGCTCCCTAAGAAGTGATTAACAATATAACCATCATGCTAGTACGTGCTTCAACAATTCAAACAAATCCAAAGTTCAACAATTAACAATCAAACAATAATGGTCTTATTACAACATAATCCAAAGCCTAATTACACACACTACACATGGTTTGGGTTACACATTGCTTTGCCCAATTTATTTGCCAAGAACATACCAAATTCAAGTGGTTCTTCCCCTTGGTTACCTTGCCTCGAACCAAGCTCCAAGTGCCTCTATTTTTCTGCATTGATGAAAAGAGAGCTTAAGCAAACATTCTTAGTGAGGAAGCTCTACACAAATCATCAATGCTTCTATTTAAAATCAGGATGAAAACATAGTTTATAATACATTGTCAAATCATGCATGCTAACATCTCATGCTCATACTCTTTAAATCATATGCATCCTTGGGTTCACAAAACATTGTCAAATCAATTTGTAAATGATGCTCAAACTTCATCTCAAATTCATGTATGTATATTGGCATTCTAGTGACCACTTTAATGTGAACCTTGAGCTCACCGAATACACGGATCCATGAGACTATAGTCTCGTCATGACAAGAAGTCACCATTGACATGACACAAAGTCACCATTAGCACTACCACGCACGATCGGACACATAGTCACCCTTGTTATGTGTAGGCGGCTCTACCACACATGGTTGGACACAAAGTCACCCTTGTTACGTGTAGGCAATATTCTGTATTTTCAATTTTGATTATAGTGCACTTAAGAAAATCCTAATGACATGTCATTCGTATTCGAATCTAAAGATAGTGTCATTAAGCCAATATCATAACCAAATGTGTATGATAACTTGCTGCTCATAATGCGTGCATAAAATGTTCAACAAATGAACCAAAGCCTTGCCCAAAGGCACCATCATGTATAAGGCAAATAACCATATTGTATTCCAAAACATTTCTCATAGTTTTCCATAATCATGGATGCTAAATACCTATGCATTTCAGCAAGTATCTCTCATGTATGAATCAATTCAAAACATGCTCATGCACTTCCATAAATCTCATGCATTACCAATAAAATACCTTTGTCGAAAATAGCCGAAACTCATATCGGTTCATTAAAACAAATACTTTACTTACTCTTGAACTATGGAAGGTTTTCACACTCTTCCATAGCCCCCAAAACAGAACGTACCAGACGCGATTCACTTTAAATCCGAAACCACTCACAAACAAGTGAAACGAGCTTTTGCCGCTATCCGATGATCGCACCAACGCACCAGCAATCAAGCTTCTTCTTGTACCTCTTCTACAACATTAAAAATAGAGCATTCTCACATCATAACATGCACAAACCAACAGCCATATCCGATCACCATTAAACTACCAAAACTTAGCCAGAAAGACCGAAAACTAAGCCGAAACGCATCTGAACAACACCAGCCCAAAACCTAACGAATCTAACATCTAATCCACTTCAATTATGATCCAAAAACACTTTCAAACCATCCTTATATCTCCAGCAACAATAAAGCATCTAAAACAGCCCATAAAACAACCAAAAAACACCTTAAAACTATACCGATTGCATTATTCCGGGATTAAATTAATGTGATATCAAATCAAGACTCAATCAATCATTAAATCAATATAAAAACATGATTGAACTTATATAATTTCCAGCATTAAGTGAGATCCAAAAAGATTTCACAAAAACATTAGATCTAAAATTAAGAACATAGAATCAAGTGTTTATTCAAAGATTAGCAAGCTAATACTTGGGAATTTCAATAAAGAACCTTAGAAAAGAATAAAAATCCAGAAAATTACCTTCAAGATCTATTCACCAAAAATATGAAATTTTCCCCTTCTTGATTCCTTGCAATTTGATGTAGATTTGATGAAGTTGATGCATAGGTTTTGTAAAGGATGGAAAGATGATGCAAGTGATGTAATCTTTGTTGAAAAAGATGCAAAAATCAGCAAGGAATTGAAGAGAAAAGATTAAGAGAAAGTGGAGAGAAAATGAGAGAAAAAGATGAGAGAAAATTATTAAAAACCAAATTAAAGTAATTAAAAATACCTTTTTGGTGAATAAATCATCATTAAAAATTAGAAATGGGTTTATGGCCCTCTAAGGATTCTAAGTTTAGCTTGCTTTTCAATTTATTCACTAAAACATTTAATTGCCGAAAATTACAAAGCAGTCCCCCATTTTCCAAAAATTACAAATCGGTCACTTATGCGTAATTAAGCATAATTAAAAATCAAAAATAATTCTAAATTATTTTCTTTTAATTTTGAAACATATTTTTAATATTTCAAACCATATTCCAAAACTATTATTTTCCTTAGTTAAAAATATCCTTATTTTATTTTTCTCGGAATTAATGAACCGGAGAACCTGATTCGCCCCAAATCGAATCCTCTTAACTAAGCCTAAACTAATAACCCCAAAAACGGGATGTTACATTTCCTATGCGATTACCTATGAGCATTGTTCTATTAGATTCTATGTCAATAATTTTGCAACCACTTTTATCAAATGAAACATAGAAACCTTTATCACACAATTGACAAATGCTCAACAAATTATGCTTAAGACCATTAACAAGTAAGACATTTTCAATAATAATAGAGGAGTGATTACCAATAGAGCCAATACCCTCAATTTGGCCTTTGGAGTTGTCACTAAATGTCACTACTCCACCCTTTTTGAGCTCTAACTCCTTAAATCGTCCCTTGTCTCTGGTCATATACCTTGAGCATCCACTATCAAGGTACCACATATTTTGACTTGAAGCATTGGCCTTGAAGCAATGCTCAACCTACAAACAAAAATTTAGTTTTTCACTTTTGGTACCCAAATCATTTTGGGTCCATGAAAGTTAGTCCCTAAAATCTTGGTTCCCTTAGGAATCCAAGAGACAATGGCATTTAAATTATTAGAAACAATGAGTTCCTTCGGAACCCAAACACTCCTAATTTTTCTATGTCTAAAATGTCTTTGAAAACCTTTTTGTTTGTGGTTTTGAAAATTCCTTTTGATATGGTTGGGTTTTGAAGAGCTTCATTTTTCAAAAGTTGAACTCCCAACCACCTTAATTTGTTCTGTAAGCTCATTCACCACCTTGTGGTGATTTTCACTCAAGCTTGAAATAAGGTTGTTTAAATCAACATTTTCTTTTTGAAAAAATTTTAAATCATCATTTAAATCAACAACCTTTTCTTCCAAATCCAAAATCGTTTTAGTCAAAGAATCATTTTTCATTTCTAAATCGGAAATGGTTTTCTTGCTTTTCAAAATGGATTCTTTGAATTTTAAAACCAATTCATCATACACATCTTGTAGTTCATCATAAGCATCATAAAGTTTATCATAAGATAAATCATTATAAGATGGTTCAAGGTTTACCTTAGGCTCATCAAGAGCCATGAGACACAAGTTGGCCACCTCATTGTCCTCATTAGATGATGACTCCTCATCACTCCAAGTGGCAACATGAGATTTTTGTTTCTTCTTATTCTCAAAACCCTTCCTTTTGTATAGAGGGCAATCGGTCCTAATGTGACCGAGCTTCTTACATTCATATCAATTAATTTGATCTTTCTCCTCTTCTTTGCTCTTTGCTTTGAAGTCCCTCTTTCGTTGGAATCTTCGATTCCTATTTGCCCTCATGAGCCTTGTGAATCTTTTGGCCACCATGGCCAATTCCTCTAACTCTTTTTCTTCACTAGTTTCCACTTCTTCTTGTGACAATGAAGCTTTAAGAGCAACCCCTTGCTTCTTTTTCTCTACTTCTCTCTTTTCTATCTTTACCTCTTCTTTCTTTTTCTCTTCTTCTCTTCCTTTCTTCATGATCTCATGGGTAAGAAGAGATCCCACAAGAGCATTTAACTTTAGAGTCTTCAAGTCCTTGGATTCAATGATAGTCGTCCTTTTGCTATCCCAAGACTCAGGAAGAGAGTAGATAAGTTTCCTCACAAGCTTCTCTTCCGGAATAATCTCACCAAAACCCTTGAGACCATTGACAATCACGGAAAATCTATCGAACATTTTGGTGATGTTTTCATCCGGCTCCATCTTGAAATTTTCATAGTTTAAATTGAGAAGACCAATCTTTGTTTCCTTCACATCGTTGGTGCCCTCATAAATTGTCTCCAAGGAGTCCCAAACTTCTTTGGCACTTGTACATGAAGACATCTTGGAGTAGATGTCGGGGCCTAAAGCACAAAAGAGAATGTTAAGAGCTTTATCATTTGTGGACATTCTCCTTCTTTCTTCATCGGTCATCTCGTTCCTTTTCTTAGGCACTTGCTGATCTCCTTCTTGCTTCATAGGGATAGAGGGTCCATCCTCGATTATATCCCAAAGGACATAATCATTGGAGTTGATGAATAGCCTCATCCTATTCTTCCAATAAGGATAGTTGTCCCTATTGAAGAAGGGTGGCTTGGTGATGTAGTGAGACTCGTTCCACGAACCGGAAGTGGAGGCCATTAGATTCTTGTTGTAGAGATGATCAACAACCCTTGGATCTTCTTTGGTGGAGGTGAATCCCTTCAAAGATCTAGCTCTGATACCAATTGTTGAGTTGATCGATGTTGAATAATGGCCAAGAGGGGTGTGATTTGGATATTAAAAATTTGGTAGGAGATTTTTGGTATAATTTGAAAAATAAGGAACACACTGATTTGTAGTGGTTCAAGCTTCCAACAAGCTCTACATCCACTACCTTAGCTCCCACTAAGGATTTTGCAACCAATTCGCTATTGAATTCAACCTTTTTCTAGGTTCAAGAGATAACCTTTACAAGCAAATCAATTTTTTATCCAAAATTGATTTAGACCTCACAAGGTGTTACAAGAGATTTGGTTTGGCTAAGAAGAATTCTCTCACAAGAAATAATAGCCCCAAATACAAACAAACTCTCCCCAAACTTAAATTACAACTGATCAAAGTGAAATACACAAGTTGGGAGGCTAAAATATGCAATGAAGTACTTTGAGTTGGATTTGTGTGCTTGGATGTTGCTTGAGGTTCAATAGTCCTTAATGCTGTTGAAATTACTTCATTTTATACCATCACATTTATTTCTATCCGTTGTGGTTGTTGGGAACATAAATATATGGCCGTTTAGACTTCATCTTCCCACCATAAATGCACTCTGTAGCAGGCGGTATCGAAACACGTACTACCTGTTTCGAAACAGACCAAGAATAGAAAGAGCCGTTGTGCATTAAACCAAGGGGTATCGAACCATGTTTCGATACCTTTTTGAGACTATGAAGGTTGGTATCGAACCATGCTTCGGAACAGGCTAACCACCAATCAGAAATTTAACTACCACCAACGGTCAAAATATTTAATGCAAAAAATAGCCATTAGGATTAAGGGTGATATCGAACCGTAGTTCGATACTAGGGGTCAATTTTTAATTGATTTTAAAATACTTAAAAAATGCACGAAATGCTTCGAACCATGCTTCGAAACAGAGACTGGTAGTGAGCTCCTTGTTTCGAATGGTGGTTCGATACATGTTCTTAGACACAAGAATATGTCTTTGAAAATCTAGGGGTATCGAACCATGGCTCAAAACAGAGGCTGGCAGTGAGCTCCTTGTTTTGAATAGTAGTTCAATACCTGTTCTTGAACATAAGAACATGACTTTGAAAATCCAGGGTTATCGAACCATGGTTCGATACCGTCGTACAAAAACACTTAGAATTTTCTTTTAAAATCTTTGTTTGACTTGAAATCTAAAATATTGACTTAGTGACTTAAAATTATTTCAAAGAATAGTCCTTCTATTTAATTGTTATATCAAAATCAAATTTAGTGTTACAATCTCCCCCTTTTTGATATAACAAAACCATTTAAAGATTTTTAAGTTTAAGTCAAAATTTTTGGATTTAAAAGCACTTTGAAAACTTTTAAAGACTCCCCCTTAATATGTGCACGATTTTTAAATACATTAAATTTGGTGGTTATCCTAAACATAAAAGCATAAAAAAAATTCTCCCCCTTTTTGTTAGATCAAAATCAATGAACTATAAAGAAACATAAGACATTAAGGAGAAAAATTCATAAACACAATCCATAGCATTTAATATTAAAAGTCCAAATCCAACAAAGTAAAAAAAATTAAAAAGGAAATAATAATAGGTGCATATGGTCTAATTATGAATGCAACAAAAGCTTAAGAAAACATAGCTAGTCCTAAAAGCCAAATAGAAAGGCATAAAGGAGGGGCTCTAATCGCCCATCTCATCATCATCATCATCATCCTTGTCTTCATCCTCTTCGTCTTCGTCTTCCTTGTCATCTTCATCCTCAATATTGGCATCTTGCTCGATAAGTTCTTGAGTATACCGAAGGGCTTCGATAGAGATGCGCAAGGCATGACCTTGAGTTTCTAGTACCGTCAATCTAGTATTCATAGAGTCAAAACTAGATTGAAATTGAGTGGACATAGAGTCAAGACGACCATCCATAGAATCCATGCGAGCACTCAATGAACCAAAGTTGTCATTCAAAGTACCAAATTGAGTGTTAATGGATTCAAGCTGAGCATCCAACTTATTGAACCGTGTAGTAAGGGAGGCCATCATGTCAACACTCGAAGCAACTTGATGAATAGGCTCGGGATCAATGGGAGGAGGAGGAGGAGCACCACGAGACCATTCATTGTTACCGGAATAAACAAAGTGGGCACAGTGAAGAGAAGTCTCACCAATGAGTTCTTTCAAAGACTTTACCCGGTCTAAAGAACAATCAATTCGCAAATGCAAGAATATGGAACTTAGAATACATGCATAAGGAAAAGATGGGACAAGAGGGGTGGCTCGGTTTTTAACATGCCAAACAATTTCGGAGAAGACAATTTGGGCGAGATTTGGTCTAACACGTTGACGAAAACATTTTAACCAAAAACTGTCTACAAGTCGTATACGGGAATACTTATCATTGGATGGACGAATCCACCACGAGATGATAAGATGAAGAAAACGATCATGTACGTTAAGAGAAGATGCGGCTCCGGTAAATTGGCCTAGAGCTTTCTCATCGGTTTCACCCTCATCCTTAAGGCCAAAAACCTCCTCAAGGGTCGAGACATCGATTTGAAAGAGTTTTCCCATAAGAAAAGACTCGATGGCTACAACCTTGGTTTCGTCCATAGGATCAAAAAGACATGAGGCATTAGTGTAAAAAATTAGGACGAGAGTAGGAAAAAATTTACCGGAGTGGGTAAGAAATTGCAAGAACTTCCATTGAACAATAAGATTGTAATATTTAAAAGGGAACTTGATGGAGTTCATGAATGGGACATCGATCTTACGTTCTTGTTTAAGAGGGATATGGCGAAAGAGGTTGAATTGGTTGACCCATTGAGGTGTATCTAAGAATCGGGTAAAGACTTCTTGGACATCAACATGAGTAGAACGTGATAAAGAACTAGCCTCGGTACGAGAGCGTTTCTTCGTTGCCATAATCTAGATATTTCACAAAACGATTTGATTAGTTTGATAAAACATGTATGCTATATAATCAAATTCAATCCTATGAAGTAATCTAACAATTCAAGGTATTTGAAAATTTTATCAAAAATTAAAAAACCAAAAAAAAAACGAAAATTATTTACATTCGATTGGAAAAAAAATGGATTTTTAAAAAAAATTGTAGGATTATTAAAATCCATACAATAGACAATTGAAATATATTCAAAATCTAATTTTTAACAACCAAAATCCAAACAAAAATAAGGTTTTTCGAAAATATACCTTGAGTGTAGATTAAGATGAATCAAGTGATTGTGAAACACCGTTTGTTGATATGATTTAGTCTTTGATGCGTAGATTAAAATCCCTCAAAGAAAACGTGAAGATTATGTGTTAAGAGAGGCGGATTTGAGGGGATTATAAAGAGAGGGCCGGCTAGGGTTTGATGTTTTAAGTTTGGAAGTGTTTTAAAGTGATTAGAATTAGGTTTTGGGTGTTTTAAACCAAACTGCCGCCGCGTGTTTCGAATCAGGTATCGAAATAGGCTTGTTTCGATGCCAGTATCGAACAAGGTATCAAAGTATCGTTCAATACCTATTCTTCCCAGACACTTCCAGAAGAGATGATGAACGGGTATCGAAACATGGTTCGATACCACCGAGGAAGGCTTTGCATTTAGCCTTCTAAAAGTACTAGAGATGAGTTTCTAAAGTTCCTAAAAGCATACATATGATGTTATGATATGATTAAAATGCATGAACAAGTTCATACTCCCCCTAGCAAAATGCATGGAGACATCAAGATACAAAGACAAACATAAGTATGATGTCAATCAGTATTCAAGCAAAAATGCAAAAAAAAATAACACTTAAGAGGTCAAGGTAGGCTAGTTAGACCTAACTCTCTCCTAAGAGTCCAAAAATGCTCCTTATCCAAAGGTTTCGTAAAAATGTCCGCTAATTGGTTTAAGGTGTCAACAAACTCTAAAACAACATCATTTTTAGACACATGATCTCTAATGAAGTGGTGTCTAATTTCTCTGTGCTTAGTTCTAGAGTGTTGAATGGGGTTTTTGGTAAGACATATGGACTAGTATTATCACACTTAAGAGGTATGGTGTCTAACTTAATGCTATAATCTAAGAGTTGTTGCTTCATCCATAAAACTTGAGCACAACAACTCCCTAAGGATATGTACTCCGCTTCGGTAGTAGAGAGAGCTACACTATTTTGTTTCTTTGAGAACCAAGATATGAGCATACTACCTAGGAATTGACAAGTTCCGGAAGTATTTTTCCTATCGATCTTACAACCACCATAATCCACATCCGAATAGGCATGAAGATCAAAGGATGAGACTTTAGGATACCAAAGACCTAAACAAGGGGTGTCTCTAAGGTATCTAAAGATTCTCTTAATGGCAACTAGATGTGATTCTCTAGGACTAGCTTGAAACCTAGCACACAAGCAAACACTAAACATAATATCCGGTCTACTTGCGGTAAGGTAAAACAAAGAACCTATCATGGATCTATACAATTTAGAATCAACACACTAACCTCCTTCATCCTTGTCAAGCTTAGTAGATGAACTCATTGGAGTGGCTTCAGGTTTCACATTCTCCAAGCTAAACTTTTTGAGCATATCCTTGATGTATTTTGCTTGATTGATGAAGGTGCCATCCTTCCTTTGCTTAATTTGGAGTCCCAAAAAGAATGAGAGCTCCCCCATCATGCTCATCTCGAATTCACCTTGCATTAGCTTAGAAAATTCTTGAGAATAACACTCATTAGTAGATCCAAAAATAATATCATCAACATAAATTTGAACTACTAAGATATCATTTTTAAACCTTTTTATAAAAAGTGTAGTATCCACCTTTCCTTTTTCAATTAGAAAGTTTGAAAGCCTTTCATACCAAGCTCTAGGAGCTTGTTTCAAACTATATAAGGCTTTTGTTAATTTAAAAACATGGTTTGGAAATTTTGAGTCTTCAAAACCCGGTGGTTGTTCAACATACACTTTTTCATTTATAAAACCATTTAAGAAAGCACTTTTGACATCCATTTGAAAAAGCTTAAAATCATGATAACATGCAAATGCAAGTAGCATCCTAATGGCTTCCATTCTAGCTACGGGTGCATAGGTTTCATCAAAATCTATTCCCTCCTCTTGAGTGTAACCTTGAGCTACTAATCTAGCTTTATTTCTTACAATGTTACCACTCTCATCTAGTTTGTTTCTAAAGACCCATTTAGTTCCTATAGTAGACTTATTACTAGGCCTGTCAACTAATGTTCATACATTACTTCTCTCAAATTAATTAAACTCTTCTTGCATAGGCAAAATCCAATAATCATCACCTAAGGCTTCTTTGATATTTTTAGGCTCTATGCATGAGATAAATGCAATATGATTCATTAATCTAAGAGAAGAACGAGTAGTTATCCCCTTGAATGGATTACCCAAGATTTCACCATTTTTGACATAGTTGAACTCCCTTGGGTAGCTCACTTTCTTTTCTTCAAGTTTTACATTTCCTAGAGCTTCTATTGGAGGATCTTGTGCTTCCTCATTGCTTGGAATCCCATCCACCTTTGATGCCTGTCCATCATCAATGGTTTCAATGATTCCTACATCATCATCATCACAAGAATCCTTCCTAGGAAGGAGGTTATCATCGAAAACCACATGTATAGATTCCTCTACAACTAAGGTTCTTTTGTTGAAAACTCTATAAGCCTTAGAATTTAAAGAGTAACCAAGGAAAATAGCTTCATCACTTTTTGCATTAAAATTTACCTAAATTATCTTTTCCATTGTTCAAAACAAAACACTTGCACCCAAAAGGGTGAAAATAGCTAATGTTAGGCTTTTTAGATTTCAAAATCTCGTAAGGAGTTTTCTTTAAAATAGTCCTAATCATTACTCGATTTATGATGTAACAAGAAGTGTTTGTAGCTTCCGCCCAAAAGTACTTAGGTAAATTGTTTTCACAAAGCATTGTTCTAGCCATTTCCTCTAAAGTTCTATTTTTCCTCTCAACTACCCCATTTTGTTGAGGAGTGCGAGGAGCCAAAAAATTGTGGCTACCCTCTCAACTTGAAGCTTTGGCCTTGAAGCAATGCTAAACCTACAAACAAAAATTTAGTTTTTCACTTTTGGTACCCAAATCATTTTGGGTCCATGAAAGTTAGTCCCTAAAAACTTGGTTCCCTTAGGAATCCAAGAGGCAATGGCATTTAAATTATTAGAAACAATGAGTTCTTTAGGAACCCAAATACTCCTAATTTTTCTATGTCTAAAATGCCTTTGAAAACCTTTTTGTTTGTGGTTTTGAAAATTCCTTTTGATATGGTTGGGTTTTGAAGAGCTTCCTTTTTCAAAAGTTGAACTCTCAACCACCTTAATTTGTTCTTTAAGCTCATTCACCACCTTGTGGTGATTTTCACTCAAGCTTGAAATAAAGTTGTTTAAATCAACATTTTCTTTTTGAAAAAATTTTAAATCATCATTTAAATCAACAACCTTTTCTTCCAAATCCAAAATCGTTTTAGTTAAAGAATCACTTTTCATTTCTAAATCGGAAATGGTTTTCTTGCTTTTCAAAATGGATTCTTTGAATTTTAAAACCAATTCATCATACACATCTTTTAGTTCATCATAAGCATCATAAAGTTCATCATAAGATAAATCATTATAAGATGGTTCAAGGGTTACCTTAGGCTCATCAAGAGCCATGAGATACAAGTTGGCCACCTCATTGTCCTCATTGGATGATGACTCCTCATCACTCCAAGTGGCAACATGAGCTTTTTGTTTCTTCTTCTTCTCAAAACCCTTCTATTTGTATAGAGGGCAATCGGTCCTAATGTGACCGGGCTTCTTGCATTCATAGCAAATAATTTGATCTTTCTCCTCTTCTTTGCTCTTTGCTTTGAAGTCCCTCTTTCGTTGGAATCTTCGATTCCTATTTGCCCTCATGAGCCTTGTGAATCTTTTGGCCACCATGGCCAATTCCTCTAGCTCTTCTTCTTCACTAGTGTCCACTTCTTCTTGTGACAATGAAGCTTTAAGAGCAATCTCTTGCTTCTTTTTCTCTACTTCCCTCTTTTCTATCTTTACCTCTTCTTTCTTTTTCTCTTTTTCTCTTCCTTTCTTCATGATCTCATGGGTAAGAAGAGATCTCACAAGAGCATCTACCTTTAGAGTCTTCAAGTCCTTGGCTTCAATGATAGCCGTCCTTTTGCTATCTCAAGACTCGGGAAGAGAGTAGATAAGTTTCCTCACGAGCTTCTCTTCTAGAATAATCTCACCAAAACCCTTGAGACCATTGACAATCACGGAAAATATATCAAACATTTTTGTGTTGTCTTCATCCGGCTCCATCTTGAAATTTTCATAGTTTAAATTGAGAAGACCAATCTTTGTTTCCTTCACATCGTTGGTGCCCTCATAAGTTGTCTCCAAGGAGTCCCAAACGTCTTTGGTACTTGTACATGAAGACATCTTGGAGTAGATGTCAGGGCCTAAAGAACAAAAGAGAATGTGAAGAGCTTTATCATTTATGGACATTCTCCTTCTTTCTTCATCGGTCATCTCGTTCCTTTTCTTAGGCACTTGCCTATCTCCTTCTTGCTTCATAGGGATAGAGGGTCCATCCTCGATTATATCCCAAAGGACAAAATCATTGGAGTTGATGAATAGCCTCATCCTATTCTTCCAATAAGGATAGTTGTCCCCATTGAAGAAGGGTGGCTTGGTGATGTAGTGAGACTCGTTCCACGAACCGGAAATGGAGGCTATTAGATTCTTGTTGTAGAGATGATCAACAACCCTTGGATCTTCTTTGGTGGAGGTGAATCCCTTCAAAGATCTAGCTCTGATACCAATTGTTGAGTTGATCGATGTTGAATAATGGCCAAGAGGGGTGTGATTTGGATATTAAAAATTTGGTAGGAGATTTTTGGTATAATTTGAAAAATAAGGAACACAATGATTTATAGTGGTTCAAGCTTCGAACAAGCTCTACATCCACTACCTTAGCTCCCACTAAGGATTTTGCAACCAATTCACTATTGAATTCAACCTTTTTCTAGGTTCAAGGGATAACCTTTACAAGCAAATCAATTTTCTACCCAAAATTGATTTAGACCTCATAAGGTGTTACAAGAGATTTGGTTTGGCTAAGAAGAATTCTCTCACAAGAAATAATTGCCCCAAATACAAACAAACTCTCCCCAAACTTAAATTACAAGTGATCAAAGTGAAATACAAAAGTTGGGAGGCTAAAATATGCAATGAAGTACTTTGAGTTGAATTTGTGTGCTTGGATGTTGCTTGAGGTTCAATAGTCCTTAATGCTGTTGAAATTACTTTATTTTATACCATGTCATGTATTTCTATCCATTGTGGTTGTTGGGAACATAAATATAGCCGTTTAGACTTCATCTTCCCACCATAAATGCACTCTGTAGCAGGCGGTATCGAAATAGGTTTAGACTTCATTTATTTCTATCCTTGTTTCGAATAGTAGTTCGATACCTGTTCTTGAACATAAGAACATGGCTTTGAAAATCCAGGGGTATCGAACCATGGTTCGATACCGTCGTGCAAAAATACTTAGAATTTTCTTTTAAAATCTTTGTTTGACTTGAAATCTAAAATATTGACTTAGTGACTTAAAATTATTTCAAAGAATAGTCCTTCTATTTAATTGTTATATCAAAATCAAATTTAGTTTTACAAGATTAATCTGAAATTTTCAGAATTTTACTCGGTTAAAATTAGAACAAAATCTCTATAAAGACCATTTAGACATGCACGTTTTAATCCCAACAAAAGGACAACCAAATATTATTAAATCAAATGTTATGAGCTTAAATATTTAATTATGAGCTTTTGAACAAAATTATACAGATTAATCTCAAATTTTAAGGTTCTTACTCGGTTAAAATTCGAACGGATTCTCTATAGAGCACATTTAGACATGCTCGTATTAATCGCATCAAAACGATAACCAAATGTTATTAAATTAAATTTTATGAGTTCAAATAGTTAATTATAGGCTTTTGAATAAAATTATATAGAATAATCTAAAATTTTCAGCTTTTTACTCGGTTAAAATTTGAACGAAATCTCTATAAAGCCCATTTAGATATGCACGTTTTAATCGCATCAAAACGACAACCAAATGTTATTAAAATACAATTTTATGAGTTCAAATAGTTAATTATAGGCTTTTGAACAAAATTATACAGATTAATCTCAAATTTTTAGCTTTTTACTCGGTTAAAATTCGAACGGAATCTCTATAAAGCCCATTTAGACATGCACGTTTTAATCGCATCAAAACGACAACCAAATTTTATTAAAATCAAATTTTATGATTTCAAATATTTAATTATTAGCTTTTGAACAAAATTATATAGATTAATCTAAAATTTTCAGAATTTTACTCGGTTAAAATTAGAACGGAATCTCAATAAAGCTCATTTAGGCATGCACGTTTTAATCCCAACAAAACGATAACCAAATATTATTAAATCAAATTTTATGAGTTTAAATATTTAATTATGGGCTTTTGAACAAAATTATACACATTAATCTCAAATTTTAAGGTTTTTACTCAGTTAAAATTCAAACGGATTCTCTTTAGAGTATATTTAGACATGCTCGTATTAATCACATCAAAACGACAACCAAATGTTATTAAATTAAATTTTATGAGTTCAAAAAGTTAATTATAGGCTTTTGAACAAAATTATACAGATTAATCTAAAATTTTCAGCTTTTTACTCGGTTAAAATTCGAACAGAATCTCTATAAAGCCCATTTAGACATGCACGTTTTAATCCCAACAAAACGACAACCAAATGTTATTAAATCAAATTTTATGAGTTTAAATATTTAATTATGGGCTTTTGAACAAAATTATACAGATTTAGACATGCTCGTATTAATTGCATCAAAACGACAATCAAATGTTTTTAAATTACATTTTATGAGTTCAAATAGTTAATTTTAGGCTTTTGAACAAAATTATATAGATTAATCTCAAATTTTAAGCTTTTTAATCGGTTAAAATTCGAACGGAATCTCTATAAAGCCCATTAAGACATGCATGTCTTAATCGCATCAAAACGACAACCAAATTTTATTAAAATCAAATTTTATGATTTCAAATATTTAATTATTAGCTTTTGAACAAAATTATACAGATTAATCTGAAATTTTTAGAATTTTACTCGGTTAAAATTAGAACAGAATCACTATAAAGCCCATTTAGACATGCACGTTTTAATCGCATCAAAACGACAACCAAATTTTATTAAAATCAAATTTTATAATTTCAAATATTTAATTATTAGCTTTTGAACAAAATTATATAGATTAATCTAAAATTTTTAGAATTTTACTCGGTTAAAATTAGAACGGAATCTCAATAAAGCCCATTTAGACATGCACGTTTTAATCCCAACAAAATGATAACCAAATGTTTTTAAATCAAATTTTATGAGTTTAAATATTTAATTATGGGCTTTTGAACAAAATTATACAGATTAATCTCAAATTTTAAGGTTTTTACTCGGTTAAAATTCAAACGGATTCTCTATAGAGCACATTTAGACATGCTCGTATTAATTGCATCAAAACGACAACCAAATGTTATTAAATTACATTTTATGAGTTCAAATAGTTAATTATAGTCTTTTGAACAAAATTATAAAAATTAATCTCAAATTTTCAGCTTTTTACTCGGTTAAAATTCGAACGGAATCTCTATAAAGCCCATTTAGACATGCACGTTTTAATCGCATCAAAACGTCAACCAAATTTTATTAAAATCAAATTTTATAATTTCAAATATTTAATTATTAGCTTTTGAACAAAATTATACAGATTAATCTGAAATTTTCAGAATTTTACTCGGTTAAAATTAGAACGGAATCTCTATAAAGCCCATTTAGACATGCACGTTTTAATCCAAACAAAAGGACAACCAAATGTTATTAAATCAAATTTTATGAGTTTAAATATTTAATTATGCGCTTTGAACAAAATTATACACATTAATCTCAAATTTTAAGTTTTTTACTCGGTTAAAATTCAAATGGATTCTCTATAGTGCACATTTAGACATGCTCGTATTAATTGCATCAAAACGACAACCAAATGTTATTAAATTATATTTTATGAGTTCAAATAGTTAATTATAGGCTTTTGAACAAAATTATAAAAATTAATCTCAAATTTTCAGCTTTTTACTCGGTTAAAATTCGAACGGAATCTCTATAAACCCCATTTAGACATGCACATTTTAATCGCAACAAAACGACAACCAAATTTTATTAAAATCAAATTTTATGATTTCAAATATTTAATTATTAGCTTTTGAACAAAATTATATAGATTAATCTAAAATTTTCAGAATTTTACTCGGTTAAAATTAGAACGAAATCTCAATAAAGCACATTTAGGCATGCACGTTTTAATCCCAACAAAACGATAACCAAATGTTATTAAATCAAATTTTATAAGTTTAAATATTTAATTATGGGCTTTTGAACAAAATTATACAGATTAATCTCAAATTTTTAGGTTTTTACTCGGTTAAAATTCAAACGGATTCTCTTTAGAGTATATTTAGACATGCTCGTATTAATTGCATCAAAACGACAACCAAATGTTATTAAATTATATTTTATGAGTTCAAATAGTTAATTATAGTCTTTTGAACAAAATTATACAGATTAATCTAAAATTTTCAGCTTTTTACTCGGTTAAAATTTGAACAGAATCTCTATAAAGTCCATTTAGACATGCACGTTTTAATCGCATCAAAACGACAACCAAATTTTATTAAAATCAAATTTTATGATTTCAAATATTTAATTAATAGCTTTGGAACAAAATTATATAGATTAATCTAAAATTTTCAAAATTTTACTCGTTTAAAATTAGAACGGAATCTCAATAAAGCCCATTTAGACATGCACGTTTTAATCCCAACAAAACGATAACCAAATGTTATTAAATCAAATTTTATGAGTTTAAATATTTAATTATGGGCTTTTGAACAAAATTATACAGATTAATCTCAAATTTTAAGGTTTTTACTCGTTTAAAATTCATACGGATTCTCTATGGAGCAAATTTAGACATGCTCGTATTAATTGCATCAAAACGACAACCAAATGTTATTAAATTACATTTTATGAGTTAAAATAGTTAATTATAGGCTTTTGAACAAAATTACAAAAATTAATCTCAAATTTTCAGGTTCTTACTCGGTTAAAATTCGAACGGAATCTCTATAAAGCCCATTTAGACATGCACGTTTTAATCGCATCAAAACGTCAACCAAATTTTATTAAAATCAAATTTTATGATTTCAAATATTTAATTATTAGCTTTTGAACAAAATTATACAGATTAATCTGAAATTTTCAGAATTTTACTCGGTTAAAATTAGAACGGAATCTCTATAAAGCCCATTTAGACATGCACGTTTTAATCCAAACAAAAGGACAACCAAATGTTATTAAATCAAATTTTATGAGTTTAAATATTTAATTATGCGCTTCGAACAAAATTATACACATTAATCTCAAATTTTAAGTTTTTTACTCGGTTAAAATTCAAATGGATTCTCTATAGTGCACATTTAGACATGCTCTTATTAATTGCATCAAAACGACAACCAAATGTTATTAAATTATATTTTATGAGTTCAAATAGTTAATTATAGGCTTTTGAACAAAATTATAAAAATTAATCTCAAATTTTCAGCTTTTTACTCGGTTAAAATTCGAACGGAATCTCTATAAACCCCATTTAGACATGCACATTTTAATCGCAACAAAACGACAACCAAATTTTATTAAAATCAAATTTTATGATTTCAAATATTTAATTATTAGCTTTTGAACAAAATTATATAGATTAATCTAAAATTTTCAGAATTTTACTCGGTTAAAATTAGAACGGAATCTCAATAAAGCACATTTAGGCATGCACGTTTTAATCCCAACAAAACGATAACCAAATGTTATTAAATCAAATTTTATGAGTTTAAATATTTAATTATGGGCTTTTGAACAAAATTATACACATTAATCTCAAATTTTTAGGTTTTTACTCGGTTAAAATTCAAACGGATTCTCTTTAGAGTATATTTAGACATGCTCGTATTAATTGCATCAAAACGACAACCAAATGTTATTAAATTATATTTTATGAGTTCAAATAGTTAATTATAGTCTTTTGAACAAAATTATACAGATTAATCTAAAATTTTCAGCTTTTTACTCGGTTAAAATTTGAACAGAATCTCTATAAAGTCCATTTAGACATGCACGTTTTAATCGCATCAAAACGACAACCAAATTTTATTAAAATCAAATTTTATGATTTCAAATATTTAATTAATAGCTTTGGAACAAAATTATATAGATTAATCTAAAATTTTCAAAATTTTACTCGTTTAAAATTAGAACGGAATCTCAATAAAGCCCATTTAGACATGCACGTTTTAATCCCAACAAAACGATAACCAAATGTTATTAAATCAAATTTTATGAGTTTAAATATTTAATTATGGGCTTTTGAACAAAATTATACAGATTAATCTCAAATTTTAAGGTTTTTACTCGTTTAAAATTCATACGGATTCTCTATGGAGCAAATTTAGACATGCTCGTATTAATTGCATCAAAACGACAACCAAATGTTATTAAATTACATTTTATGAGTTAAAATAGTTAATTATAGGCTTTTGAACAAAATTACAAAAATTAATCTCAAATTTTCAGGTTCTTACTCGGTTAAAATTCGAACGGAATCTCTATAAAGCCCATTTAGACATGTACATTTTAATCGCATCAAAACGACAACCAAATTTTATTAAAATCAAATTTTATGATTTCAAATATTTAATTATTAGCTTTTGAACAAAATTATATGGATTAATCTAAAATTTTCAGAATTTTACTCGTTTAAAATTAGAACGGAATCTCAATAAAGCCCATTTAGACATGCACGTTTTAATCCCAACAAAACGATAACCAAATGTTATTAAATCAAATTTTATGAGTTTAAATATTTAATTATGGGCTTTTGAACAAAATTATACAGATTAATCTCAAATTTTAAGGTTTTTACTTGGTTATAATTCAAACGGATTCTCTATAGAGCATATTTAGACATGCTCGTATTAATCGCATCAAAACGACAACGAAATGTTATTAAATTATATTTTATGAGTTCAAATAGTTAATTATAGGCTTTTGAACCAAATTATACTATAACATCCCGATTTTGGGGTTAGTAGTTTGGAGAATTTGATTCGGGTCGAATCGGGTTCTCCAGTTCATTATTCCGGGGAAAAATGAATAAGAATATTTTAATTAGGAAAAATAATAATTTTAGAATATGGTTTAAAATATTGAAAATATGTTTCAAGATTAAAAGAATATGGTTTAATTATGTTTAATTATGCATAAATGACCAATTTGTAATTTTTGAAAAAATTGGAGGACTTATTTTGTAATTTTCGAAAAATTACATGTTTTAGTGACTAAATTGAAAAGCAAGCTAAACTTAGAATCCTTAGAGGTCCTTAAACCCATTTCTAATTTTTAATAATGATTTATTCACCAAAATGTATTTTTAATTATTTTAATTAGAGATTTTTAATCATTTTCTCTCAAAACTACTTTTTCCTCATTTTCTCTCCACCTTCTCTCATCTTTTCTCTTCAATTTCTTGCTTATTTTTGCATCTTTTTCCATAAAGATTACATCATTTTCATCATCTTTCCATTCTTTACAAAACCTAAGCATCAATTTTATCAAATCAACATCAAATTGCAAGGAATCAAGAAGAGGAAATTACATCTTTTTGGTGAATAGATCTTGAAGGTAATTTTTTGGATTTTTATTCTTTTCTAAGGTTCTTTATTGAAATTCCCAAGTATTAGCTTGCTAATCTTTTAATAAAAACTTGATTCTATGTTTTTAACGTTAGATCTAGTGATTTTGTGAATGTTTTTGTGAAATCTATTTGGATCTTATTCAATGCTAGAATTAGATGGATTCAATTGTGTTCTTATGTTAATTAAATGATTAATTGAGTCTTGATTTGATAGCACATTATTTAATCCCGAAATAATGCAATCGATGTAGTTTTAAGGTGTTTTTCGGTTGTTTTATCGGCTGTTTTAGATGCTTTAATGTTGCTGGAGATATAAGGATGGTTTGGATGTGTTTTTGGATCATAATTGAAGTGGATTAGATGTTAGATTCGTTAGGTTTTGGGCTGATGTTATTCGGATGCATTTCGGCTTAGTTTACGATCTTTTCGGCTAAGTTTTCGGTAGTTTAACGGTGATCGATTATGGCTGTTGGTTTGAGCATGTTATGATGTGAGAATGATCTGTTTTTAATGTTGTAGAAGAGGTACAAGAAGAAGCTTGAGTGCTGGTGCGTTGGTGCGATCATCGGATTGCGGCGAAAGCTCGTTTCGCTTGTTGGTGAGTGATAATGGATTTAAAGCGATCCACGTTTCGTACGGTTCTGTTTTGGGGACTATGGAAGAGTGTGAAAACCTTCCATAGTTCAAGAGTAAGTAAAGTAATTGTTTTTGATAAACCGATATAAGTTTCGGCTACATTTGATAAAGGTATTATGTCGATAATGCATGAGATTTATGGAAATGCATGAGCATGACTTGAAATGGTGCATACATGAGAATTACTTGCTGAAATGCATAGCTTATTTAGCATCCATGATTATGGAAAATTATGAGAAATGATTTGGAATACTATATGGTTAATTGCCTTATATATGATGGTGCCTTTGGGAATGACTTTTGGTTCATTTGTTGAACATATTATGCATGCATTATGAGCAGCAAGTTATATGATTTGGAATACAATATGGTTAATTGCCTTATATATAATGGTGCCTTTGGGCATGGCTTTTGGTTCATTTGTTGAACATATTATGCATGCATTATGAGCAGCAAATTATCATGCACATTTGATTATGATATTGGCTTAGTGACACTAACTTTAGAATCGAATACAAATGACATGTCATTAGGATTATCTTAAGTGCACTATAAACAAAATTGAGAATACAGAATATTGCCTACACGTAACAAGGGCGACTTTGTGTCTAACCGTGCGTGGTAGAGCCGCCTACACGTAACAAGGGTGACTATGTGTCCAATCGTACGTGGTAGTGCTAATGGTGACTTCGTGTCATGTCAATGGTGGCTTAGTGTCATGTCAATAGTGACTTCGTGTCATGTCAATGGTGACTTTGTGTCATGATGGGACAATGGTCTCTACAATGGATCCGTGTATTCGGTGAGCTCAAGGTTCACATTAAAGTGGTCACTAGAATGCCAATATACATACATGAATTTGAGAAGAAGATTGTGCATCATTTATAAATTGTTTTGATAAGGTTATGTAAACTCAAGGATACATATGGTTTAAAGAACATGAGCATGAGATGTTAGCATGCATGATTTAACAATGTATTACAAATTATGGTTTCATCATGGTTTTAAATAGATGTATTGATGATTTGTTTAGAGCTGCCTCACTAAGCATGTTTGCTTAAGCTCTCTTTTCATCCAAGTAGAAAAATAAAGGCACTTGGAGCTTCGTTCGTGGCAAGGAAACCAAGGGGAAGAATCACTTTGAATTTGGTATGTTTTTGGCAAACAAATTGGGCAAGACAATGTGTAACACAACCTATGTGAGGAGTGTGTACTTAGGCTTTGGTTTATGTTGTAATAAGACCATTATTGTTTGATTGCTAATTGTTGAACTTTGGAATGGTTTGAATTGATGAAGCATGTACTAGCATGATTGTTATGTTGTTAATCATTTTTCTAGGGAGCATGCCTATAGCTTGATTGAAGTCCGTGACGTTGTTGATTATGTGTCATATGTTGTTAATTATGTATAGGTTGATGCATTTAGTGGTTCTAATTAATGGTTGAGTATTGAGTAGTTGGTGTGCACTTAGTGTAAAGAAAGTTTTGGTTCCAGACCCAAAGTTTCAAAACCTTTGTCAAATAGTTTCGAAACCTTCATAAGGTTTCGAAACCTTGTGGGCAGTTTCAATTCTGGATAGTTACTGGACGCGAAAAGTTTCGAAACTTTCCTAGAAAGTTTCGAAACCTTTTACAAAAAGTTTCGGAACCTCTGGGAAGGTTTCAAAACCTTTGATCACCAAGAATTGAAAGTTGTTAGAAATTATACTTTAGTCCCAGATATCTTCCTTTGTTCGATTAAGGTGCTTACCGATGTTATTTTAAGCTAAAATTTTGCATGCAAGTATAAAGTTGATTTAATTTCAAGATGGTAATCCTAATTTGGATGAAGTCTAGTATTTTGGAAGATTTACTTTTTGGTCCCTAAATTAGAAGAACATGCAATTGATGATGATAGAATGATCCGTTTAAGTTAAAATTTGCTATGAGGAACTCTTGTATGATTAATTGAATATTGATGGAAAAAATTTCTACTTTACTAATTGAATTTAAAAGTTTTACGTTTTACTCCTTAATCTACTCAAGTATTTAATCGGATATTTATTTTTAGTTAATGTGTTACCGTTAATGCTTTGTATGAGACCTTGACACATAGGAATAAGTTTGCGCATCTAGACAAGATAAAATAAAAAATATATAACGGTTTTAGGGTTGTTTATCGGATCGGATCCTTGCGAGTTTGGTTTGATATTCCCCGTGTAACCCATTAGTGCCAGTTCCGTCTAGGCCGGGCTAAGGGGGTTACATTTGGTGGTATCAGAGCCAGGTTTGAAAATTGTGTTATAAGGTTTGTAAAATGTGTTGTTGATTTGTAAAGTGTGTAGTTGGTTGGTTAAAGTATGTATAGGATTGCTAAGTTATGTGCTTAAGTGTACGATTGATCATGATATGTGTGATTGAGCATGATATATTGTTGGAGTGTGAAAATCTATTCGTGATGATTATACTTTGCGTAATGATGGTTAAACTGGGGTTATCGGTTACACATAGCCAATACCAACATATTTTTAGATTTTCTCAGTTTTTCCTTGGATCTTGCCCGAATGTAAGTTTGTTTTATTTGAACATTATGTTTTAAACTACATGTTTAAAGTTTTTGAATATGTTTCTAAGACGTAAGTCACTAGATACTGTTGGTATGAACTTTGATGGTCAAGATTGAAGATGAAACGACTGTTAGAGAAAAATAAATTCTTCCTCCTCTGTAAGTGTGCCTTTGGTTAGACCGAAAGGTTAGTTTATGGTGTTGCACCATTCTTTCGGGTGTGTTTTAGTCTGCTGAAGCTGGTACGGTTGTTGCTAATCTGACTTGGGAGCTGTCAATAGGATGGTAGTTGAAGTTGTTGGAATTGAGGATGTTATTTGTGAGTGTGAACAATAATCATGTTTAGATTAAGAGCACATATATTTATATATTTATAGATAATGTAGGACATGCATGCATTCTTGAGCATGACATTAGAAATTGCATTTACATGCATATGTACTTGCATAGGCATTTATGAGGGCATACAGGAAATCATGCATACATTTGTTCACACTTGCGAGTAGCTCCTTGAGGGTGTAAGTGGAGTGTGGTTGGTTCTTTTAAGGTGAGGGTATGAAAAAAAAAGAGGTTGAAAGAACTTTCTTGTGGTGTTAAGCTGAATGTGTAGTGGGCAAGCTACCCTTTTGGTTAGGGAATAGTCTTGGATGAAGAATGAGTGGTTGGTCTCAAAGTTGTGAATGTTTGAAACCGAGGTAAATACACTGTGTTATGGTTAGTTTGAGTTGGTCATTACTAAGGGAAGGGCTGAGTTTTGCGGATTCTTTCTAGTTAAGATCTGGAGGTTGTAACAAGGTTGCAGCATGTTTTGTAGAGTAAGGCCGGTTGGTGTTTTTCTGAGTAATGTGAAATTATTTTATGGAAATTACATGGAATTCTTTATAGTGTGGTAAGTGTGCAGTTGTGGAATCGGGGGTTTGAATCATAGATTGTTGTGACCTTGAGAGGTTTGGTTGTACTATAAAGGAGGAAAGTGTACACGTTGTGTTTACAGGATGTTAAGTTGGATATACTTCAGGTAAAGTTAGTCTTTGATGATATCTGAAGTGGTGTAATGTGAATCACTGCACAATTTATGGTTTGTATCGATTGTTCAGTCTTATGGGTTTGCTTTTATCGAAATTGTCTTGAGGTTTTGTGTTCGGTGGGTTCGTGGTTGTGGATGTTTCATCATTATGATTACCGCTTTGGCAAGGTTATAAAATAAGAGATGTTGGAGCTAGTGGAAGGAATGGTTCTACAAGTTTGGATTTCGTTATGGTATAGTTAATGTAGGAGTTGGTTTGTCGATGAGTTGATAATGAAAAAAAAAGTTTTGGGTTAAGTGTCAAGGCACTTAATGATGTGTAGATTTTAAAGTTTGAACCATGGTGTTGAGTTGGTTGTGGTGACTAAACCTTAAGTTGGAAATATTGTGGTTGTGATGAGTATAATGTTGAGGTTGACACAAAGTTGGTAAGTTTCTTGTATGATATGTTTTGTAGAATGTTAGCAACCGGGGATGACTTGGCTTATATAAGGATGCTTGCAATGGGAGTTTGTTGTGTGGGATAAGCCTGGGTTGTTGAGTTACAAGGGAAGATGTTCGATTAACCTATAGGGAGACCTAGTTATATGGTGGATCTATGAGCGAAATTTAACCTTGGTAAAGTTGATCGGGGACAAGTCGTGGCAAAGTGTTTGTTGAGGGTCTAGTGAAGGATATGTTCTTGGCAAGGTTTAGTTTTGTGTTGAGAATCTTTTTGTGTTATGTTAACCGCATGGTTGCTACGGAAAGTGTCGAGATGGAATGGTATCTTGAGCAGGGCTTATGGTAATCTTATTCCATGGGTTTGGTGGTGAATATTATTGTAGGAGTTGGGGAAAAACATGTGTATTTGTCTAAGCTGGTTTGGATTATGTTGAAATCATATGTAAATGCTTGTCATGCTGATAAGCTAGGTGAGTATCAATTTTCTTTGGGTTATTAGTAGTAAGGGTGCCCAGGGTTAAAGTTGGGAAGAATCATCATAAGTTTGGTAGTAAGTTCTATCGATGGTATGAAGTTTTCTTATGAGTTTTGTAGGATCAATCGTTTGTTGGAGTACGGTTTTTCTTGGGTTCCTAAGTCCTATTGTAGGGGATGTGTGAGTGGTGTATCTATAACATGATAAGATTTGAAAGTTTTTAGGACCAACATAGGTTGTTGTTTGGATGTTGGGTTTTATCACTCATAGGTAAATGGATGATATGTTGTGACTTTGTGATATGGTTAATATGACTCACAATAAAGTTGTTGTTGTTGTTGGTGTCTGCTTAAGACAATGTTGACAGTTTTGTACAAGTTAGTCTGAAGTTTGTTGTGTGGAGTGGAGGTTGGTGAAAGGCTTAGTTGGTTACCTGGTATGTGGGAGGATGTCAAAAGTAAGGTTAGTCCGATGGTGATGGTATGGAAACCGTTGCGGTTATCAAAAGTTGGTTATCAACCTTATGGGGTTTTCTTTTGAGTTATGTTTTCTATAGAGGTTGAGATGGTGTGGTGGTTTGTGCATTGTTGCTTTGGTGTGGGGAAAAGAATTTGTTGGTTGTCCAAAGAGGGTAAGTGTGGGTTGTCTGTTGCATATCATCCGGGGAAAGCCAATGTAGTGGCCGATGCTTTGAGCCGTAAGGCGGCGGTTGAGTTGAGAGCAATGTTTGCTAAGTTGAGTATTTCTAAGGAGGGTGGTTTAGTGACGGAGTTGTAAGTAAAGCCTATCTTGGTTGAGAAGATAAGGTGAAACAGTTAGAGGATGAGACGTTGGTACCTTTTGTGAAGGATATTGCTGAAAGTAGACCGACCGAGTATCGTTTTGATGTGGATGAGATGTTGTGGTTTGGGGGTCAGATTATGGTGCCGGATGATGTTGAGTTAAGGTAAGCTATTTTTAGCAGAAGCACATACTAGTCCGTTTGCTATGCACCCGGGTAGAGTGAAGATGTATAGTGATCTTGAGGGTGTGTACTTTTGGGTTGGTTTAAAGAGAGATGTGACTGAGTTTGTTTCTCGTTGTATAGTGTGTCAGCGGGTGGAAGCTGAACATCAATTCCCTGCAGGTTTGTTGCAACCGGTTCAGGTTCCGGAGTGGAAATGGGAGAGAGTTACCGTGGATATTGTGACGGGGTTACCTTTAACACCGTCCAAAAAGGATTCTATATGGGTGATTGTTGATAGGTTTACGAAGTGTGCACATTTTCTTGCCGTGCATACAATGTGATCTATGGATAAGTTGGCAGATTTGTATGTTTCTGAGGTGGTGAGATTGCATGGGGTGCCTAAGTCGATCATATCGAATAGAGATCCGCGGTTTACATCCAAGTTTTGGAGGAGTTTGCAGACAGCTTTGGGTACGAGGCTTAGCTTTAGTACGGCTTATCATCCACAGACGGATGGACAGTCTGAGCGTGTTATTCAGACTTTGGAGGATATTTTGAGGTGTTGTATCATCGAGTTTCAAGGTTCTTGGGAGAAGCAATTGTCGTTGGTAGAGTTTGCTTACAATAATAGTTTTCAGACGAGTATACGGATGACACCGTTTGAGGCTTTATACGGGCATAGGTGTTGTATACCTTTGTGTTGGAAAGAAGTTGGACAAAAGTATGTTTCTTTGCCTCAAGTTTTAAAGATGCGGATGGGAAGGTTAAGTTGATATGTACTAGACTTAAAGAAGCTTCGGATAGGCAGAAGTCCTATGCCGATTTGAGGCGTAGGGAGATAGAGTATGTTGTTGGGGACAAAGTGTTTCTTAGGGTTTCTCCGTGAAAGAAGGTGATGAGGTTTGGACGTAAGAGTAAGTTGGGTCATCATTTTATTGGGCCATATGAGGTGTTAGAGCCAATTGGTTGTTATCGGTTGAGGTTGTTGGTGGAGTTGAGTAAGATGCATTATGTGTTTCCATGTATTGATGCTTCGTAAGTATCGTTCAGATCCTTTTCATGTTGTTCTAGTTGAGGAATCTGAGTTAAGAGCGGATGCGAGTTATGAGGAAGAACCGGTGAGGATTTTGGATGTGGATACAAAAGTTCTTCGAGGAAGAACCATAGGTTTGGTTAAAGTGCTTTGGAAGCACAGAGGGGGCGAAGAGGTAACTTGGGAGACATGGAAAAGTATGGAGGAGCAGTTTCCTCACTTGTTTACTTGAGGTAAATTTCGAGGACGAAATTTTCTTAAGAGGGGGAGAGTTGTAACATCCCGTTTTTGGGGTTATTAGTTTAGGCTTAGTTAGGGGAATTTGATTCGGGACGAATCGGATTCTCCGGTTCATTAATTCTGGGAAAAATAAAATAAGGATATTTTTAATTAAGAAAAATAATAATTTGGAAAGTGGTTTGAAATATTAAAAATATGTTTCAAATTTAAAAGAAAATAATTTGGATTTATTTTTGATTTTTAATTATGCTTAATTATGCATAAATGATCAATTTGTAATTTTTGGAAAAATTTGGAGGACCGATTTGGTGATTTTCGAAAATATGATGTTTTTAGTGACTAAATTGAAAACCAAGCTAAACTTAGAATCCTTAGAGGGCCATAAACCCATTTCTAATTTTTAATGATAATTTATTCACCAAAAAGGTATTTTTAATTACTTTAATTTGGTTTTTAATCATTTTCTCTCAAAACCATTTTTTCCTCATTTTTCTCTCATCTTTTTCTCTCATTTTCTCTCCACTTTCTCTTCATCTTTTCTCTTCAATTCCTTGCTGATTTTTGCATCTTTTTCCACAAAGATTACATCATTTGCATCATCTTTCCATCCTTTACAAAACCTAAGCATTGATTTCATCAAATCTTCATCAAATTGCAAGGAATCAAGAAGGGGAAAATCTCATATTTTTGGTGAATAGATCTTGAAGGTAATTTTCTGGATTTTTATTCTTTTCTAAGGTTCTTTATTGAAATTCCCAAGTATTAGCTTGCTAATCTTTGAATAAAAACTTGATTCTATGTTTTTAATGTTAGATCTAATGATTTTGTGATGTTTTTGTGAAATCTTTTTGGATCTCATTTAATGCTGGAAATTAGATGAATTCAATCATGTTTTTATATTGATTTAATGATTAATTGAGTCTTGATTTGATAGCACATTAATTTAATCCCGGAATAATGCAATCAGTGTAGTTTTAAGGTACGTTTCGGTTGTTTTATGGGCTATTTTAGATGCTTAAATGTTGCTGGAGATATAAGGATGGTTTGGATGTGTTTTTGGATCATAATTGAGGTGGATTAGATGTTAGATTCGTTAGGTTTTGGGATGGTGTTGTTCGGATGCGTTTCGGCTTAGTTTTTGGTCTTTTCGGCTAAGTTTTTGGTAGTTTAATGGTGATCGGATATGGCTGTTGGTTTGAGCATGTTATGATGTGAGAATGCTCTGTTTTTAATGTTGTGGAAGAGGTACAAGAAGAAGCTTGAGTGCTGGTGCGTTGGTGCGATCATCGGATAGCGGCGAAAGCTCGTTTCGCTTGTTGGTGAGTGGTTGTCGGATTTAAAGCGAATCGCGTTTGGTACGTTCTGTTTTGGGGGGCTATGGAAGAGTGTGAAAACCTTCCATAGTTCAAGAGTAAGTAAAGTATTTGTTTTGATAAACCGGTATAAGTTTCGGCTACATTTTACAAAGGTATTTTGTTGGTAATGCAATGAGATTTATGGAAATGCATGAGCATATTTTGAAATGGTGCATACATGAGAATTACTTGCTAAAATGCATAGCTTATTTAACATCCATGATTATGAAAAATTATGAGAAATGAATTGGGATACAATATGGTTATTTGCCTATTATATGATGTTGCCTTTGGGCAAGGCTTTTGGTTCATTTGTTGAACATATTATGCATGCATTATGAGCAGCAAGTTATATGATTTGGAATACAATATGGTTATTTGCCTTATATATAATGGTGCCTTTGGGCATGGCTTTTGGTTCATTTATTGAACATATTATGCATGCATTATGAGCAGCAAGTTATCATGCACATTTGATTATGATATTGGCTTAGTGACACTAACTTTAGATTCGAATACGAATGACATGTCATTAGGATTGTCTTAAGTGAACTATAATCAAAACTGAAAATACAGAATATTGCCTACACGTAGCAAGGGTGACTTTGTGTCCAACCGTGTGTGGTAGAGCCGCCTACACGTAACAAGGGTGACTATGTGTCCGATCGTGCGTGGTAGTGCTAATGGTGACTTAGTGTCATGTCAATGGTGACTTAGTGTCATGTCAATGGTGACTTCGTGTCATGACGAGACAAATGTCTCATGGATCCGTGTATTCGGTGAACTCAAGGTTCACATTAAGTGTTCACTAGAAAGCCAATATACATACATGAATTTGAGAACAAGATTGAGCATCATTTATAAATTATTTTGATAAGGATATGTGAACTCAAGGATGCATTTGGTTAAAAGAACATGAGCATGAGATGTTAGCATGGATGATTTAACAAAGTATTGCAAATTATGGTTTTATCATGGTTTTAAATTGATGCATTGATGGTTTGTGTAGAGCTTCCTTACTAACCATGTTTGCTTAAGCTCTCTTTTCATCCATGCAGAGAAATAAAGGCACTTGGAGCTTCGTTCGAGGCAAGGAGACCAAGGGGAAAGATCACTTTGAATTTGGTATGTTTTTGGCCAATAAATTGGGCAAGGCAATGTGTAACACAATCTATGAGAGGAGTGTGTTCTTAGGCTTTGAATCATGTTGTAATAAGACCATTAATGTTTGATTGCTATTGTTGAACTTTGGAAATTGTTTGAATTGTTGAAGCATGTACTATCATGATTGCTATGTTATTAATCTCTTCTTAGGGAGCATGCCTATAGCTTGAATGATGTCCATGACGTAGTTAATTATGTGCCATATGTTATTAATTATGTTTAGAATTGAAAGTTGCTGGAAATTATATTTTAGTCCTAGATATCTTCCTTTGTTCGATTAAGGTACTTACAGATGTTATATTGAGCTGAAATTTTGCATGCATGATTAAAGTTGATTTAATTTCAAGATGGTTAACCTATTTCGGTTGAAGTCCTTGTATTTTGGAATATTTATATTTTGGTCCCTAAAATAGAGAAACATGCAATTGATGATGTTAGAATAATCCGTTTGAGTTGAAACTTGCTGTGTAGTATACTTGGGTGTCTAATTGGACTTTGATGGAAAGAATTTCTACTTTGCTACTCGTATTTAAAAGTTTTACGTTTTAGTCCTTAATCCATGTTATTGTTTAATCGGATGGTTGTTTTTAATTAATATGTTACCGATAGTGCTTCGTATGAGACCATGACATGTAGGAGTAACAATATGCATCTAGATAAGATAAAATAAAAAAAAATATAACTATTTTAGGGTTGTTTATCGGATCGGACCCTCACGGGTTTTATTCGATATTCCCCGTGTAACCCGTTAGTACCGGTTTCGTCTGGGCCGGGCTAAGGGGGTTACATAATCTGTATAATTTTGTTTAAAATCCCATAATTAAATATTTGAACTCATAAAATTTGACTTAATAAAATTTGGTTATCGTTTTGATGCGATTAAAATGTGCATATATACATGGGCTTTATAGAGATTCCGTTCTAATTTTAACCGAGTGAAATTCTGAAAATTTCAGATTAATCTGTATTATTTTGTCCAAAAGCTAATAAATAATTATTTGAAATCATAAAATTTGATTTTAATAACATTTGGTTGTCGTTTTGATGCGATTTAAACGTGCATGTCTAAATGGGCTTTATAGAGATTCCGTTCGAATTTTAACCTAGTAAAAAACTGAAAATTTGAGATTAATCTGTATAATTTTGTTCAAAAGCCTATAATTAACTATTTGAACTCATAAAATTTAATTTAATAACATTTGGTTGTCGTTTTGATGCGATTAATACGAGCATGTCTAAATGTGCTCTATAGAGAATCCGTTCGAATTTTAACCGAGTAAAAACCTTAAAATTTGAGATTAATCTGTATAATTTTGTTCAAAATCCCATAATTAAATATTTAAACTCATAAAATTTGATTTAATAACATTTGGTTGTCGTTTTGTTGGGATTAAAACGTGGATGTCTAAATGGGCTTTATAGAGATTCTGTTCTAATTTTAACAGAGTAAAATTCTGAAAATTTCAGATTAATCTATATAATTTTGTTTAAAAGCTAATAATTAATTATTTGAAATCATAAAATTTGATTTTAATAAAATTTGGTTGTCGTTTTGATGCGATTAAAACGTGCATGTCTAAATGGGCTTTGTAGAGATTCCGTTCGAATTTTAACCAAGTAAAAAGCTGAAAATTTGAGATTAATCTGTATAATTTTGTTCAAAAGCCTATAATTAACTATTTGAACTCATAAAATTTAATTTAATAACATTTGGTTGTCGTTTTGATGCGATTAATACGAGCATGTCTAAATGTGCTCTATAGAGAATCCGTTCGAATTTTAACCGAGCAAAAACCTTAAAATTTGAGATTTTTAATCTGTATAATTTTATTCAAAATCCCATTATTAAATATTTAAACTCATAAAATTTTATTTAATAACATTTGGTTGTCGTTTTGTTGAGATTAAAACGTGCATGTCTAAATGGGCTTTATAGAGATTTCGTTCTAATTTTAACCGAGTAAAATTCTGAAATCTTCAGATTAATCCGTATAATTTTGTTCAAAATCTAATAATTAAATATTGGAAATCATAAAATTTGATTTTAATATAATTTGGTTGTCGTTTTGATGCGATTAAAATGTGCATGTCTAAATTGGCTTTATAGAGATTTCGTTCGAATTTTAACCAAGTAAAAAGCTGAAAATTTGAGATTAATCTGTATAATTTTGTTCAAAAGCCTATAATTAACTATTTGAACTCATAAAATTTAATTTAATAACATTTGGTTTTCGTTTTAATGCGATTAATACGAGCATGTGTAAATATGCTCTATAGAGAATCCGTTCAAATTTTAACGGAGTAAAAACCTTAAAGTTTGAGATTAATCTATACAATTTTGTTCAAAATCCAATAATTAAATATTTAAACTCATAAAATTTGATTTAATAACATTTGGTTGTCGTTTTATTGGGATTAAAACGTGCATTTCTGAATGGGCATTATAGAGATTCCGTTCTAATTTTAACCGAGTAAAATTCTGAAAATTTCAGATTAATCTGTATAATTTTGTTCATAAGCTAATAATTAATTATTTGAAATCATAAAATTTGATTTTAATAAAATTTGGTTAGCGTTTTGATGCGATTAAAAGGTGCATGTCTAAATGGGCTTTGTAGAGATTCTGTTCGAATTTTAACCAGAAAAAAGCTGAAAATTTGAGATTAATCTGTATAATTTTGTTCAAAAGCCTATAATTAACTATTTGATCTCATAAAATTTAATTTAATAAAATTTGGTTGTCGTTTTGATGAGATTAATACGAGCATGTCTCAATGTGCTCTATAGAGAATCCGTTCGAATTTTAACAGAGTAAAAACCTTAAAATTTGAGATTAATTTGTATAATTTTGCTCAAAAGCCCATAATTAAATATTTAAACTCATAAAATTTGATTTAATAACATTTGGTTGTGGTTTTGTTGGGATTAAAACGTGCATGTCTAAATGGGATTTATAGAGATTCCTTTCGAATTTTAATCGAGTAAAATTCTGAAAATTTCAGATTAATCTGCATAATTTGGTTCAAAAGCTAATAATTAATTATTTGAAATCATAAAATTTGATTGTAATAAAATTTGGTTGTCATTTTGATGCGATTAAAACGTGCATGTCTAAATTGGCTTTATAGAGATTTCGTTCGAATTTTAACCAAGTAAAAAGCTGAAAATTTGAGATTAATCTGTATAATTTTTTTCAAAAGCCTATAATTAACTATTTGAACTCATAAAATTTAATTTAATAACATTTGGTTATCGTTTTAATGCGATTAATACGAGCATGTGTAAATATGCTCTATAGAGAATCCGTTCAAATTTTAACGGAGTAAAAACCTTAAAATTTGAGATTAATCTATATAATTTTGTTCAAAATCAAATAATTAAATATTTAAACTCATAAAATTTGATTTAATAACATTTGGTTGTCGTTTTATTGGGATTAAAACGTGCATGTCTGAATGGGCTTTATTGATATTCCGTTCTAATTTTAACCGAGTAAAATTTTGAAAATTTCAGATTAATCTGTATAATTTTATTCAGAAGCTAATAATTAATTATTTGAAATCATAAAATTTTATTTTAATAAAATTTGGTTGTCATTTTTATTCGATTAAAACGTGCATGTCTAAATGGGCTTTATAGAGATTCCGTTCGAATTTTAACCAACTAAAAAGCAGCAAATTTGAGATTAATCTGTATAATTTTGTTCAAAATCCCATAATTAAATATTTAAACACATAAAATTTGATTTAATAACATTTGATTGTCGTTTTGTTGGGATTAAAACGTGCATGTCTAAATGGGCTATATAGAGATTTCGTTCGAATTTTAACAGAGTAAAAAGCTGAAAATTTGAGATTAATCTGTATAATTTTGTTCAAAAGCCCATAATTAAATATTTAAACTCATAAAGTTTGACTTAATAACATTTGGTTGTCGTTTTATTGGGATTAAAACGTGCATGTCTGAATGGGCTTTATTGATATTCCGTTCTAATTTTAACCGAGTAAAATTTTGAAAATTTCAGATTAATCTGTATAATTTTATTCAGAAGCTAATAATTAATTATTTGAAATCATAAAATTTTAATTTAATAAAATTTGGTTGTCATTTTTATTCGATTAAAACGTGCATGTCTAAATGGGCTTTATAGAGATTCCGTTCGAATTTTAACCAACTAAAAAGCAGCAAATTTGAGATTAATCTGTATAATTTTGTTCAAAATCCCATAATTAAATATTTAAACACATAAAATTTGATTTAATAACATTTGATTGTCGTTTTGTTGGGATTAAAACGTGCATGTCTAAATGGGCTATATAGAGATTTCGTTCGAATTTTAACCGAGTAAAAACCTTAAAATTTGAGATTAATATGTATAATTTTGTTCAAAATCCCATAATTAAATATTTAAACTCATAAAATTTGATTTAATAATATTTGGTTGTCATTTTGTTGGGATTAAAACGTGGATGTCTAAATGGGCTTTATAGAGATTCCGTTCTAATTTTAACTGAGTTAAATTCTAAAAATTTCATATTAATCTGTATAATTTTGTTCAAAAGCTAATAATTAATTATTTGAAATCCTAAAATTTGATTGTAATAAAATTTGGTTGTCATTTTGATGCGATTAAAACGTGCATTTCTAAATGGGCTTTATAGAGATTCCGTTCGAATTTTAACCAAGTAAAAAGCTGAAAATTTGAGATTAATCTGTATAATTTTTTTCAAAAGCCTATAATTAACTATTTGAACTCATAAAATTTAATTTAATAACATTTGGTTATCGTTTTGATGCGATTAATACGAGCATGTCTAAATGTGCTCTATAGAGAATCCGTTCAAATTTTAACCGAGTAAAAACCTTAAAATTTGAGATTAATCTGTATACTTTTGTTCAAAAGCCCATAATTAAATATTTAAACTCATAAAATTTGATTTAAGAACATTTGGTTGTCGTTTTGTTGGGATTAAAACGTGCATGTCTAAATGGGCTTTATAGAGATTCCGTTCGAATTTTAACCGAGTAAAAAGCTGAAAATTTGAGATTAATCTGTATAATTTTGTTCAGAATCCTATAATTATGTATTCGAACTCATAAAATTTAATATAATAATATTTGGTTATCGTTTTGATGCGATTAATACGAGCATGTCTAAATGTACTCTATAGTGTATCCGTTTGAATATTAACCGAGTAAAAACCTTAAAATTTGAGATTAATTTGTATAATTTTGTTCAAAAGCCCATAATTAAATATTTAAATTCATAAAATTTGATTTAATAACATTTGGTTGTGGTTTTGTTGGGATTAAAACGTGCATGTCTAAACGAGTAAAATTCTGAAAATTTCAGATTAATCTGCATAATTTTGTTCAAAAGCTAATAATTAATTATTTGAAATCATAAAATTTGATTGTAATAAAATTTGGTTGTCATTTTGATGCGATTAAAACGTGGATGTCTAAATGGGCTTTATAGATATTCCGTTCGAATTTTAACCAAGTAAAAAGCTGAAAATTTGAGATTAATCTGTATAATTTTGTTCAAAAGCCTATAATTAACTATTTGAACTCATAAAATTTAATTTAATAACATTTGGTTGTCGTTTTAATGCGATTAATACGAGCATGTCTAAATGTGCTCTATAGAGAATCTGTTCGAATTTTAACGGAGTAAAAACCTTAAAATTTGAGATTAATCTATATAATTTTGTTCAAAATCCAATAATTAAATATTTAAACTCATAAAATTTGATTTAATAACATTTGGTTGTCTTTTTATTGGGATTAAAACGTGCATGTCTGAATGGGCTTTATAGTGATTCCGTTCTAATTTTAACCGAGTAAAATTCTGAAAATTTCAGATTAATCTGCATAATTTTGTTCAAAAGCTAATAATTAATTATTTGAAATCATAAAATTTGATTGTAATAAAATTTGGTTGTCATTTTGATGCGATTAAAACGTGGATGTCTAAATGGGCTTTATAGATATTCCGTTCGAATTTTAATCGAGTAAAAAGCTGAAAATTTGAGATTAATCTGTATAATTTTTTTCAAAAGCCTATAATTAACTATTTGAACTCATAAAATTTAATTTAATAACATTTGGTTGTCGTTTTAATGCGATTAATACGAGCATGTCTAAATGTGCTCTATAGAGAATCTGTTCGAATTTTAACGGAGTAAAAACCTTAAAATTTGAGATTAATCTATATAATTTTGTTCAAAATCCAATAATTAAATATTTAAACACATAAAATTTGATTTAATAACATTTGGTTGTCTTTTTATTGGGATTAAAACGTGCATGTCTAAATGGGATTTATAGAGATTCCTTTCAAATTTTAATCGAGTAAAATTCTGAAAATTTCAGATTAATCTGTATAATTTTGTTCAAAAGCTAATAATTAATTATTTGAAATCATAAAATTTGATTTTAATAAAATTTGGTTGTCATTTTGATGCGATTAAAACGTGGATGTCTAAATGGGCTATATAAAGATTCCGTTCAAATTTTAATCGAGTAAAATTCTAAAAATTTGAGATTAATCTATATAATTTTGTTCAAAAGCCTATAATTAACTATTTGAACTCATAAAATTTAATTTAATAACATTTGGTTGTCGTTTTAATGCGATTAATACGAGCATGTCTAAATGTGCTCTATAGAGAATCTGATCGAATTTTAACAGAATAAAAACCGTAAAATTTGAGATTAATCTGTATAATTTTGTTCAAAAGCCCATAATTAAATATTTAAACTCATAAAATTTGATTTAATAACATTTGGTTGTTGTTTTGTTGGGATTAAAACGTGCATGTCTAAATGGGCTTTATAGAGATTCCTTTCGAATTTTAATTGAGTAAAATTCTGAAAATTTCAGAATAATCTGTATAATTTTGTTCAAAAGCTAATAATTAATTATTTGAAATCATAAAATTTGATTTTAATAAAATTTGGTTATCGTTTTGATGCGATTAAAACGTGGATGTTTAAATAGGCTTTATAGAGATTCCGTTCAAATTTTAACCAAGTAAAAAGCTGAAAAATTGAGATTAATCTGTATAATTTTGTTCAAAAGCCTATAATCAACTATTTTAATAATATTTGGTTGTCGTTTTGATGCGATTTATACGAGCATGTCTGAATGTGCTCTATAGAGAATCCGTTGCAATTTTAACAGAGTAAAAACCTTAAAATTTGAGATTAATCTGTATAATTTTGTTCAAAAGCCCATAATTAAATATTTAAACTCATAAAATTTGATTTAATAACATTTGTTTGTCGTTTTGCTGGGATTAAAACGTGCATGTCTAAATGGGCTTTATAGAGATTCCTTTCGAATTTTAACCGAGTAAAATTCTGAAAATTTCAGATTAATCTATATAATTTTATTCAAAAGCTAATAATTAATTATTTGAAATCATAAAATTTTATTTTAATAAAATTTGGTTGTCATTTTTATTCGATTAAAACGTGCATGTCTAAATGGGCTTTATAGAGATTCCGTTCGAATTTTAACCAACTAAAAAGCAGCAAATTTGAGATTAATCTGTATAATTTTGTTCAAAATCCCATAATTAAATATTTAAACTCATAAAATTTGATTTAATAACATTTGATTGTCGTTCTGTTGGGATTAAAACGTGCATGTCTAAATGGGCGATATAGAGATTCCGTTCGAATTTTAACCGAGTAAAAACCTTAAAATTTGAGATTAATTTCTATAATTTTGTTTCAAATCCCATAATTAAATATTTAAACTAATAAAATTTGATTTAATAATATTTGGTTGTCATTTTGTTGGGATTAAAACGTGGATGTCTAAATGGGCTTTATAGAGATTCCGTTCTAATTTTAACTGAGTTAAATTCTGAAAATTTCAGATTAATCTGTATAATTTTGTTCAAAAGCTAATAATTAATTATTTGAAATCATAAAATTTGATTTTAATAAAATTTGGTTGTCATTTTGATGCGATTAAAACGTGCATGTCTAAATGGGCTTTATAGAGATTTCGTTTGAATTTTAACCAAGTAAAAAGCGAAAAATTTGAGATTAATTTGTATAATTTTGTTCAAAAGCCCATAATTAAATATTTAAACTCATAAAATTTGATTTAAGAACATTTGGTTGTCGTTTTGTTGGGATTAAAACGTGCATGTCTAAATGGGCTTTATAGAGATTCCTTTCGAATTTTAACCGAGTAAAATTCTGAATATTTCAGATTAATCTGTATAATTTTGTTCAAAATATAATAATCAATTATTTGAAATCGTGAAATTTAATTTTAATAACATTTGGTTGTCGTTTTGATGCGATTAAAACGTGCATGTCTAAATGGGCTTTATAGAGATTCTGTTCCAATATTAACCGAGTAAAAAATTGAAAATTTGAGATTAATCTGTATAATTTTGTTCAAAAGCATATAATTAACTATTTAAACTCATAAAATTTAATTTAATAACATTTGGTTGTCGTTTTGATGCGATTAATACGAGCATGTGTAAATGTGCTCTATAGAGAATCCGTTCGAATTTTAACGGAGTAAAAACCTTAAAATTTGAGATTAATCTATATAATTTTGTTCAAAATCCAATAATTAAATATTTAAACTCATAAAATTTGATTTAATAACATTTGGTTATCTTTTTATTTGGATTAAAACGTGCATGTCTGAATGGGCTTTATAGAGATTCCGTTCTAATTTTAACCGAGTAAAATTCTGAAAATTTCAGATTAATCTGTATAATTTTGTTCAAAAGCTAATAATTAATTATTTGAAATCATAAAATTTGATTTTAATAAAATTTGTTTGTCGTTTTGATGCGATTAAAAGGTGTTTGTCTAAATGGGCTTTGTAGAGATTTTGTTCGAATTTTAACCAAGTAAAAAGCAGAAAATTTGAGATTAATCTGTATAATTTTGTTCAAAAGCCTATAATTAACTATTTGAACTCATAAAATTTAATTTAATAACATTAGGTTGTCGTTTTGATGAGATTAATACGAGCATATCTAAATGTGCTCTATAGAGAATCCGTTCGAATTTTAACAGAGTAAAAACCTTAAAATTTGAGATTAATTTGTATAATTTTGTTGAAAAGCCCATAATTAAATATTTAAACTCATAAAATTTGATTTAATAACATTTGGTTGTGGTTTTGTTGGGATTAAAACGTGCATGTCTAAATGGGATTTATAGAGATTCCTTTCGAATTTTAATCGAGTAAAATTCTGAAAATTTCAGATTAATCTGCATAATTTTGTTCAAAAGCTAATAATTAATTATTTGAAATCATAAAATTTTATTGTAAGAAAATTTGGTTGTCATTTTGATACGATTAAAACGTGGATGTCTAAATGGGCTTTATAGATATTCCGTTCGAATTTTAATCGAGTAAAAAGCTGAAAATTTGAGATTAATCTGTATAATTTTGTTCAACAACCTATAATTAACTATTTGAACTCATAAAATTTAATTTAATAACAGTTGGTTGTCGTTTCAATGCGATTAATACGAGCATGTCTAAATGTGCTCTATAGAGAATCCGTTCGAATTTTAACCGAGTAAAAACCTTAAAATTTCAGATTAATCTATATAATTTTGTTCAAAATCCTATAATTAAATATTTGAACTCATAAAATTTGATTTAATAACATTTGGTTATCTTTTTATTGGGATTAAAACGTGCATGTCTGAATGGGCTTTATAGAGATTCCGTTCTAATTTTAACCGAGTAAAATTCTGAAAATTTCAGATTAATCTGTATAATTTTGTTCAAAAGCTAATAATTAATTATTTGAAATCATAAAATTTGATTTTAATAAAATTTGTTTGTCGTTTTGATGCGATTAAAAGGTGTTTGTCTAAATGGGCTTTGTAGAGATTCTGTTCAAATTTTAACCAAGTAAAAAGCAGAAAATTTGAGATTAATCTGTATAATTTTAATGTTTCTCCCCAACTCCTACCACAACATTCACCACCAAACCCATGAAAAAAGATTACCATAACCCTGCTCAAGATACCATTCCATCTCGACACTTTCCGTAACAACCATGCGGTTAACATAACACAAAAAGATTCTCAACACAAAACTAACCTTGCCAAGAACATATCCTTCACTAGACCCTCAACAAACACTTTGCCACGACTTGTCCCCGATCAACTTTACCAAGGTTGAATTTCGCTCATAGATCCACCATATAACTAGGTCTCCCTATAGGTTAACAGAACATCTTCCCTTGTAACTCCATAATAACCCAGGCTTATCCCATATAACAAACTCCCATTGCAAGCACCCTTATGTAAGCCAAGTCATCTCTAGTTGCTAACATTCTACAAAACATATCATACAAGAAACTTACCAACTTTGTGTCAACCTCAACATTATACTCATCACAACGATAATATCTCCAACTTAAGGTTTAGCCACCATAACCAACTCCATCAAGGTACAAAATTTAAAATCTACACATCATTAAGTGCCTTGACACTTAACCCAAAACTTTTTCCCATTATCAACTCATCAACAAACCAACTCTTACATTAACCATACCACCACAAAATCCAAGCTTGTAGAACCATTCCTTTCACTAGCTCCAACATCTCTTATTTTATAACCTTGCCAAAACGGTAATCATAATGATGAAACATCCACAAACACGAACCCACTGAACACAAAACCTCAAAACACTTTTTGATAAAAGCAAACCCACAAGACTGGACAATCGATACAAACCATAAATTGTCCAGCGATCCATATTACACCACTTCAGACATCATCAAAAACTAACTTTACCTGAAGTATATCCAACTTAACATCCTGCAAACACGTGTACACTTTCCTCCTTTATAGTACAACCAAACATCTCAAGGTCACAACAATCTATGATTCAAACCCCCGATTTCACAACTCTCATACTAGACTATGTCTCATATTTTACTTCCATCCCAACCATACCAGATCGGTCATAACCTCCGATCTAACTGCACACTAACCATACTACAAAGAACTCCATGTAATTTCCACAAAATAATTTTATATCACTCAGAAAAACACCAACTCGCCTTACTCTACAAAACATTCTGCAACCTTGTTACAACCTCCAGATCTTAACTAGAAAGAATCCGTAAAACTCAGCACTTCCTTTAGTAATGACCAACTCAAACTAACCATAACTTAGGGTATTTACCTTGGTTTCAAACATTCACAACTCTGAGACCGATCACTCATTGTTCATCCAAGACCATTCCCTAACCGAAAGGGTAGTTTGCCCACTACACATTCAGCTTAACACCACAAGAATATTCTTTCAACCTCTTTTTTTCCCATACCTTCATCTTAAAAGAACTAACCATACTCCACTTACACCCTCAAGGAGCTACTCGCAAGTGTGAACAAATGTATGCATAATTTCCTGTATGCCCTCATAAATGCCTATGCAAGTGCATATGCATGTAAATGCAATTTCTAATGTCATGCTCAAGAATGCATGCATGTCCTACATTATCTATAAATATATACATATATGTGCTCTTAATCTAAACATGATTATTGTTCACACTCACAAATAACATCCTCAATTCCAACAACCTCAACTACCATCTTATTGATAACTCCCAAGTCAGATTAGCAACATCCGTACCAGCTTCAGCAGACTAAAACACACTCGAAAGAACGATGCAACACCACAAACTAACCTTCCGGCCTAACCGAAGGCACACTTATAGAGGAGGAAGAATTTACTCTTCCCTAACAGTCGTTTCATCTTCAAACTTAACCATCAAAGTTCATACCAACAGTATCTAGTGACTTACGTCTCAAAAACATATTCAAAAACTTTAAACATGCAGTTTAAAACATAATGTTCAAATAAAACAAACTTACATTCGGGCAAGATCCAAGGGAAAACTGAGAGCATCTGAAAATATGTTGGCATTGGCAATGTGTAACCGATAACCCCAGTTTAACCATCATTAATCAAAGTAAAATCATCAAGAATAGATTTTCACACTCCAATAACATATCATGTTCAATCACACATATCATGATCAATCGCATATTTAAGCACATAACTTAGCAATCCTATACATGCTTTAACCAACCAACTACACACTTTACAAATCAACTACACATTTTACAAACTTTACAACACACTTTTCAAACCAACTACACATTTTAATCAACCTGGCTCTGATACCACCAAATGTAACCCCCTTAGCCCGACACAGACGAAATCGGTACTAACGGGTTACACGGGGAATATCGAACCAAACCCGTAAGGGTCCGATCCGATAAACAACCCTAAAACCGTTATCTTTTTTTTTTATTTTATCTTAGCTAGATGCATATTCTTACTCCTACATGTCATGGTCTCATACGAAGCACTATCGGTAACACATTAATTAAAAACAACCATCCAATTAAACACTAACATGGATTAAGGACTAAAACGTAAAACTTTTAAATACGATTAGCAAAGTAGAAATTCTTTCCATCAAAGTCCAATTAGACACCCAAGTATAATACACAACAAGTTTCAACTCAAACGGATTATTCTAACATCATCAATTGCATGTTTCTCTATTTTAGGGACCAAAATGTAAATATTCCAAAATACAAGGACTTCATCCGAAATAGGTTAACCATCTTGAAATTAAATCAAATTTAATCATGCATGCAAAATTTTAGCTCAATATAACATCTATAAGTACCTTAATCGAACAAAGGAAGATATCCGGGACTAAAATATAATTTCCAGCAACTTTCAATTCTAAACATGATTAACAACATATGGCACATAATTAACTACGTCATGGACATCATTCAAGATATAGGCATGCTCCCTAAGAAGAGATTAATAACATAGCAATCATGATAGTACATGCTTCAACAATTCAAACAATTTCCAAAGTTCAACAATAGCAATCAAACATTAATGGTCTTATTACAACATGATTCAAAGCCTAAGAACACACTCCTCTCATAGGTTGTGTTACACATTGCCTTGCCCAATTTATTGGCCAAAAACATGCCAAATTCAAAGTGATCTTTCCCCTTGGTCTCCTTGCCTCGAACGAAGCTCCAAGTGCCTTTATTTCTCTGCATGGATGAAAAGAGAGTTTAAGCAAACATGATTAGTGAGGAAGCTTTACACAAACCATCAATGCATCAATTTAAAACCATGATAAAACCATAATTTGCAATACTTTGTTAAATCATGCATGCTAACATCTCATGCTTAAGCTCATTAAATCATATGCATCCTTGAGTTCACATAACCTTGTCAAAACAATTTATAAATGATGCTCAAACCTTTTCTCAATTTCATGTATGTATATTGGCTTTCTAGTGAACACTTAATGTGAACCTTGAGTTCACCAAATACACGGATCCATAAGACATTTGTCTCGTCATGACACGAAGTCACCATTGACATGACAAGAAGTCACCATTGACATGACACGAAGTCACCATTGACATGACACGAAGTCACCATTGACATGACACGAAGTCACCATTGACATGACACTAAGTCACCATTAGCACTACCACGCACGGTCGGACACATAGTCACCCTTGTTACGTGTAGGCGGCTCTACCACGCACGGTTGGACACAAAGTCACCCTTGTTACGTGTAGGCAATATTCTATATTTTCTGTTTTGATTATAGTGCACTTAAGACAATCCTAATGACATGTCATTCGTATTCGAATCTAAATTTAGTGTCACTAAGCCAATATCATAATCAAATGTGCATGATAACTTGCTGCTCATAATGCATGCATAATATGTTCAACAAATGAACCAAAAGCCATGCCCAAAGGCACCATTATATATGAGGCAAATAACCATATTGTATTCCAAATCATATAACTTGCTGCTCATAATGCATGCATAATATGTTCAACAAATGAACCGTAAGCCATGCCCAAAGGCACCATCATATATAAGCCGAATAACCATATTGTATCCCAAATCATTTCACATAATTTTTCATAATCATGGATATTAAATAAGCTATGCATTTCAGCAAGTAATTCTCATGTATGCACCATTTCAAAACATGCTCATGTATTTCCATAAATCTCATTGCATTACCAACAAAATACCTTTGTAAAATGTAGCCGAAACTCATACCGGTTTATCAAAATAAATAATTTACTTACTCTTGAACTATGGAAGGTTTTCACACTCTTCCATAGTCCCCAAAAATAGAACGTACCAAACGCGATTCGCTTTAAATCCTCACCAACAAGCGAAATGAGTATTCACCGCTATCCGATGATCGCACCAACGCACCAGCACTCAAGCTTCTTCTTGTACCTCTTCTACAACATTAAAAACAGAGCATTCTCACATCATAACATGATCAAACCAACAGCCATAACCGATCACCATTAAACTACCAAAAACTTAGCCGAAAAGACCTTAAACTAAGCCGAAACGCATCCGAACAACATCAGCCCAAAACCTAACGAATCTAACATATAATCCACTTCAATTAGGATCCAAAAACACATCCAAACCATCCTTATATCTCCAGCAACATTTAAGCATCTAAAACAGCCCATAAAACAACCGAAAAGCACCTTAAAACTATGCCGATTGCATTATTCCGGGATTAAATTAATGTATTATCAAATCAGGACTCAATTAATCATTACATCAACATAAAAACATGATTGAATTCATCTAATTTCCAGCATTAAATGAGATCCAAAAAGATTTCACAAAAACATCACAAAATCACTAGATCTAACATTAAAAATATATAATCAAGTTTTTATTCAAAGATTAGCAAGCTAATACTTGGGAATTTCAATAAAGAACCTTAGAAAAGAATAAAAATCCAGAAAATTACCTTCAAGATCTATTCACCAAAAATATGTAATTTTCCCCTTCTTGATTCCTTGCAATTTGATGTAAATTTGATGAAATTGATGCTTAGGTTTTGTAAAGGATGGAAAGATGATGCAAGTGATGTAATCTTTGTGGAAAAAGATGCAAAAATCAGCAAGGAATTGAAGAGAAAAGATGAAGAGAAAGTGGAGAGAAAATGAGAGAAAAAGATAAGAGAAAAATGAGGAAAAAGTGGTTTTGAGAGAAAATGATTAAAAATCCAAGTAAAGTAATTAAAAACACTTTTTGGTGAATAAATCATCATTAAAAATTAGAAATGGGTTTATGGCCCTCTAAGGATTCTAAGTTTAGCTTGCTTTTCAATTTAGTCACTAAAACATCATATCTTTTGAAAATTACCAAATAGGTCCTCCAATTTTTTTCCAAAAATTACAAATTGGTCACTTATGCATAATTAAGCATAACTAAAAATCATTATAAAATCCAAATTACTTTCTTTTAATCTTGAAACATATTTTTAATATTTCCAACCATATTCCAAAATTATTATTTTTCTTAATTAAAAATATCCTTATTTTATTTTCCCCAGAATAATGAATCGGAGAATCCGATTCGATCCGAATCGAATTCTCCTAACTAAGCCTAAACTAATAACCCCAAAAACGGGATGTTACAAACCAAATGTTATTAAACTAAATTTTATGAGTTCAAATAGTTAATTATAGGCTTTTGAACAAAATTATACAGATTAATCTCAAATTTTTAGCTTTTTACTCGGTTAAAATTCGAACGGAATCTCTATAAAGCCCATTTAGACATGCACGTTTTAATCCCAACAAAACGACAACCAAATGTTATTAAATCAAATTTTATGAGTTTAAATATTTAATTATAGGCTTTTGAACAAAATTATACAGATTAATCTCAAATTTTAAGGTTTTTACTCGGTTAAAAATCGAACGGATTCTCTATAGAGCATATTTAGACATGCTCATATTAATTGCATCAAAACGACAACTAAATATTATTAAACTAAATTTTATGAGTTCAAATAGTTAATTATAGGCTTTTGAACAAAATTATATAGATTAATCTCAAATTTTTAGCTTTTTACTCGGTTAAAATTCGAACGGAATCTCTATAAAGCCCATTTAGACATGCATGATTTAATCGCATCAAAACGACAACCAAATTTTATTAAAATGAAATTTTATGATTTCTAATATTTAATTATTAGTTTTTGAACAAAATTATAGAGATTCATCTCAAATTTTCAGCTTTTTACTCGGTTAAAATTCGAACGGAATCTCTATAAAGCCCGTTTAGATATGCACGTTTTAATCGCATCAAAACGGAAACCAAATTTTATTAAAATCAAATTTTATGAGTTCAAATATTTAATTATTAGCTTCTAAACAAAATTATACAGATTAATCTGAAATTTTCAGAATTTTACTCGGTTAAAATTAGAACGGAATCTCTATAAAACCCATTTAGACATGCACGTTTTAATCCCAACAAAACGACAACCAAATGTTATTAAATCAAATTTTATGAGTTTAAATATTTAATTATGGGCTTTTGAATAAAATTATACAGATTACTCTCAAATTTTAAGGTTTTTACTCGGTTAATGTAACCCCCTTAGCCCGGCCTGGACGGAACCGACACTAACGAGTTACACGGGGAATATCAAACTAAACCACGAAGGTTTCGATTTGATAAACAACCCTAAAACCGTTATATATTTTTTTATTTTATCTTACTAGATACACAATCTTGTTCCTACGTGACAAGGTCTCATACAAAGCATTGTCGGTAACACATTAATTAAAAACAACCATCAGATTAAACACTAACATAGATTAAGGACTAAAACGTAAAACTTTTAAATTCAATTAGTAAAGTAAAAATTCTTTCCATCAGTATTCAATTAAACATATAAGAGTTCCTCACAACAAATTTCAACTCAAACGGATCATTCTATCATCGTCAATTGCGTGTTTCTCTAATTTGGGACCAAAATGTAAATCTTCGAAAATACAAGGTCTTCATCCAAATTAGATTAACCATCTTGAAATTAAATCAACTTTATGCATGCATGCAAAATTTCAGCTCAATATACCATCTATAAGTATCTTAATCGAACAAAGGAAGATATCCGGGACTAAAATATAATTTCTAGCAACTTTCAATTCTTGGTGATCAAAGGCTTCGAAACCTTCCCAGAGGTTCCGAAACTTTTTGAAAAAGGTTTTGAAACTTTCTTGGAAAGTTTCGAAACTTATCGCGTCCAGTAATTTCCTAGAATTGAATCTGCCCGCAAGGTTTCGAAACCTTGTAAAGGTTTCGAAACTATTTGACAATGGTTTCGGAACCTTCGCCCAAAGGTTTTGAAACATTAGGTCTGGAGACAAAATTTTCGTTACACTAAGTGCATACCAACTACTCAATACTCAACCATTAATTACAACCACTAAATGCATCAATCCTAAATATATTTAGCAACATATGGCACGTAATCAACAACGTCACGGACATCAATCAAGCTATAGGCATGCTCCCTAAAAAGAGACTAACAACATAACAATCATGCTAGTACATGCTTCACCAATTCAAACCATTCTAAAGTTCAACAATTAACAATCAACAATAATGGTCTTATTACAACATAAACCAAAGCCTAATTACTCACTCTTCACATAGGTTGTGTTACACATTGCCTTGCCCAATTTATTTGCCAAAAACATACCAAATTCAAGTGAGTCTTCCCCTTGATTTTCTTGCCTCGAACGAAGCTCCAAGTACCTTTATTTCTCTGCATGGATGAAAAGAGAGCTTAAGCAAACATGCTTAGTGAGGAAGCTCTACACAAATCAATAATGCATCTATTTTAAACCATGAAGAAAACATAATTTGCAATACATAGTTAAATCATGCATGCTAACATCTCATGCTCATGTTCTTTAAAACAAATGCATCCTTGAGTTCACATAACCTTATCAAAACAATTTATAAATGATGCTCAAACTTCTTCTCAAATTCATGTATGTATATTGGCATTCTAGTGACCACTTTAATGTGAACCTTGAGCTCACCGAATATACGGATCCATGAGACCATTGTCTCGTCATGACACGAAGTCACCATTGACATGACACGAAGTCACCATTGACATGACACGAAGTCACCATTAGCACTACCACGCACGATTTGATACATAGTCACCCTTGTTACGTGTAGGCGGCTCTACCACACACGGTTGGACACAAAGTCACCCTTGTTACGTGTAGGCAATATTCTGTATTCTCAATTTTGTTTATAGTGCACTTAAGATAATCCTAATGACATGTCATTCGTATTCGAATCTAAAGTTAGTGTCACTAAGCCAATATCATAATCAAATGTGCATGATAACTTGCTGCTCATAATGCATGCATAAAATGTTCAACAAATGAACCAAAGCCATGCCCAAAGGCACCTTCATGTATAAGGCAATTAACCATATTGTATTTCAAATCATATAACTTGCTCCTCATAATGCATGCATAATATGTTCAACAAATGAACTAAAAGCCATGCCCAAAGGCACCATCATGTATAAGGCAATTAACCATATTGTTTTCCAAATCATTTCTTATAATTTTTCATAATCATGGATGCTAAATAAGCTATGCATTTCAGCAAGTATTTCTCATGTATGCACCATTTCAAAACATGCTCATGCATTTTCATAAATCTCCTTGCATTACCAACATAATGCCTTTATCAAATGTAACCGAAACTCATATCGATTTATCAAAAACAATTACTTTACTTACTCTTGAACTATGGAAGGTTTTCACACTCTTCCATAGTCCCCAAAACAGAACGTACCAAACGCGATTCGCTTTAAAATCCGTAACCACTCACCAACAAGCGAAACGAGCTTTCGCCGTTATCCGATGATCGCGCCAACGCACCAGCAATCAAGCACCTTCTTGTACCTCTTGTAAAACATTAAAAACAGAGCATTCTCACATCATAACATGCTCAAACCAACAGCCATAACCGATCACCGTAAACTAAGCCGAAACGCATCCGAACAACATCAGCCCGAAACCTAATGAATCTAACATCTAATCCACTTCAATTATGAACCAAAAACACATCCAAACCATCCTTATATCTCCAACAACATTAAAGCATCTAAAACAGCCCATAAAACAACCGAAAAACACCTTAAAACTACGCCAATTGTATTATTCCGGGATTAAATTAATGTGCTATCAAATCAAGAATCAATTAATCATTTAATTAACATAAAAACATAATTGAATCTATCTAATTCCAGCATTGAATGAGATCCAAATAGATTTCACAAAAACATTCACAAAATCACGAGATCTAACATTAAAAACATAGAATCAAGTTTTTATTAAAAGATTAGCAAGCTAATACTTGGGAATTTCAATGAAGAACCTTAGAAAAGAATAAAAATCCAGAAAATTACCTTCAAGATCTATTCACCAAAAATATGAAATTTTCCCCTTCTTGATTCCTTGCAATTTGATGTAGATTTGATGAAATTGATGCATAGGTTTTGTAAAGGATGAAAAGATGATGCAAGTGATGTAATCTTTGTTGAAAAAGATGCAAAAATCAGCAAGGAATTGAAGAGAAAAGATGAAGACAAAGTGGAGAGAAAATGAGATAAAAAGATGAGAGAAAAATGAGGAAAAAGTGGTTTTGAGAGAAAATGATTAAAAACCAAATTAAAGTAATTAAAAATACTTTTTTGGTGAATAAATCATCATTAAAAATTAGAAATGGGTTTATGGCCCTCTAAGGATTCTAAATTTAGCTTGCTTTTCAATTTAGTCACTAAAACATGTAATTTTTCGAAAAATACAAAATAAGTCCTCCAATTTTTCCAAAAATTACAAATTGGTCATTTATGCATAATTAAGCATAATTAAAAATCAATATAAAAATCAAAATTATTTTCTTTTAATCTTGAAAAATATTTTCAATATTTTAAACCATATTCCAAAATTATTATTTTCCTTAGTTAAAAATATCATTATTTTATTTTCCCGGAATTAATGAACCGGAGAACCTAATTCGACCCGAATCGAATTCTCATAACTAAGCCTAAACTAATAACCCCCAAAACAGGATGTTACAGTTAAAATTCGAACGGATTCTCAATCGACCATATTTAGACATGCTCGTATTAATCGCATCAAAACGACAACCAAATGTTACTAAATTAAATTTTATGAGTTCAAATAGTTAATTATAGGCTTTTGAACAAAATTATACAGATTAATCTCAAATTTTCAGCTTTTTACTCGGTTAAAATTCGAACGGAATCTCTATAAAGCCCATTTAGACATGTACGTTTTAAGCTCATCAAAACGATAACAGAATTTTATTAAAATCAAATTTTATGATTTCAAATATTTAATTATTAGCTTTTGAACAAAATTATACAGATTAATATGAAATTTTCAGAATTTTACTTGGTTAAAATTAGAACGGAATCTCTATAAAGCCCATTTAGACATGCACGTTTTAATCCCAACAAAACGACAACCAAATGTTATTAAATCAAATTTTATGAGTTTAAATATTTAATTATGGGCTTTTGAGCAAAATTATAGAGATTAATCTCAAATTTTAAGGTTTTTACTCGGTTAAAATTTGAACGGAATCTCTATAAAGCCCATTTAGACAAGCACATTTTAATCGCATTAAAACGACAACCAAATTTTATTAAAATCAAATTTTATGATTTCAAATATTTAATTATTAGATTTTGAACAAAATTATACAGATTAATCTGAAATTTTCAGAATTTTACTCGGTTAAAATTAGAACGGAATAATCTCAATAAAGCCCTTTTAGACATGCACATTTTAATCCCAACAAAATGACAACCAAATGTTATTAAATCAAATTTTATTACTTTAAATATTTAATTATGTGCTTTTGAACAAAATTATACAGATTAATCTCAAATTTTAAGGTTTTTACTCGGTTAAACTTCGAACGGATTCTCTATAGAGCACATTTAGACATGCTCGTATTAATCGCATCAAAACGACAACCAAATGTTACTAAATTAAATTTTATGAGTTCAAATAGTTAATTATAGGATTTTGAACAAAATTATACAGATTAATCTCAAATTTTCAGCTTTTTACTCGGTTAAAATTCGAACGGAATCTCTATAAAGCCCATTTAGACATGCACGTTTTAATCGCATCAAAACGATAATGAAATTTTATTAAAATCAGAATTTATGATTTCAAATATTTAATTAATAGGTTTTGAAAAAAATTATACAGATTAATCTGAAATTTACATAATTTTACTCGGTTAAAATTAGAACGGAATCTGTATAAAGCCCATTTAGACATGCACGTTTTAATCCCAACAAAACGACAACCAAATGTTATTAAATCAAATTTTATGAGTTTAAATATTTAATTATGGGCTTTTCAACAAAATTATACAGATTAATCTCAAATTTTAAGGTTTTTACTAGGTTAAAATTCGAACGGATTCTCTATAGAGCATATTTAGACATGCTCGTATTAATCGCATCAAAACGACAACAAAATTTTATTAACTTAAATTTTATGAGTTCAAATAGTTAATTATAGGCTTTTGAACAAAATTATGCAGATTAATCTCAAATTTTACGCTTTTTACTCGGTTAAAATTCGAACGGAATCTCTTTAGAGCACGTTTAGACAAGCTCATATTAATCACATTAAAATGACAACCAAATATTATTAAAATAAATTTTATGAGTTCAAATAGTTATTTATAGGCTTTTGAACAAAATTATACAGATTAATTTCAAATTTTCAGCTTTTTACTCGGTTAAAATTCGAACGGAATCTCTATACAGCTCATTTAGACATGCACGTTTTAACCGCATCAAAACGATAAACAACTTTTATTAAAATCAAATTTTATGATTTCAAATATTTAATTATTAGCTTTTGAACAAAATTAAACAGATTAATCTGAAATTTTCAGAATTTTACTTGGTTAAAATTAGAACGGAATCTGTATAAAGCCCATTTAGACATGCACGTTTTAATCACAACAAAACGATAACCAAGTGCTATTAAATCAAATTTTATGAGTTTAAATATTTAATTATGGGCTTTTGAACAAAATTATACAGATTAATCATAAATTTTAAGGTTTTTACTAGGTTAAAGTTCAAACGGATTCTCTATAGAGCACATTTAGACATGCTCGTATTAATCGCATCAAAACGACAACAAAATGTTATTAACTCAAATTTTATGAGTTTAAATATTTAATTATGGGCTTTTAAACAAAATTATACAGATTAATCTCAAATTTTAAGGTATTTACTCGGTTAAGATTTGAACGGAATCTCTATAAAGCCCATTTAGACATGCACGTTTTAATCGCATCAAAACGACAACAAAATTTTATTAAAATCAAATTTGATGATTTCAAATATTTAATTATTAACTTTTGAACAAAATTATACAGATTAATCTGAAATTTTCAGAATTTTACTTGGTTAAAATTAGAACAGAATCTCTATAAAGCCCATTTAGACGAGCACGTTTTAATCCCAAAAAAACGACAACTAAATCTTATTAAATCAAATTTTATGATTTTGAATATTTAATTATGGGATTTTGAACAAAAGTATACAAATTAATTTCAAATTTTAAGGTTTTTACTAGGTTAAACTTCGAACGGATTCTCTATAGAACACATTTAGACATGCTCGTATTAATCGCATCAAAACGACAACAAAAGTTTATTAACTTAAATTTTATGAGTTCAAATAGTTAATTATAGGCTTTTGAACAAAATTATACAGAGTAATCTCAAATTTTCTGGTTTTTACTCGGTTAAAATTCTAACGGAATCTCTATAAATCCCATTTAGGCATGCTCGTATTAATCGCATCAAAACGATAACAAAATGTTATTAACTCAAATTTTATGAGTTTAAATATTTAATTATGGGCTTTTAAACAAAATTATAGAGATTAATCTCAAATTTTAAGGTTTTTACTCGGTTAAAATTCGAACGGATTCTCTGTAGAGCACATTTAGACATGCTCGTATTAATTGCATCAAAACGACAACCAAATATTATAAAAATAAATTTTATGAGTTCAAATAGTTATTTATAGGCTTTTGAACAAAATTATACAGATTAATTTCAAATTTTCAGCCTTTTACTCGGTTAAAATTCGAACGGAATCTCTATACAGCCCATTTAGACATGCACGTTTTAACCGCATCAAAACGATAAACAACTTTTATTAAAATCAAATTTTATGATTTCAAATATTTAATTATTAGCTTTTGAACAAAATTATACAGATTAATCTGAAATTTTCAGAATTTTACTCGGTTAAAATTAGAACGGAATCTCTATAAAGTCCATTTAGACATGTAAGTTTTACTCCCAACAAAACGACAACCAAATGTTATTAAATCAAATTTTATGAGTTTAAATATTTAATTATTATCTTTTGAACAAAATTATACCGATTAATCTGAAATTTTCAGAATTTTACTCGGTTAAAATTAGAACGAAATCTCTATAAAGCCCATTTAAACATGCACGTTTTAATCCCAACAAAACGACAACCAAATGTTATTAAATGAAATTTTATAAGTTTAAATATATAATTATGGGCTTTTGAACAAAATTATACAGATTAATCTCAAATTTTAAGGTTTTTACTCGGTTAATATTCAAACGGATACACTATAGAGTACATTTAGACATGCTCGTATTAATCGCATCAAAACGATAACCAAATATTATTATATTAAATTTTATGAGTTCGAATACTTAATTATAGGATTCTGAACAAAATTATACAGATTAATCTCAAATTTTCAGCTTTTTACTCGGTTAAAATTCGAACGGAATCTCTATAAAACCCATTCAGACATGCACGTTTTTATCGCATCAAAACGATAACCAAATTTTATTAAAATCAAATTTTATGATTTCAAATATTTAATTATTAGCTTTTGAACAAAATTATACAAATTAATCTGAAATTTTCAGAATTTTACTCGGTTAAAATTAGAACGAAATCTGTATAAAGCCCATTTAGATATGCACGTTTTAATCCCAACAAAACGATAACCAAATGCTATTAAATCAAATTTTATGAGTTTAAATATTTAATTATGGGCTTTTGAACAAAATTATACAGATTAATCACAAATTTTAAGGTTTTTACTCGGTTAAAATTCAAACGAATTCTCTATAGAGCATATTTAGACATGCTCGTATTAATCGCATCAAAACGACAACAAAATGTTATTAACTCAAATTTTATGAGTTTAAATATTTAATTATGGGCTTTTAAACAAAATTATACAGATTAATCTCAAATTTTAAGGTATTTACTCGGTTAAGATTTGAACGGAATCTCTATAAAGCCCATTTAGACATGCACGTTTTAATACCAACAAAACGACAACCAAATATTATTAAATCAAATTTTATGATTTTAAATATTTAATTATGGGCTTTTGAACAAAATTATATAAATTAATCTCAAATTTTAAGGTTTTTACTCGGTAAAAATTCAAAGGGATTCTCTATAGAGCACATTTAGACATGCTCGTATTAATCGCATCAAAACGATAACCAAATGTTATTAAATTAAATTTTATGAGTTCAAATACTTAATTATAGGCTTTTGAACAAAATTATACAGATTAATCTCAAATTTTTAGCTTTTTACTCGGTTAAAATTCGAGCGGAATCTCTATAAAGCCCATTTAGAGATGCATGTTTTAATCGCATCAAAACGACAACCAAATTTTATTAAAATCAAATTTTATGATTTCAATATTTAATTATTTGCTTTTAAACAAAATTATACAAATTAATCTAAATTTTTCAGAATTTTACTCGGTTAAAATTAGAACGGAATCTTTATAAAACCCATTTCGATATGCACGTTTTAATCCCAACAAAACGACAACCAAATGTTATTAAATCAAATTTTATGAGTTTAAATATTTAATTATGGGCTTTTGAACAAAATTATACAGATTAATCTCAAATTTTAAGGTTTTTACTTGGTTAAAATTTGAACGGATTCTCTATAGAGCACATTTAGACATGCACGTTTTAATCGCATCAAAACAACAACCAATTATTATTAAATTAAATTTTATTAGTTCAAATAGTTAATTATAGGCTTCTGAACAAAATTATACAGATTAATCTCAAATTTTCCGCTTTTTACTCGGTTAAAATTCGGACGGAGTCTCTATAAAGCCCATTTAGACATGCACGTTTTAATCGCATCAAAACGACCATCAAATTTTATTGAAATTAAATTTTATGATTACAAATATTTAATTAATAGCTTTTGAAAAAAATTATACAGATTAATCTCAAATTTTCAGCCTTTTACTCGGTTAAAATTCGAACGGAATCTCTATACAGCCCATTTAGACATGCACGTTTTAACCGCATCAAAATGATAAACAACTTTTATTAAAATCAAATTTTATGATTTCAAATATTTAATTATTAGCTTTTGAACAAAATTATACAGATTAATCTGAAATTTTCAGAATTTTACTCGGTTAAAATTAGAACGGAATCTCTATAAAGTCCATTTAGACATGTAAGTTTTACTCCCAACAAAACGACAACCAAATGTTATTAAATCAAATTTTATGAGTTTAAATATTTAATTATTATCTTTTGAACAAAATTATACCGATTAATCTGAAATTTTCAGAATTTTACTCGGTTAAAATTAGAACGAAATCTCTATAAAGCCCATTTAAACATGCACGTTTTAATCCCAACAAAACGACAACCAAATGTTATTAAATGAAATTTTATAAGTTTAAATATATAATTATGGGCTTTTGAACAAAATTATACAGATTAATCTCAAATTTTAAGGTTTTTACTCGGTTAATATTCAAACGGATACACTATAGAGTACATTTAGACATGCTCGTATTAATCGCATCAAAACGATAACCAAATATTATTATATTAAATTTTATGAGTTCGAATACTTAATTATAGGATTCTGAACAAAATTATACAGATTAATCTCAAATTTTCAGCTTTTTACTCGGTTAAAATTCGAACGGAATCTCTATAAAACCCATTCAGACATGCACGTTTTTATCGCATCAAAACGATAACCAAATTTTATTAAAATCAAATTTTATGATTTCAAATATTTAATTATTAGCTTTTGAACAAAATTATACAAATTAATCTGAAATTTTCAGAATTTTACTCGGTTAAAATTAGAACGAAATCTGTATAAAGCCCATTTAGATATGCACGTTTTAATCCCAACAAAACGATAACCAAATGCTATTAAATCAAATTTTATGAGTTTAAATATTTAATTATGGGCTTTTGAACAAAATTATACAGATTAATCACAAATTTTAAGGTTTTTACTCGGTTAAAATTCAAACGAATTCTCTATAGAGCATATTTAGACATGCTCGTATTAATCGCATCAAAACGACAACAAAATGTTATTAACTCAAATTTTATGAGTTTAAATATTTAATTATGGGCTTTTAAACAAAATTATACAGATTAATCTCAAATTTTAAGGTATTTACTCGGTTAAGATTTGAACGGAATCTCTATAAAGCCCATTTAGACATGCACGTTTTAATACCAACAAAACGACAACCAAATATTATTAAATCAAATTTTATGATTTTAAATATTTAATTATGGGCTTTTGAACAAAATTATATAAATTAATCTCAAATTTTAAGGTTTTTACTCGGTAAAAATTCAAAGGGATTCTCTATAGAGCACATTTAGACATGCTCGTATTAATCGCATCAAAACGATAACCAAATGTTATTAAATTAAATTTTATGAGTTCAAATACTTAATTATAGGCTTTTGAACAAAATTATACAGATTAATCTCAAATTTTTAGCTTTTTACTCGGTTAAAATTCGAGCGGAATCTCTATAAAGCCCATTTAGAGATGCATGTTTTAATCGCATCAAAACGACAACCAAATTTTATTAAAATCAAATTTTATGATTTCAATATTTAATTATTTGCTTTTAAACAAAATTATACAAATTAATCTAAATTTTTCAGAATTTTACTCGGTTAAAATTAGAACGGAATCTTTATAAAACCCATTTCGATATGCACGTTTTAATCCCAACAAAACGACAACCAAATGTTATTAAATCAAATTTTATGAGTTTAAATATTTAATTATGGGCTTTTGAACAAAATTATACAGATTAATCTCAAATTTTAAGGTTTTTACTTGGTTAAAATTTGAACGGATTCTCTATAGAGCACATTTAGACATGCACGTTTTAATCGCATCAAAACAACAACCAATTATTATTAAATTAAATTTTATTAGTTCAAATAGTTAATTATAGGCTTCTGAACAAAATTATACAGATTAATCTCAAATTTTCCGCTTTTTACTCGGTTAAAATTCGGACGGAGTCTCTATAAAGCCCATTTAGACATGCACGTTTTAATCGCATCAAAACGACCATCAAATTTTATTGAAATTAAATTTTATGATTACAAATATTTAATTAATAGCTTTTGAAAAAAATTATACAGATTAATCTGAAATTTTCAGAATTTTACTTGGTTAAAAATAGAACGAAATCTCTATAAAGCCCATTTAGACATGCACGTTTTAATCCCAACAAAACGACAACCAAATGTTATTAAATTAAATTTTATGAGTTCAAATAGTTAATTATAGGCTTTTTAACAAAATTATACAGATTAATCTCAAATTTTCAGGTTTTTACTCGGTTAAAATTCGAACAGAATCTCAATAAAGCCCATTTAGACATGTACGTTTTAAGCGCATAAAAACGATAACCAAATTTTATTAAAATCAAATTTTATGATTTCAAATATTTAATTATTAGCTTTTGAACAAAATTATACAAATTAATCTGAAATTTTTAGAATTTTACTCGGTTAAAATTAGAACGGAATCTTTATAAAACTCATTTAGATATACACGTTTTAACCCCAATAAAACGACAACCAAATGTTATTAAATCAAATTTTATGAGTTTAAATATTTAATTATGGGCTTTTGAACAAAATTATACAGATTAATCTCAAATTTTAAGGTTTTTACTCGGTTAAAATTCAAACGGATTCTTTATAGAGCACATTTAGACATGCTCGTATTAATCGCATCAAAACGACAACCAAATGTTATTAACTTAAATTTTATGAGTTCAAATAGTTAATTATCGGCTTTTGAACAAAATTATACAGATTAATCTCAAATTTTCATCTTTTTACTCGTTCAAAATTCGAACAGAATCTCTATAAAGCCCATTTAGACATGCACGTTTTAATCGCATCAAAACGACAACCAAATTTTATTAAAATCAAATTTTATGATTTCAAATATTTAATTATTAGCTTTTGAACAAAATTATACAGAATAATCTGAAATTTTCAGAATTTTACTCGCTTAAAATTAGAACGGAAACACTATAAAGCCCATTTAAACATGCACGTTTTACTCCCAACAAAATCATAACCAAATGTTATTAAATCAAATTTTATGAGTTTAAATATTTAATTATGTACTTTTGAACAAAATTATAAAGATTAATCTCAAATTTTAAGGTTTTTACTCGGTTAAAATTCGAATAGATTCTCTATAGAGCACATTTAGACATGCTCGTATTAATCGCATCAAAACGAAAACCAAATGTTATTAAATTAAATTTTATGAGTTCAAATAGTTAATTATATGCTTTTGAACCAAATTACACAGATTAATCTCAAATTTTCAACTTTTTGGTCGGTTAAAATTCGAACAGAATCTCTATAAATCCCATTCAGACATACACGTTTTAATCCAAACAAAACAACAACCAAATGTTATTAAATCAAATTTGATGAGTTTAAATATTTAATTATGGGCTTTTGAACAAAATTATACAGATTAATCTCAAATTTTAAGGTTTTTACTCGGTTAAAATTCGAACGGATTCTCTATACAGCACATTTAGACATGCTCGTATTAATTGCATCAAAACGACAACCAAATGTTATTAAATTAAATTTTATGAGTTCAAATAGTTAATTATAGGTTTTTGATCAAAATTATACAGATTATTCTCAAATTTTCAGCTTTTTACTCGGTTAAAATTCGAACGGAATCTCTATACAGCCCATTTAGACATGCATGTTTTAATCGCATCAAAACGACAATCATATTTTATTAAAATCAAATTTTATGATTTAAAATATTTAATTATTAGCTTTTGAACAAAATTATACAGATTAATCTGAAATTTTCAGAATTTTACTCGGTTAAAATTAGAACAGAATCTCAATAAATCCCATTTAGACATGCACGTTTTAATCCCAACAAAACGACAACTAAATGTTATTGAATCAAATTTTATGAGTTCAAATATTTAATTATGCGGTTTTGAACAAAATTAAACAGATTCATCTTAAATTTTAAGGGTTTTACTCGGTTAAAGTTCGAAAGGATTTTCTATAGAGCATATTTAGACATGCTCGTATTAATCGTATCAAAAAAACAACGAAATGTTATTAAATTAAATTTTATGAGTTCAAATAGTTAATTATAGGCTTTTGAACAATATTATACAGATTAATCTCAAATTTTTAGCTTTTTACTCGGTTAAAATTTTAACGGAATCTCTATAAAGCCTATTTAGAGATGCACGTTTTAATCGTATCAAAACAACAACACGAAATTAGAACGAAATCTCTATAAAGCAAATTTATACAAAATTATATGATTTCAAATAATTAATTATTTGCTTTTTTACAAAATTATACAGATTAATCTGAAATTTTAAGAATTTTACTCGGTTGAAATTAGAACGAAATCTCTATAAAGCAAATTTAGACATGCACGTTTTAATCCCAACAAAACGACAACCAAATGTTATTAAATCAAATTTTTTAAGTTTAAATATTTAATTATATGCTTGTGAACAAAATTATACAAATTAATTTCAAATTTTAAGGTTTTTACTCGGATAAAATTCAAACGGATTCTCTATAGAGGACATTTAGACATGCTCGTTTTAATCGCATCAAAACGACAACCAAATATTATTAAATTAAATTTTATGAGTTCAAATAGTTAATTATATGCTTGTGAGCAAAATTATACAGATTAATCTCAAGTTTTCAGCTTTTTACGCGGTTGAAATTTGAATGAAATCTCTATAAAGCCCATTTACGCATGCACGTTTTAATCGCATCAAAACGATAAGAAAATTTTATTAAAATCAAATTTTATGATTTCAAATATTTAATTATTTGCTTTTGAACAAAATTATACAGATTAATCTGAAATTTTCAGAATTTTACACAGTTAAAATTAGAACAAAATCTCTCTAAAGCCCATTTAGACATGCACGTTTTAATCCCAACAAAACGACAACCAAATGTTATTGAATAAAATTTTATGAGTTTAAATATTTAATTATGGGCTTTTGAACAAAATTATACAGATTAATATCAAATTTTAAGGTTTTTAGTCGGTTAAAATTCCAACGGATTCTCTATAGAACACATTTAGACATGCTCGTATTACTCGCATCAAAACGACAACCAAATGTTTTTAAATTAAATTTTATGAGTTCAAATAGTTAATTATAGGCTTGTGAAAAAAATTATACAGATTAATCTCAAATTTTCAGCTTTTTACTCGATTAAAATTGGAACGGAATCTCTATAAAGCCCATTTAGACATGCACATTTTAATCGCATCAAAACGACAACCAAATATTATTAAATTAAATTTTATGAGTTCAAATAGTTAATTATAGGCTTTTGAACAAAATTATACAGATTAATCTCAAATTTTCAGCTTTTTACTAGTTTAAAATTCGAACGGAATCTCTATAAAGCCCATTCAGACATGCACGTTTTAATCGCATCAAAACGATAACCAAATTTTATTAAAATCAAATTTTATGATTTCAAATATTTAATTATTAGCTTTTGAACAAAATTATACAGATTAATCTGAAATTTTCAGAATTTTACTCGGTTAAAATTGGAACGGAATCTCAATAAAGCCCATTTAGACATGCACGTTTTAATCCCAACAAAACGACAACCAAATGTTATTAAATCAAATTTTATGAGTTTAAATATCTAATTATGTTCTTTTGAACAAAATTATACAGATTAATCTCAAATTTTAAGGATTTTACTCGGTTAAAATTCGAACGGATTCTCTATAGAGCATATTTAGACATGCTGGTATTAATCGCATCAAAACGACAACCAAATGTTATTAAATTAAATTTTATGAGTTCAAATAGTTAATTATAGGCTTGTGAACAAAATTATACAGATTAATCTCAAATTTTAAGGTTTTTACTCGGTTAAAATTCGAACGGATACTCTATAGAGCACATTTAGACATGCTCGTATTAATCGCGTCAAAATGATAACCAAATGTTATTAAATTAAAATTTATGAGTTCAAATAGTTAATTATAGGCTTTTGAACAAAATTATACAGAATAATCTCAAATTTTAACCTTCGGCTAGGGTTAAAATTCGAACAGAATCTCTATAAAGCCCATTTAGACATGCACGTTTTAATCGCATCTAAACGACAACCAAATTTTATTAAAATCAAATTTAGACATGCACGTTTTAAGCCCATTTAAACATGTATGATGTATAATCAAATTCAATCCTATGAAGTAATTTAACAATTCAAGGTATTTGAAAATTTTATCAAAAATTAAAAAACCAAAAAAAAATACGAAAATGATTTATATTCGATTGGGAAAAAATGGATTTTTTAAAAAAAATTGTAGGATTATTAAAACCCATACAATAGACAATTGAAATATATTCAAAATCTAATTTTTAACAACCTAAATCCAAACGAAAATAAGGTTTTTCAAAAATATACCTTGAGGGTAGATTAAGATGAATCAAGTGATTGTTAAGCACCGTTTGTTGGTATGATTTAGTCTTTGATGCGTAGATTAAAATCCCTCAAAGAAAACGTGAAGATTATGTGTTAAGAGAGGCGGATTTGAGGGGATTATAAAGAGAGGACCGGCTAGGGTTTGATGTTTTAAGTTTGGAAGTGTTTCAAAGTGATTAGAATTAGTTTTTGGGTGTTTTAAACCAAACTGCCGCCGCGTGTTTCGAACCAGGTATCGAAACAGGCTTGTTTCGATGCCAGTATCGAACAAGGTATCGAAGCATCGTTCGATACCTGTTCTTCCCAAACACTTCCAGAAGAGATGATGAACGGGTATCGAAACATGGTTCGATACCACCGAGGAAAGCTTTGCATTTAGGCTTCTAAAAGTACTAGAAATGAGTTTCTAAAGCTCCTAAAAGCATGCATATGAGGTTATGACATGATTAAAATGCATGAACATGTTCATACTCCCCCTAGCAAAATGCATGGCGACATCAAGATACAAAGACAAACATAAGCATGATGTCAATCAATATTCAAGCAAAAATGCAAAAAAATAACACTTAAGAGGTCAAGGTAGGCTAGTTAGACCTAACTCTCTCCTAAGGGTCCAAAAACACTCCTTATCCAAAGGTTTCGTAAAAATGTCCGCTAATTTGTTTAAGGTGTCAACAAACTCTAAAACAATATCATTTTTAGACACATGATCTCTAATGAAGTGGTGTCTAATTTTTTTGTGCTTAGTTCTAGAGTGTTGAATGGGGTTTTTGGTAAGACATATGGCTCTAGTATTATCACACTTAAGAGGTATGGTGTCTACCTTAATGCAATAATCTAAGAGTTGTTGCTTCATCCATAAAACTTGAGCACAACAACTCCCTAAGGATATGTACTCCGCTTCGGTGGTAGAGAGAGATACACTATTTTGTTTCTTTGAGAACCAAGATATGAGTATACTACCTAGGAATTGACAAGTTCCGGAAGTACTTTTCCTATCGATCTTACAACCACCTTAATCCGCATCGGAATAGGCATGAAGATCAAAGGATGAGACTTTAGGATACCAAAGACCTAAACAAGGGGTGTCTCTAAGGTATCTAAAGATTCTCTTAATGGCAACTAGATGTGATTCTCTAGGACTAGCTTGAAACCTAGCACACAAGCAAACAGTAAACATAATATCCGGTCTACTTGCGGTAAGGTAAAGCAAAGAACCTATCATGAATCTATACAATTTAGTATCAACACACTTACCTCCTTCATCCTTGTCAAGCTTAGTAGATGAGATCATTGGAGTGTCTTGAGGTTTCACATTCTTCAAGCCAAACTTTTTGAGCATATCCTTGATGTATTTTGCTTGATTGATGAAGATGCCATCCTTCCTTTGCTTAATTTCGAGTCCCAAAAAGAATGAGAGCTCCCCCATCATGCTCATCTCGAATTCACCTTACATTAGCGTAGAAAATTCTTGACAATAACACTCATTAGTAGATCCAAAAATAATATCATCAACATAAATTTGAACTACTAAGATGTCATTTTTAAACCTTTTTATAAAAAGTGTAGTATCCACCTTCCCTTTTTCAAAACCTTTTTCAATTAGAAAGTTTGAAAGCCTTTGATACCAAGCTCTAGGAGCTTGTTTCAAACCATATAAAGTTTTTGTTAATTTAAAAACATGGTTTGGAAATTTTGAGTCTTCAAAACCCGGTGGTTGTTCAACATACACTTTTTCATTTATAAAACCATTTAAGAAAGCACTTTTGACATCCATTTGAAAAAGCTTGAAATCATGATAACATGCAAATGCAAGTAGCATCCTAATGGCTTCCATTCTAGCTACGGATGCAAGTAGCATCCGAATGGCTTCCATTCTAGCTTGAAATCATGATAACATGCAAATGCAAGTAACATTGTCAAATCATGCATGCTAACATCTCATGCTGATACTCTTTAAATCATATGCATCCTTGGGTTCACAAAACATTGTAAAATCAATTTGTAAATGATGCTCAAACTTCATCTCAAATTCATGTATGTATATTGGCATTCTAGTGACCACTTTAATGTGAACCTGGAGCTCATCGAATACACGGATCCATGAGACCATAGTCTCGTCATGACAAGAAGTCACCATTAACATGACACGAAGTCACCATTGACATGACACGAAGTCACCATTAGCACTACCACGCACGATCGGACACATAGTCACCCTTGTTACGTGTAGACGGCTCTACCACGCACGGTTGGACACAAAGTCACCCTTGTTACGTGTAGGCAATATTCTGTATTTTCAATTTTGATTATAGTGCACTTAAGAAAATCCTAATGACATGTCATTCGTATTCGAATCTAAAGATAGTGTCACTAAGCCAATATCATAACCAAATGTGTATGATAACTTACTGCTCATAATGCATGCATAAAATATTCAACAAATGAACCAAAGCCATGCCCAAAGGCACCATCATGTATAAGGCAAATAACCATATTGTATTCCAAAACATTTCTCATAGTTTTCCATAATCATGGATGCTAAATAGCTATGCATTTCAGCAAGTATCTCTCATGTATGCATCAATTCAAAACATGCTCATGCACTTCCATAAATCTCATGCATTACCAATGAAATACCTTTGTCGAGAATAGCCGAAACTCATATCGGTTCATTAAAACAAATACTTTACTTACTCTTGAACTATGGAAGGTTTTCACACTCTTCCATAGCCCCCAAAAACAGAACGTACCAAACGCGATTCGCTTTAAATCCGAAACCACTCACCAACAAGCGAAACGAGCTTTCGCCGCTATCCGATGATCGCACCAACGCTCCAGCAATCAAGCTTCTTCTTGTACCTCTTTTACAACATTAAAAACAGAGCATTCTCACATCATAACATGCTCAAACCAACAGCCATATCCGATCACCATTAAACTACCAAAAACTTAGCCGGAAAGACCGAAAACTAAGCCGAAACGCATCCGAACAATATCAGCCCAAAACCTAACGAATCTAACATCTAATCTACTTCAATTATGATCCAAAAACACTTCCAAACCATCCTTATATCTCCAGCAACATTAAAGCATCTAAAACAGCCCATAAAACAACCGAAAAACACCTTAAAACTACACCGATTGCATTATTCCGGAATTAAATTAATGTGATATCAAATCAAGACTTAATCAATCATTAAATCAACATAAAAGCATTATTGAACTCATATAATTTCCAGCATTAAGTGAGATCCAAAAAGATTTAACAAAAACATCACAAAAACATTAGATCTAAAATTAAGAACATAGAATCAAGTGTTTATTCAAAGATTAGCAAGCTAATACTTGGGAATTTCAATAAAGAACCTTAGAAAAGAATAAAAATCCAGAAAATTACCTTCAAGATCTATTCACCAAAAATATGAAATTTTTCCCTTCTTGATTCCTTGCAATTTGATGTAGGTTTGATGAAATTGATGCATAGGTTTTGTAAAGGATGGAAAGATGATGCAAGTGATGTAATCTTTGTTGAAAAAGATGCAAAAATCAGCAAGGAATTGAAGAGAAAAAATTAAGAGAAAGTGGAGAGAAAATGAGAGAATAAGATGAGAGAAAAATGAGGAAAAAGTGGTTTTGAGAGAAAATGATTAAAAACCAAATTAAAGTAATTAAAAATACCTTTTTGGTAAATAAATCATCATTAAAAATTAGAAATGGGTTTATGGCCCTCTAAGGATTCTAAGTTTAGCTTGCTTTTCAATTTAGTCACTAAAACATTTAATTGCTGAAAATTACAAAGTAGTCCCCCAACTTTCCAAAAATTACAAATCGGTCACTTATACATAATTAAGCATAATTAAAAATCAAAAATAATTCCAAATTATTTTCTTTTAATTTTGAAACATATTTTTAATATTTCAAACCATATTCCAAAACTATTATTTTCCTTAGTTAAAAATATCCTTATTTTATTTTTCCCGGAATTAATGAACCGGAGAATCCGATTCGCCCCGAATCGAATCCTCCTAACTAAGCCTAAACTAATAACCCCAAAAACGGGATGTTACAACTCTCCCCCTCTTAAGAAAATTTTGTCCTCGAAATTTACCTGAAGTAAACAAGTGAGAAAACTGCTCCTCCATGCTCTTCCTTGTCTCCTAAGTTGCTTCTTCAACACCTCGGTGTTTCCAAAGCACTTAACCAAATCTATGGTCTTCCCTCGAAGAACCTTTGTATCCACATCCAAAATCCTCACTGGTTCTTCCTCATAACTCGTATCCTCTCTTAACTCGATCTCCTCAACCGGAACAACATGAGAAGGATCCGATCTATATCTACGAAGCATTGATACATGAAAAACATCATGCATCTTACTCAACTCCTCCGGCAACCTCAACCTATAAGCAACAAGACCAACACGCTCCAATACCTCATATGGTCCAATAAAACGAGGACTCAACTTCCCCTTACGACCAAACCTCATTACCTTCTTCCATGGAGAAACCTTAAGAAACACTTCGTCCCCAACATCATACCCTATCTCCCTATGCTTCAAATCGGCATAGGACTTCTGCCTATCCGAAGCTTCCTTAAGTTTAGCACATATCAACTTAACTTTCTCATCCGTATCCTTCAACACTTGAGGCAAAGAAACATACTTCTGTCCCATTTCCTTCCAACACAAAGGTGTACGACACTTACGCCCATACAATGCCTCAAACGGTGCCATCTGTATACTCGTCTGAAAACTATTATTATAAGCAAACTCTACCAACGGCAATTGCTTCTTCCAAGAACCTTGAAACTCGATGATACAACACCTCAACATATCCTCCAAAGTCTGTATAACACGCTCAGACTGTCCATCCGTCTGTGGATGATAAGCTGTACTAAAGCTAAGCCTCGTACCCAAAGTAACCTACAAACTCCTCCAAAACATAGATGTAAACCGCGGACCTCAATCCGATATGATCAACTTAAGCACACTATGCGACTTCACCATCCCAGAAACATACAACTCTACCAACTTATCCATGGAGTACGTCGTATGCACGACAAGAAAATGTGCACACTTCGTAAACCTATCAACAATCACCCATATAGAATCCTTTTTGGACGGTATTAATGGCAACCCCGTCACAAAATCCATGGTAACTCTCACCCATTTCCATTCCGGAACTTGAACCGGTTGCAACAAACCTACAGGGGATGTTCAGCTTTCACCCGCTGACACACCATACACCGAGAAACAAACTCCATCACATCTCTCTTTAAACCAACCCAAAAGTACATACTTTTGAGATCTCTATACATCTTCACACTACCCGGATGCATCACAAACGGACTAGTATGAGCTTCCACCAAGATAGCTTGCCTCAACTCCGGATCATCCGGCACCACAATCTGACCTCTAAACCACAATATCTCATCCTCATCAAACGATACCCGGTCAGTCTACTCTCAGCAATATCCTCCACAAAAGGTACCAACGTCTCATCCACTAACTGTTTCACCTTATCATCTCAACCAAGATAGGTTTGACTTACAACTCCACCACTCAACCACCTTCCTATGAAATACTCAACTTAGCAAACATCACTCTCAACTCAACTGCCATCCTACGGCTCAAAGATTCAGCCATCACCTTAGTTTTCCTGGGATGGTAAGCAACAGACAACCCACACTTACCCTCTTCGGACAACCAACAAATTCCTTCCTCACACCAAAGCAACAATGCACAACCTACCACACCATCCCAACCTCTATAGAAACATAACTCAAAAGAAAACCCCATAAGGTTGATAACAAACTCTTGATAACCGCAACAGTTTCCATACCATCACCATCAAACTAACCTTACTTTTGACATCCTCCCACATACCAGGTAACCAACTAAGTCTTTCACCAACCTCCACTCCACACAACAAACTTCAGACTAACTCTGCATAAAATTGTCAACATTGTTTTAAGCAAGCTCCACCACCACCAACAACTTCATTATGAGTCATATTAACCATATCACAACGTCACAACGTATCATCCATTTACCTATGAATGATAAAATCCAACATCCAAACAACAACCTATGTCGATCCTAAAAACTTTCAAATCTTATCATGTTATAGATACACCAATCACACAACTTCTCAATGGAACTTAGAAACCCAAGAAAACCGTACTCAAACAAACGATTGACCCAACAACCCTCATAAGAAAACTCCATACCATCGATAGAACTTACTACCAACTTATGATAATTCTTTCCAACTTCATTCTTGGTACCTTTACTACTAATAATAACCCAAAGAAAACTGACACTCAAGCTTACCTTATCAGCATGACAAACATTTACATATGATTCAACATAATCCAAACAAACTTAGTCAAATACACATGTTCTCTCCCAACTCCTACCACAACACTCACCACCAAACCCCTGGAAAAAGATTACCATAAGCCCTGCTCAAGATACCACTCCATCTTGGTACTTTTCGAAACAACCATACGGTTCACCTAACACGAAAAGATTCTCAACACAAAACTAAACTTTGCCAAGAACATATCCTTCACTAGACCCTCAACAAGCCACGACTTGTCCCCGAACAACTTTACCAAGGTTGAATTTCGCTCATAGATCCACCATATAATTAGGTCTCCCTATAGGTTAACCGAACATCTTCACTTGTAACTCCACAACAACCCAGGCTTATCCCACATAACAAACTCCCATTGCAAGCACCCTTATGTAAGCCAAGTCATCCCCAGTTGCTAACATTCTACAAAACATATCATACAAGAAACTTACCAACTTTGTGTCAACCTTAACATTATACCCATTATAACGATAATATATCCAACTTAAGGTTTAGCCACCATAACCAACTCCACCAAGGTTCAAAATTTAAAATCTACACATCATTAAGTGCCTTGACACTTAACCCAAAACTTTTTTTCCATTATCAACTCATCGACAAACCAACTCTTACATTAACTATACCACAACAAAATCCGAACTTATAAAACTATTCCTTTCACTAGTTCCAACATCTCTTATTTTATAACCTTGCCGAAGCGGTAATCATATTGATGAAACATCCACAAACACGAACTCACCGAACACAAAACCTCAAAACACTTTTCGATAAAAGCAAAACCATAAGACTGAACAATCGATATAAACCATAAATTGTCCAGCGATCCACACTACACCACTTCAGACATCATCAAATACTAACTTTACCCGAGGTATATCCAACTTAACATTCTGTAAACACAACGTGTATACTTTCCTCCTTTATAGTACAACCAAACCTCTCAAGGTCACAACAATCTATGATTCAAACCCTCGATTTCACAACTCTCATACCAGACTATATCTCATATTTTACTTCCATCCTAACCATACCAGATCGGTTACAACCCCCGATCTAACTGCACATTAACCACACTACAAAGAATTCCATGTAATTTCCACAAAATAATTTCACATTACTTAGAAAAACACCAACCCGCCTCACTCTACAAAACTTGTTGCAACCTTGTTACAACCTCCAGATCTTAACTAGAAAGAATCCGCAAAACTCAGCCCTTCCTTTAGTAATGACCAACTCAAACTAACCATAACATAGTGTATTTACCTTGGTTTCAAACATTCACAACTCTGAGACCAACCACTCATTGTTCATCCAAGACTATTCCCTAACCAAAAGGGTAGCTTGCTCACTACACATTCAGCTTAACACCATAAGAAAGTTCTTTCAACCTCTTCTTTTTTTCCCTTTCATACCTTCACCTTAAAAGAACCAACCACTCTCCACTTACACCCTCAAGGAGCTACTCGCAAGTGTGAATAAATGTATGCATGATTTCCTGTATGCCCTCATAAATGCCTATGCAAGTGCATATGCATGTAAATGCAATTTCTAATGTCATGCTCAAGAATGCATGCATGTCCTACATTATCTATAAATATATACATATATGTGCTCTTAATCTAAACATGATTATTGTTCACACTCACAAATAACATCCTCAATTCCATCAACTTCAACTACCACCCTATTGACAACTCCCAAGACAGGTTAGCAACAGCCGTACTAGCTTCAGCAGACTAAAACACATCCGAAAGAATGGTGCAACACCACAAACTAACCTTCTGGCCTAACCGAAGACACACTTACAGAGGAGGAAGAATTTACTCTTCCCTAACAGTCGTTTCACCTTCAATCTTGACCATCAAAGTTCATACCAACAGTATCTAGTGACTTACATCTCAGAAACATATTCAAAAACTTTAAACATGCAGTTTAAAACATAATGTTCAAATAAAACAAACTTACATTCGGGCAAGAACCAAGGGAAATCTGAGAGCATCTGAAAATATGTTGGCATTGGCAATGTGTAACCGATAACCCCAGTTTAACTATCATTACGCAAAGTACAATCATCATAAATAGATTTTCACACTCCAACAATATATCATGCTCAATCACACATATCATGATCAATCGCACATTTAAGCACATAACTTAACAATCCTATACATGCTTTAACCAACCAACTACACACTTTACAAATCAACAATACATTTTACAAACCTTACAACACACTTTTCAAACCAACTACACATTTTATTCAACCTGGCTCTGATACCACCAAATGTAACCCCCTTAGCCCGGCCTAGACGAAACCGGCACTAACGGGTTACACGGGGAATATCAAACCAAACCCGTGAAGGTTCGATTCGATAAACAACCCTAAAACCGTTACTTTTTTTTATTTTATCTTACTAGAGGCACAATGTTATTCCTACATGTCAAGGTTTCATACAAAGCATTATTGGAAACACATTAATTAAAACAACCATTCGATTAAACACTAATATGGATTAAGGACTAAAGCGTAAAAATTTTAGATTCAATTAGTAAAGTAGAAATTCCTTCCATCAATAATCAATTAAGCATACAAGAGTTCCTCATAGTAAATTTCAACTCAAACGGATCATTCTAACATCATCAATTGCATGTTTCTCTATTTTAAGGACCAAAATGTAAATCTTCCAAAATACAAGGACTTCATCCAATTTAGGTTAACTATCTTGAAATTAAATCAACTTTATGCATGCATACAAAATTTCAGTTCAAAATAACATCGGTAAGTACCTTAATCGAACAAAGGAAGATATCCGGGATTAAAATAAAATTTCAACAATTAACAAATTTTTGTGGTCAAAGGTTTGGAAACCTTCAGGAAGGTTTCCAAACTTTTGTAAAAGGTTTCAAAACTTTCCTGAAAGTTTCCAAACCTTTCGCGTCCAGTAGCTTTTCAAACTTGAAACTGCCCGCAAGGTTTGGAAACCTTCGTGAAGGTTTCCAAACTATTTGTCAAAGGTTTCGGAACCTTCACTAAGGTTTCGAAACTTTGGGTTTGGAACCAAAAGTTTCGTTACACTAAGTACACAACATATACTCAATACTCAACCATTAATTGGAATCACTAAATGCATCAATCCTAAACATAATTAGCGACATATGGCACATAATCAATGTCACGGACATCAAACAAGCTATAGGCATGCTCCCTAAGAAGTGATTAACAATATAACCATCATGCTAGTACGTGCTTCAACAATTCAAACAAATCCAAAGTTCAACAATTAACAATCAAACAATAATGGTCTTATTACAACATAATCCAAAGCCTAATTACACACACTACACATGGTTTGGGTTACACATTGCTTTGCCCAATTTATTTGCCAAGAACATACCAAATTCAAGTGGTTCTTCCCCTTGGTTACCTTGCCTCGAACCAAGCTCCAAGTGCCTCTATTTTTCTGCATTGATGAAAAGAGAGCTTAAGCAAACATTCTTAGTGAGGAAGCTCTACACAAATCATCAATGCTTCTATTTAAAATCAGGATGAAAACATAGTTTATAATACATTGTCAAATCATGCATGCTAACATCTCATGCTCATACTCTTTAAATCATATGCATCCTTGGGTTCACAAAACATTGTCAAATCAATTTGTAAATGATGCTCAAACTTCATCTCAAATTCATGTATGTATATTGGCATTCTAGTGACCACTTTAATGTGAACCTTGAGCTCACCGAATACACGGATCCATGAGACTATAGTCTCGTCATGACACGAAGTCACCATTGACATGACACAAAGTCACCATTAGCACTACCACGCACGATCGGACACATAGTCACCCTTGTTATGTGTAGGCGGCTCTACCACACATGGTTGGACACAAAGTCACCCTTGTTACGTGTAGGCAATATTCTGTATTTTCAATTTTGATTATAGTGCACTTAAGAAAATCCTAATGACATGTCATTCGTATTCGAATCTAAAGATAGTGTCATTAAGCCAATATCATAACCAAATGTGTATGATAACTTGCTGCTCATAATGCGTGCATAAAATGTTCAACAAATGAACCAAAGCCTTGCCCAAAGGCACCATCATGTATAAGGCAAATAACCATATTGTATTCCAAAACATTTCTCATAGTTTTCCATAATCATGGATGCTAAATAGCTATGCATTTCAGCAAGTATCTCTCATGTATGAATCAATTCAAAACATGCTCATGCACTTCCATAAATCTCATGCATTACCAATAAAATACCTTTGTCGAAAATAGCCGAAACTCATATCGGTTCATTAAAACAAATACTTTACTTACTCTTGAACTATGGAAGGTTTTCACACTCTTCCATAGCCCCCAAAACAGAACGTACCAGACGCGATTCACTTTAAATCTGAAACCACTCACAAACAAGTGAAACGAGCTTTTGCCACTATCCGATGATCGCACCAACGCACCAGCAATCAAGCTTCTTCTTGTACCTCTTCTACAACATTAAAAATAGAGCATTCTCACATCATAACATGCTCAAACCAACAGCCATATCCGATCACCATTAAACTACCAAAAACTTAGCCAGAAAGACCGAAAACTAAGCCGAAACGCATCTGAACAACACCAGCCCAAAACCTAACGAATCTAACATCTAATCCACTTCAATTATGATCCAAAAACACTTCCAAACCATCCTTATATCTCCAGCAACAATAAAGCATCTAAAACAGCCCATAAAACAACCGAAAAACACCTTAAAACTATACCGATTGCATTATTCCGGGATTAAATTAATGTGATATCAAATCAAGACTCAATCAATCATTAAATCAATATAAAAACATGATTGAACTTATATAATTTCCAGCATTAAGTGAGATCCAAAAAGATTTCACAAAAACATTAGATCTAAAATTAAGAACATAGAATCAAGTGTTTATTCAAAGATTAGCAAGCTAATACTTGGGAATTTCAATAAAGAACCTTAGAAAAGAATAAAAATCCAGAAAATTACCTTCAAGATCTATTCACCAAAAATATGAAATTTTCCCCTTCTTGATTCCTTGCAATTTGATGTAGATTTGATGAAGTTGATGCATAGGTTTTGTAAAGGATGGAAAGATGATGCAAGTGATGTAATCTTTGTTGAAAAAGATGCAAAAATCAGCAAGGAATTGAAGAGAAAAGATTAAGAGAAAGTGGAGAGAAAATGAGAGAAAAAGATGAGAGAAAATGATTAAAAACCAAATTAAAGTAATTAAAAATACCTTTTTGGTGAATAAATCATCATTAAAAATTAGAAATGGGTTTATGGCCCTCTAAGGATTCTAAGTTTAGCTTGCTTTTCAATTTATTCACTAAAACATTTAATTGCTGAAAATTACAAAGCAGTCCCCCATTTTCCAAAAATTACAAATCGGTCACTTATGCGTAATTAAGCATAATTAAAAATCAAAAATAATTCTAAATTATTTTCTTTTAATTTTGAAACATATTTTTAATATTTCAAACCATATTCCAAAACTATTATTTTCCTTAGTTAAAAATATCCTTATTTTATTTTTCTCGGAATTAATGAACCAGAGAACCTGATTCGCCCTAAATCGAATCCTCTTAACTAAGCCTAAACTAATAACCCCAAAAACGGGATGTTACATTTCCTATGCGATTACCTATGAGCATTGTTCTATTAGATTCTATGTGAATAATTTTGCAACCACTTTTATCAAATGAAACATAGAAACCTTTATCACACAATTGACAAATGCTCAACAAATTATGCTTAAGACCATTAACAAGTAAGACATTTTCAATAATAATAGAGGAGTGATTACCAATAGAGCCAATACCCTCAATTTGGCCTTTGGAGTTGTCACTAAATGTCACTACTCCACCCTTTTTGAGCTCTAACTCCTTAAATCGTCCCTTGTCTCTGGTCATATACCTTGAGCATCCACTATCAAGGTACCACATATTTTGACTTGAAGCATTGGCCTTGAAGCAATGCTCAACCTACAAACAAAAATTTAGTTTTTCACTTTTGGTACCCAAATCATTTTGGGTCCATGAAAGTTAGTCCCTAAAATCTTGGTTCCCTTAGGAATCCAAGAGACAATGGCATTTAAATTATTAGAAACAATGAGTTCCTTCGGAACCCAAACACTCCTAATTTTTCTATGTCTAAAATGTCTTTGAAAACCTTTTTGTTTGTGGTTTTGAAAATTCCTTTTGATATGGTTGGGTTTTGAAGAGCTTCATTTTTCAAAAGTTGAACTCCCAACCACCTTAATTTGTTCTGTAAGCTCATTCACCACCTTGTGGTGATTTTCACTCAAGCTTGAAATAAGGTTGTTTAAATCAACATTTTCTTTTTGAAAAAATTTTAAATCATCATTTAAATCAACAACCTTTTCTTCCAAATCCAAAATCGTTTTAGTCAAAGAATCATTTTTCATTTCTAAATCGGAAATGGTTTTCTTGCTTTTCAAAATGGATTCTTTGAATTTTAAAACCAATTCATCATACACATCTTGTAGTTCATCATAAGCATCATAAAGTTCATCATAAGATAAATCATTATAAGATGGTTCAAGGTTTACCTTAGGCTCATCAAGAGCCATGAGACACAAGTTGGCCACCTCATTGTCCTCATCAGATGATGACTCCTCATCACTCCAAGTGGCAACATGAGATTTTTGTTTCTTCTTATTCTCAAAACCCTTCCTTTTGTATAGAGGGCAATCGGTCCTAATGTGACCGAGCTTCTTGCATTCATATCAATTAATTTGATCTTTCTCCTCTTCTTTGCTCTTTGCTTTGAAGTCCCTCTTTCGTTGGAATCTTCGATTCCTATTTGCCCTCATGAGCCTTGTGAATCTTTTGGCCACCATGGCCAATTCCTCTAACTCTTTTTCTTCACTAGTTTCCACTTCTTCTTGTGACAATGAAGCTTTAAGAGCAACCCCTTGCTTCTTTTTCTCTACTTCTCTCTTTTCTATCTTTACCTCTTCTTTCTTTTTCTCTTCTTCTCTTCCTTTCTTCATGATCTCATGGGTAAGAAGAGATCCCACAAGAGCATTTAACTTTAGAGTCTTCAAGTCCTTGGCTTCAATGATAGTCGTCCTTTTGCTATCCCAAGACTCAGGAAGAGAGTAGATAAGTTTCCTCACAAGCTTCTCTTCCGGAATAATCTCACCAAAACCCTTGAGACCATTGACAATCACGGAAAATCTATCGAAAATTTTGGTGATGTTTTCATCGGGCTCCATCTTGAAATTTTCATAGTTTAAATTGAGAAGACCAATCTTTGTTTCCTTCACATCGTTGGTGCCCTCATAAGTTGTCTCCAAGGAGTCCCAAACTTCTTTGGCACTTGTACATGAAGACATCTTGGAGTAGATGTCGGGGCCTAAAGCACAAAAGAGAATGTTAAGAGCTTTATCATTTGTGGACATTCTCCTTCTTTCTTCATCGGTCATCTCGTTCCTTTTCTTAGGCACTTGCTGATCTCCTTCTTGCTTCATAGGGATAGAGGGTCCATCCTCGATTATATCCCAAAGGACATAATCATTGGAGTTGATGAATAGCCTCATCCTATTCTTCCAATAAGGATAGTTGTCCCTATTGAAGAAGGGTGGCTTGGTGATGTAGTGAGACTCGTTCCACGAACCGGAAGTGGAGGCCATTAGATTCTTGTTGTAGAGATGATCAACAACCCTTGGATCTTCTTTGGTGGAGGTGAATCCCTTCAAAGATCTAGCTCTGATACCAATTGTTGAGTTGATCGATGTTGAATAATGGCCAAGAGGGGTGTGATTTGGATATTAAAAATTTGGTAGGAGATTTTTGGTATAATTTGAAAAATAAGGAACACAATGATTTGTAGTGGTTCAAGCTTCCAACAAGCTCTACATCCACTACCTTAGCTCCCACTAAGGATTTTGCAACCAATTCGCTATTGAATTCAACCTTTTTCTAGGTTCAAGAGATAACCTTTACAAGCAAATCAATTTTTTATCCAAAATTGATTTAGACCTCACAAGGTGTTACAAGAGATTTGATTTGGCTAAGAAGAATTCTCTCACAAGAAATAATAGCCCCAAATACAAACAAACTCTCCCCAAACTTAAATTACAACTGATCAAAGTGAAATACACAAGTTGGGAGGCTAAAATATGCAATGAAGTACTTTGAGTTGGATTTGTGTGCTTGGATGTTGCTTGAGGTTCAATAGTCCTTAATGCTGTTGAAATTACTTCATTTTATATCATCACATTTATTTCTATCCGTTGTGGTTGTTGGGAACATAAATATATGGCCGTTTAGACTTCATCTTCCCACCATAAATGCACTCTGTAGCAGGCGGTATCGAAACACGTACTACCTGTTTCGAAACAGACCAAGAATAGAAAGAGCCGTTGTGCATTAAACCAAGGGGTATCGAACCATGTTTCGATACCTTTTTGAGACTATGAAGGTTGGTATCGAACCATGCTTCGGAACAGGCTAACCACCAATCAAAAATTTAACTACCACCAACGGTTAAAATATTTAATGCAAAAAATAGCCATTAGGATTAAGGGTGATATCGAACCGTAGTTCGATACTAGGGGTCAATTTTTAATTGATTTTAAAATACTTAAAAAATGCACGAAATGCTTCGAACCATGCTTCGAAACAGAGGCTGGTAGTGAGCTCCTTGTTTCGAATGGTGGTTCGATACATGTTCTTAGACACAAGAATATGTCTTTGAAAATCTAGGGGTATCGAACCATGGCTCAAAACAGAGGCTGGCAGTGAGCTCCTTGTTTTGAATAGTAGTTCAATACCTGTTCTTGAACATAAGAACATGACTTTGAAAATCCAGGGTTATCGAACCATGGTTCGATACCGTCGTACAAAAACACTTAGAATTTTCTTTTAAAATCTTTGTTTGACTTGAAATCTAAAATATTGACTTAGTGACTTAAAATTATTTCAAAGAATAGTCCTTCTATTTAATTGTTATATCAAAATCAAATTTAGTGTTACAATCTCCCCCTTTTTGATATAACAAAACCATTTAAAGATTTTTAAGTTTAAGTCAAAATTTTTGGATTTAAAAGCACTTTGAAAACTTTTAAAGACTCCCCCTTAATATGTGCACGATTTTTAAATACATTAAATATGGTGGTTATCCTAAACATAAAAGCATAAAAAATTCTCCCCCTTTTTGTTAGATCAAAATCAATGAACTATAAAGAAACATAAGACATTAAGGAGAAAAATTCATAAACACAATCCATAGCATTTAATATTAAAAGTCCAAATCCAACAAAGTAAAAAAAATTAAAAAGGAAATAATAATAGGTGCATATGGTCTAATTATGAATGCAACAAAAGCTTAAGAAAACATAGCTAGTCCTAAAAGCCAAATAGAAAGGCATAAAGGAGGGGCTCTAATCGCCCATCTCATCATCATCATCATCCTTGTCTTCATCCTCTTCGTCTTCGTCTTCCTTGTCATCTTCATCCTCAATATTGGCATCTTGCTCGATAAGTTCTTGAGTATACCGAAGGGCTTCGATAGAGATGCGCAAGGCATGACCTTGAGTTTCTAGTACCGTCAATCTAGTATTCATAGAGTCAAAACTAGATTGAAATTGAGTGGACATAGAGTCAAGACGACCATCCATAGAATCCATGCGAGCACTCAATGAACCAAAGTTGTCATTCAAAGTACCAAATTGAGTGTTAATGGATTCAAGCTGAGCATCCAACTTATTGAACCGTGTAGTAAGGGAGGCCATCATGTCAACACTCGAAGCAACTTGATGAATAGGCTCGGGATCAATGGGAGGAGGAGGAGGAGCACCACGAGACCATTCATTGTTACCGGAATAAACAAAGTGGGCACAGTGAAGAGAAGTCTCACCAATGAGTTCTTTCAAAGACTTTACCCGGTCTAAAGAACAATCAATTTGCAAATGCAAGAATATGGAACTTAGAATACATGCATAAGGAAAAGATGGGACAAGAGGGGTGGCTCGGTTTTTAACATGCCAAACAATTTCGGAGAAGACAATTTGGGCGAGATTTGGTCTAACACGTTGACGAAAACATTTTAACCAAAAACTGTCTACAAGTCGTATACGGGAATACTTATCATTGGATGGACGAATCCACCACGAGATGATAAGATGAAGAAAACGATCATGTACGTTAAGAGAAGATGCGGCTCCGGTAAATTGGCCTAGAGCTTTCTCATCGGTTTCACCCTCATCCTTAAGGCCAAAAACCTCCTCAAGGGTCGAGACATCGATTTGAAAGAGTTTTCCCATAAGAAAAGACTCGATGGCTACAACCTTGGTTTCGTCCATAGGATCAAAAAGACATGAGGCATTAGTGTAAAAAATTAGGACGAGAGTAGGAAAAAATTTACCGGAGTGGGTAAGAAATTGCAAGAACTTCCATTGAACAATAAGATTGTAATATTTAAAAGGGAACTTGATGGAGTTCATGAATGGGACATCGATCTTACGTTCTTGTTTAAGAGGGATATGGCGAAAGAGGTTGAATTGGTTGACCCATTGAGGTGTATCTAAGCATCGGGTAAAGACTTCTTGGACATCAACATGAGTAGAACGTGATAAAGAACTAGCCTCGGTACGAGAGCGTTTCTTCGTTGCCATAATCTAGATATTTCACAAAACGATTTGATTAGTTTGATAAAACATGTATGCTATATAATCAAATTCAATCCTATGAAGTAATCTAACAATTCAAGGTATTTGAAAATTTTATCAAAAATTAAAAAACCAAAAAAAAACGAAAATTATTTACATTCGATTGGAAAAAAAATGGATTTTTAAAAAAAATTGTAGGATTATTAAAATCCATACAATAGACAATTGAAATATATTCAAAATCTAATTTTTAACAACCAAAATCCAAACAAAAATAAGGTTTTTCGAAAATATACCTTGAGTGTAGATTAAGATGAATCAAGTGATTGTGAAACACCGTTTGTTGATATGATTTAGTCTTTGATGCGTAGATTAAAATCCCTCAAAGAAAACGTGAAGATTATGTGTTAAGAGAGGCGGATTTGAGGGGATTATAAAGAGAGGGCCGGCTAGGGTTTGATGTTTTAAGTTTGGAAGTGTTTTAAAGTGATTAGAATTAGGTTTTGGGTGTTTTAAACCAAACTGCCGCCGCGTGTTTCGAATCAGGTATCGAAACAGGCTTGTTTCGATGCCAGTATCGAACAAGGTATCAAAGTATCGTTCAATACCTATTCTTCCCAGACACTTCCAGAAGAGATGATGAACGGGTATCGAAACATGGTTCGATACCACCGAGGAAGGCTTTGCATTTAGCCTCCTAAAAGTACTAGAGATGAGTTTCTAAAGTTCCTAAAAGCATACATATGATGTTATGATATGATTAAAATGCATGAACAAGTTCATACTCCCCCTAGCAAAATGCATGGAGACATCAAGATACAAAGACAAACATAAGTATGATGTCAATCAGTATTCAAGCAAAAATGCAAAAAAAAATAACACTTAAGAGGTCAAGGTAGGCTAGTTAGACCTAACTCTCTCCTAAGAGTCCAAAAATGCTCCTTATCCAAAGGTTTCGTAAAAATGTCCGCTAATTGGTTTAAGGTGTCAACAAACTCTAAAACAACATCATTTTTAGACACATGATCTCTAATGAAGTGGTGTCTAATTTCTCTGTGCTTAGTTCTAGAGTGTTGAATGGGGTTTTTGGTAAGACATATGGCACTAGTATTATCACACTTAAGAGGTATGGTGTCTAACTTAATGCTATAATCTAAGAGTTGTTGCTTCATCCATAAAACTTGAGCACAACAACTCCCTAAGGATATGTACTCCGCTTCGGTAGTAGAGAGAGCTACACTATTTTGTTTCTTTGAGAACCAAGATATGAGCATACTACCTAGGAATTGACAAGTTCCGGAAGTATTTTTCCTATCGATCTTACAACCACCATAATCCACATCCGAATAGGCATGAAGATCAAAGGATGAGACTTTAGGATACCAAAGACCTAAACAAGGGGTGTCTCTAAGGTATCTAAAGATTCTCTTAATGGCAACTAGATGTGATTCTCTAGGACTAGCTTGAAACCTAGCACACAAGCAAACACTAAACATAATATCCGGTCTACTTGCGGTAAGGTAAAACAAAGAACCTATCATGGATCTATACAATTTAGAATCAACACACTAACCTCCTTCATCCTTGTCAAGCTTAGTAGATGAACTCATTGGAGTGGCTTCAGGTTTCACATTCTCCAAGCTAAACTTTTTGAGCATATCCTTGATGTATTTTGCTTGATTGATGAAGGTGCCATCCTTCCTTTGCTTAATTTGGAGTCCCAAAAAGAATGAGAGCTCCCCCATCATGCTCATCTCGAATTCACCTTGCATTAGCTTAGAAAATTCTTGACAATAACACTCATTAGTAGATCCAAAAATAATATCATCAACATAAATTTGAACTACTAAGATATCATTTTTAAACCTTTTTATAAAAAGTGTAGTATCCACCTTTCCTTTTTCAAAACCTTTTTCAATTAGAAAGTTTGAAAGCCTTTCATACCAAGCTCTAGGAGCTTGTTTCAAACTATATAAGGCTTTTGTTAATTTAAAAACATGGTTTGAAAATTTTGAGTCTTCAAAACCCGGTGGTTGTTCAACATACACTTTTTCATTTATAAAACCATTTAAGAAAGCACTTTTGACATCCATTTGAAAAAGCTTAAAATCATGATAACATGCAAATGCAAGTAGCATCCTAATGGCTTCCATTCTAGCTACGGGTGCATAGGTTTCATCAAAATCTATTCCCTCCTCTTGAGTGTAACCTTGAGCTACTAATCTAGCTTTATTTCTTACAATGTTACCACTCTCATCTAGTTTGTTTCTAAAGACCCATTTAGTTCCTATAGTAGACTTATTACTAGGCCTGTCAACTAATGTTCATACATTACTTCTCTCAAATTAATTAAACTCTTCTTGCATAGGCAAAATCCAATAATCATCACCTAAGGCTTCTTTGATATTTTTAGGCTCTATGCATGAGATAAATGCAATATGATTCATTAATCTAAGAGAAGAACGAGTAGTTATCCCCTTGAATGGATTACCCAAGATTTCACCATTTTTGACATAGTTGAACTCCCTTGGGTAGCTCACTTTCTTTTCTTCAAGTTTTACATTTCCTAGAGCTTCTATTGGAGGATCTTGTGCTTCCTCATTGCTTGGAATCCCATCCACCTTTGATGCCTGTCCATCATCAATGGTTTCAATGATTCCTACATCATCATCATCACAAGAATCCTTCCTAGGAAGGAGGTTATCATCGAAAACCACATGTATAGATTCCTCTACAACTAAGGTTCTTTTGTTGAAAACTCTATAAGCCTTAGAATTTAAAGAGTAACCAAGGAAAATAGCTTCATCACTTTTTGCATTAAAATTTACCTAAATTATCTTTTCCATTGTTCAAAACAAAACACTTGCACCCAAAAGGGTGAAAATAGCTAATGTTAGGCTTTTTAGATTTCAAAATCTCGTAAGGAGTTTTCTTTAAAATAGTCCTAATCATTACTCGATTTATGATGTAACAAGAAGTGTTTGTAGCTTCCGCCCAAAAGTACTTAGGTAAATTGTTTTCACAAAGCATTGTTCTAGCCATTTCCTCTAAAGTTTTATTTTTCCTCTCAACTACCCCATTTTGTTGAGGAGTGGGAGGAGCCAAAAAATTGTGGCTACCCTCTCAACTTGAAGCTTTGGCCTTGAAGCAATGCTAAACCTACAAACAAAAATTTAGTTTTTCACTTTTGGTACCCAAATCATTTTGGGTCCATGAAAGTTAGTCCCTAAAAACTTGGTTCCCTTAGGAATCCAAGAGGCAATGGCATTTAAATTATTAGAAACAATGAGTTCTTTAGGAACCCAAATACTCCTAATTTTTCTATGTCTAAAATGCCTTTGAAAACCTTTTTGTTTGTGGTTTTGAAAATTCCTTTTGATATGGTTGGGTTTTGAAGAGCTTCCTTTTTCAAAAGTTGAACTCTCAACCACCTTAATTTGTTCTTTAAGCTCATTCACCACCTTGTGGTGATTTTCACTCAAGCTTGAAATAAAGTTGTTTAAATCAACATTTTCTTTTTGAAAAAATTTTAAATCATCATTTAAATCAACAACCTTTTCTTCCAAATCCAAAATCGTTTTAGTTAAAGAATCACTTTTCATTTCTAAATCGGAAATGGTTTTCTTGCTTTTCAAAATGGATTCTTTGAATTTTAAAACCAATTCATCATACACATCTTTTAGTTCATCATAAGCATCATAAAGTTCATCATAAGATAAATCATTATAAGATGGTTCAAGGGTTACCTTAGGCTCATCAAGAGCCATGAGACACAAGTTGGCCACCTCATTGTCCTCATTGGATGATGACTCCTCATCACTCCAAGTGGCAACATGAGCTTTTTGTTTCTTCTTCTTCTCAAAACCCTTCTATTTGTATAGAGGGCAATCGGTCCTAATGTGACCGGGCTTCTTGCATTCATAGCAAATAATTTGATCTTTCTCCTCTTCTTTGCTCTTTGCTTTGAAGTCCCTCTTTCGTTGGAATCTTCGATTCCTATTTGCCCTCATGAGCCTTGTGAATCTTTTGGCCACCATGGCCAATTCCTCTAGCTCTTCTTCACTAGTGTCCACTTCTTCTTGTGACAATGAAGCTTTAAGAGCAATCTCTTGCTTCTTTTTCTCTACTTCCCTCTTTTCTATCTTTACCTCTTCTTTCTTTTTCTCTTTTTCTCTTCCTTTCTTCATGATCTCATGGGTAAGAAGAGATCTCACAAGAGCATCTACCTTTAGAGTCTTCAAGTCCTTGGCTTCAATGATAGCCGTCCTTTTGCTATCTCAAGACTCGGGAAGAGAGTAGATAAGTTTCCTCACGAGCTTCTCTTCTAGAATAATCTCACCAAAAACCTTAAGACCATTGACAATCACGGAAAATATATCAAACATTTTTGTGTTGTCTTCATCCGGCTCCATCTTGAAATTTTCATAGTTTAAATTGAGAAGACCAATCTTTGTTTCCTTCACATCGTTGGTGCCCTCATAAGTTGTCTCCAAGGAGTCCCAAACGTCTTTGGTACTTGTACATGAAGACATCTTGGAGTAGATGTCAGGGCCTAAAGCACAAAAGAGAATGTGAAGAGCTTTATCATTTATGGACATTCTCCTGCTTTCTTCATCGGTCATCTCGTTCCTTTTCTTAGGCACTTGCCTATCTCCTTCTTGCTTCATAGGGATAGAGGGTCCATCCTCGATTATATCCGAAAGGACAAAATCATTGGAGTTGATGAATAGCCTCATCCTATTCTTCCAATAAGGATAGTTGTCCCCATTGAAGAAGGGTAGCTTGGTGATGTAGTGAGACTCGTTCCACGAACCGGAAATGGAGGCTATTAGATTCTTGTTGTAGAGATGATCAACAACCCTTGGATCTTCTTTGGTGGAGGTGAATCCCTTCAAAGATCTAGCTCTGATACCAATTGTTGAGTTGATCGATGTTGAATAATGGCCAAGAGGGGTGTGATTTGGATATTAAAAATTTGGTAGGAGATTTTTGGTATAATTTGAAAAATAAGGAACACAATGATTTATAGTGGTTCAAGCTTCGAACAAGCTCTACATCCACTACCTTAGCTCCCACTAAGGATTTTGCAACCAATTCACTATTGAATTCAACCTTTTTCTAGGTTCAAGGGATAACCTTTACAAGCAAATCAATTTTCTACCCAAAATTGATTTAGACCTCATAAGGTGTTACAAGAGATTTGGTTTGGCTAAGAAGAATTCTCTCACAAGAAATAATAGCCCCAAATACAAACAAACTCTCCCCAAACTTAAATTACAATTGATCAAAGTGAAATACACAAGTTGGGAGGCTAAAATATGCAATGAAGTACTTTGAGTTGAATTTGTGTGCTTGGATGTTGCTTGAGGTTCAATAGTCCTTAATGCTGTTGAAATTACTTTATTTTATACCATGTCATTTATTTCTATCCATTGTGGTTGTTGGGAACATAAATATAGCCGTTTAGACTTCATCTTCCCACCATAAATGCACTCTGTAGCAGGCGGTATCGAAATAGGTTTAGACTTCATTTATTTCTATCCTTGTTTCGAATAGTAGTTCAATACCTGTTCTTGAACATAAGAACATGGCTTTGAAAATCCAGGGGTATCGAACCATGGTTCGATACCGTCATGCAAAAACACTTAGAATTTTCTTTTAAAATCTTTGTTTGACTTGAAATCTAAAATATTGACTTAGTGACTTAAAATTATTTCAAAGAATAGTCCTTCTATTTAATTGTTATATCAAAATCATATTTAGTTTTACAAGATTAATCTGAAATTTTCAGAATTTTACTCGGTTAAAATTAGAACGAAATCTCTATAAAGACCATTTAGACATGCACGTTTTAATCCCAACAAAAGGACAACCAAATATTATTAAATCAAATGTTATGAGCTTAAATATTTAATTATGAGCTTTTGAACAAAATTATACAGATTAATCTCAAATTTTAAGGTTCTTACTCGGTTAAAATTCGAACGGATTCTCTATAAAGCACATTTAGACATGCTCGTATTAATCGCATCAAAACGATAACCAAATGTTATTAAATTAAATTTTATGAGTTCAAATAGTTAATTATAGGCTTTTGAATAAAATTATACAAAATAATCTAAAATTTTCAGCTTTTTACTCGGTTAAAATTTGAACGAAATCTCTATAAAGCCCATTTAGATATGCACGTTTTAATCGCATCAAAACGACAACCAAATGTTATTAAAATCAAATTTTATGAGTTCAAATAGTTAATTATAGGCTTTTGAACAAAATTATACAGATTAATCTCAAATTTTTAGCTTTTTACTCGGTTAAAATTCGAACGGAATCTCTATAAAGCCCATTTAGACATGCACGTTTTAATCGCATCAAAACGACAACCAAATTTTATTAAAATCAAATTTGATGATTTCAAATATTCAATTATTAGCTTTTGAAAAAAATTATATAGATTAATATAAAATTTTCATAATTTTACTCGGTTAAAATTAGAACAGAATCTCAATAAAGCTCATTTAGACATGCACGTTTTAATCCCAACAAAACGACAACCAAATATTATTAAATCAAATTTTATGAGTTTAAATATTTAATTATGGGCTTTGAAACAAATTATACACATTAATCTCAAATTTTAAGGTTTTTACTCAGTTAAAATTCAAACGGATTCTCTATAGAGCATATTTAGACATGCTCGTATTAATCACATCAAAACGACAACCAAATGTTATTAGATTAAATTTTATGAGTTCAAAAAGTTAATTATAGGCTTTTGAACAAAATTATATAGATTAATCTCAAATTTTCAGCTTTTTACTCGGTTGAAATTCGAATGGAATCTCTATAAAGCCCATTTAGACATGCACGTTTTAATCCCAACAAAACGACAACCAAATGTTATTAAATCAAATTTTATGAGTTTAAATATTTAATTATGGGCTTTTGAACAAATTTATACAGATTTAGACATGCTCGTATTAATTGCATCAAAACGACAATCAAATGTTTTTAAATTACATTTTATGAGTTCAAATAGTTAATTTTAGGCTTTTGAACAAAATTATATAGATTAATCTCAAATTTTAAGCTTTTTAATCGGTTAAAATTCGAACGGAATCTCTATAAAGCCCATTAAGACATGCATGTTTTAATCGCATCAAAACGACAACCAAATTTTATTAAAATCAAATTTTATGATTTCAAATATTTAATTATTAGCTTTTGAACAAAATTATACAGATTAATCTGAAATTTTTAGAATTTTACTCGGTTAAAATTAGAACAGAATCTCTATAAAGCCCATGTAGACATGCACGTTTTAATCCCAACAAAACGACAACCAAATGTTATTAAATAAAATTTTATGAGTTTAAATATTTAATTATGGGCTTTTGAATAAAATTATACAGATTAATCTCAAATTTTAAGGTTTTTACTCGGTTAAAATTCGAACGGATTCTCTATAGAGCATATTTAGACATGCTCGTATTAATCGCATCAAAACGACAACCACATGTTATTAAATTAAATTTTATGAGTTCAAATAGTTAATTATAGGCTTTTGAACAAAATTATACAGATTAATCTCAAATTTTTAGCTTTTTACTCGGTTAAAATTCGAACAGAATCTCTATAAAGCCCATTTAGACATGCACGTTTTAATCGCATCAAAACGATAACCAAATTTTATTAAAATCAAATTTTATGATTTCAAATATTTAATTATTAGCTTTTGAACAAAATTATATAGATTAATCTAAAATTTTCATAATTTTACTCGGTTAAAATTAGAACGGAATCTCAATAAAGCTCATTTAGACATGCACGTTTTATTCCCAACAAAACGACAACCAAATGTTATTAAATCAAATTTTATGAGTTTAGATATTTAATTATGGGCTTTGAACAAAATTATACACATTAATCTCAAATTTTAAGGTTTTTACTCGGTTAAAATTCAAACGGATTCTCTATAGAGCACATTTAGACATGCTCGTATTAATTGCATCAAAACGACAACCAAATGTTATTAAATTACATTTTATGAGTTCAAATAGTTAATTATAGTCTTTTGAACAAAATTATAAAAATTAATCTCAAATTTTCAGCTTTTTACTCGGTTAAAATTTGAACGGAATCCCTATAAAGCCCATTTAGACATACACATTTTAATCGCATTAAAACGACAACCAAATTTTATTAAAATCAAATTTTATGATTTCAAATATTTAATTATTAGCTTTTGAACAAAATTATATAGATTAATCTAAAATTTTCAGAATTTTACTCGGTTAAAATTAGAACGGAATCTCTATAAAGCCCATTTAGACATGCACGTTTTAATCCCAACAAAATTACAGCCAAATGTTATTAAATAAAATTTTATGAGTTTAAATATTTAATTATGGGCTTTTGAATAAAATTATACAGATTAATCTCAAATTTTAAGGTTTTTACTCGGTTAAAATTCGAACGGATTCTCTATAGAGCATATTTAGACATGCTCGTATTAATCGCATCAAAACGACAACCACATGTTATTAAATTAAAATTTATGAGTTCAAATAGTTAATTATAGGCTTTTGAACAAAACTATACAGATTAATATCAAATTTTCAGCTTTTTACTTGGTTAAAATTGGAAAGGAATCTCTATAAAGCCCATTTAGACATGCACGTTTTAATCGCATCAAAACGACAACCAAATTTTATTAAAATCAAATTTTATGATTTCAAATATTTAATTAATAGCTTTTGAACAAAATTAAACAGATTAATCTGAAATTTTCAGAAATTTACTCGGTTAAAATTAGAACGGAATCTCTATAAAGCCCATTTAGACATGCACGTTTTAATCCCAACAAAATGACAACCAAATGTTATTAAATCAAATTTTATGTGTTTAAATATTTAATTATGCGCTTTGAACAAAATTATACAGATTAATCTCAAATTTTAAGGTTTTTACTCGGTTAAAATTCGAACGGATTCTCTATAGAGCATATTTAGACATGCTCGTATTAATCGCATCAAAACGACAACCACAAGTTATTAAATTAAATTTTATGAGTTCAAATAGTTAATTATAGGCTTTTGAACAAAATTATACAGATTAATCTCAAATTTTTAGCTTTTTACTCGGTTAAAATTCGAACAGAATCTCTATAAAGCCCATTTAGACATGCACGTTTTAATCGCATCAAAACGATAACCAAATTTTATTAAAATCAAATTTTATGATTTCAAATATTTAATTATTAGCTTTTGAACAAAATTATATAGATTAATCTAAAATTTTCATAATTTTACTCGGTTAAAATTAGAACGGAATCTCAATAAAGCTCATTTAGACATGCACGTTTTATTCCCAACAAAACGACAACCAAATGTTATTAAATCAAATTTTATGAGTTTAGATATTTAATTATGGGCTTTGAACAAAATTATGCACATTAATCTCAAATTTTAAGGTTTTTACTCGGTTAAAATTCAAACGGATTCTCTATATAGCACATTTAGACATGCTCGTATTAATTGCATCAAAACGACAACCAAATGTTATTAAATTACATTTTATGAGTTCAAATAGTTAATTATAGTCTTTTGAACAAAATTATAAAAATTAATCTAAAATTTTCAGCTTTTTACTCGGTTAAAATTTGAACGGAATCTCTATAAAGCCCATTTAGACATGCACATTTTAATCGCATTAAAACGACAACCAAATTTTATTAAAATCAAATTTTATGATTTCAAATATTTAATTATTAGCTTTTGAACAAAATTATATAGATTAATCTAAAATTTTCAGAATTTTACTCGGTTAAAATTAGAACGGAATCTCTATAAAGCCCATTTAGACATGCACGTTTTAATCCCAACAAAATTACAGCCAAATGTTATTAAATAAAATTTTATGAGTTTAAATATTTAATTATGCGCTTTTGAATAAAATTATACAGATTAATCTCAAATTTTAAGGTTTTTACTCGGTTAAAATTCGAACGGATTCTCTATAGAGCATATTTAGACATGCTCGTATTAATCGCATCAAAACGACAACCACATGTTTTTAAATTAAATTTTATGAGTTCAAATAGTTAATTATAGGCTTTTGAACAAAACTATACAGATTAATCTCAAATTTTCAGCTTTTTACTCGGTTAAAATTTGAACGGAATCTCTATAAAGCCCATTTAGACATGCACATTTTAATCGCATTAAAACGACAACCAAATTTTATTAAAATCAAATTTTATGATTTCAAATATTTAATTATTAGCTTTTGAACAAAATTATATAGATTAATCTAAAATTTTCAGAATTTTACTCGGTTAAAATTAGAACGGAATCTCTATAAAGCCCATTTAGACATGCACGTTTTAATCCCAACAAAATTACAGCCAAATGTTATTAAATAAAATTTTATGAGTTTAAATATTTAATTATGCGCTTTTGAATAAAATTATACAGATTAATCTTAAATTTTAAGGTTTTTACTCGGTTAAAATTCGAACGGATTCTCTATAGAGCATATTTAGACATGCTCGTATTAATCGCATCAAAACGACAACCACATGTTTTTAAATTAAATTTTATGAGTTCAAATAGTTAATTATAGGCTTTTGAACAAAACTATACAGATTAATATCAAATTTTCAGCTTTTTACTTGGTTAAAATTGGAAAGGAATCTCTATAAAGCCCATTTAGACATGCACGTTTTAATCGCATCAAAACGACAACCAAATTTTATTAAAATCAAATTTTATGATTTCAAATATTTAATTAGTAGCTTTTGAACAAAATTAAACAGATTAATCTGAAATTTTCAGAAATTTACTCGGTTAAAATTAGAACGGAATCTCTATAAAGCCCATTTAGACATGCACGTTTTAATCCCAACAAAATGACAACCAAATGTTATTAAATAAAATTTTATGAGTTTAAATATTTAATTATGGGCTTTTGAATAAAATTATACAGATTAATCTCAAATTTTAAGGTTTTTACTCGGTTAAAATTCGAACGGATTCTCTATAGAGCATATTTAGACATGCTCGTATTAATCGCATCAAAACGACAACCACATGTTATTAAATTAAATTTTATGAGTTCAAATAGTTAATTATAGGCTTTTGAACAAAACTATACAGATTAATATCAAATTTTCAGCTTTTTACTTGGTTAAAATTGGAAAGGAATCTCTATAAAGCCCATTTAGACATGCACGTTTTAATCGCATCAAAACGACAACCAAATTTTATTAAAATCAAATTTTATGATTTCAAATATTTAATTAATAGCTTTTGAACAAAATTATACAGATTAATCTGAAATTTTCAGAAATTTACTCGGTTAAAATTAGAACGGAATCTCTATAAAGCCCATTTAGACATGCACGTTTTAATCCCAACATAATGACAACCAAATGTTATTAAATCAAATTTTATGAGTTTAAATATTTAATTATGCGCTTTGAACAAAATTATACACATTAATCTAAAATTTTAAGGTTTTTACTCGGTTAAAATTCAAACGGATTCTCTATAGTGCACATTTAGACATGCTCGTATTAATTGCATCAAAACGACAACCAAATGTTATTAAATTACATTTTATGAGTTCAAATAGTTAATTATAGGCTTTTGAACAAAGTTATAAAAATTAATCTCAATTTTTCAGCTTTTTACTCGGTTAAAATTCTTACGGAATCTCTATAAAGCCCATTTAGACATGCACGTTTTAATCGCATCAAAACGACAACCAAATTTTATTAAAATCAAATTTTATAATTTCAAATATTTAATTATTAGCTTTTGAAAAAAATTATATAGATTAATCTAAAATTTTCAGAATTTTACTCGGTTAAAATTAGAACGGAATCTCAATAAAGCCCATTTAGACATGCACGTTTTAATCCCAACAAAATGATAACCAAATGTTTTTAAATCAAATTTTATGAGTTTAAATATTTAATTTTGGGCTTTTGAACAAAATTATACAGATTAATCTCAAATTTTAAGGTTTTTACTCGGTTAAAATTCAAACGGATTCTCTATAGAGCACATTTAGACATGCTCGTATTAATTGCATCAAAACGACAACCAAATGTTATTAAATTACATTTTATGAGTTCAAATAGTTAATTATAGTCTTTTGAACAAAATTATAAAAATTAATCTCAAATTTTCAGCTTTTTACTCGGTTAAAATTCGAACGGAATCTCTATAAAGCCCATTTAGACATGCACGTTTTAATCGCATCAAAACGTCAACCAAATTTTATTAAAATCAAATTTTATGATTTCAAATATTTAATTATTAGCTTTTGAACAAAATTATACAGATTAATCTGAAATTTTCAGAATTTTACTCGGTTAAAATTAGAACGGAATCTCTATAAAGCCCATTTAGACATGCACGTTTTAATCCAAACAAAAGGACAACCAAATGTTATTAAATCAAATTTTATGAGTTTAAATATTTAATTATGCGCTTCGAACAAAATTATACACATTAATCTCAAATTTTAAGGTTTTTACTCGGTTAAAATTCAAACGGATTCTCTATAGTGCACATTTAGACATGCTCGTATTAATTGCATCAAAACGACAACCAAATGTTATTAAATTATATTTTATGAGTTCAAATAGTTAATTATAGGCTTTTGAACAAAATTATAAAAATTAATCTCAAATTTTCAGCTTTTTACTCGGTTAAAATTCGAACGGAATCTCTATAAAGCCCATTTAGACATGCACATTTTAATCGCAACAAAACGACAACCAAATTTTATTAAAATCAAATTTTATGATTTCAAATATTTAATTATTAGCTTTTGAACAAAATTATATAGATTAATCTAAAATTTTCAGAATTTTACTCGGTTAAAATTAGAACGGAATCTCAATAAAGCCCATTTAGGCATGCACGTTTTAATCCCAACAAAACGATAACCAAATGTTATTAAATCAAATTTTATGAGTTTAAATATTTAATTATGGGCTTTTGAACAAAATTATACAGATTAATCTCAAATTTTTAGGTTTTTACTCGATCAAAATTCGACGGATTCTCTATAGAGCACATTTAGAAATGCTTGTATTAATATCATCAAAACGACAACCAAATGTTATTAAATTAAATTTTATGAGTTCAAATAGTTAATTATAGGCTTTTGAACAATATTATACAGATTAATCTCAAATTTTCAACTTTTGACTCGGTTAAAATTCGAACGGAATCTCTATAAAGCCCATTTAGACATGCACGTTTTAATCGCATCAAAACGATAATGAAATTTTATTAAAATCAGAATTTATGATTTCAAATATTTAATTAATAGCTTTGGAACAAAATTATATAGATTAATCTAAAATTTTCAAAATTTTACTCGTTTAAAATTAGAACGGAATCTCAATAAAGCCCATTTAGACATGCACGTTTTAATCCCAACAAAACGATAACCAAATGTTATTAAATCAAATTTTATAAGTTTAAATATTTAATTATGGGCTTTTGAACAAAATTATACAGATTAATCTCAAATTTTAAGGTTTTTACTCGGTTAAAATTCATACGGATTCTCTATGGAGAACATTTAGACATGCTCGTATTAATTGCATCAAAACGACAACCAAATGTTATTAAATTACATTTTATGAGTTCAAATAGTTAATTATAGGCTTTTGAACAAAATTACAAAAATTAATCTCAAATTTTCAGGTTCTTACTCGGTTAAAATTCGAACGGAATCTCTATAAAGCCCATTTAGACATGTACATTTTAATCGCATCAAAACGACAACCAAATTTTATTAAAATCAAATTTTATGATTTCAAATATTTAATTATTAGCTTTTGAACAAAATTATATAGATTAATCTAAAATTTTCAGAATTTTACTCGGTTAAAATTAGAACGGAATCTCAATAAAGCCCATTTAGACATGCACGTTTTAATCCCAACAAAACGATAACCAAATGTTATTAAATCAAATTTTATGAGTTTAAATATTTAATTATGGGCTTTTGAACAAAATTATACAGATTAATCTCAAATTTTAAGGTTTTTACGTGGTTATAATTCAAACGGATTCTCTATAGAGCATATTTAGACATGCTCGTATTAATCGCATCAAAACGACAACGAAATGTTATTAAATTATATTTTATGAGTTCAAATAGTTAATTATAGGCTTTTGAACCAAATTATACTGTAACATCCCGATTTTGGGGTTAGTAGTTTGGAGAATTTGATTCGGGTCGAATCGGGTTCTCCAGTTCATTATTCCGGGGAAAAATGAATAAGAATATTTTAATTAGGAAAAATAATAATTTTAGAATATGGTTTAAAATATTGAAAATATGTTTCAAGATTAAAAGAAAATAATTTGGACTTTATATTAATTTTTAATTATGTTTAATTATGCATAAATGACCAATTTGTAATTTTTGAAAAAATTGGAGGACTTATTTTGTAATTTTCGAAAAATTACATGTTTTAGTGACTAAATTGAAAAGCAAGCTAAACTTAGAATCCTTAGAGGTCCATAAACCCATTTCTAATTTTTAATAATGATTTATTCACCAAAATGTATTTTTAATTATTTTAATTAGAGATTTTTAATCATTTTCTCTCAAAACTACTTTTTCCTCATTTTCTCTCCACCTTCTCTCATCTTTTCTCTTCAATTTCTTGCTTATTTTTGCATCTTTTTCCATAAAGATTACATCATTTTCATCATCTTTCCATTCTTTACAAAACCTAAGCATCAATTTTATCAAATCAACATCAAATTGCAAGGAATCAAGAAGAGGAAATTACATCTTTTTGGTGAATAGATCTTGAAGGTAATTTTCTGGATTTTTATTCTTTTCTAAGGTTCTTTATTGAAATTCCCAAGTATTAGCTTGCTAATCTTTTAATAAAAACTTGATTCTATGTTTTTAACGTTAAATCTAGTGATTTTGTGAATGTTTTTGTGAAATCTATTTGGATCTTATTCAATGATAGAATTAGATGGATTCAATTGTGTTTTTATGTTAATTAAATGATTAATTGAGTCTTGATTTGATAGCACATTATTTAATCCCGAAATAATGCAATCGATGTAGTTTTAAGGTGTTTTTCGGTTGTTTTATCGGCTGTTTTAGATGCTTTAATGTTGCTGGAGATATAAGGATGGTTTGGATATGTTTTTGGATCATAATTGAAGTGGATTAGATGTTAGATTCGTTAGGTTTTGGGCTGATGTTATTCGGATGCATTTCGGCTTAGTTTACGATCTTTTCGGCTAAGTTTTCGGTAGTTTAACGGTGATCGATTATGGCTGTTGGTTTGAGCATGTTATGATGTGAGAATGATCTATTTTTAATGTTGTAGAAGAGGTACAAGAAGAAGCTTGAGTGCTGGTGCGTTGGTGCGATCATCGGATTGCGGCGAAAGCTCGTTTCGCTTGTTGGTGAGTGATAATGGATTTAAAGCGATCCATGTTTCGTACGGTTCTGTTTTGGGGACTATGGAAGAGTGTGAAAACCTTCCATAGTTCAAGAGTAAGTAAAGTAATTGTTTTTGATAAACCGATATAAGTTTCGGCTACATTTGATAAAGGTATTATGTTGATAATGCATGAGATTTATGGAAATGCATGAGCATGACTTGAAATGGTGCATACATGAGAATTACTTGCTGAAATGCATAGCTTATTTAGCATCCATGATTATGGAAAATTATGAGAAATGATTTGGAATACTATATGGTTAATTGCCTTATATATGATGGTGCCTTTGGGAATGACTTTTGGTTCATTTGTTGAACATATTATGCATGCATTATGAGCAGCAAGTTATATGATTTGGAATACAATATGGTTAATTGCCTTATATATAATGGTGCCTTTGGGCATGGCTTTTGGTTCATTTGTTGAACATATTATGCATGCATTATGAGCAGCAAATTATCATGCACATTTGATTATGATATTGGCTTAGTGACACTAACTTTAGAATCGAATACAAATGACATGTCATTAGGATTATCTTAAGTGCACTATAAACAAAATTGAGAATACAGAATATTGCCTACACGTAACAAGGGCGACTTTGTGTCTAACCGTGCGTGGTAGAGCCGCCTACACGTAACAAGGGTGACTATGTGTCCAATCGTACGTGGTAGTGCTAATGGTGACTTCGTGTCATGTCAATGGTGACTTAGTGTCATGTCAATAGTGACTTCGTGTCATGTCAATGGTGACTTTGTGTCATGACGGGACAATGGTCTCTACAATGGATCCGTGTATTCGGTGAGCTCAAGGTTCACATTAAAGTGGTCACTAGAATGCCAATATACATACATGAATTTGAGAAGAAGATTGTGCATCATTTATAAATTGTTTTGATAAGGTTATGTAAACTCAAGGATGCATATGGTTTAAAGAACATGAGCATGAGATGTTAGCATGCATGATTTAACAATGTATTACAAATTATGGTTTCATCATGGTTTTAAATAGATGTATTGATGATTTGTTTAGAGCTGCCTCACTAAGCATGTTTGCTTAAGCTCTCTTTTCATCCAAGTAGAAAAATAAAGGCACTTGGAGCTTCGTTCATGGCAAGGAAACCAAGGGGAAGAATCACTTTGAATTTGGTATGTTTTTGGCAAACAAATTGGGCAAGACAATGTGTAACACAACCTATGTGAGGAGTGTGTACTTAGGCTTTGGTTTATGTTGTAATAAGACCATTATTGTTTGATTGCTAATTGTTGAACTTTGGAATGGTTTGAATTGATGAAGCATGTACTAGCATGATTGTTATGTTGTTAATCATTTTTCTAGGGAGCATGCCTATAGCTTGATTGAAGTCCGTGACGTTGTTGATTATGTGTCATATGTTGTTAATTATGTATAGGTTGATGCATTTAGTGGTTCTAATTAATGGTTGAGTATTGAGTAGTTGGTGTGCACTTAGTGTAAAGAAAGTTTTGGTTCCAGACCCAAAGTTTCAAAACCTTTGTCAAATAGTTTCGAAACCTTCATAAGGTTTCGAAACCTTGTGGGCAGTTTCAATTCTGGATAGTTACTGGACGCGAAAAGTTTCGAAACTTTCTAGGAAAGTTTCGAAACCTTTTACAAAAAGTTTTGGAAACTCTGGGAAGGTTTCAAAACCTTTGATCACCAAGAATTGAAAGTTGTTAGAAATTATACTTTAGTCCCAGATATCTTCCTTTGTTCGATTAAGGTGCTTACCGATGTTATTTTAAGCTAAAATTTTGCATGCAAGTATAAAGTTGATTTAATTTCAAGATGGTAATCCTAATTTGGATGAAGTCTAGTATTTTGGAAGATTTACTTTTTGGTCCCTAAATTAGAAGAACATGCAATTGATGATGATAGAATGATCCGTTTAAGTTAAAATTTGCTATGAGGAACTCTTGTATGATTAATTGAATATTGATGGAAAAAATTTCTACTTTACTAATTGAATTTAAAAGTTTTACGTTTTACTCCTTAATCTACTCAAGTATTTAATCGGATATTTATTTTTAGTTAATGTGTTACCGTTAATGCTTTGTATGAGACCTTGACACATAGGAATAAGTTTGCGCATCTAGACAAGATAAAATAAAAAATATATAACGGTTTTAGGGTTGTTTATCGGATCGGATCCTTGCGAGTTTGGTTTGATATTCCCCGTGTAACCCATTAGTGCCAGTTCCGTCTAGGCCGGGCTAAGGGGGTTACATTTGGTGGTATCAGAGCCAGGTTTGAAAAGTGTGTTATAAGGTTTGTAAAATGTGTTGTTGATTTGTAAAGTGTGTAGTTGGTTGGTTAAAGTATGTATAGGATTGCTAAGTTATGTGCTTAAGTGTACGATTGATCATGATATGTGTGATTGAGCATGATATATTGTTGGAGTGTGAAAATCTATTCGTGATGATTATACTTTGCGTAATGATGGTTAAACTGGGGTTATCGGTTACACATAGCCAATACCAACATATTTTCAGATTTTCTCAGTTTTTCCTTGGATCTTGCCCGAATGTAAGTTTGTTTTATTTGAACATTATGTTTTAAACTACATGTTTAAAGTTTTTGAATATGTTTCTAAGACGTAAGTCACTAGATACTGTTGGTATGAACTTTGATGGTCAAGATTGAAGATGAAACGACTGTTAGAGAAAAATAAATTCTTCCTCCTCTGTAAGTGTGCCTTTGGTTAGACCGGAAGGTTAGTTTATGGTGTTGCACCATTCTTTCGGGTGTGTTTTAGTCTGCTGAAGCTGGTACGGTTGTTGCTAATCTGACTTGGGAGCTGTCAATAGGATGGTAGTTGAAGTTGTTGGAATTGAGGATGTTATTTGTGAGTGTGAACAATAATCATGTTTAGATTAAGAGCACATATATTTATATATTTATAGATAATGTAGGACATGCATGCATTCTTGAGCATGACATTAGAAATTGCATTTACATGCATATGTACTTGCATAGGCATTTATGAGGGCATACAGGAAATCATGCATACATTTGTTCACACTTGCGAGTAGCTCCTTGAGGGTGTAAGTGGAGTGTGGTTGGTTCTTTTAAGGTGAGGGTATGAAAAAAAAAGAGGTTGAAAGAACTTTCTTGTGGTGTTAAGCTGAATGTGTAGTGGGCAAGCTACCCTTTTGGTTAGGGAATAGTCTTGGATGAAGAATGAGTGGTTGGTCTCAAAGTTGTGAATGTTTGAAACCGAGGTAAATACACTGTGTTATGGTTAGTTTGAGTTGGTCATTACTAAGGGAAGGGCTGAGTTTTGCGGATTCTTTCTAGTTAAGATCTGGAGGTTGTAACAAAGTTGCAGCATGTTTTGTAGAGTAAGGCCGGTTGGTGTTTTTCTGAGTAATGTGAAATTATTTTATGGAAATTACATGGAATTCTTTATAGTGTGGTAAGTGTGCAGTTGTGGAATCGGGGGTTTGAATCATAGATTGTTGTGACCTTGAGAGGTTTGGTTGTACTATAAAGGAGGAAAGTGTACACGTTGTGTTTACAGGATGTTAAGTTGGATATACTTCAGGTAAAGTTAGTCTTTGATGATGTCTGAAGTGGTGTAATGTGAATCACTGCACAATTTATGGTTTGTATCGATTGTTCAGTCTTATGGGTTTGCTTTTATCGAAATTGTCTTGAGGTTTTGTGTTCGGTGGGTTCGTGGTTGTGGATGTTTCATCATTATGATTACCGCTTTGGCAAGGTTATAAAATAAGAGATGTTGGAGCTAGTGGAAGGAATGGTTCTACAAGTTTGGATTTCGTTATGGTATAGTTAATGTAGGAGTTGGTTTGTCGATGAGTTGATAATGAAAAAAAAAGTTTTGGGTTAAGTGTCAAGGCACTTAATGATGTGTAGATTTTAAAGTTTGAACCATGGTGTTGAGTTGGTTGTGGTGACTAAACCTTAAGTTGGAAATATTGTGGTTGTGATGAGTATAATGTTAAGGTTGACACAAAGTTGGTAAGTTTCTTGTATGATATGTTTTGTAGAATGTTAGCAACTGGGGATGACTTGGCTTACATAAGAGTGCTTGCAATGGGAGTTTGTTATGTGGGATAAGCCTGGGTTGTTGTGGAGTTACAAGGGAAGATGTTCGGTTAACCTATAGGGAGACCTAGATATATGGTGGATCTATGAGCGAAATTCAACCTTGGTAAAGTTGTTCGGGGACAAGTCGTGGCAAAATATTTGTTGAGGGTTTAGTGAAGGATATGTTCTTGGCAAGGCTTGGTTTTGTGTTGAGAATCTTTTTGTGTTATGTTAACCGCATGGTTGTTACGGAAAGTGTCGATATGGAATGGTATCTTGAGCAAGGCTTATGGTATTCTTTTTTCCATGAGTTTGGTGGTAAGTGTTGTGGTAGGAGTTGGGAAAAACATGTGTTTTCGACTAAGCTGGTTTGGATTATGTTTGAATCATATGTAAATGTTTATCTTACTGATAAGGTAAGAATGAGTATCAATTTTCTTTTGGTTATTATTAGTAGTAAGGGTGCCCAGGGTTGAAGTCGGGAAGAATCATCATAAGTTTGGTAGTAAGTTCTATCGATGGTATGGAGTTTTTTTATGAGGTTTGTTGGATTAATCGTTTGTTGGAGTACGGTTTTCTTGGGTTCCTAAGTCCCGTTGGAAAGATGTGTGAGTGGGGTATCTATAACATGATAAGATTTGAAAGTTTTTAAGACCGACATAGGTTGTTGTTTGGATGTTGGGTTTTATCATTCATAGGTAAATGGATGATATGTTGTGACGTTGTGATATGGTTAATATGACTCATAATGAAGTTGTTGTTGTTGGTGGAGCTTGCTTAAGACAATGTTGACAGTTTTGTGCAAAGTTAGTCTGAAGTTTGTTGTGTGGAGTGGAGGTTGGTGAAAGGCTTAGTTGGTTACCTGGTATGTGGGAGGATGTCAATTAAGGTTAGTTCGATGGTGAGGGTATGGAAACCGTTGCGGTTATCAAGAGTTGGTTATCAACCTTATGGGTTTTTCTTTTGAGTTATGTTTTCTATAGAGGTTGAGATGGTGTGGTGGTTTGTGCATTGTTTCTTTGGTGTGGGGAAAAAATTTGTGGGTTGTCTGTTGCATACCATTCGGGGAAAGCTAAGGTGATGGCTGAATCTTTGAGCCGTAAGACGGCGGTGGAGTTGAGAGTGATGTTTGCTAAGTTGAGTATTTCAAAGGAAAGTGGTTGAGTGGTGGAGTTGTAAGTAAAGCCTATCTTGGTTGAGATGTTAAGGTGAAACAGTTAGAGGATGAGACGTTGGTACCTTTTGTGGAGGATATGGCTAAGGGTAGACCGATCGAGTATCGTTTTGATGAGGAGGAGATGTTGTGTTTTAGGGGTCAGATTGTGGTGCCGGATGATCCGGAGTTGAGGCAAGCTAACTTGGTGGAAGCTCATACTAGTCCGTTTGCTATGCATCCGGATAGTGTGAAGATGTATAGAGATCTCAAAAGTGTGTACTTTTGGGTTGGTTTAAAGAAGATGTGACGGAGTCATAGAAGGATTCTATATGGGTTATTATTGATAGGTTTTCAAAGCGTGCACGTTTTCTTGACGTGCATACAATGTGATCTATGGATAAGTTGGTAGAGTTGTATGTTTCTGAGATGGTGAAGTCGCATAGTGTGCTTAAGTTGATCATATCGGATAGAGATTCGCGGTTTACATCTAAATTTTGGAGTAGTTTGTAGGTTACTTTGGGTAAGAGTCTTAGCTTTAGTACAGCTTATCATCCACAGACGGATGGACAGTCTGAGCGTGTTATTCAGACTTTGAAAGATATGTTGAGGGGTTGTGTTATCGAGTTTCAAGGCTCTTGGGAGAAACAGTTGTCTTTAGTGGAGTTTGTATATAACAGTAGCTCCAAGCGAGTATACAGATGGCACCGTTTGAGGCTTTATACGGGCATAGGTGTTGTACACCTTTGTGTTAGAAAGAAGTTGGGCAAAAGTATGTTTCTTTGCCTCAAGTTTTAAAGATACGGATGGGAAGGTTAAGTTGATATGTGCTAAACTTAAGGAAGCTTCGGATAGGCAGAAGTCCTATGCCGATTTAAAGCGTAGAGAGGTAGAGTATACTATTGGGGACAAAGTGTTTCTTAAGGTTTCTCCGTGGAAGAAGGTGATGAGGTTTGGACGTAAGAGTAAGTTGGGTCATCATTTTATTGGGCCATATGAGGTGTTAGAGCCAATTGGTTGTTATCGGTTGAGATTGTTGGTAGAGTTGAGTAAGATGCATTATGTGTTTCAATGTATCGATGCTTCGTAAGTATCGTTCATATTCTTTTCATGTTGTTCTAGTTGAGGAGTCTGAGTTAAGGGCGGATATGAGTTATGAGAAGGAACCAGGGAGGATTTTGGATGTGGATACAAAGGTTTTTCGAGGAAGAACCATAGGTTTGGTTAAAGTACTTTGGAAGCACCGAGGTGGCGAAGAGGCAACTTGGGAGACAAGGAAAACATTTGGAGGAGTAATTCCTCACTTGTTTACTTCAGATAAATTTCGATGACGAAATTTTCTTAAGAGGGGGAGAGTTGTAACATCCCGATTTTGGGGTTAGTAGTTTGGAGAATTCGATTCGGGTCGTATTAATCGCATCAAAACGACAATCAAATGTTATTAAATTAAATTTTATGAGTTCAAATAGTTAATTATAGGCTTTTGAACAAAATTATACAGATTAATCTCAAATTTTCAGCTTTTTACTCGGTTAAAATTCGAACGGAATCTCTATAAAGCCCATTTAGACATGCACATTTTAATTGCATCAAAACGACAACCAAATGTTATTAAATAAAATTTTATGAGTTTAAATATTTAATAATGGGCTTTTGAATAAAATTATACAGATTAATCTCAAATTTTAAGGTTTTTACTCGGTTAAAATTCGAACGGATTCTCTAGAGAGCATATTTAGACATGCTCGTATTAATCGCATCAAAACGACAACCAAATGTTATTAAATTAAATTTTATGAGTTCAAATAGTTAATTATAGGCTTTTGAACAAAATTATACAGATTAATCTCAAATTTTCAGCTTTTTACTCGGTTAAAATTCGAACGGAATCTCTATAAAGCCCATTTAGACATGTACGTTTTAATCGCATCAAAACGACAACCAAATTTTATTAAAATTAAATTTTATGATTTTAAATATTTAATTATTAGCTTTTGAACAAAATTACACAGATTAATCTGAAATTTTCAGAATTTTACTCAGTTAAAATTAGAATGAAATCTCTATAAAGCCCATTTAGACATGCACGTTTTAATCCAACCAAAACGACAACCAAATGTTATTAAATCAAATTTTATGAGTTTAAATATTTAATTATGGGCTTTTGAATAAAAACTAACCAAATGTTACTTTTTGATGATGTCTGAAGTGGTGTAATGTGAATCACTGCACAATTTATGGTTTGTATCGATTGTTCAGTCTTATGGGTTTGCTTTTATCGAAATTGTCTTGAGGTTTTGTGTTCGGTGGGTTCGTGGTTGTGGATGTTTCATCATTATGATTACCGCTTTGGCAAGGTTATAAAATAAGAGATGTTGGAGCTAGTGGAAGGAATGGTTCTACAAGTTTGGATTTCGTTATGGTATAGTTAATGTAGGAGTTCGTTTGTCGATGAGTTGATAATGAAAAAAAAAGTTTTGGGTTAAGTGTCAAGGCACTTAATGATGTGTAGATTTTAAAGTTTGAACCATGGTGTTGAGTTGGTTGTGGTGACTAAACCTTAAGTTGGAAATATTGTGGTTGTGATGAGTATAATGTTGAGGTTGACACAAAGTTGGTAAGTTTCTTGTATGATATGTTTTGTAGAATGTTAGCAACCGGGGATGACTTGGCTTATATAAGGATGCTTGCAATGGGAGTTTGTTGTGTGGGATAAGCCTGGGTTGTTGAGTTACAAGGGAAGATGTTCGGTTAATCTATAGGGAGACCTAGTTATATGGTGGATCTATGAGCGAAATTTAACCTTGGTAAAGTTGATCGGGGACAAGTCGTGGCAAAGTGTTTGTTGAGGGTCTAGTGAAGGATATGTTCTTGGCAAGGTTTAGTTTTGTGTTGAGAATCTTTTTGTGTTATGTTAACCGCATGGTTGCTACGGAAAGTGTCGAGATGGAATGGTATCTTGAGCAGGGCTTATGGTAATCTTATTTCATGGGTTTGGTGGTGAATATTATTGTAGGAGTTGGGGAAAAACATGTGTATTTGTCTAAGCTGGTTTGGATTATGTTGAAATCATATGTAAATGCTTGTCATGCTGATAAGCTAGGTGAGTATCAATTTTCTTTGGGTTATTAGTAGTAAGGGTGCCCAGGGTTAAAGTTGGGAAGAATCATCATAAGTTTGGTAGTAAGTTCTATCGATGGTATGAAGTTTTCTTATGAGTTTTGTAGGATCAATCGTTTGTTGGAGTACGGTTTTTCTTGGGTTCCTAAGTCCTATTGTAGGGGATGTGTGAGTGGTGTATCTATAACATGATAAGATTTGAAAGTTTTTAGGACCAACATAGGTTGTTGTTTGGATGTTGGGTTTTATCACTCATAGGTAAATGGATGATATGTTGTGACGTTGTGATATGGTTAATATGACTCACAATAAAGTTGTTGTTGTTGTTGGTGTCTGCTTAAGACAATGTTGACAGTTTTGTACAAGTTAGTCTGAAGTTTGTTGTGTGGAGTGGAGGTTGGTGAAAGGCTTAGTTGGTTACCTGGTATGTGGGAGGATGTCAAAAGTAAGGTTAGTCCGATGGTGATGGTATGGAAACCGTTGCGGTTATCAAAAGTTGGTTATCAACCTTATGGGGTTTTCTTTTGAGTTATGTTTTCTATAGAGGTTGAGATGGTGTGGTGGTTTGTGCATTGTTGCTTTGGTGTGGGGAAAAGAATTTGTTGGTTGTCCAAAGAGGGTAAGTGTGGGTTGTCTGTTGCATATCATCCGGGGAAAGCCAATGTAGTGGCCGATGCTTTGAGCCGTAAGGCGGCGGTTGAGTTGAGAGCAATGTTTGCTAAGTTGAGTATTTCTAAGGAGGGTGGTTTAGTGACGGAGTTGTAAGTAAAGCCTATCTTGGTTGAGAAGATAAGGTGAAACAGTTAGAGGATGAGACGTTGGTACCTTTTGTGAAGGATATTGCTGAAAGTAGACCGACCGAGTATCGTTTTGATGTGGATGAAATGTTGTGGTTTGGGGGTCAGATTATGGTGCCGGATGATGTTGAGTTAAGGTAAGCTATTTTTAGCAGAAGCACATACTAGTCCGTTTGCTATGCACCCGGGTAGAGTGAAGATGTATAGTGATCTTGAGGGTGTGTACTTTTGGGTTGGTTTAAAGAGAGATGTGACTGAGTTTGTTTCTCGTTGTATAGTGTGTCAGCGGGTGGAAGCTGAACATCAATTCCCTGCAGGTTTGTTGCAACCGGTTCAGGTTCCGGAGTGGAAATGGGAGAGAGTTACCGTGGATATTGTGACGGGGTTACCTTTAACACCGTCCAAAAAGGATTCTATATGGGTGATTGTTGATAGGTTTACGAAGTGTGCACATTTTCTTGCCGTGCATACAATGTGATCTATGGATAAGTTGGCAGATTTGTATGTTTCTGAGGTGGTGAGATTGCATGGGGTGCCTAAGTCGATCATATCGAATAGAGATCCGCGGTTTACATCCAAGTTTTGGAGGAGTTTGCAGACAGCTTTGGGTACGAGGCTTAGCTTTAGTATGGCTTATCATCTACAGACGGATGGACAGTCTGAGCGTGTTATTCAGACTTTGGAGGATATGTTGAGGTGTTGTATCATCGAGTTTCAAGGTTCTTGGGAGAAGCAATTGTCGTTGGTAGAGTTTGCTTACAATAATAGTTTTCAGACGAGTATACGGATGGCACCGTTTGAGGCTTTATACGGGCATAGGTGTTGTATACCTTTGTGTTGGAAAGAAGTTGGACAAAAGTATGTTTCTTTGCCTCAAGTTTTAAAGATGCGGATGGGAAGGTTAAGTTGATATGTACTAGACTTAAAGAAGCTTCGGATAGGCAGAAGTCCTATGCCGATTTGAGGCGTAGGGAGATAGAGTATGTTGTTGGGGACAAAGTGTTTCTTAGGGTTTCTCCGTGAAAGAAGGTGATGAGGTTTGGACGTAAGAGTAAGTTGGGTCATCATTTTATTGGTCCATATGAGGTGTTAGAGCCAATTGGTTGTTATCGGTTGAGGTTGTTGGTGGAGTTGAGTAAGATGCATTATGTGTTTCCATGTATTGATGCTTCGTAAGTATCGTTCAGATCCTTTTCATGTTGTTCTAGTTGAGGAATCTGAGTTAAGAGCGGATGCGAGTTATGAGGAAGAACCGGTGAGGATTTTGGATGTGGATACAAAAGTTCTTCGAGGAAGAACCATAGGTTTGGTTAAAGTGCTTTGGAAGCACAGAGGGGGCGAAGAGGTAACTTGGGAGACATGGAAAAGTATGGAGGAGCAGTTTCCTCACTTGTTTACTTGAGGTAAATTTCGAGGACGAAATTTTCTTAAGAGGGGGAGAGTTGTAACATCCCGTTTTTGGGGTTATTAGTTTAGGCTTAGTTAGGGGAATTTGATTCGGGACGAATCGGATTCTCCGGTTCATTAATTCCGGGAAAAATAAAATAAGGATATTTTTAATTAAGAAAAATAATAATTTGGAAAGTGGTTTGAAATATTAAAAATATGTTTCAAATTTAAAAGAAAATAATTTGGATTTATTTTTGATTTTTAATTATGCTTAATTATGCATAAATGACCAATTTGTAATTTTTGGAAAAATTTGGAGGACCGATTTGGTGATTTTCGAAAATATGATGTTTTTAGTGACTAAATTGAAAACCAAGCTAAACTTAGAATCCTTAGAGGGCCATAAACCCATTTCTAATTTTTAATGATAATTTATTCACCAAAAAGGTATTTTTAATTAATTTAATTTGGTTTTTAATCATTTTCTCTCAAAACCATTTTTTCCTCATTTTTCTCTCATCTTTTTCTCTCATTTTCTCTCCACTTTCTCTTCATCTTTTCTCTTCAATTCCTTGCTGATTTTTGCATCTTTTTCCACAAAGATTACATCATTTGCATCATCTTTCCATCCTTTACAAAACCTAAGCATTGATTTCATCAAATCTTCATCAAATTGCAAGGAATCAAGAAGGGGAAAATCTTATATTTTTGGTGAATAGATCTTGAAGGTAATTTTCTGGATTTTTATTCTTTTCTAAGGTTCTTTATTGAAATTCCCAAGTATTAGCTTGCTAATCTTTGAATAAAAACTTGATTCTATGTTTTTAATGTTAGATCTAATGATTTTGTGATGTTTTTGTGAAATCTTTTTGGATCTCATTTAATGCTGGAAATTAGATGAATTCAATCATGTTTTTATATTGATTTAATGATTAATTGAGTCTTGATTTGATAGCACATTAATTTAATCCCGGAATAATGCAATCAGTGTAGTTTTAAGGTACGTTTCGGTTGTTTTATGGGCTATTTTAGATGCTTAAATGTTGCTGGAGATATAAGGATGGTTTGGATGTGTTTTTGGATCATAATTGAGGTGGATTAGATGTTAGATTCGTTAGGTTTTGGGATGGTGTTGTTCGGATGCGTTTCGGCTTAGTTTTTGGTCTTTTCGGCTAAGTTTTTGGTAGTTTAATGGTGATCGGATATGGCTGTTGGTTTGAGCATGTTATGATGTGAGAATGCTCTGTTTTTAATGTTGTGGAAGAGGTACAAGAAGAAGCTTGAGTGCTGGTGCGTTGGTGCGATCATCGGATAGCGGCGAAAGCTCGTTTCGCTTGTTGGTGAGTGGTTGTCGGATTTAAAGCGAATCGCGTTTGGTACGTTCTGTTTTGGGGGGCTATGGAAGAGTGTGAAAACCTTCCATAGTTCAAGAGTAAGTAAAGTATTTGTTTTGATAAACCGGTATAAGTTTCGGCTACATTTTACAAAGGTATTTTGTTGGTAATGCAATGAGATTTATGGAAATGCATGAGCATATTTTGAAATGGTGCATACATGAGAATTACTTGCTAAAATGCATAGCTTATTTAACATCCATGATTATGAAAAATTATGAGAAATGAATTGGGATACAATATGGTTATTTGCCTATTATATGATGTTGCCTTTGGGCAAGGCTTTTGGTTCATTTGTTGAACATATTATGCATGCATTATGAGCAGCAAGTTATATGATTTGGAATACAATATGGTTATTTGCCTTATATATAATGGTGCCTTTGGGCATGGCTTTTGGTTCATTTATTGAACATATTATGCATGCATTATGAGCAGCAAGTTATCATGCACATTTGATTATGATATTGGCTTAGTGACACTAACTTTAGATTCGAATACGAATGACATGTCATTAGGATTGTCTTAAGTGAACTATAATCAAAACTGAAAATACAGAATATTGCCTACACGTAGCAAGGGTGACTTTGTGTCCAACCGTGTGTGGTAGAGCCGCCTACACGTAACAAGGGTGACTATGTGTCCGATCGTGCGTGGTAGTGCTAATGGTGACTTAGTGTCATGTCAATGGTGACTTAGTGTCATGTCAATGGTGACTTCGTGTCATGACGAGACAAATGTCTCATGGATCCGTGTATTCGGTGAACTCAAGGTTCACATTAAGTGTTCACTAGAAAGCCAATATACATACATGAATTTGAGAACAAGATTGAGCATCATTTATAAATTATTTTGATAAGGATATGTGAACTCAAGGATGCATTTGGTTAAAAGAACATGAGCATGAGATGTTAGCATGGATGATTTAACAAAGTATTGCAAATTATGGTTTTATCATGGTTTTAAATTGATGCATTGATGGTTTGTGTAGAGCTTCCTTACTAACCATGTTTGCTTAAGCTCTCTTTTCATCCATGCAGAGAAATAAAGGCACTTGGAGCTTCGTTCGAGGCAAGGAGACCAAGGGGAAAGATCACTTTGAATTTGGTATGTTTTTGGCCAATAAATTGGGCAAGGCAATGTGTAACACAATCTATGAGAGGAGTGTGTTCTTAGGCTTTGAATCATGTTGTAATAAGACCATTAATGTTTGATTGCTATTGTTGAACTTTGGAAATTGTTTGAATTGTTGAAGCATGTACTATCATGATTGCTATGTTATTAATCTCTTCTTAGGGAGCATGCCTATAGCTTGAATGATGTCCATGACGTAGTTAATTATGTGCCATATGTTATTAATTATGTTTAGAATTGAAAGTTGCTGGAAATTATATTTTAGTCCCAGATATCTTCCTTTGTTCGATTAAGGTACTTACAGATGTTATATTGAGCTGAAATTTTGCATGCATGATTAAAGTTGATTTAATTTCAAGATGGTTAACCTATTTCGGTTGAAGTCCTTGTATTTTGGAATATTTATATTTTGGTCCCTAAAATAGAGAAACATGCAATTGATGATGTTAGAATAATCCGTTTGAGTTGAAACTTGCTGTGTAGTATACTTGGGTGTCTAATTGGACTTTGATGGAAAGAATTTCTACTTTGCTACTCGTATTTAAAAGTTTTACGTTTTAGTCCTTAATCCATGTTATTGTTTAATCGGATGGTTGTTTTTAATTAATATGTTACCGATAGTGCTTCGTATGAGACCATGACATGTAGGAGTAACAATATGCATCTAGGTAAGATAAAATAAAAAAAAATATAACTATTTTAGGGTTTTTTATCGGATCGGACCCTCACGGGTTTTATTCGATATTCCCCGTGTAACCCGTTAGTACCGGTTTCGTCTGGGCCGGGCTAAGGGGGTTACATAATCTGTATAATTTTGTTTAAAATCCCATAATTAAATATTTGAACTCATAAAATTTGACTTAATAAAATTTGGTTATCGTTTTGATGCGATTAAAATGTGCATATATACATGGGCTTTATAGAGATTCCGTTCTAATTTTAACCGAGTGAAATTCTGAAAATTTCAGATTAATCTGTATTATTTTGTCCAAAAGCTAATAAATAATTATTTGAAATCATAAAATTTGATTTTAATAACATTTGGTTGTCGTTTTGATGCGATTTAAACGTGCATGTCTAAATGGGCTTTATAGAGATTCCGTTCGAATTTTAACCTAGTAAAAAACTGAAAATTTGAGATTAATCTGTATAATTTTGTTCAAAAGCCTATAATTAACTATTTGAACTCATAAAATTTAATTTAATAACATTTGGTTGTCGTTTTGATGCGATTAATACGAGCATGTCTAAATGTGCTCTATAGAGAATCCGTTCGAATTTTAACCGAGTAAAAACCTTAAAATTTGAGATTAATCTGTATAATTTTGTTCAAAATCAAATAATTAAATATTTAAACTCATAAAATTTGATTTAATAACATTTGGTTGTCGTTTTATTGGGATTAAAACGTGCATGTCTGAATGGGCTTTATTGATATTCCGTTCTAATTTTAACCGAGTAAAATTTTGAAAATTTCAGATTAATCTGTATAATTTTATTCAGAAGCTAATAATTAACTATTTGAAATCATAAAATTTTATTTTAATAAAATTTGGTTGTCATTTTTATTCGATTAAAACATGCATGTCTAAATGGGCTTTATAGAGATTCCGTTCGAATTTTAACCAACTAAAAAGCAGCAAATTTGAGATTAATCTGTATAATTTTGTTCAAAATCCCATAATTAAATATTTAAACACATAAAATTTGATTTAATAACATTTTGTTGTCGTTTTGTTGGGATTAAAACGTGCATGTCTAAATGGGCTATATAGAGATTTCGTTCGAATTTTAACCGAGTAAAAACCTTAAAATTTGAGATTAATATGTATAATTTTGTTCAAAATCCCATAATTAAATATTTAAACTCATAAAATTTGATTTAATAATATTTGGTTGTCATTTTGTTGGGATTAAAACGTGGATGTCTAAATGGGCTTTATAGAGATTCCGTTCTAATTTTAACTGAGTTAAATTCTAAAAATTTCATATTAATCTGTATAATTTTGTTCAAAAGCTAATAATTAATTATTTGAAATCATAAAATTTGATTTTAATAAAATTTGGTTGTCATTTTGATGCGATTAAAACGTGCATGTCTAAATGGGCTTTATAGAGATTTCGTTTGAATTTTAACCAAGTAAAAAGCTAAAAATTTGAGATTAATTTGTATAATTTTGTTCAAAAGCCCATAATTAAATATTTAAACTCATAAAATTTGATTTAATAACATTTGTTTGTCGTTTTGTTGGGATTAAAACGTGCATGTCTAAATGGGCTTTATAGAGATTCCTTTCGAATTTTAACCGAGTAAAATTCAGAAAATTTCAGATTAATCTATATAATTTTATTCAAAAGCTAATAATTAATTATTTGAAATCATAAAATTTTATTTTAATAAAATTTGGTTGTCATTTTTATTCGGTTAAAACGTGCATGTCTAAATGGGCTTTATAGAGATTCCGTTCGAATTTTAACCAACTAAAAAGCAGCAAATTTGAGATTAATCTGTATAATTTTGTTCAAAATCCCATAATTAAATATTTAAACTCATAAAATTTTATTTAATAACATTTGGTTGTCGTTTTGTTGAGATTAAAACGTGCATGTCTAAATGGGCTTTATAGAGATTCCGTTCTAATTTTAACTGAGTAAAATTCTGAAAATTTGAGATTAATCTGTATAATTTTGTTCAAAAGCTAATAATTAATTATTTGAAATCATAAAATTTGATTTTAATAAAATTTGGTTGTCATTTTGATGCGATTAAAACGTGCATGTCTAAATGGGCTTTATAGAGATTCAGTTCGAATTTTAACCAAGTAAAAAGCTAAAAATTTGAGATTAATCTGTATAATTTTGTTCAAAAGCCTATAATTAACTATTTGAACTCATAAAATTTAATTTAATAACATTTGGTTATCGTTTTGATGCGATTAATACGAGCATGTCTAAATGTGCTCTATAGAAAATCCGTTCAAATTTTAACGGAGTAAAAACCTTAAAATTTGAGATTAATCTGTATACTTTTGTTCAAAAGCCCATAATTAAATATTTAAACTCATAAAATTTGATTTAATAACATTTGGTTGTCGTTTTGTTGGGATTAAAACGTGCATGTCTAAATGGGCTTTATAGAGATTCCTTTCGAATTTTAACCGAGTAAAATTCTGAATATTTCAGATTAATCTGCATAATTTTGTTCAAAAGCTAATAATTAATTATTTGAAATCGTGAAATTTAATTTTAATAACATTTGGTTGTTGTTTTGATGCGATTAAAACGTGCATGTCTAAATGGGCTTTATAGAGATTCTGTTCCAATTTTAATCGAGTAAAAAACTGAATATTTGAGATTAATCTGTATAATTTTGTTCAAAAGCCTATAATTTACTATTTGAACTCATAAAATTTAATTTAATAACATTTGGTTGTCGTTTTGATGAGATTAATACGAGCATGTCTAAATGTGCTCTATAGAGAATCCGTTCGAATTTTAACAGAGTAAAAACCTTAAAATTTGAGATTAATTTGTATAATTTTGTTCAAAAGCCCATAATTAAATATTTAAATTCATAAAATTTGATTTAATAACATTTGGTTGTGGTTTTGTTGGGATTAAAACGTGCATGTCTAAATGGGATTTATAGAGATTCCTTTTGAATTTTAATCGAGTAAAATTCTGAAAATTTCAGATTAATCTGCATAATTTTGTTCAAAAGCTAATAATTAATTATTTGAAATCATAAAATTTGATTGTAATAAAATTTGGTTGTCATTTTGATGCGATTAAAACGTGGATGTCTAAATGGGCTTTATAGATATTCCATTCGAATTTTAATCGAGTGAAAAGCTGAAAATTTGAGATTAATCTGTATAATTTTTTTCAAAAGCCTATAATTAACTATTTGAACTCATAAAATTTAATTTAATAACATTTGGTTGTCGTTTTAATGCGATTAATACGAGCATGTCTAAATGTGCTCTATAGAGAATTGGTTCGAATTTTAACGGAGTAAAAACCTTAAAATTTGAGATTAATCTATATAATTTTGTTCAAAATCCAATAATTAAATATTTAAACTCATAAAATTTGATTTAATAACATTTGGTTGTCTTTTTATTGGGATTAAAACGTGCATGTCTGAATGGGCTTTATAGTGATTCCGTTCTAATTTTAACCGAGTAAAATTCTAAAAATTTCAGATTAATCTGAATAATTTTGTTCAAAAGCTAATAATTAATTATTTGAAATCATAAAATTTGATTTTAATAAAATTTAGTTGTCGTTTTGATGCGATTAAAAGGTGCATGTCTAAATGGGCTTTGTAGAGATTCTGTTCGAATTTTAACCAAGTAAAAAGCTGAAAATTTGAGATTAATCTGTATAATTTTGTTCAAAAGCCTATAATTAACTATTTGAACTCATAAAATTTAATTTAATAACATTTGGTCGTCGTTTTGATAATATTAATACGAGCATGTCTAAATATGCTCTATAGAGAATTCGTTCGAATTTTAACAGAGTAAAAACCGTAAAATTTGAGATTAATTTGTATAATTTTGTTCAAAAGCCCATATTTAAATATTTAAACTCATAAAATTTGATTTAATAACATTTGGTTGTGGTTTTGTTGGGATTAAAACGTGCATGTCTAAATGGGATTTATAGAGATTCCTTTCAAATTTTAATCGAGTAAAATTCTAAAAATTTCAGATTAATCTGTATAATTTTGTTCAAAAGCTAATAATTAATTATTTGAAATCATAAAATTTGATTTTAATAAAATTTGGTTGTCATTTTGATGCGATTAAAACGTGGATGTCTAAATGGGCTATATAAAGATTCCGTTCAAATTTTAACCGAGTAAAATTCTAAAAATTTGAGATTAATCTATATAATTTTGTTCAAAAGCCTATAATTAACTATTTGAACTCAAAATTTAATTTAATAACATTTGGTTGTCGTTTTAATGCGATTAATACGAGCATGTCTAAATGTGCTCTATAGAGAATCTGATCGAATTTTAACAGAATAAAAACCGTAAAATTTGAGATTAATCTGTATAATTTTGTTCAAAAGCCCATAATTAAATATTTAAACTCATAAAATTTGATTTAATAACATTTGGTTGTTGTTTTGTTGGGATTAAAACGTGCATGTCTAAATGGGCTTTATAGAGATTCCTTTCGAATTTTAATCGAGTAAAATTCTGAAAATTTCAGAATAATCTGTATAATTTTGTTCAAAAGCTAATAATTAATTATTTGAAATCATAAAATTTGATTTTAATAAAATTTGGTTATCGTTTTGATGCGATTAAAACGTGGATGTTTAAATAGGCTTTATAGAGATTCCGTTCAAATTTTAACCAAGTAAAAAGCTGAAAAATTGAGATTAATCTGTATAATTTTGTTCAAAATCCTATAATCAACTATCTTAATAATATTTGGTTGTCGTTTTGATGCGATTTATACGAGCATGTCTGAATGTGCTCTATAGAGAATCCGTTGCAATTTTAACAGAGTAAAAACCTTAAAATTTGAGATTAATCTGTATAATTTTGTTCAAAAGCCCATAATTAAATATTTAAACTCATAAAATTTGATTTAATAACATTTGTTTGTCGTTTTGTTGTGATTAAAACGTGCATGTCTAAATGGGCTTTATAGAGATTCCTTTCGAATTTTAACCGAGTAAAATTCTGAAAATTTCAGATTAATCTATATAATTTTATTCAAAAGCTAATAATTAATTATTTGAAATCATAAAATTTTATTTTAATAAAATTTGGTTGTCATTTTTATTCGGTTAAAACGTGCATGTCTAAATGGGCTTTATAGAGATTCCGTTCGAATTTTAACCAACTAAAAAGCAGCAAATTTGAGATTAATCTGTATAATTTTGTTCAAAATCCCATAATTAAATATTTAAACTCATAAAATTTGATTTAATAACATTTGATTGTCGTTTTGTTGGGATTAAAACGTGCATGTCTAAATGGGCTATATAGAGATTCCGTTCGAATTTTAACCGAGTAAAAACCTTAAAATTTGAGATTAATTTGTATAATTTTGTTTCAAATCCCATAATTAAATATTTAAACTAATAAAATTTGATTTAATAATATTTGGTTGTCATTTTGTTGGGATTAAAACGTTGATGTCTAAATGGGCTTTATAGAGATTCCGTTCTAATTTTAACTGAGTTAAATTCTGAAAATTTCAGATTAATCTGTATAATTTTGTTCAAAAGCTAATAATTAATTATTTGAAATCATAAAATTTGATTTTAATAAAATTTGGTTGTCATTTTGATGCGATTAAAACGTGCATGTCTAAATGGGCTTTATAGAGATTTCGTTTGAATTTTAACCAAGTAAAAAGCTAAAAATTTGAGATTAATTTGTATAATTTTGTTCAAAAGCCCATAATTAAATATTTAAACTCATAAAATTTGATTTAATAACATTTGTTTGTCGTTTTGTTGGGATTAAAACGTGCATGTCTAAATGGGCTTTATAGAGATTCCTTTCGAATTTTAACCGAGTAAAATTCTGAAAATTTCAGATTAATCTATATAATTTTATTCAAAAGCTAATAATTAATTATTTGAAATCATAAAATTTTATTTTAATAAAATTTGGTTGTCATTTTTATTCGGTTAAAACGTGCATGTCTAAATGGGCTTTATAGAGATTCCGTTCGAATTTTAACCAACTAAAAAGCAGCAAATTTGAGATTAATCTGTATAATTTTGTTCAAAATCCCATAATTAAATATTTAAACTCATAAAATTTAATTTAATAACATTTGATTGTCGTTTTGTTGGGATTAAAACGTGCATGTCTAAATGGGCTATATAGAGATTCCGTTCGAATTTTAACCGAGTAAAAACCTTAAAATTTGAGATTAATTTGTATAATTTTGTTTCAAATCCCATAATTAAATATTTAAACTAATAAAATTTGATTTAATAATATTTGGTTGTCATTTTGTTGGGATTAAAACGTGGATGTCTAAATGGGCTTTATAGAGATTCCGTTCTAATTTTAACTAAGTTAAATTCTGAAAATTTCAGATTAATCTGTATAATTTTGTTCAAAAGCTAATAATTAATTATTTGAAATCATAAAATTTGATTTTAATAAAATTTGGTTGTCATTTTGATGCGATTAAAACGTGCATGTCTAAATGGGCTTTATAGAGATTTCGTTTGAATTTTAACCAAGTAAAAAGCTAAAAATTTGAGATTAATTTGTATAATTTTGTTCAAAAGCCCATAATTAAATATTTAAACTCATAAAATTTGATTTAAGAACATTTGGTTGTCGTTTTGTTGGGATTAAAACGTGCATGTCTAAATGGGCTTTATAGAGATTCCTTTCGAATTTTAACCGAGTAAAATTCTGAAAATTTCAGATTAATCTATATAATTTTATTCAAAAGCTAATAATTAATTATTTGAAATCATAAAATTTGATTTTAATAAAATTTGGTTGTCATTTTTATTCGGTTAAAACGTGCATGTCTAAATGGGCTTTATAGAGATTCCGTTCGAATTTTAACCAACTAAAAAGCAGCAAATTTGAGATTAATCTGTATAATTTTGTTCAAAATCCCATAATTAAATATTTAAACTCATAAAATTTAATTTAATAACATTTGATTGTCGTTTTGTTGGGATTAAAACGTGCATGTCTAAATGGGCTATATAGAGATTCCGTTCGAATTTTAACCGAGTAAAAACCTTAAAATTTGAGATTAATTTGTATAATTTTGTTTCAAATCCCATAATTAAATATTTAAACTAATAAAATTTGATTTAATAATATTTGGTTGTCATTTTGTTGGGATTAAAACGTGGATGTCTAAATGGGCTTTATAGAGATTCCGTTCTAATTTTAACTGAGTTAAATTCTGAAAATTTCAGATTAATCTGTATAATTTTGTTCAAAAGCTAATAATTAATTATTTGAAATCATAAAATTTGATTTTAATAAAATTTGGTTGTCATTTTGATGCGATTAAAACGTGCATGTCTAAATGGGCTTTATAGAGATTTCGTTTGAATTTTAACCAAGTAAAAAGCTAAAAATTTGAGATTAATTTGTATAATTTTGTTCAAAAGCCCATAATTAAATATTTAAACTCATAAAATTTGATTTAAGAACATTTGGTTGTCGTTTTGTTGGGATTAAAACGTGCATGTCTAAATGGGCTTTATAGAGATTCCTTTCGAATTTTAACCGAGTAAAATTCTGAAAATTTCAGATTAATCTATATAATTTTATTCAAAAGCTAATAATTAATTATTTGAAATCATAAAATTTGATTTTAATAAAATTTGGTTGACGTTTTGATGCGATTAAAACGTGCATGTCTAAATGGGCTTTATAGAGATTCTGTTCCAATATTAACCGAGTAAAAAATTGAAAATTTGAGATTAATCTGTATAATTTTGTTCAAAAGAATATAATTAACTATTTAAACTCATAAAATTTAATTTAATAACATTTGGTTGTCGTTTTGATGCGATTAATACGAGCATGTGTAAATGTGCTCTATAGAGAATCCGTTCGAATTTTAACGGAGTAAAAACCTTAAAATTTGAGATTAATCTATATAATTTTGTTCAAAATCCAATAATTAAATATTTAAACTCATAAAATTTGATTTAATAACATTTGGTTATCTTTTTATTTGGATTAAAACGTGCATGTCTGAATGGGCTTTATAGAGATTCCGTTCTAATTTTAACCGAGTAAAATTCTGAAAATTTCAGATTAATCTGTATAATTTTGTTCAAAAGCTAATAATTAATTATTTGAAATCATAAAATTTGATTTTAATAAAATTTGTTTGTCGTTTTGATGCGATTAAAAGGTGTTTGTCTAAATGGGCTTTGTAGAGATTCTGTTCGAATTTTAACCAAGTAAAAAGCAGAAAATTTGAGATTAATCTGTATAATTTTGTTCAAAAGCCTATAATTAACTATTTGAACTCATAAAATTTAATTTAATAACATTAGGTTGTCGTTTTGATGAGATTAATACGAGCATATCTAAATGTGCTCTATAGAGAATCCGTTCGAATTTTAACAGAGTAAAAACCTTAAAATTTGAGATTAATTTGTATAATTTTGTTGAAAAGCCCATAATTAAATATTTAAACTCATAAAATTTGATTTAATAACATTTGGTTGTGGTTTTGTTGGGATTAAAACGTGCATGTCTAAATGGGATTTATAGAGATTCCTTTCGAATTTTAATCGAGTAAAATTCTGAAAATTTTAGATTAATCTGCATAATTTTGTTCAAAAGCTAATAATTAATTATTTGAAATCATAAAATTTGATTGTAATAAAATTTGGTTGTCATTTTGATACGATTAAAACGTGGATGTCTAAATGGGCTTTATAGATATTCCGTTCGAATTTTAATCGAGTAAAAAGCTGAAAATTTGAGATTAATCTGTATAATTTTGTTCAACAACCTATAATTAACTATTTGAACTCATAAAATTTAATTTAATAACAGTTGGTTGTCGTTTTAATGCGATTAATACGAGCATGTCTAAATGTGCTCTATAGAGAATCCGTTCGAATTTTAACCGAGTAAAAACCTTAAAATTTCAGATTAATCTATATAATTTTGTTCAAAATCCTATAATTAAATATTTGAACTCATAAAATTTGATTTAATAACATTTGGTTATCTTTTTATTGGGATTAAAACGTGCATGTCTGAATAGGCTTTATAGAGATTCCGTTCTAATTTTAACCGAGTAAAATTCTGAAAATTTCAGATTAATCTGTATAATTTTGTTCAAAAGCTAATAATTAATTATTTAAAATCATAAAATTTGATTTTAATAAAATTTAGTTGTCGTTTTGATGCGATTAAAAGGTGCATGTCTAAATGGGCTTTGTAGAGATTCTGTTCGAATTTTAACCAAGTAAAAAGCAGAAAATTTGAGATTAATGTGTATAATTTTGTTCAAAAGCCTATAATTAACTATTTGAACTCATAAAATTTAATTTAATAACATTAGGTTGTCGTTTTGATGAGATTAAAACGAGCATGTCTAAATGTGCTCTATAGAGAATTCGTTCGAATTTTAACAGAGTAAAAACCTTAAAATTTGAGATTAATTTGTGTAATTTTGTTGAAAAGCCCATAATTAAATATTTAAACTCATAAAATTTGATTTAATAACATTTGGTTGTCGTTTTGTTGGGATTAAAACCTGCATGTCTAAATGGGCTTTATAGAGATTCCGTTCTAATTTTAACCGAGTAAAATTCTAAAAATTTCAGATTAATCTGTATAATTTTGTTCAAAAGCTAATAATTAAATATTTGAAATCATAAAATTTGATTTTAATAAAATTTGGTTGTCGTTTTGATGCGATTAAAACGTGCATGTCTAAATGGGCTTTGTAGAGATTCCGTTCGAATTTTAACCAAGTAAAAAGCTGAAAATTTGAGATTAATCTGTATAATTTTGTTCAAAAGCCTATAATTAACTATTTGAACTCATAAAATTTAATTTAATAACATTTGGTTGTCGTTTTAATGCGATTAATACGAGCATGTCCAAATGTGCTCTATAGAGAATCTGTTCGAATTTTAACAGAATAAAAACCGTAAAATTTGAGATTAATCTGTATTTTTTTGTTCAAAAGCCCATAATTAAATATTTAAACTCATAAAATTTTATTTTCATAACATTTGGTTGTTGTTTTGTTGGGATTAAAACGTGCATGTCTAAATGGGCTTTATAGAGATTCCCTTCGAATTTTAATCGAGTAAAATTCTGAAAATTTCAGAATAATCTGTATAATTTTGTTCAAAAGCTAATAATTAATTATTTGAAAACATAAAATTTGATTTTAATAAAATTTGGTTGTCCTTTTGATGCGATTAAAACGTGGATGTCTAAATGGGCTTTATAGAGATTCCGTTCGAATTTTATCCGAGTAAAAAGCTGAAAATTTGAGATTAATCTGTATAATTTTGTTCAAAAGCTTATAATTAACTATTTGAACTTATAAAATTTAATTTAATAACATTTGGTTGTCGTTTTGATGTGATTATTATGAGCATGTCTAAATGTGCTCTATAGAGAATCCGTTCGAATTTTAACCGAGTAAAAACCTTAAAATTTGAGATTAATTTGTATAATTTTGTTCAAAAGCCCATAATTAAATATTTACACTCATAAAATTTGATTTAATAATATTTGGTTGTCGTTTTGTTGGGATTAAAATGTGAATGTCTAAATGGGCTTTATAGAGATTCCGTTTTAATTTTAACTGAGTAAAATTCTGAAAATTTCAGATTAATCTGTATAATTTTGTTCAAAAGGTAATAATTAATTATTTGAAATCATAAAATTTGATTTTAATAAAATTTGGTTATCGTTTTGATGCGATTAAAATGTGGATGTCTAAATGGGCTTGATAGAGATTCCGTTCGAATTTTAACCGAGTAAAAAGCTGAAAATTTGAGATTAATCTGTATAATTTTGTTCAGAAGCTTATAATTAACTATTTGAACTCATAAAATTTAATTTAATAACATTTGGTTGTCGTTTTGATGTGATTATTATGAGCATGTCTAAATATGCTCTATAGAGAATCAGTTCGAATTTTAACCGAGTAAAAACCTTAAAATTTGAAATTAATCTGTATAATTTTGTTCAGAAGCCCATAATTAAATATTTAAACTCATAAAAAAAATTTTAATAACATTTGGTTGTCATTTTGTTGGATTAAAACGTGCATGTCTAAATGGGCTTTATAGAGACTCCTTTCGAATTTTAACCGAGTAAAATTCTAAAAATTTCAGATTAATCTGTATAACTTTGTTCAAAAGCTAATAATTAATTATTTGCAATCATAAAATTTGATTTTAATAAAATTTGATTGTCATTTTGATGCGATTAAAACGTGCATGTCTAAATGGGCTTTATAGAGATTCCGTTCGAATTTTAAACAAGTAAAAAGCTGAAAATTTGAGATTAATCTGTATAATTTTGTTCAAAAGCCTATAGTTAACTATTTGAACTCATAAAATTTAATTGTAATACCCTAAACATAGCCTAGAAGTTAAGGACTAAATAAATTAAATTCGAGCTTAGTAAAATTCAAAATTTAGTGACTAAATTAAATGAATTTGAAAATTAGAGGCCAAATTGAAGGAGATATCTGATCAGCTTCTAGTGAATCTGAAGCAGAATCAGCAAGATGCTCCTGCCCCGATGCGCCCAGTTGGGCTCCGATAGATAAGCTTGCTCGGTATCGAGCTTATACATTTACGGGTGTTAGTGAGGAGAAACCAAAGGATGCAGAGTATTGGTTAGAACGTACTACTCAGATTCTGACCAAGCAGCTCCATTGTTCGGACGAGCACAAGCTAGAGTGTGTCGTAGCCCTGTTGGCCGATGAAGCTCTGAGTTGGTGGGAAACCACTACATTGACTGCCCCGGCGGAAGCTGTTACATGGAAATTCTTCGTCGAGGAATTTAAGAAGAAATATATCAATGAGCAATATCTAGCCGAGCGCCGGAAGAAGTTCTTGTATCTAAAACAAGCCAACCGGCCGATCGAGCAGTATGTGGCCGATTTCTGCAAATATTGTAAGTATGGATCCGAGTACATTAAGACCGAGGAAGAAAAATGCCGGAAATTCAATGATGGTCTTAACAATGAGTTGAGCCCAATGTTTACGGCCCTTGGGATTACCGACTTCCAGAACGTGGTGAATCGGGCCATTGCGATAGAGGCAAAGATGAAAGCTTCCGAGAAATGCAAGGGTGGTAGTTCTTGGAAGGACAAACGAGCCAGAACCGATGATAGGCCTCAATGGAAGAACAAGAAGTCAAAGCCTATAATTAACTATTTGAACTCATAAAACTTAATTTAATAACATTTGATTATCGTTTTGATGAGATTAATACGAGCATGTCTAAATGTGCTCTATAGAGAATCCATTTGAATTTTAACCGAGTAAAAACCTTAAAATTTGAGATTAATCTGTATAATTTTGTTCAAGAGCCCATAATTAAATATTTAAACTCATAAAATTTGATTTAATAACATTTGGTTGTCATTTTATTAAGAATAAAACGTGCATGTCTGAATGGGCTTTATAGAGATTCCTTTCGAATTTTAACCGAGTAAAATTCTGAAAATTTCAGAATAATCTGTATAATTTTGTTCAAAAGCTAATAATTAATTATTTGAAATTATAAAATTTGATTTTAATAAAATTTGGTTGTCGTTTTGATGTGATTTAAACGTGGATGTCTAAATGGGCTTTATAGAGATTCCGTTCGAATTTTAATCGAGTAAAAAGCTGAAAATTTAAGATTAATCTGTATAATTTTGTTCAGAATCCTATAATTAACTATTTGAACTCATAAAATTTAATTTAATAACATTTGGTTGTCGTTTTGATGCGATTAAAATGAGCATGTCTAAATAGGCTTTATAGAGATTCCGTTCCAATTTTAACAGAGTAAAAAACTGAAAATTTGAGATTCTCTATAGAGCACATTTAGACATGCTCGTATTAATCGCTTCAAAACGACAACCAAATGTTATTAAGTTAAATTTTATGAGTTTAAATAGTTAATTATAGGCTTTTGAACAAAATTATACAGATTAATCTCAAATTTTCAGCTTTTTATTTGGTTAAAATTCGAACAGAATCTCTATAAATCCCATTTAGACATGCACGTTTTAGTCGCATCAAAACGACAACCAAATTTTATTAAAATCAAATTTTATGATTTCAAATATTTAATTATTAGCTTTTAAACAAAATTATACAGATTATCTAAAATTTTCAGAATTTTACTAGGTTAAAATTAGAACGGAATCTCTATAAAGCCAATTTAGACATGCACGTTTTAAACCCAACAAAATGACAACCAAATATTATTAAATCAAATTTTATGAGTTTAAATATTTAATTATGTGCTTTTGAACAAAATTATACAAATTGATATGAAATTTTAAGGTTTTTACTTGGTTAAAATTCGAACGGAATCTCTATAAAGCCCATTTAGACGTGCACATTTTAATCGCATCTAAACGACAACCAAATGTTATTAAATTAAATTTTATTAGTTCAAATAGTTAATTATAGGCTTTTGAATAAAATTATATAGATTAATCTCAAATTTTCAGCTTTTTACTCGGTTAAAATTCGAACAGAATCTCTATAAAGCCCCTTTAGACATCCACGTTTTAATCGCATCAAAACGACAACCAAATTTTATTAAAATCAAATTTTATGATTTCAAATAATTAATTATGAGCTTTTGAACAAAATTATACAGATTAATCTAAAATTTTCGGAATTTTACTCAGTTAAAATTCGAAAGGAATCTCCATAAAGCCCATTTAGACATACACGTTTTAATCCCAACAAAACGACAACCAAATGTTATTAAATCAAATTTTATTTGTTTAAATATTTAATTATGGGCTTTTGAACAAAATTATACAGATTAATCTCAAATTTTAATGTTTTTACTCGGTTAAAATTCGAACGGACTCTCTATAGAGCATATTTAGACATGCTCGTATTAAACGCATCAAAAGGACAACCAAATGTTATTGAATTAAATTTTATGAGTTCAAATAGTTAATATATAGGCTTTTGAACAAAATTATACAGATTAATCTCAAATTTTGAAGTTTTTACTCGGTTAAAATTCGAACGGAATCTCTATAAAGCCCATTTAGACATGCACGTTTTAATCGCATCAAAACGACAACCAAATTTTATTAAAATCAAATTTTATGATTTCAAATATTTAATTATTACCTTTTGAACAAAATTATACAGATTAATCTGAAATTTTCAGAATTTTACTCGGTTAAAATTAGAACGGAATCTCTATAAAGCCCATTTAGACATGCACGTTTTAATCCCAACAAAACGACAACCAAATATTATAAAATCAAATTTTATGAGTTTAAATTTTTAATTATGGGCTTTTGAACAAAATTATAAAGATTAATCTCAAATTTTAAGGTTTTTACTCGGTTAAAATTCGAATGGATTCTCCATAGAGCACATTTAGACATGCTCGTATTAATCGCATCAAAACGACAACCAAATATTATTAAATCAAATTTTATGAGTTTAAATATTTAATTATAGGTTTTCGAACAAAATTATATAGATTAATCACAAATTTTCAGCTTTTTACTTTGTTAAAATTCGAACGGATTCTCTATAGAGCACATTTAGACATGCTCGTATTAATCGCATCAAAACGACAAACAAATGTTATTAAATTAAATTTTACGAGCTCAAATTGTTAATTATAGGCTTGTTAACAAAATTATACGGATTAATCTCAAATTTTTGGCTTTTTACTCGGTTAAAATTCGAACGGAATCTCTTTAAAGCCCATTTAGACATACACGTTTTAATCAAATCAAAATGATAACCAAATTTTATTAAAATCAAATTCTATGATTTCAAATATTTGATTATTAGCTTTTGAACAAAATTATAGAGATTAATCTGAATTTTTTAGAATTTTACTCGGTTAAAATTAGAACGGAATCTCTATAATGCCCATTTAGACATGCACGTTTTAATCCCAACAAAATGAAAACCAAATGTTATTAAATCAAATTTTATGAGTTTAAATATTTAATAATGGGTTTTTGAACAAAATTATATAGATTAATCTCAAATTTTAAGGTTTTTACTCGGTTAAAATTCGAACGGATTTTCTATAGAGCATATTTAGACATGCTCGTATTAATCGCATCAAAACGATAATCAAATGTTATTAAATTAAATTTTATGAGTTCAAATAGTTAATTATAGGCTTTTGAACAAAATTATACAAATTAATCTTAAATTTTCAGCTTTTTACTCGGTTAAAATTCGAACGGAATCTCTATAAAGCCCATTTAGACATGCACGTTTTGATCGTATCAAAACGAGAACCAAATTTTATTAAAATCAAATTTTATGATTTCAAATATTTAATTATTAGCTTTTGAACAAAATTATACAAATTAATCTGAAATTTTCAGAATTTTACTCGGTAAAAATTAGAACGGAATCTCTATAAAGCCCATTTAGACATGCACGTTTTAATCGCATCAAAACGACAACCAAATTTAATTAAAATCAAATTTTATGATTTCAAATATTTAATTATTAGCTTTTGAACAAAATTATACAGATTAAACTCAAATTTTCAAAATTTTACTCGGTTAAAATTAGAATGGATTCTCTATAAAGCCTATTTAGACATGCACGTTTTAATCACAACAAAACGACAACCAAAATGTTATCAAATCAAATTTTATGAGTTCAAATACTTGATTATGAGCTGTTGAACAAAATTATACAAAATAATCTCAAATTTTCAGCTTTTTACTCGGTTAAAATTCGAACGGAATCTCTATAAAGCCCATTTATACATGCATGGTTTAATCCCATCAAAAAGATAACCAAATTTTAATAAATCAAATTTAACTTAAAATTCGAACAAAATCTCTATAAAGTCAATATAGACATGCACGTTTTAATCGAATCAAAACGACAACCAAATTTTCTTAAAATCAAATTTTATGCTTTGAAATATTTAATTATTAGCTTTTGAAGAAAATTATATAGATTAATCTCAAATTTTCAGAATTTGACTCGGTTAAAATTAGAACGGAATCTCTATAAAGCCTATTTAGACATGCACATTTTAATCGCAACAAAACGACAACTAAAATGTTACTAAATCAAATTTTATTAGTTCAAATACTTGATTATGGGCTTTTGAACAAAATTATACAGATTAATCTCAAATTTTAAGGGTTTTACTCGGTTAAAATTTGAACGGATTCACTATAGAGCATATTTAGGCATGCTCGTATTAATCGCATCAAAACGACAACCAAATGTTATTAAATTAAATTTTATGAGTTCAAATAGTTAATTATAGGTTTGTGAACAAAATTGTACAGATTAATCTCAAATTTTCAAGTTTTTACTCGGTTAAAATTTGAACGGAATCTCTATAAAGTCCATTTAGACATGCACCTTTTAATCGCATCAAAACGACAACCAAATTTTATTAAAATCAAATTTTATGATTTTAAATAATTAATTATTAGCTTTTGAACAAAATTATACAGATTAATCTAAAATTTTCAGAATTTTACTCGGTGAAAATTAGAACGGAATCTCTATAAAGCCTATTTAGACATGCACGTTTTAATCCCAACAAAACGACAACCAAATATTATTAAATCAAATTTTATGAGTTTAAATATTTAATAATGGGCTTTTGAACAAAATTATACAGATTAATCTCAAATTTTAAGGTTTTTACACCGTTAAAATTCGAACGGATTCTCTATAGACCACATTTAGACATGCTTGTACTAATCGCATCAAAACGACAACCAAATGTTATTAAATTAAATTTTCTGAGTTCAAATAGTTAATTATAGGCTTGTGAACAAAATTATACAGATTAATCTCAAATTTTCAGCTTTTAACGTGGTTAAAATTCGAACGGAATCTCTATAAAATTCATTTAGACAAGCACGTTTTGATCGTATCAAAACGACAACCAAATTTGATTAAAATCAAATTTTATGATTTCAAATATTTAATTATTCGCTTTTGAACAAAATTATACAGATTAATCTCAAATTTTCGGAATTTTACTCGGTTAAAATTAGAATGGACTCTCTATAAAGTCTATTTAGACATGCACGTTTTAATCACAACAAAACGACAACCAAAATGTTATTAAATCAAATTTTATGAGTTCAAATACTTGATTATGAGCTGTTGAACGAAACTATACAGATTAATCTCAAATTTTCAGCTTTTTACTCGGTTAAAATTTGAACGGAATCTCTATAAAGCCCATTTAGACATGCACGGTTTAATCCCATCAGAAAGATAACTAAATTTTATTAAATCAAATTTTATGATGTCAAATAATAATTATTAGCTTTTGAACAAAATTATACAGATTAATCTGAAATTTTCAGAATTTTACTCGGTTAAAATTAGAACGGATTCTCTATAAAGCCTATTTAGACATGCACGTTTTAATCGCAACAAAACGACAACTAAAATGTTACTAAATCAAATTTTATGAGTTCAAATAATTGATTATGGGCTTTTGAACAAAATAATACAGATTAATCTCAAATTTTAAGGTTTTTACTCGGTTAAAATTCGAACGGATTCACTATAGAGCACATTTAGACATGCTCATATTAATCGCATCAAAACGACAACCAAAGCTTATTAAATTAAATTTTATGAGTTCAAATAGTTAATTATAGGCTTCTGAACAAAATTATACAGATTAATCTCAAATTTTCAAGTTTTTACTCGGTTAAAATTTGAACGGAATCTCTATAAAGCCCATTTAGACATGCACGTTTTAATCGCATCAAAACGATAACCAAATTTTATTAAAATCAAATTTTATGATTTCAAATATTTAATTAATAGCTTTTGAACAAAATTATACAGATTAATCTGAAATTTTCAGCTTTTTACTCGATTAAAATTCGAACGGAATCTCTATAAAGCCCATTTAGACATGCACGTTTTAATCGCATCAAAACGATAACCAAATTTTATTAAAATCAAATTTTATGATTTTAAATAATTAATTATTGGCTTTTGAACAAAATTATACAGATTAATCTAAAATTTTCAGAATTTTACTCGGTTAAAATTAAAAAGAAATCTCTATAAAGCCTATTTAGACATGCACATTTTAATCCCAACAAAACGACAACCAAATGTTATTAAATCAAATTTTATGAGTTTAAATTTTTAATTATGGGCTTTTGAACAAAATTATACAGATTAATCTCAAATTTTAAGGTTTTTACTTCGTTAAAATTCAAACGGATTCTTTATAGAGCACATTTAGACATGCTCGTATTAATCGCATCAAAACGATAACCAAATGTTATTAAATTAAATTTTATGAGTTAAAATAGTTAATTATAGGCTTTTGAACAAAATTACACAGATTAATCTCAAATTTTCAGCTTTTTACTCGGTTAAAATTCGAACGGAATCTCTATAAAGCCCATTTAGACATGCACGTTTTAATCGCATCAAAACGACAACCAAATTTTATTAAAATCAAATTTTATGATTTCAAATATTTAATTATTCGCTTTTGAACAAAATTATACAGATTAATCTCAAATTTTCAGAATTTTACTCGGTTAAAATTAGAATGGACTCTCTATAAAGTCTATTTAGACATGCACGTTTTAATCACAACAAAACGACAACCAAAATGTTATTAAATCAAATTTTAAGAGTTCAAATACTTGATTATGAGCTGTTGAACAAAATTATACAGATTAATCTCAAATTTTCAACTTTTTACTCGTTTAAAATTCGAACGGAATCTCTATAAAGCCCATTTAGACATGCACGGTTTAATCCCATCAAAAAGATAACTAAATTTTATTAAATCAAATTTTATGATGTCAAATAATAATTATTAGCTTTTGAACAAAATTATACAGATTAATCTGAAATTTTCAGAATTTTACTCGGTTAAAATTAAAACGGAATCTCTATGAAGCCTATTTAGACATGCACGTTTTAATCGCAACAAAACGACAACCAAATATTATTAAATCAAATTTTATGAGTTTAAATATTTAATTATGGGCTTTTGAACAAAATTATACAGATTACTCTTAAATTTTAAGGTTTTTACTCGGTTAAAATTCGAACGGATTCTCTATAGAGCACATTTAGACATGCTCGTATTAATCGCATCAAAACGACAACTAAATGTTATTAAATTAAATTTTATGAGTTCAAATAGTTAATTATATGCTTTTGAACAAAATTATACAGATTAATCTCAAATTTTCAGCTTTTACTCAGTTAAAATTTGAACGGAATTTGTAACCTCCTTAGACCGGCCTAGACGAAACCGGCACTAACGGGTTACACGGGGAATATCAAACCAAACCCGTGAACGTCCGAGTTGATAAACAACCCTAAAACTGTTACTTTTTTATTTTATCTTGCCTAGATGCGCAATCTTATTCCTATGTGTCAAGGTCTCATTCAAAGCATTATTGGTACCACATTAATTAAAAGCAAACATCCGATTAAACACTAACATAGATTAAGGACTAAAACGTAAAACTTTTAAATTCAATTAGTAAAGTAGAAATTCTTTCCACCAATGTTCAATTAAACACTCAAGCATTCTTCACAGCAAATTTTAACTCAAACGGACTATTCTAACATCATCAATTGCATGTTTCTCTAATTTAGGGACCAAAAGGTAAATCTTCAAAAATAAAAGGTCTTCATCCAAAATAGGTTGACCATTTTGAAATTAAATCAACTTTATACTTTCATGCAAAATTTCAGCTCAAAATAACATCTGCAAGTACCTTAATCGAATAAAGGAAGATTTCCGGGACTAAAATATAATTTCTAGCAACATTCAATTCTTGGTGATCAAAGGTTTCGAAACCTTCTCAAAGGTTTCGAAACTTTTCGCTTCCAGTAGCTATCCAGAATTGAAATTGCTCGCAAGTTTTTGAAACCTTGTGAAGGTTTCGAAACTATTTGACAAAGGTTTCGGAACCTTCACCCAAAGGTTTCGAAACATTGGGTCTGGAACCAAAAGTTTCGTTACACTAAGTGGATACCAATTACTCAATACTCAAACATTAATTAGATCCACTAAATGCATCAGTCCTAGGCATATTTAGTAACATGTGGCACATAATCAACAACGACACAGACATCAATCAAGCTATAGGCATGCTCCCTAGGAAATGATTAACAACATATCAATCATGCTACTACATGCTTCAACAATCCAAACAATTCCAAAGTTCAACAATTAACAATCAAACAATAATGGTCTTATTACAACATAAACCAAAGCCTAAGTACACACTCCTCACATAGGTTGGGTTACACATTGCCTTGCCAATTTGTTTGCCAAAAACATACCAAATTCAAAGTGATTCTTCCCCTTGGTTTCCTTGCCTCGAACGAAGCTCAAAGTGCCTTTATTTTTCTGCAAGGATGAAAAGAGAACTTAAGCAAACTTGCTTAATGAGGAAGCTCTACACAAATCATCAATGCATCAATTTAAAACCATGATGAAAACATAATTTGCAATACATTGTCAAAACATGCATGCTAACATCTCATGCTCATAATCTTTAAACCATATGCATGCTAACCACTTTAATGTGAACCTTGAGCTCACCGAATACACGGATCCATGAGACCATTGTCTCGTCACGACACGAAGTCACCATTGACATGACACGAAGTCACCATTAGCACTACCACGCACGATCGGACACATAGTCACCCTTGTTACGTGTAGACGGCTCTACCACGCACGGTTGGACACAAAGTCACCCTTGTTACGTGTAGGCAATATTCTGTATTCTCAATTTTGATTATAGTGCACTTAAGACAATTCTAATGACATGTCATTTGTATTCGAATCTATCGTTAGTGTCACTAAGCCAATATCATAATCAAATGTACATGATAACTTGCTGCTCATAATGCATGCATAATATGTTCAACAGATGAACCAAAGTCATACCAAAGGCACCATCATGTATAAGACAATTAACCATATTATATTTTAAATCATATAACTTGCTGCTCATAATGCATGCATAAATTGTTCAACAAATGAACCAAAAGCCATGCCCAAAGGCACCATTATATATAAGGCAAATAACCATATTGTACTCCAAATCATTTCTCATAATTTTTAATAATCATGGATGTTAAATAAGCTATGCATTTCAGCAAGTACCTCTCATGTATGCACCAATTCAAATCATGCTCATGTATTTCCATAAATCTCATTGCATTATCAATATAATGCCTTTGTCGAATGTAGCCAAAACTCATATCGGTTTATCAAAAACATATACTTTACTTACTCTTGAACTATGGAAGGTTTTCACACTCTTCCATAGTCCCCAAAACAGAACCGTACCAAACGCGGATCGCTTTAAATCCGTAATCACTCACCAACAAGCGAAACGAGCTTTCGCTGCTATCCGATGATCGCGCCAACGCACCAACACTCAAGCACCTTCTTGTACCTCTTCTACAACATTAAAAACAGAGCATTCTCACATCATAACATGCTCAAACCAACAACCATATCCGATCACCATAAAACTACCGAAAACTTAGCCGAAAAGACCGTAAACTAAGCCAAAACGTATCCGAATAACATCAGCCCAAAACCTAACGAATCTAATATCTAATCCACTTCAATTATGATCCAAAAACACATCCCAACCATCCTTATATCTCCAGCAATATTAAAGCATCTAAAACAGCCCATAAAACAACCGAAAAACACCTTAAAACTACACCGATTACATTATTCCGGGATTAAATTAATGTGCTATCAAATGAAGACTCAATTAATCATTTAATTAACATAAAACATAATTGAATCCATCTGAGATCCAAAAAGATTTCACAAAAACATTCAGAAAATCACTAGATCTAACATTAAAACATAGAATTAAGTTTTTATTCAAAGATTAGCAAGCTAATACTTGGGAATTTCAATAAAGAACCTTAGAAAAGAATAAAAATACAGAAAATTACCTTCAAGATCTATTCACCAAAAAGATATAATTTCCTCATCTTGATTCCTTGCAATTTGATGTTGATTTGATAAAATTGATGCTTAGGTTTTGTAAAGGATGGAAAGATGATGCAAATGATGTAATATTTGTTAAAAAAGATGCAAAAATAAGCAAGAAATTGAAGAGAAAAGATGAAGAGAAAGTGGAGAGAAAATGAGAGAAAAGTGGTTTTGAGAGAAAATGATTAAAAATCTAATTAAAGTAATTAAAAATACATTTTGGTGAATAAATCATCATTAAAAATTAGAAATGGGTTTATGGCCCTCTAAGGATTCTAAGTTTAGCTTACTTTTCAATTTAGTCACTAAAACATGAAATTTCCGAAAATTACCAAATAAGTCCTCAAATTTTCCAAAAATTATAAATTGGTCACTTATGCATAATTAAAAATCAATATAAAGTCCAAATTATTTTCTTTTAATCTTGAAACATATTTTCAATATTTTAAACGATATTCCAAAATTATTATTTTTCTTAATTAAAATATTCTTATTCATTTTTCCCCGGAATAATGAACCGAAGAACCCGATTCGACTCGAATCGAATTCTCCAAACTACTAACCCCAAAATCGGGATGTTACAACTCTCTCCCCTCTTAAGAAAATTTCATCCTCAAAATTTACCTGAAGTAAACACGTGAGGAATTACTCCTCCAAACTTTTTCATTGTCTCCCAAGTTGCCTCTTCGCCACCTCGGTGCTTCCAAAGCACTTTAACCAAACCTATGGTTCTTCCTCGAAAAACCTTTGTATCCACATCCAAAATCCTTACTGGTTCCTTCTCATAACTCATATCCGCCCTTAACTCAGACTCCTCAACTAGAACAATATGAAAAGGATCTGAACGATACTTACGAAGCATCGATACATTGAAACACATAATGCATCTTACTCAACTTCACCAGCAACCTCAACCGATACAACCAATTGGCTCTAACACCTCATATGGCCCAATAAAACGATGACCCAACTTACTCTTACGTCTAAACCTCATCACCTTCTTCCACGGAGAAACCCTAAGAAACACTTTGTCCCCAACAGTATACTCTACCTCTCTACGCTTTAAATCGGCATAGGACTTCTGCCTATCCGAAGCTTCCTTAAGTTTAGCATATATCAACTTAACCTTCCCATCCGTATCTTTAAAACTTGAGGCAAAGAAACATACTTTTGCCCAACTTCTTTCCAACACAAAGGTGTACAACACCTATGCCCGTATAAAGCCTCAAACGGTGCCATCTGTATACTCGCTTGGAGCTACTGTTATATACAAACTCCACTAAAGACAACTGTTTCTCCCAAGAACCTTGAAACTCGATGACACAACCCCTCAACACATCTTCCAAAGTCTGAATAACACGCTCAGACTGTCCATCCGTCTGTGGATGATAAGCTGTACTAAGGCTAAGCCTCGTACCCAAAGTAACCTACAAACTCCTCCAAAACTTAGATGTAAACCGCGGACCTCTATCCGATATGATCAACTTAAGCACAATATGCGACTTCACCATCTCAGAAACATACAACTCTACCAACTTATCCATGGAGTACGTCGTATGCACGACAAGAAAATGTGCACACTTCGTAAACCTGTCAACAATAACCCATATAGAATCCTTCTTGGACTCCGTCACATCTTCCTTTAAACCAATCCAAAAGTATACACTTTTAAGATCCCTATACACCTTCACTCCACTCTGATGCATAGCCAACGGAATAGTATGTGCTCCCGCTAAAATAGCTTACCTCAACTCAACCTTACCCGGCACCACAATCTAACCCCTAAACCACAACATCTCCTCCTCATCAAAACGATACTCGGTCGGTCTACCCTTAGCCATATCCTTCACGAAAGGTACCAACGTCTCATCCTCTAACTGTTTCACCTTATCATCTCAACCAAGATAGGCTTTACTTACAACTCCACCACTCAACCATCTTCCTTTGAAATACTCAACTTAGCAAACATCACTCTCAACTCAACCGCCGTCTTACGGCTCAAAGATTCAGCCATCACCTTAGCTTTCCCCAGATGGTAAGCAACAGACAACCCACACTTACCCTCTTTGGACAACCAACAAATTCCTTCCTCACACCAAAGCAACAATGTACAACCTACCATACCATCCCAACCTCTATAGAAAACATAACTCAAAAGAAAAACCCATAAAGTTGATAACCAACTCTTGATAACCGCAACGGTTTCCATACCATCACCATCGAACTAACCTTAATTTTGACATCCTCCCACATACCAGGTAACCAACTAAACCTTTCACCAACCTCCACTCCACACAACAAACTTTAGACTAACTTTGCACAAAACTGTCAACACTGTCTCACGCAACTCCACCACCACCAACAACTTCATTATGAGTCATATTAACCATATCACAACATCACAATATTTCATCCATTTACCCATGAATGATAAAACCCAACATCCAAACGGCAACCTATATCGGTTTTAAAAATTCTCAAATCTTAACATATTATAGATACACCACTCACACACCTTTCCAATGGGACTTAGAAACCTAAGAAAACCGTACTCAAACAAACGATTGATCCAACAACCCTCATAAGAAAACTCCATACCATCGATAGAACTTACTACCAAACTTATGATGATTCTTTCCGACTTCATTCTTGGTACCTTTACTACCAATAGTAACCCAAAGAAAACTGACACTCAAGCTTACCTTATCAGCATGACCACATTTACATATGATTCAAACATAATCCAAACCAGCTTAGTCGAAAACACATGTTTTTCCCCAACTCCTATCACAACACTTATCACCAAACTCATGAAAAAAAAGATTACCATAAGCCTTGCTCAAGATACCATTCCATCTCGACACTTTCTGTAACAACCATGCGGTTAACATAACACAAAAAGATTCTCAACACAAAATTAAACCTTGCCAAGAACATATCCTTCACTAGACCCTCAATAACACTTTACCACGACTTGTCCCCGATCAACTTTACCAAGGTTGAATTTCGCTCATAGATCCACCATATAACTAGGTCTCCCTATAGGTTAACCGAACATCTTCCCTTGTAACTCCACAACAACCTAGGCTTATCCCACATAACAAACTCCCATTGCAAGCACCCTTATGTAAGCCAAGTCATCCCCAATTGCTAATATTCTACAAAACATATCATACAAGAAACTTACCAACTTTGTGTCAACCTCAACATTATACTCATTATAACGATAATATCTCCAACTTAAGGTTTAGCCACCATAACCAACTCCACCAAGGTTCAAAATTTAAAATCTACACATCATTAAGTGCCTTGACACTTAACCCAAAACTTTTTTTTTCATTATCAACTCATCGACAAACCAACTCCTACATTAACTATACCACAACAAAATCCAAACTTGTAGAACTATTCCTTCCACTAGCTCCAACATCTCTTATTTTATAACCTTGCCAAAGCGGTAATCATAAAGATGAAACATCCACAAACACGAACCCACCGAACACAAAACCTCAAGACACTTTTCGATAAAAGCAAACCCATAAGACTGAACAATCGATACAAACCATAAATTGTCCATCGATCCACATTACACCACTTTAGACATCATCAAAGACTAACTTTACCCGAAGTATATCCAACTTAACATCCTGTAAACACAACGTGTACACTTTCCTCCTTTATAGTACAACCAAACCTCTCAAGGTCACAACAATCTATGCTTCAAACCCCCCATTTCACAACTCTCATACCAATATGTATCTCATATTTTACTTCCATCCTGACCATACCAGATTGGTCACAACCTCTAATCTAACTGCAAACTAACCACACTACAAAGAATTCCATGTAATTTCCACAAAATAATTTCACCACTCAGAAAAACACCAACCCGCCTTACTCTACAAAACATGTTGCAACCTTGTTACAACCTCTAGATCTTAACTAGAAAGAATCCGCAAAACTCAGCCCTTCCTTTAGTAATGACCAACTCAAACTAACCATAACACAGTGTATTTACCTTGGTTTCAAACATTCACAACTCTGAGACCAACCACTAATTGTTCATCCAAGACTATTCCTTAACCAAAACGGTAGCTTGCCCACTATACATTCAGCTTAATACCACAAGAAAGTTCTTTCAACCTTTTCTCTTTTTTTCCCATACCTTCACCTTAAAAGAACCAACCACACTCCACTTACACCCTCAAGGATCTACTCGCAAGTGTGAACAAATGTATGCATGATTTCCTGTATGCCCTCATAAATGCCTATGCAAGTGCATATGCATGTAAATGCAATTTCTAATGTCATGCTCAAGAATGCATGCATGTCCTACATCATCTATAAATATATACATATATGTGCTCTTAACCTAAACATGATTATTATTCACACTCACAAATAACATCCTCAATTCCAACAACTTCAACTACCATCCTATTGACAGCTCCCAAGTTAGATTAGCAACAGTCGTACCAGCTTCAGCAGACTAAAACACACCCGAAAGAACGGTGCAACACCACAAACTAACCTTTCGGCCTAACCGAAGGCACACTTACAGAGGAGGAAGAAATTACTCTTTCCTAGCAGTCGTTTCATCTTCAATCTTTACCATCAATGTTCATACCAACAGTATCTAGTGACTTACGTCTCAGAAACATATTCAAAAACTTTAAACTTGCTGTTTAAAACATAATGTTCAAATAAAACAAACTTACATTCGGGCAAGATCCAAGGGAAAACTGAGAGCACCCAAAAATATGTTGGCATTGGCAATGTGTAACCGATAACCCCAGTTTAACCATCATTATGCAAAGTACAATCATCACGAATAGATTTTCATACTCCAACAACATATCATGCTCAATCACACATATCATGATCAATCGCACATTTAAGCACATAACTTAGCAATCCTATACATGCTTTAACCAACCAACTATATACACTTTACAAATCAACAACACATTTTACAAACCTTACAACACACTTTTCAAACCTAGCTCTGATACCACTAAATGTAACCCCCTTAGCCCAGCCTAGACGAAACCGGTACTAACGGGTTACACGGGGAATATCAAACCAAACCCGTGAAGGTTCGATTCGATAAACAACCCTAAAACCGTTACTTTTTTTATTTTATCTTGCCTAGATGCGCAATCTTATTCCTATGTGTCAAGGTCTCATTGAAAGCATTATTAGTACCACATTAAATAAAAACAAACATCCGATTAAGCACTAACATAGATTAAGGACTAAAATGTAAAACTTTTAAATTCAATTAGTAAAGTAGAAATTCTTTCCACCAATGTTCAATTAAACACTCAAGCATTCTTCACAGCAAATTTCAACTCAAACAGACTATTCTAACATCATCAATTGCTTGTTTCTCTAATTTAGGGACCAAAAGGTAAATCTTCCAAAATACAAGGTCTTCATCCAAAATAGGTTGACCATCTTGAAATTAAATCAACTTTATACTTGCATGCAAAATTTCAGCTCAAAATAACATCTGCAAGTATCTTAATCGAACAAAGGAAGATTTCCGAGACTAAAATATAATTTCTAACAACATTCAATTCTTGGTGATCAAAGTTTTCGAAACCTTCTCAAAGGTTTCGAAACTTTTCGCTTCCAGTAGCTATCAAGAATTGAAATTGCCCGCAAGGTTTCGAAACCTTGTGAAGGTTTTGAAACTATTTGACCAAGGTTTCGGAACCTTCACCCAAAGGTTTCGAAACATTGGGTCTGGAACCAAAAGTTTCGTTACACTAAGTGCATACCAATTACACAATACTCAACCATTAATTAGATCTACTAAATGAATCAATCCTAGGCATATTTAGTAACATATGGCACATAATCAACAACGACACGGACATCAATCAAGCTATAGGCATGCTCCCTAGGAAATGATTAACAACATATCAATCATGCTAGTACATGCTTCAACAATCCAAACAATTCCAAAGTTCAACAATTAACAATCAAACAATAATGGTCTTATTACAACATAAACCAAAGCCTAAGTACACACTCCTCACATAGGTTGGGTTACACATTGCCTTGCCAATTTGTTTGCCAAAAACATACCAAATTCAAAGTGATTCTTCCCCTTGGTTTCCTTGCCTCGAACGAAGCCCCAAGTGCCTTTATTTTTCTGCAAGGATGAAAAGAGAGCTTAAGCAAACTTGCTTAGTGAGGAAGCTCTACACAAATCATCAATGCATCAATTTAAAACCATGATAAAAACATAATTTGCAATACATTGTCAAAACATGCATGCTAACATCTCATGCTCATAATCTTTAAACCATATACATCCTCGAGTTTACATAACCTTGTCAAAACAATTTATAAATGATGCACAATCTTCTTCTCTAATTCATGTATGTATATTGGCTTTCTAGTGACCACTTTAATGTGAACCTTGAGCTCACCGAATTCACGGATCCATGAGACCATTGTCTCGTCATGACACGAAGTCACCATTGACATGACACCAAGTCACCATTGACATGACACGAAGTCACCATTGACATGACACGAAGTCACCATTGACATGACAAGAAGTCACCATTGACATGACACTAAGTCACCATTAGCATTACCACACACAATCGGACACATAGTCACCCTTGTTACGTGTAGGCGGCTCTACCACGCATGGTTGGACACAAAGTCACCCTTGTTACGTGTAGGCAATATTCTGTATTCTCAGTTTTGATTATAGTGCACTTAAGACAATCCTAATGACGTGTCATTTGTATTCGAATCTAAAGTTAGTGTCACTAAGCCAATATCATAATCAAATGTACATGATAACTTGTTGCTCATAATGCATGCATAATATGTTCAACAAATGAACCAAAGTCATGCCCAAAGGCACCATCATGTATAAGGCAATTAACCATATTATATTTCAAATCATATAACTTGCTGCTCATAATGCATGCATAAATTATTCAACAAATGAACCAAAAGCCATGCCCAAAGGCACCATTATATATAAGGCAAATAACCATATTGTACTCCAAATCATTTCTCATAATTTTTCATAATCATGGATGTTAAATAAGCTATGCATTTCAGCAAGTACATCTCATGTATGCACCAATTCAAATCATGCTCACGTATTTCCATAAATCTCATTGCATTATCAACATAATGCCTTTGTCGAATGTAGCCAAAACTCATATCGGTTTATCAAAAACATATACTTTACTTACTCTTGAACTATGGAAGGTTTTCACACTCTTCCATAGTCCCCAAAACAGAACCGTACCAAACGCGGATCGCTTTAAATCCGTAATCACTCACCAACAAGCGAAACGAGCTTTCGCTGCTATCCGATGATCGCGCCAACGCACCAGCACTCAAGCACCTTCATGTACCTCTTCTACAACATTAAAAACAGAGCATTCTCACATCATAACATGCTCAAACCAACAACCATATCCGATCACCATAAAACTACCGAAAACTTAGCCGAAAAGACCGTAAACTAAGCCGAAACGTATCCGAATAACATCAGCCCAAAACCTAACGAATCTAATATCTAATCCACTTCAATTATGATCCAAAAACACATCCCAAGCTTTTGTTCAAATTCGTACGGAATCTCTAGAAAGCCCATTTTGACATGCACGTTTTAATCGCATCAAAACGACAACCAAATTTTATTAAAATTGAATTTTATGATTTCAAATATTTAATTATTACCTTTTGAACAAAATTATACAGATTAATCTGAAATTTTCAAAATTTTACTCGGTTAAAATTAGAACGGAATCTCTATAAAGCCCATTTAGACATGCACGTTTTAATCCCAACACAACGACAACCAAATATTATTAAATCAAATTTTATGAGTTTAAATTTTTAATTATGTGCTTTTGAACAAAATTATACAGATTAATCTCAAATTTTAAGGTTTTTACTCTGTTAAAATTCGAACGGATTCTCTATAGAGCACATTTAGACATGCTCGTATTAATCGCAACAAAACGACAACCAAATGTTATTAAATTAAATTTTACGAGCTCAAATTGTTAATTATAGGCTTGTTAACAAAATTATACGGATTAATCTCAAATTTTCAGGTTTTTACTCGGTTAAAATTCGAATGGAATCTCTATAAAGCCAATTTAGACATGCACGTTTTAATCGCATCAAAACGACAACCAAATTTTATTAAATTTGAATTTTATGATTTCAAATATTTAATTATTAACTTTTGAACAAAATTATACAAATTAATCTGAAATTTTCAGAATATTACTCGGTTAAAATTAGAACGGAATCTCTATAAAGCCTATTTAGAGATGCACGTTTTAATCCCAACAAAACGCTAAACAAATGTTATTAAATAAAATTTTATGATTTCAAATATTTAATTATGGGCTTTTGAATAAAATTATACAGATTAATCTCAAATTTTAAGGTTTTTACTCGGTTAAAATTCGAACGGATTCTCTATATAGTACATTTAGAAATGCACGTTTTAATCGCATCAAAACGACAACCAAATTTTATTAAAATCAAATTTTATGATTTCAAATATTTAATTATTAGCTTTTGAACAAAATTTTACAGATTAATCTGAAATTTTCAGAATATTACTCGATTAAAATTGGAACGGAATCTCTATAAAGCCCATTTAGACATGCACGTTTTAATCCCAACAAAACGATAACCAAATGTTATTAAATCAAATTTTCATGATTTAAAATATTTAATTATGGGCTTTTGAATAAAATTATACAGATTAATCTCAAATTTTAAGGTTTTTACTCGGTTAAAATTCAAACAGATTCTCTACAGAGCACATTTATACATGCACGTTTTAATCGCATCAAAACGACAACCAAATTTTATTAAAATCAAATTTTATGATTTCAAATATTTAATTATTAGCTTTTGAACAAAATTATACAGATTAATCTAAAATTTTCAGAATATTACTCGGTTAAAATTTGAACGGAATCTCTATAAAGCCCATTTAGACATGCACGTTTTAATCCCAATAAAACGACAACTAAATGTTATTAAATCAAATTTTATGAGTTGAAATATTTAATTATGGGCTTTTGAATAAAATTGTACAGATTAATCTAAAATTTTAAGGTTTTTACTCGGTTAAAATTCGAACGGATTCTCTAAAGAGCACATTTAGACATGCACGTTTTAATCGCATCAAAACGACAAAATTTTTTTAATTAAAATCAAATTTTATGATTTCAAATATTTAATTATTAGCTTTTGAACAAAATTATACAGATTAATCTGAAATTTTTAGAAGTTTACTCGGTTAAAATTAGAACGGAATCTCTATAAAGCCAATTTAGACATGCACGTTTTAATCCTAACAAAATGACAACCAAATGTTATTAAATCAAACTTTATGAGTTTAAAAATTTAATTAAGGGCTTTTGAACAAAATTATACAGATTAATCTCAAATTTTAAGGTTTTTACTCTGTTAAAATTCGAACGGATTCTCTATATAGCATATTTAGACATGCTCGTATTAATCGCATCAAAACGACAACCAAATTTTATTAAATTAAATTTTATGAGTTCAAATAGTTAATTATAGGCTTTTGAACAAAATTATACAGATTAGTCTCAAATTTTAAGGTTTTTACTCGGTTAAAATTCGAATGGATTCTCTCTAGACCACATTTAGACATGCTCGTATTAATCGCATCAAAACGACAACCAAATGTTATTAAATTAAATTTTTTGAGTTCAAATAGTTAATTATAGGCTTCTGAAAAAATAATACAAATTAATCTCAAATTTTAAAATTTTTACTCGGTTAAAATTCGAATGGAATCTCTATAAAGCTCATTTCGAGATTCACGTTTTAATCGCATCAAAACGACAACCAAATTTTATTAAAATCAAATTTTATGATTTCAAATATTTAATTATTAGGTTTTGAACAAAATTATACAGATTAATCTGAAATTTTCAGAATATTACTCGGTTAAAATTAGAACGGAATCTCTATAAAGCCCATTTAAACATGCACGTTTTAATCCAAACAAAATGATAACCAAATGTTATTAAATCAAATTTTATGATTTCAAATATTTAATTATGGGCTTTTGAATAAAATTATACAGATTAATCTCAAATTTTAAGGTTTTTACGCAGTTAAAATTTGAACGGATTCTCTATAGAGTACATTTAGACATGCTCGTATTAATCGCATCAAAACGACAACCAAATGTTATTAAATTAAATTTTTTGAGTTCAAATAGTTAATTATAGGCTTCTGAAAAAATAATACAGATTAATCTCAAATTTTCAAATTTTTGCTCGGTTAAAATTCGAATGAAATCTCTATAAAGCTCATTTCGACATTCACGTTTTAATCGCATCAAAACGACAACCAAATTTTATTAAAATCAAATTTTATGATTTCAAATATTTAATTATTAGCTTTTGAATAAAATTATACAGATTAATATGAAATTATCAGAATTTTACTCGGTTAAAATTAGAATGGAATCTCTATAAAGCCCATTTAGACATGCACGTTTTAATCCTAACAAAACGACAAATAAATGTTATTAAATCAAATTTTATGAGTTTAAATATTTAATTATAGGCTTTTGAACAAAATTATACAGACTAATCTCAAATTTTAAGGTTTTTACTCGGTTAAAATTCGAACGGATTCTCTATAGAGCACATTTAGACATGCTCGTATTAATCGCATCAAAACGACAACCACATGTTTTTAAATTAAATTTTATGAGTTCAAATAGTTAATTATAGGCTTTTGAACAAAACTATACAGATTAATATCAAATTTTCAGCTTTTTACTTGGTTAAAATTGGAAAGGAATCTCTATAAAGCCCATTTAGACATGCACGTTTTAATCGCATCAAAACGACAACCAAATTTTATTAAAATCAAATTTTATGATTTCAAATATTTAATTAATAGCTTTTGAACAAAATTAAACAGATTAATCTGAAATTTTCAGAAATTTACTCGGTTAAAATTAGAACTGAATCTCTATAAAGCCCATTTAGACATGCACGTTTTAATCCCAACAAAATGATAACCAAATGTTATTAAATCAAATTTTATGATTCCAAATATTTAATTATGGGCTTTTGAATAAAATTATATAGATTAATCTCAAATTTTAAGGTTTTTACTCAGTTAAAATTTGAACGGATTCTCTATAGAGTACATTTAGACATGCTCGTATTAATCGCATCAAAACGACAACCAAATGTTATTAAATTAAATTTTTTGAGTTCAAATAGTTAATTATAGGCTTCTGAAAAAATAATACAGATTAATCTCAAATTTTCAAATTTTTACTCAGTTAAAATTCAAACGGAATCTCTATAAAGCTCATTTCGACATTCACGTTTCAATCGCATCAAAACGACAACCAAATTTTATTAAAATCAAATTTTATGATTTCAAATATTTAATTATTAGCTTTTGAACAAAATTATACAGATTAATCTGAAATTTTTAGAATATTACTCGGTTAAAATTAGAACGGAATCTCTATAAAGCCCATTTAGACATGCACGTTTTAATCCCAACAAAATGACAACCAAATGTTATTAAATCAAACTTTATGAGTTTAAAAATTTAATTAAGGGCTTTTGAACAAAATTATACAGATTAATCTCAAATTTTAAGGTTTTTACTCTGTTAAAATTCGAACGGATTCTCTATAGAGCACATTTATACATGCACGTTTTAATCGCATCAAAACGACAACCAAATTTTATTAAAATCAAATTTTATGATTTCAAATATTTAATTATTAGCTTTTGAACAAAATTATACAGATTAATCTGAAATTTTTAGAATATTACTCGGTTAAAATTAGAACGGAATCTCTATAAAGCCCATTTAGACATGCACGTTTTAATCCCAACAAAACGATAACGAAATGTTATTAAATCAAATTTTCATGATTTAAAATATTTAATTATGGGCTTTTGAATAAAATTATACAGATTAATCTCAAATTTTAAGGTTTTTACTAGGTTAAAATTCGAACGGATTCTCTATAGAGCACATTTATACATGCACGTTTTAATCGCATCAAAACGACAACCAAATTTTATTAAAATCAAATTTTATGATTTCAAATATTTAATTATTAGCTTTTGAACAAAATTATACAGATTAATCTGAAATTTTTAGAATATTACTCGGTTAAAATTAGAACGGAATCTCTATAAAGCCCATTTAGACATGCACGTTTTAATCCCAACAAAACGATAACGAAATGTTATTAAATCAAATTTTATGATTTCATATATTTAATTATGGGCTTTTGAATAAAATTGTACAGATTAATCTCAAATTTTAAGGTTTTTACTCGGTTAAAATTCGAACGGATTCTCTACAAAGCACATTTAGACATGCACGTTTTAATCGCATCAAAACGACAACCAAATTTTATTAAAATCAAATTTTATGATTTCAAATATTTAATTATTAGCTTTTGAACAAAATTATACAGATTAATCTGAAATTTTCAGAATTTTACACGGTTAAAATTAGAACGGAATCTCTATAAAGCCAATTTAGACATGCACGTTTTAATCCCAACAAAATGACAACCAAATGTTATTAAATCAAACTTTATGAGTTTAAAAATTTAATTAAGGGCTTTTGAACAAAATTATACAGATTAATCTCAAATTTTAAGGTTTTTACTCTGTTAAAATTCGAACGGATTCTCTATATAGCACATTTAGACATGCTCGTATTAATCGCATCAAAACGACAACCAAATTTTATTAAATTAAATTTTATGAGTTCAAATAGTTAATTATTGGCTTTTGAACAAAATTATACAGATTAATCTCAAATTTTAAGGTTTTTACTCGGTTAAAATTCAAATGCATTCTCTATAGAGCACATTTAGACATGCTCGTATTAATCGCATCAAAACGACAACCAAATGTTATAAATTAAATTTTTTGAGTTCAAATAGTTAATTATAGGCTTCTGAAAAAAAATTATACAGATTAATCTCAAATTTTCAACTTTTTACTCGGATAAAATTCGAACGGAATCTCTATAAAGCCCATTTCTACATGCACGTTTTAATCGCATCAAAACGATAACCAAATTTTATTAAAATTAAATTTTATAATTTAAAATATTTAATTATTAGCTTTTGTACAAAATTATACAGATTAATGTGAAATTTTCTGAATTTTACTTGGTTAAAATTAGAACGGAATCTCTATAAAGCCCATTTAGACATGCACGTTTTAATCCCAACAAAACGACAACCAAATGTTATTAAATCAAATTTTATGTGTTTGAATTTTTAATTATAGGCTTTTGAACAAAATTATACAGATTAATCTCAAATTTTAAGGGTTTTACTCGGTTAAAATTTGAACGGATTCTCTATAGAGCACATTTAGACATGCTCGTATTAATCGCATCAAAAAGACAACCCAATGTTATTAAATAAAATTTTATGAGTTCAAATAGTTAATTATAGGCTTTTCAACAAAATTATACAGATTATTCTCAAATTTCCAGCTTTTTACTCGGTTAAAATTTGAACGGAATCTCTATAAATCCCATTTAGACATGCACATTTTAATCGCATCAAAACGACAACCAAATATTATTAAAATCAAATTTTATGATTTCAAATATTTAAATATTAGCTTTTCAACAAAATTATACAGATTAACTTGAAATTATAAGAATTTTACTTGGTTAAAATTAGAACGGAATATCTATAAAGCCCATTTAGACATGCACGTTTTAATCCCAACAAAACCGACAACCAAATGTTAATAAATCAAATTTTATGAGTTTAAATATTTAATTATAGGCTTTTGGACAAAATTATATAGATTAATCTCAAAATTTAAGGTTTTTACTCGGTTAAAATTCGAACGGATTCTCTATAGAGCATATTTAGACATGCTTGTATTATTCGCATCAAAACGACAACCAAATGTTATTAAATTAAATTTTATGAGTTCAAATAGTTAATTATAGGCTTCTAAAAAAAATTATACAGATTAATCTCAAATTTTCAGCTTTTTACTTGGTTAAAATTCGAACGAAATCTGAACGAAATAAACTGATATGGATGTTTCTTTCTTTTCTCTCTTCTCTCTCTTCTTCTCCCCACGTTTCTTCTTTCTCAGCCATGCCGCCGCCTTCTTCATCACCTTCAACCTCGGGCCGTTCGTACCTCCACCTCGCCATCTTTTGAGAGAGGAAGGAACATCCGTCGTCGATCTTCTCACCGCGTCTCTGTCGGACGGTTTCGTCGCCGATCTTCTCACCGCCACATCTATACCAACTATACCAACGATACGACTGCAAGAAGTAGGATCTTCCTTCTCCGATCCTCTCTCTGCATCGACGGGATGTACATTCGCTGGTTTTGATGCGTTTCTCATTGCTTTTTCTATACCAACGATTCCTCCTGGTTTCGTATATTGTCCACCAGCTTGTCTGGAGTTTTGTTTCGTATATCGTCCACCGATCTCTTGGGTTTTGTTTCTTGATTTGCAGTTTTCTCTGCCTTTTACGGTTGTGTGGCTTCTGAAACTCAAGCATGGGATGGTGCCTTGTTCTATAATTCTTTGTGGCTCTCTCCCAGATATACGACTGTGTGTTTCGACAGCTCTTCTTGCATCCATGCCAACGGTGAAGCTTCCCTGTGTTTTGCGTCTCCATACCAGTCGCCATACTCGTGGTTCTGCACAAGCTTTCAGAGTCTTGAAGCTCTATTTTTCCAACGCCTGGCGACGTGGGATCTACAGTTTGCTTTTTACCAAGGACTTTCATTGGCAATAGCGGTTCCTGTGCCGGCACCGGTGGTTTCCTTCACCTTTCCGTCTCCGGCTTTCACCCTTTTGGCCTCCGATCTGTTCTCGACCTGTCCAGGTTTGGCCACGATCGGATACCTACGTTTTTGCCTCCATCGATAAGGCTACTTGTCCACACTATCGTTGGTGGCCTTGTTCTCTCCATGGGCCCAAGCTCTTGGCGTCTTGGTCGTGTCTGGCTGCCATCCACTGTGCCAGTCATGATCTTGACTCCGTTCAGGTTGATCTTCTCTACTTCGTTCTCCTCCTCCTTTACGTCGGTGACCTTTCGGTATCTTGTCCCCTCATCAACCAGTGCTTCGATCTTTATGTTCTTGATCGTCACAGGCGATCTTGGCTTCGCTTAGTCATCTCTTGGGCCATTGGCGATCTGCTTTTTACTGCCTTTTTCAGGGATCTTTGTCAACGGCGACTCTGGTGGTCCTGTGGTTGGAGCTGCTCCTGCTTTGCCTTTCTCCCACTGCGCTTCTTGCGGCCTCGCTCGTCCGTCCGCGGGTGCCTGGTTATGGCCTGCATTTTTTGGAAGTGCCTTTTCGACCTACTGTGGAGGAAAGGGGTCGGTTTTGATAGCCGGCGATGCTGTGTTTTGTGCTGGCTTCTGTTCACGACACCCCTCGCTTACTGGCATTTCTTTCGCTGTTTACTGGGATTACTGCGGCCAGTGCTGAGTATGCTGCACTCGTGCATGGGCCGGTTTCTGCATGAAGCTGAAGGAGCGTGCCTGCCTCGCCTTTCTCTGCTCCTCTCGCTTATTTTCTGGCCAGGATTGGGGTTCGACCTCATGCTTGAGCTCGCCACCTGCTCCATGGCTTTGTTTCACCCACGTCCATGCCTCTGCATGCAGTGGTACCCCCTCAGCTTGCATGGGACCAGTGGTGGACGTGTGGGATCGGTGGGATGCTTAGATTCGGCTTCTCGTGTTAGATACGGTATATCTCCAAATTATCGAATGTTTTCCTTATGGTTATGGTATAAAGGGTTTTTAGTTCATCACATTACATGTTGCTATGCTATTTATCGTTACTTTGATTACCATTCTTTTTTTACGGTTGTTGTTTTCGTTTTTATTCTTACTTTATTGTATATACTGTCGTGTTTTTTAGTGTTTTTGTGGTTGTTCCTCATACTTTATGATTACCTCATATTCTCTTGTTGTTTACCAACCTTATATAAGGTTTATACCAACACCTTACATGGTGTCCTTTTCAAACTATGGTCTGACTTTCAGACTTTTGCATCAACTCCGACTTTGTGTCTTATCTTCTATGTTATCTTACCTTTTTTCCATATTGGAATCTTTCTCTTTTTAATTAAAAATTCCATATTTGTTCTTTCTCTAACTCCTATATTTTCTTTAATAGTTTTTTGGTCTCTTTTTTCCAACTATCTTATTTTCTTTTTTAAAAGAAGTTCTATTCCTTCTCAAACTCTTCCACTCTTTTCTACTCCTAGTGAAATTCTTCTTTCCTACCTTCATATGGATCTCTCATCTATATATATGATCATATATTCCACTAATGACTTATTCTCTCTCAAAGTTCCCTCTTGCCGCCCATACCTTGTTTCTTTTCTAATGGATTCTAAATCTTTTCTACAACACCTCGGGAATATTCAATTCACTGAGGAAGAGCAATCCACTATTTTTCAAACAAATCTTCCCTGGGACTCTACTGATGCTGATTCACATACAACTTTGCTAGGGAACTTGATCACTTCGAAAGACATTGATGATCAAATTATCATTAAAGCATTCACCGGTATTTGGACCCCGGCTAAATTATCTTCTATGCGTGCATTGCGACCACGGTTGTTCCTAATCTGCTTCAAGGATGAAAAGATTAAAGAGGATATTCTGTCTAGGGGGCCATGGACCTATAAGGATGAGTGGCTCTCCCTAACTCAATATGATCCTGCTCTCAGCCTTGATGATCACTCCTTTATGATAATGAATGTGTGCGTACGAATTTATAATATTCCACCTATCCTCCTTGCCTCGGAGGAATCCGCTAACAATACTGGTGAGTCTCTCGGAGCTTTCATTGGAACTGTTACAAAGATTGACACGCGGAAAATGGATCTCAATATGGTTGACTATCTTCGGGTAGGAGTATCTCTAGATGCCTCTAAACCAGTCCAACGTTGTGTTGCTATTGGTGGGGGGTCTTCTACCCGGTTTTGTCCTCTGCAATATGAACGCCTTCCCACTCTCTGCCACTGTTGTGGTCGTGTTGGCCACTCTCTTGATTTTTGCACTATCCCAGCTGAACAGAGGCCTGAACAACTTCAATATGGTGACTGGCTCCGCTATCTCCCTAAGAAGAAGATTTCTCAACCTCTGCAGAGAGGACGTATCCGTTACATTACTCAAAACTCTCAAGCATCTCCTTCCACGGGTTCTAATGATAAAGGCAAGGCTCCGGTGACAGATCTGTCCGCCCAGGAGAATGCCCCTCCAACTGAGTCTTTGCCTGTCTTCTCACAGGGCCCTCGCACTCTTCCAACTGTCCCAAGCAAACTATCTGCTCGGCGTGGCCCCTCCCAGCCCCTGCAAACGGTTTTTCCGGAGTTAGAACCCAATATTACTACTCGGTCTAAGATTCCTGATGGTGATGCTGATAATAGCCTGTCGACGCCAGAACTCCAAGATCTGGAGCTTGATCTTGCCAATGATGCTGCTTTCCAGGAAGCTGCTGACTGGATTGAACATGCGCCACCAATGAAGAAAACTGCTCGTGCTGTTGTTACTAGGGGATCTAAAAGAACTCCGCCATCTGATGAGGGCTCTCGACCTAAACGCCCTCGGCCACCTCCTAAAGGTTCTGCAGAAAAAGCTGGGATGAGCAGCGCACACAACTCTCCGGCGGAGGTTGACAGTGGTCAACCCCGCCGAGCCAAATGATCGATCTTTTTTTGAACTGTCATGGCTTTTATACCATGGCAGTTCTGCCTTTAGTTTTTTTCTTTCTTTTTCTCGTTGTTTTTAGTGTTTTGTGTTTATTAGGACGGTGTTTTTCTTTTGGTTTTTTTTAGGTGTGTTTTAAGGTTTAATAATATTTCTTTTTCTTTGTTCTTTTACTTTGGTTCTTTCTCTTACTCTCCTTTTTTCTTTTCCTTTTTCTTTCGTACATATGTCTTTCTACGTTTACATATACCACCCTTTGCAAGGGATCTTTCCAACGTCTTTTTTGACGTATATTTTCCTACGGAGAGGATTTACTTTCCTCCTCTACTTCATGTCACTTTACATTCTTGGCTAGCTGGGATGAGCAGCTTTAACAACTCTCCGGCGGTGGTTGACGATGATCAACCCCGCCGAGCGAAATGAAAATCTTATGTTGGAACTGTCAGGGCCTTGGCAACGCCCAGGCAGTTCTTGCGTTACAACGCGCTGTCTCTAAGCATGATGTTGACTGTCTCTTTATTTGCGAGACTAGATTAAACAAACTAAACATGGATCGTATTAAGCTCAAAATTGGTATGCATAGTTGTCTCGCCATTGATCCCAGGCCTTCATGTACAGGACTTGCCATCCTCTGGAAGAACAATTCTTCTGTTGATCTTCTCTCATATTCAGATCGTCATATTGATGTTCTTGTTACATTTGAACAAATTCAATTCCACTTTACTGGTATACACGGTTTTCCTGAAACTGCAAACAAATACAAGACTTGGCAATTAATAGATTCCCTGAATGTAGCCGATTCTCTTCCTTGGCTTTTAGGGGGGGATTTTAATGAAATTCTTTATGACAATGAGAAACAAGGTGGTTCTCGCCGTGCTCGTTCGCAAATTAACAATTTTCAAGAGTGCCTTGATAATAATGATCTTTTCGACTGTAAACCAAAGTCTGGATGGTTCACTTGGACCCGATCGGGTTGCAACTCGGTCACCATTATGGAGAGACTAGATAGATTTCTTGGCAATTCCGCCTGGTTCAATACTTTCCCTAGTTGCCAAGCCATCTCTTTCTTCCAGGCTCGCTCTGACCACTGTCCTATTTTAATGGATACTAGGCCTGTTTTGGGTCCCCCAGTTGTGCGGACCAGCACTTTGTTCCGCTATGAGAACTGCTGGGCTGATAATCCTGAGGTTCTTTTACGTATTAAAGAGCTATGGTCTACTCCATTTCGATCGACTCTAAGTAAATTGCATGACATTCGGCATTTCCTTGCTACTTGGCAATCTAACAAACGTTTGAAGTCCAATAAGCGTATCTCCCAATTGACTGATTTCAATAACCTCTGCCTCGCGCGCCATCTTTCCGACTCTGAAGTCAATGGCCTTCTCTCAGCTAAACGCGAGCTCGACAGCTTAATGAATGCGAAGGAAATCTACTGGGCTCAACGCGCTCGAACTCTCTGGCTAGAACATGGTGATAAAAACACCTCCTTCTTTCATGCCAGAGCGACTAGCCGTCGGAGGTAAAACCAGATTGTTGGTCTTTTCGATGATCAGAATACTTGGCACACTAATTCAAATGACATTATGACTACCGCTGTTACATATTTTTAAACTCTTTTTTCGTCGTCCTCTCCTATTATAGATCCATCAATTTTGAACAATATTCCCACAGTTGTTACTGATTCTATGAATAATGAACTTAATAAGGATTTCACTTCTGATGAAATTCATACTGCTTTTCGTGATATCAATCCGAGGAAGGCCCCGGGGGTTAACGGTTTCCCAAGCAGTTTCTTCCGGAAGCACTGGGATATCCTAGGCCATGAATTTACATCTCTATGCCTCGGGCTCCTTCGAGGGTCCATTAATATGGAGGACGTCAATCGTACCATTATTGTGCTTATCCCTAAAATTGATGAACCTACTACAATGCGTCATCTTCGACCTATTAGTCTCTGTACAGTTATTTATAAAACTGTCTCGAAAGTTCTTGTTAATCGGCTAAAATCTATCATACCTATTTGCATTAGTGGCAACCAAGCTGCTTTTGTTCACGGCAGGAATATTACGGATAATATTCTTATAGCTCATGAACTTATCCATACCCTTAATACTGATGCTACATCCCTTGCGAAAGGGGCTAGTTTAAAGCTAGATATGGAAAAGGCATTCGACCGTGTTGAATGGACTTTTTTAGAACATGTCATGATTCGTCTAGGCTTTAACTCCAATTGGGTGTCCCTTATTATGAGGTGTGTATCCTCAGTCACCTTTCAAGTTCGTGTGAATGATTCTCTTTCTCGGCCTTTTAAGCCCTTTAGAGGTTTACGGCAAGGGGACCCTCTCTCCCCCTTCTTGTTTCTTTTTTGTACACAGGGTCTTTCGGCCTTACTTAATGCTGCACAATCCTCTGGCGTCCTCCCGGGGCTTTGCGCTAGCAGAAATGGACCACGTGTCAATCATCTTCTTTTTGCCGATGACTGTGTTGTTTTTATCCGAACCAAAATGGCAGAAGTGCAGCGCCTTCGGGATGTTCTGCACACTTATGCCAATTCGTCTGGGCAAGCAGTGAACTTTGAGAAATCTACTATTTTCTATTCTCGGAAAACCCCTTTGTCACTTCGAACCGCCATCAATGACATACTACATGTCAGGGAGGTGAATGATCCTGGGCTTTACTTGGGAGTCCCTCTTCTCATTGGGAAAAATAAAACTGCCGCTCTGGGCTTCACCAGAGATAAAATGACTGCCAGAATGAACAACTGGGACAAACATCTCCTCTCTTTTAGTGGGAGAGAAGTCTTCATCAAATCTGTTCTTCAATCTATGCCTCAATATGTGATGTCTTGCTACCTTCTGCCACTCAATATAATTGATGACATGACTACTTCTATACGCCGCTATTGGTGGTCTGGGAAAGCTGGCAAAAAAGGTTGGCACATGCTTCCCTGGGATACTGTCTGTCTTCCGAAAGCGGCTGGGGGAGTCGGCTTTCGTGACTTACACCATTATAATATTGCTTTACTTGGTAAGCAGATTTGGCGCCTTGTGTGTTCTCCTGGGAGTCTTCTTAGTCAAATTTACAAGTGCAAGTATTACTCGGCTAGTTCTTTATTAGACTCTGTTTCTTCACGGAGTTCCTCCTTTGCTTGGAAAGGGCTCAGTGTTGCTATTTCTAAACTTCGTGCTGGATTTTTTCTACGTCCAGGCATGAATAGTACTATCCAGATCCACCTTGACAACTGGGGTGGCTCTCAGCCGTTGCGCCTTTATGGTGATTATGAGATCAATGATGAAGTGCCTTTGCGCGCCGGCGCTTTTATGCTACCTAACCTACCTCGCTGGGATGTGTCCAAAGTTCGGAATTACTTTACATATGAGGATGCTAATACTATCCTTAATGTTCCGATTATTAATGATACACAAGACACCACCCTCTGGGGTAACCATGACTCTGGTATCTATTCTGTACGTTCGGGCTATCAATTTTTGACGCTTCAGCCAGGTCCAGTTAATAGGCCCTCTAAACTTTGGAAAGTCCTTTCTAAATTACCCACTCTTCCCAAGGTACGTTCTTTTGCTTGGCGTTTGTGTCACGATGCACTTCCCTCTGGTCACAAAATCCTTCAGGCCAATCTAGGTCCGGGGATTTGTTCTTTATGCAATTTGGCCATCGAAACTACCATCCATGCTATACGGACTGCCCTTGCACTAGAGAAGCATTTCAGTTGACAGGGCTCCCATTTCGACTTCTTTCTCCTATTTATACCTCCCCTTATCAATGGCTTTCTGCGGCAGCTGGCTTTCTTTCTCTTCAGCAATTTTCTTTACTTCTTACGATCTTATGGAATCTTTGGAACCGTCGCAATGACTTTGTCCATAATAACCATCTTCAACCGGTGTGGTTAACGGTTTCTAATGCTCTAAGTCTTTTACATGATTACACTTCAGCTAACAGTACCTCCCGCCTACATTCTCGGCTAGCTGAGCCCACTCTTGCTCTTGCTAGATGGACGAAGCCAGACCCTGGTTACGTCAAGATTAACACGGATGGTGCGTTCGACCCCGTGTTAAAAGGAGCAGCAGTTGGTGTCATTGTTAGGGACTCCTCTGGCATTGTCCTTGGTGGTTGTTCTTTGCCTCTCCTCTGTTCGGATCCTGCCTCTGCTGAAGCTCTTGCCCTTTTGGAAGGTCTGAAGCTTGCCTTTTCCAATGGCTGGACCCGTGTTGTCTTCGAGACCGACTCTGCTTCCATTGCTAACAAGGTCAACGACCCCCTTTACCAGGATCGTTCCTCGGTGCAACCTTTGGTGTCTCGTATTCGCTCAACTCTTGGTACTTTCCCTGATTGTAAGATTTGTTATGTACCTAGAGAGGCTAATGTTGTAGCCCACGTGTTAGCTACTAAGGCTTTGCGTTCCTTTTCTTCTTGTTTTTTCTCCAATGACTTTCCCGATTTTATTCGGGCTTCTGTAAATTCGGAGAGGTTTTCCTCCCCTTCTCAATAAGATCTTGGGTACTCTTTTCCCCATAGGGGCCTTCATGCCCTCAGGCGGTAGGCTATAGGGGTTTTTTAATGAGGCCCTTTCTCAAAAAAAATTCGAACGAAATCTCAATAAAGCCCATTTCGACATGCACATTTTAATCGCATCAAAACGACAACCAAATTTTATTAAAATAAAATTTTATGATTTCAAATATTTAATTATTAGCTTTTGAACAAAATTATACAGATTAATCTGAAATTTTTAGAATTTTACTCGGTTAAAATTAGAACGGAATCTCTATAAAGCCCATTTAGACATGCAGGTTTTAATCCCAACAAAACGACAACCAAATGTTATTAAATCAAATTTTATGAGTTTAAATATTTAATTATGGACTTTTGAACAAAATTATACAGATTAATCTCAAATTTTAAGGTTTTTACTCGGTTAAAATTCGAACGGATTCTCTATAGAGCACATTTAGACATACTAGTATTAATCGCATCAAAACGACAACAAAATGTTATTAAATTAAATTTTATGAGTTCAAATAATTAATTATAGGCTTCTAGAAAAAATTATATAGATTAATCTCAAATTTTCAGCTTTTTACTCGGTTAAAATTCGAACGGAATCTCTATAAAGCCCATTTCGACATGCACGTTTTAATCGCATCAAAACGACAACCAAATTTTATTAAATTAAATTTTATGAGTTCAAATAGTTAATTATAGGCTTTTGTAAAAAATTATACAGATTAATCTCAAATTTTAAGGTTTTTACTCGGTTAAAATTCGAACGGATTCTCTATAGAGCACATTTAGACATGCTCGTATTAATCGCACCAAAACGACAACCACATGTTATTAAATTAAATTGTTTGAGTTCAAATAGTTAATTATAGGCTTCTGAAAAAAATTATATAGATTAATCTCAAATTTTCAAACTTTTACTCGGATAAAATTCGAACGGAATCTCTATAAAGCCCATTTCGACATGCACGTTTTAATCGCATCAAAACGACAGCCAAATTTTATGATTTAAAATATTTAATTATTAGCTTTTGAACAAAATTATACAGATTAATCTGAAATTTTCAGAATTTTACTCGGTTAAAATTAGAATGGAATCTCTATAAAGCCCATTTAGACATGCACGTTTTAATCCCAACAAAACAAAAATAAAATGTTATTAAATCAAATTTTATGTGTTTAAATATTTAATTATGGGCTTTTGAACAAAATTATATAGATTAATCTCAAATTTTAAGGTTTTTACTCGGTTAAAATTCGAACGGATTCTCTATAGAGCACAGTTAGACATGTTCGTATTAATCGCATCAAAACGACAACCAAATGTTATTAAATTAAATTTTATGCGTTCAAATAGTTAATTATAGGCTTTTGAACAAAATTATACAGATTAATCTCAAATTTTCAGCTTTTTACTCGATTAAAATTCGAACGGAATCTCTATAAAGCCCATTTGGACATTCACGTTTTAATCGCATCAAAATGACAACCAAATTTTATTAAAATCAAATTTTATGAGTTCAAATATTTAATTGTTAGCTTTTGAACTAAATTATATAGATTAATCAGAAATATTCAAAATTTTACTCGGTTAAAATTAGAACAGAATATCTATAAAGCCCATTTAGACATGCACGTTTTAATCCCAACAAAACGACAACCAAATGTTATTAAATCAAATTTTATGAGTTTAAATATTTAATTATAGGCTTTTGAACAAAATTATATAGATTAATCTCAAATTTTAAGGTTTTTACTCTGTTAGAACTCAAACGAATTCTGTATAGAGCACATTTAGACATGCTCGTATTATTCGCATCAAAACGACAATCAAATGTTATTAAATTAAATTTTATGAGTTCAAATAGTTAATTATAGGCTTCTGAAAAAAATTATACAGATTAATCTCAAATTTTTAGCTTTTTACTCGGTTAAAATTCGAACGGAATCTCTATAAAGCCCATTTCGACAAGCACGTTTTAATCGTATCAAAATGACAACCAAATTTTATGATTTAAAATATTTAATTATTAGCTTTTGAACAAAATTATACAGATTAATCTGAAATTTTCAGAATTTTACTTAGTTAAAATTAGAATGGAATCTCTATAAAGCCCATTTAGACATGCACGTTTTAATCCCAACAAAACGACAACCAAATGTTAGTAAATCAAATTTTATGAGTTTAAATATTTAATTACGGGCTTTTGAACAAAATTATACAGATTAATCTCAAATTTTAAGGTTTTTACTCGGTTAAAATTCGAACGGATTCTCTATAGAGCATATTTAGACATGTTCGTATTAATCGCATCAAAACGACAACTAAATGTTATTAAATTAAATTTTATGAGGTCAAATAGTTAATTATAGGCTTTTGAACAAAATTATACAGATTAATCTCAAATTTTCAGCTTTTTATTCGGTTAAAATTCGAACAGAATCTCTATAAAGCCCATTTAGACATGCGCGTTTTAATCGCATCAAAACGACAAACAAAAGTAATTAAATTAAATTTTATGAGTTCAAATAGTTAATTATAAGATTCTAAAAAAATTATACAGATTAATCTCAAATTTTTAACTTTTTACTCGGTTAAAATTCGAACGGAATCTCTATAAAGCCCATTTAGATATGCACGTTTTAATCGCATCAAAATGGCAACCAAATTTTATTAAAATCAAATTTTATGATTTCAAATATTTAATTATTAGCTTTTGAATAAAATTATACAGATTAATCTGAAATTTTCAGAATTTTACTCAGTTAAAATTCGAACGGATTCTCTATAGAGCATATTTAGACATGCTCGTATTAATCGCATCAAAACGACAACCAAATGTTATTAAATTAAATTTTATGAGTTCAAATAGTTAATTATAGGCTTTTGAACAAAATTATACAGAGTAATCTCAAATTTTCAACTTTTTACTCGGTTAAAATTCGAACGGAATCTCTACAAAGCACATTTAGACATGTTGTAACATCTTTTTTTTGAGGTTATTAGTTTAGGCTTAGTTAGGAGAATTCGATTCGGGTCGAATCGGGTCCTCCGGTTTATTATTCTAGGGAAAATAAATTAAGGATATTTTTAATTAAGAAAAATAATAATTTTGGAATGTGGTTTGAAAAATTGAAAATGTGTTTCAAGATTTAAAAGAAAATAATTTGGATTTTATACTGATTTTTAATTATGCTTAATTATGCATAAGTGACCAATTTGTAATTTTTGGGAAAATTGGAGGACTTATTTTGAGATTTTCGGAAATTATGTTATTTTAGTGACTAAATTGAAAAGAAAGCTAAACTTAGAATCCTTAGAGGGCCATAAACTCATTTCTAATTTTTAATAATGATTTATTCACCAAAATGTATTTTAATTATTTTAATTAGAGATTTTTAATCATTTTCTCTCAAAACTACTTTTTCCTCATTTTCTCTCATCTTTTTCTCTCATTTTCTCTCCACATTCTCTCATCTTTTCTCTTCAATTCCTTGTTGATTTTTGCATCTTTTTCCATAAATATTATATCATTTTCATCATCTTTCCATTCTTTACAAAACCTAAGCATCAATTTTATCAAATCAACATCAAATTGCAAGGAAACAAGAAAAGGAAATTACATCTTTTGGGTGAATAGATCTTGAAGGTAATTTTCTGGATTTTTATTCTTTTCTAAGGTTGTTTATTGAAATTCCCAAGTATTAGCTTGCTAATATTTTAATAAAAACTTGATTCTATGTTTTTAATGTTAGATCTACTGATTTTGTGAAGGTTTTTGAGAAATCTTTTTGGATCTCATTCAATGCTGGAATTAGATGGATTCAATTATGTTTTTATGTTAATTAAATGATTAATTGAGTCTTGATTTGATAGCATATTAATTTAATCCCGGAATAATGCAATCGGTGTTTTAGATGCTTTTCGGTTGTTTTATGGGCTGTTTTAGATGCTTTAATGTTGCTGGAGATATAAGGATGGTTTGGATGTGTTTTTGGATCATAATTGAAGTGGATTAGATGTTAGATTCATTAGGTTTTGGGCTGATATTGTTCGGTTGCGTTTCGGCTTAGTTTATGTCTTTTCGGCTAAGTTCTCGGTAGTTTAACGGTGATCGGTTATGGCTGTTGGTTTGAGCATGTTATGATGTGAGAATGCTCTGTTTTTAATGTTGTAGAAGAGGTATAAGAAGCTTGAGTGCTGGTGCGTTGGTGCGATCATCGGATAACGGCAAAAGCTCTTTTCGCTTGTTGGTGAGTGATTACAGATTTAAAGCGATCCGCGTTTGGTACGATTCAGTTTTTGGGACAATGGAAGAGTGTGAAAACCTTCCATAGTTCAAGAGTAAGTAAAGTAAATGTTTTTGATAAACCGATATGAGTTTCGGCTACATTTGATAAAGGCATTATGTTGGTAATGCAATGAGATTTATGGAAATGCATGAGCATGTTTTGAAATGGTGCATACATGAGAATTACTTGCTGAAATGCATAGCTTATTTAGCATCCATGATTATGAAAAATTATGAGAAATGATTTGGGATACAATATGGTTATTTGCCTTATACATGATGGTGCCTTTGGGCATGGCTTTTGGTTCATTTGTTGAACATATTATGCATGCATTATGAGCAGCAAGTTATATGATTTGGAATACAATATGGTTAATTGCCTTATACATGATGGTGCCTTTGGGCATGGCTTTTGGTTCATTTGTTGAACATATTATGCATGCATTATGAGCAGCAAGTTATCATGCACATTTGATTATGATATTGGCTTAGTGACACTAACTTTAGATTCGAATACGAATGAAATGTCATTAAGATTGTCTTAAGTGCACTATAAACAAAAATTAAGAATACAGAATATTGCCTACACGCAACAAGGGTGACTTTGTGTCTAATCGTGCGTGGTAGAGCCGCCTACACGTAAACAAGGGTGACTTTGTGTCCAACCATGCGTGGTAGAGCCGCCTACACGTAACAAGGGTGACTATGTGTCCAATCGTACGTGGTAGTGCTAATGGTGACTTCATGTCATGTCAATGGTGACTTCGTGTCATGACGGGACTATGGTCTCTAACAATGGATCCGTGTATTCGGTGAACTCAAGGTTCACAGTAAAGTGGTCACTAGAATGCCAATATACATACATGAATTTGAGAAGAAGATTGTGCATCATTTATAAATTGTTTTGACAAGGTTATGTAAACTCAAGGATGCATATGGTTTAAAGATTATGAGCATGAGATGTTAGCATGCATGTTTTGACAATATATTGCAAATTATGGTTTCATCATGGTTTTAAATTGATGCATTGATGATTTGTGTAGAGCTTCCTCACTAAGCAAGTTTGCTTAAGCTCTCTTTTCATCCTTGTAGAAAAAATAAAGACACTTGGGGCTTCGTTCGAGGCAAGGAAACCAAGAGGAAGAATCACTTTGAATTTGGTGTGTTTTTGGCAAACAAATTGGGCAAGGCAATGTGTAACCCAACCTATGTAAGGAGTGTGTACTTAGGTTTGGTTTATGTTGTAATCAGACCATTATTGTTTGATTGTTAATTGTTGAACTTTGGAATTGTTTGGATTGTTTGGATTGTTGTAATAACCCAACCGATGTTATTTTGAGCTGAAATTTTGCATGTAAGTATAAAGTTAATTTAATTTCAAGATGGTAATCCTAATTTGGATGAAGTCCTTGTATTTTGGAAGATTTACATTTTGGTCCCTAAATTAGAAAAACATGCAATTGATGATGATAGAATGATCCGTTTAAGTTGAAATTTGCTATGATGAACTCTTGTATGTTTAATTGAACATTGATGGAAAGAATTTCTACTTTACTAATGGAATTTAGAAGTTTTATATTTTAGTCCTTAATTTATGTTAGTGTTTAATCGGATATTTGTTTTTAGTTAATGTGTTACCGATAATGCTTTGTATGAGACCTTGTCACATAGGAATAAGATTGTGCATCTAGGTAAGATAAAATAAAAAAATATAACGGATTTTAGGGTTGTTTATTGAATCGAGCCTTCGCGGGTTTGGTTTGATATTCCCCGTATAACCTATTAGTGTCGATTCTGTCTAGGCCGAGCTAAAGAGGTTACTTTTGGTGGTATCAGATCCAGGTTTGAAAAGTGTGTTGTAAGGTTTGTAAAATGTGTTGTTTATTTGTAAAGTGTGTAGTTGGTTGGTTAAAGCATGTATAGGATTGCTAAGTTATGTGCTTAAATGTGCGATTGATCATGATATGTGTGATTGAGCATGATATATTGTTGGAGTGTGAAAATCTATTCGTGATGATTGTACTTTGCGTAGTGATGATTAAACTGGGGGTTATCGATTACACATTGCCAATGCCAACATATTTTCAGATGCTCTCAATTTTCCCTTGGATCTTGCCCGAATGTAAGTTTGTTTTATTTGAACATTATGTTTTAAACTGCATGTTTAAAGTTTTTGAATATATTTCTGAGACGTAAGTCACTAGATACTGTTGGTATGAAACGACTTTTAGGGAAGAGTAAATTCTTCCTCCTCTGTAAGTGTGCCATTGGTTAGGCTGGAAGGTTAGTTTGTGGTATTGCACCGTTCTTTCGGGTGTGTTTTAGTCTGCTGAAACTGGTACGGCTGTTGCTAATCTAACTTGGGAGTTGTCAATATGATGGTAGTTGAAGTTGTTGGAATTGAGGATGTTATTTGTGAGTGTGAACAATAATCATGTTTAGATTAAGAGCACATATATGTATATATTTATAGATAATGTAGGACATGCATGCATTCTTGAGCATGACATTAGAAATTGCATTTACATGCATATGCACTTGCATAGGCATTTATGAGGGCATACAGGAAATCATGCATACATTTGTTCACACTTGCGAGTAGCTCCTTGAGGGTGTAAGTGTAGTATGGTTGGTTCTTTTAAGGTGAAGGTATGAAAAAAAGAAAAAAAAAGAATAGGTTGAAAGAACTTTCTTGTAGTGTTAAGCTGAATGTGTAGTGGGCAAGCTACCCTTTTTGGTTAGGGAATAGTCTTGGATGAACAATGAGTGGTTGGTCTCAGAGTTATGAATGTTTGGTTTGTGTTGGTCATTACTAAAGGAAGGGCTGAGTTTTGCGGATTCTTTCCAGTTAAGATCTGGAGGTTGTAACAAGGTTGCAGCATGTTTTGTAGAGTAAGACGGGTTGGTGTTTTTCTGAGTGGTGTGAAATTATTTTGTGGAAATTACATAAAATTCTTTGTAGTGTGGTTAGTGTGCAGTTAGATCGGGGTTGTGACCAATCTGGTATGGTCAGGATGAAAGAAAAATATGAGATACATATTGGTATAAGAGTTGTGAAATCGGGGGTTTGAATCATAGATTATTGTGACCTTGAGAGGTTTGGTTGTACTATAAAGGAGGAAAGTGTACACGTTGTGTTTACAGGATGTTAAGTTGGATATACTTCGGGTAAAGTTAGTTTTTGATGATGTCTGGAGTGGTCTAATGTGGATCGCTGGACAATTTATGGTTTGTATCGATTGTTCAGTCTTATGGGTTTGCTTTTATCGAAAAGTGTTTTGAGGTTACAGGATGTTTCATCATTATGATTACCGCTTTGGCAAGGTTAATAAGAGATGTTGGAGCTGGTGGAAGAATAGTTCTACAAGCTTGGTTTTTGTTGTGGTATAGTTAAGGTAAAAGTTGGTTTATCGATGAGTTGATAATGGGAAAAAGTTTTGGGTTAAGTTTCAAGGCACTTAATGATGTGTAGATTTTAAATTTTGAACCTTGGTGGAGTTGGTTATGGTGGCTAAACCTCAAGTTGGAGATATTATCGTTATAATGAGTATAGTGTTGGGTTAGATACAAAGTGGGTAAGTTCTTGTGTGATATGTTTTGTAGAATGTTAGCAACCGGGGATGACTTGGCTTACATAAGGATGCTTGCAATGAGAGTTTGTTATGTGGGGTAATCCAGGGTTGTTGTGGAGTTACAGGGGAAGATGTTCGGTTAACCTATAGGGAGACCTAGTTATATGGTGGATCTATAAGCGAAATTCAATCTTGGTAAAGTTGATCGAGGACAAGTCGTGGCAAAGTGTTTGTTGAGGTTCTAGTGAAGGATATGTTCTTGGCAAGGTTTAGTTTGGTGTTGAGAATCTTTTTGTGTTATGTTAACTGCATGGTTGTTACGGAAAGTTTCGAGATGGAATGGTATCTTGAGCAAGGCTTATGGTAATCTTTTTCCATGGGTTTGGTGGTAAGTGTTGTGGTAGGAGTTGGGAAAAACATGTGTTTTCGACTAAGCTAGTTTGGATTATGTTTGAATCATATGTAAATGTTTATCTTGCTGATAGGGTAAGAATGAGTATCAATTTTCTTTGGGTTATCATTAGTAGTAAGGGTGCCCAGGGTTGTAGTCGGGAAGAATCATCATAAGTTTGGTAGTAAGTTCTATCGATGGTATGGAGTTTTCTTATGAGGTTTGTTGGATCAATCGTTTGTTGGAGAACGGTTTCTTGGGTTCCTAAGTCCCATTGGTAAGATGTGTGAGTGGTGTATCTATAACATGATAAGATTTGAAAGTTTTTAGGACCGACATAGGTTGTTGTTTGGATGTTGGGTTTTATCATTCATAGGTAAATGGATGATATGTTGTGACGTTGTGATATGGTTAATATGATTCATAATGAAGTTGTTGGTGGTGGTGGAGCTTGCTTAAGACAATATTGACAGTTTTGTGCAAAGTTAGTCTGAAATTTGTTGTGTGCAGTGGAGGTTGGTGAAAGGCTTAGTTGGTTACCTGGTATGTGGGAGGATGTCAATTAAGGTTAGTTCGATGGTGATGGTATGAAAACCGTTGCGGTTATCAAGAGTTGGTTATCAACCTTATGGGGTTTTCTTTTGAGTTATGTTTTCTATAGAGGTTGAGATGGTATGGTGGTTTGTGCATTGTTGCTTTGGTGTGGGAAAAAAATTTGTTGGTTGTCCAAAGAGGGTAAGTGTGGGTTTTCTGTTGTATACCATCTGGGGAAAGCTAAGGTGATGGCTGAATCTTTGAGCCGTAAGACGACGGTTGAGTTGAGAGTGATGTTTGCTAAGTTGAGTATTTCAAAGGAAGGTGGTTGAGTGGTGGAGTTGTAAGTAAAGCCTATCTTAGTTGAGATGATAAGGTGAAACAGTTAGAGGATGAGACGTTGGTATCTTTTGTGGAGGATATGGCTAAGGATAGACCGAACGAGTATCGTTTTGATGAGGATGAGATGTTGTAGTTTAGGGGTCAAATTGTGGTACCGGATGAGGTTGAGTTGAGGTAAGCTATTTTAGCGGAAGCACATACTAGTCCGTTTGCTATGCATCCGAGTGGAGTGAAGATGTTTAGGGATCTTAAAAGTGTGTGCTTTTGGGATTGGTTTAAAGGAAGATATGACGGAGTCCAAGAAGGATTCTATATGGGTTATTGTTGGTAGGTTTTCAAAGTGTGCACATTTTTTTGCCGTGCATACAACGTGTTCTATGGATAAGATGGTAGAGTTGTATGTTTCTGAGATGGTGAAGTCGAATAGTATGCTTAAGTTGATCATATCGGATAGAGGTCCGCGGTTTACATCTACGTTTTGGAGGAGTTTGTAGGTTACTTTGGGTACGAGGCTTAGCTTTAGTACAGCTTATCATCCACAAACGAATGGACAGTCTGAGTGTGTTATTCAGACTTTGGAAGATATGTTGAGGGGTTGTGTCATCGAGTTTCAAAGTTCTTGGGAGAAACAGTTATCTTTAGTGGAGTCTGTATATAACAGTAGCTCCAAGCGAGTATACAAATGGCACCGTTTGAGGCTTTTTACGGGCATAGGTGTTGTACACCTTTGTGTTGGAAGGAAGTTGGACAGAAGTATGTTTCTTTGCCTCAAGTTTTAAAGATACGGATGGGAAGGTTAAGTTGATATGTGCCAAACTTAAGGAAGCTTCGGATAGGCAGAAGTCCTATGCCGATTTAAAGCGTAGAGAGATAGAGTATACTGTTGGGGACAAGTGTTTCTTAAGGTTTCTCCGTGGAAGAAGATGGTATGGTTTGGACGTAAGAGTAAGTTGGGTCATCGTTTTATTGGACCATATAAGGTGTTGGAGCGTATTGGTCCTGTTGCTTATAGGTTGAGATTGCCAGAGGAGTTGAGTAAGATGCATGATATTTTTCATGTATCAATGCTTCGTAGATATAGATCGGATCCTTCTCATGTTGTTCCGGTTGAGGAGATTGAGTTAAGAGAGGATATGAGTTATGAGGAAGAACCGGTGAGGATTTTGGATGTGGATACAAAGGTTCTTCGAGGAAAGACCATAGATTTGGTTAAAGTTCTTTGGAAACACCGAGGTGTGGAAGAAGCAACTTAGGAGACAAGGAAAAGCATGGAGGAGTAGTTTCCTCACTTGTTTACTTCAAGTAAATTTCGAGGACGAAATTTTCTTAAGAGGGAGAGAGTTGTAACATCCCTTTTTTGGGGTTATTAGTTTAGGCTTAGTTAGGAGAATTCGATTCGGGTCGAATCGGGTTCTCCGGTTTATTATTCTGGGGAAAATAATATAAGGATATTTTTAATTAAGAAAAATAATAATTTTGGAATGTGGTTTGAAATATTGAAAATGTGTTTCAAGATTTAAAAGAAAATAATTTGGATTTTATAATGATTTTTAATTATTCTTAATTATGCATAAGTGACCAATTTGTAATTTTTGGAAAAATTGGAGGACTTATTTTGAGATTTTCGAAAATTATGTTATTTTAGTGACTAAATTGAAAATCAAGCTAAACTTAGAATCCTTAGAGGGACATAAACCCATTTCTAATTTTTAATAATGATTTATTCACTAAAATGTATTTTAATTATTTTAATTATAGATTTTTAATCATTTTCTCTCGAAACTACCTTTTCGTCATTTTCTCTCATCTTTTTCTCTCATTTTCTCTCCACTTTCTCTCATCTTTTCTCTTCAATTCCTTGCTGATTTTTGTATCTTTTTCCATAAAGATTACATCATTTTCATCATCTTTCCATTCTTTACAAAACCTAAGCATCAATTTTATCAAATCAACATCAAATTGCAAGGAATCAAGAAGAGGAAATTACATCTTTTTGGTGAATAGATCTTGAAAGTAATTTTCTGGATTTTTATTCTTTTCTAAGGTTCTCTATTGAAATTCCCAAGTATTAGCTTGCTAACCTTTTAATAAAAACTTGATTCTATGTTTTTAATGTTGGATCTAGTGATTTTGTGAATGTTTTTGTGAAATCTTTTTGGATCTCATTCAATGCTGGAATTAGATGGATTCAATTATGTTTTTATGTTAATTAAATGATTAATTGAGTCTTGATTTTATAGCACATTAATTTAATCCCGGAATAATGCAATCGGTGTTTTAGATGCTTTTCGGTTGTTTTATGGGCTGTTTTAGATGCTTTAATGTTGCTGGAGATATAAGGATGGTTTGGATGTGTTTTTGGATCATAATTGAAGTGGATTAGATGTTAGATTCATTAGGTTTTGGGCTGATATTGTTCAGATGCGTTTCGGCTTAGTTTACGGTCTTTTCGGCTAAGTTCTCGGTAATTTAACGGTGATCGATTATGGCTGTTGGTTTGAGCATGTTATGATGTGAGAATGCTCTATTTTTAATGTTTTAGAAGAGGTACAAGAAGAAGCTTGAGTGCTGGTACGTTGGTGCGATTATCGGATAGCGGAAAAAGCTCTTTTCGCTTGTTGGTGAGTGATTACGGATTTAAAGCGATCCGCGTTTGGTACGGTTCTGTTCTGGGGACTATGGAAGAGTGTGAAAACCTTCCATAGTTCAAGAGTAAGTAAAGTAAATGTTTTTGATAAACCGATATGAGTTTCGACTACATTTGATAAAGGCATTATGTTGGTAATGCAATGAGATTTATGGAAATGCATGAGCATGTTTTAAAATGGTGCATATATGAGAATTACTTGCTGAAATGCAAAGCTTATTTAGCATCCATGATTATGATAAATTATGAGAAATGATTTGGGATACAATATGGTTATTTGCCTTATACATGATGGTGCCTTTGGGCATGGCTTTTGGTTCATTTGTTGAACATATTATGCATGCATTATGAGCAGCAAGTTATATGATTTGGAATACAATATGGTTAATTGCCTTATACATGATGGTGCCTTTGGGCATGGCTTTTGGTTCATTTGTTGAACATTTTATGCATGCATTATGAGCAGCAAGTTATCATGCACATTTGACTATGATATTGGCTTAGTGACACTAACTTTAGATTCGAATACGAATGACATGTCATTAGGATTGTCTTAAGTGCACTATAAACAAAAATTGAGAATACAGAATATTGCCTACACGCAACAAGGGTGACTTTGTGTCCAACCGTGCGTGGTAGAGCCGCCTACACGTAACAAGGGTGACTATGTGTCCAATCGTACGTGGTAGTGCTAATGGTGACTTCGTGTCATGTCAATGGTGACTTCGTGTCATGACGGGACTATGGTCTCTAACAATGGATCCGTGTATTCGGTGAACTCAAGGTTCACGTTAAAGTGGTCACTAGAATGCCAATATACATACATGAATTTGAGAAGAAGATTGTGCATCATTTATAAATTGTTTTGACAAGGTTATGTAAACTCAAGGATGCATATGGTTTAAAGATTATGAGCATGAGATGTTAGCATGCATGTTTTGACAATATATTGCAAATTATGGTTTCATCATGATTTTAAATTGATGCGTTGATGATTTGTGTAGAGCTTCCTCACTAAGCAAGTTTGCTTAAGCTCTCTTTTCATCCTTGCAGAAAAAATAAAGGCACTTGGGGCTTCGTTCGAGGCAAAGAAACCAAGGGAAAGAATCACTTTGAATTTGGTATGTTTTTGGCAAACAAATTGGGCAAGGCAATGTGTAACCCAACGTATGTGAGGAGTGTGTACTTAGGTTTGGTTTATGTTGTAATAAGACCATTATTGTTTGATTGTTAATTGTTGAAATTTGGAATTGTTTGGATTGTTGAAGCATGTACTAGCATGATTAATATGTTGTTAATCATTTCCTAGGGAGCATGCCTATAGCTTGATTGATGTCCGTGTCGTTGTTGATTATGTGTCATATGTTACTAAATATGCCTAGGATTGATGCATTTAGTGGATCTAATTAATGGTTGAGTATTGAGTAATTGGTATGCACTTAGTGTAACGAAACTTTTGTTTCCAGACCCAAAAGTTTCGAAACCTTTAGGTGAAGGTTCCGAAACCTTTGTCAAATAGTTTCGAAACCTTCACAAGGTTTCGAAACCTTGTGGGCAGTTTCAATTCTGGATAGCTACTGGACGCGAAAAGTTTCGAAACCTTTGAGAAGGTTTCGAAACCTTTGATCACCAAGAATTGAAAGTTGCTAGAAATTATACTTTAGTCCCAGATATCTTCCTTTGTTCGATTAAGGTGCTTACCGATGTTATTTAGAGCTGAAATTTTGCATGCAAGTATAAAGTTAATTTAATTTCAAGATGGTAATCCTAATTTGGATGAAGTCCTTATATTTTGGAAGATTTACATTTTGGTCCCTAAATTAGAAGAACATGCAATTGATGATGATAGAATGATCCATTTAAGTTGAAATTTGCTATGAGGAACTCTTGTATGTTTAATTGAATATTGACGGAAAGAATTTCTACTTTAATAATGGAATTTATAAGTTTTATATTTTAGTCCTTAATTTATGTTAGTGTTTAATCGGATATTTGTTTTTAGTTAATGTGTTACCTATAATGCTTTGTATGAGACCTTGTCACGTAGGAATAAGATTGTGCATCTAGGTAAGATAAAATAAAAAAAAATATAACGTATTTTAGGGTTGTTTATCGAATCGAAACTTCGCGAATTTGGTTTGATATACCTCGTGTAACCCGTTAATGCCGGTTCCGTCTAGGCCGGGCTAAGGGGGTTACACATGCGCGTTTTAATCGCATCAAAATGACAAACAAAAGTTATTAAATTAAATTTTATGAGTTCAAATAGTTAATTATAGGATTCTGAAAAAATTATACAGATTAATCGCAAATTTTTAGCTTTTTACTCGGTTAAAATTTGAAAGGAATCTCTATAAAGCCCATTTAGACATGCATGTTTTAATCGCATCAAAACGACAACAAAATTTTATTAAAATCAAATTTTATGATTTCAAATATTTAATTATTAGCTTTTGAACAAAATTATACAGATTAATCTGAAATTTTCAGAATTTTACTCGGTTAAAATTCGAACGGAATCTCAATAAAGCCCATTTAGACATGTACGTTTTAATCGCATCAAAAAGACAACCAAATGTTATTAAATTAAATTTTATGAGTTCAAATAGTTAATTATTGGCTTGAGAACAAAATTATACAGACTTATCTCATATTTTCAGCTTTTTACTCGGTTAAAATTCGAACGGAATCTCTATAAAGCCCATTAAGACATGCGCGTCTTAATAGCATCAAAACGACAAACGAAAGTTATTAAATTAAATTTTATGATTTCAAATAGTTAATTATAGGATTCTGAAAAAAATTATACAGATTAATCTCAAATTTTTAGCTTTTTACTCAGTTAAAATTCGAACGGAATCTCTATAAACCCATTTAGACATGCACGTTTTAATCGCATTAAAAAGACAACCAAATTTTATTAAAATCAAATTTTATGATTTCAAATATTTAATTATTAGCTTTTGAACAAAATTATACAGATTAATCTGAAATTTTAAGAATTTTACTCAGTTAAAATTCGAACGGATTCTCTATAGAGCACATTTAGACATGCTCGTATTAATCACACCAAAACGACAAACAAATGTTATTGAATTAAATTTTATGAGTTCAAATAGTTAATTATAGGCTTTTGAACAAAATTATACAGATTAATCTCAAATTTTTAGCTTTTTACTCGGTTAAAATTCGAACGGAATCACTATAAAGCCCATTTAGAAATGCACGTTTTAATCGCATCAAAACGACAACCAAATTTTATTAAAATCAAATTTTATGATTTCAAATATTTAATTATTAGCTTTTGAACAAAATTATACAGATTAATCTCAAATTTTAAGGTTTTTACTCTGTTAAAATTCGAACGGATTCTCTATAAAGCATATTTAGACATGCTCGTATTAATCGCATCAAAACGACAACCAAATGTTATTGAATTAAATTTTATGAGTTCAAATAGTTAATTATATGCTTTTGAACAAAATTATACAGATTAATCTCAAATTTTCAGCTTTTTACCTGGTTAAAATTTGAACGGAATCTCTATAAACCCCTTTAGACATGCACGTTTTAATCGCATCAAAACGACAACCAAATTTTATTATTTCATATATTTAATTATTAGCTTTTGAACAAAATTATACAGATTAATCTGAAATATAAAACAATTAAAATTCAAAAAAAATATTAAATATTAATTAATTCTAAAATAAAAGATTATTAAACATTCTCAATCCTAACTACGATTAAATCAAAATCTTATTCGAATTGTGTTTATATTTTTATTTTAGAATAAGATTTTGATTTTATCGTAGTTAGGGTTAAGAGTGTTTAATAATCTTTTATTTTAGAATTAATTAATTTTTAATAAAAAATTGAATTTTAATTGTTTTATATTTTATATTAGAATAAAATTATATTCTATATATATTTTTTGAAAGATATATTCTATATATATATGTATTTGATAGTTTACATTCCATATCATTTAAAATTATATTTAATATATGTATCATCGTTAAATTTTTAACGGTCCAGTCATCAAGCTAGTTAAAAAATAAGCTATTTGTCAAAAAGATATAGGTTAAGGGCTAAATTTATCCCAAAAATAGAATAAGGGCCAAAACGACAAAAACTATAAACGTTGGGAGTTAAAATTATCTTTATGCCAATCAAATTTTATGAGTTTAAATATTTAATTATGGGCTTTTGAACAAAATTATACAGATTAATCTCAAATTTTAAGGTTTTTACATGGTTAAAATTCGAACGGATTCTCTATAGAGCACATTTAGACATGCTCGTATTAATCGTATCAAAACGACAACCAAATATTATTAAATTAAATTTTATGAGTTCAAATAGTTAATTATAGGATTTTGAACAAAATTATACAGATTAATCTCAAATTTTCAGCTTTTTACTCGGTTAAAATTAGAACAGAATCTCTATAAAGCCCATTTAGACATGAACGTTTTAATCCCAACAAAACGACAACAAAATGTTATTAAATCAAATTTTATGAGTTTAAATATTTAATTATGAGATTTTAAACAAAATAATACAAATTAATCTCAAATTTTAAGGTTTTTACTCGGTTAAAATTCGAACGGATTCTCTATAGAGCGCATTTAGACATGCTCGTATTAATCGCATCAAAACGATAACCAATGTTATTAAATTAAATTTTATGAGTTCAAATAGTTAATTATAGTCTTTTGAACAAAATTATACAGATTAATCTCGAATTTTCAGCTTTTTACTCGGTTAAAATTTGAAAGGAATCTCTATAAAGCCCATTTAGACATGCATGTTTTAATCGCATCAAAACGACAACCAAATTTTATTAAAATCGAATTTTATGATTTCAAATATTTAATTATTAGATTTTGAATAAAATTAGACAGATTAATCTGAAATTTTCAGAATTTTACTCGGTTAAAATTAGAACGGAATCTTTGTAAAGCCCATTTAGACATGCACGTTTTAATCCCAACAAAACGACAACCAATTGTTATTAAATCAAATTTTATGAGTTTAAATATTTATTTATGGGCTTTTGAACAAAATTATACAGATTGATCTCCAATTTTAAGGTTTTTACTCGGTTAAAATTCGAACAAATTCTCTATAGAGAACATTTAGACATGCTCGTATTAATCGCATCAAAACGACAACCAAATGTTCTTAAATTAAATTTTATGAGTTCAAATAGTTAATTATAGGCTTTTGAACAAAATTATACTGATTAATCTCAAATTTTTAGCTTTTTACTCGGTTAAAATTCGAACGGAATCTCTATAAAGGCCCTTTAGACATGCACATTTTATCCGCATCAAAAGGACAACCAAATGTTATTAAATTAAATTTTATGAGTTCAAATAGTTAATTATAGGCTTTTGAACAAAATTATACAGATTAATCTCAAATTTACAGCTTTTTACTCGGTTAAAATTCGAACGGAATCTCTATAAAGCCTCTTTAGACATGCACGTTTTATTCGCATCAAAAGGACAACCAAATGTTATTAAATTAAATTTTATGAGTTCAAATAGTTAATTATAGGCTTTTGAACAAAATTATACAGATTAATCTCAAATTTTCAGCTTTTTACTCGGTTAAAATTCGAACGGAATCTCTATAAAGCCCATTTCGACATGCACATTTTAATCGCATCAAAACGACAACCAAATTTTATTAAAATCAAATTTTATGATTTCAAATATTTAATTATTAGCTTTTGAACAAAATTATACAGACTAATCTCAAATTTTAAGGTTCTTACTTTGTTAAAATTCAAACGGATTCTTTATAGAGAACATTTAGACAAGCTCGTATTAATCGCATCGAAACGACAACCAAATTTTATTAACTTAAATTTTATGAGTTCAAATAGTTAATTATAGGAATTTGAACAAAATTATACAGATTAATCTCAAATTTTTTGCTTCTTACTCGGTTAAAATTCGAACAGAATCTTACTCGGTTAAAATTTGAACAAAATTTTTTGCAACAAAACGACAACCAAATTTTCTTAAAATCAAATTTTTGATTTCAAATATTTAATTATTAGCTTTTGAACAAAATTATACAGATTAATCTGAATTTTTCATAATTTTACTCGATTAAAATTATAACAGAATCTCTATAAAGTCCATTTAGACATGCACGTTTTAATCCCAACAAAACGACAACCAAAAGTTATTAAATCAAATTTTATGAGTTTAAATTTTTAATTATGGGCTTTTGAAAAAAATTATACAGATTAATCTCAAATTTTAAGGTTTTTACTCGGTTAAAATTCGAACGGAATCTCTATAGAGCACATTTAGACTTGCTCGTATTAATCGTATCAAAACGACAACCAAATGTTATTAAATTAAATTTTATGAGTTCAAATAGTTAATTATAGGCTTTCGAACAAAATTATACAGATTAATCTCAAATTTTCAGCTTTTTACTCGATTAAAATTCGAACGGAATCTCTATAAAGCCCATTTAGACATGCACGTTTTAATCGCATCAAAACGACAACTAAATTTTTTTAAAATCAAATTTTATGATATCAAATATTTAATTATTAGCTTTTGAAAAAAATTATACAGATTAATCTGAAATTTTCAAAATTTTACTCGGTTAAAATTGGAACGGAATCTCTATAAAGCCCATTTAGACATGCACGTTTTAATCCCAACAAAATGACAACCAAATGTTATTAAATTAAATTTTATGAGTTCGAACAGTTAATTATAGGATTTTGAACAAAACTATACAGATTAATCTAAAATTTTAAGGTTTTTACTCGGTTAAAATTCGAACGGGATCTCTATAAAGCCCATTTAGACATGTACGTTTTAATCGCATCAAAACGACAACGAAATTTTATTAAAATCAAATTTTATGATTTAAAATGTTTAATTATTAGCTTTTTAACAAAATTATACAGATTAATCTAAAATTTTCGGAATTTTACTCGGTTAAAATTAGAACGAAATCTCTATAAAGCGCATTTAGACATGCACGTTTTAATCCCAATAAAACGACAACCAAATGTTATTAAATCAAATTTTATGAGTTTAAATATTTAATTATAGGCTTTTGAACAAAATTATACACATTAATCCCAAATTTTAAGGTTTTTACTCGGTTAAAATTCGAACGGATTCTCTATAGAGCACATTTAGACATGCTCGTATTAATTGCATCAAAACGACAACCAATGTTATTAAATTAAGTTTTATGAGTTCAAATAGTTAATTATAGGCTTTTGAACAAAATTATACAGATTAATCTCAAATTTTCAGCTTTTTACCCGGTTAAAATTCTAGCGGAATCTCTATAAAGTCCACTTAGAAGTGCACGTTTTAATCGCATCAAAACGACAACCAAATTTTATTAAAATCAAATTTTATGAGCTCAAATATTTAATTATTAGCTTTTGAAAAAAATTATACAGATTAATCTGAAATTTTCAGAATTTTACTCGGTTAAACTTAGAATAGAATCTCTATAAAGCCCATTTAGACATGCACGTTTTAATCCCAACAAAACGACAACCAAATGTTATTAAATCAAATTTTATGAGTTTAAATATTTATTTATGGGCTCCTGAAAAAAATTATACAGATTAATCTCAAATTTTAAGGTTTTAACTCGGTTAAAATTCGAACGGATTCTCTATAGAGAACATTTAGACATGCTCGTATTAATCGCATCAAAACAACAACCAAATGTTATTAAATTAAATTTTATGAGTTCAAATAGTTAATTATAGGCTTTTGAACAAATTATACAGATTCATCTAAAATTTTCAGCTTTTTACTCGGTTAAAATTCGAACGAAATCTCTATAAAGCCCATTTAGACATGCACGTTTTATTCGCATCAAAAGGACAACCAAATGTTATTAAATTAAATTTTATGAGTTCAAATAGTTAATTATAGGCTTTTGAACAAAACTATACAGATTAATCTCAAATTTTCAACTTTTTACTCGGTTAAAATTCGAACGGAATCTCTATAAAGCCCATTTAGACATGCACGTTTTTATCGCATCAAAACGACAACCAAATTTTCTTAAAATCAAATTTCATGATTTAAAATATTTAATTATTAGCTTTTGAACAAAATTAGACAGATTAATCTAAAATTTTCAAAATTTTACTTGGTTAAAATTAAAACGGAATCTTTATAAAGCCTATTTAGACATGCACGTTTTAATCCCAACAAAATGACAACCAAATGTTATTAAATCAAATTTTATCAGTTTAAATATTTAATTATGGGCTTTTGTACAAAATTATACAGATTAATCTCAAATTTTAAGGTTTTTACTCGGTTAAAATTCAAACGGATTCTCTATAGAGAACATTTACACATGCTCGTATTAATCACATCAAAACGACAACCAAATATTATTAAATTAAATTTTATGAGTTTAAATAGTTAATTATAGGCTTTTGAACAAAACTATACAGATTAATCTCAAAATTTTAGCTTTTTACTCAGTTAAAATTCGAACGGAATCTCTATAAAGCCCATTTAGACATGCACGTTTTAATCCCAATAAAACGACAACCAAATTTTATTAAAATCAAATTTTATGATTTCAAATATTTTATTATGGTCTTTTGAACAAAATTATACAGATTAATCTCAAATTTTAAGGTTTTTACTCGGTTAAAATTCGAACGGATTCTCTATAGAGCCCATTTAGACATGCTCGTATTAATCGCATCAAAACGACAACCAAATGTTATTAAATTAAATTTTATGAGTTCAAATAGTTAATTATAGGCTTTTGAACAAAATTATACAGATTAATCTCAAATTTTCAGCTTTTTACCCGGTTAAAATTCGAACGGAACTACCAAAACGAAAACCAGATGTTATTAAATCAAATTTTATGAGTTCAAATTGTTGAATATGGTCTTTTAAACAAAATTATACAAATTAACCTAAAATTTTTAGCTTTTTACTCGGTTAAAATTCCAACGAATCTCATGTTTTTCATCTTAGCCGCCGTCTTCTTCCTCACAACAACCGATTCCCCTTCTGCACAGATCGGATTCTCCAGCCTACCTCCACCTCACCATCGCCTGAGAGAGGAAGAAACATTCACCGATCTTACCACCGTATTTTTGACGGACGAAGCCTTTGCCGATCTCATCACCGTCTTTACGACGGGAGATACATCTGCTGGTACGGCCATCTCTTTGGTTTTCATTCTGATTTTAATGGCTCCCGACTGGCTCTTCCCCTCTTTTGTATCGACTCCTTCCTTAGTGGCCCCTTTTCTCTTGTTGTTCTTTATACCAACGAATCCTTCTAGACTCATATACCGACTCGGTTTTTGCCCACCATTGTGTATGGATTCTTGTTTCCAGGGCCCTTCTTGGTCTCGGTTTCTCCCGACATTGTTTTTTGGTTCGAGGAATCTTCAGTCACCTAACCTTGAGAGGACTACGAGACTCACTTCTGGGATAGAGTTTTAGCGTCACGAGGTGTCCTACTGTAAGTCAACTTGCGGTTCTCTCCCACCTATACGTTTGGGAGTTTATGTAGCTCTCGCCGCCTCCACTCTAACGATGAGGTCCCCTTGTGGTACTCATCTCCCTCCTTTCCGACTCCAAACTTGTGGTCGTCGTGCGCTACTGCTTCGCTTTCTCTCACATCGTCCACCTTTGCTTCTGCGGGAGGAGGATCGCTCCCCTGTCACCGGTAGTTCATCAAGTTAATGCTCTTTACCGGACTCATGGGTTTCATAATAGAACAGTACCTCATTCCTTTTGTTCAGAACTTCCAACACCCATTGCAGGCGGTCTTTCTATATGTCATTGTAAGAGTTTTGAAGCTTTCAGTACCAAACTTATACGACTGGCTCTGCATGATCTACAGTTTTTTTCATATCTGGCTTAATATTCTGGCTGAGCTCCTTCGTTTTGGGGACTGTGAGCCATGCTTAAGGAACGTTATACCTAAGGGAGCTGCCATTTTTATCACCTTCTTGGTTTCTTTTACTCTCTTTATCAGTCCTCTTTTTCGTTGTTTCACTCATCTCTCTTTGTGCTTTTCCTTTTCGGCCATGGTTTGGTGTTTACTTACGTTTGTTTCTATTTTTCATTCTGTGCGATTTGGCTTACGGTTTCTTTGTTTCTTTGTTAGATTCGTATTGTTTCTTTATTTCTTTTGTGTTTTCTTGTTTTATGCTTTGTTGCGCTATTCGTTGGTTACGTTTCTTTGTTTGTTAGCTTTAATTTTCTTGTTATATGTTTCTTCCATCCGCTGCTCGCCTGGCTTTCCGGTAGAGTTTCCTGCTCAATCGCCTTTTGTTAGCTGCAGCCGGCCTCCCATGAACGTGGGTTCTCTCTTACGCCTTACGGCAAATGTGGGTCACACCTTATTTTGGCTGTTGGCTAGGTTTGGTCCTTGTTGTAATTTTATTTATATACCACCCTTTGATAGGGATTTGTCCAACCTCCTTAATGGTGTCCTATTTTCGCTAACCTTTCTACGGTCATACACTACTATATCTTTTAGTTTACTTCTCTACAAGTTTCTTTGGATTTATACTTACTCAAACCAATACCTTTCTTATATATTTTTCCGACAATATTCTCTTGATGTCTGTACTTTTAAAGAGGTTTTTATAATTTATTTTTACACTCCCTTTTCATACCAAACTCTTTCTTCTCCTAAGTTTTCTCTGTTCATAAGTGATAAGATTTTATTGTCTATCTATTCTCCAATTTTTTCCATTACTTTATCTTCCATTCATACTGTTCTCTACCTCTTCTATTTGTTTTATCCTTCTTATTTTTTAAACTGTAATTCTACTTTATGTCAAACTCTTCCTTATTTTTAAAACTGTAATTCTACTCTATGTCAAACTCCTTCCTCCTTATATAAACCTCTTCGTCTTTACTTCTTCTCCTCCACACGCCAATCTTTCTTTTTCTCTTTGACCTTTCCTTTTGATTTTTACAATCTCTCTACAATGGATTCCAAGTCCTTCCTCCAGCAATTTGGCAATATTCAATTTACTGCTGAGGAACAAGCTACTGTCTTTCAGCCGGTTACTTCTTGGGGTATAACTGAAGAGGAAACTCATTCCACCATCCTCGGGAAACTTATCTCTTCACGGGAGTTTGATGATCAGGTGATCATCAAGGCCTTCACGGGTATCTGGACTACGACCAAACTGCTTTCTATGAGTATCTTGAAGCCACGCATGTTCCTTATCTGGTTTAGGGATGAGAAGATTAAGGATGATATTCTATCAAGGGGACCTTGGACTTACAAAGATGACTGGCTTGCTCTTTCCCAGTATAACCCCTCTATCACTCCTGACGAACATTCATTCTCTACAATGAATATCTGGGTTCGCATCTACAAAATCCCACATATTTTCCTGGCCTCTAAAGAATCTACTCATGATATTGGTAAATCCTTGGGATCTCTAATTGGTCTTGTCACAAAAATTGATATGAGGAAAATCGACTCCAACATGGTTGACTACCTACGGGTTGGGTTGTCCCTTGAGGTCACTCAGCCTATTAGGCGTTGTGTTTCTATTGGAGGAGGGCCCTCCACAAGATTCTGTCCACTTCAATATGAATGCCTTCCAACTTTTTGCCACTGCTGTGGCCGTATTGGACATTCTCTAGATTTTTGTTCCATTCCGACTGATTCACAACCTAAGCAACTTCCTTTCGGCGATTGGCTTCGGTATGTGCCTAAAAAGAAGGATCCAAAACCTACTCAACATGGACGAATCCGCTATATCACCAATGACGCCAATGCTCAACAAATGCCTACACCATCTCAAACCACCAACCCTAATACTAGTAATGGGAAGGATAAAGGGGTTATGTCCTCACTTTCGAACAGTGGCACTGAATCTGCTCCAAGTAATGAGCCTCCAATTTTCTCCAAAGGGCCCAGACTCCTCCCAACGATCCCTAGCAAGCTCACTGCTCGACGCTATCCTACACAGCCGTTGCAAATGGTTTTTCCTGATCAGAATTCTAATATTACTTCTAGGCAATTGTCCAACGTTAACACTGGGGATGTGAGTCTTCTGGATCCTGAACTCCAAGACTTGGAGGCTGATCTAGCCAATGATCAAGATTTCCAAGAGGCCACTGAATGGCTCGAATTTGCTCCAACTCTTCGGCGAGCTGCTCGGATAACCTCAGGACGAGGTGCGAAGCGAACTCCTCCCTCTGATGAGAATGCTAGGGTTAAGCGTCCTCGTGCTGGCACTGCGCCTATTGAGAAAGCTGGGATGAGCAGCGTTAAAAACTCTGCGGCGGAGGTTGACTCTGATCAACCCCGCCGACAGAAATGATTTGTTTATATTGGAACTGTCAGAGCTATGGCATTGCTTTGACGGTTCCTGTCCTACAACTTGCCGGTTTCAAGCATGTTGCCTTTTTTCATATTATTTTTCCTTTTCCTTATTTTAGATTTCCTTGCTTCTTGGTTTTGTTAGGAGCCTTTGGCTTTTTTAGTTTTGTCTTTCGGGTTTTGTTGTCCTTTGCTTTATGGAATAATAATATCCTTTCTGTTTTGTTTGTTTACTGTTCATGTTTCTATGTTGTGTTTTCTTTTATTCATTTGGGTTTTCTTTTTACGATACGACCAAAATTTTTTCCCCTACCTATCTATTCTATTTGCTATATTTCTTTTACAGAGTTTCTCTCTACTCTGACTTTACCACCCTTTTATAGGGATTTCTCTAACATCTCTAATGATGTCGCTCCAATCCGATCTCTTATCATAGTTTTCAGCTTATGCCTCCAATTTCCAGGATGTTCTCCTCCCTTTACCTCGGTTTCTCTATCTTCTTTTCATAGCTGTTCAGCTTCATTTTCCATAACACTTACTTTTATAAGGTCTTGTCTTTCGACCTGGGCCAGGTTTGACTTAGCTGGGATGAGCAGCGTTAAAAACTCTTCGGCGGAGGTTGATAGTGATCAACCCTGCCGAGATAAATGAAGCTATTATGTTGGAACTGCCAGGGTCTTGGCAACACCCAGGCAGTTCATGCACTTCAACGTGCTACTTCGAAGCATGATGCTGATTGTGTCTTTCTTTGTGAGACTAGACTGAGTCAATCCAATATGGATAGAATTAAACACAAGCTTGGTATGCATGCATGCATAGCCGTGGATTCCAGACCCTCTTGTACCGGGCTTGCCTTAATTTGGAATAACAAAGTCTCAGTTGACTTGCTTTCCTACTCCGATCGTCATATTGATGTCATTATTTCTTACGGGGCAGTACCGTTCTATTTTTCTGGGTTACATGGGTTCCCTGAAACTGCCAACAAACATAAAACCTGACAGCTAATAGATTCTCTTAGTTCTAATTCAAACCTCCCCTGGCTTTTAGGGGGGGACTTTAATGAAATTCTTTATGATTATGAAAAACAAGGTGGCCCTCGGCGCGCTAGATCACAAATTAATAATTTTCGGGATTGTCTCGACAAGAATGATCTTTTTGATTGCGTACCTACATCTGGTTGGTTCACTTGGACACGATCAGGACGTGTTATGGAAACCATTATGGAACGACTTGATCGTTTTCTTGGAAATTCAGCTTGGTTTCATGCTTTCCCTAATTGTCAAGCTATGTCCTTCTTCCAAGCATGTTCTGATCACTGCCCTATCTTAATGAATACAAACCCCTCTCAAATTCCACGTTCTACACGCATTCGCATTCCTTTTTGCTTCGAGAATTGTTGGGCTAACAACCCAGAGGTCCTTTCTCGAATTACTGATGTTTGGTCTAACCGAAATTGCTCGACTCTTCAGAAGCTTCAAGATATTGGACGCTTCTTCGATAAATGGCAATCTAGTAAGCGTATTAAATCCACTGAACGCATCACTCAGCTTAATGACTTTATCAATATGTGTCTCCAACGTCAACTCTCGGATACGAATACCCATAACTTCCTTGCTGCTAAGAGCGAGCTTGATCGCTTACTTACTGAGAAGGAAATTTATTGGGCTCAACTAGCTCGGGCACACTGGCTAGTACATGGTGACAAGAACACTTCCTTTTTTCATGCAAGGGCAACCAACCGGTGATGGAAGAATCATATTGCTGGGCTTTTTAATGATCTGAATCTTTGGCACACTGATTCGCACGACATTATGTCTATTGCTGTTAGTTATTTTCAACATCTTTTTGCTTCTTCCTCTCCTTCTATTGCGTCTTCCATTTTGAATAACATTCCTTCTATTGTTACCGATTCAATGAATACTGATCTTAACAAGGCTTTCACAGCAGATGAAGTTTTTGTTGCCTTTCGTGATATTGACCCGAGGAAAGCACCTGGTGTTGATGGCTTTCCGAGCGGTTTCTTCCGAAAGTATTAGGACATTCTTGGTCCAGATTTTATAAATCTCTGCCTCGTACTTTTACATGGGTCTGTTAATTTAGAAGAGGTCAATCGTTCCATTATTGTTCTTATTCCTAAAGTTAGCGACCCTACTACGATGCGACATCTCCGACCCATTAGTCTTTGCATAGTCATTTATAAAATTGTGTCGAAAGTTTTAGTCAACCGGCTAAAATCTATCATGCCCTTATGCATTAATGGAAATCAGGCTGCTTTCGTCCATGGGCGAAACATTATTGATAACATCCTTATCGCTCATGAGCTTATTCATACAATAAACTCTGATGTTACTTCATTGGCAAAAGGTGCCAGTCTAAAGCTAGATATGGAAAAAGCCTTCGACCGTGTTGAATGGCCCTTTCTTGCACAAGTTATGCTTCGTCTAGGTTTCCACTCCAACTGGGTTTCTCTCATTATGCGGTGTATCTCTTCGGTATCTTATCAAGTTCGAATTAATGATTCCCTTTCAAGGCCCTTCAAACACGGTAGAGGGTTACGGCAAGGAGACCTCCTCTCTCCTTTTTTATTTCTTTTCTGCACTCAAGGCCTCTCAGCCTTGCTCAATGCTGAACAAGCCACTGGTCATCTCCCTGGCCTCCGTGCCAGTAGGAATGGCCCCCGCATTAACCACCTTCTTTTTGCGGATGACTGTGTTGTCTTTATCAAAAATACAACCACAGAGGCTCAGCGACTCAAGGATGCTTTGCAGACTTACGCTTCCTCGTTGGGACAAGCGGTGAACTTTGATAAATCTACTATCTTTTTCTCACGGAAAACTTCCTCTTTGCTCAGGGCAGAGATTAATGATATCCTTCGTGTAAGAGAAGTGGATGACCCTGGTTTTTATTTAGGGGTTTTCCTCCTTATTGGGAAGAACAAAACTGCAGCCTTAGGGTTCACCAGGGAAAATATGAATGCCCGGCTGAGTACTTGGGATAAACATTTCCTTTCCTTCAGTGGTCGTGAAGTTTTCATTAAAGCGGTTATCCAATCTATGCCTCAATATGTCATGTCCTATTACCTCTTACCACAAAATATTATTGATGATATGACTACCGTCATACGTCGATATTGGAGGTCGGGGAAAGCTGGCAAACGTGGGTGGCACATGCTTCCTTGGGACACTCTCTGCCTCCCTAAAGCTGCTGGAGGTGTAGGGTTTCATGATCTTCACCACTTTAACATCGCTCTGCTAGGCAAACAAATTTGGCGGTTAATTTGTGAGCTTGATAACCTTCTAAGTCAGGTCTACAAATGTAAGTACTATCCTACGGGCTCAGTCCTAGAGTCCGCTCATACGCGAAGTTCCTCTTTTGCTTGGAAAGGTCTAAGCATTGCTATTTCTAAGCTTCGTTACGGGTTTTTCAAACGTCCTGGCATGTCTAGTAACGTTCAGGTTCATTTTGATAGGTGGGGTGACTCTCAGCCCGTTCACCTTTATGGTAATTATGAAATGAATGACGAAGTCCCTCTTCGTGCAGGATCTTTCATACTCCATAATTCAACCCGTTGGGATGAAGCAAAAGTGAGAGGTTATTTTTCCCATGAAGATGCTAATACCATCCTTAACGTCCAAATTATTAATGATTTCAATGACTCTACTCTTTGGGGTTACCATGATGCAGGTATCTACACGGTTCGCTCTGGTTATCAATTTTTGCAGTCGCAATTAGGGCCTGTTAACAGGCCTTCTAAACTATGGAAAATCTTGTCTAAGTTTCCTACTCTGCCCAAAGTTCGTTCCTTTGGATGGCGTTTATGTCATGATGCGTTACCCTCCGGTCAGAAAATTATGCAGGCTAATCTTGGCCTGGAGTTTGCCCTATTTGCAACATGAATGTCGAAACCTCTATCCATGCTATGCGTGATTGTCCTAGTGCTAAGGAGGCGATCCTCTTGGTAGGCCTTACCCATAGGTTGTTGTCTAATGTCTATACCTCTCCCCTTCAGTGGCTTTCCGATGCTGCTGGTTTCCTCTCCCTACACCAATTATCTCTTCTTATCACAATTTTATGGAACTTATGGAACCGCCGTAATGACTTTGTTCATAACAACCATTTTCAACTGATTTGGTTAACTGTTGCCTCTGCCCAAAAACTTCTCACTGATTATACATCCTCTAATGATGAGGCCCGCCAATCCTCCCGGCTAGTTGAGCCCACTCTTGCTCCAGCTAGATGGATGAAACCGACTCTAGGTTTTGTCAAAATTAACACGGATGGGGCTTTTGACCATGTCCTGAGAGGAGCTGCTGTTGGTGTTATTGCTCGTGATTCTTCTGGCTCCGTGCTTAGTGGCTGCTTCATTCCCCTCCTTTGTCCGGATCCTGCCTCTGCTGAGGCTCTTGCTATTCTGGAAGGTTTACGGCTTGCTGCCGCCAACGGATGGTCTAATGTGATTCTGGAAACTGACTCTGCGTCCATTGCCAACAAAATTAACAATGCTCCGTCTCGAGATCTTTCCACAGTACAGCACTTGATAACTCGCATTCGTGCCACTCTAGGTACTATGCCCATTTAGACATGCTCGTATTAATCGCATTAAAACGACAACCAAATGTTATTAAATTAAATTTTATGAGTTCAAATAGTTAATTATAGGCTTTTGAACAAAATTATACAGATGAATCTCAAATTTTCAGCTTTTTACTCGGTTAAAATTCGAACGGAATCTCTATAAAGCCCATTTAGACATGCACGTTTTAAAAGCATCAAAACGACAACCAAAATTTCTTAAAATCAAATTTTATGATTTCAAATATTTAATTATTAGCTTTTGAACAAAATTATACAGATTAATCTGAAATTTTCAGAATTTTACTCGGTTAAAATTAGAACGGAATCTCTATCAAGCCCATTTAGACAAGCACGTTTTAATTCCAACAAAACGAGAACCAAATGTTATTAAATCAAATTTTATGAGTTTAAATATTTAATTATGGGCTTTTGAACAAAATTATACAGATTAATCGCAAATTTTAAGGTTTTTACTCGGTTAAAATTAGAACAAAATCTCTATAAAGCCCATTTAGACATGCATATTTTAATCCCAACAAAACGACGACCAAATGTTATTAAATTAAATTTTATGAGTTCAAATAGTTAATTATAGGCTTTTGAACAAAATTATACAGATTAATCTCAAATTTTCAGCTTTTTACTCGGTTAAAATTCGAACGGAATCTCTATAAAGCCCATTTAGACATGCACATTTTAATCGCATCAAAATGACAACCAAATTTTATTAAAATCAAATTTTATTATTTCAAATAATTAATTATTAGCTTTTGAACAAAATTATACAGACTAATCTAAAATTTTAAGGTTTTTACTTTGTTAAAATTTAAACGGATTCTTTATAGAGAATATTTAGACATGCTCGTATTAATCGCATCAAAACGACAACCAAATTTTATTAAATTAAATTTTATGAGTTCAAATAGTTTATTATAGGCTTTTGAACAAAATTATACAGATTAATCTCAAATTTTCAGCTTTTTACTCAGTTAAAATTCGAACGGAATCTCAATAAAGCCCATTTAGACATGTACGTTTTAATCGCATCAAAACGACAACCATATTTTATTAAAATCAAATTTTATGATTTAAAATATTTAATTATTAGCTTTTGAAAAAAATTATACAGATTAATCTGAAATTTTCAGAATTTTACTCGATTAAAATTAGAATGAAATCTTTATAAAGACTATTTAGACATGCACGTTTTAATCCCAACAATACGATAACCAAATGTTATTAAATCAAATCTTATGAGTTTAAATATTTAATTATGGGCTTTTGAACAAAATTATACAGATTAATCTCAAATTTTAAGATTTTTACTCGGTTAAAATTCGAACGAATTCTTTATAGAGAAGCTTTAGACATGCTCATATTAATCGCATCAAAACGACAACCAAATGTTATTAAATTAAATTTTATGAGTTCGAACAGTTAATTATAGGATTTTGAACAAAATTATACAGATTAATCTCAAATTTTTAGCTTTTTACTCGGTTAAAATTCGAACGAAATCTCTATAAAGTCCATTTAGACATGCACGTTTTAATAGCATTAAAACGACAACCAAATTTTATTAAAATCAAATTTTATGATTGCAAATATTTAATTATTAGCTTTTGAACAAAATTTTACAGATAATCTGAAATTTTCAGAATTTTACTCGGTTAAACGTAGAACGGAATCTCTATAAAACCCATTAAGACATGCACGTTTTAATCGCATCAAAACGACAACCAAATTTTATTAAAATCAAATTTTATGATTTCAAATAATTAATTATTAGCTTTTGAACAAAATTATACAGACTAATCTCAAATTTAAGGTTTTTACTTTGTTAAAATTCAAACGGATTCTTTATAGAGAACATTTAGACATGCTCCTATTAATCGCATCAAAACGACAACCAAATTTTATTAACTTAAATTTTATGACTTTAAATAGTTAATTATAGGCTTTTGAACATAATTATATAGATTAATCTCAAATTTTAAGGTTTTTACTCGGTGAAAATTAGAATAGATTCTCTATAGAGCATATTTAGACATGCTTGTATTAATCGCATCAAAACGACAACCAAATATTACTAAATTAAATTTTATGAGTTCAAATAGTTAATTATAGGATTTTGAACAAAATTATACAGATTAATCTCAAATTTTCAGCTTTTCACTCGGTTAAAATTCGAACGAAATCTCTATAAAGCCCATTTAGACATGCACGTTTTAATCGCATCAAAACGACAACCAAATTTTATTAAAATCAAATTTTATCATTTCAAATATTTAATTATTAGCTTTTGAATAAAATTAGACAGATTAATATGAAAATTTCATAATTTTACTCGGTTAAAATTAGAACGGAATATTTATAAAGCCTATTTAGACATACACGTTTTAATCTCAACAATACGACAACCAAATGTTATTAAATCAAATTTTATGAGTTTAAATATTTAATTATGGGCTTTTGAACAAAATTATACAGATTAATCTCAAATTTTCAGCTTTTTACTCGGTTAAAATTCGAACGGAATCTCTATAAAGCCCATTTAGACATGCACGTTTTAATCGCATCAAAACGACAACCAAATTTTATTAAAATCAAATTTTATGATTTCAAATAATTAATTATTAGCTTTTGAACAAAATTATACAGACTAATCTCAAATTTAAGGTTTTTACTTTGTTAAAATTCAAACGGATTCTTTATAGAGAACATTTAGACATGCTCCTATTAATCGCATCAAAACGACAACCAAATTTTATTAACTTAAATTTTATGACTTTAAATAGTTAATTATAGGCTTTTGAACATAATTATATAGATTAATCTCAAATTTTAAGGTTTTTACTCGGTGAAAATTAGAATAGATTCTCTATAGAGCATATTTAGACATGCTTGTATTAATCGCATCAAAACGACAACCAAATATTACTAAATTAAATTTTATGAGTTCAAATAGTTAATTATAGGATTTTGAACAAAATTATACAGATTAATCTCAAATTTTCAGCTTTTCACTCGGTTAAAATTCGAACGAAATCTCTATAAAGCCCATTTAGACATGCACGTTTTAATCGCATCAAAACGACAACCAAATTTTATTAAAATCAAATTTTATCATTTCAAATATTTAATTATTAGCTTTTGAATAAAATTAGACAGATTAATATGAAAATTTCATAATTTTACTCGGTTAAAATTAGAACGGAATATTTATAAAGCCTATTTAGACATACACGTTTTAATCTCAACAATACGACAACCAAATGTTATTAAATCAAATTTTATGAGTTTAAATATTTAATTATGGGCTTTTGAACAAAATTATACAGATTAATCTCAAATTTTCAGCTTTTTACTCGGTTAAAATTCGAACGGAATCTCTATAAAGCCCATTTAGACATGCACGTTTTAATCGCATCAAAACGACAACCAAATTTTATTAAAATCAAATTTTATGATTTCAAATAATTAATTATTAGCTTTTGAACAAAATTATACAGACTAATCTCAAATTTAAGGTTTTTACTTTGTTAAAATTCAAACGGATTCTTTATAGAGAACATTTAGACATGCTCCTATTAATCGCATCAAAACGACAACCAAATTTTATTAACTTAAATTTTATGACTTTAAATAGTTAATTATAGGCTTTTGAACATAATTATATAGATTAATCTCAAATTTTAAGGTTTTTACTCGGTGAAAATTAGAATAGATTCTCTATAGAGCATATTTAGACATGCTTGTATTAATCGCATCAAAACGACAACCAAATATTACTAAATTAAATTTTATGAGTTCAAATAGTTAATTATAGGATTTTGAACAAAATTATACAGATTAATCTCAAATTTTCAGCTTTTCACTCGGTTAAAATTCGAACGAAATCTCTATAAAGCCCATTTAGACATGCACGTTTTAATCGCATCAAAACGACAACCAAATTTTATTAAAATCAAATTTTATCATTTCAAATATTTAATTATTAGCTTTTGAATAAAATTAGACAGATTAATATGAAAATTTCATAATTTTACTCGGTTAAAATTAGAACGGAATATTTATAAAGCCTATTTAGACATACACGTTTTAATCTCAACAATACGACAACCAAATGTTATTAAATCAAATTTTATGAGTTTAAATATTTAATTATGGGCTTTTGAACAAAATTATACAGATTAATCGCAAATTTTAAGGTTTTTACTCGGTTAAAATTAGAACAAAATCTCTATAAAGCCCATTTAGACATGCACATTTTAATCCCAACAAAACGACGACTAAATGTTATTAAATTAAATTTTACGAGTTCAAATAGTTAATTATAGGCTTTTGAACAAAATTATACAGATTAATCTCAAATTTTCAGCTTTTTACTCGGTTAAAATTCGAACGGAATCTCTATAAAGCCCATTTAGACATGCACGTTTTAATCGCATCAAAACGATAACCAAATTTTATTAAAATCAAATTTTATGATTTCAAATAATTAATTATTAGCTTTTGAAAAAATTATACAGACTAATCTCAAATTTTAAGGTTTTTACTTTGTTAAAATTCAAACGGATTCTTTATAGAGAATATTTAGACATGCTCGTATTAATCGCATCAAAACGACAACCAAATTTTATTAAATTAAATTTTATGAGTTCAAATAGTAAATTATAGGCTTTTGAATAAAATTATACAGATTAATCTCAAATTTTCAGCTTTTTACTCGGTTAAAATTCGAACGGAATCTCTATAAAGCCCATTTAGACATGCACGTTTTAATCGCATCAAAACGACAACCATATTTTATTAAAATAAAATTTTATGATTTAAAATATTTAATTATTAGCTTTTGAACAAAATTATACAGATTAATCTGAAATTTTCAGAATTTTACTCGGTTAAAATTAGAATGAAATCTTTATAAAGACTATTTAGACATGCACGTTTTAATCCCAACAATACGATAACCAAATGTTATTAAATCAAATCTTATGAGTTTAAATATTTAATTATGGGCTTTTGAACAAAATTATACAGATTAATCTCAAATTTTAAGATTTTTACTCGGTTAAAATTCGAACGAATTCTTTATAGAGAAGCTTTAGACATGCTCATATTAATCGCATCAAAACGACAACCAAATGTTATTAAATTAAATTTTATGAGTTCGAACAGTTAATTATAGGATTTTGAACAAAATTATACAGATTAATCTCAAATTTTTAGCTTTTTACTCGGTTAAAATTCGAACGAAATCTCTATAAAGTCCATTTAGACATGCACGTTTTAATAGCATTAAAACGACAACAAAATTTTATTAAAATCAAATTTTATGATTGCAAATATTTAATTATTAGCTTTTGAACAAAATTTTACAGATAATCTGAAATTTTCAGAATTTTACTCGGTTAAACTTAGAACGGAATCTCTATAAAACCCATTAAGACATGCACGTTTTAATCGCATCAAAACGACAACCAAATTTTATTAAAATCAAATTTTATGATTTCAAATAATTAATTATTAGCTTTTGAACAAAATTATACAGACTAATCTCAAATTTAAGGTTTTTACTTTGTTAAAATTCAAACGGATTCTTTATAGAGAACATTTAGACATGCTCCTATTAATCGCATCAAAACGACAACCAAATTTTATTAACTTAAATTTTATGACTTTAAATAGTTAATTATAGGCTTTTGAACATAATTATATAGATTAATCTCAAATTTTAAGGTTTTTACTCGGTGAAAATTAGAATAGATTCTCTATAGAGCATATTTAGACATGCTTGTATTAATCGCATCAAAACGACAACCAAATATTACTAAATTAAATTTTATGAGTTCAAATAGTTAATTATAGGATTTTGAACAAAATTATACAGATTAATCTCAAATTTTCAGCTTTTCACTCGGTTAAAATTCGAACGAAATCTCTATAAAGCCCATTTAGACATGCACGTTTTAATCGCATCAAAACGACAACCAAATTTTATTAAAATCAAATTTTATCATTTCAAATATTTAATTATTAGCTTTTGAATAAAATTAGACAGATTAATATGAAAATTTCATAATTTTACTCGGTTAAAATTAGAACGGAATATTTATAAAGCCTATTTAGACATACACGTTTTAATCTCAACAATACGACAACCAAATGTTATTAAATCAAATTTTATGAGTTTAAATATTTAATTATGGGCTTTTGAACAAAATTATACAGATTAATCTCAAATTTTCAGCTTTTTACTCGGTTAAAATTCGAACGGAATCTCTATAAAGCCCATTTAGACATGCACGTTTTAATCGCATCAAAACGACAACCAAATTTTATTAAAATCAAATTTTATGATTTCAAATAATTAATTATTAGCTTTTGAACAAAATTATACAGACTAATCTCAAATTTAAGGTTTTTACTTTGTTAAAATTCAAACGGATTCTTTATAGAGAACATTTAGACATGCTCCTATTAATCGCATCAAAACGACAACCAAATTTTATTAACTTAAATTTTATGACTTTAAATAGTTAATTATAGGCTTTTGAACATAATTATATAGATTAATCTCAAATTTTAAGGTTTTTACTCGGTGAAAATTAGAATAGATTCTCTATAGAGCATATTTAGACATGCTTGTATTAATCGCATCAAAACGACAACCAAATATTACTAAATTAAATTTTATGAGTTCAAATAGTTAATTATAGGCTTTTGAACAAAATTATACAGATTAATCTCAAATTTTCAGCTTTTCACTCGGTTAAAATTCGAACGAAATCTCTATAAAGCCCATTTAGACATGCACGTTTTAATCGCATCAAAACGACAACCAAATTTTATTAAAATCAAATTTTATCATTTCAAATATTTAATTATTAGCTTTTGAATAAAATTAGACAGATTAATATGAAAATTTCATAATTTTACTCGGTTAAAATTAGAACGGAATATTTATAAAGCCTATTTAGACATACACGTTTTAATCGCATCAAAACGACAACCAAATTTTATTAAAATCAAATTTTATGATTTCAAATAATTAATTATTAGCTTTTGAACAAAATTATACAGACTAATCTCAAATTTTAAGGTTTTTACTTTGTTAAAATTCAAACGGATTCTTTATAGAGAATATTTAGACATGCTCGTATTAATCGCATCAAAACGACAACCAAATTTTATTAAATTAAATTTTATGAGTTCAAATAGTAAATTATAGGCTTTTGAATAAAATTATACAGATTAATCTCAAATTTTCAGCTTTTTACTCGGTTAAAATTCGAACGGAATCTCTATAAACCCCATTTAGACATGCATGTTTTAATCGCATCAAAACGACAATCATATTTTATTAAAATCAAATTTTATGATTTAAAATATTTAATTATTAGCTTTTGAACAAAATTATACAGATTAATCTGAAATTTTCAGAATTTTACTCGGTTAAAATTAGAATGAAATCTTTATAAAGACTATTTAGACATGCACGTTTTAATCCCAACAATACGATAACCAAATGTTATTAAATCAAATCTTATGAGTTTAAATATTTAATTATGGGCTTTTGAACAAAATTATACAGATTAATCTCAAATTTTAAGGTTTTAACTCGGTTAAAATTCGAACGAATTCTTTATAGAGAAGCTTTAGACATGCTCATATTAATCGCATCAAAACGACAACCAAATGTTATTAAATTAAATTTTATGAGTTCGAACAGTTAATTATAGGATTTTGAACAAAATTATACAGATTAATCTCAAATTTTCAGCTTTTTACTCGGTTAAAATTCGAACGGAATCTCTATAAAGTCCATTTAGACATGCACGTTTTAAAAGCATCAAAACGACAACCAAATTTTATTAAAATCAAATTTTATGATTGCAAATATTTAATTATTAGCTTTTGAACAAAATTTTACAGATAATCTGAAATTTTCAGAATATTTACTCGGTTAAACTTAGAACGGAATCTTTATCAAGCCCATTTAGACATGCAAGTTTTAATCCCAACGAAACGACAACAAAATGTTATTAAATCAAATTTTATGTGTTTAAGTATTTAATTATAGGCTTTTGAACAAAATTATACAAATTAATCTCAAATTTTAAGGTTTTTACTCGGTTAAGATTCGAACGGATTCTCTATATAGCACATTTAGACATGCTCGTATTAATCGCATCAAAACGACAAAAAAATGTTATTAGATTAAATTTTATGAGTTCAAATAGTTAATTATAGGCTTTTGAACAAAATTATACAGATTAATCTCAAATTTTCAGCTTTTTACTCGGTTAAAATTCGAACGGAATCTCTATAAAACCCATTTAGACATGCACGTTTTAATCGCATCAAAACGACAACCAAATGTTATTAAAATCAAATTTTATGATTTCAAATAATTAATTATTAGCTTTTGAACAAAATTATACAGACTAATCTCAAATTTAAGGTTTTTACTTTGTTAAAATTCAAACGGATTCTTTATAGAGAACATTTAGACATGCTCCTATTAATCGCATCAAAACGACAACCAAATTTTATTAACTTAAATTTTATGACTTTAAATAGTTAATTATAGGCTTTTAAACATAATTATATAGATTAATCTCAAATTTTAAGGTTTTTACTCGGTGAAAATTAGAATAGATTCTCTATAGAGCATATTTAGACATGCTTGTATTAATCGCACCAAAACGATAACCAAATATTACTAAATTAAATTTTATGAGTTCAAATAGTTAATTATAGGCTTTTGAACAAAATTATACAGATTAATCTCAAATTTTCAGCTTTTCACTCGGTTAAAATTCGAACGAAATCTCTATAAAGCCCATTTAGACATGCACGTTTTAATCGCATCAAAACGACAACCAAATTTTATTAAATTAAATTTTATAAGTTCAAATAGTTTATTATAGGCTTTTGAACAAAATTATACAGATTAATCTCAAATTTTCAGCTTTTTACTCGGTTAAAATTCGAACGGAATCTCAATAAAGCCCATTTAGACATGGACGTTTTAATCGCATCAAAACGACAACCATATTTTATTAAAATCAAATTTTATAATTTAAAATATTTAATTATTAGCTTTTGAAAAAAATTATACAGATTAATATGAAATTTTCAGAATTTTACTCGATTAAAATTAAAATGAAATCTTTATAAAGACTATTTAGACATGTACGTTTTAATCCCAACAATACGACAACCAAATGTTATTAAATCAAATTTTATGAGTTTAAATATTTAATTATGGGCTTTTGAACAAAATTATACAGATTAATCGCAAATTTTAAGGTTTTTACTCGGTTAAAATTAGAACAAAATCTCTATAAAGCCCATTTACACATGCACATTTTAATCCCAACAAAACGACGACTAAATGTTATTAAATTAAATTTTACGAGTTCAAATAGTTAATTATAGGCTTTTGAACAAAATTATACAGATTAATCTCAAATTTTCAGCTTTTTACTCGGTTAAAATTCGAACGGAATCTCTATAAAGCCCATTTAGACATGCACGTTTTAATCGCATCAAAACGACAACCAAATTTTATTAAAATCAAATTTTATGTTTTCAAATAATTTATTACTAGCTTTTGAACAAAATTATACAGACTAATCTCAAATTTTAAGGTTTTTACTTTGTTAAAATTCAAACGGATTCTTTATAAAGAATATTTAGACATGCTCGTATTAATCGCATCAAAACGACAACCAAATTTTATTAAATTAAATTTTATGAGTTCAAATAGTAAATTATAGGCTTTTGAATAATATTATACAGATTAATCTCAAATTTTCAGCTTTTTACTCGGTTAAAATTAGAATGGAATCTCTATAAAGCCCATTTAGACAAGCACGTTTTAATTCCAAAAAAACGAGAACCAAATGTTATTAAATCAAATTTTATGAGTTTAAATATTTAATTATGGGCTTTTGAACAAAATTATACAGATTAATCGCAAATTTTAAGGTTTTTACTCGGTTAAAATTAGAACAAAATCTCTATAAAGCCCATTTAGACATGCACATTTTAATCCCAACAAAACGACGACCAAATGTTATTAAATTAAATTTTATGAGTTCAAATAGTTAATTATAGGCTTTTGAACAAAATTATACAGATTAATCTCAAATTTTCAGCTTTTTACTCGGTTAAAATTCGAACGGAATCTCTATAAAGACCATTTAGACATGCACGTTTTAATCGCATCAAAACGACAACCAAATTTTATTAAAATCAAATTTTATTATTTCAAATAATTAATTATTAGCTTTTGAACAAAATTATACAGACTAATCTAAAATTTTAAGGTTTTTACTTTGTTAAAATTTAAACGGATTCTTTATAGAGAATATTTAGACATGCTCGTATTAATCGCATCTAAACGACAACCAAATTTTATTAAATTAAATTTTATAAGTTCAAATAGTTTATTATAGGCTTTTGAACAAAATTATAAAGATTAATCTCAAATTTTCAGCTTTTTACTCGGTTAAAATTCGAACGGAATCTCTATAAAGACCATTTAGACATGCACGTTTTAATCGCATCAAAACGACAACCAAATTTTATTAAAATCAAATTATATTATTTCAAATAATTAATTATTAGCTTTTGAACAAAATTATACAGACTAATCTAAAATTTTAAGGTTTTTACTTTGTTAAAATTTAAACGGATTCTTTATAGAGAATATTTAGACATGCTCGTATTAATCGCATCAAAACGACAACCAAATTTTATTAAATTAAATTTTATAAGTTCAAATAGTTTATTATAGGCTTTTGAACAAAATTATACAGATTAATCTCAAATTTTCAGCTTTTTACTCGGTTAAAATTCGAACGGAATCTCAATAAAGCCCATTTAGACATGCACGTTTTAATCGCATCAAAACGACAACCATATTTTATTAAAATCAAATTTTATGACTTAAAATATTTAATTATTAGCTTTTGAAAAAAATTATACAGATTAATCTGAAATTTTCAGAATTTTACTCGATTAAAATTAGAATGAAATCTTTATAAAGACTATTTAGACATGCACGTTTTAATCTCAACAATACGACAACCAAATGTTATTAAATCAAATTTTATGAGTTTAAATTTTTAATTATGGGCTTTTGAACAAAATTATACAGATTAATCGTAAATTTTAAGGTTTTTACTCGGTTAAAATTAGAACAAAATCTCTATAAAGACCATTTACACATGCACATTTTAATCCCAACCAAACGACGACTAAATGTTATTAAATTAAATTTTATGAGTTCGAACAGTTAATTATAGGATTTTGAACAAAATTATACAGATTAATCTCAAATTTTCAGCTTTTTACTCGGTTAAAATTCGAACGGAATCTCTATAAAGCCCATTTAGACATGCACGTTTTAATCGCATCAAAACGACAACCAAATTTTATTAAAATCAAATTTTATGATTTCAAATAATTAATTATTAGCTTTTGAACAAAATTATACAGACTAATCTCAAATTTTAAGGTTTTTACTTTGTTAAAATTCAAACGGATTCTTTATAGAGAATATTTAGACATGCTCGTATTAATCGCATCAAAACGACAACCAAATTTTATTAAATTAAATTTTATGAGTTCAAATAGTAAATTATAGGCTTTTGAATAAAATTATACAGATTAATCTCAAATTTTCAGCTTTTTACTCGGTTAAAATTCGAACGGAATCTCTATAAAGCCCATTTAGACATGCATGTTTTAATCGCATCAAAACGACAATCATATTTTATTAAAATCAAATTTTATGATTTAAAATATTTAATTATTAGCTTTTGAACAAAATTATACAGATTAATCTGAAATTTTCAGAATTTTACTCGGTTAAAATTAGAATGAAATCTTTATAAAGACTATTTAGACATGCACGTTTTAATCCCAACAATACGATAACCAAATGTTATTAAATCAAATCTTATGAGTTTAAATATTTAATTATGGGCTTTTGAACAAAATTATACAGATTAATCTCAAATTTTAAGGTTTTAACTCGGTTAAAATTCGAACGAATTCTTTATAGAGAAGCTTTAGACATGCTCATATTAATCGCATCAAAACGACAACCAAATGTTATTAAATTAAATTTTATGAGTTCGAACAGTTAATTATAGGATTTTGAACAAAATTATACAGATTAATCTCAAATTTTTAGCTTTTTACTCGGTTAAAATTCGAACGAAATCTCTATAAAGTCCATTTAGACATGCACGTTTTAATAGCATCAAAACGACAACCAAATTTTATTAAAATCAAATTTTATGATTGCAAATATTTAATTATTAGCTTTTGAACAAATTTTTACAGATAATCTGAAATTTTCAGAATATTTACTCGGTTAAACTTAGAACGGAATCTTTATAAAGCCCATTTAGACATGCACGTTTTAATCCCAACGAAACGACAACCAAATGTTATTAAATCAAATTTTATGTGTTTAAGTATTTAATTATAGGCTTTTGAACAAAATTATACAAATTAATCTCAAATTTTAAGGTTTTTACTCGGTTAAGATTCGAACGGATTCTCTATATAGCCCATTTAGACATGCTCGTATTAATCGCATCAAAACGACAAAAAAATGTTATTAAATTAAATTTTATGAGTTCAAATAGTTAATTATAGGCTTTTGAACAAAATTATACAGATTAATCTCAAATTTTCAGCTTTTTACTCGGTTAAAATTCGAACGGAATCTCTATAAAACCCATTTAGACATGCACGTTTTAATCGCATCAAAACGACAACCAAATGTTATTAAAATCAAATTTTATGATTTCAAATAATTAATTATTAGCTTTTGAACAAAATTATACAGACTAATCTCAAATTTAAGGTTTTTACTTTGTTAAAATTCAAACGGATTCTTTATAGAGAACATTTAGACATGCTCCTATTAATCGCATCAAAACGACAACCAAATTTTATTAACTTAAATTTTATGACTTTAAATAGTTAATTATAGGCTTTTAAACATAATTATATAGATTAATCTCAAATTTTAAGGTTTTTACTCGGTGAAAATTAGAATAGATTCTCTATAGAGCATATTTAGACATGCTTGTATTAATCGCATCAAAACGATAACCAAATATTACTAAATTAAATTTTATGAGTTCAAATAGTTAATTATAGGCTTTTGAACAAAATTATACAGATTAATCTCAAATTTTCAGCTTTTCACTCGGTTAAAATTCGAACGAAATCTCTATAAAGCCCATTTAGACATGCACGTTTTAATCGCATCAAAACGACAACCAAATTTTATTAAATTAAATTTTATAAGTTCAAATAGTTTATTATAGGCTTTTGAACAAAATTATACAGATTAATCTCAAATTTTCAGCTTTTTACTCGGTTAACATTAGAACGGAATCTCTATAAAACCCATTTAGACATGCACGTTTTAATCGCATCAAAAGGACAACCAAATGTTATTAAAATCAAATTTTATGATTTCAAATAATTAATTATTAGCTTTTGAACAAAATTATACAGACTAATCTCAAATTTAAGGTTTTTACTTTGTTAAAATTCAAACGGATTCTTTATAGAGAACATTTAGACATGCTCCTATTAATCGCATCAAAACGACAACTAAATTTTATTAACTTAAATTTTATGACTTTAAATAGTTAATTATAGGCTTTTGAACATAATTATATAGATTAATCTCAAATTTTAAGGTTTTTACTCGGTGAAAATTAGAATAGATTCTCTATAGAGCATATTTAGACATGCTTGTATTAATCGCATCAAAACGACAACCAAATATTACTAAATTAAATTTTATGAGTTCAAATAGTTAATTATAGGCTTTTGAACAAAATTATACAGATTAATCTCAAATTTTCAGCTTTTCACTCGGTTAAAATTCGAACGAAATCTCTATAAAGCCCATTTAGACATGCACGTTTTAATCGCATCAAAACGACAACCAAATTTTATTAAAATCAAATTTTATCATTTCAAATATTTAATTATTAGCTTTTGAATAAAATTAGATAGATTAATATGAAAATTTCATAATTTTACGCGGTTAAAATTAGAACAGAATCTTTATAAAGCCTATTTAGACATACACGTTTTAATCCCAGCAAAACGATAACCAAATGTTATTAAATCAAATTTTATGAGTTTAAATATTTAATTATGGGCTTTTGAAAAAAATTATACAGATTAATCTCAAATTTTATGGTTTCTACTCGGTTAAAATTAAAACGGATTCTCTATAGAGAACATCTAGACATGCTCGTATTAATCGCATCAAAACGACAACCAAATGTTATTAAATTAAATTTTATGAGTTCAAATAGATAATTATAGGCTTTTGAACAAAATTATACAGATTAATCTCAAATTTTCAGCTTTTTACTCAGTTAAAATTCGAACGAAATCTCTATAAAGCCCATTTAGACATGCACGTTTTAATCGCATCAAAACGACAACCAAATTTTCTTAAAATCAAATTTTATGATTTCAAATATTTAATTATTATCTTTTGAACAAAATTAGACAGATTAATCTGAAATTTTTAGAATTTTACTCGGTTAAAATTAGAACGGAATCTTTATAAAGATCATTTAGACAGGCACATTATAATCCCAACAAAACGACAACCAAATGTTATTAAATCAAATTTTATGAGTTTAAATATTTATTTATGGGCTTTTGAACAAAATTATACAGATTAATCTCAAATTTTAAGGTTTTTACTCGGTTAAAATTCGAACGGAATCTCTATAAAGCCTCTTTAGACATGCACGTTTTATTCGCATCAAAAGGACAACCAAATGTTATTAAATTATATTTTATGAGTTCAAATAGTTAATTATAGGCTTTTGAACAAAATTATACAGATTAATCTCAAATTTTAAGCTTTTTACTCGATTAAAATTCGAACGGAATATCTGTAAAGCCCATTTAGACATCCACGTTTTAATCGCATCAAAATGACAACCAAATTTTATTACAATCAAATTTTATGATTTCAAATAATTAATTATTAGCTTTTGAACAAAATTATGCAGATTAATCTGAAATTTTCAGAATTTTATTCGGATAAAATTAGAACGGAATCTTTATAAAGCCTATTTAGACATGCACATTTAATCCCAACAAAATGACGAAAAAATGTTATTAAATCAAATTTTATGAGTTTAAATATTTAATTATGGGCTTTTGAACAAAATTATACATATTAATCTCAAATTTTCAGCTTTTTACTCGGTTCAAATTTGAACGGATTCTCTATAGAGCATATTTAGACATGCTCGTATTAATCGCATCAAAACGACAACCAAATGTTATTAAATTAAATTTTATGAGTTCAAATAGTTAATTATTGGCTTTTGAACAAAATTATACAGATTAATCTCAAATTTTCAGCTTTTTACTTGGCTAAAATTCGAACGGAATCTCTATAAAGCCCATTTAGACATGCACGTTTTAAAAGCATCAACTCGACAACCAAATTTTATTAAAATCAAATTTTATGATTTCAAATATTTAATTATTAGCTTTTGAACAAAATTATATAGATTCATCTGAAATTATCAGAATTTTACTCGGTTAAAATTAGAACGAAATATCTATAAAGCCCATTTAGACATGCACGTTTTAATCCCAACAAAACGACAACCAAATATTATTAAATTAAATTTTATGAGTTTAAATATTTAATTATAGGCTTTTGAACAAAATTATATAGATTAATCTCAAATTTTAAGGTTTTTACTCGATCAAAATTCGAACGGATTTTCTATAGAGCATATTCAGACATGCTCATATTAATCGCATCAAAACGACAGCCAAATGTTATTAAATTAAATTTTATGAGTTCAAATAGTTAATTATAGGCTTCTGAACAAAATATACAGATTAATCTCAAATTTTCAGCTTTTTACTCGGTTAAAATTTGAACAGAATCTCTATAAAATCCATTTCGACATACACGTTTTAATCGTATCAAAAGGACAACCAAATTTTATTAAAATCGAATTTTATGATTTCAAATATTTAATTATTAGCTCTTGAACAAAATTATACAGATTAATCTAAAATTTTCAGAATTTTACTCGGTTAAAATTAGAACGGAATCTCTATTAAGCCCATTTAGACATGCACGCTTTAATTCTAACAAAACGACAACCAAATGTTATTAAATCAAATTTTATGAGTTTAAATATTTAATTATGGGATTTTGAAAAATATTATACAAATTAATCTCAAATTTTAAGGTTTTTACTCGGTTAAAATTCGAACAGATTCTCTATAGAGCACATTTAAACATGCACGTTTTAATCGCATCAAAATGACAACCAAATTTTATTAAAATTAAATTTTATGATTTCAAATATTTAATTATTAGCTTTTGAACAAAATTATACAGATTAATCTGAAATTTTCAGAATTTTACTCGGTTAAAATTGGAACGGTATCTCTATAAAGCCCATTTAGACATGCACGCTTTAATTCCAACAAAACTAAAAATTAGAACAGAATCTCTATAAAGCCCATTTAGACATGCACGCTTTAATTCCAACAAAACGATAACCAAATGTTATTAAATCAAATTTTATGAGTTTAAATATTTAATTATGGGATTTTGAACAAAATTATACAGATTATTCTCAAATTTTAAGGTTTTTACTCGGTTAAAATTCGAACGGATTCTCTATAGAGCAAATTTAGACATGCTTGTATTAATCGCATCAAAACGACAACCAAATATTATTAAATTAAATTTTATGAGTTCAAATAGTTAATTATTGGCTTTTGAACAAAATTATACAGATTAATCTCAAATTTTCAGCTTTTTACTTGGCTAAAATTCGAACGGAATCTCTATAAAGCCCATTTAGACATGCACGTTTTAAAAGCATCAACTCGACAACCAAATTTTATTAAAATCAAATTTTATGATTTCAAATATTTAATTATTAGCTTTTGAACAAAATTATATAGATTCATCTGAAATTATCAGAATTTTACTCGGTTAAAATTAGAACGAAATATCTATAAAGCCCATTTAGACATGCACGTTTTAATCCCAACAAAACGACAACCAAATATTATTAAATTAAATTTTATGAGTTTAAATATTTAATTATAGGCTTTTGAACAAAATTATATAGATTAATCTCAAATTTTAAGGTTTTTACTCGATCAAAATTCGAACGGATTTTCTATAGAGCATATTCAGACATGCTCATATTAATCGCATCAAAACGACAGCCAAATGTTATTAAATTAAATTTTATGAGTTCAAATAGTTAATTATAGGCTTCTGAACAAAATATACAGATTAATCTCAAATTTTCAGCTTTTTACTCGGTTAAAATTTGAACAGAATCTCTATAAAATCCATTTCGACATACACGTTTTAATCGTATCAAAAGGACAACCAAATTTTATTAAAATCGAATTTTATGATTTCAAATATTTAATTATTAGCTCTTGAACAAAATTATACAGATTAATCTAAAATTTTCAGAATTTTACTCGGTTAAAATTAGAACGGAATCTCTATTAAGCCCATTTAGACATGCACGCTTTAATTCTAACAAAACGACAACCAAATGTTATTAAATCAAATTTTATGAGTTTAAATATTTAATTATGGGATTTTGAAAAATATTATACAAATTAATCTCAAATTTTAAGGTTTTTACTCGGTTAAAATTCGAACAGATTCTCTATAGAGCACATTTAAACATGCACGTTTTAATCGCATCAAAATGACAACCAAATTTTATTAAAATTAAATTTTATGATTTCAAATATTTAATTATTAGCTTTTGAACAAAATTATACAGATTAATCTGAAATTTTCAGAATTTTACTCGGTTAAAATTGGAACGGTATCTCTATAAAGCCCATTTAGACATGCACGCTTTAATTCCAACAAAACTAAAAATTAGAACAGAATCTCTATAAAGCCCATTTAGACATGCACGCTTTAATTCCAACAAAACGATAACCAAATGTTATTAAATCAAATTTTATGAGTTTAAATATTTAATTATGGGATTTTGAACAAAATTATACAGATTATTCTCAAATTTTAAGGTTTTTACTCGGTTAAAATTCGAACGGATTCTCTATAGAGCAAATTTAGACATGCTTGTATTAATCGCATCAAAACGACAACCAAATATTATTAAATTAAATTTTATGAGTTCAAATAGTTAATTATAGGCTTTTGAACAAAATTATACAGATTAATCTCAAATTTATAGCTTTTTAAACATGCACGTTTAAACATGCACGTTTTAATCGCATCAAAACGACAACCAAATGTTATTGAATTAAATTTTATGAGTTCAAAAAGTTAATTATAGGCTTCTAACAAAATTATACATATTAATCCCAAATTTATAGCTTTTTACTCGGTTAAAATTCGAACAGAATCTCTATAAAGCCCATTTAGATATGCACGTTTTAATCGCATCAAAACGATAACCAAATTTTATTAAAATAAAATTTTATGATTTCAAATATTTAATTATTAGCTTTTGAACTAAATTATACAGATTAATCTGAAATTTTCAGAATTTTACTCGGTTAAAATTATAACGGAATCTCTATAAAGCCCATTTAGACATGCACGTTTTAATCCCAACAAAACGATAACCAAATGTTATTAAATCAAATTTTATGAGTTTAAATATTTAATTATGGTGTTTTGAACAAAATTATACAGATTAATCTCAAATTTTAAGGTTTTTACTCGGTTAAAATTCGAACGGAATCTCTATAAAGCCCATTTAGACATGCACCTTTTACTCCCAACAAAACGATAACCAAATGTTATTAAATCAAATTTTATGAGTTTAAATATTTAATTATGGGGTTTTGATTATGAGTTGTCTATCACGGTATACGCTCAAAGAGAGGGACCATTCACCAAGACATGCACTCAAAGATAGGGGTCATTCATCGTGACTTATGCTCAATGAGAGGGGTCGCTTAGACATGCACTCAAATATTTAATTACTAGCTTTTGAACAAAATTATACAAATTAATTTGAAATTTTCATAATTTTACTCGATTAAAATTATAACGGAATCTCTATAAAGTCCATTTAGAGATGGACGTTTTAATCCCAACAAAACGACTACCAAATGTTATTAAATCAAATTTTATGAGTTTAAATATTTAATTATAGGCTTTTGAACAAAATTATATAGATTAATCTCAAATTTTAAGGTTTTTACTCGGTTAAAATTCGAACGGATTTTCTATAGAGCATATTCAGACATGCTCGTATTAATCGCATCAAAACGACAACCAAATGTTATTAAATTAAATTTTATGAGTTCAAATAGTTAATTATAGGCTTCTGAACAAAATATACAGATTAATCTCAAATTTTCAGCTTTTTACTCGGTTAAAATTTTAACAGAATCTCTATAAAACCCATTTCGACATGCACGTTTTAATCGCATCAAAACGACAACCAAATGCTATTGAATTAAAATTTATGAGTTCAAAAAGTTAATTATAGGCTTCTAACAAAATTATACATATTAATCCCAAATTTATAGCTTTTTACTCAGTTAAAATTCGAACAGAATCTCTGCAAAGCCCATTTAGATATGCACGTTTTAATCGCATCAAAACGATAACCAAATTTTATTAAAATAAAATTTTATGATTTCAAATATTTAATTACTAGATTTTGAACTAAGTTATACAGATTAATATGAAATTTTCAGAATTTTACTCGGTTAAAATTAGAACGGAATCTCTATAAAGTCCATTTAGACATGCACGTTTTAATCCCAACAAAACGACTACCAAATGTTATTAAATCAAATTTTATGAGTTTAAATATTTAATTATGGGCTTTTGAACAAAATTATACAGATTAATCTCAAATTTTAAGGTTTTTACTCGGTTAAAATTCGAACGGATTCTCTATAGAGCCTATTTAGACATGCTCGTATTAATCGCATCAAAACGACAACCAAATGTTATTAAATTAAATTTTATGAGTTCAAATAGTTAATTATAGGCTTTTGAACAAAATTATACAGATTTATCTCAAATTTTCAGCTTTTTACTCGGTTAAAATTCGAACGGAATCTCTATAAAGCCCATTTAGACATGCACGTTTTAATCGCATCAAAACGACAACCAAAATTTCTTAAAATCAAATTTTATGATTTCAAATATTTAATTATTAGCTTTTGAACAAAATTATACAGATTAATCTGAAATTTTCAGAATTTTACTCGGTTAAAATTCGAACGGAATCTCTATAAAGCCAATTTAGACATGCACGTTTTAATCGCATCAAAACGACAACCAAAATTTCTTAAAATCAAATTTTATGATTTCAAATATTTAATTATTAGCTTTTGAACAAAATTATACAGATTAATCTGAAATTTTCAGAATTTTACTCGGTTAAAATTAGAACGGAATCTCTATAAAGCCCATTTAGACATGCACGTTTTAATCCTAACAAAACGATAACCAAATGTTATTAAATCAAATTTTATGAGTTTAAATATTTAATTATGGTGTTTTGAACAAAATTATACAGATTAATCTCAAATTTTAAGGTTTTTACTCGGTTAAAATTAGAACGAAATCTCTATAAAGCCCATTTGGACATGCACCTTTTACTCCCAACAAAACGACAACCAAATGTTATTAAATCAAATTTTATGAGTTTAAATATTTAATTATGGGGTTTTGATTATGAGTTGTCTATCACGGTATACGCTCAAAGAGAGGGACCATTCACCAAGACATGCACTCAAAGATAGGGGTCATTCATCGTGACTTATGCTCAATGAGAGGGGTCGTTTAGACATGCACTCAAATATTTAATTACTAGCTTTTGAACAAAATTATACAAATTAATTTGAAATTCTCATAATTTTACTCGATTAAAATTATAACGGAATCTCTATAAAGTCCATTTAGACATGCACGTTTTAATCGCATCAAAACGACAACAAAATTTTATTAAAATCAAATTTTATGATTTCAAATATTAAATTATTAGCTTTTGAACAAAATTATACACATTAATCTGAAATTTTCATAATTTATAGCTTTTTACTCCGTTAAAATTCGAACAGAATCTCTATAAAGCCCATTTAGACATGCACGTTTTAATCGCATCAAAACGACAACCAAATTTTATTAAAATCAAATTTTATGATTTCAAATATTAAATTATTAGCTTTTGAACAAAATTATACACATTAATCTGAAATTTTTAGAATTTTACTTGGTTAAAATTAGAACGGAATATCTATAAAGCCCATTTAAACATGCACATTTTAATCCCAAGAAAACGACAACCAAATATTATTAAATCAAATTTTATGAGTTTACATAATTAACTATGGACTTTTGAACAAAATTATACAGATTAGTCTCAAATTTTAAGGTTTTTACCAGCTAAAATTCGAACGGATTCTCTATAGAGCACATTTAGACATGCTCGTATTAATCGTATCAAAACGACAACCAAATGTTATTAAAGTAAATTTTATGAGTTCAAATACTTAATTCTAGGCTTGTGAACAAAATTATACAGATTAATCTCAAATTTTCAGCTTTTTACTCGGTTAAAATTCGAACGGAATCTCTATAAAGCCCATTTAGACATGCACGTTTTAATCGCATCAAAACGAAAAAAAATGTTATTAAATTAAATTTTATGAGTTCAAATAGTTAATTATAGGTTTCTGAAAAAATTATACAAATTAATCTAAAATTTTTAGCTTTTTACTCGATTAAAATTCGAACGGAATCTCTATAAAGCCTATTTAGACATGCACGTTTTAATCGCATCAAAACGACAACCAAATTTTATTAAAATCAAATTTTATGATTTCAAATATTTAATTATTAGCTTTTGAACAAAATTATACAGATTAATCTGAAATTTTTAGAATTTTACTTGGTTAAAATTAAAACGGAATCTCTATAAAGCCCATTTAAGCATGCACGTTTTAATCCCAAGAAAACGACAACCAAATATTATTAAATCAAATTTTATGAGTTTAAATATTTAATTATGGGCTTTTGAACAAAATTATACAGATTAGTCTCAAATTTTAAGGTTTTTACCAGCTAAAATTCGAACGGATTCTCTATAGAGCACATTTAGACATGCTCGTATTAATCGTATCAAAACGACAACCAAATGTTATTAAATTAAATTTTATGAGTTCAAATAGCTAATTATAGGCTTGTGAACAAAATTATACAGATTAATCTCAAATTTTCAGCTTTTTACTCGGTTAAAATTCGAACGGAATCTCTATAAAGCCCATTTAGACATGCACGTTTTAATCGCATCAAAACGACAAAAAAATGTTATTAAATTAAATTTTATGAGTTCAAATAGTTAATTATAGGCTTCTGAAAAAAATTATACAAATTAATCTAAAATTTTTAGCTTTTTACTCGGTTAAAATTCGAACGGAATCTCTATAAAGCCTATTTAGACATGCACGTTTTAATCGCATCAAAACGATAACCAAATTTTATTAAAATAAAATTTTATGATTTCAAATATTTAATTATTAGCTTTTGAACAAAATTGTACAGATTAATCAGAAATTTTCAAAATTTTACTCGTTTAAAATTTGATCGAATTCTCTATAAAGCCCATTTAGACATGCACGTTTTAATCCCATCAAAAAAACAACTAAAATATTATTAAATCAAATTTTATGAGTTTAAATACTTGATTATGGGCTTTTGAATAAAATTATACAGATTAATCTCAAATTTTTAGCTTTTTACTCGGTTAAAATTCGAACGGAATCTCTATAAAGCCCATTTAGACATACACGTTTTAATCCCAACAAAACGATAACCAAATTTTATTAAATCAAATTTTATGAGTTTTATATATTTAATTATGAGCTTTTGAACAAAATTATATAGATTAATATCAAATTTTAAGGTTTTTACTCAGTTAAAATTCAAACGGATTTACTATAGAGCATATTTAGACATGCTCGTATTAATTGCATCAAAACGACAACTAAATGTTATTAAATTAAATTTTATGAGTTAAAATAGTTAATTATAGCCTTCTGAACAAAATTATACAGATTAATCCCAAATTTATAGCTTTTTACTCGGTTAAAATTCGAAAAAAATCTCTATAAAGCCTATTTAGACCTGAATGTTTTAATCGCATCAAAACGATAACCAAATTTTATTAAAATCAAATTTTATGATTTCAAATATTTAATTATTAGATTTTGAACAAAATTATACAGATTAATCTAAAATTTTAAGAATTTTACTCGGTTAAAATTAGAACGGAATCTCTATAAAGTCCATTTAGACGTGCACGTTTTAATCCCTATAAAACGACTACCAAATGTTATTAAATCAAATTTTATGAGTTTATATATTTAATTATGGGCTTTTGAACAAAATTATACAGATTAATCTAAAATTTTAAGGTTTTTACTCGGTTAAAATTCGAACGGATTCTCTATAGAGCCTATTTAGACATGCTCGTATTAATCGCATCAAAACGACAACCAAATGTTATTAAATTAAATTTTATGAGTTCAAATAGTTAATTATAGGCTTTTGAACAAAATTATGCAGATTAATCTCAAATTTTGAGCTTTTTACTCGGTTAAAATTCAAACGGAATCTCTATAAAGCCCATTTAGACAAGCACATTTTAATCACATCAAAACGACAGCCAAATGTTATTAAATTAAATTTTATGAGTTCAAATAGTAATTATAGGCTTTTGAAAAAAAAAATTATACAGATTAATCTTAAATTTTCAGCTTTTTACTCGGTTAGTATTGGAACGGAATCTCTATAAAGCCCATTTAGACATGCACGTTTTAATCGCATCAAAATGACAACCAAATGTTTTTAAAATCAAATTTTATGATTTAAAATATTTAATTAATAGCTTTTGAACAAAATTATACTGATTAATCTGAAATTTTCAGAATTTTACTCGATTAAAATTCGAAAGGATTCTCTATAGAGCACATTTAGACGTGCTCGTATTAATCGCATCAAAACGACAACCAAATGTTATTAAAGTAAATTTTATGAGTTCAAATAGTTAATTATAGGCTTGTGAACAACGTTACACAAATTAATCTCAAATCTTTAGCTTTTTACTCGGTTAAAATTCGAATGGAATCTCTATAAACCCTATTTCGACAAGCATGATTTAATCGCATCAAAACGACAACCAAATTTTATTAAAATAAAATTTTATGATTTCAAATATTTAATTATTAGCTTTTGAACAAAATTATACAGATTAATCTAAAATTTTTAGAATTTTACTCGATTAAAATTTGATCGGATTCTCTATAGAGCACATTTAGACATGTACGTTTTAATCCCATCAAAACGACAACTAAAATGTTATTAAATCAAATTTTATGAGTTCAAATACTTGATTATGGGCTTCTGAACAAAATTATACAGATTAATCTCAAATTTTTAGCTTTTTACTCAGTTAAAATTCGTAGGAATCTCTATAAAGCCCATTTAGACATGCACGTTTTAATCGCATCAAAACGATAACAAAATGTTATTAAATTAAATTTTATGAGTTCAAATAGTTAATTATAGGCTTCTGAAAAAATATTATAGATTAATCTCAAATTTTCAGCTTTTTACTCGGTTAAAATTCGAACGAAATCTCTATAAAGCCCATTTAGACATGCACGTTTTAATCGCATCAAAACGACAACCAAATTTTATTAAAATCAAATTTTTTATGATTTCAAATTTTTAATTATTAGCTTTTGAACAAAATTATACAGATTAATCTGAAAGTTTTTAGAATTTTACTCGATTAAAATTTGATCAGATTCTCTATAGAGCCCATTTAGACATGCACGTTTTAATCCCATCAAAACGACAACTAAAATCTTATTAAATCAAATTTTATGAGTTCATATATTTGATTATGGGCTTCTGAACAAAATTATACAGATTAATCTCAAATTTTTAGCTTTTTACTCAGTTAAAATTCGAACAGAATCTCTATAAAGCCCATTTAGACATGCACGTTTTAATAGCATCAAAACGATAACCAAATTTTATTAAAATCAAATTTTATGATTTCAAATATTTAATTATTAGCTTTTGAACAAAATTATACAGATTAATCTAAAATTTTAAGAATTTTAATCGATTAAAATTAGAACGGAATCTCTATAAATACCATTTAGATATGCACATTTTAATCCCAACAAAACGACAACCAAATGTTATTAAATCAAATTTTATGAGTTTAAATATTTAATTATGGGCTTTTGAAAAAATATATACATATTAATCTCAAATTTTAAGGTTTTTACTCGGTTAAAATTCGAACGGATTCTCTATAGAGCACATTTAGACATGCTCGTATTAATCGCATCAAAACGACAACCAAATGTTATTAAATTAAATTTTATGAGTTCAAATAGTTAACTATAGGCTTGTGAACAAAATTATACCGATTAATCTCAAATTTTAAGGTTTTTAGTCGGTTAAAATTCGAACGGATTCTCTATAGAGCACATTTAGACATGCTCGTATAAATCGCATCAAAACGACAACCAAATGTTATTAAATTAAATTTTATGAGTTCAAATAGTTAATTATAGGCATTTGAACCAAATTATGCAGATTAATCTCAAATTTTCAGCTTTTTACTCGGTTAAAATTCGAACGGAATCTCTATAAATCCCATTTAGATATGCGCATTTTAATCACATCAAAACGACAACCAAATGTTATTAAATTAAATTTTATGAGTTCAAATAGTTAATTATAGGCTTTTGAACAAAATTATACAGATTAATCTCAAATTTTCAGCTTTTTACTCGGTTAAAATTCGAATGGAATCTCTATAAAGCCCATTTAGACATGCACGTTTTAATCACATCAAAAAGACAACCAAATGTTATTAAATTAAATTTTATGAGTTCAAATAGTAATTATAGGCTTCTGAAAAAAATTATACAGATTAATCTCAAATTTTCAGCTTTTTACTCGGTTAGAATTGGAACAGAATCTCTATAAAGCCCATTTAGACATGCACGTTTTAATCTCATCAAAACGACAACCAAATGTTATTAAAATCAAATTTTATGATTTCAAATATTTAATTAATATCTTTTGAACAAAATTATACAGATTAATCTGAAATTTTCAGAATTTTACTCGATTAAAATTCGAAAGGATTCTCTATAGAGCACATTTAGACATTCTCGTATTAATCGCATCAAAACGACAACCAAATGTTATTAAATTAAATTTTATGAGTTCAAATAGTTAATTATAGGCTTTTGAACAAAATTATAAATATTAATCTCAAATTTTAAGCTTTTTACTCGGTTAAAATTCGAACGAAATCTCTATAAATCCCATTTAGACATGCACATTTTAATAGCATCAAAACGACAACCAAATTTTATTAAAATCAAATTTTTATGATTTCAAATATTTAATTATTAGCTTTTGAACAAAATTATACAAATTAATCTGAAATTTTCAGAATTTTACTCGGTTAAAATTAGAACGGAATCTCTATAAAGACCATTTAGACATTCACGTTTTAATCGCATCAAAACGACAACCAAATGTTATTAAATAAAATTTTATGAGTTAAAATAGTTAATTATAGGCTTCTAAAAAAATTATATAGATTAATTTCAAATTTTCAGCTTTTTACTCGGTTAAAATTCGAACGAAATCTCTATAAAGCCCATTTAGACATGCACGTTTTAATCGCTTCAAAACGACAACCAAATTTTATCAAAATCAAATTTTATGATTTCAAATATTTAATTATTAGCTTTTAAACAAAATTATAAATATTAATCTGAAATTTTCAGAATTTTACTCGATTAAAATTTGATCGAATTCTCTATAGAGCCCATTTAGACATGTAGGTTTTAATCCCATCAAAACGAAAACTAAAATGTTATTAAATCAAATTTTATGAGTTCAAATACTTGATTATGGGCTTTTGAACAAAATTATACAGATTAATCTCAAATTTTTAGCTTTTTACTCAATTAAAATTCGAACAGAATCTCTATAAAGCCCATTTAGACATGCACGTTTTAATCGCATCAAAACGACAACCAAATTGTAACCCCCTTAGCCTGGCCTAGACGGAAGCGGCACTAATGGGTTACACGGGGAATATCAAACCAATCCCGCGAAGGTTCGATTTGATAAACAACCCTAAAACCGATATATTTTTTTTTATTTTTTCTTACTGGATGCACAATCTTATTCCTACGTGACAAGGTCTCATGCAAAGCATTGTCGGAAACACATTAATTAAAATCAACCATCCGATTAAACACTAACATAGATTAAGGACTAAAACGTAAAACTTTTAAATGATATTAACAAAATATAAATTCTCTTCATCAAAGTTCAATTAAACATATAAGAGTTCCTCACAGAAAATTTCAACTCAAACGGATCATTCTAACATCGTCAATTGCATGTTCCTTTAATTTAGGGACCGAAATGTAAATCTTCCAAAATACAAGGACTTCATCCAAATTAGATTAACCATCTTTAAATTAAATTAATTTTATGCATGCATGCAAAATTTCAGCTCAAAATAACATCTACAAGTACCTTAATCGAACAAAAGAAGATATTCGGGACTAAAGTATAATTTCTAGCAACTTTCAATTCTTGGTGATTAAAGGTTTTGAAACTTTGGGTCTGGAACCAAAAGTTTCGTTACACTAAGTGCATACCAATTACTCAATATTCAACCATTAATTAGATCCACTAAATGCATCAATCCTAGGCATATTTAGTAACATATGGCACATAATCAACAACAATACGGACATCAATCAAGCTATAGGCATGCTCCCTAGGAAATGATTAACAACATATCAATCATGCTAGAACATGCTTCAACAATCCAAACAATTCCAAAGTTCAACAATTAACAATCAAACAATAATGGTCTTATTACAACATAAACCAAAGCCTAAGTACACACTCCTCACATAGGTTGGGTTACACATTGCCTTGCCCAATTTGTTTGCCAAAAACATACCAAATTCAAAGTGATTCTTCCCCTTGGTTTCCCTGCCTCGAACGAAGCTCCAAGTTCCTTTATTTCTCTGCATGGATGAAAAGAGAGCTTAAGCAAACATGCTTAGTGAGGAAGCTCTACACAAATCATCAATGCATCTATTTAAAACCATATTAAAACCATAATTTGTAATACATTGTTAAATCATGTATGCTATCATCTCATGCTCATGTTCTTTAAATCATATGCATCCTTGAGTTCACATAACCTTTTCAAAACAATTTATAAATGATGCACAATCTTCTTCTCAAATTCATGTATGTATATTGGCTTTCTAGTGACCACTTTAATGTGAACCTTGAGCTCACCGAATACACGGATCCATGAGACCATTGTCTCGTCATGACACGAAGTCACCATTGACATGACACTAAGTCACCATTAGCACTACCACGCACGATCAGACACATAGTCACCCTTGTTACGTGCAGGCGGCTCTACCACGCACGGTTGGACACAAAGTCACCCTTGTTACGTGTAGGCAATATTCTGTATTCTCAATTTTGATTATAGTGCACTTAAGACAATCCTAATGACATGTAATTCGTATTCGTATCTAAAGTTAGTGTCACTAAGCCAATATCATAATCAAATGTGCATAATAACTTGCTGTTCATAATGCATGCATAAATTGTTCAACAAATGAACCAAAAGCCATACCCAAAGGCACCATTATATATATAAGGCAAATAACCATATTGTATTCCAAATCATATAACTTGCTGCTCATAATGCATGCATAAATTGTTCAACAAATGAACCAAAAGCCATGCCCAAAGGCACCATCATATATAAGGCAAATAACCATATTGTATCCCAAATCATTTCTCATAATTTTTCATAATCATGGATGCTAAATAAGCTATGCATTTCAGCAAGTAATTCTCATGTATGCACCATTTCAAAACATGCTCATGCATTTCCATAAATCTCATTGCATTACCAACATAATGCTTTTACCAAATGTAGCCGAAACTCATATCGGTTTATCAAAAACATTTACTTTACTTACTCTTGAACTATGAAAGGTTTTCACACTCTTCCATAGTCCCCAAAACAAAACCGTACCAAACGTGATTCGCTTTTAGTCCGAAAACACTCACCAACAAGCGAAACGAGCATTCGCCGCTATCCGATGATCGCACCAATGCACCAGCACTCAAGCTTCTTCTTGTACCTCTTCTACAACATTAAAAACAGAGTATTCTCACATCATAACATGCTCAAACCAACAGCCATATCCGATCACCATTAAACTACCAAAAACTTAGCCGAAAAGACCGAAAACTAAGCCGAAACGCATCCGAACAACATCAGCCCAAAACCTAACGAATCTAACATCTAATCCACCTCAATTATGATCCAAAAACACATCCAAACCATCCTTATACCTCCAGCAACATTTAAGCATCTAAAATAGCCCATAAAACAACCGAAAAGCACCTTAAAACTACACTGATTGCATTATTCCGAGATTAAATTAATGTGATATCAAATCAAGATTCAATTAATCATTAAATCAACATAAAAACATGATTGAATTCATCTAATTTCCAACATTGAATGAGATCCAAAAAGATTTCACAAAAACTTCCACAAAAACACTAGATCTAACATTAAAACATAGAATCAAGTTTTTATTAAAAGATTAGCAAGCTAATACTTGGGAATTTCAATAAAGAACCTTACAAAAGAATAAAAATCCAGAAAATTACCTTCAAGATCTATTCACCAAAAATATGAGATTTTCCCCTTCTTGATTCTTTGCAATTTGATGTAGATTTGATGAAATTGATGCTTAGATTTTGTAAAGGATGGAAAGATGATGCAAATGATGGAATCTTTGTGAAAAAAGATGCTAAAATCAGCAAGGAATTGAAGAGAAAAGATGAAGAGAAAGTGGAGAGAAAATGAGAGAAAAAGATGAGAGAAATGAGAGAAAAGTGGTTTTGAGAGAAAATGATTAAAAACCAAATTAAAGTAATTAAAAATACCTTTTTGGTGAATAAATCATCATTAAAAAAATAGAAATGGGTTTATAGCCCTCTAAGGATTCTAAGTTTAGCTTGCTTTTCAATTTAGTCACTAAAATACATTAATTGCCGAAAATCACCAAATTGGTCCTCCAATTTTTCCAAAAATTACAAATTGATCATTTATGCATAATTAAGCATAATTAAAAATCATTATAAAATCCAAATTATTTTCTTTTAATTTGAAACATATTTTTAATATTTCAAACCACCTTCCAAATTATTATTTTTCTTAATTAAAAATATCCTTATTTTATTTTTCCCGGAATTAATGAACCGGAGGACCCGATTCGACCCGAATCGAATTCCCCTAACTAAGCCTAAAGTAATAACCCCAAAAATGGGATGTTACAACTCTCCCCCTCTTAAGAAAATTTCGTCCTCGAAATTTACCTAAAGTAAACAAGTGAGGAAACTACTCCTCCATGCTTTTCCTTGTCTCCCAAGTTGCTTCTTCAATACCTCGGTGTTTCCAAAGCACTTTAACCAAATCTATGGTCTTCCCTCAAACAACCTTTGTATCCACATCCAAAATCCTCACCGTTCTTCCTCGTAACTCATATCCTCTCTTAACTCGATCTCCTCAACTGGAACAACATGAGAAGGATCCGATCTATATCTACGAAGCATTGATACATAAAAAACATCATGCATCTTACTCAACTCCACCAGCAACCTCAACCGATACAACCAATTGGCTCTAACACCTCATATGACCCAATAAAACGATGACCCAAGTTACTCTTACTTCCAAACCTCATCACCTTCTTCCACGGAGAACCCTTAAGAAACACTTTGTCCCCAACAGTACACTTTATCTCTCTATGCTTTAAATCGGCATAGGACTTCTGCCTATCCGAAGCTTTCTTAAGTTTAACACATATCAACTTAACCTTCCCATCCGTATCTTTAAAACTTGAGGCAAAGAAACATACTTCTGTCCAACTTCCTTCCAACACAAAGGTGTACAACACCTATGCCCGTAAAAAGCCTCAAACGGTGCCGTCTGTATACTCGCTTGGAGCTACTATTATATACAGACTCCACTAAAGACAACTGTTTCTCCCAAGAACTTTGAAACTCGATGACACAACCCCTCAACATATCCTCTAAAGTCTGAATAACACGCTCAGACTGTCCATCCGTCTGTGGATGATAAGCCGTACTAAAACTAAGCCTCGTACCCAAAGCTGTATGCAAACTCCTCCAAAACTTGGATGTAAACCGCGGATCTCTATCCAATATGATCGGCTTAGGCACCCCATACAATCTCACCACCTCAGAAACATACAAATCCGCCAACTTATCCATGGAATACGTTGTATGCACAGCAAGAAAATGTGCACACTTCGTAAACCTATCAACAACCACCCATATAGAATCCCTTTTTGGACGGTGTTAAAGGTAATCCCGTCATAAAATCTATGGTGATTCTCTCCCATTTCCATTCCAGAACTTGAACCAGCTGTAACAAACCTGCAGGAAACTGATGTTCAGCTTTCATCCGCTGACACACCATACAACGAGAAACAAACTCCGTCACATCTCTCTTTAAACCAACCCAAAAGTACACACTTTTGAGATCCCTATATATCTTCACACTACCCGGATGCATAGCAAACGGACTAGTATGAGCCTCCACCAAGATAGCTTGCCTCAACTCCTGATCATCCGACACCACAATCCGACCTCTAAAACACAACACCTTATCATTATCAAAATGATACTCGGTCGGTCTGCCCTCAGCAATATCCTCCACAAAAGGTACCAAAGTCTCATCCTCCAACTGCTTCACCTTGATCATCTCAACAAAAACCGGTTTTACTTGCAACTCCGCCACTAAACCACCTTCCTTAGAAATACTCAACTTAGCAAACATCGCTCTCAATTCAACCGCCACCTTACGGCTCAAAGCATCGGCCACTACATTGGCTTTCCCCGGATGATACTCAATCGATAAGTCATAGTCCTTAAGCAACTCCATCCATCTTCGTTGCCTAAGATTCAAATCCTTTTGTGACATGAGATACTTCAAACTTTTATGATCCGTATATATAGTACACTTCTCCCCATACAAGTAATGTCTCCAAATCTTCAAAGCAAAAACCACCGCCGCTAGCTCCAAATCATGCGTCGGATAGTTCTTTTCATGCACCCTCAACTGTCTAGAAGCATAAGCCACAACTTTCCCCTCTTGCATCAATACACATCCAAGTCCAACATATGATGCATCACTATAAACCATAAAATCCTTACCAGATTCGGGTTGTACCAACACCGGTGCACTAGTCAACACTTCCTTCAACTTTTCAAAACTCTTTTGTTGACTTTCCTTCCACTCAAAAGGAACCTTCTTTTGCAACAACTTGGTCATAGGAGCAGCAATGCTCGAAAAACCCTCAACGAACCTACGATAATACCCAGCCAAACCTAAGAAACCCCAAACCTCCGACACCGACCTCGGTTGCTTCCAACCCATAACAGACTTTATCTTCTTCGGATTAACACTAATACCCTTCTCCGACACCACATGACCAAGAAACACCACCTCTTTTAACCAAAACTCACACTTACTTAACTTAGCATACAACTGGTTCTCTTTCAACACTTGCATTACCAACCGCAAATGTCGATCATGATCTTCCTCGGTACGTGAATACACAAGGATATCATCTATGAACACCACCACAAACTGATCCAAGTACTCATGAAACACCCGGTTCATCATATCCTTAAAAGCAGCAGGGGCATTCGTCAAACCAAACGGCATCACCAAAAACTCATAATGACCATACCTTGTCCGAAAAGCCGTCTTCAACACATCATTCTCTTTCACTTTCAACTGATAGTACCCCGATCTCAAATCAATCTTCGAGAATACACTTGCTCCTCGAAACTGATCAAACAAGTCATCAATCCTTGGCAAAGGATACTTATTCTTCACGGTCAACTTATTCAATTCCCGATAATCAATGCACATCCTCATTGTGCCATCTTTCTTCTTCACAAACAACACCAGTGCACCCCATGGTGACACACTCGGTCGTATAAAACCACGGTCAAGCAACTCTTGCAACTGCATCTTTAACTCCTTTAACTCCTTAGGTGCCATGCGATAAGGAGCAATAGACACCGAATTAGTACCAGCATAAAGCTCGATACTAAACTCCACATCACGATCGGGAGGTAATCCTGGCAACTCCTCAGGAAAAACTTCTGGAAAGTCACATACCGTTCGAATATCCTGCACCCGAACCTCTCCTATACCCGGATTCATCACATAAGCTAGATAAGCTACACCACCATGTTGCATCAACTTTTCCGCTTGCAAAGCCGAAACCACATTAGACAAGAATTCCGTATACTCACTCTTAACCACAACCTCACTACCATCCAACAACCTCAAAGTAACCCGTTTCTTCTCAAAGTCCACCACGGCTCTATGCTCCGTCAACCAATCAACTCCCAAGATAAGATCAAAATCATGAAACGGCAACTCCATCAAATCAACCTCAAAGACATGCTGTTGAACCTCCAACGGACATCTCCTATACAACCTTCTTACGGTCACCGTCTCACCCAAGGAACTAGTAACCACAACTCCCACATCTAAAACATCAACAGGAGTATCCAACATATATGCATGCTCACTCAAAACATAAGAATGCGTAGATCCCGAATCTATCAAAGAAAACAACGGTACATTCCGTAAAGAAAAAGTACCTGCAACCACATCTGTAGCATTACGGGTCCCACGCTGAGCATAGACACCACGGCCACCTCCCTGTCTCTGAAAAGGACCTCTACCTCCCCCGCGTCCTCTACCAGGTACCACGGCAACCTGGCTCTGGTACCACCAAATGTAACCCCCTTAGCCTGGCCTAGACGGAACCGGCACTAACGGGTTACACGGGGAATATCAAACCAAACCCGCGAAAGTTCGATTCAATAAACAACCCTAAAACCGATATATTTTTTTTTATTTTTTCTTACTAGATACACAATCTTATTCCTACGTGACAAGGTCTCATGCAAAGCATTGTCGGAAACACATTAATTAAAATCAACCATCCGATTAAACACTAACATAGATTAAGGACTAAAACGTAAAACTTTTAAATGCTATTAACAAAATATAAATTCTCTTCATCAAAGTTCAATTAAACATATAAGAGTTCCTCACAGAAAATTTCAATTCAAACGGATCATTCTAACATCGTCAATTGCATGTTCCTCTAATTTAGGGACCGAAATGTAAATCTTCCAAAATACAAGGACTTCATCCAAATTAGATTAACCATCTTTAAATTAAATCAACTTTATGCATGCATGCAAAATTTCAGCTCAAAATAATATCTGCAAGTACCTTAATCGAACAAAAGAAGATATTCGGAACTAAAATATAATTTCTAGCAATTTTCAATTCTTGGTGATTAAAGGTTTCGAAACTTTGGGTTTGGAACCAAAAGTTTCGTTACACTAAGTGCATACCAATTACTCAATATTCAACCATTAATTAGATCCACTAAATGCATCAATCCTAGGCATATTTAGTAACATATGGCACATAATCAACAACAACACGGATATCAATCAAGCTATAGGCATGCTCCCTAGGAAATGATTAACAACATATCAATCATGCTAGAACATGCTTCAACAATCCAAACAATTCCAAAGTTCAACAATTAACAATCAAACAATAATGGTCTTATTACAACATAAACCAAAGCCTAAGTACACACTCCTCACATAGGTTGGGTTACACATTGCCTTGCCCAATTTGTTTGCCAAAAACATACCAAATTCAAAGTGATTCTTTCCCTTGGTTTCCCTGCCTCGAACGAAGCTCCAAGTGCCTTTATTTCTCTGCATGGATGAAAAGAGAGCTTAAGCAAACATGCTTAGTGAGGAAGCTCTACACAAATCATCAATGCATCTATTTAAAACCATGTTAAAACCATAATTTGTAATACATTGTTAAATCATGCATGCTATCATCTCATGCTCATGTTCTTTAAATCATATGCATCCTTGAGTTCACATAACCTTTTGAAAACAATTTATAAATGATGCACAATCTTCTTCTCAAATTCATGTATGTATATTGGCTTTCTAGTGACCACTTTAATGTGAACCTTGAGCTCACCGAATACACGGATCCATGAGACCATTGTCTCGTCATGACACGTAGTCACCATTAACATGACACGAAGTCACCATTGACATGACACGAAGTCACCATTGACATGACACTAAGTCACCATTAGCACTACCACGCACGGTTACGTGTAGGCGGCTCTACCATGCACGGTTGGACACAAAATCACCCTTGTTACGTGTAGGCAATATTCTGTATTCTCAGTTTTGATTATAGTGCACTTAAGACAATCCTAATGACATGTCATTCGTATTCGTATCTAAAGTTAGTATCACTAAGCCAATATCAAAATCAAATATGCATAATATCTTGTTGTTCATAATGCATGCATAAATTGTTCAACAAATGAACCAAAAGCCATGCCCAAAGGCACCATTATATATAAGACAATTAACCATATTGTATTCCAAATCATATAACTTGCTGCTCATAATGCATGCATAATATGTTCAACAAATGAACCAAAAGCCATGCCCAAAGGCACCATCGTATATAAGGCAATTAACCATATTGTATTCCAAATCATTTCTCATAATTTTCCATAATCATGGATGTTAAATAAGCTATGAATTTCAGCAAAATATTTCTCATGTATGCACCAATTCAAAGCTTGCTCATGCAATTCCATAAATCTCATTGCATTACCAACATAATGCCTTTATCGGATGTAGCCGAAACTCATGTTGATTTACCAAAAATATTTACTTTACTTACTCTTGAACTATGGAAGGTTTTCACACTCTTCCATAGTCCCCAAAACAGAACCGTACCAAACGCGATTCGCTTTTAGTCCAAAAACACTCACCAACAAGCAAAACGAGCATTCGCCGCTATCCAATGATCGCACCAATGCACCGCACTCAAGCTTCTTCTTGTACCTCTTCTACAACATTAAAAACAGAGTATTCTCACATCATAACATGCTCAAACCAACAGCCATATCCGATCACCATTAAACTACCAAAAACTTAGCCGAAAAGACCGAAAACTAAGCCGAAACGCATCCGAACAACATCAGCCCAAAACCTAACGAATCTAACATCTAATCCACCTCAATTATGATCCAAAAACACAACCAAACCATCCTTATACCTCCAGCAACATTTAAGTATCTAAAACAGCCCATAAAACAACCGAAAAGCACCTTAAAACTACACCGATTGCATTATTCCGGGATTAAATTAATGTGATATCAAATCAAGACTCAATTAATCATTAAATCAACATAAAAACATGATTGAATTCATCTAATTTCCAACATTGAATGAGATCCAAAAAGATTTCACAAAAACTTCCACAAAAATACTAGATCTAACATTAAAACATAGAATCAAGTTTTTATTAAAAGATTAGCAAGCTAATACTTGGGAATTTCAATAAAGAACCTTAGAAAAGAATAAAAATCCAGAAAATTACCTTCAAGATCTATTCACCAAAAATATGAGATTTTCCCGTTCTTGATTCCTTGCAATTTGATGTAGATTTGATGAAATTAATGCTTAGATTTTGTAAAGGATGGAAAGATGATGCAAGTGATGGAATCTTTGTGGAAAAAGATTCTAAAATCAGCAAGGAATTGAAGAGAAAAGATGAAGAGAAAGTGGAGAGAAAATGAGAGAAAAAGATGAGAGAAATGAGAGAAAAGTGGTTTTGAGAGAAAATGATTAAAAACCAAATTAAAGTAATTAAAAATACCTTTTTGGTGAATAAATTATCATTAAAAAATAGAAATGGGTTTATGGCCCTCTAAGGATTCTAAGTTTAGCTTGCTTTTCAATTTAGTCACTAAAATACATTAATTGCCGAAAATCACCAAATTGGTCCTCCAATTTTTCCAAAAATTACAAATTGATCATTTATGCATAATTAAGCATAATTAAAAATCATTATAAAATCCAAATTATTTTCTTTTAATTTAAAACATATTTTTATATATTTCAAACCACCTTCCAAATTATTATTTTTCTTAATTAAAAATATTCTTATTTTATTTTTCCCGGAATTAATGAACCGGAGGACCCGATTCGACCCGAATCGAATTCCCCTAACTAAGCCTAAAGTAATAACCCCAAAAATGGGATATTACACAAATTTTATTAAAATCAAATTTTATGATTTCAAATACTTAATTATTAGCTTTTGAAAAAAATTATACAGATTAATTTGAAATTTTTAGAATTTTACTCGGTTAAAATTAGAACGGAATCTCTATAAAGCCCATTTAGACATGCACGTTTTAATCCCAACAAAACGACAACCAAATGTTATTAAATCAAATTTTATGAGTTTAAATATTTAATTATCGGCTTTTGAACAAATATATACAGATTAATCTCAAATTTTAAGGTTTTTACTCGGTTAAAATTCGAACGGATTCTCTATAGAGCACATTTAGACATGCTCGTATTAATCGCATCAAAACGACAACCAAATGTTATTAAATTAAATTTTATGAGTTCAAATAGTTAATTGTAGACTTGTGAACAAAATTATACAGATTAATCTCAAATTTTCAGCTTTTTACTCGGTTAAAATTCGAACAGAATCTCTATAAAGCCCATTTAGACATGCACATTTTAATCGCATCAAAACGAAAAAAAATGTTATTAAATTAAATTTTATGAGTTCAAATAGTTAATTATTGGCTTCTGAAAAAAATTATACAAATTAATCTCAAATTTTCAGCTTTTTACTCGGTTAAAATTCGAACGGAATCTCTATAAAGCCTATTTAGACATGCATGTTTTAATCGCATCAAAACGACAACCAAATTTTATTAAAATCAAATTTTATGATTTCAAATATTTAATTATTAGCTTTTGAACAAAATTATATAGATTAATCTAAAATTTTCAAAATTTTACTCGGTTAAAATTCGATCGAATTCTCTATAAAGACCATTTAGACATGCACGTTTTAATCCCAACAAAACGACAACCAAATGTTATTAAATAAAATTTTATGAAGTTAAATATTTAAGTATGGGCTTTTGAACAAAATTATACAGATTAATCTCAAATTTTAAAGTTTTTACTCGGTTAAAATTCGAACGGATTCTCTATAGAGCACATTTAGACATGCTCGTATTAATCGCATCAAAACGACAACCAAATGTTATTAAATTAAATTTTATGAGTTCAAATAGTTAATTATAGGCTTGTGAACAAAATTATACAGATTAATCTAAAATTTGCAGCTTTTTACTCGGTTAAAATTCGAACGGAACCTCTATAAAGCCCATTTAGACATGCACATTTTAATCGCATCAAAACGACAAAAAAATGTTATTAAATTAAATTTTATAAGTTCAAATAGTTAATTATAGGCTTCTAAAAAAAAGTATACAGATTAATCTCAAATTTTCAGCTTTTTACTCGGTTAAAATTCGAACGGAATCTCTATAAAGCCCATTTAGACATGCACGTTTTAATCACATCAAAACGACAACCAAATTTTATTAAAATCAAATTTTAATATTTCAAATATTTAATTATTAGATTTTGAACAAAATTATACATATTAATCTGAAATTTTCAGAATTTTACTCGGTTAAAATTAGAATGGAATCTCTATAAAGCCCATTTAGACATGCACGTTTTAATCCCAACAAAACGACAACCAAATGTTATTAAATAAAATTTTATGAAGTTAAATATTTAAGTATGGGCTTTTGAACAAAATTATACAGATTAATCTCAAATTTTAAGGTTTTTACTCGGTTAAAATTCGAACGGATTCTCTATAGAGCACATTTAGACATGCTCGTATTAATCGCATCAAAACGACAACCAAATGTTATTAAATTAAATTTCATGAGTTCAAATAGTTAATTATAGGCTTGTGAACAAAATTATACAGATTAATCTAAAATTTGCAGCTTTTTACTCGGTTAAAATTCGAAAGGAATCTCTATAAAGCCCATTTAGACATGCACATTTTAATCGCATCAAAACGACAAAAAAATGTTATTAAATTAAATTTTATAAGTTCAAATAGTTAATTATAGGCTTCTAAAAAAAAGTATACAGATTAATCTCAAATTTTCAGCTTTTTACTCGGTTAAAATTCGAACGGAATCTCTATAAAGCCCATTTAGACATGCACGTTTTAATCACATCAAAACGACAACCAAATTTTATTAAAATCAAATTTTAAGATTTCAAATATTTAATTATTAGCTTTTGAACAAAATTATACATATTAATCTGAAATTTTCAGAATTTTACTCGGTTAAAATTAGAATGGAATCTCTATAAAGCCCATTTAGACATGCACGTTTTAATCCCAACAAAACGACAACCAAATGTTATTAAAATCAAATTTTAAGATTTCAAATATTTAATTATTAGCTTTTGAACAAAATTATACATATTAATCTGAAATTTTCAGAATTTTACTCGGTTAAAATTAGAATGGAATCTCTATAAAGCCCATTTAGACATGCACATTTTAATCGCATCAAAACGACAAAAAAATGTTATTAAATTAAATTTTATAAGTTCAAATAGTTAATTATAGGCTTCTAAAAAAAAGTATACAGATTAATCTCAAATTTTCAGCTTTTTACTCGGTTAAAATTCGAACGGAATCTCTATAAAGCCCATTTAGACATGCACGTTTTAATCACATCAAAACGACGACCAAATTTTATTAAAATCAAATTTTAAGATTTCAAATATTTAATTATTAGCTTTTGAACAAAATTATATAGATTAATATAAAATTTTCAAAATTTTACTCGGTTAAAATTCGATCAGATTCTCTATAAAGACCATTTAGACATGCACGTTTTAATCCCAACAAAACGACAACCAAATGTTATTAAATAAAATTTTATGAAGTTAAATATTTAAGTATGGGCTTTTGAACAAAATTATACAGATTAATCTCAAATTTTAAGGTTTTTACTCGGTTAAAATTCGAACGGATTCTCTATAGAGCATATTTAGACATGCTCGTATTAATCGCATCAAAACGACAACCAAATGTTATTAAATTAAATTTTATGAGTTCAAATAGTTAATTATAGGCTTGTGAACAAAATTATACAGATTAATCTAAAATTTGCAGCTTTTTACTCGGTTAAAATTCGAACGGAATCTCTATAAAGCCCATTTAGATATGCACGTTTTAATCGCATCAAAACGAAAAAAAAATGTTATTAAATTAAATTTTATAAGTTGAAATAGTTAATTATAGGCTTCTAAAAAAAAGTATACAGATTAATCTCAAATTTTCAGCTTTTTACTCGGTTAAAATTCGAACGGAATCTCTATAAAGCCCATTTAGACATGCACGTTTTAATCACATCAAAACGACAACCAAATTTTATTAAAATCAAATTTTAAGATTTCAAATATTTAATTATTAGCTTTTGAACAAAATTCTATAGATTAATCTAAAATTTTCAAAATTTTACTCGGTTAAAATTCGATCGGATTCTCTATAAAGACCATTTAGACATGCACGTTTTAATCCCAACAAAACGACAACCAAATGTTATTAAATAAAATTTTATGAAGTTAAATATTTAAGTATGGGCTTTTGAACAAAATTATACAGATTAATCTCAAATTTTAAGGTTTTTACTCGGTTAAAATTCGAACGGATTCTCTATAGAGCACATTTAGACATGCTCGTATTAATCGCATCAAAACGACAACCAAATGTTATTAAATTAAATTTTATGAGTTCAAATAGTTAATTATAGGCTTGTGAACAAAATTATACAGATTAATCTAAAATTTGTAGCTTTTTACTCGGTTAAAATTCGAACGGAATCTCTATAAAGCCCATTTAGACATACACATTTTAATCGTATCAAAACAACAAAAAAATGTTATTAAATTAAATTTTATTAGTTCATATAGTTAATTATAGGCTTCTAAAAAAAAGTATACAGATTAATCTCAAATTTTCAGCTTTTTACTCGGTTAAAATTCGAACGGAATCTCTATAAAGCCCATTTAGACATGCACGTTTTAATCACATCAAAACGACAACCAAATTTTATTAAAATCAAATTTTAAGATTTCAAATATTTAATTATTAGCTTTTGAACAAAATTATACATATTAATCTGAAATTTTCAGAATTTTACTCGGTTAAAATTAGAATGGAATCTCTATAAAGCCCATTTAGACATGCACGTTTTAATCCCAACAAAACGACAACCAAATGTTATTAAATAAAATTTTATGAAGTTAAATATTTAAGTATGGGCTTTTGAACAAAATTATACAGATTAATCTCAAATTTTAAGGTTTTTACTCGGTTAAAATTCGAACGGATTCTCTATAGAGCACATTTAGACATGCTCGTATTAATCGCATCAAAACGACAACCAAATGTTATTAAATTAAATTTTATGAGTTCAAATAGTTAATTATAGGCTTGTGAACAAAATTATACAGATTAATCTAAAATTTGTAGCTTTTTACTCGGTTAAAATTCGAACGGAATCTCTATAAAGCCCATTTAGACATACACATTTTAATCGTATCAAAACAACAAAAAAATGTTATTAAATTAAATTTTATTAGTTCATATAGTTAATTATAGGCTTCTAAAAAAAAGTATACAGATTAATCTCAAATTTTCAGCTTTTTACTCGGTTAAAATTCGAACGGAATCTCTATAAAGCCCATTTAGACATGCACGTTTTAATCACATCAAAACGACAACCAAATTTTATTAAAATCAAATTTTAAGATTTCAAATATTTAATTATTAGCTTTTGAACAAAATTATACATATTAATCTGAAATTTTCAGAATTTTACTCGGTTAAAATTAGAATGGAATCTCTATAAAGCCCATTTAGACATGCACGTTTTAATCCCAACAAAACGACAACCAAATGTTATTAAATAAAATTTTATGAAGTTAAATATTTAAGTATGGGCTTTTGAACAAAATTATACAGATTAATCTCAAATTTTAAGGTTTTTACTCGGTTAAAATTCGAACGGATTCTCTATAGAGCACATTTAGACATGCTCGTATTAATCGCATCAAAACGACAACCAAATTTTATTAAATTAAATTTTATGAGTTCAAATAGTTAATTATAGGCTTGTGAACAAAATTATACAGATTAATCTCAAAATTTCAGCTTTTTACTCGGTTAATATTCGAACAGAATCTCTATAAAGCCCATTTAGATATGCACGTTTTAATCGCATCAAAACGACAAAAAAATGGTATTAAATTAAATTTTATAAGTTGAAATAGTTAATTATAGGCTTCTAAAAAAAAGTATACAGATTAATCTCAAATTTTCAGCTTTTTACTCGGTTAATATTCGAACAGAATCTCTATAAAGCCCATTTAGATATGCACGTTTTAATCGCATCAAAACGACAAAAAAATGTTATTAAATTAAATTTTATGAGTTTAAATAGTTAATTATAGGCTTCTGAAAAAAATTATATAGATTAATCTCAAATTTTCAGCTTTTTACTTGGTTAAAATTCGAACGGAATCTCTATAAAGCCCATTTAGACATGCACGTTTTAATCTCATCAAAACGACAACCAAATTTCATTAAAATCAAATTTTACGATTTCAAATATTTAATTATTAGCTTTTGAACAAAATTATACAGATTAATCTGAAATTTTCAAAATTTTACTCGGTTAAAATTAGAACAGAATCTCTATAAAGCCCATTTAGACATGCACGTTTTAATTCCTACAAAACGATAACCAAATGTTATTAAATAAAATTTTATGAGTTTAAATATTTAATTATAGGCTTTTGAACAAAATTATACAAATTAATCTTAAATTTTAAGGTTTTTACTCGATTAAAATTCGAACGGATTCTCTATAGTGCATATTTAGACATGCTCGTATTAATCATATCAAAACGACAACCAAATGTTCTTAAATTAAATTTTATGAGTTCAAATAGTTAATTATAGGTTTTCGAACAAAATTATACAGATTAATCTCAAATTTTTAGCTTTTTACTTGGTTAAAATTCGAACAGAATCTCTATAAATCCCCTTTAGACATGCACGTTTTAATCTCATCAAAACGACAACCAAATTTTATTAAAATCAAATTTTAGGATTTACAATATTTAATTTTTAGCTGTTGAACAAAATTATACAGATTAATCTGAAATTTTAAGAATTTTACTCGATTAAAATTCGAAAGGATTCTCTATATAGCATATTTAGACATGCTCGTATTAATCGTATCAAAACGACAACAAAATGTTATTAAATTAAATTTTATGAGTTCAAATAGTTAATTATAGGCTTGTGAACAACGTTATACAGATTAATCTCAAATTTTCATCTTTTTACTCGGTTAAAATGTAACATCCCATTTTTGGGGTTATTAGTTAGGCTTTGTTAGGTGAATTTGATTCGGGTTGAATCGGGTTCTCCAATTCATTAATTCCGGGAAAAATAAAATAAGGAAATTTTATATTAAGAAAAATAATATTTTGGAATACGGTTTAACATATTGAAAATATATTTTAAATTTAACAGAAAATAATTTGGGATTTATTGTTGATTTTTAATTATGCTTAATTATGCATAAATGACCAATTTGTAATTTTTGGAAAATTAGGGGACTAATTTGTAATTTTCGGCTATTAATGTATTTTAGTGACTAAATTGAAAAGCAAACTAAACTTAGAGTCCTTAGAGTGCCATAAACCCATTTCTAATTTTTAATAATGATTTATTCACCAAAATATAATTTTAATTACTTTAATTTGGTTTTTAATCATTTTCTACCAAAACTATCTTTTCTCATCTTTTTCTCTCATCTTTTTCTCTCATTTTCTCCCCACTTTCTCTTCATCTTTTCTTCTCAATTCTTTGCTGATTTTTGCATCTTTTTCCATAAAGAATACATCACTTGCATCATCTTTCCATCCTTTACAAAACCTATGCATTGATTTCATCAAATCTATATCAAATTACAAGGAATCAAGAAGGGGGAAAATCTCATATTTTTGGTGAATAGATCTTGAAGGTAATTTTCTGGATTTTCATTCTTTTCTAAGGTTCTTTATTGAAATTCCCAAGTATTAGCTTGCTAATCTTTGAATAAACACTTGATTCTATGTTTTTAATGTTAGATCTAATGTTTTTGTAGTATTTTTGTGAAATCTTTTTGGATCTTGGATAATGTTGGAAATTATATGAGTTCAATCATGTTTTTATGATGATTTAATGATTAATTGAGTCTTGATTTAGCATCACATTAATTTAATCCCGGAATAATGCAATCGGTATAGTTTTAAGGTGCTTTTCGATTATTTTATGGGCTGTTTTAGATGCTTAAATGTTGCTGGAGGTATAAGGATGGTTTGGATGTGTTTTTGGATCATAATTGAGATGGATTAGATGTTAGATTCGTTAGGTTTTGGGCTGATGTTGTTTGGAGGCGTTTCGGCTTAGTTTTCGGTCTTTTCGGCTAAGTTTTTGGTAGTTCAACGGTGTTCGGATATGGCTGTTGGTTTGAGCATGTTATGATGTGAGAATACTCTGTTTTTAATGTTGTAGAAGAGGTACAAGAAGAAGCTTGAGTGCTGGTGCGTTTGGTGCGATCATCGGAAAGCGGCGAAAGCTTGTTTCGCTTGTTGGTGAGTGATTTCGGATTTAAAACGAATCGCGTTTGGTATGTACTGTTTTTTGGGGCTATGGAAGAGTGTGAAAACCTTCCATAGTTCAAGAGTAAGTAAAGTAATTGTTTTAATGAACCGATTTGAGTTTCGGCTATTTTCGACAAAGGTATTTTATTGGTAATGCAACGGAATTTATGGAAGTGCATGAGCATGTTTTGAATTATTGCATATTTGAGAGATACTTACTGAAATGTATAGCTTATTTAGCAACCATGATTATGGAAAACTATGAGAAATGTTTTGGAATACAACATGGTTATTTGCCTTATACATGATGGTGCCTTTGGGCATGGCTTTGGTTCATTTGTTGGACATTTTATGCATGCATTATGAGCAGCAAGTTATCATGCATAATTGATTATGATATTGGCTTAGTGACACTAACTTTTGATTCGAATACGAATGACGTCATTAGGATTGTCTTAAGTGTACTATAATCAAAACTGAAAATACAAAATATTGCCTACACGTAACAAGGGTGACTTTGTGTCCAATCGTGCGTGGTAGAGCCGCCTACACGTAACAAGGGTGATTATGTATCCGATCGTGCATGGTAGTGCTAATGGTGACTTAGTGTCATGTCAATGATGACTTAGTGTCATGTCAATGGTGACTTAGTGTCATGTCAATGATGACTTCGTGTCATGACGAGACAAATGTCTCATGGATCCGTGTATTCGGTGAACTCAAGGTTCTCATTAAGTGATCACTAGAAAGCCAATATACGTACTTGAAATTGAGAAGAGGTTTGAGCATCATTCATTATTTAATTTGATATGGTTATGTGAACTCGAGGATGCATATGTTTTAATGAACTTGGGCATGGAATTTTAGCAAGCATGATTTAATATGAAATGCAAATTATGTTTTCTTCATGGTTTTAAATAGATGCATTGATGATTATTTGTGGAGCTACCTCACTAAGCAAGATTGCTTAAGCTCTCTTTTCATCTTTACAGAAAAATAAGGGCACTTGGAGCTTCGTTCGAGGCAAGAAACCAAAGGGGAAGATCACTTGATATTTGGTATGTTTTGGCAAATAAAGTGGGCAAGGCAATGTGTAACACAATCTATGAGAGAAGTGAGGTTTTAGGCTTTGTTACATGTTGTACTAAGACCATTATAGATTGGGTAATAATTGTTGAACTTTTGTTATGTTTGAATTGTTGAAGCGTGAACTAGTAAGTTTACTATGTTGCTAATCATCTTTAGGAAGCATGCCTATAGGATTTCTTGAGATATATTTTCTGGTGTTATGAGATGTGACTATGTTGCTGGTAATGCCTAGAAATGTTGCATATAGTTTTGGCTTATTAAAGTGTATGATTGGGTGGTTTAAATGAGCTTAACATGTCACACTCGAGCTAGAACACAGGGGGTATCGATACACCCTGAGGCTGTATCGATACCATTTTGCCACTGGACGTGCTTGTATCGAACCAGGGTTCGGTACCAATATGCCACTGTAATTGACTGTTTCGATACACCTTAAAGCATATTTCGGAACAGGTGACGTGTTCCGAAACACATTAAGGGCTGTTTCGAAACACGTGGCTTAAAAAGGGCAATTTGAGTGTTCTAAATGCATGAAACATAGGATTCAACTTAGTAAGTGTATATAGTGGATTTATGTGTAATTTTAGGTGATGTTATGACCCCTTGATTCATGTTTTAGTCTAGACACGTATTGCATGATTTAAGATGGATGATATATCTATTATTACATACTTTGCAATTAAGTTCAAGTATGCATTCGATTGACTTATTCATAATGGTTGAACTATGTGTGTCTTTGTCTTACTTGAATTAATTACACATAGGGAATTAATAGTTCATCTAGATAAGATAAAATAAAAAGAAAAAAAAGGCTACGGTTTTTAGGGTTGTTTATCGAATCGAACCTTCGCGGGTTTGGTTTGATATTCCCCGTGTGACCCATTAGTGCCGGTTTCGTCTAGGTCGGGCTAAGGGGGTTACATTTGGTGGTATCAGAGCCAGGTTGAATAAAACGTGTGATTGGTATGAATAATGTGTTGTCGATTTGAAAAGTGTTTTGCCCAGTTTAATAAAATGTGTTGTTGGTTTGTTGAGCGTGTAGTTGGTTTGTTAAAATATGTATTTGTTTGTCATGTATTGTGTTGGTATGTTAGTATGCTAGGGTGAACATGATATGTTGATGTTGCATGTATACTTATAGACTGTGAGTGCATCTAGAATGAAAATGAGTAAAAGAGGTGGTTAGTTACACATTGCCTACGCCAACATGTTTTTAACTGTTCTTCGGTTTCCCTTGGATCTTGCCCGAATGTAAGTTTATTATGTCTTAATGTTTTGTTTTAAAATTGCGTGTTTGAAGTTGTTAGACGATGCCTCCGAGACGAGAGACTCGTGCTACTGCGAGCTTGATCACTGATGGTCAGGCCGAGGGAGAGGCTAATGTGAGGGAGGAACCGCTTCCACCTCCTCCACCAGTCGGTGTGCCACCTGTTGGTGTACCTTCGGTACCAGTGGGAGGCCAGTTTGGAGACTTTGCACCATTCATACAGGCTATGACGGGTGCGTTTCAGGTAGTTATGGCTGGAGTGCACGTACCGGCTCCCGCACCTGCCGTTGTTGTTACCCCAGGGCTACCGCTTGAGCATTTGCATAGCTTGGGAGGTGTTGAGTTCCGTGGGTCTGACCCGAGTGCAGCTGAGGAGTGGTTGGCTAGCACCGAGAGGATTATAGATCAGATGGACTATCAGGATGCCCGTAGGATGGGTTGTGTAGTCTCTCTGCTTCAGGGGGATGCTTATAGATGGTGGACTACCACGAGAGCGGGGGTAGCAGTTGCTAACCTGACATGGGAGTACTTCAGGACCGCCTCTGTGCGGAAGTTCTTGGGTCTGCAGTACGAGGATGCTAAGAAGAGGGAGTTTATGTCCTTGGTGCTGGGCACTGGGAGTGTTACCGATTATGAGATACAATTTATCCAGTTGAGTCACTATGCTCCTGAGTTGGTTCCTACGAAGCATAAGTGATGTGATAGGTTCCGGTATGGTTTGGATCTGGAGATCAAGACGTACTTGTTGGCTGCAGAGTATACTGAGTTTGATGTGCTCGTTAATCGGGCTAAGGATGTCGAGGAGTCTTTGAGGGAGGCTCGGAAGTCTTCCGATGTTGGGAAGAGGCCTGCTGAGGCTAGTACCCAAGGTGGCAAGGGTAAGAGGTTTCGGGATAACCGATATAGAGCTGATCGACGCCGAGGTGACTTTGGACACGGTGGTCATGCTCAATAGTACGGTAGAGGTAGTGATGTAGCAGTTTGTAACTTGTGTTCTAGACGCCATCCGGGAGAGTGTTAGTGGGCCACTGGTGCCTGTATTGGTTGTGGATCTAAGGACCATCGGAAGAGAGATTGTCCGAGGTTTGTTGGTGAGGCTGGTAACCGAGCTGAGGTTGCCGTGGTACCTAGCAGAGGACGCGATGGTGGTAGAGCTACTTTCCAGAGACAGGGAGGTGGTCGTGGAGTTTATGCTCAGCGCGGGACCCGTAATGCTACAGATGTGGTTTCAGGTACTTTTTCTTTACGGAATGTACCGTTGTTCTCTTTGATAGATTCGGGATCTACGCATTCTTATGTTTTGAGTGAGCATGCATATATGTTGGATATCCCTGTTGATGTTTTAGATGTGGGAGTTGTGGTTACTAGTTCTTTGGGTGAGACGGTGACCGTAAAGAGGTTGTATAGGAGATGTCCGTTGGAGGTGCAAGGGCATGTCTTTGAGGTTGACTTGATGAAGTTGCCGTTTCATGGTTTTGACCTTATCTTGGGAGTTGATTGGTTGACGGAACATAGAGCTGTAGTGGACTTTGAAAAGAAACGAGTTACTTTGAAGTTGTTGGATGGTAGTGAGGTTGTGGTTAAGAGTGAGTATACGGGATTCTTGTCTAATGTGGTTTCTGCTTTACAAGCGGAAAAGTTGATGCAACATGGTGGTGTAGCATATCTAGCTTATGTGATGAATCCGGGAATAGGAGAGGTTCGGGTGTAGGACATTCGAACAGTGTGTGACTTTCCGGAAGTGTTTCCTGAGGAGTTGCCAGGATTACCTCCCGACCTTGAGGTGGAGTTTAGTATCAAGCTTTATGCTGGTACTAATCCGGTGTCCATTGCTCCTTATCGCATGGCACCTAAGGAGTTAAAGGAGTTAAAGATGCAGTTGCAAGAGTTGCTTGACCGTGGTTTCATACGACCGAGTGTTTCACCATGGGGTGCACCGGTGTTGTTTCTGAAGAAGAAAGATGGCACAATGAGGATGTGCATTGATTATCAGCAATTGAATAAGTTGACCGTGAAGAATAAGTATCCTTTACCGAGGATTGATGATTTGTTTGATCAGTTTCGAGGTGCAAGTGTGTTCTCGAAGATTGATTTGAGGTTGGGGTACTATCAGTTGAAAGTGAAGGAGGAAGATGTGTTGAAAATGGCTTTTCGGACAAGGTATGGTCATTATGAGTTCTTGGTGATGCCGTTTGGTTTGACAAATGCCCCTGTTGCTTTTATGGATATGATGAACCGGGTGTTTCACGAATACTTAGATCAGTTTGTGGTGGTGTTCATAGATGATATCCTTGTGTATTCACGTACCGAGGAAGATCATGATCGACATTTGCGGTTGGTGATGCAAGTGTTGAAAGAGAATCAATTGTATGCCAAGTTGAGTAAGTGTGAGTTTTGGTTAAAGGAGGTGGTGTTTCTTGGTCATGTGGTGTCGGAAAAGGGTATTAGTATGGATCCAAAGAAGATAGAGGCGGTTATGGGTTGGAAGCAACTGAGATCGGTGTCGGAGGTTCGGAGTTTCTTAGGTTTGGCTGGGTATTATCGTAGGTTTGTTGAGGGTTTTTCGAGCTTTGCTGCTCCTATGACTAAGTTGTTGCAAAGGAAGGTTCCTTTTGAGTGGAAAGAAAGTCAACAAAAGAGTTTTGAAAAGTTAAAGGAAGTGTTGACTAGTGCACCGATGTTGGTACAACCCGAATCCGGTAAGGATTTTGTGGTTTATAGTGATGCATCATACGTTGGTCTTGGGTGTGTTTTGATGCAAGAGGGGAAAGTTGTAGCTATGCTTCTAGATAGTTGAGGGTGTATGAAAAGAACTATCCGACGCATGATTTGGAGTTGGCGGCGATGGTTTTTGCTTTGAAGATTTGGAGACATTACTTGTATGGAGAGAAGTGTACTATTTAGACGGATCATAAGAGTTTGAAGTATCTCATGTCACAAAAGGATTTGAATCTTAGGCAACGAAGATGGATGGAGTTGCTTAAGGATTATGACTTATCGATTGGGTATCATCCGGGGAAAGCCAATATAGTGGCCGATGCTTTGAGCCGTAAGGCGGCGGTTGAGTTGAGAGCAATGTTTGCTAGGTTGAGTATTTCTAAGGAAGGTGGTTTAGTGGCGGAGTTGCCAGTAAAACCTATTTTGGTTGAGATGATCAAGGTGAAACAGTTGGAGGATGAGACTTTGGTACCTTTTGTGGAGGATATTGCTGAGGGTAGACCGACCGAATATCATTTTGATGATGATGAGGTATTGTGTTTTAGAGGTCGGATTGTGGTGCCCGATGATCAAGAGTTGAGACAAGCTATCTTGGTGGAGGCTCATACTAGTCCGTTTGCTATGCATCCGGATAGTGTGAAGATGTATAGAGATCTCAAAAGTGTGTAATTTTGGGTTGGTTTAAAGAGAGATATGACGGAGTTTGTTTCTCGATGTATGGTGTGTCAGCGGGTGAAAGCTGAACACTAGTTCCCTGCAGGTTTGTTGCAACCGGTTCAAGTTCCGGAATGGAAATGGGAGAGAATCACCATGGATTTTGTGACGGGGTTGCCTTTAACACCGTCCAAAAAGGATTCTATATGGGTGATTGTTGATAGGTTTACGAAGTATGCACATTTTCTTGCCGTGCATATGACGTACTCCATGGATAAGTTGGCAGCTTTGTATGTTTCTGAGGTGGTGAGATTGCATGGGGTGCCTAAGACGATCATATCGGATAGAGATCCGCGGTTTACATCTAAGTTTTGGAGGAGTTTGCAGACAGCTTTGGGTACGAAGCTTAGTTTTAGTACGGCTTATCATCCACAGACGAATGGACAGTCTGAGCGTGTTATTCAGACTTTGGAGGATATGTTGAGGTGTTGTATCATCGAGTTTCAAGGTTCTTGGGAGAAGCAGTTGCCGTTGGTAGAGTTTGCTTATAATAATAGTTTTCAGACGAGTATACAGATGGCACCGTTTCAGGCGTTGTATGGGCGTAAGTGTCGTACACCTTTGTGTTGGAAGGAAGTTGGACAGAAGTATGTTTCTTTGCCTCAAGTGTTGAAGGATACGGATGAGAAAGTTAAGTTGATATGTGCTAAGCTTAAGGAAGCTTCGGATAGGCAAAAATCCTATGCCGATTTGAAACGTAGGGAGATAGAGTTTGATGTTGGGGACAAAGTGTTTCTTAAGGTTTCTCCTTGGAAGAAGGTGATGAGGTTTGGACGTAAGGGGAAGTTGAGTCCTCGTTTTATTGGACCATATGAGGTTTTGGAGCGTGTTGGTTCTGTTGCTTATAGGTTGAGGTTACCGGAGGAGTTGAGTAAGATGCATGATGTTTTTCATGTATCAATGCTTCGTAGATATAGATCGGATCCTTCTCATGTTGTTCCGGTTGAGGAGATCGAGTTAAGAGAGGATATGAGTTATGAGGAAGAACCGGTGAGGATTTTAGTTGTGGATACCAAGGTTCTTCGAGGGAAGACCATAGATTTGGTTAAAGTGCTTTGGAAACACCGAGGTGTTGAAGAAGCAACTTGGGAGACAAGGAGAAACATGGAGGAGCAGTTTCCTCACTTGTTTACTTCAAGTAAATTTCGAGGACGAAATTTTCTTAAGAGGGGGAGAGTTGTAACATCCCTTTTTGGGGTTATTAGTTAGGCTTAGTTAGGTGAATTCGATTCGGGTTGAATCGGGTTCTCCGATTCATTAATTCCGGGAAAAATAAAATAAGGAAATTTTATATTAAGAAAAATAATATTTTGGAATACGGTTTAACATATTGAAAATATGTTTTAAATTTAAAAGAAAATAATTTGGGATTTATTGTTCATTTTTAATTATGCTTAATTATGCATAAATGACCAATTTGTAATTTTTGGAAAATTGGGGGACTAATTTGTAATTTTCGGCTATTAATGTATTTTAGTGACTAAATTAAAAAGCAAGCTAAACTTAGAATCTTTAGAGGGCCATAAACCCATTTCTAATTTTTAATAATAATTTATTTACCAAAATATAATTTTAATTACTTTAATTTGGTTTTTAATCATTTTCTACCAAAACTACCTTTTCTCATCTTTTTCTCTCATCTTTTTCTCTCATTTTCTCTCCACTTTCTCTTCATCTTTTCTTCTCAATTCCTTGTTGATTTTTGCATCTTTTTCCACAAAGAATACATCACTTGCATCATCTTTCCATCCTTTACAAAACCTATGCATTGATTTCATCAAATCTACATCAAATTGCAAGGAATCAAGAAGGGGGAAAATCTCATATTTTTGGTGAATAGATCTTGAAGGTAATTTTCTGGATTTTCATTCTTTTCTAAGGTTCTTTATTGAAATTCCCAAGTATTAGCTTGCTAATCTTTGAATAAACACTTGATTCTATGTTTTTAATGTTAGATCTAATGTTTTTGTGGTATTTTTGTGAAATCTTTTTGGATCTTGGATAATGTTGGAAATTATATGAGTTCAATCATGTTTTTATGATGATTTAATGATTAATTGAGTCTTGATTTAGCATCACATTAATTTAATCCCGGAATAATGCAATCGGTATAGTTTTAAGGTGCTTTTCGGTTATTTTATGGGCTGTTTTAGATGCTTAAATGTTGCTGGAGGTATAAGGATGGTTTGGATGTGTTTTTGGATCATAATTGAGGTGGATTAGATGTTAGATTCGTTAGGTTTTGGGCTGATGTTGTTTGGAGGCGTTTCGGCTTAGTTTTTGGTCTTTTCGGCTAAGTTTTCGGTAGTTCAACGGTGTTCGGATATGGCTGTTGGTTTGTGCATGTTATGATGTGAGAATACTCTGTTTTTAATATTGTAGAAGAGGTACAAGAAGAAGCTTGAGTGCTGGTGCGTTTGGTGCGATCATAGAAAAGCGGCGAAAGCTTGTTTCGCTTGTTGGTGAGTGATTTCGGATTTAAAGCGAATCGCGTTTGGTATGTACTGTTTTTTGGGGCTATGGAAGAGTGTGAAAACCTTCCATAGTTCAAGAGTAAGTAAAGTAATTGTTTTAATGAACCGATTTGAGTTTCGGCTATTTTCGACAAAGGTATTTTATTGGTAATGCACTGGAATTTATGGAAGTGCATGAGCATGTTTTGAATTGTTGCATATTTGAGAGATACTTGATGAAATGCATAGCTTATTTAGCATCCATGATTATGGAAAACTATGAGAAATGTTTTGGAATACAATATGGTTATTTGCCTTATACATGATGGTGCCTTTGGGCATGGCTTTGGTTCATTTGTTGCACATTTTATGCATGCATTATGAGCAACAAGTTATCATGCATAATTGATTATGATATTGGCTTAGTGACACTAACTTTTGATTCGAATACGAATGACGTCATTAGGATTGTCTTAAGTGTACTATAATCAAAACTGAAAATACAGAATATTGCCTACACGTAACAAGGGTGACTATGTGTCCGATCGTGCGTGGTAGTGCTAATGGTGACTTAGTGTCATGTCAATGGTGATTTAGTGTCATGTCAATGGTGACTTCGTGTCATGATGAGACAAATGTCTCATGGATCCGTGTATTCGGTGAACTCAAGGTTCTCATTTAGTGATCACTAGAAAGCCAATATACATACTTGAAATTGAGAAGAGGTTTGAGCATCATTCATTATTTGATTTGATATGGTTATGTGAACTCGAGGATGCATATGTTTTAATGAACTTGGGCATGGAATTTTAGCAAGCATGATTTAATATGAAATGCAAATTATGTTTTCTTCATGGTTTTAAATAGATGCATTGATGATTATTTGTGGAGCTACCTCACTAAGCAAGATTGCTTAAGCTCTCTTTTCATCTTTACAGAAAAATAAGGGCACTTGGAGCTTCGTTCGAGGCAAGAAACCAAAGGGGAAGATCACTTGATATTTGGTATGTCTTGGCAAATAAAGTGGGCAAGGCAATGTGTAACACAATCTATGAGAGAAGTGAGGTTTTAGGCTTTGTTACATGTTGTACTAAGACCATTATAGATTGGGTAATAATTGTTGAACTTTTGTTATGTTTGAATTGTTGAAGCGTGAACTAGTAAGTTTACTATGTTGCTAATCATCTTTAGGAAGCATGCCTATAGGATTTCTTGAGATATATTTTCTGGTGTTATGAGATGTGACTATGTTGCTGGTAATGCCTAGAAATGTTGCATATAGTTTTGGCTTATTAAAGTGTATGATTGGGTGGTTTAAATGAGCTTAACATGTCACACTCGAGCTAGAACACAGGGGGTATCGATACACCCTGAGGCTGTATCGATACCATTTTGCCACTGGACGTGCTTGTATCGAACCAGGGTTCGGTACCAATATGCCACTGTAATTGACTGTTTCAATACACCTTAAAGCCTGTTTCGGAACAGGTGACGTGTTCCGAAACACATTAAGGGCTGTTTCGAAACACGTGGCTTAAAAAGGGCAATTTAAGTATCTAAATGCATGAAACATAGGATTCAACTTAGTAAGTGTATATAGTGGATTTATGTGTAATTTTAGGTGATGTTATGACCCCTTGATTCATGTTTTAGTCTAGACACGTATTGCATGATTTAAGATGGATGATATATCTATTATTACATACTTTGCAATTAAGTTCAAGTATGCATTCGATTGACTTATTCATAATGGTTAAACTATGTGTGTCTTTGTCTTACTTGAATTAATTACACATAGGGAATTAATAGTGCATCTAGATAAGATAAAATAAAAAGAAAAAAAAGGCTACGGTTTTTAGGGTTGTTTATCGAATCGAACCTTCGCGGGTTTGGTTTGATATGCTCCGTGTGACCCATTAGTGCCGGTTTTGTCTAGGTCGGGCTAAGGGGGTTACATAAAATTCGAACGAAATCTCTATAAAAACCATTTAGACATACACGTTTTAATCGCATCAAAACGACAACCAAATGTTATTAAATTAAATTTTACGAGTTCAAATAGTTAATTATAGGCTTCTGAAAAAAATTATACAGATTAATCTCAAATTTTCAGCTTTCTACTCGGTTAAAGTTCGAACGGAATCTCTATAAAGCCTTTTTAGACATGCACGTTTTAATCGCATCAAAACGACAACCAAATTTTAATAAATTAAATTTTAAGAGTTCAAATAGTTAATTATAGACTTTTGAACAAAATTATACAGATTAATCTCAAATTTTCAGCTTTTTACTCGGTTAAAATTCGAACGGAATCTCTATAAAGCCTTTTTAGACATGCACGTTTTAATCACATCAAAACGACAACCAAATTTTATTAAATTAAATTTTATGAGTTCAAATAGTTAATTATAGGCTTTTGAACAAAATTATACAAATTTATCTCAAATTTTCAGAATTTTACTCAGTTAAAATTCGAATGGATTCTCTATAGAGCACATTTAGACATGCTCGTATTAATCGCATCAAAACGACAACCAAATGTTATTAAATTAAATTTTATGAGTTCAAATAGTTAATTATAGGCTTTTGAACAAAATTATATAGATTTATCTCAAATTTTCAACTTTTTACTCGTTTAAAATTCGACCCAAATCTCTATAAATCCCATTTAAACATGCACGTTTTAATCTCATCAAAACGACAACCAAATTTTATTAAAATCAAATTTTATGATTTCAAATATTTAATTATTAGCTTTTGAACAAAATTATACAGATTAATCTGAAATTTTCAGAATTCTACTCGGTTAAAATTGGAACGGTATCTCTATAAAGCCCATTTAGAGATGCACGTTTTAATCCCAACAAAACGACAACCAAATGTTATTAAATCAAATTTTATGAGTTTAAAAATTTAATTTTAGGCTTTTGAACAAAATTATACAAATTAATCTCAAATTTTAAGGTTTTAACTCGTTTAAAATTCGAACGAATTCTCTATAGAGCACATTTAGATATGCTCGTATTAATCGCATCAAAACGACAACCAAATGTTATTAAATTAAATTTTATGAGTTCAAATAGTTAATTATATGCTTCTGAAAAAAATTATACAGATTAATCTCAAATTTTCAGCATTTTACTCGGTTAAAATTCGAACAGAATCTCTATAAAGCCCATTTAGACATGCATGTTTTAATCGCATCAAAACGACAACCAAATGTTATTAAATTAAATTTTATGAGTTCAAATAGTTAATTATAGGCTTCTAAAAAAAATTATATAGATTAATCTCAAATTTTTAGCTTTTTACTCAGTTAAACTTCGAACGGAATCTCTATAAAGCACATTTAGACATGCACGTTTTAATCTCATCAAAACGACAACCAAATTTTATTAAAATCAAATTTTATGATTTTAAATATTTAATTATTAGCTTTTGAACAAAATTATACAGATTAATCTGAAATTTTAAGAATTTTACTCGGTTAAAATTGGAACGGTATCTCTATAAAGCCCATTTAGACATGCACGTTTTAATCCCAACAAAACGACAACCAAATGTTATTAAATCAAATTTTATGAGTTTAAATATTTAATTATAGGCTTTTGAACAAAATTATACAGATTAATCTCAAATTTTAAGGTTTTTACTCGTTTAAAATTCGAACGGATTCTCTATAGAGCACATTTAGACATGCTCGTATTAATCGCGTCAAAACGACAACCAAATGTTATTAGATTAAATTTTATGAGTTCAAATAGTTAATTATAGGCTTCTGAAAAAAATTATACATATTAATCTCAAATTTTCAGCTTTTTACTCGGTTAAAATTCGAACGAAATCTCTATAAAGCTCATTTCGACATGCACGCTTTAATCGCATCAAAACGACAACCAAATTTTATTAAAATCAAATTTTATGATTTCAAATATTTAATTTTTAGCTTTTGAACAAAATTATACAGATTAATCTGAAATTTTCAGATTTTACTCGGTTAAAATTAGAACGGAATCTCTATAAAACCCATTTAGACATGCACGTTTTAATCCCAACAAAACGACAACCAAATGTTATTAAATCAAATTTTATGAGTTTAAATATTTCATTATGGGCTTTTGAACAAAATTATACAGATTAATCTCAAATTTTAACGTTTTAACTCGATTAAAATTCGAACGGATTCTCTATAGAGCACATTTAGACATGCTCGTATTAATCGCATTAAAACGACAACCAAATGATATTAAATTGAATTTTATGAGTTCAAATAGTTTATTATAGGCTTTTAAACAAAATTATACAGATTAATCTCAAATTTTCAGCTTTTTACTCGGTTAAAATTCGAACAGAATCTCTATAAAGCCCATTTAGACATGCACATTTTAATCGTATTAAAACGACAATCAAATTTTATTAAAATCAAATTTTATGATTTCAAATATTTAATTATTAGCTTTTGAACAAAATTATACAGATTAATCTGAAATTTTAAGAATTTTACTCGGTTAAAATTAGAACGGAATCTCTATAAAGCCCATTTAGACATGCACGTTTTAATCCCAACAAAACGATAACCAAATGTTATTAAATCAAATTTTATGAGTTTAAATATTTAATTATAGGGTTTTGAACAAAATTATACAGATTAATCTTAAATTTTAAGCTTTTTACTTGGTTAATGTAACATCCCGTTTTTGGGGTTATTAGTTTAGGCTTAGTTAGGAGAATTCGATTCGGGTCGAATCGGGTTCTCCGGTTTATTATTCGAGGAAAGATAAAATAAGAATATTTTTAATTAAGAAAAATAATAATTTTGGAATATGGTTTAAAATATTGAAAATATGTTTCAAGATTAAAAGAAAATAATTTGGATTTTATGTTGATTTTTAATTATGCTTAATTATGCTTAAATGACCAATTTATAATTTTTGGAAAAATTAGAGGACTTATTTAGTAATTTTCGAAAAATATGATGTTTAAGTGACTAAATTGAAAAGAAAGCTAAACTTAGAATCCTTAGAGGGCCATAAACCCATTTCTATTTTTTAATAATTATTTATTCACCAAAATGATTTTTAATTACTTTAATTAAAGATGATAAATCATTTTCTCTCAAAACTACTTTTTTCTCATCTTTTTCTCTCATTTTCTCTCCACTTTCTCTTCAACTTTTCTCTTCAATTCCTTGCTGATTTTTGCATCTTTTTCAACAAAGATTACATCATTTTAATCATCTTTCCATCCTTTACAAAACCTAAGCATCAATTTTATCAAATCAACATCAAATTGCAAGGAATCAAGAAGAGGAAATTACATCTTTTTGGTGAATAGATCTTGAAGGTAATTTTATGGATTTTAATTCTTTTCTAAGGTTCTTTATTGAAATTCCCAAGTATTAGCTTGCTAATCTTTGAATAAAAAGTTAATTCTATGTTTTCAATGTTAGATCTAGTGTTTTTGTGAAAGTTTTTGTAGAATCTTTTTGGATCTCATTTAATGCTAAAGTTAGATGGATTCAATTATGTTTTTATGTTAATTAAATGATTAATTGAGTCTTCGTTTGATAGCACATTAATTTAATCCTGGAATAATGCAATCGGTGTAGTTTTAAGGTGCTTTTCGGTTGTTTTAGGGGTTATTTTAGATGCTTTAATGTTGCTGGAGATATAAGGATGGTTTGGATGTGTTTTGGTTCATATTTGAAGTGGATTAGATGTTATATTCGTTAGGTTTTGGGCTGATGTTATTCGGATGCGTTTCGGCTTAGTTTACCGTCTTTTTGGCTAAGTTTTCGGTAGTTTTATGGTGATCGGATATGACTGTTGGTTTGAGCATGTTATGATATGAGAATGCTCTGTTTTTAATATTTTAGAAGAGGTACAAGAAGGTGCTTGATTGCTGGTGCGTTGGTGCGATCATCGGATAGCGGCGAAAGCTCGTTTCGCTTGTTGGTGAGTGATTACGGATTTAAAGCGAATCACGTTTGGTACGGTTCTGTTTTGGGGACTATGAAAGAGTGTGAAATCCTTCCATAGTTCAAGAGTAAGTAAAGTAAATGTTTTTGATAAACCGATATGAGTTTCGGCTGAAATGGTGCATACATGAGAATTACTTACTGAAATACATAGCTTATTTAGCATCCATGATTATGGAAAATTATGAGAAATGATTTGGAATACAATGTGGTTAATTGCCTTATACATGATGGTGCCTTTGGGCATGGCTTTTGGTTCATTTGTTGAACATATTATGCATGCATTATGAGTAGCAAGTTATCATGCACATTTGATTATGATATTGTCTTAGTGATACTAACTTTAGATTCGAATACGAATGACATGTTATTAGGTTTGTCTTAAGTGCACTATAAACAAAATTGAGAATACAGAATATTGCCTACATGTAACAAGGGTGACTTTGTGTCCAACCGTGCGTGGTAGAGCTACCTACACATAACAAGGGTGACTATGTGTCCGATCGTGCGTGGTAGTGCTATAATGGTAACTTCGTGTCATGTCAATGGTGACTTCGTGTCATGACGAGACAATGGTCTCTAACAATGGATCCGTGTATTCGATGAACTCAAGGTTCACGTTAAGTGGTCACTAGAAAGTCAATATGCATACATGAACTTGAAATGGACATTGTGCATCATTTATAAATTATTTTTGCAAGGTTATGTAAACTCAAGGATGTATATGGTTTAAAGAATATGAGAATGAGATGTTAGCATGCATGATTTGATAATGTATTGCAAATTATGGTTTCATCATGGTTTTAAATTGATGCATTGATGATTTTGTGTAGAGCTTCCTCACTAAGCTTGTTTGCTTAAGCTCTCTTTTCATCCTTGCAGAAAAATAAAGACAGTTGGGGCTTCGTTCGAGGCAAGGAAACCAAGGGGAAGAATCACTTTGAATTTGGTATGTTTTTGGCAAATAAATTGGGCAAGGCAATGTGTAACCCAACCTATGTGAGGAGTGTGTACTTAGGCTTTGGTTTATATTGTAATAAGACCATTATTGTTTGATTGCTAATCGTTGAACTTTGGAATTGTTTGAATTGTTGAAGCATGTACTAGCATGTTTGTTACGTTGTTAATAATTTTCTAGGGAGCATACCTTTAGCTTGAACGATGTCCGAGACGTTGTTGATTATGTGCCATATGTTGCTAATTATGTCTATGACTGATGCATTTAGTGGTTCTAATTAATGGTTGAGTATTGAGTAATTGGTATGCACTTAGTGTGATGGAACTTTTGGGTTCCAGACCCAAAGTTTCGAAACGCTAGTGAAGGTTCCAAAACCTTTGACAAATAGTTTGAAAACCTTCAAAAAGGTTTTCAAACCTTGTTTCAATTTTGGAAAGCTACTGGACGCGAAAAGTTTAGAAACTTTCAGGAAAGTTTCGAAACCTTTTACAAAAAGTTTGGAAACCTTCTGGAAGGTTTCCAAACCTTTGACCACCAAGAATTGAATGTTGCTAAAAATTATATTTTAGTCCTAGATATCTTCCTTTGTTCGATTAAGGTACTTACCGATGTTATTTTTAGCTGAAATTTTGCATGCATGTGTAAAGTTGATTTAATTTCAAGATGGTTAACCTAATTTGGATGAAGTCCATGTATTTTGAAAGATTTACATTTTGGTCCTTAAATTAGAAGAACATGCAATTGAAGATGATAGAATGATCCGTTTGAGTTGAATTTTGCTGTGAGGAACTCTTGTATGTTTAATTGAACATTGATGGAAAGAATTTATATTTTATTAATAGGATTTAAAAGTTTTATGTTTTAGTCCATAATCTACTCAAGTGTTTAATCGGATGTTTGTTTTTAGTTAATGTGTTACCGATAATGCTTTGTATGAGACCTTGTCACGTAGGAATAAGATTGTGCATCTAGGTAAGATTAAATAAAAAAATATAACAGTTTTAGGGTTGTTTATCGAATCGAACCTTCGCGGGTTTGGTTTGATATTCCCCGTGTAACCCGTTAGTGTCGGTTCTGTCTAGGTCGGGCTAAGGGGGTTACAGTTAAAATTCGAACGAATTCTCTATAGAGCACATTTAGACATACTCGTATTAATCGCATCAAAATGACAACCAAATATTATTAAATTAAATTTTATGAGTTCAAATAGTTAATTATAGGCTTGTAAACAAAATTATACAGACTAATCTCAAATTTTTAGCTTTTTACTCGGTTAAAATTCGAACGGAATCTCTATAAACCCCATTTAGACATGTACGTTTTAATCGCATCAAAATGACAACCAAATTTTATTAAAATCAAATTTTATGATTTCAAATATTTAATTATTAGCTTTTGAACAAAATTATACAGATTAATCTGAAATTTTCATAATTTTACTGTAACATCCCGTTTTTGGGGTTATTAGTTTAGACTTAGTTAGGGGAATTCGATTCAAGTCGAATCGGATTCTCCGGTTCATTAATTTCGGGAAAAATAAAATAAGGATATTTTTAATTAAGAAAAATAATAATTTGGAAGGTGGTTTCAAATATTAAAAATATGTTTCAAAATTAAAAGAAAATAATTTGGATTTTATAATAATTTTTAATTATGCTTAATTATGCATAAATGACAATTTGTAATTTTTGGAAAATTAGGGGACTTAATTTGGATTTTCGGAAATTATATTATTTTAGTGACTAAATTGAAAATCAAGCTAAACTTAGAATCCTTAGAGGGCCATAAACCCATTTCTAATTTTTAATAATGATTATTCACCAAAAAGTGTTTTTAATGACTTTAATTGGATTTTTAATCATTTTTCTCAAAAACCACTTTTCTCTCATTTTCTCTCATCTTTTTTTCTTATTTTCTCTTCACTTTCTCTTCATCTTTTCTCTTCAATTCCTTGCTGATTTTTGCATCTTTTTCCACAAAGATTACATCACTTGCATCATCTTTCCATCCTTTACAAAACCTAAGCATCAATTTCATCAAATCTACATCAAATTGCAAGGAATCAAGAAGGGGAAAATTACATATTTTTGGTGAATAGATCTTGAAGGTAATTTTCTGGATTTTTATTCTTTTCTAAGGTTCTTTATTGAAATTCCCAAGTATTAGCTTGCTAATCGTTGAATAAAAACTTGATTCTATGTTTTTAATGTTAGATCTAGTGATTTTGTGATGTTTTTGTGAAATCTTTTTGGATCTCATTTAATGCTGGAAATTAGATGAATTCAATCATGTTTTTATATTGATTTAATGATTAATTGAGTCTTCTTTTGATAGCACATTAATTTAATCCCGGAATAATGCAATCGGTGTAGTTTTAAGGTGCTTTTTGGTTGTTTTATGGGTTGTTTTAGATGCTTAAATGTTGCTGGAGGTATAAGGATGGTTTGGATGTGTTTTTGGATCATAATTGAGGTGGATTAGATGTTAGATTCGTTAGGTTTTGGGTTGATGTTGTTCGGATGCGTTTCGGCTTAGTTTTCGGTCTTTTCGACTAAGTTTTTGGTAGTTTAATGGTGATCGGATATGGCTGTTGGTTTGAGCATGTTATGATGTGAGAATACTCTGTTTTTAATGTTGAAGAAGAGGTACAAGAAGAAGCTTGATTTCTGGTGCATTGGTGCGATCATCGGATAGCGGCGAAAGCTCGTTTCGCTTGTTGGTGAGTGTTTACGGATTTAAAGTGAATCGTGTTTGGTACATTCTGTTTTGGGGACTATGGAAGAGTGTGAAAACCTTCCATAGTTCAAAAGTAAGTAAAGTAAATGTTTTTGATAAACCGATATAAGTTTTGGCTACATTTGATAAAGGCATTATGTTGATAATGCATGAGATTTATGGAAATACATAAGCATGATTTGAAATGGTGCATACATGAGAATTACTTGCTGAAATGCTTAGCTTATTTAGCATCCATGATTATGGAAAATTATGAGAAATAATTTGGGATACAATATGGTTATTTGCCTATTATATGATGGTGCCTTTGGGCATGGCTTTTGGTTCATTTGTTGAACATATTATGCATGCATTATGAGCAGCAAGTTATATGATTTGAAATAAAATATGGTTAATTGCCTTATACATGATGTTGCCTTTGGGCATGGCTTTGGTTCATTTGTTGAACATTTTATGCATGCATTATGAGCAACAAGTTATCATGCACTTTGATTATGATATTGGCTTAGTGACATTAACTTTAGATTCGAATACGAATGACATGTTATTAGGATTGAGTGCACTATAAAATAAAGAGAATATTGAATTTTCCTACACGTAAACAAGGGTGACTTTGTGTCCAACCGTTCGTGGTAGAGCTTTTCTATTGGTAAACAAGGGTGACTTTGTGTCCAACCGTGCATATAGTTGACCCATACGTAAACAAGGGTAACTTTGTGTCCAACCGTGCATATAGTTGACCCATACGTAAACAAGGGTGACTTTGTGTCCAACCGTGCGTAGTGGAGGATAACATGTATACAAGGGTGACTAAGTGTCCGACCGATGCATGTTAAAAAAAAGGATCCGTATATTCGGTGAACCCAAGGTTCACATTAAGTGGTCACTAGAAAGCCAATATACATACATGAATTTGAAATGGACATTATACATCATTTATAAATTGTTTTGATAAGATTATGTGAACTCAAGGATGCATATAATTTAAAGAACATGAGCATGAAATGTTAGCATGCATGATTTAACAATGTATTACAAACTATGGTTTCATCATGATTTTAAATAGATGCATTGATGATTTGTGTAGAGCTTCCTCACTAAGCATGTTTGCTTAAGCTCTCTTTTCATCCATGCAGAGAAATAAAGGCACTTGGAGCTTCGTTCGAGGCAAGGAAACCAAGGGGAAGAATCACTTTGATTTTGGTATGTTTTTGGCAAACAAATTGGGCAAGGCAATGTGTAACCCAACCTATGTGAGGAATGTGTACTTAGGCTTTGGTTTATGTTGTAATAAGACCATTATTGTTTGATTGTTAATTGTTGAACTTTGGAATTGTTTGGATTGTTGAAGCATGTACTAGCATGATTGATATATTGTTAATCATTTCCTAGGGAGCATGCCTATAGTTTGATTGATGTCCGTGTCGTTGTTGATTATGTGCCATATGTTACTAAATATGCCTAGGATTGATGCATTTAGTGGATCTAATTAATGGTTGAGTATGGAGTATTTGGAATGCACTTAGTGTAATGAAACTTTTGGTTCCAGACCCAAAGTTTCGAAACCTTTGATCACCAAGAATTGAAAGTTGCTAGAAATTAAACTTTAGTCCCAGATATCTTCCTTTGTTCGATTAAGGTGCTTACCGATGTTATTTTGAGCTGAAATTTTGCATGCAAGTATAAAGTTGATTTAATTTCAAGATGGTAATCCTAATTTCGATGAAGTTCTTGTATTTTGGAAGATTTACATTTTGGTCCCTAAATTAGAAGAGCATGTAATTGATGATGTTAGAATGATCCGTTTGAGTTGAAATTTGTTGTGAGGAACTCTTGTATGTTTAATTGAATTTCGATGAAGAGAATTTATATTTTGTTAATAGGATTTAAAAGTTTTACGTTTTAGTCCTTAATCTATGTTAGTGTTTAATCGGATGGTTGTTTTTGATTAATGTGTTACCGACAATGCTTTGTATGAGACCTTGTCACGTAGGAATAAGATTGTGCATCTAGTAAGATAAAACAAAAAAAATAAAGCAGTTTTAGGGTTATTTATCGAATCGAACCTTCACGGGTTTGGTTTGATATTCCCTGTGTAACCCTTTAGTACCGGTTCCGTCTAGGCCGAGCTAAGGGGGTTACATTTGGTGGTATCAGATCTAGGTTTAAAAAGTGTGTTGTAAGGTTTGAAAAAAAAGTGTTGTTGATTTGTAAAGTGTGTAGTTGGTTAGTTAAAGCATGTATAGGATTGCTAAGTTATGTGCTTAAATGTGCGATTGATCATGATATGTGTGATTGAGCATGATATGTTGTTGGAGTGTGAAAATCTATTCGTGATGATTGTACTTTGCGTAATGATGGTTAAACTGGGGTTATCGGTTACACATTGCCAATGCCAACATATTTTCAGATGCTCTCAGTTTTTCCTTGGATCTTGCCCGAATGTAAGTTTGTTTTATTTGAACATTATGTTTTAAACTGCATGTTTAAAGTTTTTGAATATGTTTCTGAGACGTAAGTCACTAGATACTATTGGTATGAACTTTGATGGTCAAGATTGAAGATGAAACGACTGCTAGGGAAGAGTAAATTCTTCCTCCTCTGTAAGTGTGCCTTCGGTTAGGCCGAAAGGTTAGTTTATGGTGTTGCACCGTTCTTTTGGGTGTGTTTTGGACTGCTGAAGCTGGTACAACAGTTGCTAATCTAACTAAGGAGTGGTTAACAAGTTGGTAGTTGAAGTTGTTGGAATTGAGGATGTTATTTGTGAGTGTGAACAATAATCATGCATAGAATAAGAGCACATATATGTATATATCTATAGATAATGTAGGACATGCATGCATTCTTGAGCATCACATTAGAAATTGCATTTACATGCACATGCATTTGCATAGGCATTTATGAGGGCATATAGGAAATCATGCATATATTTGTTCACACTTGCGAGTAGCTCCTTGAGGGTGTAAGTGGAGTGTGGTTGGTTCTTTTAAGGTGAAGGTGTGGGAAGAAAAAGAAGAGGTTGAAAGAACTTTCTTGTGGTGTTAAGCTGAATGTGTAGTGGGCAAGCTATCCTTTTGGTTAAGGAATGGTCATGGATGAACAATGAGTGGTTGGCCTCGGAGTTGTGAATGTTTGAAACCAAGGTAAGTACACTGTGTTATGGTTAGTTTGAGTTGGTCATTACTAAAGGAAGGGCTGAGTTTTGCGGATTCTTTCTAGTTAAGATCTGGAGGTTGTAACAAGGTTGCAGCATGTTTTATAGAGTAAGGCGGGTTGGTGTTTTTCTGAGTGATGTGAAACTATTTTGTGGAAATTACATGGAATTCTTTATAGTGTGGTTAGTGTGCAGTTGGATCGGAGGTTGTGACCAATCTGGTATGGTCAGGATGGAAGTAAAATATGAGATACATATTGGTATGAGAGTTGTGAAATCGGGGGTTTGAATCATAGATTGTTGTGACCTTGAGAGGTTTGGTGGTGCTATAAAGGAGGAAAGTGTACACGTTGTGTTTACAGGATGTTAAGTTGGATATACTTCGGGTAAAGTTAGTCTTTGATGATATCTGAACTGGTGTAATGTGGATCGCTGGACAATTTATGGTTTGTATCGATTGTTCAGTCTTGTGGGTTTGCTTTTATCGAAAAGTGTTTTGAGGTTTTGTGTTCGGTGAGTTCGTGTTTGTGGATGTTTCATCAATATGATTACCGCTTTGGCAAGGTTATAAAATAAGAGATGTTGGAGCTAGTGAAAGGAATAGTTTTACAAGTTTGGATTTTTTGGTGGTATGGTTAATGTAAGAGTTGGTTTGTCGATGAGTTGATAAAAAAAGGGGTTTTGGGTTAAGTGTCAAGGCACTTAATCATGTGTAGATTTTAAATTTTGAACCTTGGTGGAGTTGGTTATGGTGGCTAAACCTTAAGTTGGAGATATTATCGTTATAATGAGTATAATGTTGAGGTTGACACAAAGTTGGTAAGTTTCTTGTATGATATATTTTGTACAATGTTAGCAACTGGGGATGACTTGGCTTACATAAGCATGCTTGCAATGAGAGTTTGTTATGTGGGGTAATCCAGGGTTGTTGTGGAGTTACGAGGGAAGATGTTCGGTTAACCTATAGGGAGACCTAGTTAAATGGTGGATCCATGAGCGAAATTCAACATTTTTGAAGTTGATCGGGGACAAGTCGTGGTAAAGTGTTTGTTGAGGGTCTAGTGAAGGATATGTTCTGGGCAAGGTTTAGTTTTGTGCTGAGAATCTTTTTGTGTTATGTTAACCGCATGGTTGTTACGGAAAGTTTCGAGATGGGATGGTATCTTGAGCAAGGCTTATGGTAATCTTTTTTCATGAGTTTGGTGGTAAGTGTTGTGGTAGGAGTTGGGGAAAAACATATGTTTTCGACTAAACTGGTTTGGATTATGTTTGAATTATATGTAAATGTTTATCATGTTGATAAGGTAAGTGAGTATCAATTTTCTTTGGGTTATTATTAGTAGTAAAGGTACAAAGGATGAAGTCGGAAAGAATAATCATAAGTTTGGTAGTAAGTTCTATGGATGGTATGGAGTTTTCTTATGAGGGTTGTTGGATTAATCGTTTATTTGAGTACGGTTTTCTTTGATTTCTGAGTCCCTTTGGAAAGGTGTGTGAATGGTGTATCTATAATAAGTTAAGATTTGAGAGTTTTTAAGACCGACATAGGTTGCCGTTTGGATGTTGGGTTTTATCATTCATAGGTAAATGGGTGATATATTGTGACGTTGTGATATGGTTAATATGACTCATAATGAAGTTGGTGGTGGTGGTGGAGCTTGCTTAAGATAATGTTGACAGTTTTGCGCAAAGTTAGTCTGAAGTTTGTTGTGTGGAGTGAAGGTTGGTAAAAGGCTTAGTTGGTTACCTGGTATGTGGGAGGATGTCAAAATTAAGGTTGGTTTGATGGTGGTGATATGGAAACCGTTACGGTTATCAAGAGTTGGTTACCAACCTTATGGGGTTTTCTTTTGAGTTATGTTTTCTATAGAGGTTGAGATGGTGTGGTGGTTTGTGCATTGTTGCTTTGGTGTGGGGAAAGAATTTGTGGTTGTTCAAATAGGGTAAATGCGGGTTGTCTGTTGCATACCATCCGGGGAAAGCTAAGGTGGTGGATGAATCTTTGAGCCGTAAGAAGGCGGTTGAGTTGAGAGTGATGTTTGCTAAGTTGAGTATTTCAAAGGAAGGTGGTTGAGTGGTGGAGTTGTAAGTAAAGCCTATCTTGGTTGAGATGATAAGGTGAAACAGTTAGAGGATGAGACGTTGGTACCTTTTGTGGAGGATATGGCTAAGGATAGACCGACCGAGTATCGTTTTGATGAGGAGGAGATGTTGTGGTTTAGGGGTCAGATTCTGGTGCCGGATGAGGTTGAGTTGAGGTAAGCTATTTTAGCGGGAGCACATACTAGTCCGTTTGCTATGCATCCGAGTGGAGTGAAGGTATATAGGGATCTTAAAAGTGTGTACTTTTGGGTTGGTTTAAAGAGAAATATGACGGAGTTTGTTTCTCGTTGTATGGTGTGTCAGCGGGTGAAAGTTGAACATCAGTTTCCTGCAGGTTTGTTACAACCGGTTCAAGTTCCGGACTGGAAATGGGAGAGAATCACCATGGATTTTGTGACAGGGTTACCTTGAACACCGTCCAAAAAGGATTCTATATGGGTGACTGTTGACAGGTTTACGAAGTGTGCACATTTTCTTGCTGTGCATACGACGTACTCTATGGATAAGTTGGCAGATTTGTATGTTTCTGAGGTGGTAAGGTTGCATGAGGTGCCTAAGTCGATCATATCGGATAGACATCCGCGGTTTACGTCTAAGTTTTGAAGGAGTTTGTAGGTTACTTTGGGTACGAGGCTTAGCTTTAGTATAGCTTATCATCCACAGACGGATGGACAGTCTGAGCGTGTTATTCAGACTTTGGAAGATATGTTGAGGGGTTGTGTCATCGAGTTTCAAGTTCTTGGGAGAAACAGTTGTCTTTAGTGGAGTTTGTATATAACAGTAGTTTTCAGACGAGTATACAGATGGCACCGTTTGAGGTGTTATATGGGCGTAAGTGTCGTACACCTTTGTGTTGGAAGGAAGTTGGACAAAAGTATGTTTCTTTGCCTCAAATATTGAAGGATACGGATGAGAAAGTTAAGTTGATATGTACTAAACTTAAGGAAGTTTCGGATAGGCAGAAATCTTATGCCGATTTGAAACGTAGGGAGATAGAGTATGATGTTGAGGACAAAGTGTTTCTTAAGGTTTCTCCATGGATGGAAGAAGGTGATGAGGTTTGGTCGTAAGGTTAAGTTGAGTTCTCGTTTTATTGGACCATATGAGGTGTTGGAGCGTGTCGGTCCTGTTGCTTATAGGTTGAGGTTACCGGAGGAGTTGAGTAAGATGCATGATGTTTTTCATGTATCAATGCTTCGTAGATATAGATCGGATCCTTCTCATGTTGTTCCAGTTGAGGAGATCGAGTTAAGAGAGGATATGAGTTATAAGGAAGAACCGGTGAAGATTTTGGATATGGATATCAAGGTTCTTCGAGGGAAGACCATAGATTTGGTTAAAGTGCTTTGGAAACACCGAGGTGTTGAAGAAGCAACTTGGGAGACAAGGAAAAGCATAGAGGAGCAGTTTCCTCACTTGTTTACTTTAGGTAAATTTCGAGGACAAAATTTTCTTAAGAGGGGGAGAGTTGTAACATCCCATTTTGGGGGTTATTAGTTTAAGCTTAGTTAGGGGAATTCGATTCGGGTCGAATCGGGTTCTCCGGTTCATTAATTTCGGGAAAAATAAAATAAGGATATTTTTAATTAAGAAAAATAATAATTTGGAAGGTGGTTTCAAATATTAAAAATATATTTCAAAATTAAAAGAAAATAATTTGGATTTTATAATAATTTTTAATTATGCTTAATTATGCATAAATGACAATTTGTAATTTTTGGAAAATTAGGGGACTTAATTTGGATTTTCGGAAATTATGTTATTTTAGTGACTAAATTGAAAATCAAGCTAAACTTAGAATCCTTAGAGGGCCATAAACCCATTTCTAATTTTTAATAATGATTTATTCACCAAAAAGTGTTTTTAATGACTTTAATTGGATTTTTAATCATTTTTCTCAAAAACCACTTTTCTCTCATTTTCTCTCATCTTTTTCTCTCATTTTCTCTCGACTTTCTCTTCATCTTTTCTCTTCAATTCCTTGCTGATTTTTGCATCTTTTTCCACAAAGATTACATCACTTGCATCATCTTTCCATCCTTTACAAAACCTAAGCATCAATTTCATCAAATCTACATCAAATTGCAAGGAATCAAGAAGGGGAAAATTACATATTTTTGGTGAATAGATCTTGAAGGTAATTTTTTGGATTTTTATTCTTTTCTAAGGTTCTTTATTGAAATTATCAAGTATTAGCTTGCTAATCTTTGAATAAAAACTTGATTCTATGTTTTTAATGTTAGATCTAGTGATTTTGTGATGTTTTTGTGAAATCTTTTTGGATCTCATTTAATGCTGAAAGTTAGATGAATTCAATCATGTTTTTATGTTGATTTAATGATTAATTGAGTCTTCTTTTGATAGCACATTAATTTAATCCCGGAATAATGCAATCGGTGTAGTTTTAAGGTGCTTTTCGGTTGTTTTATGGGCTGTTTTAGATGCTTAAATGTTGTTGGAGGTATAAGGATGGTTTGGATGTGTTTTTGGATCATAATTGAGGTGAATTAGATGTTAGATTCGTTAGGTTTTGGGATGATGTTGTTCGGATGCGTTTCGGCTTAGTTTTCGGTCTTTTCGGCTAAGTTTTTGGTAGTTTAATGGTGATCGGATATGGCTGTTGGTTTGAGCATGTTATGATGTGAGAATACTCTGTTTTTAATGTTGTATAAGAGGTACAAGAAGAAGCTTGATTGCTGGTGCATTGGTACGATCATCGGATAACGGTGAAAGCTCGTTTCGCTTGTTGGTGAGTGTTTACGGATTTAAAGCGAATCCCGTTTGGTACGTTCTGTTTTAGGGACTATGAAAGAGTGTGAAAACCTTCCATAGTTCAAGAGTAAGTAAAGTAAATATTTTTGATAAACCGATATAAGTTTCGGCTACATTTGATAAAGACATTATGTTGATAATGCATGAGATTTATGGAAATACATGAGCATGATTTGAAATGGTGCATACATGAGAATTACTTGCTGAAATGCATAGCTTATTTAGCATCCATGATTATGGAAAATTATGAGATATGATTTGGGATACAATATGGTTATTTGCCTATTATATGATGGTGCCTTTGGGAATGGCTTTTGGTTCATTTGTTGAACATATTATGCATGCATTATGAGCAGCAAGTTATATGATTTGAAATACAATATGGTTAATTGCCTTATACATGATGGTGCCTTTGGGCATGGCTTTGGTTCATTTGTTGAATATTTTATGCATGCATTATGAGCAACAAGTTATCATGCACTTTGATTATGATATTGGCTTAGTGACACTAACTTTAGATTCGAATACGAATGACATGTCATTAGGATTGACCGAACTATAAAATAAAGAGAATATTGAATTTGCCTACACGTAAACAAGGGTGACTTTGTGTCCAACCGTTCGTGGTAGAGCTTTCCTATTGGTAAACAAGGGTGACTTTGTGTCCAACCGTGCATATAGTTGACCCATACGTAAACAAGGGTGACTTTGTGTCCAACCGTGCGTAGTGGGGGATAACATGTATACAAAGGTGACTAAGTGTCCGACCGATGCATGTTAAAAAAAAGGATCCATGTATTCGGTGAACCCAAGGTTCACATTAAGTGGTCACTAGAAAGCCAATATACATACATGAATTTGAAATGGACATTGTACATCATTTATAAATTGTTTTGATAAGATTATGTGAACTCAAGGATGCATATAATTTAAAGAACATGAGCATGAAATGTTATCATGCATGATTTAACAATGTATTACAAGCTATGGTTTCATCATGATTTTAAATAGATGCATTGATGATTTGTGTAGAGCTTCCTCACTAAGCATGTTTACTTAAGCTCTCTTTTCATCCATGTAGAGAAATAAAGGCACTTGGAGCTTCGTTCGAGGCAAGGAAACCAAGGGGAAGAATCACTTTGAATTTGGTATGTTTTTGGCAAACAAATTGGGCAAGGCAATGTGTAACCCAACCTATGTGAGGAGTATGTACTTAGGCTTTGGTTTATGTTGTAATAAGATCATTATTGTTTGATTGTTAATTGTTGAACTTTGGAATTGTTTGGATTGTTGAAGCATGTACTAGCATGATTGATATATTGTTAATCATTTCCTAGGGAGCATGCCTATAGTTTGATTGATGTCCGTGTCGTTGTTGATTATGTGCCATATGTTACTAAATATGCCTAGGATTGATGCATTTAGTGGATCTAATTAATGGTTGAGTATGGAGTATTTGGAATGCACTTAGTGTAATGAAACTTTTGGTTCCAGACCCAAAGTTTCGAAACCTTTGATCACCAAGAATTGAAAGTTGCTAGAAATTAAACTTTAGTCCCAGATATCTTCCTTTGTTCGATTAAGGTGCTTACCGATGTTATTTTGAGCTGAAATTTTGCATGCAAGTATAAAGTTGATTTAATTTCAAGATGGTAATCCTAATTTCGATGAAGTTCTTGTATTTTGGAAGATTTACATTTTGGTCCCTAAATTAGAAGAGCATGTAATTGATGATGTTAGAATGATCCGTTTGAGTTGAAATTTGCTGTGAGGAACTCTTGTATGTTTAATTGAACTTTGATGAAGAGAATTTATATTTTTTTAATAGGATTTAAAAGTTTTACGTTTTAGTCCTTAATCTTGTATTTAAAAGATTAATCTCAAATTTTAAGCTTTTTACTCGGTTAAAATTCGAACGAAATCTCTATAAATCCCACTTAGACATGCACATTTTAATCGCATCAAAACGACAACCAAATTTTATTACAATCAAATTTTTATGATTTCAAATATTTAATTATTAGCTTTTGAACAAAATTATACAAATTAATATGAAATTTTCAGAATTTTACTCGGTTAAAATTAGAACGGAATCTCTATAAATCCCATTTAGACATTCACGTTTTAATCCCAACAAAACGACAACCAAATATTATTAAATCAAATTTTATGAGTTTAAATATTTAATTATGGGCTTTTGAACAAAATTGTACAGATTAATCTCAAATTTTAAGGTTTTTACTCGGTTAAAATTTGAACGGATTCTCTATAGAGCCCATTTGGACATGCACGTTTTAATAACAACAAAACGACAACTAAAATGTTATTAAATCAAATTTTATGAGTTTAAATACTTCATTATGGGCTTTTGAACAAATTTATACAGATTAATCTCAAATTTTTAGCTTTTTACTCGGTTAAAATTCGAACGGAATCTCTATAAAGCCTATTTAGACATGCACGTTTTAATCCCAACAAAACGATAACCAAATTTTATTAAATCAAATTTTATGAGTTTATATATTTAATGATGGGCTTTTGAACAAAATTATACAGATTAATCTCAAATTTTATGGTTTTTACTCGATTAAAATTCGAACGGATTCACTATAGAGCATATTTAGACATGCTCGTATTAATTGCATCAAAACGATAACTAAATGTTATTAAATTAAATTTTATGAGTTCAAATTATACAAATTAATCTCAAATTTTCAGCTTTTTACTCGGTTAAAATTCGAACGGAATCTCTATAAAGCCCATTTAGACATGCACGTTTTAATCGTATCAAAACGACAACCAAATTTTTCTAAAATCAAATTTTATGATTTCAAATATTTAATTATTAGCTTTTGAACAAAATTAAACATATTAATCTGAAATTTTCAGAATTTTACTCGGTTAAAATCAGAACGGAATCTCTATAAAGCCTATTTTGATATGCACGTTTTAATCCCAACATAACGACAACCAAATTTTACTAAATCAAATTTTACGAGTTTAAATAGTTAATTATGGGCTTTTGAAAAAAATTATACAGATTAATCTCAAATTTTAAGGTTTTTACTCGGTTAAAATTCGAAGGTATTCTCTATAGAGCACATTTAGACAGGCTCATATTAATCGCATCAAAACGACAACCAAATGTTATTAAATTAAATTTTAAGAGTTCAAATAGTTAATTATAGGCTTTTGAACAAAATTATAAAGATTAATCTCAAATTTTAAGCTTTTTACTCGGTTAAAATTCGAACGAAATCTCTATAAATCCCACTTAGACATGCACATTTTAATCGCATCAAAACGACAACCAAATTTTATTACAATCAAATTTTTATGATTTCAAATATTTAATTATTAGCTTTTGAACAAAATTATACAAATTAATATGAAATTTTCAGAATTTTACTCGGTTAAAATTAGAACGGAATCTCTATAAATCCCATTTAGACATTCACGTTTTAATCCCAACAAAACGACAACCAAATATTATTAAATCAAATTTTATGAGTTTAAATATTTAATTATGGGCTTTTGAACAAAATTGTACAGATTAATCTCAAATTTTAAGGTTTTTACTCGGTTAAAATTTGAACGGATTCTCTATAGAGCCCATTTGGACATGCACGTTTTAATAACAACAAAACGACAACTAAAATGTTATTAAATCAAATTTTATGAGTTTAAATACTTCATTATGGGCTTTTGAACAAATTTATACAGATTAATCTCAAATTTTTAGCTTTTTACTCGGTTAAAATTCGAACGGAATCTCTATAAAGCCTATTTAGACATGCACGTTTTAATCCCAACAAAACGATAACCAAATTTTATTAAATCAAATTTTATGAGTTTATATATTTAATGATGGGCTTTTGAACAAAATTATACAGATTAATCTCAAATTTTATGGTTTTTACTCGATTAAAATTCGAACGGATTCACTATAGAGCATATTTAGACATGCTCGTATTAATTGCATCAAAACGATAACTAAATGTTATTAAATTAAATTTTATGAGTTCAAATTATACAAATTAATCTCAAATTTTCAGCTTTTTACTCGGTTAAAATTCGAACGGAATCTCTATAAAGCCCATTTAGACATGCACGTTTTAATCGTATCAAAACGACAACCAAATTTTTTTAAAATCAAATTTTATGATTTCAAATATTTAATTATTAGCTTTTGAACAAAATTAAACATATTAATCTGAAATTTTCAGAATTTTACTCGGTTAAAATCAGAACGGAATCTCTATAAAGCCTATTTTGATATGCACGTTTTAATCCCAACATAACGACAACCAAATTTTACTAAATCAAATTTTACGAGTTTAAATAGTTAATTATGGGCTTTTGAAAAAAATTATACAGATTAATCTCAAATTTTAAGGTTTTTACTCGGTTAAAATTCGAAGGTATTCTCTATAGAGCACATTTAGACAGGCTCATATTAATCGCATCAAAACGACAACCAAATGTTATTAAATTAAATTTTAAGAGTTCAAATAGTTAATTATAGGCTTTTGAACAAAATTATAAAGATTAATCTCAAATTTTAAGCTTTTTACTCGGTTAAAATTCGAACGAAATCTCTATAAATCCCATTTAGACATGCACATTTTAATCGCATCAAAACGACAACCAAATTTTATTAAAATCAATTTTTTATGATTTCAAATATTTAATTATTAGCTTTTGAACAAAATTATACAAATTAATCTGAAATTTTCAGAATTTTACTCGGTTAAAATTAGAACGGAATCTCTATAAAGACCATTTAGACATTCACGTTTTAATCCCAACAAAACGACAACCAAATGTTATTAAATCAAATTTTGTGAGTTTAAATATTTAATTATGGGCTTTTGAACAAAATTGTACAGATTAATCTCAAATTTTAAGGTTTTTACTCGGTTAAAATTCGAATGGATTCGCTATAGAGCACATTTAGATATGCTCGTTTAATCGGATCAAAACGACAACCAAATTTTATTAAAATAAAATTTTATGATTTCAAATAATTAATTATTAACTTTTGAACAAAATTATACAGCTTAATCTAAAATTTTCAGAATTTTACTCGGTTAAAATTCGAACGGATTCTCTATAGAGCCCATTTAGACATGCACGTTTTAATCACAACAAAACGACAACTAAAATGTTATTAAATCAAATTTTATGAGTTTAAATACTTGATTATGGGCTTTTGAACAAAATTATATAGATTAATCTCAAATTTTTAGCTTTTTACTCGGTTAAAATTCGAACGGAATCTCTATAAAGCCCATTTAGGCATGCACGTTTTAATCCCAATAAAACGATAACCAAATTTTATTAAATCAAATTTTATGAGTTTATATATTTAATTATGGGCTTCTAAATAAAATTATACAGATTAATCTCAAATTTTATGGTTTTTACTCGATTAAAATTCGAACGGATTCACTATAGAGCATATTTAGACATGCTCGTATTAATTGCATCAAAACGACAACTAAATGTTATGAAATTAAATTTTATGAGTTCCAATTATACAGCTTTTTACTCGGTTAAAATTCGAATGGAATCTCTATAAAGTCCATTTAGACCTGCACGTTTTAACCGCATCAAAACGACAACCAAATTTTATTAAAATTAAATTTTATGATTTCAAATATTTAATTATTCGCTTTCGAACAAAATTATATAGATTAATCTGAAATTTTCAGAATTTTACTCGGTTAAAATCAGAACAGAATCTCTATAAAGCCTATTTTGACATGCACGTTTTAATCCTAACATAACGATAACCAAATGTTATTAAATCAAATTTTATGCGTTTAAATAGTTAATTATGGGCTTTTGAACAAAATTATATAGATTAATCTCAAATTTTAAGGTTTTTACTCGGTTACAATTCGAAGGTATTCTCTATAGAGCACATTTAGACAGGCTCGTATTAATCGCATCAAAACGACAACCAAATGTTATTAAATTAAATTTTATGAGTTCAAATAGTTAATTATAGGCTTTTGAACAAAATTATAAAGATTAATCTCAAATTTTAAGCTTTTTACTCGGTTAAAATTCGAACGAAATCTCTATAAATCCCATTTAGACATGCACATTTTAATCGCATCAAAACGACAACCAAATTTTATTAAAATCAATTTTTTATGATTTCAAATATTTAATTATTAGCTTTTGAACAAAATTATACAAATTAATCTGAAATTTTCAGAATTTTACTCGGTTAAAATTAGAACGGAATCTCTATAAAGCCCATTTAGACATTAACGTTTTAATCCCAACAAAACGACAACCAAATGTTATTAAATCAAATTTTATGAGTTTAAATATTTAATTATGGGCTTTTGAACAAAATTGTACATATTAATCTTAAATTTGAAGGTTTTTACTCGGTTAAAATTTGAACGGATTCTCTATAGAGCACATTTAGATATGCTCGTTTTAATCGGATCAAAACGACAACCAAATTTTATTAAAATCAAATTTTATGAGTTTAAATAGTTAATTATAGGTTTTCGATCAAAATTATACAGATTAATCTCAAATTTTAAGGTTTTTACTCGGTTAAAATTCGAACAGAATCTCTATAAAGCCTATTTAGACATGCACGTTTTAATCCCAACAAAACTGTTAGGCTTGGAGTGGCTCGATGCACAACCGATTAACTTGCCAATTTGATGGTGAAAGAACACTTTGTGTGTTAGTTGTGGAAGCAAGAATAACACAATGATTTTAGAGTGGTTCTGTCTTCGAACAAGCACCTACATCCACTACCTTAGCTTCCCACTAAGGATTTCCAAATTCACTAAGAATTTCAACCTTTTGAGGCCAAAGGGATAACCTTACAATCCTAGACTCAAACCCGAATCTAGCATCCAAACATAACGACAACCAAATGTTATTAAATCAAATTTTATGAGTTTAAATATTTAATTATGAGCTTTTGAACAAAATTATACAGATTAATCTCAAATTTTAAGGTTTTTACTCGGTTAAAATTCGAACGGATTCTCTATAGAGCACATTTAGACATGCTCGTATTAATCGCATCAAAACGACAATCAAATGTTATTAAATTAAATTTTAATAACATTTAGACATGCTCATTTTTATCGCATCAAAACGATAACTAAATTTTATTAAAATCAAATTTTATGAGTTAAAATACTTGATTATGGGCTTTCGAACAAAATTATACAGATTAATCTCAAATTTTTAGCTTTTTACTCGGTTAAAATTCGAATGGAATCTCCATAAAGCCCATTTAGACATACACGTTTTAATCGCATCAAAACGACAATCAAATTTTATTAAAATCAAATTTTATGATTTCAAATATTTAATTATTAGATTTTGAACAAAATTATACAGATTAATCTGAAATTTTAAGAATTTTACTCGGTTAAAATTAGAACGGAATCTCTATAAACCCCACTTAGACATGCATGTTTTAATCCCAACAAAACGACAACCAAATGTTATTAAATAAAATTTTATGAGTTTAAATATTTAATTATGGGCTTTTGAAAAAAATTATACAGATTAATCTCAAATTTTAAGGTTTTTACTCGGTTAAAATTCGAACGGATTCTCTATAGAGCACATTTAGACTTGCACGTATTAATCGCGTCAAAACGACAACCAAATGTTATTAGATTAAATTTTATGAGTTTAAATAGTTAATTATAGGCTTGTAAACAAAATTATACAGATTAATCTGAAATTTTCAGCTTTTTACTCGGTTAAAATTAGAACGGAATCTCTATAAAGCCCATTTAGACATGCACGTTTTAATCGCATCAAAATGACAACCAAATTTTATTAAAATCAAATTTTATGATTTCAAATATTTAATTATTAGATTTTGAACAAAATTATACAGATTAATCTAAAATTTTAAGAATTTTACTCGGTTAAAATTAGAACGGAATCTCTATAAACCCCATTTAGACATGCATGTTTTAATCCCAACAGAACGACAACCAAATGTTATTAAATAAAATTTTATGAGTTTAAATATTTAATTATGGGCTTTTGAAAAAAATTATACAGATTAATCTCAAATTTTAAGGTTTTTACTCGGTTAAAATTCGAACGGATTCTCTATAGAGCACATTTAGACTTGCACGTATTAATCGCGTCAAAACGACAACCAAATGTTATTAGATTAAATTTTATGAGTTTCAATAGTTAATTATAGGCTTGTAAACAAAATTATACAGATTAATCTGAAATTTTCAGCTTTTTACTCGGTTAAAATTAGAACGGAATCTCTATAAAGCCCATTTAGACATACACGTTTTAATCGCATAAAAAACGAAAACCAAATTTTATTAAAATCAAATTTTATGATTTCAAATATTTAATTATTAGCTTTTGAACAAAATTATATATATTAATCTGAAATTTTAAGAATTTTACTCGGTTAAAATTAGAACGAAATCTCTATAAAGCCTATTTAGACATGCACGTTTTAATCCCAACAAAATGACAACCAAATGTTATTAATTCAACTTTTATGAGTTTAAATATTTAATTATGGGCTTTTGAACAAAATTATATAGATTAATCTTAAAAGTTAAGGTTTTTACTCGGTTAAAATTCGATCGGATTCTCTATATAGCATATTTAGACATGCTCGCATTAATCGCATCAAAACGACAACCAAATGTTATTAAATTAAATTTTATGAGTTTAAATAGTTAATTATAGGTTTTCGAACAAAATTATACAGATTACTCTCAAATTTTCAGCTTTTGCTCGGTTAAAATTCGAACAGAATCTCTATAAAGCTTATTTAGACATGCACGTTTTAATCCCAACAAAACTGTTAGGCTTGGAGTGGCTCGATGCACAACCGATTAACTTGCCAATTTGATGGTGAAAGAACACTTTGGGTGTTAGTTGTGGAAGCAAGAATAACACAATGATTTTAGAGTGGTTCGGTCTTCGAACAAGCACCTACATCCACTACCTTAGCTTCCCACTAAGGATTTCCAAATTCACTAAGAATTTCAACCTTTTGAGGCCAAAGGGATAACCTTACAATCCTAGACTCAAACCCGAATCTAGCATCCAAAGTTCACAACTCGAACTTTAGGAATTCACTCAAACAAGAAAAACTTAGCAAACTTGAATCCTTCTAATAAGGTTAATGTTTGCAACTAAGCACTCACCCAATCCTAAGATACTTGAGCATACATTAACATTGAGCTCACAAGTGTTCTCTACCCAAAAGATGAGAATTATGCTCTAAGACAATTTCTTGATCATAATGTTGTTACAATTGAAGCATTGGTCTACTCTTGATGCTTGAGGCTTCCTTTTATCATCCCAAATGAGCTTCTAGCCGTTGGTGACCGTTGGGATTGGTTTGGAGCCGTTTGGAGCTGATTACAAGGCTTATTTCCTCTTCTGGTGCAGGTGGTATCGAAACAGGTAAAGGCTGTTTCGAAATAGCTACTTTGGGAAAGAGCCGTTGACCTGCATTTATGAACAGGTATCGATACCGCTCCTAGCCGTTGGGTTTTTTTATAAAATCATTTTGACCGTTGGGGGTATTTCGAAACAAGGTTCAAAATAGAGCATCACAGTGGCAAAAAGGTATCGATACCAGTATCGATACCACTATGGTTTTGCCTTTGAAACCATGGTATTGAAGAACAGGTATCGAAACACCTTAAGGGTGTATCGAAACACCTGGGTTAAAAACACTTATTTGGTTTCTTTAAATCGTTTAAAACATATTTAAAATCACTCAAAAACATCTTAAATATATTTTCAAGTAGTTTGGACATAAGAACTATTTTTGAAATCTTTTCAAATTAGTCCAAAACTATTTTTCAATTATTATATCAAAATATTAGTTCTACAATCTCCCCCTTTTTGATATAATAAAACTAACTTGAAAAATTATTTTTGAGATTGTTCCCCCTTTGTCAAATAAATAAGAGAATTAAAGACTCAAATCATTTAAGGTTCCTCTTATCCATTTGAAAGTCTTTGAAAAGCAATTTTTCATAACATTCTCTCCCTTTTTGTTATATCAAAAATGGTTCAAACCAAGTTTGAAAAACTTTAAAGCTCATAACATAGGAGAATTTGAAAGATATCAATTGTTGGAAAAATTTAAATATCAAAACATTGGTTTTGAAAACAAAAACTCCCCCTTACTCAAGGCATCATTAAGTGTTAGTCCAACATATATGATAAACTAGTTGAAATAAGACAAAAAAAAACAAATAAACACAAATTCAACTAGAAATTTTACCATACTTGAACTAAAGGTAGGATGTGAAGCCTTCCTTCTTCAAGTGTCCTTCTTGTGTGTATGGAGCTCCCCCTTAATCTTGTACTTTGTTGCTCATATCTCCATCGCACCTAAACAAGACAATCAAGTAATTTTTGGTATCCAAATTGCTTTGGATCCTTTAACGTTAGTAGCACAAATTTTAGTCCCCTTAGGAATCCATCTTTCAATTTCATCCTTTTTGGTTGAAGTGATTAGTCCTTTTGGAACCCAAACACTTCTAAAACATTTTCCATCAATAAATCTAGGGGCACTAGATTGTCTCATGTAAAAATTTGATTTTCCCAAATTATTTTTCTTTTCAAGCTTTTTGGAAATCAAATCTTTTTCTTTCTTAAGATCATCTAGAGCCATTTGATGATCTTTCTCCATCTTTTGAAGCAAATTTTGTAAATCGAAAACTTTAAGCTCAAAATCTTTTAATTTTGCTTCAATTTCGAAATTGGTTTTTGAAAGCAAATCATTTTCTAATTTAAGCTTTGAAATCATCTTTTTGTTTTTAGAAAATGAAGCTTTAAATTCAAAAGCCAATTTATCATAGGCTTCTTGTAACTCATCAAAAGTATATGAATTAGAAATAGATGAGTTAGAAGTTACCTCCCCCTCATTGAGGGCCATCAAGCATAGGTTGACTTCTTCATTTTCGGTGGAGTCATCGTCACTCCATGTAGCCACATATGCTTGCTTCTTGGAAGATGATCCCCTTTTGATTGACTTGTGGGAGTCCTTCATCTTCTCCTTTGATTCGTGCTTTGAGGATCTCTTACTTTTGTTCCTCACGAATCGATCGAAGTCAATGAAGAGTTGGGCAAGCTCTTCATCTTCTTCACTATCCTCCTCACTTGAATCTTCAAAGTGGATGCACTTGGAGGATTTTAGAGCAACGGTGTTGACATTTACACCAAGCTCTTTGACCTTCGTCTTCCCCATCAATCTAATCTCTTCCTTCTTCTTCTCCTCTTGTCTTCCTTTCATCATAATTTGATGTGTGAGGAGTGACCCCATGAGTTCATCAAGCTTGAGTGTCTTTAGATTTTTGGCTTCGATGATGGCGGTCCTTTTTGAGTCCCATGACTCGGGAAGGGAATAGATGAGCTTACGAACAAGCTTCTCCTCCGGAATGATCTCTCCATATCCTCTAAGTCCATTGGTGATGGTGAAGAAACGATCAAACATCTTTGCTATGTCCTCTTCCGGATTCATCTTGAAGTTCTCATACTCTTGGTTGAGGAGTCCAATCTTGGTCTCCTTTACTTCGTTTGTTCCTTCGTATGTGACTTCTAACTTGTCCCAAACTTCCTTGGCACTTTCACAAGAAGATATCTTCTCATAGATGCTTGGATGGAATGCACACACAAGAATATGCAAGGCTTTATGATTAAGCATCATCTTCTTGCGATCTTCCACGCTCCATTCCGCCTTTATTCCTTTTGGCACAAATGGTCCATCTTCAACTATATTCCATAGCTTGTAGTCTCTAGAGTTGATGAAATATTTCATCCTTATCTTCCATTGGGAGTAGTTGGACCCGTCAAAGAAAGGTGACTTGTCAATGGATTGAGCCATGGAATGTCGGTTGATTGTAAATTGGTCGAGCTCTCCGGATCTTCTCAATAGGATGTTAATCCTCCTCGATTGAGCCTCGCTCTGGTACCAATTGTTAGGCTTGGAGTGGCTCGATGCACAACCGATTAACTTGCCAATTTGATGGAGAAAGAACACTTTGGGTGTTAGTTGTGGAAGCAAGAATAACACAATGATTTTAGAGTGGTTCAGTCTTCGAACAAGCACCTACATCCACTACCTTAGCTTCCCACTAAGGATTTCCAAATTCACTAAGAATTTCAACCTTTTGAGGCCAAAGGGATAACCTTACAATCCCAGACTCAAACCCAAATCTAGCATCCAAAGTTCACAACCCGAACTTTAGGAATTCACTCAAACAAGAAAAACTTAGCAAACTTGAATCCTTCTAATAAGGTAAATGTTTGCAACTAAGCACTCACCCAATCCTAAGACACTTGAGCATACATTAACATTGAGCTCACAAGTGTTGTCTATCCAAAAGATGAGAATTATGCTCTAAGACAATTTCTTGATCATAATGTTGTTACAATTGAAGCATTAGTCTACTCTTGATGCTTGAGGCTTTCTTTTATCATCCCAAATGAGCTTCTAGCCGTTGGTGACTGTTGGGATTAGTTTGGAGCCGTTTGGAGCTGATTACAAGGCTTATTTCCTCTTCTGGTGCCGGTGGTATCGAAACAGGTAAAGGCTGTTTCAAAATAGCTGCTTTGGGAAAGAGCCGTTGACCTGCATTTATGAACAGGTATCGATACCAGTATCGATACCAGTATCGATACCGCTCCTAGCCGTTGGGTTTTTTTATAAAATCATTTTGACCGTTGGGGGTATTTTGAAAAAAGGTTTGAAATAGAGCATCACAGTGGCAAAAAGGTATCGATACCAGTATCGATACCACTATGGTTTTGCCTTTGAAACCATGGTATTGAAGAATAGGTATCGAAACACATTAAGGGTGTATCGAAACACCTGGGTTAAAAACACTTATTTGGTTTCTTTAAATCGTTTAAAACATATTTAAAATCACTCAAAAACATCTTAAATATATTTTCAAGTAGTTTAAACATAAGAACCATTTTTGAAATCTTTTCAAATTAGTCCAAAACTATTTTTCAATTATTATATCAAAATATTAGTTCTACAAAAACGACAACCAAATGTTATTAAATCAAATTTTATGAGTTTAAATATTTAATTATGGGCTTTTGAACAAAATTATACAGATTAATCTCAAATTTTAAGGTTTTTACTTGGTTAAAATTCGAACGGATTCTCTATAAAGCACATTTAGACATGCTCGTATTAATCGCATCAAAACGACAACCAAATATTTTTAAACTAAATTTTATGAGTTCAAATAGTTAATTATAGGCTTTCGAACAAAATTATACAGATTAATCTCAAATTTCCAGCTTTTACTTGGTTAAAATTCGAACGGAATCTCTATAAAGCCATTTAGACATGCACGTTTTAATCGCATCAAAACGATAATCAAAATTTATTAAAATCAAATTTTATGATTTCAAATATTTAATTATTAGCTTATGAACAAAATTATACAGATTAATCTCAAATTTTCAGCATTTACTCGGTTAAAATTCGAACGGAATCTCTATAAAGCCCATTTAGACATGTACGTTTTAATCCCATCAAAACGATAACCAAATTTTATTAAATCATATTTTATGTGTTCAAATATTTAATTATGGGCTTTTGAACAAAATTATAAAGTTTAATCTGAAATTTTCACGTTTTTACTTGGTTAAAATTCGAACGGAATCTCTATACGCCCATTTATACATGCTCGTATTAATCGCATCAAAACGACAACCAAATGTTATTAAATTAAATTTTATGAGTTGAAATAGCTAATTATAGGCTTTTCAACAAAATTATACAGATTAATCTCAAATTTTCAGCTTTTTACTCGGTTAAAATTTGAACAGAATCTCTATAAAGCCCATTTAGACATGCACGTTTTAATCGCATCAAAACGAAAACCAAATTTTATTAAAATCAAATTTTATGATTTCAAATAATTAATTATTAGATTTTGAACAAAATTATACAGATTAATCTGAAATTTTCAGAATTTTACTCGGTTAAAATTAGAACGGAATCTTTGTAAAGCCCATTTAGACATGCACGTTTTAATCCCAACAAAACGACAACCAAATATTATTAAAATAAATTTTATGAGTTTAAATATTTAATTATGGTCTTTTGAAAAAATTATACAGATAAATCTCAAATTTTCAGCTTTTTACTCGGTTAAAATTCGAACGGAATCTCTATAAAGCCCATTTAGACATGCACATTTTAATCGCATCAAAACGACAACCAAATTTTATTAAAATCAAATTTTATGATTTTAAATATTTAATTATTAGCTTTTGAACAAAATTATACAGATTAATCTGAAATTTTCAGAATTTTACTCGGTTAAAATTCGAACGGAATCTCTATAAAGCCTATTTTGACATGCACGTTTTAGTCCCAACAAAACGACAACCAAATGTTATTAAATCAAATTTTATGAGTTCAAATATTTAATTATGGGGTTTTGAACAAAATTATACAGATTAATCTCAAATTTTAAGGGTTTTACTCGGTTAAAATTCGAACGAATTCTCTATAGAGCACATTTAGATATGCTCGTATTAATCGCATCAAAACGACAACCAAATTTTATTAAATTAAATTTTATGAGTTCAAATAGTTAATTGTAGGATTCTGAACAAAATTATACAGATTAATCTCAAATTTTCAGCTTTTTACTCGGTTAAAATTCGAATGGAATCTCTATAAAGCCCATTTAGATATGCACGTTTTAATTGCATCAAAACGACAACAAAATTTTTTCAAGATCAAATTTTATGATTTCAAATAATTAATTATTACATTTTGAACAAAATTATACAGATTAATCTGAAATTTTCAGAATTTTTCTAGGTTAAAATTAGAACGGAATCTCTATAAGGACCATTTAGACACGCACGTTTTAATCCCAACAAAACGATAACCAAATATTATTTAATTAAATTTTATGAGTTTAAATATTTAATTATGGGCTTTTGAACAAATTATACAGATTAATCTCAAATTTTCAGCTCTTTACTCGGTTAAAATTCGAACGGAATCTCTATAAAGCCCATTTAGACATGCAAGTTTTAATCGCATCAAAACGACAACCAAATTTTATTAAAATCAAATTTTATGATTTAAAATATTTAATTATTAGCTTTTGAACAAAATTATACAGATTAATCTCAAATTTTCAAAATTTTACTCGGTTAAAATTAGAATGAATTCTCTATAAAGCCTATTTAGACATGCACGTTTTAATCACAATAAAACGACAACCAAAATGTTATTAATTCAAATTTTATGAGTTCAAATACTTGATTACGAGCTTTTGAACAAAATTAAACAGATTAATCTTAAATTTTTAGCTTTTTACTCGGTTAAAATTTGAACGAAATCTCAATAAAGCCCATTTAGACATGCACGGTTTAATCCCAACAAAACAATAACCAAATTTTATTAAATCAAATTTTATGATGTTAAATAATTAATTATTAGCTTTTGAACAAAATTATACAGATTAATCTCAAATTTTCAGAATTTTACTCGGTTAAAATTAGAACGGATTCTCTATAAAGCCTATTTATACATGCATGTTTTAATCGCAACAAAACGACAACTAAAATGTCATTAAATCAAATTTTATTAGTTCAAATACTTGATTATTGGCTTTTGAACAAAATTATACAGATTAATCTCAAATTTTCAGCTTTTACTCGGTTAAAATTCGAACGGAATCTCTATAATGCCCATTTAGACATGCACATTTTAATCTCATCAAAACGACAACTAAATTTTATTAAAATAAAATTTTATGATTTCAAATATTCAATTATTAGCTTTTGACAAAATTATTCAGATTAATCTGAAATTATCAGAATTTTACTCGGTTAAAATTAGAACGGAATCTCTATAAAGCCCATTTAGACATGCACGTTTTAATCCCAACAAAACGACAACCAAATATTATTAAATCAAATTTTATGAGTTTAAATATTTAATTATGGGATTTTGAACAAAATTATACGGATTACCCTCAAATTTTGAGGGTTTTACTCGGTTAAAATTCGAACGAATTCTCTATAGAGCACATTTAGACATGCTCGTATAAATCGCATCAAAACGACAACCAAATGTTATTAAATTAAATTTTATGAGTTCAAATAGTTAATTATAGGCTTCTAAATAAAATTATACAGATTAATCTCAAATTTTAAGGTTTTTACTCGGTTAAAATTCGAACGGATTCTCTCTAGAGCATATTTAGACATGCTCGTATTAATCGCATCAAAATGACAACCAAATGTTATTAAATTAAATTTTATGAGTTCAAATAGTTAATTATAAGCTTCTAAACAAAATTTTACAGATTATCTCAAATTTTCAGCTTTTTACTCGGTTAAAATTCGAACGGAATCTCTATAAAGCCCATTTAGACATCCACGTTTTAATCGCATTAAAACGAAAACCAAATTTTATTAAAATCAAATTTTATGGTTTCAAATAATTAATTATTAGCTTTTGAACAAAATTATACAGATGAATCTGAAATTTTCAGAATTTTACTCAGTTAAAATTTGAAAGTAATCTCTATAAAGCCCATTTAGACATGCACGTTTTAATCCCAACAAAACGACAACCAAATGTTATTAAATCAAATTTTATGAGTTCAAATATTTAATTATGGGGTTTTAAACAAAATTATACAAATTAATCTCAAAATTTAAGGGTTTTACTTGGTTAAAATTCGAACGGATTCTCTATAGAGCACATTTAGACATGCTCGTATTAATCGCATCAAAACGACAACCAAATGTTATTAAATTAAATTTTATGAGTTCAAATAGTTAATTGTAGGCTTCTGAACAAAATTATACAGATTAATCTCAAATTTTCAGCTTTTTACTCTCTTAAAATTCGAACGGAATCTCTATAGAGCATATTTAGACATGCTCGTATTATTCGCATCAAAACGACAACCAAATGTTATTAAATCAAATTTTATGAGTTTAAATATTTAATTTTTTACTTTTGAACAAAATTATACAGATTAAAATTTTATGATTTCAAATTTTTAGGATTTTACTCGGTTAAAATTAGAACGGAATCTCTATAAAGCCCATTTAGACATACACGTTTTAATCCCAACAAAACGACATCCAAATGTTATTAAATAAAATTTTATGAGTTTAAAAATTTAATTATAGGCTTTTGAACAAAATTATACAGATTAATCTTAAATTTTAAGGTTTTTACTCGGTTAAAATTCGAACGGAATCTCTATAAAGCCCATTTAGACATGCACGGTTTAATCCCATCAAAAAGATAACCTAATTTTATTAAATCAAATTTTTTGATGTCAAATAATTAATTATTAGCTTTTGAACAAAATTATACAGATTAACCTCAAATTTTCAGAATTTTACTCGGTTAAAATTAGAACGGATTCTCTATAAAGCCTATTTAGACAAGCACGTTTTAATCGCATCAAAACGACAACTAAATTTTATTAAAATCAAATTTTATGATTTCAAATAATTAATTATTAGCTTTTGAACAAAATTATACAGATTAATCTGAAATTTTCAGAATTTTACTCGGTTTAAAATTATAACGAAATCTCTATAAAGCCCATTTAGACATGTACGTTTTAATCCCAACAAAACGACAACCAAATGTTATTAAAACAAATTTTAAGAGTTTAAATATTTGATTATAGGCTTTTGAACAAAATTATACAGATTAATCTTAAATTTTAAGGTTTTTACTCGGTTAAAATTCTAACGGATTCTCTATAGAGCACATTTAGACATGCTCGTATTAATCTCATCAAAACAACAACCAAATGTTATTAAATTAAATTTTATGAGTTCAAATGGTTAATTATAGGCTTGTAAACAAAATTATACAGATTAATCTCAAATTTTCAGCTTTTTACTCTGTTAAAATTCGAACAGAATCTCTATAAAGCCCATTTAGACATGCACGTTTTAATCGCATTTAAACGATAACCAAATTTTATTAAATCAAATTTTATGATTTTAAATATTTAATTATTAGCTTTTGAACAAAATTATACAAATTAAAATTTTATGATTTCAAATTTTCAGGATTTTACTCGGTTAAAATTAGAACGGAATCTCTATAAAGCTCATTTAGACATACACGTTTTAATCCCAACAAAATGACATCCAAATGTTATTAAATAAAATTTTATGAGTTTAAAAATTTAATTATAGGCTTTTGAACAAAATTATACAGATTAATCTCAAATTTTCAGCTTTTTACTCGGTTAAAATTCGAACAGAATATCTATAAAGCCCATTTAGACATGCACGTTTTATTCGCATCCAAACGACAACCAAATTTTATTAAAATCAAATTTTATGATTTCAAATATTTAATTATTAGATTTTGAGAAAAATTATACAGATTAATCTGAAATTTTTAGAATTTTACTTGGTTAAAATTCAAACAAAATCTCTATAAAGCCCATTTAGACATGCACGTTTTAATCGCATCAAAATGACAACCAAATTTTATTAAAATCAAATTTTATGATTTCAAATATTTAATTATTAGCATTTGAATAAAATTATACGGATTAATCTGAAATTTTCAGAATTTTACTCGGTTAAAATTAGAACGGAATCTCTATAAAACCAATTTAGACATGGACGTTTTAATCCCAACAAAACGACAACCAAATGTTATTAAATCAAATTTTATGAGTTTAAATATTTAATTATGGGCTTTTGAACAAAATTATACAGATTAATTTCAAATTTTAAGGTTTTTACTTGGTTAAAATTCGAACGGATTCTCTATAGAACACATTTAAACATGCTCGTATTAATCGCATCAAAACGACAACCAAATGTTATTAAATTAATTTTTATGAGTTCAAATAGTTAATTATAGGCTTTTGAACAAAATTATACAGATTAATCTCAAATTTTTAGCTTTTTACTCGGTCAAAATTCGAATGAAATCTCTACAAAGCCCATTTAGACATGCACGTTTTATTCGCATCAAAATGACAACCAAATTTTATTAAAATCAAATTTTTTGATTTCAAATATTTAATTATTAACTTTTGAACGAAATTATACAGATTAATCTTAAATTTTCATAATTTTACTCGGTTAAAATTAGAACAAAATCTCTATAAAGCTCATTTAGACATGCACGTTTTAATCCCAACAAAACGACAACCAAATATTGTTAAAGCAAATTTTATGAGTTTAAATATTTAATTATGAGCTTTTGAACAAAATTATACAGACTAATCTCAAATTTTAATGTTTTTACTCGATTAGAATTCAGACGAATTCTCTATAGAGCACATTTAGACATGCTCGTATTAATCACATCAAAACGACAACCAAATGTTATTAAATTAAATTTTATGAGTTCAAATAGTTAATTATAGTGTTTTAAACAAAATTATACAGATTAATCTCAAATTTTCAGCTTTTTACTCGGTTAAAATTCGAACAGAATATCTATAAACCCTTTTAGACATGTACGTTTTATTCGCATCAAAACAACAACTAAATTTTATTAAAATCAAATTTTATGATTTCAAATATATAGTTAACAACTAAATTTTATTAAAATCAAATTTTATGATTTCAAATATATAGTTATTAGCTTTTGAACAAAATTATACAAATTAATCTGAAATTTTCTGAATTTTACTCGGTTAAAATTCGAACAAAATCTCTATAAAGCCCATTTAGACATGCACGTTTTAATAGCATCAAAATGACAACCAAATTTTATTAAAATCAAATTTTATTATTTCAAATATTTAATTATTAGCTTTTGAACAAAATTATACAGATTAATCTGAAATTTTCAGAATTTAACTTGGTTAAAATTAGAACGGAATCTCTATAAAGCCCATTTAGATATGCACGTTTTAATCCCAGCAAAACGACAACCAAATATTATTAAATCAAATTTTATTAGTTTCAATATTTAATTATGGGCTTTTGAACAAAATTATACAGATTAATCTCAAATTTTAAGGTTTTTACTCCGTTAAAATTCGAACTGATTCTCTATAGAGCAGATTTAGATATACTCGTATTAATCACATTAAAACGACAACCAAATGCTATTAAATAAATTTTATGAGTTTAAATATTTAATTATAGGCTTTAGAAAAAAATTATACAGATTAATATCAAATTTTCAGCTTTTTTCTCGGTTAAAATTCAAACGGAATATCTATGAAGCCCATTTAGACATGCACGTTTTATTCGCATCAAAACGATAACCAAATTTTATTAAAATAATTTTTTTTTGATTTCAAATATTTAATTATTATCTTTTGAATGAAATTATACAGATTAATCTGAAATTTTCAGAATTTTACTCGGTTAAAATTAGAACGGAATCTCTATAAAGCCCATTTCGACTTACACGTATTAATCCCAACAAAACGACAACCAAATGTTATTAAATCAAATTTTATGAGTTTAAATATTTAATTATGGGCTTTTGAACAAAATTATACAGATTAATCTCAAAATTTAAGGTAATTACTCGGTTAAAATTCGAACGGATTTTCTATAGAGCACATTTAGACATGCTCGTATTAATCGCATCAAAACGACAACCAAATGTTATTAAATTAAATTTTAAGAGTTCAAATAGTTAATTATAGGCTTTTGAACAAAATTATATGGATTAATCTCAAATTCTCAGAATTTTACTCGGTTAAAATTCGAACGGAATCTCTATATAGCCCATTTAGACATGCACGTTTCATTCCCATCAAAACGACAATCAAATTTTATTAAAATCAAATTTTATGATTTCAAATATTTAATTATTAGCTTTTGATCAAAATTATACAGATTAACCTGAAATTTTCAGAGTTTTACTCGGTTAAAATTCGAACAGAATCTCTGTAAAGCTCATTTAGACATGCACGTTTTAATTGCATGAAAACGAAAACCAAATTTTATTAAAATCAAATTTTATGATTTCAAATATTTAATTATTAGCTTTTGAACAAAATTATACAGATTAATCTGAAATTTTCAGAATTTTACTCGGTAAAAATTACAAAGGAATCTCTACAAAGCCCATTTAGACATACACGTTTTAATCCCAACAAAATGACAACCAAATATTATTAAATCAAATTTTATGAGTTTAAATATTTAATTATGGGCTTTTAAACAGAATCATAGGCTTGTGAACAAAATTATACTGATTAATCTCAAATTTTCAGCTTTTTACTCAGTTAAAATTAGAATGGAATCTCTATAAAGCAAATTTAGACATGCACGTCTAAATCGCATCAAAACGACAACCAAATTTTATTAAAATCAAATTTTATGATTTAAAATATTTAATTATTAGCTTTTGAACAAAATTATACAGATTAATCTAAAATTTTCAGAATTTTACTCGGTAAAAATTAGAACGGAATCTCTATAAAGCCCATTTAGACATGCACGTTTTAATCCCAAAAAAACGACAAGAAAATATTATTAAATCAAATTTTCTGAGTTTAAATATTCAATTGTGGGCTTTTGAACAAAATTATACAGATTAATCTCAAATTTTCAGAATTTTACTCGATTAAAATTCGAACGGATTCTCTATAGAGCCCATTTAGACATGCACGTTTTAATCCCAACAAAACGACAACTAAAATGTTATTAAATCAAATTTTATGAGTTCAAATACTGGATTATGGGCTTTTGAACAAAATTATACAGATTAATCTCAAATTTTCAGAATTTTACTCGGTTAAAATTTGAACGAAATCTCTATAAAGCCCATTTAGACTTGCACGTTTTAATCCCAACAAAATGACAACTAAATGTTATTAAATCAAATTTTATTAGTTTAAATATTTAATTATGGGCTTTTGAACAAAATTATACAGATTAATCTGAAATTTTAAGGTTTTTACTCGGATAAAATTCGAACGAATTCTCTATAAAGCATATTTAGACATGCTCGTATTAATCGCATCAAAACGACAACCAAATGTTATTAAATTAAATTTTATGTGTTCAAATAGTTAATTATAGGTTTTTGAACAAAATTATATAAATTAATCTCAAATTTTCAGCTTTTTACTCGGTTAAAATTCGAAAGGAATCTCTATAAAGCCCATTTAGACATGCACGTTTTAATCGCATCAAACCGATAACCAAATTTTATTAAAATCAAATTTTATGATTTCAAATATTTAATTATTAACTTTTGAACAGAATTATACAGATTAATCTCAAATTTTAAGTTTTTTGCTTTGTTAAAATTCGAACGGAATCACTATAAAGCCTATTTGGACATGCACGTTTTAATTGCACCAAAACGACAACCAAATTTTATTAAAATCAAATTTTATGATTTCAATTATTTAATTATTAGCTTTTGAACAAAATTATACAGATTAATCTAAAATTTTCAGAATTTTAGTCGGTTAAAATTCGAACGGATTCTCTATAGAGCATATTTAGACATGCTCGTATTAATCGCATCAAAACGACAACCAAATGTTATTAAATTAAATTTTATGAGTTCAAATAGTTAATTGTAGACTTGTGAACAAAATTATACAAATTAATCTCAAATTTTCAGCTCTTTACTCGGTTAAAATTCAAACGGAATCTCTATAAAGCCCATTTAGACATACACGTTTTAATTGCATCAAAACGATAATCAAATTTTATTAAAATCAAATTTTATGATTTCAAATATTTAATTATTAGCTTTTGAACAGAATTATACAGATTAATCTCAAATTTTAAGATTTTTTCTCGGTTAAAATTAGAACAAAATCTCTATAAAGCCCATTTATACATGCACATTTTAATCCCAACAAAACGACAACCAAATATTATTAAATCAAGTTTTATGAGTTTAAATATTTAATTATGGGATTTTGAACAAAACTATAAAGATTAATCTCAAATTTTAAGGTTTTTACTCGGTTAAAATTCGAACGGGTTCTCTATAGAGCACATTTAGAAATGCTCGTATTAATCGCACCAAAACGACAACCAAATTTTATTAACTTAAATTTTATGAGTTCAAATAGTTAATTATAGGCTTTTGAACAAAATTATACAAATTAATCTCAAATTTTCTGCTTTTTACTCGGTTAAAATTCGAACGGAATCTCTATAAAGCCCTTTTAGACATGCACGTTTTAATCGCATCAAAACGACAACCAAATTTTATTAAAATCAAATTTTATGATTTCAAATATTTAATTATTAGCTTTTGAACTAAATTATACAGATTAATCTCAATTTTTAAGGATTTTACTCGGTTAAAATTAGAACGGAATCTCTATAAAGCCCATTTAGACATGCATATTTTAATCCCAACAAAACGACAACCAAATATTATTAAATCAAATTTTATAAGTTTAAATATTTAATTATGGGATTTTGAGCACATGGCACATAATCAACAACGTCACGGACATCGTTCAAGCTAAAGGCATGCTCCCTAGAAAATGATTAACAACATAACAAACATGCTAGTACATGCTTCAATAATTCAACCAATTCCAAAGTTCAACAATTAGCAATCAAACAATAATGGTTTTATTACAACATAAACCAAAGCCTAAATACACACTCTTCACATAGGTTGGGTTACACATTGCCTTGGCCAATTTGTTTGCCAAAAACATACCAAATCCAAGTGATTCTTCCCCTTGGTTTCCTTGCCTTGAACAAAGCCCCAAGTGCCTTTATTTTTCTGCAAGGATGAAAAGAGAGCTTAAGCAAACATGCTTAGTGAGGAAGCTCTACACAAATCATCAATGCATCTATTTAAAACCATGATAAAACCATAATTTTGTAATACATTGTTAAATCATGCATGCTAACATCTCATGCTCATGTTCTTTAAACCATATGCATCCTTGAGTTTACATAACCTTATCAAAACAATTTATAAATAATGCATAATCTTCTTCTCAAATTCATGTATGTATATTGGCATTCTAGTGACCACTTTAATGTGAACCTTGAGTTCACCGAATACACGGATCCATTCTTAGAGACCATTGTCTCGTCATGACACAAAGTCACCATTGCCATGACACGAAGTCACCATTGACTTGACACGAAGTCACCATTGACATGACACTAAATCACCATTAGCACTACCACGCACGATCGGACACATAGTTACCCTTGTTACGTGTAGGCGGCTCTACCACGCACGGTTGGACACAAAGTCACCCTTGTTACATGTAGGCAATATTCTGTATTCTCAATTTTGTTTATAGTACACTTAAGACAATCCTAATGACATGTCATTCGTATTCGAATCTAAAGTTAGTGTCACTAAGCCAATATCATAATCAAATATGCATGATAACTTGCTGCTCATAATGCATGCATAATATGTTCAACAAATGAACCAAAAGCCATGCCCAAAGGCACCATCATGTATAAGGCAATTAACCATATTGTATTCCAAATCATTTCTCATAATTTTCCATAATCATGGAAGCTAAATAAGCTATGCATTTCAGCAAGTAATTCTCATGTATTCACCATTTCAAATCATGCTCATGCATTTCCATAAATCTCATTGCATTACCAACATAATGCCTTTACCAAATGTAGCCGAAACTCATATCGGTTTATCAAAAACAATTACTTTACTTACTCTTGAACTATGGAAGGTTTTCACACTCTTTCATAGTCCCCAAAACAGAACCGTACCAAACGTGATTCGCTTTAAGTCCGAAAACACTCACCAACAAGCGAAACGAGCTTTCGCCGCTATCCGATGATCGCACCAACGCACCAGCAATCAAGCACCTTCTTGTACCTCTTCTACAACATTAAAAACAGAGCATTCCCACATCATAACATGCTCAAACCAACAGCCATATCCGATTACCATTAAACTACCGAAAACTTAGCCGAAAAGATTGTAAACTAAGCTGAAACGCATCCGAACAACATCAGCCCAAAACCTAATGAATCTAACATCTAATCCACTTCAAATATGAACCAAAAACACATCCAAACCATCCTTATTTCTCCAGCAACATTAAAGCATTCAAAACAGCCCTTAAAACAACCGAAAAGTACCTTAAAACTACACCGATTGCATTATTCCGGGATTAAATTAATGTGCAATCAAATGAAGACTCAATTAATCATTTATTTAACATAAAAACATAATTGAATCCATCTAATTCCAGCATTGAATGAGATCCAAAAAAATTTCACAAAAACTTTCACAAAAACACTAGATCTAACAATAAAAACATAGAATTAAATTTTTATTCAAAGATTAGCAAGCTAATACTTGGGAATTTCAATAAAGAACCTTAGAAAAGAATAAAAATCAAGAAAATTACCTTCAAGATCTATTCACCAAAAAGATGTTGAATTGATAAAATTGATGCTTAGGTTTTGTAAAGGATGGAAAGATGATGAAAATGATGTAATCTTTGTGGAAAAAGATGCAAAAATCAGCAAGGAATTGAATAGAAAAGATGAAGGGAAAGTGGAGAGAAAATGAGAGAAAAAGCTGAGAGAAAATAAGAAAAAATAGTTTTGAGAGAAAATGATTTATCATCTTTAATTAAAGTAATTAAAAAGCATTTTGGTGAATAAATCATTATTAAAAATTAGAAATGGGTTTATGGCCCTCTAAGGATTCTAAGTTTAGCTTGCTTTTCAATTTAGTCACTAAAACATCATATTTTTCGAAAATTACTAAATAAGTCCTCTAATTTTTCCACAAAAATACAAATTGGTCATTTATGCATAATTAAGCATAATTAAAAATCAACATAAAGTCCAAATTATTTTCTTTTAATATTGAAATACATTTTTAATATTTTAAACCATATTCAAAAATTATTGTTTTTCTTAATTAAAAATATTCTTATTTTATTTTTGCCGGAATAATGAACCGGAGAATCCGATTAGACCCGAATCGAATTCTCCAAACTATTAACCCCAAAATCGGGATGTTACATAATCCCAACAAAACGACAACCAAATGTTATTAAATCAAATTTTATGAGTTTAAATATTTAATTATGGGCTTTTGAACAAAATTATACAAATTAATCTCAAATTTTAAGGTCTTTACTCGGTCAAAATTCGAACGGAATCTCTATAAAGCCTATTTAGACATGCACGTTTTAATCGCATCAAAACGACAACCAAATTTTATGATTTCAAATATTTAATTATTAGCTTTTGAGCAAAATTATACAGATTAATCTGAAATTTTTAGAATTTTACTCGGTTAAAATTAGAACGGAATCTCTATAAAGCCCATTTAAACATACACGTTTTAATCGCATCAAAACGACAACCAAATGTTATTAAATCAAATTTCATGAGTTTAAATATTTAATTATGGGATTTTGAACAGAATTATACAGATTAATCTCAAATTTTAAGGTTTTTACTCGGTTAAATTTCGAACGGAATCTCTATAAAGCATATTTAGACATGCTCGTATTAATCGCATCAAAACGACAACCAAATATTATTAAATTAAATTTTATGAGTTCAAAGAGTTAATTATAAGCTTTTGAACAAAATTATACAGATCAATCACAAATTTTCAGCTTTTTACTCGGTTAAAATTCGAACAGATTCTCTATAAATCCCATTTAGACATGCACATTTTAATCGCATCAAAACGACAACCAAATTTTATTAAAATCAAATTTTATGATTTCAAATAATTAAATATTAGCTTTTGAACAAAATTATACAGATTAATCTGAAATTTTCAGAATTTTACTTGGTTAAAATTCGAAAGGAATCTATATAAAGCCCATTTAGACATGCACGTTTTAATCTCAATAAAATGACAACCAAATGTTATTAAATCAAATTTTATGAGTTTAAATATTTAATTATGGGCTTTTGAACAAAATTATACAGATTAATCTCAAATTTTAAGGTTTTTACTCGGTTAAAATTCGAACTAATTCTCAATAGAGCATATTTAGACATGCTCGTAATAAAAGCATCAAAACGACAACCAAATTTTATTAACTTAAATTTTATGAGTTCAAATAGTTAATTATGGGCTTCTGAACAATATTATACAGATTAATCTCAAATTTTTAGCTTTTTACTCGGTTAAAACTTGAACGGAATCTTTATAAAGCCCATTTAGACATGCCCTATTTGATGCGAAAACCAAATTTCATCAAAATCAAATTTTATGATTTCAAATAATTAATTATTAGCTTTTTTACAAAATTATATAGATTAATCTAAAATTTTCAGAATTTTACTCGGTTAAAATTAGCACGGAATCTCTATAAAGCCCATTTAGATATGCACGTTTTAATCCCAACAAAACGACAATTAAATGTTATTAAATCAAATTTTATGAGTTTAAATATTTAATTATGGATTTTTGAACAAAATTATACAGATTAATCTCAAATTTTAAGGTTTTTACTCGGTTAAAATTCGAACGGATTCTCTATAGAGCACATTTAGACATGCTCGTATTATTCGCATCAAAACGAAAACCAAATGTTATTAAATTAAATTTTATGAGTTCAAATAGTTAATTATAGGCTTTTGAACAAAATTATACAGATTAATCTCAAATTTTCAGCTTTTTACTCGGTTAAACTTCGAACAGAATATCTATAAAGCCCATTTAGGCATGCACGTTTTAATCCCAACAAAACGATAACCAAATGTTATTAAATAAAATTTTATGATTTCAAATACTTGATTATGGGCTTTCAAAAAAATATACGGATTAATCTCAAATTTTTTGCTTTTTACTCCGTTAAAATTCGAACGGAATCTCTATAAAGCCCATTTAGACATAAACGTTTTAATCCCAACAAAACGACAACCAAATATTATTAAATCAAATTTTATGAGGTCAAATATTTAATTATGGGCTTTTGAACAAAATTATACAGATTAATCTCAAATTTTAAGGTTTTTACTCGGTTAAAATTCGAACGGAATCTCTATAGAGTACATTTAGACATGCTCGTATTAATCGCATCAAAACGACAACCAAATGTTATTAAATTAAATTTTATGAGTTCAAATAGTTAATTATAGGCTTTTGAACAAAATTATACAAATTAATGTCAAATTTTTAGCTTTTTACTCGGTTAAAATTCGAATAGAATCTTTATAAAGCCCATTTAGACATGCACGTTTTAATCATATCAAAACGATAACCAAATTTTATTAAAATAAAATTTTATGATTCCAAATATTTAATTATTAGCTTTTGAACAAAATTATACAGATTAATCTGAAATTTTCAGAATTTTACTCGGTTAAAATTAGAACGGAATCTCTATAAAGCTCATTTAGACATGCACGTTTTAATCCCAATAAAACGACAACCAAATGCTATTAAATCAAGTTTTATGAGTTTAAATATTTAATTATGGGCTTTTGAACAAAATTATACAGATTAATCTCAAATTTTTAGGTTTTTACTCGGTTAAAATTCGAACGGATTCTCTATAGAGCATATTTAGACATGCTCGTATTAATCGCATCAAAACGAAAACCAAATTTTATTAACTTAAATTTTATGAGTTCAAATAGTTAATTATAGGCTTTTGAACAAAGTTATACAGATTAATCTCAAATTTTTAGCTTTTTACTCGGTTAAAATTCGAACGGAATATGGATGTTTGTTTCTCTCCTGTCCTCTTTTTCTCTCGCCTCTCTCCTCCTTCTTACCTTTAGGAGGTCGTTTCTTCCATGGCGTTACTCTGCTTGCAGGTAGAGGAAGTTTCAAGCATCCACCCACGTCCTTCCACCCATCTCCCTCAGAGGTTCTCGGCCGGTCTTGTTCCCGGCGATGCCGATTTCTTGGCTAAGGGCCGATCTTCTCCAGTTTTATTTGCTAGGGTTCCTCCCATATACTGGAATCTGGTCTTCTTCTTTTAGAGGGTTCTCTTACTCTTGGTGCTACGACTGATCCCTCGGTTTCGTCCTGAGGGGTTGTACGTTTGGCTATTGTCTCCCTCACGTCTGAGGGAGGAGGGTATGTGTTTTGATGCTTTTTTTATTTCCGAATCTAAGGTGTATGTCTTCATCCTTTTTCTTTTTAAACCAACAAATCCCTCTGGTTTGTCTCTCGTGTTCTACCATCTTATTTGGATTTTTCTTGCTATGTGGTGTTGATCCTTTCTTTGTTGGTCTCAACGATGCTCTCCTTTTCCACGTTACAGTGAGTGAAGGTTTCCAGATCTTCTTGTTTCGGCGTAAGTGTATCTTTCTGTTTTAGGTGGCCTAAAAATGTTTCTTCTCTGCAGAAGAATGGTCGGCCTCTAACCGACATTGCTTCGTTTGGCTACCGTGTCTTTTGGATAGGCTCGGGCGAAGGCTTTGAGTTTAGTAAGGAGTTGTACTCCGACTGGAAGTTGTCCTGTGTTTTGTTCGGTATATACTGCTACCATATTCTGTGTTTTTCTTTACTTCCGCCAACGCATCAGAATCCCTTAGGAGTCGTCCTTTGTTTTCTGTCTCGTATGGGGTTTCTTCTTGGTTTTCTTGGGCCTCTTCTTCATGCTCCTCCTTGGTCCTGGCAGCCTTTGCTAAACCACGGGCTACGAAGATCTATCCATGGCTCCTTCCGGCCTCATGCTTTCTGGAGTGAAGGTTTCCAGCTTGTCGGCCATGCTATTCGCTGTAAGCAGGTTAATTTTTCTTCTACACGCGATTGGCCGGCCCCTTCCACTTGGATGTCGTCTCTCGTTTCTGGTGGCTTCCTTGGTTGCCCTCCTTCGCAACCTTTATGTTTTGGATGGTCCTTTGTTCGACTGATACCGACGTTCCCTAGGGTTCTTTACACTACTCATCGTTCAAAGAGTCTATTATTCACTTTGTCCATCTTCCTAGATGAGTTCTCCAATATGTTTGTCTGGTTTACTTCTATTATTTTGATTATTCAATGTTTATTTTCCTCTGTATTAACGTTCTTTATTTTTTCACCACCCTCTCGAAGGGATCAAACCAACATCTTTTATGATGTATCTTTTTTTATCTTTTCTAATAACCCATTCACCGTTTTTTGGTTTGACATTACTATCTCTATTTGTTTATCCTTTTTCATTACCTTTCTACTTTATACCTTCTTTGAACAATATCTGCCTTTTCGTTACACGTCTATCCCTTCTCTTTTTGCCTTTGCCAAATTCTATTTACTCTCTAAACACCTTTTTGCTATAACTTTATTTTTTCTCGAGATATTTATAGTTTTATCCTACTTCCCTTCTTCATACCAAATTCCTTCATTTTTTACAAATTATCTATTTATGTATTCTATATGTCCTCAAACACCTATTTTCTCTCATACATTAAGTAACAAGATATCCTTGTCTATCCTTCTTCAAAAAAATAGTATTATTTTATTCTTTTTTAATATTATATTCCACCTTTTTTTACTTTTTTTCTCTCTCTACTTCTTTAAACTATACTCCTGTTATACTTCAAACTCCTCCTTTCTTATTTAAAGCTGGCCATCCCCTCCTATTTTCTCATCTGTCATCTATTCTTCTCGCCACTTTCTCTTCTCCTCTACCAATTTTTCCCTTGAACTTTTTGATCTTTTCCCAATGGATTCTAAGTCCTTCCTCCAGTAGTTTGGCAATATTCAATTTACTGCTGAGGAACAAGCAACTGTCTTCCAACCGGGTACTTCTTGGGGTATACCTGAAGAGGAAACACATTCCACCCTTCTTGGGAAACTTATCTCTTCGAGGGAGATTGATGATCAGGTGATCATCAAGGCTTTTACTAGTTTTTGGTCTATGGCCAAACTGGTATCCATAAGTATTTTGACACCACGCATGTTCCTCATCCGCTTTAGAGATGAGAAGATTAAGGATGATATCCTGTCAAGGGGACCTTGGACTTACAAAGATGAATGACTTGCCCTTTCCCAGTATAACCCCTCTATCACGCCTGACGAACATTCATTCTCTACAATGAATATTTGGGTCCGCATCTACAACATCCCTCATATTTTTCTGGCTACGGAGGAATCTGCTCATGATATTGGTAAATCCCTAGGGTCTTTAATTGGTTTAGTCACAAAAATTGATACGAGGAAAATCGATTCCAACATGGTTGACTACCTTCGGGTTGGATTATCCTTAGACGTTACTCAGCCTATTAGGCGCTGCGTGGCTATTGTAGGTGGGCCCTCCACAAGATTCTGTCTGCTTCAATATGAACGCCTTCTCATTTTTTGCCACTACTATGGCCGCATTGGACATGCTTTAGACTCTTGTTCAATTCCGACTGATTCGCGACCTGAACAACTTCCTTTTGGTGACTGGCTACGATATGTTCCTAAAAAGAAGGATCCACAACCTAATCAACGCGGCCGAATCCGTTATATCACCAATGATACCAATGCTCAGCAAATGCCTACGCCATCCCCAACCACCGCCACCGTCGCCAACAATGGGAAGGACAAAGGCCTTTTGTCATCCTTTCCGAATAGTGGCAATGAGTCTGCTCCAAGTAATGATCCTCCACTCTTCTCCAAAGGCCCCAGACTCCTCTCAACGGTCCCTAGTAAGTTCACTGCTAGATGCTATCCTACACAGCCGCTGCAAATGGTCTTTCCTGATCAGAGTTCGAATATTACTTCTCGGCAAACGTCCAACGTTAACACCGGGGATGTGAGTCTTCTTGATCCTGAACTCCAAGACCTGGAGGCTGATCTAGCCAATGATCATGATTTCCAAGAGGCCATTGAATGGCTCGAATCTGCCCTAACTCCTCGGTGAGCTTCCTAGATAACCTCGGGTTGAGGTGCGAAGAGAACTCCTCCCTCTGATGAGAATGCTAGGGTTAAGCGACCACGTGCTGGCACTGCACCTATTGAGAAAGCTGGGATGAGCAGCGCTAAAAACTCTGCGGCGGAGGTTGACTCTGATCAACCCCGCCGACAAAAATGATATGTTTACCTTGGAACTGTTTGAGCTTTGGCAATGCTTTGACAGTTCCCGTTTTCCAACTTACTGGTTTCATGCTTGTTGCCATCTTCTCTATTATTTTTTATTTTCCTTATTTTAGATTTCTCCGTTTCTCTCTGCTTTTGTTAGGAACATGTGGCTGTTTTGGCTTTGTTTTTCAGGATTTGATGTCTTTTGCTATATGGAATAATAATACCCTTACTGTTTTGTTTGTTTACTTTTCATGTTTTTATGTTGCGTTTTCTTTTATTTTTCTGGACTTCCTTTTTGCGATACGTCCAACTATTTCTCCTCTGCTTATCTTTTTTGTCTTCTATCTATCCTTTTGGGGGTTTCTTACTACCCTGAATTTACCACCCTTTCATAGGGATTTCTTTAACATCTCTAATGATGTCGCCTACATTCGGTATTTTACTCTTGTTTTGGGCTTACGCCTACAATTCTTCTGGTATTATACTTCTTTTAATTTGGTTTTCTCCTTTTCTTTTACTTATCGTATCTATTCTTTTCCACTCACTTCAACACCTAATTTTACGAGGCTTTGTCCTTCGACCAGGGTCAGGTTTGATTTAGCTGGGATGAGCAGCGTAAAAAACTCTTCGGCGGAGGTTGATAGTAATCAACCCCGCCAAGATAAATGAAACTCTTATGTTGGAACTGCCAGGGTCTTGGCAACACCCAGGCAGTTCATGCTCTTCAACGTGCTACTTCAAAGCATGATGCTGATTGTGTCTTTCTTTGCGAGACTAGATTGAATAAATCCAACATGGAAAGAATTAAACACAAGCTTAGCATGCATGGATGCTTAGCCGTTGATCCCAGATCCTCTTGTACAGGGCTTGCCTTTATTTGGAATAACAAAGTTTCAGTCGATTTGCTTTCCTACTCCAACCGTCATATTGATGTCATTCTCTCTTCCGGTGCAGTACCTTTCCACTTTTCTGGTTTACATGGGTTCCCTGAAACTGCCAACAAACATAAAACTTGGCAGCTAATAGATACTCTAAAATCAAATTCAACCCTTCCCTGGCTTTTAGGGGGGATTTTAATGAAATTCTTTATGATTATGAAAAACAAGGTGGCTCTCGGCGCGCAAGATCACAAATTAATAACTTTCGGGATTGTCTCGACAAGAATGATCTTTTTGATTGCAAACCAACATCTGGTTGGTTCACTTGGACTCGATCAGGTCATGCTACGGAAACCATCATGGAACGACATGATTGTTTTCCTGGTAACTCCGCCTAGTTTCACGCTTTCCCTAATTGTCAAGCTATATCCTTCTTTCAAGCGCGTTCTGATCACTGCCCTATCTTAATGGATACCAACCCCTCTCCAACTCTACGTTCTACGCGCCTTCACACTCCTTTTCGCTATGAGAATTGTTGGGCTGACAACCCAGAAGTTTTATCCCGAATTACTGAGGTTTGGTCTAACCAATCTTGCTCGACTCTTCAGAAGCTCCAAGATATTGGATGTTTTTTGGCTAAATGGCAATCTAATAAGCGTATTAAATCTAATGAACGCATCACTCAGCTAAATGACTTTCTCAATATGTGTCTTCAACGTCAACTCTCGGATACGGATGCTCATAACTTCCTTGCTGCTAAGAGTGAGCTTGATCGCTTACTTAATGAGAAAGAAATTTATTGGGCTCAACGAGCTCGGGCACACTGGTTAGTACATGGTGACAAGAATACTTCCTTTTTTCACGCAAGGGCAAACAACCGGCGACGGAAGAATCATATTGTTGGACTTTTTAATAATCAAAATCTATGGCACACTAATACGTCTGACATAATGTCTATTGCTGTTAGTTACTTTCAACATCTTTTTACTCTTCCTCTCCCACTATAGCGTCTTCCATCTTGGACAACATTCCTTCTATTATTAATGATTCAATGAACAATGATCTTAACAAGGCTTTCACAGCAGATGAAGTATATGTTACCTTTCGGGATATTGACCCGAGGAAAGCACCTGGTATTGATGGCTTTCCGAGCGGTTTCTTCCGAAAGTATTGGGACATTCTTGGTCAGGATTTTATAAATCTCTGCCTTGGGCTTCTACGAGGGTCTATTAACTTAGATGAGGTCAATCGTTCCATTATTGTTCTTATTCCTAAAATAAGCGACCCTACTACAATGCGACATCTCCGACCTATTAGTCTTTGTATAGTCATCTATAAAACTATATCGAAAGTTTTAGTTAACCGGCTAAAATCTATCATACCCTTATGTATTAGTGGTAATCAGGCTGCTTTCGTTCACGGGCGAAACATTACTGATAACATTCTTATCGCTCATGAGCTTATCCCTACTCTAAACACTGATGTTACTTCCTTGGCAAAAGGTGCCAACCTAAAGCTGGATATGGAAAATGCCTTCGACCGTGTTGAATGGCCCTTTCTTGAACAAATTATGCTTCGTCTAGGTTTCAACTCCAACTGGGTTTCTCTTATTATGAGGTGTATCTCCTCGGTATCTTTTCAAGTTCGCATCAATGATTCCCTTTCACGGCCTTTCAAGCCCAGTAGAGGGTTGCGGTAAGGAGACCCCCTCTCTCCCTTTTTGTTTCTTTTCTGCACTCAAGGCCTCTCAGCCCTGCTCAAATGTTGAACAAGCCACTGGTCACCTCCCTGGTCTCCGTACTAGTAGGAATGGACCTCGTATCAACCACCTTCTTTTTGTAGATGACTGTGTTGTCTTTATCAAAAATACAACTACAGAAGCTCAACGACTTAAGGATGTTTTGTATACTTACGCCTCCTCGTCGAGACAGGCGGTGAACTTTGAAAAGTATACTATCTTTTTCTCACGGAAAACGTCCGCTTTGCTCCGGGCAGAGATTAATGATATCCTCCGTGTACGAGAAGTGGATAACCCTGGTATTTATTTAGGGGTTCCTCTCCTTATTGGGAAGAACAAAACTGCAGCCTTAGGCTTCACCAGGGAAAATATGAATGCCCGCCTGAGTACTTGGGATAAACATCTCCTTTCTTTTAGTGGTCGAGAAGTTTTCATTAAAGCTGTTATACAATCTATGCCTCAATATGTCATGTCTTGTTACCTTTTACCACAAAATATTATTGATGATATGACTACCATAATACGTCGATACTGGTGGTCTGGGAAAGCTGGCAAACGAGGGTGGCACATGCTTCCTTGGGACACTCTCTGCCTCCCGAAAGCTGTTGGAGGTGTAGGCTTTCGTGATCTTCACCACTTTAATGTCGCTTTGCTAGGCAAATAAATTTGGCGGTTAATTTGTGAGCCTGATAACCTTCTTAGTCAGGTCTACAAATGCAAGTACTATCCTATGGGCTTAGTCCTAGATTCTGATCATACACGAAGTTCTTCCTTTGCTTGGAAAGGTCTAAGCATTGCTATCTCTAAGCTTCGCAATGGGTTTTTCAAACGTCCTGCATGTCTAGTAACGTTCAGATTCATTTTGACAGGTGAGGTGGCTCTCAGCCTGTTCACCTTTATGGTAATTATGAGATGAATGAAGAAGTCCCTCTTCGTGCAGGATCTTTTATGATCCATAATTCACCCCGTTGGGATGAAGCAAAAGTTAGAGGTTATTTTTCCCATGAAAATGCTAATACCATACTTAACGTCCCAATTATTAATGATATAAACGACTCCACTCTTTGGGGTCACCATGATGCAGGTACCTATACAGTTCGCTCTGGTTATCAATTCTTGCAGTTGCAACTAGGGCCTGTTAACAAGCCTTCTAGATTATGGAAAATTTTGTCTAAATTGCCTACTCTGCCCAAAGTTCGTTCCTTTGGTTGGCAATTATGTCATGATGCGTTACCCTTCGGTCAGAAAATTCTTCAGGCTAATCTTGGTTCAGGGGCTTGCCCAATTTGCAACATGACTATAGAAAACTCTATCCATGCTATGCGAGATTGTCCTAGTGCTAAGGAGGCGATCCTCTTGGCAGGTCTTCCCCCTCGACTTTTATTCAATGCTTACACCTCCCTCCATCAGTGGCTTTCTGATGCTGTTGATTTCCTCTCCTTGCATCAATTCTCTCTTCTTATTACAATTTTATGGAACCTTTGGAACCGCCGTAATGATTTTGTTCATAACAACCATATCCAACCGATTTGGTTAACTCTTGCCTCTGCCCCAAAACTTTTCACTGATTATACATCTTTTAATGATGTGTCCCGCCAATACTCCCGGCTAGCTGAGCCCACTTTCGCTCCGGCTAGATGGACGAAACCGACTCCAGGTTTTGTCAAAATTAACACGGATGGGGCTTTTGACCCTATTTTGCGAGGGGATACTGCAGGTGTTATTGCTCGTGATTCTTCTGGCTCAGTGCTTGGTGGCTGCTTTTTGCCCCTTCTTTGTCTGGATCCTGCCTCTGCTGAGGCTCTTGCTATTCTGGAAGACTTACGCTTTGCTGTTGCCAACGGATGGACTAATGTGATTCTTGAAACTAACTCTGCGTCCATTGCCAACAAAGTTAATAACGCTCCTCTTCGAGATCTTTCCACAGTGCAGCACTTGGTAACTCGCATCCGCTCCACTCTAGGTACTTTGCCTAATTGCAAGATTTGTTATGTGCTTAGAGCTGCAAACGTTGTAGCCCATACTTTGGCTAATAGGGCTTTGCATTCTTTTACTTCTAGTTCTTTTGGTTGTTTCTTTCCCGATTTTATTCGGGTTTCTGTAAACTCGGAGAGGTTCTCCTCTTCTTCTCAATAATACCAAGGGTACTCTTTTCCCCATAGGGGCCTTCTCACCTCTTGGGGTGGTCGGCTATAGGGTTTTTTTAATGAGGCCCTTTCCTTCAAAAAAAATTCGAACGGAATCTCTATAAAGCCCATTTAGACATGCACGTTTTAATCTCATCAAAACGATAATCAGATTTTATTAAAATCAAATTTTATGATTTCAAATATTTAATTATTAGCTTTTGAACAAAATTATACAGATTAATCTAAAATTTTCAGAATTTTACTCGGTTAAAATTAGAACGGAATCTCTATAAAGCCCATTTCGACTTACACGTATTAATCCCAACAAAACGACAACCAAATGTTATTAAATCAAATTTTATGAGTTTAAATATTTAATTATGGGCTTTTGAACAAAATTATACATATTAATCTCAAATTTTAAGGTTTTTACTCGGTTAAAATTCGAACGGATTCTCTATAGAGCACATTTAGACATGCTCGTATTAATCGCATCAAAACGACAACCAAATGTTATTAAATTAAATTTTATGACTTCAAATATTTAATTATAGGCTTGTGAACAAAATTATACAGATTAATCTCAAATTTTCAGCTTTTTACTCGGTTAAAATTCAAACGGAATCTCTATAAAGCCCATTTAGACATGCACGTTTTAATCGCATTAAAACGACAATCAAATTTTATTAAAATCAAATTTTATGATTTCAAATATTTAATTATTAGCATTTGAATAAAATTATACGGATTAATCTGAAATTTTCAAAATTTTACTCGGTTAAAATTAGAACGGAATCTCTATAAAGCCCATTTAGACATGCACGTTTTAATCCCAACAAAACGACAACCAAATATTATTAAATCAAATTTTATGAGTTTAAATATTTAATTAGGGGCTTTTGAACAAAATTATACAGATTAATCTCAAACTTTAGGGTTTTTAATCGGTTAAAATTCGAACGGATTCTCTATAGAGAACGTTTAGACATGCTCGTATTAATCGCATCAAAACGACAACCAAATGTTATTAAATTAAATTTTATGAGTTCAAATAGTTAATTATAGGCTTTTGAACAAAATTATACAGATTAATCTCAAATTTTCTGCTTCTTACTCGGTTAAAATTCGAATGGAATCTCTATAAAGCCCATTTAGACATGCACGTTTTAATCGCATCAAAACGACAACCAAATTTTATTAAAATCAAATTTTATGATTTCAAATATTTAATTATTAGCTTTTGAACAAAATTATACAAATTAATCTGAAATTTTCAGAATTTTACTCGGTTAAACTTAGAACGGAATCTCTATAAAGCCCATTAACACATGCACGTTTTAATCCCAACAAAACGACATCCAAATGTTATTAAATAAAATTTTATGAGTTTAAATATTTAATTATGGGCTTTTAAACAAAATTATACAAATTAATCTCAAATTTTAAGGTTTTTACTCGGTTAAAATTCGAACGGATTCTCTATAGAACACATTTAGACATGCTCGTATTAATCACATCAAAACGAAAACAAAATATTATTAAAATCAAATTTTATGATTTCAAATATTTAATTATTAGCTTTTGAATAAAATTATACATATTAATCACAAATTTTCAGCTTTTTACTCGGTTAAAATTCGAACGGAATCTCTATAAAGCCCATTTAGACATACACGTTTTAATCGCATCAAAACGACAACCAAATTTTATTAAAATCAAATTTTATGATTTCAAATATTTAATTATTAGCTTTTAAACAAAATTATACAGATTAATCTGCATTTTTTAGAATTTTACTCTGTTAAAATTAGAATGTAATCTCTATAAAGCCCATTTAGACATGCACGTTTTAATCCCAACAAAACGACAACCAAATGTTATTAAATCAAATTTTATGAGTTTAAATATTTAATTATGGGCTTTTGAACAAAATTATACAGATTAATCACAAATTTTAGGGTTTTTACTCAGTTAAAACTCGAACGGATTCTCTATAAAGCACATTTAGACATTCTCGTATTAATCGCATCAAAACAACAACCAAAAGTTATTAAATTAAATTTTATGAGTTCAAATAGTTAATTATAGGCTTTTGAAAAAAATTATACAGATTAATCTAAAATTTTTAGCTTTTTACTCGTTTAAAATTCGAACAGAATCTCTATAAAGCCCATTTAGACATGCACATTTTAATCGCATCAAAACGACAACCAAATTTTATTAAAATGAAATTTTATAATTTCAAATATTTAAGTATTAGCTTTTGAACAAAATTAGACAGATTAATGTCAAATTTTATGGTTTTTACTTTGTTAAAATTCAAATGGATTCTTTATAGAGCATATTTAGACATGCTCGTATTAATCGCATCAAAACGACAACCAAATTTTATTAACTTAAATTTTATGAGTTCAAATAGTTAATTATAGGATTTTGTACAAAATTATACAGATTAATACCAAATTTTCAGCTTTTTACTCGGTTAAAATTCGAACGGAATCTCTATAAAGCTCATTTAGACATGCACATTTTAATCGCATCAAAACGACAACCAAATTTTCTTAAAATCAAATTTTATGATTTCAAATATTTAATTATTAGCTTTTGAACAAAATTATACAGATTAATCTGAAATTTTCAGAATTTTACTCGGTTAAAATTAGAACGGAATCTCTATAAAGCCCATTTAGATATACACATTTTAATCCCAACAAAACGACAACCAAATATTATTAAATCAAATTTTATGAGTTTAAATATTTAATTACGGGCTTTTAAACAAAATTATACATATTAATCTCAAATTTTATGGTTTTTACTCGGTTAAAATTTGAACGGATTCTCTATAGAGTACATTTAGACATGCTCGTATTAATCGCATCAAAACGACAACCAAATGTTATTAAATTAAATTTTATGAGTTCAAATAGTTAATTATAGCCTTTTGAATAAAATTATATAGATTAATCTCAAATTTTATGCTTTTTACTCGGTTAAAATTCGAACGGAATCTCTATAAAGACCATTTAAACATGCACGTTTTAATCGCATCAAAACGACAACCAAATTTTATTAAAATTAAATTTTATGATTTCAAATAATTAATTTTTAGCTTTTGAACAAAATTATACAGATTAATCTAAAATTTTCAGAATTTTAATCGGTTAAAATTAGAACGGAATCTCTATAAAGCCCATTCAGATATACACATTTTAATCCCAACAAAACGACAACCAAATATTATTAAATTAAATTTTATGAGTTTAAATATTTAATTATGGGCTTTTGAACAAAATTATTTAGATTAATCTCAAATTTTAGGGTTACTACTCCTTTAAAATTCGAAAGGATTATCTATAGAGCACATTCAAATATGCTCGTATAAATCGCATCAAAACAACAACCAAATGTTATTAAATTAAATTTTATGAGTTCAAATAGTTAATTATAGGCTTTTGAACAAAATTATACAGATTAATCTAAAATTTTCAGCTTTTTACTCGGTTAAAATTCAAATGGAATCTCTATAAAGCCCATTTAGACATGCACATTTTAATCCCAACAAAACGACAACCAAATTTTCTTAAAATCAAATTTTATGATTTCAAATATTTAATTATTAGCTTTTGAACAAAATTATACAGATTAATCTGAAATTTTCAGAATTTTACTCGGTTAAAATTAGAACGGAATCTCTATAAAGCCCATTTAGATATACACATTTTAATCCCAACAAAACGACAACCAAATGTTATTAAATCAAATTTTATGAGTTTAAATATTTAATTATTGGCTTTTAAACAAAATTATACATATTAATCTCAAATTTTAAGGTTTTTACTCGGTTAAAATTCGAACGGATTCTCTATAGAGCACCTTTAGACATGCTCGTATTAATCGCATCAAAACGACAACCAAATATTATTAAATTAAATTTTATGAGTTCAAATAGTTAATTATAGGCTTTTGAACAAAATTATACAGATTAATCTCAAATTTTCAGCTTTTTACTCGGTTAAAATTCGAACGGAATCTCTATCAAGACCATTTAGACATGTACGTTTTAATCGCATCAAAACGAAAACCAAATTTTATTAAAATCAAATTTTATGATTTCAAATATTTAATTATTAGCTTTTAAACAAAATTATATAGATTAATCTGAAATTTTCAGAATTTTACTCGGTTAAAATTAGAACGGAATCTCCATAAAGCCCATTTAGACATGCACGTTTTAATCCCAACAAAACGATAACCGAATGTTATTAAATCAAATTTTATGAGTTTAAATATTTAATTATGGGATTTTGAACAAAATTATACAGATTAATCTCAAATTTTAAGGTTTTTACTCGGTTAAAATTCGAACGGATTCTCTATAGAGCACCTTTAGACATGCTCGTATTAATCGCATCAAAACGAAAACCAAATATTATTAAATTAAATTTTATGAGTTCAAATAGTTAATTATAGGCTTTTGAACAAAATTATACAGATTAATCTCAAATTTTCAGCTTTTTACTCGGTTAAAATTCGAACGGAATCTCTATCAAGACCATTTAGACATGTACGTTTTAATCGCATCAAAACGACAACCAAATTTTATTAAAATTAAATTTTATGATATCAAATATTTAATTATTAGCTTTTAAACAAAATTATATAGATTAATCTGCAATTTTTAGAATTTTACTCGGTTAAAATTAGAACGGAATCTCTATAAAGCCCATTTAGACATGCACGTTTTAATCCCAACAAAACGACAACCAAATGTTATTAAATTAAATTTTATGAGTTCAAATAGTTAATTATAGGCTTTTGAACAAAATTATACAGATTAATCTCAAATTTTAAGGTTTTTACTCGGTTAAAATTCAAACGGAATCTCTATAAAACCCATTTAGACATGCACATTTTAATCCCAACAAAACGACAACCAAATGTTATTGAAATAAAATTTTATGATTTCAAATATTTAATTATTAGCTTTTGAACAAAATTATACAGATTAATCTCAAATTTTACGGTTTTTACTTTGTTAAAATTCAAAAGGATTCTTTGTAGAGCATATTTAGAAATGCTCGTATTAATCGCATCAAAACGACAACCAAATTTTATTAACTTAAATTTTATGAGTTCAAATAGTTAATTATAGGATTTTGTACAAAATTATACAGATTAATCTCAATTCTCAGCTTTTTACTCGGTTAAAATTCGAAAGGAATCTCTATAAAGCCCATTTAGACATGCACATTTTAATCGCATCAAAACGACAACCAAATTTTCATAAAATCAAATTTTATGATTTCAAATATTTAATTATTAGCTTTTGAACAAAATTATACAGATTAATCTGAAATTTTTAGAATTTTACTCGGTTAAAATTAGAACGGAATCTCTATAAAGCCCATTTAGACATGCACGTTTTAATCCCAACAAAACGACAACCAAATATTATTAAATCAAATTTTATGAGTTTAAATATTTAATTATGGGCTTTTGAACAAAATTATACAGATTAATCTCAAATTTTACGGTTTTTACTCGGTTAAAATTCGAACGGATTCTCTATAGAGCACATTTAGACATGCATGTATTAATCGCATCAAAACGACAACCAAATGTTATTAAATTAAATTTTATGAGTTTAAATAGTTAATTATAGGCTTGTGAACTAAATTATCCAGATTAATCTCAAATTTTATGCTTTTTACTCGGTTAAAATTGGAACATAACCTCTATAAAGCCCATTTAGACATGCACGCTTTAATCGCATCAAAACGACAACCAAATTTTATTAAAATCAAATTTTATGATTTCAAATATTTAATTATTAGCTTTTGAACAAAATTATACAGATTAATCTGAAATTTTCAGAATTTTACTTGGTTAAAATTAGAACGGAATCTCTATAAATCCCATTTAGATATGCACGTTTTAATCCCAACAAAACGACAACCAAATGTTATTAAATCAAGTTTTATGATTTCAAATAGTTAATTATAGGCTTTTGAACAAAATTATACAGATTAATCTAAAATTTTCAGCTTTTTACTCGGATAAAATTCGAACGGAATCTCTATAAAGCCCATTTAGACATGTACATTTTAATCGCATCAAAACGATAACCAAATTTTATTAAAATAAAATTTTATGATTTTAAATATTTAATTATTAGCTTTTGAACAAAATTATACAGATTAATCTCAAATTTTATGGTTTTTACTTTGTTAAAATTCAAATGGATTCTTTACAGAGCATATTTAGACATGCTCGTATTAATCGCATCAAAACGACAACCAAATGTTATTAACTTAAATTTTATGAGTTCAAATAGTTAATTATAGGCTTGTGAACAAAATTATACAGATTAATCTCAAATTTTCAGCTTTTTACTCGGTTAAAATTCGAACGGAATCTCTATAAAGCCCATTTAGACATGCACATTTTAATCGCATCAAAACGACAACCAAATTTTCATAAAATCAAATTTTATGATTTCAAATATTTAATTATTAGCTTTTGAACAAAATTATACAGATTAATCTAAAATTTTTAGAATTTTACTCGGTTAAAATTAGAACGGAATCTCCATAAAGCCCATTTAGACATGCACGTTTTAATCCCAACAAAACGATAACCGAATGTTATTAAATCAAATTTTATGAGTTTAAATATTTAATTATGGGATTTTGAACAAAATTATACAGATTAATCTCAAATTTTAAGGTTTTTACTCGGTTAAAATTCGAACGGATTCTCTATAGAGCACCTTTAGACATGCTCGTATTAATCGCATCAAAACGAAAACCAAATATTATTAAATTAAATTTTATGAGTTCAAATAGTTAATTATAGGCTTTTGAACAAAATTATACAGATTAATCTCAAATTTTCAGCTTTTTACTCGGTTAAAATTCGAACGGAATCTCTATCAAGACCATTTAGACATGTACGTTTTAATCGCATCAAAACGACAACCAAATTTTATTAAAATTAAATTTTATGATTTCAAATATTTAATTATTAGCTTTTAAACAAAATTATATAGATTAATCTGCAATTTTTAGAATTTTACTCGGTTAAAATTAGAACGGAATCTCTATAAAGCCCATTTAGACATGCACGTTTTAATCCCAACAAAACGACAACCAAATGTTATTAAATTAAATTTTATGAGTTCAAATAGTTAATTATAGGCTTTTGAACAAAATTATACAGATTAATCTCAAATTTTAAGGTTTTTACTCGGTTAAAATTCAAACGGAATCTCTATAAAACCCATTTAGACATGCACATTTTAATCCCAACAAAACGACAACCAAATGTTATTGAAATAAAATTTTATGATTTCAAATATTTAATTATTAGCTTTTGAACAAAATTATACAGATTAATCTCAAATTTTACGGTTTTTACTTTGTTAAAATTCAAAAGGATTCTTTGTAGAGCATATTTAGAAATGCTCGTATTAATCGCATCAAAACGACAACCAAATTTTATTAACTTAAATTTTATGAGTTCAAATAGTTAATTATAGGATTTTGTACAAAATTATACAGATTAATCTCAATTCTCAGCTTTTTACTCGGTTAAAATTCGAACGGAATCTCTACAAAGCCCATTTAGACATGCACATTTTAATCGCATCAAAACGACAACCAAATTTTCATAAAATCAAATTTTATGATTTCAAATATTTAATTATTAGCTTTTGAACAAAATTATACAGATTAATCTGAAATTTTTAGAATTTTACTCGGTTAAAATTAGAACGGAATCTCTATAAAGCCCATTTAGACATGCACGTTTTAATCCCAACAAAACGACAACCAAATATTATTAAATCAAATTTTATGAGTTTAAATATTTAATTATGGGCTTTTGAACAAAATTATACAGATTAATCTCAAATTTTACGGTTTTTACTCGGTTAAAATTCGAACGGATTCTCTATAGAGCACATTTAGACATGCATGTATTAATCGCATCAAAACGACAACCAAATGTTATTAAATTAAATTTTATGAGTTTAAATAGTTAATTATAGGCTTGTGAACTAAATTATCCAGATTAATCTCAAATTTTATGCTTTTTACTCGGTTAAAATTGGAACATAACCTCTATAAAGCCCATTTAGACATGCACGCTTTAATCGCATCAAAACGACAACCAAATTTTATTAAAATCAAATTTTATGATTTCAAATATTTAATTATTAGCTTTTGAACAAAATTATACAGATTAATCTGAAATTTTCAGAATTTTACTTGGTTAAAATTAGAACGGAATCTCTATAAATCCCATTTAGATATGCACGTTTTAATCCCAACAAAACGACAACCAAATATTATTAAATCAAGTTTTATGATTTCAAATAGTTAATTATAGGCTTTTGAACAAAATTATACAGATTAATCTAAAATTTTCAGCTTTTTACTCGGATAAAATTCAAACGGAATCTCTATAAAGCCCATTTAGACATGTACATTTTAATCGCATCAAAACGATAACCAAATTTTATTAAAATAAAATTTTATGATTTTAAATATTTAATTATTAGCTTTTGAACAAAATTATACAGATTAATCTCAAATTTTATGGTTTTTACTTTGTTAAAATTCAAATGGATTCTTTACAGAGCATATTTAGACATGCTCGTATTAATCGCATCAAAACGACAACCAAATGTTATTAACTTAAATTTTATGAGTTCAAATAGTTAATTATAGGCTTGTGAACAAAATTATACAGATTAATCTCAAATTTTCAGCTTTTTACTCGGTTAAAATTCGAACGGAATCTCTCTAAAGCCCATTTAGACATGCACATTTTAATCGCATCAAAACGACAACCAAATTTTCATAAAATCAAATTTTATGATTTCAAATATTTAATTATTAGCTTTTGAACAAAATTATACAGATTAATCTAAAATTTTTAGAATTTTACTCGGTTAAAATTAGAACGGAATCTCTATAAAGCCCATTTAGACATGCACCTTTTAATCCCAACAAAACGACAACCAAATGTTATTAAATCAAATTTTATGAGTTTAAATATTTAATTATGGGCTTTTGAACAAAATTATACAGATTAATCTCAAATTTTACGGTTTTTACTCGGTTAAAATTCGAACGGATTCTCTATAGAGCACATTTAGACATGCATGTATTAATCGCATCAAAACGAAAACCAAATGTTATTAAATTAAATTTTATGAGTTTAAATAGTTAATTATAGGCTTGTGAACTAAATTATACAGATTAATCTCAAATTTTATGCTTTTTACTCGGTTAAAATTGGAACATAATCTCTATAAAGCCCATTTAGACATGCACGCTTTAATCGCATCAAAACGACAACCAAATTTTATTAAAATTAAATTTTATGATTTCAAATAATTAATTTTTAGCTTTTGAACAAAATTATACAGATTAATCTGAAATTTTCAGAATTTTAATCGGTTAAAATTAGAACGGAATCTCTATAAAGCCCATTCAGATATACACATTTTAATCCCAACAAAACGACAACCAAATATTATTAAATTAAATTTTATGAGTTTAAATATTTAATTATGGGCTTTTGAACAAAATTATTTAGATTAATCTCAAATTTTAGGGTTACTACTCCTTTAAAATTCGAAAGGATTATCTATAGAGCACATTCAAATATGCTCGTATAAATCGCATCAAAACAACAACCAAATGTTATTAAATTAAATTTTATGAGTTCAAATAGTTAATTATAGGCTTTTGAACAAAATTATACAGATTAATCTAAAATTTTCAGCTTTTTACTCGGTTAAAATTCAAATGGAATCTCTATAAAGCCCATTTAGACATGCACATTTTAATCCCAACAAAACGACAACCAAATTTTCTTAAAATCAAATTTTATGATTTCAAATATTTAATTATTAGCTTTTGAACAAAATTATACAGATTAATCTGAAATTTTCAGAATTTTACTCGGTTAAAATTAGAACGGAATCTCTATAAAGCCCATTTAGATATACACATTTTAATCCCAACAAAACGACAACCAAATGTTATTAAATCAAATTTTATGAGTTTAAATATTTAATTATTGGCTTTTAAACAAAATTATACATATTAATCTCAAATTTTAAGGTTTTTACTCGGTTAAAATTCGAACGGATTCTCTATAGAGCACCTTTAGACATGCTCGTATTAATCGCATCAAAACGACAACCAAATATTATTAAATTAAATTTTATGAGTTCAAATAGTTAATTATAGGCTTTTGAACAAAATTATACAGATTAATCTCAAATTTTCAGCTTTTTACTCGGTTAAAATTCGAACGGAATCTCTATCAAGACCATTTAGACATGTACGTTTTAATCGCATCAAAACGAAAACCAAATTTTATTAAAATCAAATTTTATGATTTCAAATATTTAATTATTAGCTTTTAAACAAAATTATATAGATTAATCTGAAATTTTCAGAATTTTACTCGGTTAAAATTAGAACGGAATCTCCATAAAGCCCATTTAGACATGCACGTTTTAATCCCAACAAAACGATAACCGAATGTTATTAAATCAAATTTTATGAGTTTAAATATTTAATTATGGGATTTTGAACAAAATTATACAGATTAATCTCAAATTTTAAGGTTTTTACTCGGTTAAAATTCGAACGGATTCTCTATAGAGCACCTTTAGACATGCTCGTATTAATCGCATCAAAACGAAAACCAAATATTATTAAATTAAATTTTATGAGTTCAAATAGTTAATTATAGGCTTTTGAACAAAATTATACAGATTAATCTCAAATTTTCAGCTTTTTACTCGGTTAAAATTCGAACGGAATCTCTATCAAGACCATTTAGACATGTACGTTTTAATCGCATCAAAACGACAACCAAATTTTATTAAAATTAAATTTTATGATATCAAATATTTAATTATTAGCTTTTAAACAAAATTATATAGATTAATCTGCAATTTTTAGAATTTTACTCGGTTAAAATTAGAACGGAATCTCTATAAAGCCCATTTAGACATGCACGTTTTAATCCCAACAAAACGACAACCAAATGTTATTAAATTAAATTTTATGAGTTCAAATAGTTAATTATAGGCTTTTGAACAAAATTATACAGATTAATCTCAAATTTTAAGGTTTTTACTCGGTTAAAATTCAAACGGAATCTCTATAAAACCCATTTAGACATGCACATTTTAATTCCAACAAAACGACAACCAAATGTTATTGAAATAAAATTTTATGATTTCAAATATTTAATTATTAGCTTTTGAACAAAATTATACAGATTAATCTCAAATTTTACGGTTTTTACTTTGTTAAAATTCAAAAGGATTCTTTGTAGAGCATATTTAGAAATGCTCGTATTAATCGCATCAAAACGACAACCAAATTTTATTAACTTAAATTTTATGAGTTCAAATAGTTAATTATAGGATTTTGTACAAAATTATACAGATTAATCTCAATTCTCAGCTTTTTACTCGGTTAAAATTCGAACGGAATCTCTATAAAGCCCATTTAGACATGCACATTTTAATCGCATCAAAACGACAACCAAATTTTCATAAAATCAAATTTTATGATTTCAAATATTTAATTATTAGCTTTTGAACAAAATTATACAGATTAATCTAAAATTTTTAGAATTTTACTCGGTTAAAATTAGAACGGAATCTCTATAAAGCCCATTTAGACATGCACCTTTTAATCCCAACAAAACGACAACCAAATGTTATTAAATCAAATTTTATGAGTTTAAATATTTAATTATGGGCTTTTGAACAAAATTATACAGATTAATCTCAAATTTTACGGTTTTTACTCGGTTAAAATTCGAACGGATTCTCTATAGAGCACATTTAGACATGCATGTATTAATCGCATCAAAACGAAAACCAAATGTTATTAAATTAAATTTTATGAGTTTAAATAGTTAATTATAGGCTTGTGAACTAAATTATACAGATTAATCTCAAATTTTATGCTTTTTACTCGGTTAAAATTGGAACATAATCTCTATAAAGCCCATTTAGACATGCACGCTTTAATCGCATCAAAACGACAACCAAATTTTATTAAAATTAAATTTTATGATTTCAAATAATTAATTTTTAGCTTTTGAACAAAATTATACAGATTAATCTGAAATTTTCAGAATTTTAATCGGTTAAAATTAGAACGGAATCTCTATAAAGCCCATTCAGATATACACATTTTAATCCCAACAAAACGACAACCAAATATTATTAAATTAAATTTTATGAGTTTAAATATTTAATTATGGGCTTTTGAACAAAATTATTTAGATTAATCTCAAATTTTAGGGTTACTACTCCTTTAAAATTCGAAAGGATTATCTATAGAGCACATTCAAATATGCTCGTATAAATCGCATCAAAACAACAACCAAATGTTATTAAATTAAATTTTATGAGTTCAAATAGTTAATTATAGGCTTTTGAACAAAATTATACAGATTAATCTAAAATTTTCAGCTTTTTACTCGGTTAAAATTCAAATGGAATCTCTATAAAGCCCATTTAGACATGCACATTTTAATCCCAACAAAACGACAACCAAATTTTCTTAAAATCAAATTTTATGATTTCAAATATTTAATTATTAGCTTTTGAACAAAATTATACAGATTAATCTGAAATTTTCAGAATTTTACTCGGTTAAAATTAGAACGGAATCTCTATAAAGCCCATTTAGATATACACATTTTAATCCCAACAAAACGACAACCAAATGTTATTAAATCAAATTTTATGAGTTTAAATATTTAATTATTGGCTTTTAAACAAAATTATACATATTAATCTCAAATTTTAAGGTTTTTACTCGGTTAAAATTCGAACGGATTCTCTATAGAGCACCTTTAGACATGCTCGTATTAATCGCATCAAAACGACAACCAAATATTATTAAATTAAATTTTATGAGTTCAAATAGTTAATTATAGGCTTTTGAACAAAATTATACAGATTAATCTCAAATTTTCAGCTTTTTACTCGGTTAAAATTCGAACGGAATCTCTATCAAGACCATTTAGACATGTACGTTTTAATCGCATCAAAACGAAAACCAAATTTTATTAAAATCAAATTTTATGATTTCAAATATTTAATTATTAGCTTTTAAACAAAATTATATAGATTAATCTGAAATTTTCAGAATTTTACTCGGTTAAAATTAGAACGGAATCTCCATAAAGCCCATTTAGACATGCACGTTTTAATCCCAACAAAACGATAACCGAATGTTATTAAATCAAATTTTATGAGTTTAAATATTTAATTATGGGATTTTGAACAAAATTATACAGATTAATCTCAAATTTTAAGGTTTTTACTCGGTTAAAATTCGAACGGATTCTCTATAGAGCACCTTTAGACATGCTCGTATTAATCGCATCAAAACGAAAACCAAATATTATTAAATTAAATTTTATGAGTTCAAATAGTTAATTATAGGCTTTTGAACAAAATTATACAGATTAATCTCAAATTTTCAGCTTTTTACTCGGTTAAAATTCGAACGGAATCTCTATCAAGACCATTTAGACATGTACGTTTTAATCGCATCAAAACGACAACCAAATTTTATTAAAATTAAATTTTATGATATCAAATATTTAATTATTAGCTTTTAAACAAAATTATATAGATTAATCTGCAATTTTTAGAATTTTACTCGGTTAAAATTAGAACGGAATCTCTATAAAGCCCATTTAGACATGCACGTTTTAATCCCAACAAAACGACAACCAAATGTTATTAAATTAAATTTTATGAGTTCAAATAGTTAATTATAGGCTTTTGAACAAAATTATACAGATTAATCTCAAATTTTAAGGTTTTTACTCGGTTAAAATTCAAACGGAATCTCTATAAAACCCATTTAGACATGCACATTTTAATTCCAACAAAACGACAACCAAATGTTATTGAAATAAAATTTTATGATTTCAAATATTTAATTATTAGCTTTTGAACAAAATTATACAGATTAATCTCAAATTTTACGGTTTTTACTTTGTTAAAATTCAAAAGGATTCTTTGTAGAGCATATTTAGAAATGCTCGTATTAATCGCATCAAAACGACAACCAAATTTTATTAACTTAAATTTTATGAGTTCAAATAGTTAATTATAGGATTTTGTACAAAATTATACAGATTAATCTCAATTCTCAGCTTTTTACTCGGTTAAAATTCGAACGGAATCTCTATAAAGCCCATTTAGACATGCACATTTTAATCGCATCAAAACGACAACCAAATTTTCATAAAATCAAATTTTATGATTTCAAATATTTAATTATTAGCTTTTGAACAAAATTATACAGATTAATCTGAAATTTTTAGAATTTTACTCGGTTAAAATTAGAACGGAATCTCTATAAAGCCCATTTAGACATGCACGTTTTAATCCCAACAAAACGACAACCAAATATTATTAAATCAAATTTTATGAGTTTAAATATTTAATTATGGGCTTTTGAACAAAATTATACAGATTAATCTCAAATTTTACGGTTTTTACTCGGTTAAAATTCGAACGGATTCTCTATAGAGCACATTTAGACATGCATGTATTAATCGCATCAAAACGACAACCAAATGTTATTAAATTAAATTTTATGAGTTTAAATAGTTAATTATAGGCTTGTGAACTAAATTATCCAGATTAATCTCAAATTTTATGCTTTTTACTCGGTTAAAATTGGAACATAACCTCTATAAAGCCCATTTAGACATGCACGCTTTAATCGCATCAAAACGACAACCAAATTTTATTAAAATCAAATTTTATGATTTCAAATATTTAATTATTAGCTTTTGAACAAAATTATACAGATTAATCTGAAATTTTCAGAATTTTACTTGGTTAAAATTAGAACGGAATCTCTATAAATCCCATTTAGATATGCACGTTTTAATCCCAACAAAACGACAACCAAATGTTATTAAATCAAGTTTTATGATTTCAAATAGTTAATTATAGGCTTTTGAACAAAATTATACAGATTAATCTAAAATTTTCAGCTTTTTACTCGGATAAAATTCGAACGGAATCTCTATAAAGCCCATTTAGACATGTACATTTTAATCGCATCAAAACGATAACCAAATTTTATTAAAATAAAATTTTATGATTTTAAATATTTAATTATTAGCTTTTGAACAAAATTATACAGATTAATCTCAAATTTTATGGTTTTTACTTTGTTAAAATTCAAATGGATTCTTTACAGAGCATATTTAGACATGCTCGTATTAATCGCATCAAAACGACAACCAAATGTTATTAACTTAAATTTTATGAGTTCAAATAGTTAATTATAGGCTTGTGAACAAAATTATACAGATTAATCTCAAATTTTCAGCTTTTTACTCGGTTAAAATTCGAACGGAATCTCTCTAAAGCCCATTTAGACATGCACATTTTAATCGCATCAAAACGACAACCAAATTTTCATAAAATCAAATTTTATGATTTCAAATATTTAATTATTAGCTTTTGAACAAAATTATACAGATTAATCTAAAATTTTTAGAATTTTACTCGGTTAAAATTAGAACGGAATCTCCATAAAGCCCATTTAGACATGCACGTTTTAATCCCAACAAAACGATAACCGAATGTTATTAAATCAAATTTTATGAGTTTAAATATTTAATTATGGGATTTTGAACAAAATTATACAGATTAATCTCAAATTTTAAGGTTTTTACTCGGTTAAAATTCGAACGGATTCTCTATAGAGCACCTTTAGACATGCTCGTATTAATCGCATCAAAACGAAAACCAAATATTATTAAATTAAATTTTATGAGTTCAAATAGTTAATTATAGGCTTTTGAACAAAATTATACAGATTAATCTCAAATTTTCAGCTTTTTACTCGGTTAAAATTCGAACGGAATCTCTATCAAGACCATTTAGACATGTACGTTTTAATCGCATCAAAACGACAACCAAATTTTATTAAAATTAAATTTTATGATTTCAAATATTTAATTATTAGCTTTTAAACAAAATTATATAGATTAATCTGCAATTTTTAGAATTTTACTCGGTTAAAATTAGAACGGAATCTCTATAAAGCCCATTTAGACATGCACGTTTTAATCCCAACAAAACGACAACCAAATGTTATTAAATTAAATTTTATGAGTTCAAATAGTTAATTATAGGCTTTTGAACAAAATTATACAGATTAATCTCAAATTTTAAAGTTTTTACTCGGTTAAAATTCAAACGGAATCTCTATAAAACCCATTTAGACATGCACATTTTAATCCCAACAAAACGACAACCAAATGTTATTGAAATAAAATTTTATGATTTCAAATATTTAATTATTAGCTTTTGAACAAAATTATACAGATTAATCTCAAATTTTACGGTTTTTACTTTGTTAAAATTCAAAAGGATTCTTTGTAGAGCATATTTAGAAATGCTCGTATTAATCGCATCAAAACGACAACCAAATTTTATTAACTTAAATTTTATGAGTTCAAATAGTTAATTATAGGATTTTGTACAAAATTATACAGATTAATCTCAATTCTCAGCTTTTTACTCGGTTAAAATTCGAACGGAATCTCTATAAAGCCCATTTAGACATGCACATTTTAATCGCATCAAAACGACAACCAAATTTTCATAAAATCAAATTTTATGATTTCAAATATTTAATTATTAGCTTTTGAACAAAATTATACAGATTAATCTGAAATTTTTAGAATTTTACTCGGTTAAAATTAGAACGGAATCTCTATAAAGCCCATTTAGACATGCACGTTTTAATCCCAACAAAACGACAACCAAATATTATTAAATCAAATTTTATGAGTTTAAATATTTAATTATGGGCTTTTGAACAAAATTATACAGATTAATCTCAAATTTTACGGTTTTTACTCGGTTAAAATTCGAACGGATTCTCTATAGAGCACATTTAGACATGCATGTATTAATCGCATCAAAACGACAACCAAATGTTATTAAATTAAATTTTATGAGTTTAAATAGTTAATTATAGGCTTGTGAACTAAATTATCCAGATTAATCTCAAATTTTATGCTTTTTACTCGGTTAAAATTGGAACATAACCTCTATAAAGCCCATTTAGACATGCACGCTTTAATCGCATCAAAACGACAACCAAATTTTATTAAAATCAAATTTTATGATTTCAAATATTTAATTATTAGCTTTTGAACAAAATTATACAGATTAATCTGAAATTTTCAGAATTTTACTTGGTTAAAATTAGAACGGAATCTCTATAAATCCCATTTAGATATGCACGTTTTAATCCCAACAAAACGACAACCAAATATTATTAAATCAAGTTTTATGATTTCAAATAGTTAATTATAGGCTTTTGAACAAAATTATACAGATTAATCTAAAATTTTCAGCTTTTTACTCGGATAAAATTCAAACGGAATCTCTATAAAGCCCATTTAGACATGTACATTTTAATCGCATCAAAACGATAACCAAATTTTATTAAAATAAAATTTTATGATTTTAAATATTTAATTATTAGCTTTTGAACAAAATTATACAGATTAATCTCAAATTTTATGGTTTTTACTTTGTTAAAATTCAAATGGATTCTTTACAGAGCATATTTAGACATGCTCGTATTAATCGCATCAAAACGACAACCAAATGTTATTAACTTAAATTTTATGAGTTCAAATAGTTAATTATAGGCTTGTGAACAAAATTATACAGATTAATCTCAAATTTTCAGCTTTTTACTCGGTTAAAATTCGAACGGAATCTCTCTAAAGCCCATTTAGACATGCACATTTTAATCGCATCAAAACGACAACCAAATTTTCATAAAATCAAATTTTATGATTTCAAATATTTAATTATTAGCTTTTGAACAAAATTATACAGATTAATCTAAAATTTTTAGAATTTTACTCGGTTAAAATTAGAACGGAATCTCTATAAAGCCCATTTAGACATGCACCTTTTAATCCCAACAAAACGACAACCAAATGTTATTAAATCAAATTTTATGAGTTTAAATATTTAATTATGGGCTTTTGAACAAAATTATACAGATTAATCTCAAATTTTACGGTTTTTACTCGGTTAAAATTCGAACGGATTCTCTATAGAGCACATTTAGACATGCATGTATTAATCGCATCAAAACGAAAACCAAATGTTATTAAATTAAATTTTATGAGTTTAAATAGTTAATTATAGGCTTGTGAACTAAATTATACAGATTAATCTCAAATTTTATGCTTTTTACTCGGTTAAAATTGGAACATAATCTCTATAAAGCCCATTTAGACATGCACGCTTTAATCGCATCAAAACGACAACCAAATTTTATTAAAATCAAATTTTATGATTTCAAATATTTAATTATTAGCTTTTGAACAAAATTATACAGATTAATCTGAAATTTTCAGAATTTTACTCGGTTAAAATTAGAACGGAATCTCTATAAAGCCTATTTAGACATGCACGTTTTAATCCCAACAAAAGGACAACCAAATGTTATTAAATCAAATTTTATGAGTTTAAATATTTAATTATGGGCTTTTGAACAAAATTATACAGATTAATCTCAAATTTTACGGTTTTTACTCGGTTAAAATTCGAATGGATTCTCTATAGAACACATTTAGACATGCATGTATTAATCGCATCAAAACGACAACCAAATGTTATTAAATTAAATTTTATGAGTTTAAATAGTTAATTATAGGCTTGTGAACTAAATTATACAGATTAATCTCAAATTTTATGCTTTTTACTCGGTTAAAATTGGAACATAATCTCTATAATTCCCATTTAGACATGCACGCTTTAATCGCATCAAAACGACAACCAAATTTTATTAAAATCAAATTTTATGATTTCAAATATTTAATTATCAGCTTTTGAACAAAATTATACAGATTAATCTGAAATTTTCAGAATTTTACTCGGTTAAAATTAGAATGGAATCTCTATAAAGCCCATTTAGATATGCACGTTTTAATCCCAATAAAATGACAACTATAACCCCCATAGCCCGGCCTAGACGGAACCGGCTCTAACAGGTTATACGGGGAATATCAAACCAAACCCGCAAAGGTCCGATTCGATAAACAACCCTAAAGTCTGTTATATTTTTTTTATTTTATCTTACCTAGATGCATAATCTTATTCCTACGTGTTAAGGTCTCATATAAAGCATTATCGATAACACATTAATTAAAAACAAACATTCGATTAAACACTTAAGTAGATTAAGGACTAAAACATAAAATTTTTAAATTCAATTAGTAAAGTATAAATTCTTTCCATCAATGTTCAATTAAACACTCAAGTGTTCTTCACAGCAAATTTCAACTCAAACGGATCATTCTTACATCATCAATTGCATGTTTCTCTAATTTAGGGAACAAAATGTAAATCTTCCAAAATACAAGGACTTTATCCAAATTAAGTTAACCATCTTGAAATTAAATCAACTTTATACATGTATGCAAAATTTCAGCTCAAAATAACATCTGTAAGTATCCTAATCGAACAAAGGAAGTTATCCGGGATTAAAATATTATTTCCAGCAACTTTCAATTCTTGGTGATCAAAGGTTTCGAAACTTTTCGCGTTCAGTAGCTTCCCAGATTTGAAACTGCACGCAAAGTTTCGAAACTTCCTGAAGGTTTCGAAACTATTTGGCAATGGTTTTGGAACCTTCCCAAAGGTTTTGAAACTTTGGGTCTGGAACCTAAAGTTCCGTTACACTAAGTGAATACTAACAATACGATACACAACCATTAGACACTTCCAACTAAATGCATAATTCCTAGGCATAATTAACAACTTATAACACATGATTTACAACATCACGAGCATCATTCAAACTATAGGCATGCTTCCTAAAAAATGATTAAAAACATAAAAATCATGCAAATAGATGCTACAACAATCCAAACAATTTCATCGTCCAACAATTAATAATCAAGCAACAATGGTCTTATTACAACATAAACCAAAGCCTAAGTACACACTCCTCACTTTGGTTGGGTTACACATTGCCTTGCCCAATTTATTTGCCAAAAACATACCAAATTCAAAGTGATTCTTCCCCTTGGTTTCCTTGCCTCGAACGAAGCCCCAAGTGTCTTTATTTTTCTGCAAGGATGAAAAGAGAGCTTAAGCAAACATGCTTAGTGAGGAAGCTCTACACAAAATCATCAATGCATTTATTTAAAACCATAATGAAACCATAATTTGTAATGCATTGTTAAATCATGCATGCTAACATCTCATGCTCATGTTCTTCAAACCATATGCATCCTTGAGTTTACATAACCTTATCAAAACAATTTATAAATGAAGCACAATGTTCTTCTCAAATTCATGTATGTATATTGGCTTTCTAGTGACCACTTAATATGAACCTTGAGTTCACCGAATACACGGATCCATTGTTAGAGACCACTGTCTCGTCATGACACGAAGTCACCATTGACATGACACTAAGTCACCATTGACATGACACAAAGTCACCATTATAACACTACAACGCACGATCGGACACATAGTCACCCTTGTTACGTGTAGGCAGCTCTACCACGCACAGTTGGACACAAAGTCTCCCTTGTTACGTGTAGGCAATTTTCTGTATTCTCAATCTTGTTTATAGTGCCCTTAAGACAATCCTAATGATATGTCATTCGTATTCGAATCTAAAGTTAGTGTCACTAAGCCAATATCATAATCAAATGTACATGATAACTTGCTACTCATAATGCATGCATAATATGTTCAACAAATGAACCAAAAGCCATGCCCAAAGGCACCATTATATATAAGGCAATTAACCATATTGTATTCAAAATCATATAACTTGCTGATCATAATGCATGCATAATATGTTCAACAAATGAACCAAAGGCCATGCCCAAAGGCACCATCATATATAAGAAAATTAACCATATTGTATTCCAAATCATTTCTCATAATTTTCCATAATCATGGATGCTAAATAAGCTATACATTTCAGCAAGTATTTCTCATGTATGCACCAATTCAAATCATGCTCATGCATTTCCATAAATCTCATTGCATTACCAATATAATGCCTTTATCGAATGTAGCTGAAACTCATGTTGATTTACCAAAAACATTTACTTTACTTACTCTTGAACTATGGAAGGTTTTCACACTCTTCCATAGTCCCCAAAACAGAATCATACCAAACGCGATTCGCTTTAAGTCCGAAAATACTCAACAACAAGCAAAACGAGCTTTCGCCGCTATCCGATGATCGTGCCATCGCACCAGCACTCAAGCACCTTCTTGTACCTCTTCTACAACATTAAAAACAGAGCATTCTCACATCATAACATGCTCAAACCAACAGCCATATCCGATCACCATAAAACTACCGAAAAATTAGTCGAAAAGACCGTAAACTAAGCCGAAACACATCCGAACAACATCAGCCCAAAAACTAATGAATCTAAAATCTAATCCACTTCAATTATGAACCAAAAACACATCCAAACCATCCTTATATCTCCAACAACATTAAAGCATCTAAAACAGCCCATAAAACAACCAAAAAGCACCTCAAAACTACACCGATCGCAATATTCCGGGATTAAATTAATGTGCTATTAAACATATTTTCAATATTGTAAACCATATTACAAAATTATTATTTTTCCTAATTAAAATATTCTTATTTATTTTCCCAGGAATAATGAACCGGAGAACCCGATTCCACCCGAATCGAATTCCCCTAACTAAAGCCTAAACTAATAACCCCAAAAACGGGATGTTACAACAACCAAATGTTATTAAATCAAATTTTATGAGTTTAAATATTTAATTATGGGCTTTTGAACAAAATTGTACAGATTAATCTCAAATTTTAAGGTTTTTACTCGGTTAAAATTCGAACGGATTCTCTATAGAGCACATTAAGACATGCTCGTATTAATCGTATCAAAACGACAACCAAATGTCATTAAATTAAATTTTATGAGTTCAAATAGTTAATTATAGGCTTTTCAACAAAATTATACAGATTAATCTCAAATTTTCAGTTTTTTACTTAGTTAAAATTCGAACGGAATCTCCATAAAGCCCATTTAGACAGGCACATTTTAATCTCATCAAAACGACAAATAAATTTTATTAAAATCAAATTTTATGATTTCAAATATTTAATTATTAGCTTTTGAACAAAATTATACAGATTAATCTGAAATTTTAAGAATTTTACTCGGTTAAAATTAGAACAGAATTTCTATAAAGCCCATTTAGACATGCACGTTTTAATCCAAAAAAAACGACAACCAAGTGTTATTAAATCAAATTTTATGAGTTTAAATATTTAATTATGGGCTTTCGAACAAAATTATACAGATTAATCACAAATTTTAAGGTTTTTACTTTGTTAAAATTCGAACGGATTCTCTATAGAGCATATTTAAACATGCTCGTATTAATCGCATCAAAACGATAACCAAATGTTATTAAATTAAATTTTATGAGTTAAAATAGTTAATTATAGGCTTTTGAATAAAATTATACAGAATAATCTCAAATTTTCAGCTTTTTACTCGGTTAAAACTCGAACGGAATCTCTATAAAGCCCATTTAGACATGCACGTTTTAATCGCATCAAAACGACAACCAAATTTCATTAAAATCAAATTTTATGATTTCAAATATTTAATTATTAGCTTTTGAACAAAATTATACAGATTAATCTGAAATTTTCAGAATTTTACTCGGTTAAAATTAGAACGGAATCTCTATAAAACCCATTTAGACATGCACGTTTTAATCCCAACAAAACGACATCCAAATGTTATTAAATCAAATTTTATGAGTTTAAATATTTAATTATGGGCTTTTGAACAAAACTATACTGATTAATCTCAAATTTTAAGGTTTTTACTCGGTTAAGATTCGAACAGATTCTTTATAGAGAATATTTAGACATGCTCGTATTAATCGCATCAAAACGACAACCAAATGTTAATAAATTAAATTTTATGAGTTAAAATAGTTAATTATAGGCTTTTGAACAAAATTATACAGATTAATCTCAAATTTTCAGCTTTTTACTCGATTAAAATTCGAACGGAATCTCTATAAAGCCCATTTAGAAATGCACGTTTTAATCGCATCAAAACGACAACCAAATTTTATGATTTCAAATAATTAATTATTAGCTTTTGAACAAAATTATACAGATTAATCTCAAATTTTCAGCTTTTTACTCGGTTAAAATTCGAACGAAATATATCTAAAGCCCATTTAGACATCCACGTTTTAATCGTATCAAAACGACAACCAAATTTATTAAAATCAAATTTTATGAGTTTAAATATTTAATTATGGGCTTTCGAACAAAATTATACAGATTAATCTCAAATTTTAAGGTTTTTACTTTGTTAAAATTCGAACGGATTCTCTATAGAGCATATTTAAACATGCTCGTATTAATCGCATCAAAACGATAACCAAATGTTATTAAATTAAATTTTATGAGTTAAAATAGTTAATTATAGGCTTTTGAATAAAATTATATAGAATAATCTCAAATTTTCAGCTTTTTACTCGGTTAAAATTCGAACGGAATCTCTATAAAGCCCATTTAGACATGCACGTTTTAATCGCATCAAAACGACAACCAAATTTCATTAAAATCAAATTTTATGATTTCAAATATTTAATTATTAGCTTTTGAACAAAATTATACAGATTAATCTGAAATTTTCAGAATTTTACTCGGTTAAAATTAGAACGGAATCTCTATAAAGCCCATTTAGACATGCACGTTTTAATCCCAACAAAACGACATCCAAATGTTATTAAATCAAATTTTATGAGTTTAAGTCTTTAATTATGGGCTTTTGAACAAAACTATACAGATTAATCTCAAATTTTAAGGTTTTTACTCGGTTAAGATTCGAACGGATTCTCTATAGAGAATATTTAGACATGCTCGTATTAATCGCATCAAAACGACAACCAAATGTTAATAAATTAAATTTTATGAGTTAAAATAGTTAATTATAGGCTTGTAAAAAAAATTATACAGATTAATCTCAAATTTTCAGCTTTTTACTCGATTAAAATTCGAACGGAATCTCTATAAAGCCCATTTAGACATGCACGTTTTAATCGCATCAAAACGACAACCAAATTTCATTAAAATCAAATTTTATGATTTCAAATATTTAATTATTAGCTTTTGAACAAAATTATGCAGATTAATCTCAAATTTTCAGAATTTTACTCGATTAAAATTAGAATGGATTCTCTATGAAGCCTATTTAGACATGCACGTTTTAATCACAACAAAACGACAACTAAAATATTATTAAATCAAATTTTATGAGTTCAAATACTTGATTATGATCTGTTTAACAAAATTATACAGATTAATCTCAAATTTTCAGCTTTTTACTGGGTTAAAATTCGAACGGAATCTCTATAAAACCCATTTAGATATGTACGTTTTAATTGCATCAAAATGAAAACCAAAGTGTATTAAAAGCAAATTTTATGATTTCAAATATTTAATTATTAGCTTTTAAACAAAATTATACAGATTAATCTCAAATTTTTAGAATTTTACTCGGTTAAAATTAGAACGGATTCTCTATAAAGCCTATTTAGACATGCACGTTTTAATACCAACAAAACGAGAACTAAAATATTATTAAATCAAATTTTATGAGTTTAAATATTTAATTATGGGCTTTTGAACAAAACTATAGAGATTAATCTCAAATTTTAAGGTTTTTACTCGGTTAAAATTAGAACGGAATCTTTATAAAGCCCATTTAGACATGCACGTTTTAATCGTATAAAAATGATAACAAAATTTTATTAAATCAAATTTTATGAGTTTAAATGTTTAATTATGTGCTTTTGAACAAAATTATACAGATTAATCTTAAATTTTAAGTATTTTACTCGGTTAAAATTCGAACGGATTCAATATAAAGCACATTTAGACATGCTCGTATTAATCACATCAAAACGACAACCAAATGTTATTAAATTAAATTTTATGAGTTCAGATAGTTAATTATAGACTTTTGAACAAAATTATATAGATTAATCTCAAATTTTCAGCTTTTTACACGGTTAAAATTTGAACGAAATCTTTATAAAGCCCATTTAGACATGCACGTTTTAATCGCATCAAAACGACAACCAAATTTTATTAAAATAAAATTTTATGATTTCAAATATTTAATTAATACCTTTTAAACAAAATTATACAGATTAATCTGAAATTTTCAGAATTTTACTCGGTTAAAATTAGAACGGAATCTCTATAAAGCCTATTTAGACATGCACGTTTTAATCCCAACAAAACGACATCCAAATATTATTAAATCAAATTTTATGAGTTTAAATATTTAATTATGGGCTTTTGAACAAAACTATACAGATTAATCTCAAATTTTAAGGTTTTTACTCGGTTAAGATTCGAACGGATTCTCTATAGAGAACATTTAGACATACTCGTATTAATCGCATCAAAACGACAACCAAATGTTAATAAATTAAATTTTATGAGTTCAAATAGTTAAGTATAAGCTTCTGAACAAAATTATACAGATTAATCTCAAATTTTCAGCTTTTTACTCGGTTAAAATTCGAACAGAATCTCTATAAAGCTCATTTAGACATCCACATTTTAATCGTATCAAAACAACAACCAAATTTATTAAAATCAAATTTTATGATTTCAAATAATTAATTATTAGCTTTTGAACAAAATTATACAGATTAATGTGAAATTTTCAGAATTTTACTTGTTTAAAATTCGAAAGGAATCTCTATAGAGCCCATTTAGACATGCACGTTTTAATCCAAACAAAACGATGACCAAATTTTATTAAATCAAATTTTATGTGTTCAAATATTTAATTATGGGGTTTTGAACAAAATTATAAAGATTAATCTCAAACTTTAAGGTTTTTACTCGGTTAAAATTTGAACGGATTCTCTGTAGAGAACATTTAGACATGCTCGTATTAAGCGCATCAAAACGACAACCAAATTTTATTAAATTAAATTTTATGAGTTCAAATAGTTAATTATAGGCTTTTGAATAAAATTATACAGATTAATCTCAAATTTTCAGTTTTTTACTCGGTTAAAATTCGAACGGAATCTCTATCAAGCCTATTTAGACATGCATATTTTAATCGCATCAAAACGATAACCAAATTTTATTAAAATAAAATTTTATGATTTAAAATATTTAATTATTAGATTTTGAACAAAATTATACAGATTAATCTCAATTTTTCAGAATTTTACTCGGTTAAAATTAGAACGGATTCTCTATAAAGCCTATTTAGACATGCACGTTTTAATCACAACAAAACGGCAACCAAAATGTTATTAAATCAAATTTTATGAGTTAAAATACTTGATTATGAGTTTTTGAACAACATTATACCGATTAATCTCAAATTTTCGGCTTTTTACTCGGTTAAAATTCGAACGAAATCTCAATAAAGCCCATTTAGACATGCACGGTTTAACCCAACAAAACGATAACCAAATTTTATTAAATCAAATTTTATGATGTCAAATAATTAATTATTAGCTTTTGAACAAAATTATACAGATTAATCTCAAATTTTCAGAATTTTACTCGGTTAGAATTAGAACGGATTCTCTATAAAGCCAATTTAGACATGCACGTTTTAATAGCAACAAAACGACAACTAAAATATTATTAAATAAAATTTTACGAGTTCAAATACTTGATTATGGGCTTTTGAACAAAATTATACAGATTAATCTCAAATTTTCAGCTTTTACTCGGTTAAAATTCGAATAGAATCTCTATAAAGCCCATATAGACATGCACCTTTTATTAAATCAAATTTTATGAGTTTAAATATTTAATAATGGGCTTTTGAACAAAATTATACAGATTCATCTCAAATTTTAGAGATTTTACTCGGTTAAAATTCGAACGGATTCAATATAAAGCACATTTAGAAATGCTCGTATTAATGGCATCAAAAGGACAACCAAATGTTATTAAATTAAATTTTATGAGTTCAAATAGTTAATTATAGACTTCTAAACAAAATTATACAGATTAATCTGAAATTTACAGAATTTTACTCGGTTAAAATTAGAACGAAATCTCTATAAAGCCCATTTAGACATGCACTTTTAAACCCAACAAAACGATAACATAATGTTATTAAATTAAATTTTATGAGTTTAAATATTTAATTATGAGCTTTTGAACAAAATTATACAGATTAATCTCAAATTTTAAGGCTTTTACTCGTTAAAATTCGAACGAATTCTCTATAGAGCACATTTAGACATGCTCGTATTAATCGCATCAAAATGACAACCAAATGTTATTAAATTAAATTTTAAGAGTTTAAATAGTTAATTATAGGCTTGTGAAATAAATTATACAGATTAACCTCAAATTTTCAACTTTTTAGTCAGTTAAAATTCGAACGGAATCTCTATAAAGCCCATTTAGACATGCACGTTTTAATCGCATCAAAACGACAACCAAATGTTATTAAATTAAATTTTATGAGTTCAAAGAGTTTATTATAGGCTTCTGAGAAAAATTATACAGATTAATCTCAAATTTTCAGCTTTTTACTCGGTTAAAATTCAAACGGAATCTCTATAAAGCCCATTTAGACATGCACGTTTTAATCGCATCAAAACGACAACCAAATTTTATTAAAATCAAATTTTATGATTTCAAATATTTAATTATTAGCTTTTGAACAAAATTATACAGATTAATCTGAAATTTTCAGAATTTTACTCGGTTAAAATTAGAACGGAATCTCTATAAAGCCTATTTAGACATGCACGTTTCAATCGCAACAAAACGACAACTAAAATGTTACTAAATCAAATTTTATGAGTTCAAATACTTTATTATGGGCTTTTGAACAAAATTATATAGATTAATCTCAAATTTTTAGCTTTTTACTCGGTTAAAATTCGAACGGAATCTTTATAAAACCCATTTAGACATGCACGTTTTAACCGCATCAAAACGTCAACCCAATTTTATTAAAATCAAATTATATGATTTCAAATATTTAATTTTAAATTTTGAACAAAACTATACAGATTAATCTGAAATTTTCAGAATTTTACTTGGTTAAAATTAGAACAGAATCTCTATAAAGCCCATTTAGACATGCACGTTTTAATCCCAACAAAATGACAACCAAATGTTATTAAATCAAATTTTATGAGTTTAAATATTTGATTATGGGCTTTTGAACAAAATTATACAGATTAATCTCTAATATTAAGGTTTTTACTCATTTAAAATTCCAACGGATTCTCTATAGAGCTCATTTTAACATGCTCGTATTAATCACATCAAAACGACAACCAAATGTTATTAAATTAAATTTTATGAGTTCAAATAGTTAATTATAGGCTTGTAAAAAAAATTATACAGATTAATCTCAAATTTTCAGCTTTTTACTCGGTTAAAATTCGAACGGAATCTCTATAAAGCCCATTTAGACATGCACATTTTAATCGCATCAAAACGACAACCAAATGTTATTAAATTAAATTTTATGAGTTAAAATAGTTAATTATAGGCTTTTGAACAAAATTATACATATTAATCTCAAATTTTCAGCTTTTTACTCGGTTAAAATTCGAACGGAATCTCTATAAAGCCCATTTAGACATGCACGTTTTAATCGCATCAAAACGACAACCAAATTTTATTAAAATCAAATTTTATGATTTCAAATATTTAATTATTAGCTTTTGAACAAAATTATACAGATTAATCTGAAATTTTCAGAATTTTACTCGGTTAAAATTAGAACGGAATCTCTATAAAGCCTATTTAGACATGCACGTTTTAATCGCAACAAAACGACAACTAAAATGTTACTAAATCAAATTTTATGAGTTCAAATACTTTATTATGGGCTTTTGAACAAAATTATATAGATTAATCTAAAATTTTCAGAATTTTACTCGGTTAAAATTAGAACGAAATCTCTATGTAACATCCCGATTTTGGGGTTACTAGTTTGGAGAATTCGATTCGGTTCAAATCAGGTTCTCCGGTTCATTATTCCAGGGAAAAATAAAATAAGAATATTTTAATTAAGAAAAATAATAATTTTTGAATATGGTTTAAAAATATTGAAAATATGTTTCAAGATTAAAAGAAAGTAATTTGAAAAGCAAGCTAAACTTAGAATCCTTAGAGGATCATAAACCCATTTTAATTTTTAATAATGATTTATTCACCAAAATGCTTTTTAATTACTTTAATTAAAGATGATAAATCATTTTCTCTCAAAATTACTTTTTTTCTCTCATCTTTTTCTCTCATTTTCTCTCCATTTTCCTTCATCTTTTCTCTTCAATTCCTTTCTGATTTTTGCATCTTTTTCCACAAAGATTACATCATTTTAATCATCTTTCCATCCTTTACAAAACCTAACCATCAATTTTATCAAATCAACATCAAATTGCAAGGAATCAAGAAGGGGAAATTACATCTTTTTGGTGAATAGATCTTAAAGGTAATTTTCTGGATTTTTAATTCTTTTCTAAGGTTCTTTATTGAAATTCTCAAGTATTAGCTTGCTAATATTTGAATAAAAACTTAATCCTATGTTTTATTGTTAGATCTAGTGATTTTGGGAATGTTTTTGTGAAATCTTTTTGGATCTCATTCAATGCTGGAATTAGATGGATTCAATTATGTTTTTATTTTAATTAAATGATTACTTGAGTCTTCATTTGATAGCACATTAATGTAATCCCGGAATAATGCAATCGGTGTAGTTTTAAGGTGCTTTTCGGTTGTTTTAGAGGTTGTTTTAGATGCTTTAATGTTTCTGGAGATATAAGGATGGTTTCCATGTGTTTTTGGTTCATAATTTAAGTGGATTAGATGTTAGATTCGTTAGGTTTTGGGATGATGTTGTTCGGATGCGTTTCGGCTTAGTTTACGGTCTTTTCAGCTAAGTTTTCGGTAGTTTTATGGTGATCGAATATGGCTGTTGGTTTGAGCATGTTATGATGTGAGAATGCTCTGTTTTTAAAGTTGTAGAAGAGGTACAAGAAGGTTCTTGAGTACTGGTGCGTTGGCACGATCATCAGATAGCGGCGAAAGCTCGTTTTGCTTGTTGGTGAGTGTTTTCGGACTTAAAGCGAATCACGTTTGGTACGGTTCTGTTTTGAGGACTATGGAAGAGTGTGAAAACCTTTCATAGTTGAAGAGTAAGTAAAGTAAATGTTTTTGATAAATCAACATGAGTTTCGGCTACATCCGATAAAGGCATTATGTTGGTAATGCAATGAGATTTATGGAATTGCATGAGCATGCTTTGAATTGGTGCATGCATGAGAAATACTTGCTGAAATTCATAGCTTATTTAGCATCCATGATTATAGAAAATTATGAGAAATGATTTGGAATACAATATGGTTAATTTTCTTATATATAATGGTGCCTTTGGGCATGGCTTTTGGTTCATTTGTTGAACATATTATGCATGCATTATGAGCAGCAAGTTATACGATTTGAAATATAATATGGTTAATTGCCTTATATATAATGGTACCTTTGGGCATGGCTTTTGGTTCATTTGTTGAACATATTATGCATGCATTATGAGCAACAAGTTATTATGCACATTTGATTATGATATTGGCTTATTGACACAAACTTTAGATTCGAATACGAATGACATGTCATTAGGATTGTCTTAAGTGCATTATAAACAAAATTGAGAATACAAAAAATTACCAACACATAACAAGGGAGACTTTGTGTCCAACCGTGCGTGGTAGAGCCGCCTACACGTAACAAGGGTAACTATGTGTCCGATCGTGCGTGGTAGTGCTATAATGGTGACTTCATGTCAGGTCAATGGTGACTTTGAGTCATGTCAATGGTGACTTAGTGTCATGTCAATGGTGACTTCGTGTCATGACGAGACAATGGTTTCTAACAATGGATCCGTGTATTCAGTGAACTCAAGGTTAACATTAAGTGGTCATTAGAAAGCCAATATACATACATGAATTTGAGAAGAACATTGTGCTTCATTTATAAATTGTTTTGATAAGGTTATGTAAACTCAAGGATACATATGGTTTGAAGAACATGAGCATGAGATGTTAGCATGCATGATTTAACAATGCATTGCAAATTATGGTTTCATCATGGTTTTAAATCGATGCATTGATGATTTTGTGTAGAGCTTCCTCACTAAGCATGTTTGCTTAAGATCTCTTTTCATCCTTGCAGAAAAATAAAGGCACTTGGGGCTTCGTTCGAGGCAAGTAAACCAAGGGTAAGGATCACCTTAAATTTGGTATATTTTGGCAAATAAATTGGGCATGACAATGTGTAACCCAACCAATGTGAGGAGTGTGTACTTAGGCCTTGGTTTATGATGTAATAAGACCATTGTTGCTTGATTGTTAATTGTTGGACTATAGAATTGTTTGGATTATTGTAGCATGTATTTACATGATTCTTATATTTTTAATTATCTTTTAGGAAGCATGCCTATAGTTTGAATGATGTTCATGACGTTAATCGTGTGTTATAAGTTGTTAATTATGCCTAAGAATTATGCATTCAGTTGGAAGTGTCTAATGGTTGTGTATCGTATTGTTAGTAATCACCTTGTGTAACGGAACTTTAGGTTCCAGACTCAAAGTTTCGAAACCTCTGGGAAGATTCCGAAACCATTGTCAAACAGTTTCGAAACTTTCAGGAAGTTTCGAAACCTTGCGGGCAGTTTCAATTCTGGGAAGCTACTAGACGCAAAAAGTTCTGAAACCTTTGGGAAGGTTTCGAAACCTTTGACTACCAAGGATTGAAAGTTGCTGGAAATTATATTTTAATCTCGGATATTTTCCTTTGTTCGATTAGGGTACCTAAAGATGTTATTTTGAGCTAAAATTTTGCATGCATGCATAAAGTTGATTTAATTTCAAGATGGTTAATCTAATTTGGATGAAGTCCTTGTATTTTGGAAGATTTACATTTTGGTCCCTAAATTAGAGAAACATGCAATTGATGATGTTAGAGTGATCCGTTTGAGTTGAAATTTGCTGTGAAGAACGCTTGAGTGTTTAATTGAACTTTGATGAAAAGAATTTATATTTTATTAAAAGGATTTAAAAGTTTTACGTTTTAGTTCTTAATTTACTTAAGTGTTTAATCGAATGGTTGTTTTTGATTAATTTATTTCCGTTAATGCTTTGTATGAGACTTTGATATGTAGGAATAAGATTATGCATCTAGAAGAAAAGAAATATAACGTTTTTAAGGTTGTTTATCGAATCGGACCTTCGCAAGTTTGGTTTGATATTCCCCGTGCAATCCGTTAGTGTCGGTTCCGTCTAGGTCGGGTGAAGGAGGTTACATTTGGTGGTATCAGAGCCAGGTTTGTAAAGTGTGTAGTTGGTTGGTTAAAGCATGTATAGGATTGCTAAGTTATGTGTTTAAATGTGCGATTGATCATGATATGTGTGATTGAGTATGATATGTTGTTGGTATGTGAAAATCTATTTATGATGATTGTACTTTGAGTAATGATGGTTAAACTGGGGTTATCGGTTACACATTGCCAATGCCAACATATTTTCAGATGCTCCCAGTTTTCCCTTGGATCTTGACCGAATGTAAGTTTGTTTTATTTGAATATTATGTTTTAAACTGCATGTTTAAAGTTTTTGGAATAAGTTTCTAAGACGTAAGTCACTAGATAGTGTTGGTATGAACATTGATGGTCAAGATTGAAGATGAAACTACTGCTGGGGAAGAGTAAATTCTTCCTCCTCTATGAGAATGCCTCCGATTAGGCAGGAAGGTTAGTTTATGGTGTTGCACCGTTCTTTTGAGTGTGTTTTAGTCTGCTGAAGCTGGTACGATTGTTGTTAATCTGACTTGGGAGTTGTCAATAGGTTGGTGGTTGAAGTTGTTGGAATTGAGGATGTTATTTGTGAGTGTGAACAATAATCATGCATAGAGTAAGAGCACATATATGTATATATCTATAGATAATGTAGGACATGCATGCATTCTTGAGCATGACATTAGGAATTGCATTTACATTTACATGCACATGCACTTGCATAGGCATTTATGAGGGCATACAGGAAATCATGCATACATTTGTTCACACTTGCGAGTAGCTCCTTGAGGGTGTAAGTGGAGTGTGGTTGGTTCTTTTAAGGTGAAGGTATGGGAAAAAAAGGGTTGAAAGAACTTTCTTGTGGTGTTAAGCTGAATGTGTAGTGGGCAAGCTACCCTTTTGGTTAGAGAATAGTCTTGGATGAAGAATGAGTGGTTGGTCTCAAAGTTGTGAATGTTTGAAACCGAGGTAAATACCCTGAGTTATGGTTAGTTTGAGTTGGTCATTACTAAAGGTAAGACTGAGTTTTGCGGATTCTTTCTAGTTAAGATCTGAAGGTTGTAACAAGGTTGCAGCATGTTTTGTAGAGTAAGGCGGGTTGGTGTTTTTCTGAGTGATGTGAAATTATTTTATGGAAATTACATGAAATTCTTTATAGTGTGGTTAGTGTGCAGTTAGATCGGGGGGTTGTGACCGATCTGGTATAGTCAGGATGGAAGTAAAATATGAGATATATATTGGTATGGGAGTTGTGAAATCGAGGGTTTGAATCATAGATTGTTGTGACCTTGAGAGGTTTGGTTGTACTATAAAGGAGGAAAATGTACATGTTGTGTTTACAGGATGTTAAGTTGGATATACTTCGGGTAAAGTTAGTTTTTGATGATGTCTGAAGTGGTGTGATGTGGATCGCTGGACAATTTATGGTTTGTATCGATTGTTCAGTTTTATGGGTTTGCTTTTATCGAAAAGTGTTTTGTGGTTTTGTGTTCGGTAGGTTCGTGTTTGTGGATATTTCATCAATATAGTTACCGCTTTGACAAGGTTATAAAATAAGAGATGTTGGAGCTATTGTAAGGAATAGTTTTACAAGTTCGGATTTTGTTGTAGTATAGTTAATGTAAGAGTTGGTTTGTCAATGAGTTGATAATGGGAAGGAGATTTGGGTTAAGTGTCAAGACACTTAATGATGTGTAGATTTTAAATTTTGAACCTTGGTGGAGTTGGTTATGGTGGCTAAACCTTAAGTTAGAGATATTATCGTTGTGATTAGTATAATGTTGGGTTTGACACAAAGTTGGTAAGTTTCTTGTATGATATGTTTTGTAGAATGTTAGCAACCGGGGATAACTTGGCTTACATAAGGATGCTTGCAATGGGAGTTTGTTATGTGGGATAAGCCTGGGTTGTTGTGGAGTTACAAGGGAAGATGTTCGGTTAACCTACAGGGAGACCTAGTTAAATGGTGGATCTATGAGCGAAATTCAACCTTGGTAAAGTTGATCGGGGACAAGTCGTGGCAAAGTGTTTGTTGAGGGTCTAGTGAAGGGTATGTTCTTGGCAAGGTTTAGTTTTATGGTGAGAATCTTTTTGTGTGATGTTAACCGTAAGGTTGTTACGAAAAGTGTCGAGATGGAATGGTATTTTGAGCAGGGCTTATGGTAATTTTTTTCCATGAGTTTGGTGGTAAGTGTTATGGTAGGAGTTGGGGAAAACATATGTTTTTGACTAAGCTGGTTTGGATTATGTTTGAATCATATGTAAATGTTTGTCATGCTGATAAGGTAAGCTTGAGTGTCAGTTTTCTTTGGGTTATTATTAGTAGTAAAGGTACCAAGAATAAAGTCGGAAAGAATCATCCTAAGTTTGGTAGTAAATTCTATGGATGGTATGGAGTTTTCTTATGAGGGTTGTTGGATCAATCGTTTGTTTGAGTATGGTTTTCTTGGGTTTCTAAGTCCCATTGGAAGATGTGTGAGTGGTGTATCTATAACATGATAAGATTTGAGAGTTTTTAAGACCGACATAAGTTGCCGTTTGGATGTTGGGTTTTATTATTTATAGGTAAATGGATGATATGTTGTGATGTTGTGATGTGGTTAATATGACTCATAATGAAGTTGTTGATGGTGGTGGAGTTGCGTGAGACAGTGTTGACAGTTTTGTGCAAAGTTAGTTTGAAGTTTGTTGTGTGAAGTGCAGGTTGGTGAAAGGCTTAGTTGGTTACCTGGTATGTGGGAGGATGTCAAAATTAAGGTTAGTTCGATGGTGATGGTATGGAAACCGTTGTGGTTATCAAGAGTTGGTTATCAACCTTATGGGGTTTTCTTTTGAGTTATGTTTTCTATAGAGGTTGAAATGGTGTGGTAGGTTGTGTATTGTTGCTTTGGTGTGAGGAAGGAATTTGTTGGTTGTCCGAAGAGGGTAAGTGTGGGTTGTCTGTTGCATACCATCCGGGGAAAGCTAAGGTGATGGCTGAATCTTTGAGCCGTAGGACGGCAATTGAGTTGAGAGTGATGTTTGCTAAGTTGAGTATTTCAAAGGAAGGTGGTTGAGTGGTGGAGTTATAAGTAAAACCTATCTTGGTTGAGATGATAAGGTGAAACAGTTAGAGGCTGAGACGTTTGTATCTTTTGTGGAGGATATGGCTAAGGGTAGACCGACCGAGTATCGTTTTGATGAGGATGAGATGTTGTGGTTTAGGGGTCAGATTGTGGTGCCGGATGATGTTGAGTTGAGGTAAGCTATTTTAGCAGGAGCACATACTAGTCCGTTTGCTATGCATCCGAGTGGAGTGAAGATGGATAAGGATCTTAAAAGTGTGTACTTTTGGATTGGTTTAAAGGAAGATGTGACGGAGTCCAAGAAGGATTCTATATGGGTTATTGTTGATAGGTTTTCAAAGTTTGCACATTTTCTTTTCGTGCATACGACGTGTTCAACGGATAAGTTGGTAGAGTTGTATGTTTCTGAGGTGGTGAAGTTGCATAGTGTGCCTAAGTTGGTCATATCGGATAGAGATCTGCGGTTTACATCTAAGTTTTGGAGGAGTTTGCAGGTTGCTCTGGGTACGAGGCTTAGCTTTAGTATAGCTTATCATCCACAGACAGATGGTCAGTCTGAACGTGTTATTCGGACTTTGGAGGATATGTTGAGTTGTTACATCATTGAGTTTCAAAGTTCTTGGGAGAAAAAATTGTCTTTAGTGGAGTTTGTATATAACAATAGCTCCAAGCGAGTATACAAATGGCACCGTTTGAGGCTTTATACGGGCGTAGGTGTTGTACACCTTTGTGTTGAAAGAAGCTGGGCGAAAGTATGTTTCTTTGCCTCAAGTTTTAAAGATACAAATGAGAAGGTTAAGTTGATATGTGCTAAACTTAAGGAAGCTTCGAATAGGCAGAAGTCCTATGGCAATTTAAAGCGTAGGGAGATAGAGTATGCTGTTGGAGATAAAGTGTTTCTTAAGGTTTCCCATAGAAGTTAATGAGGTTTGGACGTAAGGGTAAGTTGAGTCCTCGTTTTATTAGGCTGAATGAGGTTTTAGAGCGAAATGTTCCTGTTGTTTATCTATTGAGGTTGCCGGTGGAGTTGAGTTGGATGCATTATGTTTTTCAATGTGTCGATGCTTCGTAAGTATAGATCGGATCCTTCACATGTTGTTCTAGTTGAGGAGTTTGAGTTAAGAGCGGATATGAGTTATGAGGAGGAACCAGTGAGGATTTTGGATGTGGATACAAGGGTTCTTCGAGGGAAGACCATAAATTTGGTTAAAGTGCTTTGGAAACACCGAGGTGTTGAAGAAGCAACTTGGGAGACAAGGAAAACATGGAGGAGCAGTTTCTTCACTTGTTTACTTCAGGTAAATTTCGAGGACGAAATTTTCTTAAGAGGGGGAGAGTTGTAACATCCGGATTTTGGGGTTAGTAGTTTGGAGAATTCAATTCGGGTTGAATCGGGTTCTCCGGTTCATTATTCCGGGGAAAAATAAAATAAGAATATTTTAATTAAGAAAAATAATAATTTTTGAATATGGTTTAAAAATATTGAAAATATGTTTCAAGATTAAAAGAAAGTAATTTGAACTTTATATTGATTTTTAATTATGTTTAACTATGCATAAATGACCAATTTGTAATTTTTGGAAAAAATTGGAGGACTTATTTTGTAATTTTCGAAAATTTAATGTTTTAGTTACTAAATTGAAAAGCAAGCTAATCTTAGAATCCTTAGAGGGTCATAAACCCATTTTAATTTTTAATAATGATTTATTCACTAAAATGCTTTTTAATTATTTTAATTAAAGATGATAAATCATTTTCTCTCAAAACTACTTTTTTCTCTTATCTTTTTCTCTCATTTTCTCTACATTTTCGTTTATCTTTTCTCTTCAATTCCTTGTTGATTTTTGCATCTTTTTCCACAATGATTACATCATTTGAATCATCTTTCCATCCTTTACAAAAACTAACCATCAATTTTATCAAATCAACATCAAATTGCAAGGAATCAAGGAGGGGAAATTATATCTTTTTGGTGAATAGATCTTAAAGGTAATTTTCTGGATTTTTAATTCTTTTCTAAGGTTCTTTATTGAAATTCCCAAGTATTTGCTTGCTAATCTTTGAATAAAAACTTAATCCTATGTTTTATTGCTAGATCTAGTGATTTTATGAATGTTTTTGTAAAATCTTTTTGGATCTCATTCAATGCTGGAATTAGATGGATTCAATTATGTTTTTATGTTAGTTAAATGATTAATTGAGTCTTCATTTGATAGCACATTAAAGTTATCCCGGAATAATGCAATCGGTGTAGTTTTAAGGTGCTTTTCAGTTGTTTTAGGGGCTGTTTTAGATGCTTTAATGTTGCTGGAGATATAAGAATGGTTTGGATGTGTTTTTGGTTCATAATTGAAGTGGATTAGATGTTAGATTCGTTAGGTTTTGGGATGATGTTGTTCGGATGCGTTTCGGCTTAGTTTACGGTCTTTTCGGCTAAGTTTTCGGTAGTTTTATGGTGATCGGATATAGCTTTTGGTTTGAGCATGTTATGATGTAAGAATGCTCTGTTTTTAATTTTGTTGAAGAGGTACAAGAAGGTGCTTGATTGCTGGTGCATAGGCACGATCATCGGATAGCGGCGAAAACTCTTTCGCTTGTTGGTGAGTGTTTTCGGACTTAAAGCAAATCGCGTTTGGTACGGTTCTGTTTTGGGGACTATGGAAGAGTGTGAAAACCTTCCATAGTTCAAGAGTAAGTAAAGTAAATGTTTTTGGTAAATCAACATGAGTTTCGGCTACATCCGATAAAGGCATTATGTTGGTAATGCAATGAGATTTATGTAATTGCATGAGCAAGCTTTGAATTGGTGCATACATGAGAAATATTTGCTGAAATTCATAGCTTATTTAACATCCATGATTATGGAAAATTATGAGAAATGATTTGAAATACAATATGGTTAATTGCCTTATATACGATGGTGCCTTTGGGCATGGCTTTTGGTTCATTTGTTGAACATATTATGCATGCATTATGAGCAGCAAGTTATATGATTTGGAATACAATATGGTTAATTGTCTTATATATAATGGTGCCTTTGGGCATGGCTTTTGGTTCATTTGTTGAACATATTATGCATGCATTATGAGCAGCAAGTTATTATGCACATTTGATTATGATATTGGCTTAGTGACACTAACTTTAGATTCGAATACGAATGACATGTCATTAGGATTGTCTTAAGTGCACTATAAACAAAATTAAGAATACAGAAAATTGCCTACACTTAACAAGGGAGACTTTGTGTCCAACCGTGCGTGGTAGAGCCGCCTACACGTAACAAGGGTGACTATGTGTCCGATCGTGTGTGGTAGTGCTATAATGGTGACTTCGTGTCATGTCAATGGTGACTTTGAGTCATGTCAATGGTGACTTAGTGTCATGTCAATGGTGACTTCGTGTCATGATGAGACAATGGTCTCTAACAATGGATCCGTGTATTCGGTGAACTCAAGGTTCACATTAAGTGGTCACTAGAAAGCCAATATACATACATGAATTTGAGAAGAACATTGTGCTTCATTTATAAATTGTTTTGATAAGGTTATGTAAACTCAAGGATGCATATGGTTTGAAGAACATGAGCATGAGATGTTAGCATGCATGATTTAACAATGCATTGCAAATTATGGTTTCATCATGGTTTTAAATCGATGCATTGATGATTTTGTGAAAAGCTTCCTCACTAAGCATGTTTGCTTAAGCTCTCTTTTCATCCTTGCAGAAGAATAAAGGCACTTGGGGCTTTGTTCGAGGCAAGTAAACCAAGGGGAAGGATCACCATAAATTTGGTATGATTTTGGCAAATAAATTGGGCATGGCAATGTGTAACCCAACCAATGTGAGAAGTGTGTACTTAGGCGTTGGTTTATGATGTAATAAGACCATTGTTGCTTGATTGTTAATTGTTGGACTATAGAATTGTTTGGATTGTTGTAGCATATATTTGCATGATTCTTATGTTTTTAATCATCTTTTAGGAAGCATGCCTATAGTTTGAATGATGTCCATAACGTGGTTAATCGTGTGTTATAAGTTTTAATTATGCCTAGAAATTATGCATTTAGTTGGAAGTGTCTAATGGTTGTGTATCGTATTGTTAGTAATCACCTTGTGTAACGGAACTTTAGGTTCCTTACCCAAAGTTTCGAAACCTCTAGGAAGGTTCCGAAACCATTGTCAAACAGTTTCGAAACCTTCAGGAAGTTTCGAAACCTTGCGGGCAGTTTCAATTCTGGGAAGCTACTGGACGCGAAAAGTTTCGAAACTTTTCAGGAAAGTTTCGACATCTTTTTCAAAACGTTCCGAAACCTTTTGGAAGGTTTCGAAACCTTTGACTACCAAGGATTGAAAGTTGCTAGAAATTATATTTTAATCCCGGATATTTTCCTTTATTCGATTAGGGTATCTAAAGATGTTATTTTGAGCTGAAATTTTGCATGCATGCATAAAGTTGATTTAATTTCAAGATGGTTAACCTAATTTGGATGAAGTCCTTGTATTTTGGAAGATTTACATTTTGGTCCCTAAATTAGAGAAACATGCAATTGATGATGTTAGAGTGATCCGTTTGAGTTGAAATTTTCTGTGAAGAACGCTTGAGTGTTTAATTGAACTTTGATGAAAAGAATTTATATTTTTTTAAAAGGATTTAAAAGTTTTACATTTTAGTCCTTAATTTACTTAAGTGTTTAATCGAACAGTTGTTTTTGATTAATTTGTTTTCGTTAATGCTTTGTATGAGACCTTGACATGTAGGAATAAGATTATGCATCTAGAAAAAAAATATAACGGTTTTAGGGTTGTTTATCGAATCGGACCTTCACGGGTTTGGTTTGATATTCCCCGTGCAACCCGTTAGTGTCGGTTCCGTCTAGGCCGGGCTAAGGGGGTTACACTCTATAAAGCCCATTTAGACATGCACATTTTAATCCCAACAAAACGATAACTAAATGTTATTAAATCAAATTTTATGAGTTTAAATATTTAATTATAGGCTTTTGAATAAGATTATACAGATTAATCTCAAATTTTCAGTTGTTTACTCGGTTAAAATTCGAACGGAATCTTTATAATGCCCATTTAGACATGCACGTTTTAATCGCGTCAAAACGACAACCAAATTTTATTAAAATGAAATTTTATGATTTCAAATATTTAATTATTAGCTTTTGAACAAAATTATACAGATTAATCTAAAATTTTCAGAATTTTACTCGGTTAAAATTAGAACAGAATCTCTATAAAGCCCATTTAGGTATGCCCGTTTTAATCCCAACAAAACGACAACCAAATGTTATTAAATCAAACTTTATGAGTTTAAATATTTAATTATGGGCTTTTGAACAAAATTATACAGATTAATCTGATATTTTAAGGTTTTTACTCGATTAAAATTCGAACGGAATCTCTATAAAGACCATTTAGACATGCACGTTTTAATCGCATCAAAACGACAACCAAATTTTATTAGAATGAAATTTTATGATTTCAATTATTTAATTATTAGCATTTGAACAAAATTATACAAATTAATTTGTAATTTTCAGAATTTTACTCGGTTAAAATTCGAACGGATTCTCTATAGAGCCCATTTAGACATGCTCGTATTAATCGCATCAAAACGAAAACCAAATATTATTAAATTAAATTTTATGAGTTCAAATAGTTAATTATAGGCTTCTAAAAAAAATTATAAAGATTAATCTTAAATTTTTAGCTTTTTACTCCGTCAAAATTCGAACGGAATCTCTATAAAGCCCATTTATACATGCACGTTTTAATCGCATCAAAACGACAACCCAATTTTATTAAAATCAAATTTTATGATTTCAAATATTTAATTATTAGCTTTTGAACAAAATTATACAGATTAATCTCAAATTTTCAGAATTTTACTCGTTTAAAATTAGAACGGAATCTCTATAAAGCCCATTTAGACATGCACGTTTTAATCCCAACAAAACGACAACCAAATGTTATTAAATCAAATTTTATGAGTTTAAATATTTAATTCTGGGCTTTTGAACAAAATTATACTGATTAATCTCAAATTTAAAGGTTTTTACTCGGTTAAAATTCGAATGGATTCTCTATAGAGCATATTTAGACATGCTCGTATTAATCGCATCAAAACGACAACCAAATGTTATTAAATTAAATTTAATGAGTTCAAATAGTTAATTATAGGCTTTTGAACAAAATTATACAGATTAATCTCAAATTTTCAGCTTTTTACTCGGTTAAAATTCGAAGGAAATCTCTATAAAGCCTATTTAGACATGCAAATTTTAATCGCATCAAAACGACAACCAAATTTTATTAAAATAAAATTTTATGATTTCAAATATTTAATTATTAGCTTTTGAACAAAATTATACAGATTAATCTGAAATTTTCAGAATTTTACTCGGTTAAAATTTGAACGTAATCTCTATAAAGCCCACTTAGACTTGCACGTTTTAATCACAAAAAACGACAACCAAATGTTATTAAATCAAATTTTAAGTATTTAAATATTTAATTACGGACTTTTGAACAGAATTATACAGGTTAATCTCAAATTTTAAGATTTTTACTCGGTTAAAATTCGAATGGATTCTCTATAGAGCACATTTAGACATGCTCGTATTAATCGCATCAAAACGACAACCAAATGTTATTAAATTAAATTTAATGAGTTCAAATAGTTAATTATAGGCTTTTGAATAAAATTATACAGATTAATCTCAAATTTTCAGCTTTTTACTCGGTTAAAATTCGAAGGAAATCTCTATAAAGCCTATTTAGACATGCACATTTTAATCGCATCAAAACGACAACCAAATTTTATTAAAATCAAATTTTATGATTTCAAATATTTAATTATTAGCTTTTGAACAAAATTATACATATTAATCTGAAATTTTCAGAATTTTACTCGGTTAAAATTTGAACGTAATCTCTATAAAGCCAACTTAGACTTGCACGTTTTAATCCCAAAAAACGACAACCAAATGTTATTAAATGAAATTTTAAGTGTTTAAATATTTAATTACGGGCTTTTGAACAGAATTATACAGATTAATCTCAAATTTTAAGGTTTTTACTCGGTTAAAATTCGAACGGATTCTCTATAGAGCACATTTAGACATGCTCGTATTAATTGCATTAAAACGATAACCAAATGTTATTAAATTAAATTTTATGAATTCAAATAGTTAATTATTGGCTTTTGAACAAAATTATACAGATTAATGTCAAATTTTCAGCTTTTTACTCCGTTAAAATTCAAACGAAATCTCTATAAAGCCCATTTAGACATGCACGTTTTAATCGCATCAAAACGACAACCAAATTTTATTAAAATCAAATTTTATGATTTGAAATATTTAATTATTAGCTTTTGAACAAAATTATACAGATTATTCTAAAATTTTCAGAATTTTACCCGGTTAAAATTAGAACGGAATCTCTATAAAGCCCATTTAGACATGCACGTTTTAATCCCAACAAAACGACAACAAAATGTTATTAAATCAAATTTTATGAGATTAAATATTTAATTATGGGCTTTTGAACAAAATTATACAGATTAATCTCAAATTTTAAGCTTTTTACTCGTTTAAAATTCGAACGAATTCTCTATAGAGCATATTTAGAGATTCTCGTATTAATCGCATCAAAACGATAACCAAATGTTATTAAATTAAATTTTATGAGTTCAAATAGTTAATTATAGGATTTTGAACAAAATTATACAGATTAATCTCAAATTTTCAGCTTGTAATCGGTTAAAATTCGAACGGAATCTCTACAAAGCCCATTTAGACATACACGTTTTAATTGCATCAAAACGAAAACCAAATTTTATTAAAATCAAATTTTATGATTTCAAATAATTAATTATTAGTTTTTGAACAAAATTATACAGATTAATCTCAAATTTTCAGAATTTTACTCGGTTAAAATTAGAATGGATTCTATATAAAGCCTATTTAGACTTGCACGTTTTAATCACAAGAAAACGACAACCAAAATGTTATTAAATCAAATTTTATGAGTTCAAAAACTTGATTATGAGCAGTTCAAAAAAATTATACAGATTAATCTCAAATTTTCAGCTTTTTACTCGGTTAAAATTCGAACGGATTCTCTATAGAGCATATTTAGACATGCTCGTATTAATCGCATCAAAACGATAACCAATTGTTATTAAATTAAATTTTATGAGTTCAAATAGTTAATTATAGGCTTTTCAACAAAATTATAAAGATTAATCTCAAATTTTCAGCTTTTTACTCGGTTAAAATTCGAACTAAATCTCTATAAAGCCCATTTAGACATGCATGTTTTAATCGCGTCAAAACGACAACCAAATTTTATGAAAATCAAATTTTATGATTTCAAATAATTAATTATTAGCTTTTGAACAAAATTATACAGATTAATCTGAAATATTCAGAATTTTACTCGGTTAAAATTAGAACGGAATCACTATAACGCCCATTTAGACATGCCCGTTTTAATCCCAACAAAACGATAACCAAAATGTTATTAAATCAAATTTTATGAGTTCAAATACTTGATTATGAGCTGTTCAACAAAATTATACAGATTAATCTCAAATTTTCAGCTTTTTACTCGGTTAAAATTCGAACGAAATCTCTATAAAGCCCATTTTAACATGCACGTTTTAATCGCATCAAAACGACAACCAAATTTTATTAAAATCAAGTTTTTATGATTTCAAATATTTAATTATTAGCTTTTGAACAAATTTACTCAGATTAATCTGAAATTTTAAGAATTTTACTCAGTTAAAATTAGAACGGAATATCTCTAAAGTCCATTTAGACATGCCCGTTTTAATCCCAACAAAACGACAACCAAATGTTATTAAATCAAATTTTATGAGTTTAAATATTTAATTATGGGCTTCTGAACAAAATTATACAGATTAATCTCAAATTTTATGGTTTTTACTCGTTTAAAATTCGAACAGAATCTCTATAAAGCTCATTTAGACATGCACGTTTTAATCGCATCAAAACGACAACCAAATTTTATTAAAATCAAGTTTTATGATTTCAAATATTTAATTATTAGCTTTTGAACAAAATTATACAGATTAATCTAAAATATTCAGAATTTTACTCGGTTAAAATTAGAACAGAATCTCTATAAAGCCCATTTAGACATGCACGTTTTAATCCCAACAAAACGACAACTAAATGTTATTAAATCAAATTTTATGAGTTTAAATATTTAATTACGGGCTTTTGAACAAAATTATACAGATTAATCTCAAATTTTAGGTTTTTACTCGGTTAAAATTCGAACGGATTCTCTATAGAGCACATTTAGAAATTCTCGTATTAATCGCTTCAAAACGACAACCAAATGTTATTAAATTAAATTTTATGAGTTCAAATATTTAATTTTAGGCTTTTGAACAAAATTATACAGATTAATCTCAAATTTTTAGCTTTTTACTCGGTTAAAATTCGAACGGAATCTCTATAAAGCCCATTTAGACATGCACGTTTTAATCCTAACAAAACGACAACACAATTTTATTAAAATCAAATTTTATAATTCCAAATATTTAATTATTAGCTTTTGAACAAAATTATACAAATTAATCAGAAATTTTCAGAAATTTACTCAGTTAAAATTTTGAACAAAATCTCTATAAAGTCCATTTAGACATGCCCATTTTAATCCCAACAAAACGATAAACAAATGTTATTAAATCAAATTTTATGAGTTTAAATATTTAACTATGGGCTTTTGAACAAAATTATACAGATTAATCTCAAATTTTAAGGTTTTTACTCGGTTAAAATTCGAACGGATTCTCTATAGAGCACATTTAGACTTGCACGTATTAATCGCATCAAAACGACAACCAAATTTTATTAAAATCAAATTTTATGATTTCAAATATTTAATTATTAGCTTTTGAACAAAATTATACAGATTAATCTGAAATTTTCAGAATTTTACTCGGTTAAAATTAGAACGGAATCTCTATAAAGCCTATTTAGACATGCACGTTTTAATCCCAACAAAACGACAACCAAATGTTATTAAATCAAATTTTATGAGTTTAAATATTTAATTATGGGCTTTTGAACAAAATTATACAGATTAATCTCAAATTTTACGGTTTTTACTCGGTTAAAATTCGAATGGATTCTCTATAGAACACATTTAGACATGCATGTATTAATCGCATCAAAACGACAACCAAATGTTATTAAATTAAATTTTATGAGTTCAAATAGTTAATTATAGGCTTTTGAACAAAATTATACAAATTAATCTTAAATTTTTAGCTTTTTACTCGGTTAAAATTCGAACGGAATCTCTATAAAGCCCATTTAGACACGCACGTTTTAATCGCATCAAAACGAAAACCAAATTTTATTAAAATAAAATTTTTATGATTTCAAATATTTAATTATTAGCTTTTGAAGAAAATTATATAGATTAATCTGAAATTTTCAGAATTTTACTCGGTTAAAATTAGAACGGAATCTCTATAAAGCCCATTTAGAGATGCACGTTTTAATCCCAACAAAACGAAAACCAAATGTTATTAAATCAAATTTTATGAGTTTAAATATTTAATTATGGGCTTCTGAACAAAATTATACAGATTAATCTTAAATTTTAAGGGTTTTACTAGGTTAAAATTCGAACGGATTCTCTATGGAGCATATTTAGACATGCTGTTTTTAATCGCATCAAAACGACAACCAAATTTTATTAAAATCAAATTTTATGATTTTAAATAATTAATTATTAGCTTTTGAACAAAATTATACAGATTAATCTGAAATTTTCAGAATTTTACTCGGTTAAAATTAGAACGAAATCTCTATAATGCCCATTTAGACATGCACGTTTTAATCCCAACAAAACGACAATTAAATGTTATTAAATAAAATTTTATGAGTTTAAATATTTAATTACAGGATGTTGAACAAAATTATACAGATTAATCTCAAATTTTAGGTTTTTACTCGGTTAAAATTCGAACGGATTCTCTATAGAGCACATTTAGACATGCTCGTATTAATCCCAACAAAACGACAACCAAATGTTATTAAATTAAATTTTATGAGTTCAAATAGTTAATTATAGGATTCTGAACAAAATTATACAGATTAATCTCAAATTTTTAGCTTTTTACTCGGTTAAAATTCAAACAGAATCTCTATAAAGCCCATTTAGACATGCACATTTTAATCGCATCAAAACGACAACCCAATTTTATTAAAATCAAATTTTGTAATTTCAAATATTTAATTATTAGCTTTTGAACAAAATTATACAGATTAATTTGAAATTTTTAGAACTCTACTTGGTTAAAATTAGAACGGAATCTCTATAAAGCCCATTTAGACATGCACGTTTTAATCCCAAAAAAACGACAACCAAATGTTATTAAATCAAATTTTATGATATTAAATATTTAATTATGAGTTGTTCAATAAAATTATACAGATTAATCTCAAATTTTCATCTTTTTACTTGGTTAAAATTCGAACGAATTCTCTATAGAGCACATTTAGACATGCTCGTATTAATCGCATCAAAATGACAACCAAATGTTATTAAATTATAGTTAATTATAGGCTTCTGAACAAAATTATACAAATTAATCTCAAATTTTCAGCTTTTTACTCGATTAAAATTGGAACGGAATCTCTATAAAGCCCATTTGGACATGCACGTTTTAATCGCATCAAAACGATAACCAAATTTTATTAAAATCAAATTTTATGATTTCAAATATTTAATTATTTGCTTTTGAACAAATTATACAGATTAATTTGAAATTATCAAAATTTTACTTGGTTAAAACTAGAACAGAATCTCTATAAAGCCCATTTAGACATGCACGTTTTAATTCCAACAAAACGACAACCAAATGTTATTAAATAAAATTTTATGAGTTTAAATATTTAATTATGGGCTTTTGAACAAAATTATATAGATTAATCTCAAATTTTAAGGTTTTTACTCGGTTAAAATTCGAACGGATTCTCTATAGAGCACATTTAGACATGCTCGTATTAATCGCATCAAAACGACAACCAAATGTTATTAAATTAAATTTTATGAGTTCAAATAGTTAATTATAGGTTTGTGAACAAAATTATACAGATTAATCTCAAATTTTCAGCTTTTTACTCGGTTAAAATTCGAAGGGAATCTCTATAAAGCCCATTTAGACATGCACGTTTTAATCGCATCAAAACGACAACCAAATGTTATTAAATTAAATTTTATGAGTTCAAATAGCTAATTATAGGCTTCTGAGAAAATTATACAGATTAATCTCAAATTTTTAGGTTTTTACTCGGATAAAATTCGAACGGAATCTCTATAAGGCCCATTTAGACATGCACGTTTTAATCGCATCAAAACGATAACCAAATTTTATTAAAATCAAAATTTATGATTTCAAATATTAAATTATTAGCTTTTGAACAAAATTATACAGATTAATCTGAAATTTTCAGAATTTTACTCGGTTAAAATTAGAACAGAATCTCTATAAAGCCTATTTAGACATGCACGTTTTAATCCCAACAAAACGACAACTAAAATGTTATTAAATCAAATTTTATGAGTTCAAATACTTGATTATGGTCTTTTGAACAAAATTATATAGATTAATCTCAAATTTTTAGCTTTTTACTCGGTTAAAATTCGAACAGAATCTCTATAAAGCCCATTTAGACATGCATGTTTTAATCCCAACAAAACGATAACCAAATTTTATTAAATCAAATTTTATGAGTTTAAATATTTAATTATGGGCTTTTGAACAAAATTATACAGATTAATTTTAAATTTTAAGGTTTTTACTCGGTTAAAATTTGAACGGATTCACTATAGAGCATATTTAGACATGCTCGTATTAATTGTATGAAAACGATAACCAAATGTTATTAAATTAAATTTTATGAGTTTAAATAGTTAATTATAGGCTTTTGAACAAAATTATACAGATTAATCTCAAATTTTCAGCTTTATACTCGGTTAAAATTCGAACGGAATCTCTATAAAGCCCATTTAGACATGCACGTTTTAATAGCATAAAAACGACAACCAAATTTTATGATTTCAAATTTTTAATTATTAGCTTTTGAACAAAATTATATAGATTAATCTGAATTTTCAGAATTTTACTCGGTTAAATTAGAACGGAATCTCTATAAAGTCCATTTAGACATGCACGTTTTAATCCCAATAAAACGACAACAAATGTTATTAAATCAAATTTTATGAGTTTAAATATTTAATTACGGGCTTTTGAACAAAATTATACAGATTAATCTCAAATTTTATGGTTTTTACTCGGTTAAAATTCGAACGGATACTCTATAGAGCACATTTAGACATGCTCGTATTAATCATATCAAAACAACAACCAAATGTTATTAAATTAAATTTTATGAGTTCAAATAGTTAATTATAGGCTTGTGAACAAAATTACATAGATTAATCTCAAATTTTCAGCTTTTTACTTAGTTTAAATTCGAACAGAATCTCTATAAAGCCCATTTAGACATGCACATTTTAATCGCATCAAAACGACAACCAAATTCAATTAAAATCAAATTTTATGATTTCAAATATTTAATTATTAGCTTTTGAACAAAATTATACAGATTAATCTAAAATTTTCAGAATTTTACTCGGTTAAAATTAGAACAGAATCTCTATAAAGCCCATTTAGACATGCACGTTTTAATCCCAACAAAACGACAACTAAATGTTATTAAATCAAATTTTATGAGTTTAAATATTTAATTACGGGCTTTTGAACAAAATTATACAGATTAATCTCAAATTTTAGGTTTTTACTCGGTTAAAATTCGAACGGATTCTCTATAGAGCACATTTAGAAATTCTCGTATTAATCGCTTCAAAACGACAACCAAATGTTATTAAATTAAATTTTATGAGTTCAAATATTTAATTTTAGGCTTTTGAACAAAATTATACAGATTAATCTCAAATTTTTAGCTTTTTACTCGGTTAAAATTCGAACGGAATCTCTATAAAGCCCATTTAGACATGCACGTTTTAATCCTAACAAAACGACAACACAATTTTATTAAAATCAAATTTTATAATTCCAAATATTTAATTATTAGCTTTTGAACAAAATTATACAAATTAATCAGAAATTTTCAGAAATTTACTCAGTTAAAATTTTGAACAAAATCTCTATAAAGTCCATTTAGACATGCCCATTTTAATCCCAACAAAACGATAAACAAATGTTATTAAATCAAATTTTATGAGTTTAAATATTTAACTATGGGCTTTTGAACAAAATTATACAGATTAATCTCAAATTTTAAGGTTTTTACTCGGTTAAAATTCGAACGGATTCTCTATAGAGCACATTTAGACTTGCACGTATTAATCGCATCAAAACGACAACCAAATTTTATTAAAATCAAATTTTATGATTTCAAATATTTAATTATTAGCTTTTGAACAAAATTATACAGATTAATCTGAAATTTTCAGAATTTTACTCGGTTAAAATTAGAACGGAATCTCTATAAAACCTATTTAGACATGCACGTTTTAATCCCAACAAAACGACAACCAAATGTTATTAAATCAAATTTTATGAGTTTAAATATTTAATTATGGGCTTTTGAACAAAATTATACAGATTAATCTCAAATTTTACGGTTTTTACTCGGTTAAAATTCGAATGGATTCTCTATAGAACACATTTAGACATGCATGTATTAATCGCATCAAAACGACAACCAAATGTTATTAAATTAAATTTTATGAGTTCAAATAGTTAATTATAGGCTTTTGAACAAAATTATACAAATTAATCTTAAATTTTTAGCTTTTTACTCGGTTAAAATTCGAACGGAATCTCTATAAAGCCCATTTAGACACGCACGTTTTAATCGCATCAAAACGAAAACCAAATTTTATTAAAATAAAATTTTTATGATTTCAAATATTTAATTATTAGCTTTTGAAGAAAATTATATAGATTAATCTGAAATTTTCAGAATTTTACTCGGTTAAAATTAGAACGGAATCTCTATAAAGCCCATTTAGAGATGCACGTTTTAATCCCAACAAAACGAAAACCAAATGTTATTAAATCAAATTTTATGAGTTTAAATATTTAATTATGGGCTTCTGAACAAAATTATACAGATTAATCTTAAATTTTAAGGGTTTTACTAGGTTAAAATTCGAACGGATTCTCTATGGAGCATATTTAGACATGCTGTTTTTAATCGCATCAAAACGACAACCAAATTTTATTAAAATCAAATTTTATGATTTTAAATAATTAATTATTAGCTTTTGAACAAAATTATACAGATTAATCTGAAATTTTCAGAATTTTACTCGGTTAAAATTAGAACGAAATCTCTATAATGCCCATTTAGACATGCACGTTTTAATCCCAACAAAACGACAATTAAATGTTATTAAATAAAATTTTATGAGTTTAAATATTTAACTACAGGATGTTGAACAAAATTATACAGATTAATCTCAAATTTTAGGTTTTTACTCGGTTAAAATTCGAACGGATTCTCTATAGAGCACATTTAGAAATTCTCGTATTAATCGCTTCAAAACGACAACCAAATGTTATTAAATTAAATTTTATGAGTTCAAATATTTAATTTTAGGCTTTTGAACAAAATTATACAGATTAATCTCAAATTTTTAGCTTTTTACTCGGTTAAAATTCGAACAGAATCTCTATAAAGCCCATTTAGACATGCACGTTTTAATCCTAACAAAACGACAACACAATTTTATTAAAATCAAATTTTATAATTCCAAATATTTAATTATTAGCTTTTGAACAAAATTATACAAATTAATCAGAAATTTTCAGAAATTTACTCAGTTAAAATTTTGAACAAAATCTCTATAAAGTCCATTTAGACATGCCCATTTTAATCCCAACAAAACGATAAACAAATGTTATTAAATCAAATTTTATGAGTTTAAATATTTAACTATGGGCTTTTGAACAAAATTATACAGATTAATCTCAAATTTTAAGGTTTTTACTCGGTTAAAATTCGAACGGATTCTCTATAGAGCACATTTAGACTTGCACGTATTAATCGCATCAAAACGACAACCAAATTTTATTAAAATCAAATTTTATGATTTCAAATATTTAATTATTAGCTTTTGAACAAAATTATACAGATTAATCTGAAATTTTCAGAATTTTACTCGGTTAAAATTAGAACGGAATCTCTATAAAGCCTATTTAGACATGCACGTTTTAATCCCAACAAAACGACAACCAAATGTTATTAAATCAAATTTTATGAGTTTAAATATTTAATTATGGGCTTTTGAACAAAATTATACAGATTAATCTCAAATTTTACGGTTTTTACTCGGTTAAAATTCGAATGGATTCTCTATAGAACACATTTAGACATGCATGTATTAATCGCATCAAAACGACAACCAAATGTTATTAAATTAAATTTTATGAGTTCAAATAGTTAATTATAGGCTTTTGAACAAAATTATACAAATTAATCTTAAATTTTTAGCTTTTTACTCGGTTAAAATTCGAACGGAATCTCTATAAAGCCCATTTAGACACGCACGTTTTAATCGCATCAAAACGAAAACCAAATTTTATTAAAATAAAATTTTTATGATTTCAAATATTTAATTATTAGCTTTTGAAGAAAATTATATAGATTAATCTGAAATTTTCAGAATTTTACTCGGTTAAAATTAGAACGGAATCTCTATAAAGCCCATTTAGAGATGCACGTTTTAATCCCAACAAAACGAAAACCAAATGTTATTAAATCAAATTTTATGAGTTTAAATATTTAATTATGGGCTTCTGAACAAAATTATACAGATTAATCTTAAATTTTAAGGGTTTTACTAGGTTAAAATTCGAACGGATTCTCTATGGAGCATATTTAGACATGCTGTTTTTAATCGCATCAAAACGACAACCAAATTTTATTAAAATCAAATTTTATGATTTTAAATAATTAATTATTAGCTTTTGAACAAAATTATACAGATTAATCTGAAATTTTCAGAATTTTACTCGGTTAAAATTAGAACGAAATCTCTATAATGCCCATTTAGACATGCACGTTTTAATCCCAACAAAACGACAATTAAATGTTATTAAATAAAATTTTATGAGTTTAAATATTTAATTACAGGATGTTGGACAAAATTATACAGATTAATCTCAAATTTTAAGGTTTTTACTTGGTTAAAATTCGAACGAATTCTCTATAGAGCACATTTAGACATGCTCGTATTAATCCCAACAAAACAACAACCAAATGTTATTAAATTAAATTTTATGAGTTCAAATAGTTAATTATAGGATTCTGAACAAAATTATACAGATTAATCTCAAATTTTTAGCTTTTTACTCGGTTAAAATTCAAACAGAATCTCTATAAAGCCCATTTAGACATGCACATTTTAATCGCATCAAAACGACAACCCAATTTTATTAAAATCAAATTTTGTAATTTCAAATATTTAATTATTAGCTTTTGAACAAAATTATACAGATTAATTTGAAATTTTTAGAACTCTACTTGGTTAAAATTAGAACGGAATCTCTATAAAGCCCATTTAGACATGCACGTTTTAATCCCAAAAAAACGACAACCAAATGTTATTAAATCAAATTTTATGATATTAAATATTTAATTATGAGTTGTTCAATAAAATTATACAGATTAATCTCAAATTTTCATCTTTTTACTTGGTTAAAATTCGAACGAATTCTCTATAGAGCACATTTAGACATGCTCGTATTAATCGCATCAAAATGACAACCAAATGTTATTAAATTATAGTTAATTATAGGCTTCTGAACAAAATTATACAGATTAATCTCAAATTTTCAGCTTTTTACTCGATTAAAATTGGAACGGAATCTCTATAAAGCCCATTTGGACATGCACGTTTTAATCGCATCAAAACGATAACCAAATTTTATTAAAATCAAATTTTATGAGTTTAAATATTTAATTATGGGCTTTTGAACAAAATTATATAGATTAATCTCAAATTTTAAGGTTTTTACTCGGTTAAAATTCGAACGGATTCTCTATAGAGCACATTTAGACATGCTCGTATTAATCGCATCAAAACGACAACCAAATGTTATTAAATTAAATTTATGAGTTCAAATAGTTAATTATAGGTTTGTGAACAAAATTATACAGATTAATCTCAAATTTTCAGCTTTTTACTCGGTTAAAATTCGAAGGGAATCTCTATAAAGCCCATTTAGACATGCACGTTTTAATCGCATCAAAACGACAACCAAATGTTATTAAATTAAATTTTATGAGTTCAAATAGCTAATTATAGGCTTCTGAGAAAATTATACAGATTAATCTCAAATTTTTAGGTTTTTACTCGGATAAAATTCGAACGGAATCTCTATAAGGCCCATTTAGACATGCACGTTTTAATCGCATCAAAACGATAACCAAATTTTATTAAAATCAAAATTTATGATTTCAAATATTAAATTATTAGCTTTTGAACAAAATTATACAGATTAATCTGAAATTTTCAGAATTTTACTCGGTTAAAATTCAAACGGATTCTCTATAGAGCCCATTTAGACATGCACGTTTTAATCCCAACAAAACGACAACTAAAATGTTATTAAATCAAATTTTATGAGTTCAAATACTTGATTATGGTCTTTTGAACAAAATTATATAGATTAATCTCAAATTTTTAGCTTTTTACTCGGTTAAAATTCGAACAGAATCTCTATAAAGCCCATTTAGACATGCATGTTTTAATCCCAACAAAACGATAACCAAATTTTATTAAATCAAATTTTATGAGTTTAAATATTTAATTATGGGCTTTTGAACAAAATTATACAGATTAATTTTAAATTTTATGGTTTTTACTCGGTTAAAATTCGATCGGATACTCTATAGAGCACATTTAGACATGCTCGTATTAATCATATCAAAACAACAACCAAATGTTATTCAATTAAATTTTATGAGTTCAAATAGTTAATTATAGGCTTGTGAACAAAATTACATAGATTAATCTCAAATTTTCAGCTTTTTACTTAGTTTAAATTTGAACAGAATCTCTATAAAGCCCATTTAGACATGCACATTTTAATCGCATCAAAACGACAACCAAATGTTATTAAATTAAATTTTATGAGTTCAAATAGTTAATTATAGGCTTATGAGAAAATTATACAGATTACTCTCAAATTTTCAGCTTTTTACTCGGTTAAAATTCGAAAGCAATCTCTATAAAGCCCATTTAGACATGCACGTTTTAATCGCATCAAAACGACAACCAAATTTTACTAAAATCAAATTTTATTATTTTAAATATTTAATTATTAACTTTTAAACAAAATTATACAGATTAATTTGAAATTTTCAGAATTTTACTCGGTTAAAATTCAAACGGATTCTCTATAGAGCCCATTTAGACATGCACGTTTTAATCCCAATAAAACGATAACTAAAATATTATTAAATCAATTTTTATGAGTTCAAATACTTGATTATGGGCTTTTGAACAAAATTATATAGATTAATCTCAAACTTTTAGATTTTTACTCGGTTAAAATTCGAACAGAATCTCTATAAAGCCCATTTAGACATGTACGTTTTAATCCCAACAAAATTATACATATTAATCTCAAATTTTAAGGTTTTTACTCGGTTAAAATTCGAACGGATTCGCTATAGAGCATATTTAGACATGCTCGTATTAATAGCATCAAAACGACAACCAAATTGTAACCCCCTTAGCCCGGCCTAGACGAAATCGGCACTAATGGGTTACACGGGGAATATCAAACCAAACCCGCGAGGGTCTGATTCGATAAACAACCCTAAAACCATTATATTTTTTTATTAAAATCAAATTTTATGATTTCAAAAATTTAATTATTAGATTTTGAACAAAATTATACAGATTAATCTGAAATTTTCAAAATTTTACTCGGTTAAAATTAGAACGGATTCACTATAAAGCCCATTTAGACATCCACGTTTTAATCGCATCAAAACGACAACCAAATGTTATTAAATTAAATTTTATGAGTTCAAATAGTTAATTATAGGCTTGTGAACAAAATTATACAGATTAATCTCAAATTTTCAGCTTTTTACTCGGTTAAAATTGGAACGGAATCTCTATAAAGCCCATTTAGACATGCACGTTTTAATCGCATCAAATCGACAACCAAATTCTATTAAAATCAAATTTTATGATTTCAAATATTTAATTATTATATTTTAAACAAAATTATACAGATTAATCTAAAATTTTCAGAATTTTACTTGGTTAAAATTCGAACAGAATCTCTATAAAGCCCATTTAGACATGCACGTTTTAATCGCATCAAAACGACAACCAAATTTTATTAAAATCAAATTTTATGATTTCAAATATTTAATTATTAGCTTTTGAACAAAATTATAATGATTAATCTGAAATTTTCAGAATTTTACTCGGTTAAAATTCGAATGGATTCTCTATAGAGCCCATTTAGACATGCTCGTATTAATCGCATCAAAACGACAACCAAATGTTATTAAATTAAATTTTATGAGTTCAAATAGTTAATTATAGGCTTGTGAACAAAATTATAAAGATTAATCTCAAATTTTCAGCTTTTTACTCGATTAAAATTGGAACGGAATATCTATAAAGCCTATTTAGACATGCATGTTTTAATCGCATGAAAACGACAACCAAATTTTATGATTTCAAATATTAAATTATGGGCTTTTCAACAAAATTATACAGATTAATCTCAAATTTTAAGTTTTTTACTCGGTTAAAATTCGAACGGATTCTCTATAGAGCCCATTTAGACATGCTCGTATTAATCGCATCAAAACGACAACCAAATGTTACTAAATTAAATTTTATGAGTTCAAATAGTTAATTATAGTCTTTTGAACAAAATTATACAGATTAATCTAAAATTTTCAGCTTTTTACTCGGTTAAAATTCGAACGAAATCTCTATAAAGCCCATTTAGACATGCACGTTTTAATCGCCTGAAAACGACAACCAAATGTTATTAAATTAAATTTTATGATTTCAAATAGTAAATTATAGGCTTCTGAAAAAAATTATACAGATTAATCTCAAATTTTCAGCTTTTTACTCGGTTAAAATTCAAACGGAATATCTATAAAGCCAATTCAGACATACACGTTTTAATCACATCAAAACGACAACCAAATTTTATTAAAACCAAATTTTATGGTTTCAAATATTTAATTATTAACTTTTGAACAAAATTATGCAGATTAATCTGAAATTTTCAGAATTTTACTCGGTTAAAATTAGAACGGAATCTCTATAATGCCCAATTAGACATCCACGTTTTAATCCTAACAAAACGACAACCAAATGTTATTATGTCAAATTTTATGAGTTTAAATATTTAATTATGGGCTTTTGAACAAAATTGTACAGATTAATCTCAAATTTTAACGTTTTTACTCATTTAAAATTCGAACGGATTATCTATAGAGCCCATTTAGACATGCTCGTATTAATCGCATCAAAACGATAACCAAATGTTATTAAATTAAATTTTATGAATTCAAATAGTTAATTATAGGCTTGTGAACAAAATTATACAGATTAATCTCAAATTTTCAGCTTTTTACTCGATTAAAATTCGAACGAAATCTCTATAAAGCCCATTTTGGCATGCACGTTTTAATCGCATCAAATCGACAACCAAATTTTATTAAAATCAAATTTTATGATTTCAAATATTTAATTATTATATTTTGAACAAAATTATACAGATTAATCTAAAATTTTCAGAATTTTACTCGGTTAAAATTCGAACGGAATCTTTATAGAGCCCATTTAGACATGCACGTTTTAATCGCATCAAAAAGACATCCAAATTTTATTAAAATCAAATTTTATGCTTTCAAATATTTAATTATTAGCTTTTGAACAAAATTATACAGATTAATCTGAAATTTTCAGAATTTTACTCGGTTAAAATTCGAAGGGATTCTCTATAGAGCCCATTTAGACATGCTCGTATTAATCGCATCAAAACGACAACCAAATGTTATTAAATTAAATTTTATGAGTTCAAATAGTTAATTATAGGCTTGTGAACAAAATTATACAGATTAATTTCAAATTTTCAGCTTTTTACTCGATTAAAATTGGAACGGAATATCTATAAAGCCTATTTAGACATGCACGTTTTAATCGCATCAAAATGAAAACCAAATTTTATTAAACTCAAATTTTATGAATACAAATATATGATTATTAGCTTTTGAAAAAAATTATACAGATTAATCTGAAATTTTCAGAATTTTACTCGGTTAAAATTAGAACGGAATCTCTATAAAGCCCATTTAGACAATCACGTTTTAATCCCAACAAAACGACAAATAAATGTTATTAAATCAAATTTTATGAATTTAAATATTTAATTATGGGATTTTGAACAAAATTATACAGATTAATCACAAATTTTAAGGTTTTTACTCGGTTAAAATTCGAATGGATTCTCTATAGAGCACATTTAGACATGCTCGTATTAATCGCATCAAAACGACAACTAAATGTTATTAAATTAAATTTTATGAGTTCAAATAGTTAAATATAGGCTTCTGAACAAAATTATATAAATTAATCTCAAATTTTCTGCTTTTTACTCTGTTAAAATTCGAATGGATTCTCTATAGAGCCCATTTAGACATGCTCGTATTAATCGTATCAAAACGATAACCAAATGTTATTAAATTAAATTTTATGAGTTCAAATAGTTAATTATAGGCTTGTGAACAAAATTATACAGATTAATCTCAAATTTTATGTTTTTACTTGATTAAAATTGGAACGAAATATCTATAAAGCCCATTTAGACATGCAAGTTTTAATCGCATCAAAACGACAACCAAATTTTATTAAAATCAAATTTTATGAATTAAAATATATGATTATTAGCTTTTGAAAAAAATTATACAGATTAATCTGAAATTTTTAGAATTTTACTCGGTTAAAATTAGAACAGAATCTCTATAAAGCCCATTTAGACAATCACGTTTTAATCCCAACAAAACGACAAATAAATGTTATTAAATCAAATTTTATGAGTTTAAATATTTAATTATGGGTTTTTAAACAAAATTATACAGATTAATCTGAAATTTTTAAATTTTACTCGGTTAAAATTAGAACGGACTCTCTATAAAGCCCGTTTAGACATCCACGTTTTAATCGCATCAAAACGACAACCAAGTGTTATTAAATTAAATTTTATGAGTTCAAATAGTTAATTACTATATTTTGAACAAAATTATACAAATTAATCTAAAATTTTCAGAATTTTACTCGGTTAAAATTCGAACGGAATCTCAATAAAGCCCATTTAGACATGCATGTTTTAATCGCATCAAAACGACAACCAAATTTTATGATTTCAAATATTTAATTATTAGCTTTTGAACAAAATTATACAGATTAATCTGAAATTTTCAGAATTTTACTCGGTTAAAATTAGAACGGAATCTGTATAAAGCCCATTTAGACAATCACGTTTTAATCCCAACCAAACGACAAATAAATTCTATTAAATAAAATTTTATGTGTTTAAATATTTAATTATGGGTTTTTGAACAAAATTATACAGATTAATCTAAAATTTTAAGGTTTTTACTCGGTTAAAATTCGAACGGATTCTCTATAGAGCACATTTAGACATGCTCGTATTAATCGCATCAAAACGACAACCAAATATTTTTAAATTAAATTTTATGAGTTCAAATAGTTAATTATAGGCTTGTGAACAAAATTATACAGATTAATCTCAAATTTTTAGCTTTTTACTCGGTTAAAATTCGAACGGAATCTCTATATAGCCCATTTAGATATGCTCATTTTAATCGCATCAAAACGACAACCAAGTTTTATTAAAATAAAATTTTATGATTCCAAATATTTAATTATTAGCTTTTGAACAAAATTATACAGATTAATCTGAAATTTTAAGAATTTTACTCGGTTAAAATTAGAACGGATTCTCTATAAAGCCCATTTAGACATGCACGTTTTAATCGCATCAAAACGACAACCAAATATTATTAAGTTAAATTTTATGAGTTCAAATAGTTAATTATAGGCTTGTGAACAAAATTATACAGACTAATCTTAAATATCAAGCTTTTTACTCGGTCAAAAATGGAACGGAATCTCTATAAAGCCCATTTAGACATGCACGTTTTAATCGCATCAAATCGACAACCAAATGTTATTAAAATCAAATTTTATGATTTCAAATATTTAATTATTTGCTTTTGAACAAAATTATACAGATTAATCTGAAATTTTCAGAATTTTACTCGGTTAAAATTCGAACGGAATCTCTATAAAACCCATTTTGACATGCACGTTTTAATCGCATCAAAACGACAACCAAATTCAATTAAAATCAAATTTTATGATTTCAAATATTTAATTATTAGCTTTTGAACAAAATTATACAAATTAATCTGAAATTTTCAGAATTTTACTCGGTTAAAATTCGAATGGATTCTCTATAGAGCCCATTTAGACATGCTCGTATTAATCGCTTCAAAACGACAACCAAAAGTTATTAAATTAAATTTTATTAGTTCAAATAGTTAATTATAGGCTTGTGAACAAAATTACACAGATTAATCTCAAATTTTCAGCTTTTTTATCGGTCAAAAATGGAACGGAATCTCTATAAAGCCCATTTAGACATGCACGTTTTAATCGCATCAAATCGACAACCAAATTTTATTAAAATCAAATTTTTTGATTTCAAATATTTAATTATTTGCTTTTGAACAAAATTATACAGATTAATCTAAAATTTTCAGAATTTTACTTGGTTAAAATTCGAACGGAATCTCTATAAAGCCCATTTAGACATGCACGTTTTAATCGCATCAAAACGACAACCAAATTTTATTAAAATCAAATTTTATGATTTCAAATATTTAATTATTAGCTTTTGAACAAAATTATACAAATTAATCTGAAATTTTCAGAATTTTACTCGGTTAAAATTTGAATGGATTCTCTATAGAGCCCATTTAGACATGCTCGTATTAATCGCATCAAAACGACAACCAAATGTCATTAAATTAAATTTTATGAGTTCAAATAGTTAATTATAGGCTTGTGAACAAAATTATACAGATTAATCTCAAATTTTTAGCTTTTTACTCGATTAAAATTGGAACGGAATATCTATAAAGCCCATTTAGACACGCACGTTTTAATCGCATCAAAACGACAACCAAATTTTATTAAAATCAAATTTTATGAATTCAAATATATGATTATTAGCTTTTGAAAAAAAATTTACAGATTAATTTGAAATTTTCAGAATTTTACTCGGTTAAAATTAGAACGGAATCTCTATAAAGCCCATTTAGACAATCACGTTTTAATACCAACAAAACGACAAATAAATGTTATTAAATCAAATTTTATGAGTTTAAATATTTAATTATGGGTTTTTGAACAAAATTATACAGATTAATCTCAAATTTTAAGGTTTTTACTCGGTTAAAATTCGAACGGATTCTCTATAGAGCACATTTAGACATGCTCGTATTAATCGCATCAAAACGAAAACCAAATATTATTCAATTAAATTTTATGAGTTCAAATAGTTAATTATAGGGTTGTGAACAAAATTATACAGATTAATCTCAAATTTCCAGCTTTTTACTCGGTTAAATTCGAACGAAATCTCTATAAAGCCCATTTAGACATACACGTTTTAATCGCATCAAAACGACAACCAAAGGTTATTAAATTAAATTTTATGATTTCAAATAGTAAATTATAGGATTCTGAAAAATAATATACAAATTAATCTCAAATTTTCAGCTTTTAACTCGGTTAAAATTCGAACGGAATCTCTATAAAGCCCATTTAGACATCCACATTTTAATCGCATCAAATCGACAACCAAATTTTATTAAAATCAAATTTTATGATTTCAAATATTTAATTATTATATTTTGAACAAAATTATAAAGATTAATCTAAAAATTTTAGAATTTTACTCGGTTAAATTTCGAACGGAATCTCTATAAAGCCCATTTAGACATGCATGTTTTAATCGCATCAAAACGACAACCAAATTTTATTATTTCAAATATTTAATTATTAGCTTTTGAACAAAATTATACAGATTAATCTGAAATTTTCAGAATTTTACTCGGTTAAAATTAGAACGGAATTTGTATAAAGCCCATTTAGACAATCACGTTTTAATCCCAACAAAACGACAAATAAATGTTATTAAATCAAATTTTATGTGTTTAAATATTTAATTATGGGTTTTTGAACAAAATTATACAGATTAATCTAAAATTTTAAGGTTTTTACTCGGTTAAAATTCGAACGGATTCTCTATAGAGCACATTTAGACATGCTCGTATTAATCGCATCAAAACGACAACCAAATATTTTTAAATTAAATTTTATGAGTTCAAATAGTTAATTATAGGCTTGTGAACAAAATTATACAGATTAATCTCAAATTTTCAGCTTTTTACTCGGTTAAATTCGAACGAAATCTCTATAAAGCCCATTTAGACATACACGTTTTAATCGCAACAAAACGACAACCAAATGTTATTAAATTAAATTTTATGATTACAAATAGTAAATTATAGGATTCGGAAAAATATTATATAGATTAATCTCAAATTTTCAGCTTTTTACTCGGTTAAAATTCGAACGGAATCTCTATATAGCCCATTTAGATATGCTCATTTTAATCGCATCAAAACGACAACCAAGTTTTATTAAAATAAAATTTTATGATTTCAAATTTTTAATTATTAGCTTTTGAACAAAATTATACAGAAAAATCAGAAATTTTAAGAATTTTACTCGATTAAAATTAGAACGGATTCTCTATAAAGCCCATTTAGATATGCACGTTTTAATCGCATCAAAACGACAACCAAATATTATGAAATTAAATTTTATGAGTTCAAATAGTTAATTATAGGGTTGTAAACAAAATTATATAGATTAATCTCAAATTTTCAGCTTTTTACTCGGCTAAAATTAGAACGAAATCTCTATAAAGCCATTTAGACATGCACGTTTTAATCGCATCAAATCGACAACAAAATTTTATTAAAATCAAATTTTATGATTTCAAATATTTAATTATTTGCTTTTGAAAAAAATTATACAGATTAATCTAAAATTTTCTTAATTTTACTCGGTTAAAATTCGAACGAAATCTCTACAAAGCCCATTTAGACATGCACATTTTAATCGCATCAAAATTACAACCAAATTTTATTAAAATCAAATTTTATGATTTCAAATATTTAATTATTAGCTTTTTAACAAAATTATACAGATTAATATCAAATTTTCAGAATTTTACTCAGTAAAAATTCGAACGGATTCTCTATAGAGCCCATTTAGACATGCTCGTATTAATCGCATCAAAACGACAACCAAATGTTATTAAATTAAATTTTATGAGTTCAAATAGTTAATTATAGGCTTGTGAACAAAATTATACAGATTAATCTCAAATTTTAAGGTTTTTACTCGATTAAAATTCGAACAGATTCTCTATAGAGCATATTTAAACATGCTCGTATTAATCGCATCAAAACGACAACCAAATGTTATTAAATTAAATTTTATGAGTTCAAATAGTTAATTATAGGCTTCTAAATAAAATTATACAGATTAATCTCAAATTTTAAGGTTTTTACTCGGTTAAAATTCGAACGGATTATCTATAGGGCACATTTAGACATACACGTTTTAATCGCATCAAAACGACAACCAAATGTTATTAAATTAAATTTTATGAGTTCAAATAGTTAATTATAGGTTTCTGAAAAAATTATACAGATTAATCTCAAATTTTCAGCTTTTTACTCGGTTAAAATTCAAACGGAATCTTTATAAAGCCCATTTAGACATGCACGTTTTAATCGCATCAAATCGACAACCAAATTTTATTAAAACCAAATTTTATGATTTCAAATATTTAATCATTAGCTTTTGAACAAAATTATACAGATTAATCTGAAATTTTCAGAATTTTACTCGGTTAAAATTCGAAGGGATTCTCTATGGAGCCCATTTAGACATGCTCGTATTAACCCCAACAAAACGACAACCAAATGGTATTAAATTAAATTTTATGAGTTTAAATATTTAATTATGGGCTTTTGAACAAAATTATATAGATTATTCTCAAATTTTAAGGTTTTTACTCGGTTAAAATTCGAACGGATTCTCTATAGGGCACATTTAGACATGCTTGTATTAATCGCATCAAAACGACAACCAAATGTTATTAAATTAAATTTTATGAGTTCAAATAGTTAATTATAGGCTTTTGAACAAAATTATACAGATTAATCTCAAATTTTTAGCTTTTTACTTGTTTAAAATTCGAACGGAATCTCTATAAAGCCCATTTAGATATGCACGTTTTAATCGCATCAAAACGATAAAAAAATTTTATTAAAATCAAATTTTATGATTTCAAATATTTAATTATTAGCTTTTGAAAAAAATTATAGATTAATCTGAAATTATCAGAATTTTATATGGTTAAAATTAGAACGGATTCTCTATAAAGCCCACTTAGACATGCACATTTTAATCGCATCAAAATGACAACCAATTGTTATTAAATTAAATTTTATGACTTCAAATAGTTAATTATAGGCTTTTGAACAAAATTATACAGATTAATCTCAAATTTTTAGCTTTTTACTCGGTTAAAATTCGAACGGATTCTCTATAGAGCGCATTTAGACATGCTCGTATTAATCGCATCAAAACGACAACCAAATATTATTAAATTAAATTTTATGAGTTCAAATAGTTAATTATAGGCTTGTGAACAAAATTATACAGATTAATCTCAAATTTTCAGCTTTTTACTCGGTTAAAATTCGAACGGAATCTTTATAAAGCCCATTTAGACATGCACGTTTTAATCGCATCAAATCGACAACCAAATTTTATTAAAATCAAATTTTATGATTTCAAATATTTAATCATTAGCTTTTGAACAAAATTATACAGATTAATCTAAAATTTTCAGAATTTTACTCGGTTAAAATTCAAACGAATTCTCTATAGAGCCCATTTAGACATGCTCGTATTAACCCCAACAAAACGACAACCAAATGGTATTAAATTAAATTTTATGAGTTTAAATATTTAATTATGGGCTATTGAACAAAATTATACAGATTATTCTCAAATTTTAAGGTTTTTACTCGGTTAAAATTCGAACGGATTCTCTATAGGGCACATTTAGATCTGCTCATATTAATCGCATCAAAAAATGTTATTAAATTACATTTTATCAGTTCAAATAATTAATTATAGGCTTTTGAACAAAATTATACAGATTAATCTCAAATTTTCAGGTTTTTACTCGGTTAAAATTTGAACGAAATGTCTATAAAGCCCATTTAGAGATGCACGTTTTAATCGCATCAAAACGACAATCAAATGTTATTAAATTAAATTTTATGAGTTAAAATAGTAAATTATAGGCTTCTGAAAAAAAAAATTATACAAATTAATCTCAAATTTTCAGCTTTTTACTCGGTTAAAATTCGAACGGAATCTCTATAAAGCCCATTTAGACATGCACGTTTTAATCGCATCAAAACGAAAACCAAATTTTATTAAAATCAAATTTTATGATTTCAAATGATTAATTATTAGCTTTTGAACAAAATTATATAGATTAATATGAAATTTTCAGAATTTTACTTAGTTAAAATTCGAACTAGTTCTCTATAAAGCACATTTAGACATGCTCTTATTAATCGCATCAAAAGGACAACCAAATTTTATTAACTTAAATTTTATGAGTTTAAATAGTAAATTATAGGCTTCTAAAAAAAATTATACAGATTAATTTCAAATTTTCAGCTTTTTACTCGGTTAAAATTCGAATGGAATCTCTATAAAGCCCATTTAGACATGCACGTTTTAATCGCATCAAAACGACAACCAAATTTTATTAAAATCAAATTTTATGATTTCAAATATTTAAATATTAGCTTTTGAACAAAATTATACAGATTAATCTGAAACTTTTAGAATTTTACTCGGTTAAAATTAGAACAGAATCTCTGTAAAGCCCATTTAGACATGCACGTTTTAATCCCAACAAAACGAAAACCAATTATTATTAAATCAAATTTTATGAGTTTAAATATTTAATTATGGGCTTTTGAACAAAATTATATAGATTAATGTCAAATTTTAATGTTTTTACTCGGTTAAAATTCGAACTGATTCTCTATAGAGCATATTTAGACATGCTCGTATTAATCGTATCAAAACGACAACCAAATTTTATTAACTTAAATTTTATGAGTTCAAATAGTTAATTATAGGCTTTTGAACAAAATTATACAGATTAATCTCAAATTTTCAGCTTTTTACTCAGTTAAAATTCAAACGAAATCTCTATAAAGGCCATTTAGACATGCATATTTCAATAGCATCAAAACGACAACCAAATTTTTTTAAAATAAAATTTTTATGATTTCAAATATTTAATTATTAGATTTTGAACAAAATTATATAAATTAATCTGAAATTTTCAGAATTTTACTCGGTTAAAATTAGAACGCAATCTCTATAAAGCCCGTTTAGACATGGACGTTTTAATCCCAACAAAACGACAACCAAATGTTATTAAATCAAGTTTTATGAGATTAAATATTTAATTATGGGCTTTTGAAAAAAATTATACAGATTAATCTCAACTTTTAAAGTTTTTACTCGGTTAAAATTCGAACGGATTCTCTATAGAGCACATTTAGATATGCTCGTATTAATCGCATCAAAACAACAACCAAATGTTATTAAATTAAATTTTATGAGTTCAAATAGTTAATTATAGGCTTCTGAACAGAATTATTCAGATTAATCTCAAATTTTCAGGTTTTTACTTGGTTAAAATTCGAACGAAATCTCTATAAAGCCCATTTAGACATGCACCTTTTAATCGCATCAAAACGACAACCAAATTTTATTAAAATCAAATTTTTATGATTTCAAATATATAATTATTAGCTTTTGAACAAAATTATACAAATTAATCTAAAATTTTCAGAATTTTACTCGGTTAAAATTAGAACGTAATCTCTATAAAGCCCGTTTAGACATGCACGTTTAAATCCCAACAAAACGACAACCAAAAGTTATTAAATCAAATTTTATGAGTTTAAATATTTAATTATAGGCTTTTGAACTAAATTATACGGATTAATCTAAAATTTTAAGGTTTTTACTCGGTTAAAATTCGAACGGATTCTCTATAGTGCATATTTAGACATGCTCGTATTAATCGCATCAAAACGACAATCAAATGTTATTACATTAAATTTTATGAGTTCAAATAGTTAATTATAGGTTTGTGAACAAAATTATACAGATTAATCTCAAATTTTAAGGTTTTTACTCGGTTAAAATTCCAACGGATTCTCTATAGAGCACATTTAGACATGCTCGTATTAATCGCATCAAAACGACAACGAAATGTTATTAAATTAGATTTTATGAGTTCAAATAGTAAATTATAGGCTTTTGAACAATATTATACAGATTAATCTAAAATTTTCAGAATTTTAATCGGTTAAAATTAGAATGGAATCTCTATAAAACCCGTTTAGACATGCACGTTTTAATCCCAACAAAACGACAACCAATTGTTATTAAATCAAATTTTATGAGTTTAAATATTTAATTATGGGCTATTGAACAAAATTATACAGATTAATCTCAAATTTTAAGGTTTTTACTCGGTTAAAATTCGAATGGAATCTCTATAAATCCTATTTAGACATGCACGTTGTAATCGCATCAAAATGACAACCAAATATTATTAAAATCAAATTTTATGATATCAAAGATTTAATTATTAGCTTTTGAACAAAATTATATATATTAATCTGAAACTTTCAGAATTTTACTCGGTTAAAATTAGAACAGAATCCCTATAAAGCCCATTTAGACATGAAAGTTTTAATCACAACAAAACGACAACCAAATGTTTTTAAATCAAATTTTATGAGTTTAAATATTTAATTATGGGATTTTGAACAAAATTATACAGATTAATCTCAAATTTTAAGGGTTTTACTCGGATAAAATTCGAACGAATTCTCTATAGAACACATTTAGACATGCTCGTATTAATCGCATCAAAACGACAACCAAATGTTATTAAAATCAAATTTTGTGATTTCAAATAATTAATTATTAGCTTTTGAACAAAATTATACAGATTAATCTAAAATTTTCAGAATTTTACTCGGTTAAAATTAGAACGGAATCTCTATAAAGCCTATTTAGACATGCACGTTTTAATCCCAATAAAAGGACAACCAAATGTTATTAAATCAAATTTTATGAGTTTAAATATTTAATTATGGGCTTTTGAACAAAATTATACAGATTAATCTCAAATTTTAAGGTTTTTGCTCGGTTAAAATTCGAACGGATTCTCGATAGAGCATATTTAGACGTGCTCGTATTAATCGTATCAAAACGATAAGCAAATCTTACTAAATTAAATTTTATGAGTTCCAATAGTTAATTATAGGCTTTTGAACAAAATTATACAGATTAATCTCAAATTTTCATCTTTTTACTTGGTTAAAATTCGAATGAAATCTTTATAAAGCCCATTTAGACATGCACGTTTTAATCGCATCAAAACGACAACCAAATTTTATTAAAATCAAATTTTATGATTTCAAATATTTAATTATTAGCTTTTAAACAAAATTATACAGATTAATATGAAATTTTCAGAATTTTACTCGGTTAAAATTAGAACGGATTCTCTATAAAGCCCATTTAGAAATGCACGTTTTAATCCCAACAAAACAAAAACCAAATATTATCAAATAAAATTTTATGAGTTTAAATATTTAATTATGGGATTTTGAACAAAATTATACAGATTAATCTCAAATTTTAAGGGTTTTACTCGGTAAAAATTCGAACGGATTCTCTATAGAACACATTTAGACATGCTCATATTAATCGCATCAAAACGACAACCAAATATTATTAAAATCAAACTTTATGATTTTAAATAATTAATCATTAACTTTTGAACAAAATTATACAGATTAATCTGAAATTTTCAGAATTTTACTCGGTTAAAATTAGAACGGAATCTCTATAAAGCCTATTCAGACATGCACGTTTTAATCCCAACAAAACGACAACCAAATATTATTAAATCAAATTTTATGAGTTTAAATATTTAATTATGGGATTTTGAACAAAATTTTACAGATTAATCTCAAATTTTAAGGTTTTTGCTCGGTTAAAATTCGAACGGATTCTCTATAGAGCATATTTAGACATGCTCGTATTAATCGCATCAAAACGATAAGCAAATCTTATTAAATTAAATTTTATGAGTTCTAATAGTTAATTATAGGCTTTTGAACAAAATTATACAGATTAATCTCAAATTTTCAGCTTTTTACTTGGTTAAAATTCGAATGAAATCTTTATAAAGCCCATTTAGACATGCACGTTTTAATCGCATCAAAACGATAACCAAATTTTATTAAAATCAAATTTTATGATTTCAAATATTTAATTATTAGCTTTTAAACAAAATTATACAGATTAATATGAAATTTTCAGAATTTTACTCGGTTAAAATTAGAACGGATTCTCTATAAAGCCCATTTAGACATGCACGTTTTAATACCAACAAAACGACAACCAAATGTTATCAAATAAAATTTTATGAGTTTAAATATTTAATTATGAGAGTTTGAACAAAATTATACAGATTAATCTCAAATTTTAAGGTTTTTACTCGGTTAAAATTCAAACGGATTCCCTATAGAGCACATTTAGACATGCTCGTATTAATCGCATCAAAACGATAACCAATTGTTATTAAATTAAATTTTATGAGTTCAAATAGTTAATTATAGGCTTTTGAAAAATATTATACAGATTAATCTGAAATTTTCAGAATTTTACTCGGTTAAAATTAGAACGGAATCTCTATAAAGCCCATTCAGACATGCACGTTTTAATCCCAACAAAATGACAACCAAATGTTATTAAATCAAATTTTATGAGTTTAAATATTTAATTATGGGATTTTGAACAAAATTATACATATTAATCTCAAATTTTAAGGTTTTTACTCGGTTAAAATTCGAACGGATTCTCTATAGAGCACATTTAGACATGCTCGTATTAATTGCATCAAAACGATAAGCAAATCTTATTAAATTAAATTTTATAAGTTCTAATAGTTAATTATAGGCTTTTGAACAATATTATATATATTAATCTGAAATTTTCAGAATTTTACTCGGTTAAAATTCGAACGGAATCTCTATAAAGCCTATTCAGACATGCACGTTTTAATACCAACAAAATGACAACCAAATGTTATTAAATCAAATTTTATGAGTTTAAATATTTAATTATGGGATTTTGAACAAAATTATACAGATTAATCTTAAATTTTAAACGTTTTGCTCGGTTAAAATTCTAACGGATTCTCTATAGAGCACATTTAGACTTGCTCGTATTAATCGCATCAAAACGATAAGCAAATCTTATTAAATTAAATTTTATGAGTTCCAATAGTTAATTATAGGCTTTTGAACAAAATTATACAGATTAATCTCAAATTTTCAGCTTTTTACTTGGTTAAAATTCGAATGAAATCTTTATAAAGCCCATTTAGACATGCACGTTTTAATCGCATCAAAACGACAACCAAATTTTATTAAAATCAAATTTTATGATTTCAAATATTTAATTATTAGCTTTTAAACAAAATTATACAGATTAATATGAAATTTTCAGAATTTTACTCGGTTAAAATTAGAACGGATTCTCTATAAAGCCCATTTAGAAATGCACGTTTTAATCCCAACAAAACAAAAACCAAATATTATCAAATAAAATTTTATGAGTTTAAATATTTAATTATGGGATTTTGAACAAAATTATACAGATTAATCTCAAATTTTAAGGGTTTTACTCGGTTAAAATTCGAACGGATTCTCTATAGAACACATTTAGACAAGCTCATATTAATCGCATCAAAACGACAACCAAATATTATTAAAATCAAACTTTATGATTTTAAATAATTAATCATTAACTTTTGAACAAAATTATACAGATTAATCTGAAATTTTCAGAATTTTACTCGGTTAAAATTAGAACGGAATCTCTATAAAGCCTATTCAGACATGCACGTTTTAATCCCAACAAAACGACAACCAAATATTATTAAATCAAATTTTATGAGTTTAAATATTTAATTATGGGATTTTGAACAAAATTATACAGATTAATCTCAAATTTTAAGGTTTTTGCTCGGTTAAAATTCGAACGGATTCTCTATAGAGCATATTTAGACATGCTCGTATTAATCGCATCAAAACGATAAGCAAATCTTATTAAATTAAATTTTATGAGTTCTAATAGTTAATTATAGGCTTTTGAACAAAATTATACAGATTAATCTCAAATTTTCAGCTTTTTACTTGGTTAAAATTCGAATGAAATCTTTATAAAGCCCATTTAGACATGCACGTTTTAATCGCATCAAAACGATAACCAAATTTTATTAAAATCAAATTTTATGATTTCAAATATTTAATTATTAGCTTTTAAACAAAATTATACAGATTAATATGAAATTTTCAGAATTTTACTCGGTTAAAATTAGAACGGATTCTCTATAAAGCCCATTTAGACATGCACGTTTTAATACCAACAAAACGACAACCAAATGTTATCAAATAAAATTTTATGAGTTTAAATATTTAATTATGAGAGTTTGAACAAAATTATACAGATTAATCTCAAATTTTAAGGTTTTTACTCGATTAAAATTCAAACGGATTCTCTATAGAGCACATTTAGACATGCTCGTATTAATCGCATCAAAACGATAAGCAATTGTTATTAAATGAAATTTTATGAGTTCAAATAGTTAATTATAGGCTTCTGAAAAATATTATACAGATTAATCTGAAATTTTCAGAATTTTACTCGGTTAAAATTAGAACGGAATCTCTATAAAGCCCATTCAGACATGCACGTTTTAATCCCAACAAAATGACAACCAAATGTTATTAAATCAAATTTTATGAGTTTAAATATTTAATTATGGGATTTTGAACAAAATTATACATATTAATCTCAAATTTTAAGGTTTTTACTCGGTTAAAATTCGAACGGATTCTCTATAGAGCACATTTAGACATGCTCGTATTAATTGCATCAAAACGATAAGCAAATCTTATTAAATTAAATTTTATAAGTTCTAATAGTTAATTATAGGCTTTTGAACAATATTATATATATTAATCTGAAATTTTCAGAATTTTACTCGGTTAAAATTCGAACGGAATCTCTATAAAGCCTATTCAGACATGCACGTTTTAATACCAACAAAATGACAACCAAATGTTATTAAATCAAATTTTATGAGTTTAAATATTTAATTATGGGATTTTGAACAAAATTATACAGATTAATCTTAAATTTTAAACGTTTTGCTCGGTTAAAATTCGAACGGATTCTCTATAGAGCACATTTAGACATGCTCGTATTAATCGCATCAAAACGATAAGCAAATCTTATTAAATTAAATTTTATGAGTTCTAATAGTTAATTATAGGCTTTTGAACAAAATTATACAGATTAATCTCAAATTTTCAGCTTTTTACTTGGTTAAAATTCGAATGAAATCTCTATAAAGCTCATTTAGACATGCACGTTTTAATCGCATCAAAACGACAACAAAATTTTATTAAAATCAAATTTTATGATTTCAAATATTTAATTATTAGCTTTTAAACAAAATTATTCAGATTAATATGAAATTTTCAGAATTTTACTCGGTTAAAATTAGAACGGAATCTCTATAAAGCCCATTCAGACATGCACGTTTTAATCCCAACAAAATGACAACCAAATGTTATTAAAGCAAATTTTATGAGTTTAAATATTTAATTATGGGATTTTGAACAAAATTATACATATTAATCTCAAATTTTAAGGTTTTTACTCGGTTAAAATTCGAACGGATTCTCTATAGAGCACATTTAGACATGCTCGTATTAATTGCATCAAAACGATAAGCAAATCTTATTAAATTAAATTTTATAAGTTCTAATAGTTAATTATAGGCTTTTGAACAATATTATATATATTAATCTGAAATTTTCAGAATTTTACTCGGTTAAAATTCGAACGGAATCTCTATAAAGCCTATTCAGACATGCACGTTTTAATACCAACAAAATGACAACCAAATGTTATTAAATCAAATTTTATGAGTTTAAATATTTAATTATGGGATTTTGAACAAAATTATACAGATTAATCTTAAATTTTAAACGTTTTGCTCGGTTAAAATTCGAACGGATTCTCTATAGAGCACATTTAGACATGCTCGTATTAATCGCATCAAAACGATAAGCAAATCTTATTAAATTAAATTTTATGAGTTCTAATAGTTAATTATAGGCTTTTGAACAAAATTATACAGATTAATCTCAAATTTTCAGCTTTTTACTTGGTTAAAATTCGAATGAAATCTCTATAAAGCTCATTTAGACATGCACGTTTTAATCGCATCAAAACGACAACAAAATTTTATTAAAATCAAATTTTATGATTTCAAATATTTAATTATTAGCTTTTAAACAAAATTATTCAGATTAATATGAAATTTTCAGAATTTTACTCGGTTAAAATTAGAACGGATTCTCTATAAAGTCCATTTAGACATGCACGTTTTAATCCCAACAAAACGATAACCAAATGTTATTAAATCAAATTTTATGAGTTTAAATATTTAATTATGGGATTTTGAACAAAATTATACAGATTAATCTCAAATTTTAAGGTTTTTACTCGGTTAAAATTCGAACGGATTCTCTATAGAGCATATTTAGACATGCTTGTATTAATCGCATCAAAACGATAACCAATTGTTATTAAATAAAATTTTATGATTTCAAATAGTTAGTTATAGGCTTTTGAAAAATATTATACAGATTAATCTGAAATTTTCAGAATTTTACTCGGTTAAAATTAGAACGGAATCTCTATAAAGCCCATTCAGACATGCACGTTTTAATCCCAACAAAATGACAACCAAATGTTATTAAATCAAATTTTATGAGTTTTAATATTTAATTATGGGATTTTAAACAAAATTATACAGATTAATCTCAAATTTTAAGGTTTTTACTCGGTTAAAATTCGAACGGATTCTCTATAGAGCACATTTAGACATGCTCGTATTAATCGCATCAAAACGATAAGCAAATCTTATTAAATTAAATTTTATGAGTTCTAATAGTTAATTATAGGCTTTTGAACAATATTATACAGATTAATCTGAAATTTTCAGAATTTTACTCGGTTAAAATTAGAACGGAATCTCTATAAAGCCCATTCAGACATGCACGTTTTAATCCCAACAAAATGACAACCAAATGTTATTAAATCAAATTTTATGAGTTTAAATATTTAATTATGGGATTTTGAACAAAATTATACAGATTAATCTCAAATTTTAAGGTTTTTGCTCGGTTAAAATTCGAACGGAATCTATATAGAGCATATTTAGACATGCTCGTATTAATCGCATCAAAACGATAAGCAAATCTTATTAAATTAAATTTTATGAGTTCTAATAGTTAATTATAGGCTTTTGAATAAAATTATACAGATTAATCTCAAATTTTCAACTTTTTACTTGGTTAAAATTCGAATGAAATCTCTATAAAGCCCATTTGGACATGCACGTTTTAATCGCATCAAAACGACAACCAAATTTTATTAAAATCAAATTTTATGATTTCAAATATTTAATTATTAGCTTTTAAACAAAATTATACAGATTAAAATGAAATTTTTAGAATTTTACTCGGTTAAAATTGGAACGGAATCTTTATAAAGCCTGTTTAGACATGCACGTTTTAATCCCAACAAAATGACAACCAAATGTTATTAAATCAAATTTTATGAGTTTAAATATTTAATTATGGGATTTTGAACAAAATTATACAAATTAATCTCAAATTTTAAGGTTTTTACTCGGTTAAAATTCGAACGGATTCTCTATAGAGCACATTTAGACATGCTCGTATTAATCGCATCAAAACGATAAGCAAATCTTATTAAATTAAATTTTATGAGTTCTAATAGTTAATTATAGGCTTTTGAACAATATTATACAGATTAATCTGAAATTTTCAGAATTTTACTCGGTTAAAATTAGAACGGAATCTCTATAAAGCCCATTCAGACATGCACGTTTTAATCCCAACAAAAGGACAACCAAATGTTATTAAATCAAATTTTATGAGTTTAAATATTTAATTATGGGATTTTGAACAAAATTATACAGATTAATCTCAAATTTTAAGGTTTTTGCTCGGTTAAAATTCGAACGGAATCTATATAGAGCATATTTAGACATGCTCGTATTAATCGCATCAAAACGATAAGCAAATCTTATTAAATTAAATTTTATGAGTTCTAATAGTTAATTATAGGCTTTTGAATAAAATTATACAGATTAATCTCAAATTTTCAACTTTTTACTTGGTTAAAATTCGAATGAAATCTCTATAAAGCCCATTTGGACATGCACGTTTTAATCGCATCAAAACGACAACCAAATTTTATTGAAATCAAATTTTATGATTTCAAATATTTAATTATTAGCTTTTAAACAAAATTATACAGATTAAAATGAAATTTTCAGAATTTTACTCGGTTAAAATTGGAACGGAATCTTTATAAAGCCTGTTTAGACATGCACGTTTTAATCCCAACAAAATGACAACCAAATGTTATTAAATCAAATTTTATGAGTTTAAATATTTAATTATGGGATTTTGAACAAAATTATACAGATTAATCTCAAATTTTAAGGTTTTTACTCGGTTAAAATTCGAACGGATTCTCTATAGAGCACATTTAGACATGCTCGTATTAATCGCATCAAAACGATAAGCAAATCTTATTAAATTAAATTTTATAAGTTGTAATAGTTAATTATAGGCTTTTGAACAATATTATATAAATTAATCTGAAATTTTCAGAATTTTACTCGGTTAAAATTAGAACGAAATCTCTATAAAGCCCATTCAGACATGCACATTTTAATCCCAATAAAACGACAACCAAATGTTATTAAATCAAATTTTATGAGTTTAAATATTTAATTATGGGATTTTGAACAAAATTATACAGATTAATCTCAAATTTTAAGGTTTTTGCTCGGTTAAAATTCGAACGGATTCTCTATAGAGTATATTTAGACATGCTCGTATTAATCGCATCAAAACGACAACCAAATGTTATTAAAATCAAACTTTATGATTTTAAATAATTAATTATTATCTTTTGAACAAAATTATACTGATTAATCTAAAATTTTCAGAATTTTACTCGGTTAAAATTAGAACGGAATCTCTATAAAGCCTATTTAGACATGCACGTTTTAATCCCAACAAAACGACAACCAAATATTATTAAATCAAATTTTATGAGTTTAAATATTTAATTATGCGCTTTTGAACAAAATTATACAGATTAATCTCAAATTTTAAGGTTTTTACTCGGTTAAAATTCGACGAATTCTCTATAGAGCACATTTAGAAATGCTCGTATTAATATCATCAAAACGCAACCAAATGTTATTAAATTAAATTTTATGAGTTCAAATAGTTAATTATAGGCTTTTGAACAAAATATTATACAGATTAATCTCAAATTTTCAACTTTTGACTCGGTTAAAATTAGAACGGAATCTCTATAAAGCCCATTTAGACATGCACGTTTTAACCGCATCAAAACGACAACCAAATTTTATTAAAATCAAATTTTATGATTTCAAATATTTAATTATTAGCTTTTAAACAAAATTATACAGATTAATATGAAATTTTCAGCTTTTACTCGGTTAAAATTCGAACGGAATCTCTATAAATCCCATTTAGACAAGCACGTTTTAATCGCATCAAAATGATAACCAAATTTTATTAAATCAAATTTTACGAGTTCAAATATTTAATTATGGGCTTTTGAACAAAATTATACAGATTAATCTCAAATGTGAAGGTTTTTACTCGGTTAAAATTCGAACGGATTCTCTATAGAGAACATTTAGACATGCTCGTGTTAATCGCATCAAAACGACAACCAAATGTTATTAAATTAAATTTTATGAGTCCAAATAGTTAATTATAGGCTTCTGAACAAAATTATACAGATTAATCTCAAATTTTCAGCTTTTTACTCGGTTAAAATTTGAACGGAATCCCTATAAAGCCCATTTAGACATGCACGTTTTAATCGCATCAAAACGAAAACCAAATTTTATTAAAATCAAATTTTATGATTTCAAATAATTAATTATTAGCTTTTAAAGAAAATTATACAGATTAATCTAAAATTTTCAGAATTTTACTCGGTTAAAATTAGAACGGAATCTCTATAAAGCCCATTTAGACATGCACGTTTTATTCCCAAGAAAACGATAACCAAATGTTATTAAATCAAATTTTATGAGTTTAAATATTTAATTATGGGCTTTTCTACAAAATTATACAGATTAATCTCAAATTTTAAGGTTTTTGCTCCGTTAAAATTCGAACGGATTCTCCTAGAGCACATTTAGAATGCTCGTATTAATCGCATGAAAAAGACAACCAAATGTTATTAAATTAAAATTTATGAGTTCAAATAGTTAATTATAGGCTTTTGAACAAAATTATAAAGATTAATCTCAAATTTTCTGCTTTTTACTCGATTAAAATTTGAACGGAATCTCTATAAAGCCCATTTAGACATGCACGGTTTAATCCCATCCAAAAGATAACCAAATTTTATTAAATCAAACTAAATGATGTGAAATAATTAATTATTAGCTTTTGAACAAAATTGTACAGATTAATCTCAAATTTTCAGAATTTTACTCGGTTAAAATTAGAACGAATTCTCTATAAAGCCTATTTAGACATGCACGTTTTAATCTCAACAAAACGACAACTAAAATGTTTTGAAATCAAATTTTACGAGTTCAAATACTCTATTATGGGCTTTTGAACAAAATTATACAGATTAATCTCAAATTTTCAGCTTTTACTCAGTTAAAATTCGAACGGAATCTCTATAAAGCCCATTTAGACATGCACGTTTTAATCGCATCAAAACGATAACAAAATTTTATTAAATTAAATTTTATGAGTTCAAATATTTAATTATGGGCTTTTGAACAAAATTGAAACGTATTTTCTGTAGAGCACATTTAGACATGCTCGTGTTAATCGCATCAAAACGACAACCAAATGTTATCAAATTAAATTTTCTGAGTTCAAATAGTTAATTATAGACTTCTGAACAAAGTTATACAGATTAATCTCAAATTTTCAGCTTTTTACTCGGTTAAAATTTGAACGGAATCTCTATAAAGCCCATTTAGACATGCACGTTTAATCGCATCAAAATGAAAACCAAATTTTATAAAAATCAAATTTTATGATTTCAAATAATTAATTATTAGCTTTTGAATAAAGTTATACAGATTAATCTGAAATTTTCAGAATTTTACTCGGTTAAAACTAGAACGAAATCTCTATAAAGCCTATTTAGACATGCACGTTTTAATCGCAACAAAACGACAACTAAAATGTTATGAAATCAAATTTTATGAGTTAAAATACTTGATTATGGGATTTTGAACAAAATTATACAGATTAATCTCAAATTTTAAGGTTTTTACTAGGTTAAAATTCGAACGGATTCTCTATAGAGAACATTTAGACATGCTCGTGTTAATCGTATCAAAACGACAACCAAATGTTATTAAATTAAATTTTATGAGTTCAAATAGTTAATTATAGACTTCTGAACAAAATTATATAGATTAATCTCAAATTTTCAGCTTTTTACTCGGTTAAAATTTGAACGGAATCCCTATAAATCCCATTTAGACATGCACGTTTTAATAGCATCGAAACGAAAACCAAATTTTATTAAAATCAAATTTTATGATTTCAAATAATTAATTATTAGCTTTTGAACAAAATTATACAGATCAATCTGAAATTTTCATTATTTTACTCGGTTAAAATTAGAACGGATTCTTTATAAAGCCCATTTAGACATGCACGTTTTAATCCCAACAAAACGACAACCAAATGTTATTAAATTAAATTTTATGATTTCAAATATTTAATTATTAGCTTTTGAAAAAAAATTATACAGATTAATCTGAAATTTTCAGAATTTTACTCGGTTAAAATTTGAACGTAATCTCTATAAAGCCCACTTAGACTTGCACATTTTAATCCCAAAAAACGACAACCAAATGTTATTAAATCAAATTTTAAGTATTTAAATATTTAATTACGGGCTTTTGAACAGAATTATACAGATTAATCTCAAATTTTAAGATTTTTACTCGGTTAAAATTCGAATGGATTCTCTATAGAGCACATTTAGACATGCTCGTATTAATCGCATCAAAACGACAACCAAATGTTTTTAAATTAAATTTAATGAGTTCAAATAGTTAATTATAGGCTTTTGAACAAAATTATATAGATTAATCTTAAATTTTCAGCTTTTTACTCGGTTAAAATTCGAAGGAAATCTCTATAAAGTCTATTTAGACATGCACGTTTTAATCGCATCAAAACGACAACCAAATTTTATTAAAATCAAATTTTATGATTTCAAAAATTTAATTATTAGCTTTTGAACAAATTATACAGATTAATTTGAAATTATCAAAATTTTACTCGGTTAAAACTAGAACAGAATCTCTATAGAGCCCATTTAGACATGCACGTTTTAATCCCAACAAAACGACAACCAAATGTTATTAAATCAAATTTTATGAGTTTAAATATTTAATTATGGGCTTTTGAACAAAATTATACAGATTAATCTCAAATTTTAAGGTTTTTACTCGGTTAAAATTCGAACGGATTCTCTATAGAGCACATTTAGACATGCTCGTATTAATCGCATCAAAACGACAACCAAATGTTATTAAATTAAATTTTATAAGTTCAAATAGTTAATTATAGGTTTGTGAACAAAATTATAAAGATTAATCTCAAATTTTCAGCTTTTTACTCGGTTAAAATTCGAAGGGAATCTCTATAAAGCCCATTTAGACATGCACGTTTTAATCGCATCAAAACGACAACCAAATGTTATTAAATTAAATTTTATGAGTTCAAATAGCTAATTATAGGCTTCTGAGAAAATTATACAGATTAATCTCAAATTTTCAGGTTTTTTCTCGGATAAAATTCGAACGGAATCTCTATAAGGCCCATTTAGACATGCACGTTTTAATCGCATCAAAACGATAACCAAATTTTATTAAAATCAAAATTTATGATTTCAAATATTAAATTATTAGCTTTTGAACAAAATTATACAGATTAATCTGAAATTTTCAGAATTTTACTCGGTTAAAATTCAAACGGATTCTCTATAGAGCCCATTTAGATATGCACGTTTTAATCCCAACAAAACGACAACTAAAATGTTATTAAATCAAATTTTATGAGTTCAAATACTTGATTATGGTCTTTTGAACAAAATTATATAGATTAATCTCAAATTTTTAGCTTTTTACTCGGTTAAAATTCGAACAGAATCTCTATAAAGCCCATTTAGACATGCATGTTTTAATCCCAACAAAACGATAACCAAATTTTATTAAATCAAATTTTATGAGTTTAAATATTTAATTATGGGCTTTTGAACAAAATTATACAGATTAATTTTAAATTTTAAGGTTTTTACTCGGTTAAAATTCGAACGGATTCACTATAGAGCATATTTAGACATGCTCGTATTAATTGCATAAAAACGATAACCAAATGTTATTAAATTAAATTTTATGAGTTTAAATAGTTAATTATAGGCTTTTGAACAAAATTATACAGATTAATCTCAAATTTTCAGCTTTATACTCGGTTAAAATTCGAACGGAATCTCTATAAAGCCCATTTATACATGCACGTTTTAATAGCATCAAAACGACAACCAAATTTTATGATTTCAAATTTTTAATTATTAGCTTTTGAACAAAATTATATAGATTAATCTGAATTTTCAGAATTTTACTCGGTTAAAATTGGAACGGAATCTCTATAAAGTCCATTTAGATATGCACGTTTTAATCCCAATAAAACGACAACAAATGTTATTAAATCAAATTTTATGAGTTTAAATATTTAATTATGGGCTTTTGAACAAAATTATACTGATTAATCTCAAATTTTAAGGTTTTTACTCGGTTAAAATTCGAACGGATTCTCTATAGAGCACATTTAGACATGCTCGTATTAATCATATCAAAACAACAACCAAATGTTATTAAATTAAATTTTATGAGTTCAAATAGTTAATTATAGGCTTGTGAACAAAATTATACAGATTAATCTCAAATTTTCAGCTTTTTACTCGGTTTAAATTCGAACAGAATCTCTATAAAGCCCATTTAGACATGCACATTTTAATCGCATCAAAACGACAACCAAATGTTATTAAATTAAATTTTATGAGTTCAAATAGTTAATTATAGGCTTATGAGAAAATTATACAGATTAATCTCAAATTTTCAGCTTTTTACTCGGTTAAAATTAGAACGGAATCTCTATAAAGCCCATTTAGACATGCACGTTTTAATCGCATCAAAACGACAACCAAATTTTATTAAAATCAAATTTTATGATTTTAAATATTTAATTATTAACTTTTAAACAAAATTATACAGATTAATTTGAAATTTTCAGAATTTTACTCGGTTAAAATTCAAACGGATTCTCTATAGAGCCCATTTAGACATGCACGTTTTAATCCCAACAAAACGATAACTAAAATATTATTAAATCAATTTTTATGAGTTCAAATACTTGATTATGGGCTTTTGAACAAAATTATATAGATTAATCTAAAACTTTTAGCTTTTTACTCGGTTAAAATTCGAACAGAATCTCTATAAAGCCCATTTAGACATGCACGTTTTAATCCCAACAAAATTATACATATTAATCTCAAATTTTAAGGTTTTTACTCGGTTAAAATTCGAATGGATTCACTATAGAGCATATTTAGACATGCTCGTATTAATAGCATCAAAACGACAACCAAATTGTAACCCCCTTAGCCCGGCCTAGACGAAATCGGCACTAATGGGTTACACGGGGAATATCAAACCAAACCCGCGACGGTCCGATTCGATAAACAACCCTAAAACCATTATATTTTTTTATTTTATCTTGCCTAGATGCACAATCTTATTCCTACGTGTTAAGGTCTCATACAAAGCATTAACAGTAACACATTAATCAAGTACAAACGTCCGATTAAACACTTAAGTAAATTAAGGACTAGAACGTAAAACTTTTAAATCCTATTAATAATATATAAATTCCTTTCATCAAAGTTCAATTAAACATTCAAGTATTCTTCACAGCAAATTTCAACTCAAACGGATCAATCTAACATCATCAATTACATGTTTCTTTAATTTAGGGACCAAAATGTAAATCTTCTAAAATAAAAGGACTTCATCCAAATTAGGTTAACCATCTTGAAATTAAATCAACTTCAAGCATGCATGCAAAATTTTAGCTCAAAATAACATCTGTAAGTACCATCTTGAAATTAAATCAACTTCAAGCATGCATGCAAAATAACATCTGTAAGTACCTTAATCCAAATTATAATTTCTAGCAACTTTCAATTCTTGGTGATCAAAGGTTTCGAAACCTTCCCAGAGGTTCCGAAACTTTTTGTAAAAGGTTTCAAAACTTTCCTGGAAAGTTTCGAAACTTATCGCGTTCAGTAGCTTCCCAGAATTGAAACTGCCCGCAAGGTTTCGAAACCTCATGAATGTTTCGAAACTATTTGACAAAGGTTTCGGAACCTTCATCCAAAGGTTCCGAAACTTTAGGTCTGGAACTAAAAGTTTCGTTATACTAAGTGAACACCAATTACTCAATACTCAACCATTAATTAGAACCACTAAATGCATCAATCCTAAGCATATTTAGTAACATATGGTACATAATCAACAACGACACGGACATCAATCAAGCTATAGGCATGCTCCCTAGGAAATGATTAACAACATATCAATCATGCTAGTACATGCTTCAACAATTCAAACAATTCCAAAGTTCAACAATTAACAACCAAACAATAATGGTCTTATTACAACATAAACCAAAGCCTAAGTACACACTCCTCACATAGGTTGGGTTACACATTGCCTTGCCCAATTTATTTACCAAAAACATACCATATCCAAGTGATTCTTCCCCTTGGTTTCCTTGCCTTGAACGAAGCCCCAAGTGCCTTTATTTTTCTGCAAGGATGAAAAGAGAGCTTAAGCAAACATGCTTAGTGAGGCAACTCTACACAAATCATCAATGCATCTATTTAAAACCATGATGAAACCACAATTCATAATACATTATCAAATCATGCATGCTAACATCTCATGCTCATATTCTTTAAACCATATGCATCCTTGAGTTTACATAACCTTGTCAAAACAATTTATAAATGATGCACAATGTCCATCTCAAATTCATGTATGTATATTGGCATTCTAGTGACCACTTAATGTGAACCTTGAGTTCACCGAATACACGGATCCATTGTTAGAGACCACTGTCTCGACATGACACGAAGTCACCATTGACATGACTCAAAGTCACCATTGACATGACACGATGTCACCATCAGCACTACCACGCACGATCAGACACATAGTCACTCTTGTTACGTGTAGGCGGCTCTACCACGCACGGTTAGACACAAAGTCACCCTTGTTATGTGTAGGCAATATTCTGTATTCTCAATTTTGTTTATAGTGCATTTAAGACAATCCTAATGACATGTCATTCGTATTCGAATCTAAAGTTAGTGTTACTAAGCCAATATCATAATCAAATGTGCATGATAACTTGCTGCTCATAATGCATGCATAATATGTTCAACAAATGAACCAAAAGCCATGCCCAAAGGCACCATCATGTATAAGGCAAATAACCATATTGTATTCCAAATCATTTCTCATAATTTTCCATAATCATGAATGCTAAATAAGCTATGCATTTCAGCAAGTAATTCTCATGTATGCATCATTTCAAAACATGCTCATGCATTTCCATAAATCTCATTGCATTACCAACATAATGTCTTTATCAAATGTAGCCGAAACTCATATCGGTTTATCAAAACCATTTACATTACTTACTCTTGAACTATGGAAGGTTTTCACACTCTTCCATAATCCCTAAAACAGAACCGTACCAAACGCAATTCGCTTTAAATCTGTAATCACTCACCAACAAGCGAAACGAGCTTTCGCCGCTATCCGATGATCGCGCCAACGCACCAGCAATCAAGCACCTTCTTGTACCTCTTCTACAACATTAAAAACAGAGCATTCTCACATCATAACATGCTCAAACCAACAGCCATATCCGATCACCATTAAACTACCGAAAACTTAGCCAAAAAAGACCGTAAACTAAGCCGTAACGCATCCGAACAACATCAGCCCCAAACCTAATGAATCTAACATCTAATCCACTTCAATTATGAATCAAAACACATCCAAACCATCCTTATATCTCCAGAAACATTAAAGCATCTAAAACAATCCTTAAAACAACCGAAAAGTACCTCAAAACTACACCGATTGCATTATTCCGGGATTAAATCAATGTGATATCAAATGAAGATTCGATTCACCATTTAATTAACATAAAAACACAATTGAATCCATCTAATTCCAGCATTGAATGAGATCCAAAAAGATTTCACAAAAACATTCAAAAAATCACTAGATTTAACATTAAAAACATAGATTAAGTTCTTATTCAAAGATTAGCAAGCTAATACTTGGGAATTTCAATAAAGAACCTTAGAAAAGAATAAAAATCCAGAAAATCACCTTCAAGATCTATTCACCAAAAAGATGTAATTTTCCCCTTCTTGATTCCTTGTAATTTGATGTAAATTTGATAAAATTGATGCTTAGATTTTGTAAAGGATGGAAAGATGATAAAAATGATATAATCTTTATGGAAAAAGATGCAAAAATCAGCAAGGAATTGAAGAGAAAAGATGAGAGAAAGTGGAGAGAAAATGAGAGAAAAAGATGAGAGAAAATGAGGAAAAAGTAGTTTTGAGAGAAAATGATTAAAATGTCTAATTAAAGTAATTAAAATACATTTTGGTGAATAAATCATTATTAAAAATTAGAAATGGGTTTATGGCCCTCTAAGGATTCTAATTTTAGCTTGCTTTTCAATTTAGTCACTAAAACATCAATATTTTCGAAAATTACAAAATAGGTCCTCCAATTTTTCCAAAAATTACAAATTGGTCACTTATGCATAATTAAGCATAATTAAAAATCATTATAAAATTCAAATTACTTTATTTTAATTTTGAAACATATTTTCAATATTTTAAGTCATATTCCAAAATTATTATTTTTCCCAATTAAAAATATTCTTATTTTTTTTATCTTTCCCGGAATAATGAACCGGAGAACTCGATTCCACCCGAATCGAATTCTCCTAACTAAGCCTAAACTAATAACCCCAAAAATGGGAAACTAACAACCCAATGTTATTAAATTAAATTTTATGAGTTTAAATAGTTAATTATAGGCTTCTGAACAAAATTATACAGATTAATCTCAAATTTTCAGCATTTTACTCGGTTAAAATTCAAAGGAAATCTCTATAAAGCCCATTTAGACATGCACGTTTTAATCGCATCAAAACGACAACCAAATTTTATTAAAATCAAATTTTATGATTTCAAATATTTAATTATTAGCTTTTGAACAAAACTATACAGATTAATCTAAAATTTTTAGAATTTTACTCGGTTAAAATTCGAACGGAATCTCTATAAAGCCCATTTCGACATGCACGTTTTAATCGCATCAAAACGACAACCAAATTTTATTAAAAATCAAATTTTATGATTTCAAATATTTAATTATTACCTTTTGAACAAAATTATACAGATTAATCTAAAATTATCAGAATTTTACTCGGTTAAAATTCGAACAGATTCTCTATAAAGCCCAATTTGACATACACGTTTTAATCGCATCAAAACGACAACCAAATGTTATTAAATTAAATTTTATGAGTTCAAATAGTTAATTATAGGCTTTTGAAAAATATTATACAGATTAATCTCAAATTTTCAGCATTTTACTCGATTAAAATTGGAACGGAATCTCTATAAAGCCCATTTAGACATGCACGTTTTAATCGCATCAAAACGACAACCAAATTTTATTAAAATCAAATTTTATGATTTCAAATATTTAATTATTATATTTTGAACAAAATTATACAGATTAATCTAAAATTTTAAGAATTTTACTCGGTTAAAATTCGAACGGAATCTTTATAAAGCCCATTTAGACATGCACGTTTTAATCGCATCAAAACGACAACCAAATTTTATTAAAAATCAAATTTTATGATTTCAAATATTTAATTATTAGCTTTTGAACAAAATTATACAGATTAATCTAAAATTATCAGAATTTTACTCTGTTAAAATTCGAACGGATTCTCTATAAAGCCCATTTAGACATACATGTTTTAATCGCATCAAAACGACAACCAAATGTTATTAAATTAAATTTTATGAGTTCAAATAGTTAATTATAGGCTTTTGAAAAAAATTATACAGATTAATCTCAAATTTTCAGCATTTTACTCGATTAAAATTGGAAAGGAATCTCTATAAAGCCCATTTAGACATGCACGTTTTAATCGCATCAAAACGACAACCAAATTTTATTAAAATCAAATTTTATGATTTCAAATATTTAATTATTAGTTTTTGAACAAATTATACAGATTAATTTGAAATTATCTGAATTTTACTCGGTTAAAACTAGAACGGAATCTCTATAAAGCCCATTTAGACATACACGTTTTAATCCCAACAAAACGACAACCAAATGTTATTAAATCAAATTTTATGAGTTTAAATATTTAATTACGGGCTTTTGAATAAAATTGTACAGATTAATCTCAAATTTTAAGGTTTTTACTCAGTTAAAATTCGAACGGATTGTCTATAGAGTACATTTAGACATGCTCGTATTAATCACATCAAAACGACAACCAAATGTTATTAAATTAAATTTTATGAGTTCAAATAGTTAATTATAGGCTTGTGAACAAAATTATACAGATTAATCTAAAATTTTCAGCTTTTTACTCGGTTAAAATGCGAATGAAATCTCTATAAAGCCCATTTAGGCATGCACGTTTTAATTGCATCAAAACGACAACCAAATTTTATTAAAATCAAATTTTATGATTTCAAAAATTTAATTATTAGATTTTGAACAAAATTATACAGATTAATCTGAAATTTTCAGAATTTTACTCGGTTAAAATTAGAACGGATTCACTATAAAGCCCATTTAGACATCCACGTTTTAATCGCATCAAAACGACAACCAAATGTTATTAAATTAAATTGTATGAGTTCAAATAGTTAATTATAGGCTTGTGAACAAAATTATACAGATTAATCTCAAATTTTCAGCTTTTTACTCGGTTAAAATGGGAACGGAATCTCTATAAAGCCTATTTAGACATGCACGTTTTAATCGCATCAAATCGACAACCAAATTCTATTAAAATCAAATTTTATGATTTCAAATATTTAATTATTATATTTTGAACAAAATTATACAGATTAATCTAAAATTTTCAGAATTTTACTCGGTTAAAATTCGAACGGAATCTCTACAAAGCCCATTTAGACATGCACGTTTTAAACGCATCAAAACGACAACCAAATTTTATTTAAATCAAATTTTATGATTTCAAATATTTAATTATTAGCTTTTGAACAAAATTATACAGATTAATCTGAAATTTTTAGAATTTTACTCGGTTATAATTAGAATGCATTCTCTATAGAGCCCATTTAGACATGCTCGTATTAATCGCATCAAAACGACAACCAAATGTTATTAAATTAAATTTTATGAGTTCAAATAGTTAATTATAGGCTTGTGAACAAAATTATACAGATTAATCTCAAATTTTCAGCTTTTTACTCGATTAAAATTGGAACGGAATATCTATAAAGGCTATTTAGACATGCACGTTTTAATCGCATCAAAACGAAAACCAAATTTTATTAAAATCATATTTTATGAATTCAAATATATGATTATTAGCTTTTGAAAAAAATTATACAGATTAATCTGAAATTTTCAGAATTTTACTCGGTTAAAATTAGAACGGAATCTCTATAAAGCCCATTTAGACAATCACGTTTTAATCCCAACAAAACGACAATCAAATGTTATTAAATCAAATTTTATGAGTTTAAACATTTAATTATGGGCTTTTGAACAAAATTATACAGATTAATCACAAATTTTAAGGTTTTTACTCGGTTAAAATTCGAACGGATTGTCTATAGAGCACATTTAGACATGCTCGTATTAATCGCATCAAAACGACAACCAAATATTACTAAATTAAATTTTATGAGCTCAAATAGTTAATTATAGGGTTTTGAACAAAATTATACAGATTAATCTCAAATTTTCATCTTTTTACTCGATTAAAATTCCAACGAAATCTCTATAAAGCCCATTTAGGCATGCACGTTTTAATCGCATCAAAACGACAACCAAATCTTATTAAAATCAAATTTTATGATTTCAAAAATTTAACTATTAGCTTTTGAACAAAATTATACAGATTAATCTGAAATTTTCAGGATTTTACTCCGTTAAAATTCGAATGGATTCTCTATAGAACCCATTTAGACATGCTCTTATTAATCGCATCAAAATGACAACCAAATTTTATTAAAATCAAATTTTATGATTTCAAATATTTAATTATTAGCTTTTGAACAAAATTATACAGATTAATCTGAAATTTTCAGAATTTTACTCGGTTAAAATTCGAATGGATTCTCTATAGAGCCCATTTAGACATGCTAGTATTAATCGCATCAAAACGACAACCAAATGTTATTAAATTTAATTTTATGAGTTCAAATAGGTAATTATAGGCTTGTGTACAAAATTATACAGATTAATCTCAAATTTTCAGCTTTTTACTCGGTTAAAATTCGAACGAAATCTCTATAAAGCCCATTTAGGCATACACGTTTTAATCGCATCAAAACGACAAACAAATTTTATTAAAATCAAATTTTATGATTTCAAAAATTTAATTATTAGCTTTTGAACAAAATTATACAGATTAATCTGAAATTTTCAGGATTTTACTCGGTTAAAATTCGAACGGATTCTCTCTAGAGCACATTTAGACATGCTCGTATTAATCACATCAAAACGACAACCAAATATTATTAAATTAAATTTTATGAGTTCAAATAGTTAATTATAGGCTTTTGAACAAAATTATATAAATTAATCTCAAATTTTTTGCTTTTTACTCGGTTAAAATTCGAACGGATTCTCTATAAAGCCCATTTAGACATTCTCGGATTAATCGCATCAAAACGACAACCAAATGTTATTAAATTAAATTTTATGAGTTCAAATAGTTAATTATAGGCTTTTGAACAAAATTATATAGATTACTCTAAAATTTTCAGAATTTTACTAGGTTAAAATTCGAAGGGAATCTCTATAAAGCCCATTTAGACATGCACGTTTTAATCGCATCAAAATGACAACCAAATTTTATTAAAATTAAATTTTATGATTTCAAATTTTTAATTATTAGCTTTTGAACAAAATTATACAGATTAATCTGAAATTTTCAGAATTTTACTCGGTTAAAATTAGAACGGAATCTCTATAAAGCCCATTTAGACATGCACGTTTTAATCCAAAAAAAACGACAACTAAATGTTATTAAATCAAATTTTATGAGTTTAAACATTTAATTATGGGCTTTTCAACAAAATTTTACAGATTAATCTCAAATTTTAAGGTTTTTACTCGGTTAAAATTCAAACGGGTTCTCTATAGAGCACATTTAGACATGCTCGTATTAATCGCATCAAAACGACAACCAAATGTTACTAAATTAAATTTGATGAGTTCAAATAGTTAATTATAGTCTTTTGAACAAAATTATACAGATTAATCTAAAATTTTCAGCTTTTTACTTGGTTAAAATTAGAACGAAATCTCTATAAAGCCCATTTAGACATGCACGTTTTAATCGCCTCAAAACGACAACCAAATGTTATTAAATTAAATTTTATGATTTCAAATAGTAAATTATAGGCTTCTGAAAAAATTATACAGATTAATCTCAAATTTTCAGTTTTTTACTCAGTTAAAATTCAAACGGAATATCTATAAAGCCCATTTAGACATGCACGTTTTAATCGCATCAAAACGACAACCAAATTTTATTAAAACCAAATTTTCTGAATTAAAATATATGATTATTAGCTTTTGAAAAAAACTATACAGATTAATCTGAAATTTTTAGAATTTTACTCGGTTAAAATTAGAACGGAATCTCTATAAAGCACATTTAGACAATCACGTTTTAATCCCAATAAAACGACAAAAAAATGTTATTAAATAAAATTTTATGAGTTTAAATATTTAATTATGGGTTTTTAAACAAAATTATACAGATTAATCTGAAATTTTAAAAATTTTACTCGGTTAAAATTAGAACGGATTCTCTATAAAGCCCATTTAGACATCCACGTTTTAATCGCATCAAAACGACAACCAAGTGTTATTAAATTAAATTTTATGAGTTCAAATAGTTAATTATAGGCTTGTGAACAAAATTATACAGATTAATCTCAAATTTTTAGCTTTTTACTCGGTTAAAATTGGAACGGAATCTCTATAAAGCCCATTTAGACATGCACGTTTTAATCCCATCAAATCGACAACCAAATTTTATTAAAATCAAATTTTCTGATTTCAAATATTTAATTATTATATTTTGAACAAAATTATACAGATTAATCTAAAATTTCCAGAATTTTACTCGGTTAAAATTCGAACAGAATCTATATAAAGCCCATTTAGACATGCACGTTTTAATCGCATCAAAACGACAACCAAATTTTATTAAAATCAAATTTTATGATTTCAAATATTTAATTATTAGCTTTTGAACAAAATTATACAGATTAATCTGAATTTTCAGAATTTTACTCGGTTAAAATTAGAACGGAATCTCTATAAAGCCCATTTAGACATCCACGTTTTAATCCCAACAAAACGACAACCAAATGTTATTAAGTCAAACTTTATGAGTTTAAATATTTAATTATGGGCTTTTGAACAAAATTATACAGATTAATCTCAAATTTTCAGCTTTTTACTCTGTTAAAATTCGAACGAAATCTCTATAAAGCCCATTTAGACATGCACGTTTTAATCGTATCAAAACGACAACCAAATTTTATTAAAATCAAATTTTATGATTTCAAAAATTTAATTATTAGCTTTTGAACAAAATTATACAGATTAATCTAAAATTTTCAGGATTTTACTTGGTTAAAATTCGAACGGATTCTCTCTAGAGCACATTTAGACATGCTCGTATTAATCACATCAAAACGACAACCAAATATTATTAAATTAAATTTTATGAGTTCAAATAGTTAATTATAGGCTTTTGAACAAAATTATATAAATTAATCTCAAATTTTTTGCTTTTTACTCGGTTAAAATTCGAACGGATTCTCTATAAAGCCCATTTAGACATTCTCGGATTAATCGCATCAAAACGACAACCAAATGTTATTAAATTAAATTTTATGAGTTCAAATAGTTAATTATAGGCTTTTGAACAAAATTATATAGATTACTCTAAAATTTTTAGAATTTTACTGGGTTAAAATTCGAAGGGAATCTCTATAAAGCCCATTTAGACATGCACGTTTTAATCGCATCAAAACGACAACCAAATTTTATGATTTCAAATATTTAATTATTAGCTTTTGAACAAAATTATACAGATTAATCTGAAATTTTCAGAATTTTACTCGGTTAAAATTAGAACAGAATATGTATAAAGCCCATTTAGACAATCATGTTTTAATCCCAACAAAACGACAAATAAATGTTATTAAATCAAATTTTATGTGTTTAAATATTTAATTATGGGTTTTTGAACAAAATTATACAGATTAATCTAAAATTTTAAGGTTTTTACTCGGTTAAAATTCGAACGGATTCTCTATAGAGCACATTTAGACATGCTTTTATTAATCGCATCAAAACGACAACCAAATATTTTTAAATTAAATTTTATGAGTTCAAATAGTTAATTATAGGCTTGTGAACAAAATTATACAGATTAATCTCAAATTTTCAGCTTTTTACTCGGTTAAATTCGAACGAAATCTCTATAAAGCCCATTTAGACATGCACGTTTTAATCGCATCAAAACGACAACCAAATGTAATTAAATTTTCAGCTTTTTACTCGGTTAAAATTCGAACGGAATCTCTATATAGCCCATTTAGATATGCTCATTTTAATCGCATCAAAACGACAACCAAGTTTTATTAAAATAAAATTTTATGATTCCAAATATTTAATTATTAGCTTTTGAACAAAATTATACAGATTAATCTGAAATTTTAAGAATTTTACTCGGTTAAAATTAGAACGGATTCTCTATAAAGCCCATTTAGACATGCACGTTTTAATCGCATCAAAACAACAACCAAATATTATTAAATTAAATTTTATGAGTTCAAATAGTTAATTATAGGCTTGTGAACAAAATTATACAGATTAATCTCAAATTTTCAGCTTTTTACTCGGTCAAAAATAGAACGGAATCTCTATAAAGCCCATTTAGACATGCACGTTTTAATCGCATCAAATCGACAACCAAATTTTATTAAAATAAAATTTTCTGATTTCAAATATTTAATTATTTGCTTATGAACAAAATTATACAGATTAATGTAAAATTTTCAGAATTTTACTCGGTTAAAATTCGAACGGAATCTCTATAAAGCCCATTTAGACATGCACGTTTTAATCGCATCAAAACGACAACCAAATTCAATTAAAATCAAATTTTATGATTTCAAATATTTAATTATTAGCTTTTGAACAAAATTATATAGATTAATCTGAAATTTTCAGAATTTTACTTGGTTAAAATTCGAATGGATTCTCTATAGAGCCCATTTAGACATGCTCGTATTAATCGCTTCAAAACGACAACCAAAAGTTATTAAATTAAATTTTATGAGTTCCAATAGTTAATTATAGGCTTGTGAACAAAATTATACAGATTAATCTCAAATTTTCATCTTTTTACTCGGTCAAAAATGGAACGGAATCTCTATAAAGCCCATTTAGACATGCACGTTTTAATCGCATCAAATCGACAACCAAATTTTATTAAAATCAAATTTTATGATTTCAAATATTTAATTATTTTCTTTTGAACAACATTATACAGATTAATCTAAAATTTTCAGAATTTTACTCGGTTAAAATTCGAACGGAATCTCTATAAAGCCCATTTAGACATGCACGTTTTAATCGCATCAAAACGACAACCAAATTCTATTAAAATCAAATTTTATGATTTCAAATATTTAATTATTAGCTTTTGAACAAAATTATACAGATTAATCTGAAATTTTTAGAATTTTACTTGGTTAAAATTTGAATGGATTCTCTATAGAGCCCATTTAGATATGCTCGAATTAATCGCATCAAAACGACAACCAAATGTTATTAAATTAAATTTTATGAGTTCAAATAGTTACTTATAGGCTTGTGAACAAAATTATACAGATTAATCTCAAATTTTCAGCTTTTTACTCGATTAAAATTGGAACGGAATATCTATAAAGCCCATTTAGACATGCACGTTTTAATCGCATCAAAACGACAAGCAAATTTTATTAAAATCAAATTTTATGAATTCAAATATATTATTATTAGCTTTTGAAAAAAAATTTACAGATTAATCTGAAATTTTCAGAATTTTACTCGGTTAAAATTAGAACGGAATCTTTATAAAGCCCATTTAGACAATCACGTTTTAATACCAACAAAACGACAAATAAATGTTATTAAATCAAATTTTATGAGTTTAAATATTAATTATGGGTTTTTGAACAAAATTATACAGATTAATCTCAAATTTTAAGGTTTTTACTCGGTTAAAATTCAAACGGATTCTCTATAGAGCACATTTAGACATGCTCGTATTAATCGCATCAAAACGACAACCAAATGTTATTCAATTAAATTTTATGAGTTCAAATAGTTAATTATAGGCTTGTGAAAAAAATTATACAGATTAATCTCAAATTTCCAGCTTTTTTCTCGGTTAAATTCGAACAAAATCTCTATAAAGCCCATTTAGACATACACGTTTTAATCGCATCAAAACGACAACCAAATGTTATTAAATTAAATTTTATGATTTCAAATAGTAAATTATAGGATTCTGAAAAATAATATACAGATTAATCTCAAATTTTCAGATTTTAACTCGGTTAAAATTCGAACGGAATCTCTATAAAGCCCATTTAGACATCCATATTTTAATCGCATCAAAACGACAACCAAATTTTATCAAAATCAAATTTTATGATTTCAAATTTTTAATTATTAGCTTTTGAACAAAATTATACAGATTAATCTGAAATTTTTAAAATTTTACTCGGTTAAAATTCGAATGGATTCTCTATAGAGCCCATTTAGACATGCTCGTGTTATTCGCATCAAAACGACAACCAAATGTTATTAAATTAAATTTTATTAGTTAAAATAGTTAATTATAGACTTGTGAACAAAATTATACAGAATAATCTCAAATTTTCAGCTTTTTACTCGATTAAAATTTGAACGGAATCTCTATAGAGCCCATTTAGACATGCACGTTTTAATCGCATCAAAACGACAACCAAATTTTATTAAAATCAAATTTTATGATTTCAAATATTTAATTATTAGCTTTTGAACAAAATTATACAGATTAATCTGAATTTTCAGAATTTTACTCGGTTGAAATTAGAACGGAATCTCTATAAAGACCATATAGACATGCTCGTGTTATTCGCATCAAAACGACAACCAAATGTAATTAAATTAAATTTAATGAGTTCAAATAGTTAATTATAGGCTTGTGAACAAAATTATACAGATTAATCTCAAATTTCCAGCTTTTTACTCGGTTAAAATTCGAACGGAATTTCTATAAAGCTCATTTAGACATGCACGTTTTAATCCCAATAAAATGACAACTAAAATGTTATTAAATCAAATTTTATAAGTTCAAATACTTCATTATAGGCTTTTGAACAAAATTATACAGATTATTCTTAAATTTTTAGCTTTTTACTCGGTTAAAATTCGAACGGAATTTCTATAAAGCCCATTTAGACATGCACGTTTTAATCCCAACAAAACGATAACCAAATGTTATTAAATCAAATTTTATGAGTTTAAATATTTAATTATGGGCTTTTGAACAAAATTATACAGATTAATCTCAAATTTTAAGGTTTTTACTCGGTTAAAATTTGAACAGATTCTCTATAGAGCATATTTAGACATGCTCGTATTATTCGCATCAAAACGACAACCAAATGTTATTAAATTAAATTTTATGAGTTCAAATAGTTAATTATAGGATTGTGAACAAAATTATACAGATTAATCTCAAATTTCCAGCTTTTTACTCGGTTAAAATTAGAACAGAATCTCTATAAAGCCCATTTAGACATGCACGTTTTAATCGCATCAAAACGACAACCAAATGTTATTAAATTAAATTTTATGAGTTCAAATAGTAATTATAGGCTTCTGAAAAAAATTATAGAGATTAATCTCATATTTTCAGCTTTTTACTCGGTTAAAATTCGAACGAAATCTCTATAAAGCCCATTTAGACAAGCACGTTTTAATCGCATCAAAACGACAACCAAATTTTATTAAAATCAAATTTTATGATTTCAAATATTTAATTATTAGCTTTTGAACAAAATTATACAGATTAATCTGAAATTTTCAGAATTTTACTCGGTTAAAATTAGAACGAAATCTCTATAACGCCCATTTAGACATGAACGTTTCAATCCCAACAAAATGACAACCAAATATTATTAAATCAAATTTTATGAGTTTAAATATTTAATTATGGGCTTTTGAACAAAATTACACAGATTAATCTCAAATTTTAATGTTTTTACTCGGTTAAAATTTGAACGGATTCTCTATAGAGCATATTTAGAAATGCTCGTATTAATCACATCAAAACGACAACCAAATGTAATTAAATTAAATTTAATGAGTTCAAATAGTTAATTATAGGCTTGTGAACAAAATTATACAGATTAATCTCAAATTTCCAGCTTTTTACTCGGTTAAAATTCGAACGAAATCTCTATAAAGCCCATTTAGACATGCACGTTTTAATCCAAACAGAACGACAACCAAATGTTATTAAATCAAATTTTATGACTTTAAATATTTAATTATGGGCTTTTGAACAAAATTATACAGATTAATCTCAAATTTTAAGGTTTTTACTCGGTTAAAATTCGAACGGATTCTCTATAAAGCACATTTAGACATGCTTGTATTGATCGCATCAAAAATGACAACCAAATGTTATTAAATTAAATTTGATGAGTTCAAATAGTTAATTATAGGCTTTCGAATAAATTTATACAGATTAATCTCAAATTTTCAGCTTTTTACTTGGTTAAAATTCGAACGGAATCTCTATAAAACACATTTAGACATGCACGTTTTAATCGCATCAAAACGACAACAAAATTTTATTAAAATCAAATTTTATGATTTCAAATATTTAATTATTAGCTTTTGAACAAAATTATACAGATTAATCTCAAATTTTCAGCTTTTTACTCGGTTAAAATTCGAACGGAATCTCTATAAAGCCCATTTAGACATGCACATTTTAATCGCATCAAAATTACAAACAAATGTTATTAAATTAAATTTTATGAGTTCAAATAGTTAATTATAGGCTTCTGAAATAAATTATACAGATTAATCTCAAATTTTCAGCTTTTTACTCTGTTAAAATACGAACGGAATCTCTATAAAGCCCATTTAGACATGCACGTTTTAATTGTATCAAATCGATAACGAAATTTTATTAAAATGAAATTTTATGATTTCAAATATTTAATTATTAGCTTTTGAACAAAATTATACAAATTAATCTGAAATTTTCAAAATTTTACTCGGTTAAAATTCGAACGAATTCTCTATAGAGCCCATTTAGACATGCACGCTTTAATCCCAATAAAACGACAACTAAAATGTTATTAAATCAAATTTCATGAGTTCAAATACTTGATTATGGGTTTTTGAACAAAATTATACATATTAATCTCAAATTTTCAGCTTTTTACTCGGTTAAAATTCGAACGGAATCTCTATAAAGCCCATTTAGACATGCACGTTTTAATCGTATCAAAAGGACAACCAAATGTTATTAAATTAAATTTTATGAGTTCAAATAGTTAATTACAGGCTTCTGAAAAAATTATACAGATTAATCTCAAATTTTCAGCTTTTTACTCGGTTAAAATTCGAACAGAATCTCTATAAAGCCCATTTAGACATGCACGTTTTAATCGCATCAAATCGACAACCAAATTTTATTAAAATCAAATTTTATGTTTTCAAATATTTAATTATTAGCTTTTGAACAAAATTATTCAGATTAATCTGAATTTTTCAGAATTTTACTCGGTTAGAATTATAACGAAATCTCTATAAAGCCTATTTAGACATGCACGTTTTCATCCCAATAAAACGATAACCAAATGTTATTAAATCAAATTTTCTGAGTTTAAATATTTAATTATGGGCTTTCTCTATAGATCATATTTAGAAATGCTCGTATTAATCTCATCAAAACGACAACCAAATATAATTAAATTAAATTTAATGAGTTCAAATAGTTAATTATAGGCTTGTGAACAAAATTATACAGATTAATCTCAAATTTCCAGCTTTTTACTTGGTTAAAATTTGAACGAAATCTCTATAAAGCCCATTTAGAGATGCATATTTTAATCGCATCAAAACGACAATCAAATATTATTAAATTAAATTTTATGAGTTCAAATAGTAAATTATAGGCTTCTGAAAAAAATTATACAGATTAATCTCAAATTTTTAGCTTTTTACTCGGTTTAAATTCGAACGGAATCTCTATAAAGCCCATTTAGACATGCACGTTTTAATCGCATCAAAACGACAACTAAATTTTATTAAAATCAACTTTTATGATTTCAAATATTTAATTATTAGCTTTTGAACAAAATTATACAGATTAATCTGAAATTTTACGAATTTTACTCAGTTAAAATTCGAACGGATTCTCTATAGAGCTCATTTAGACACACTCGTATTAATCGCATCAAAACGACATCCAAATATTTTTAAATTAAATTTTATGAGTTCAAATAGTAAATTATAGGCTTTTAAAAAAAATTATACAAATTAATCTCAAATTTTCAGCTTTTTAATCGGTTAAAATTCGAACGGAATCTCTATAAAGCCATTTAGACATGCACGTTTTAATCGCATCAAACGACAACCAAATTTTATCAAAATTAAATTTTATGATTTTAAATATTTAATTATTAGTTTTCGAACAAAATTATGCAGATTAGTCTGAAATTTTCAGAATTTTACTAGGTTAAAATTCGAACGGATTCTCTATAGAGCCCATTTAGACATGCTCGTATTAATCGGATCAAAACGACAACCAAATGTTATTAAATTAAATTTTATTAGTTTAAATATTTAATTATGGGCTTTTGAACAAAATTATACAGATTAATCTCAAATTTTAAGGTTTTTACTCGGTTAAAATTCGAACGAAATCTCTATAAAGCCCATTTAGACATGCACGTTTTAATCGCATAAAAACGACAACCAAATGTTATTAAAATCAAATTTTATAATTCCAAATATTTAATTATTAGCTTTTGAAAAAATTATACAGATTAATCTCAAATTTTCAGGTTTTTACTTGGTTAAAATTCGAACGAAATCTCTATAAAGCCCATTTAGACATGCACGTTTTAATCGCATAAAAACGACAAAAATTTTTTATTAAAATCAAATTTTATAATTTCAAATATATAATTATTAGCTTTTGAAAAAAATTATACAGATTAATCTGAAATTTTCAGAATTTTACTCTGTTAAAATTAGAACGAAATCTCTATAAAGCCCATTTAGATATGCACGTTTCAATCCCAACAAAACGACAACCAAATATTATTAAATCAAATTTTATGAGTTTAAATATTTAATTATGGGCTTTTGAACAAAATTACACAGATTAATCTCAAATTTTAATGTTTTTACTCGGTTAAAATTTGAACGGATTCTCTAACGAGCATATTTAGAAATGCTCGTATTAATCTCATCAAAACGATAACCAAATGTAATTAAATTAAATTTAATGAGTTCAAATAGTTAATTATAGGCTTGTGAACAAAATTGTACAGATTAATCTCAAATTTCCAGCTTTTTATTGGTTAAAATTCGAACGGATTCTATATAGAGCCCATTTAGATATGCACGTTTTAATCCCAACAAAACGACAACTAAAATGTTATTAAATCAAATTTTATGGGTTCCAATACTTGATTATGGGCTTTTGAACAAAATTACACAGATAAATCTGAAATTTTAATGTTTTTACTCAGTTAAAATTCGAAAGGATTCTCTATAGAGCACATTTAGACGTGCTCGTATTAATCACATCAAAACGATAACCAAATGTTATTAAATTAAATTTTATCAATTCAAATAATTAATTATAGGCTTTTGAACAAAATTATACAGATTAATCTCAAATTTTCAGGTTTTTACTTGGTTAAAATTCGAACGAAATCTCTATGAAGCCCATTTAGACATGCACGTTTTAATCGCATCAAAACGACAACTAAATTTTATTAAAATCAAATTTTATGATTTCAAACATTTAATTATTAGCTTTTGAAAAAAAATATACAGATTAATCTGAGATTTTCAAAATTTTACTCAGTTTAAATTCGAACGGATTCTCTATAGAGCTCATTTAGACATGCTCGTATTAATCGCATCAAAACAACATCCAAATATTTTTAAATTAAATTTTATGAGTTCAAATAGTAAATTATAGGCTTTTAAAAAAAATTATACAAATTAATCTCAAATTTTCAGCTTTTTACTCGGTTAAAATTCGAACGGAATCTCTATAAAGCCCATTTAGACATGCACGTTTTAATCGCATCAAAACGACAACCAAATTTTATCAAACTTAAATTTTATGATTTTAAATATTTAATTATTAGCTTTCGAACAAAATTATACAGATTAATCTGAAATTTTCAGAATTTTACTCGGTTAAAATTCGAACGGATTCTCTATAGAGCCCATTTAGACATTCTCGTATTAATCGGATCAAAACGACAACCAAATGTAATTAAATTAAATTTTATTAGTTTAAATATTTAATTATGGGCTTTTCAACAAAATTATACAGATTAATCTCAAATTTTAAGGTTTTTACTCGGTTAAAATTCGAACGAAATCTCTATAAAGCCCATTTAGACATGCACGTTTTAATCGCATAAAAACGACAACCAAATTTTATTAAAATCAAATTTTATAATTCCAAATATTTAATTATTAGCTTTTGAAAAAAATTATACAGATTAATCTCAAATTTTCAGGTTTTTACTTGGTTAAAATTCGAACGAAATCTCTATAAAGCTCATTTAGACATGCACGTGTTAATCGCATAAAAATGACAAAAAATTTTTATTAAAATAAAATTTTATAATTTCAAATATTTAATTATTAGCTTTTGAAGAAAATTATACAGATTAATCTGAAATTTTCAGAATTTTACTCTGTTAAAATTAGAACGAAATCTCTATAAAGCCCATTTAGATATGCACGTTTCAATCCCAACAAAACGACAACCAAATATTATTAAATCAAATTTTATGAGTTTAAATATTTAATTATGGGCTTTTGAACAAAATTACACAGATTAATCTCAAATTTTAATGTTTTTACTCGGTTAAAATTTGAACGGATTCTCTATAGAGCATATTTAGAAATGCTCGTATTAATCTCATCAAAACGACAACCAAATGTAATTAAATTAAATTTAATGAGTTAAAATAGTTAATTATAGGCTTGTGAACAAAATTATACAGATTAATCTCAAATTTCCAGCTTTTTACTCGGTTAAAAATCGAACGAAATCTCTATAAAGCCCATTTGGAGATGCACGTTTTAATCGCATCAAAACGACAATCAAATATTATTAAATTAAATTTTATGAGTTCAAATAGTAAATTATAGGCTTCTGAAAAAAAATTATACAGATTAATCTCAAATTTTCAGCTTTTTACTCGGTTAAAATTCGAACGGAATCTCTATAAAGCCCATTTAGACATGCACGTTTTAATCGCATCAAAACGACAACTAAATTTTATTAAAATCAAATTTTATGATTTCAGACATTTAATTATTAGCTTTTGAACAAAATTATACAGATTAATATGAAATTTTTAGAATTTTACTCAGTTAAAATTCGAACGGATTCTCTATAGAGCTCATTTAGACATGCTCGTATTAATCGCATCAAAACGACATCCAAATATTTTTAAATTAAATTTTATGAGCTCAAATAGTAAATTATAGGCTTTTGAACAAAATTATACAGATTAATCTCAAATTTTTAGCTTTTTACTCGGTTAAAATTCGAACGGAATCTCTATAAAGCCCATTTAGACATGCACGTTTTAATCGAACGGATTAATCTCAAATTTTAAGGTTTTTACTCGGTTAAAATTCGAACGGATTCTCTATAGAGCACATTTAGACATGCTCGTATTAATCGCATCAAAACGACAATCAAATGTTATTAAATTAAATTTTATGAGTTCAAATAGTAAATTATAGGCTTCTGAAAAAAAAATTATACAAATTAATCTCAAATTTTCAGCTTTTTACTCGGTTAAAATTCGAAAGAAATCTCTATAAAGCCCATTTAGACATGCACCTTTTAATCGCATCAAAACGATAACCAAATTTTATTAAAATCAAATTTTTATGATTTAAAATATTTAATTATTAGCTTTTGAACAAAATTATACAAATTAATCGGAAATTTTCAGAATTTTACTCGGTTAAAATTAGAACGGAATCTCTATAAAGCCTGTTTAGACATGCACGTTTTAATCCCAACAAAACGACAACCAAAAGTTATTAAATCAAATTTTATGAGTTTAAAAATTTAATTATGGGCTTTTGAACAAAATTAAACAGATTAATCTCAAATTTTAAGGTTTTTACTCGGTTAAAATTCGAACGGATTCTCTATAGAGCACATTTAGACATGCTCGTATTAATCGCATCAAAAAGACAATCAAATGTTATTAAATTAAATTTTATGAGTTCAAATAGTTAATTATAGGCTCGTGAACAAAATTATACAGATTAATCTCAAATTTTCAGCTTTTTACTCGGTTAAAATTCGAACGAAATGTCTATAAAGCCCATTTAGAGATGCACGTTTTAATCGCATCAAAACGACAATCAAATGTTATTAAATTAAATTTTATGAGTTCAAATAGTAAATTATAGGCTTCTGAAAAAAAATTATACAGATTAATCTCAAATTTTCAGCTTTTTACTCGGTTAAAATTCGAACGGAATCTCTATAAAGCCCATTTAGACATGGACGTTTTAATCGCATCAAAACGAAAACCAAATGTAATTAAATTAAATTTAATGAGTTCAAATAGTTAATTATAGGCTTGTGAACAAAATTATACAGATTAATCTCAAATTTCCAGCTTTTTACTCGGTTAAAATTCGAACGAAATCTCTATAAAGCCCATTTGGAGATGCACGTTTTAATCGTATCAAAACGACAATCAAATATTATTAAATTAAATTTTATGATTTCAAATAGTAAATTATAGGCTTCTGAAAAAAATTATACAGATTAATCTCAAATTTTCAGCTTTTTACTCGATTAAAATTCGAACGGAATCTCTATAAAGCCCATTTAGACATGCACGTTTTAATCGCATCAAAACGACAACTAAATTTTATTAAAATCAAATTTTATGATTTTAGACATTTAATTATTAGCTTTTGAACAAAATTATACAGATTAAGCTAAAATTTTCAGAATTTTACTCAGTTAAAATTCGAACGGATTCTCTATAGTGCTCATTTAGACATGCTCGTATTAATCGCATCAAAACGTCATCCAAATATTTTTAAATTAAATTTTATGAGTTCCAATAGTAAATTATAGGCTTTTGAAAAAAAATTATACAGATTAATCTCAAATTTTTAGCTTTTTACTCGGTTAAAATTCGAACGGAATCTCTATAAAGCCCATTTGGACATGCACGTTTTAATCGAATGAAAATGACAACCAAATTTTATTAAAATCAAATTTTATGATTTCAAATAATTAATTATTAGCTTTTGAATAAAATTATACAGATTAATCTGAATTTTTTAGAATTTTACTCGGTTAAAATTCGAAAGGAGTCTCTATAAAGCCCATTTTGACATGCACGTTTTAATCCAACAAAACGACAACCAAATGTTTTTAAATCAAATTTTATGAGTTTAAATATTTAATTATGGGCTTTTGAACAAAATTATACAGATTAATCTCAAATTTTAAGGTTTTTACTCGGTTAAAATTCGAACGGATTCTCTATAGAGCCCATTTAGATATGCACGTTTTAATCCCAACAAAACGACAACTAAATTTTATTAAAATCAAATTTTAATAAAATTCGAACGGATTCTCTATAGAGAACATTTAGACATGCTCGTATTAATCGCATCAAAATGACAGCCAAATGTTTTTAAATTAAATTTTATGAGTTCAAATAGTTAATTATAGGCTTTTGAACAATATTATACAGATTAATCTGAAATTTTCAGAATTTTACTCGGTTAAAATTAGAACGGAATCTCTATAAAGCCCATTCAGACATGCACGTTTTAATCCCAACAAAAAGTGTAATAACCTGATTTTAAGAGTCAAAATCCCCAAATTTTAGTCAAAATCCCTAATCAAAACCCTAATGATTGGGAATTAAAATTCTGAAAATAAGGGACTAAAACGAGAATAAATAAAACTTAAAGGGTCAAAGTAGAAGAATTCAAAAAGGTTGAACCCTTGTTTCGTAATTAAACCAAAAATTTGGAGAAACGTTTTCTTTCTCCTCTGATAACCGAAGCTTTTATGATGAGTTAATGAATTTCTATTCATTCTCGGATTAAATTCAATCATTTATGGTTGGACTTCAAATTATTCGAATCATTCTGTACCTCTGTTTTCTATTGAATTTTCCTTGGAAGCTTTCTTCTTCGTTGGATCACTTGGGTAAGATTTCAATCCCCTTTCATTTCTGTTCGGTTTATTTATTATACGAAAATGATTTTGTTATCGGTTTAATCTAAGGATTTAATCGTGTTTAAGGGTGGTGTCGGTTGAGTCTAAAGATGAAGTGTTCATGGGGGTTGAGTCACTGTTTTGATCGAATATTTGGAGAGGAAAGTGGTTTTAATCCGTTTAAAATGTGGGTTTAGTGTTGAATCGGGTATAGGATTAATTTAGAATAGCTTGGATCGAAAACGGATCGAATAGGGGTTGTAAATCGAGAAAAAGGACGTGTTTGGACCCCGAGAAAATCTGGAAATTTTCCAGATTTTCCCAGAAAATCTGGGAAAATTCCCAAATTTTCCCGGGAAACAAACGGCACCGAGAAAATCCACCCAGAACCGGTCCAAGCCCAGGCCGAATTGGCCCAGACCGTCCGGCTCACCCAGAACCGGCCCTGAACCGAACCTGGCCCAGACCGAACCAACCGACCGGCCCTGAACCGCCCAAGCCCGACCCGACCACCCGACCTGACCCAACCCGAACCGTGACCCGACTCGATTCCCGACCCGGCTGACATCATCGCTGACGTCACTGTTGACGTCAGCGTTGACTGATGACATCACTACTGACGTCAGCGTTGACCAATGCTGATGTCAGCTTTTGATTTTTTTGACCCGGGCCCACTTTATGTTTTTCGACGTCCTGAATCCAATGGCGCGGTCCGTTTTTCAAAATTCAAACCCGAAGTATCGTTTTTGGGGGTTTTATGTTCGATAAGTTGTTTGGAAAATTTCTATAAAAGTTTCTGAATGCGTTTCTGTTTGCTTCAGGTGACGAGGATTCCGACCCCGAGCAGTTACCTCCTCCTCCTCCTGTACGTGGACCGATACATCAGCATTCGGGACCGTGAGTAACAGTTAAATTTTGTTTAGTATTATTTTACGGTTGTGTGGCATAGTAGGATTTCTAACGTAATTCCGTTATTTGTAGACTCTACTCCTGCTCAGCCCGGTGGTAGAGCCGAGTCCAGTAGACGTCAGGGTTGTCGTTGAATCTCTGATATAGGTGTGTTCTCTCCCGTTCAGCCTGTAAATTTCTGTTGATCTGTTGAATCTGTTATCCTATGATCATGCATCATTCTGTTCTGTCATATCTGTTTCTGTTTCTGTCATGCTTGCCTCCTGTTAGCTAATAGGCATGCATTCTGATTCTGTATCTGCATACAGCATGGCATCTGGGTTATATTCTGTGTACGGGGAAGTTAGTGATTATATCACTTCTGTTCAGTGGCTCCACCTTCGGGTCGAGTACCACTTCTGTTGGTGTGATGGTGTTAGAGTGGTCTGGGGACCAACTCTTCTGAGGTGTTCGGAGATTGGTGCATATCATGCATACTCTGTCTGTTCCGTATTTTTGTTCTGTTATTCCGTTATCTGTTCTAGAGACACACTAGGCTCCCCAGCTTACACCCTCTCAGGTTCTTGTTTCAGATCTCAGACTTAGACTCAGTACGGTACTTGGAGGTTCCTGTTCCAGTATCTGATTTATAGTATGTAATCATTTTCGGATTCCGGATTATTTATAGTATTTGAACAATATTTCTGTAATTAAACTTTTATCAGTTTTTGTTACAATCACTGTTTATAAATTATGGGTTGAACGTTATTTTAAAATGATAATTTTATTATTATTATTTTAATTTATTAATTTATTCAGTATTTATCCGAATATTTTATAATTATTTTTGTAAAACCCTAACGTGAGGAACAAGTTTTCAAGCCGTAAACCCTAACTTGTAATCTAAGAAATTAGGTTACTTTTAGGGGTTACATTTAGTGGTATCAGAGCCCGGTTCAACCCACGGATTGTGAAGTCCGAAATGATTTTTTTTTATCTGAAAATGTTTTGCAAATTATTTGAAAAATCCGGATTTTTGTTTTGACTTGTATTTAGAAATTTCTGAATTATTTCGAATATTACTCCAAGTACCGACACTAATAGGATTCTGCCTGTCTTTTGTAGATATTTTACTATGCCACCGCGTCGAAGTACCCGATTAGCGACCGGTAGAGGTCGTGGCCGAGGCCGTGGCCGAGGTCGATCTATTGCCTCTTCCAGTGGTGTTCCGCCTCCTGTGGACCCGCCACAGGCCCAGAGTCTGACACAGAAATTAGGAGGAGAGGCTCATCCCGAGATACAGACCGAGGCTCAACAAGCCGAGGTTGATCAGCCGGTCCAGAGTGAGGGACCATATGTGCCTGATGACAGAGAGGCTGTCGGTTTGGATTCAGTGACAGTACAAAGGGAATTACTCAGATTTCTGCGTCAGAATGAGGGTTCCAGGAAACCCATATCCACTGAACTCCTGGCAGCTGGGATGACTATGTTTGACGGCAAGACCGGTACTGACCCAGCGGATGCAGAGTACTGGCTGAAGAAACTTCAGCGACTATTTGTTGAGATGGAGTACCCCTCTGACAGGAAATTGAGGGCAGCTATATCCTTGCTACAGGGAGAGGCCCTGAACTGGTGGGAGGCAGAAGAAAAGGTTATTGCTTCCGAGAGGATTAATTGGGAGTTCTTCAGACAGAGTTTTGAGGACCGATATGTGGGCCCAGAGTATTTGGCTAAATGCCGTGAGGACTTCCTGAATCTGCAGCAGAATGATATGTCTGTCAAAGATTATGAGATTGAGTTTCTGAGACTGCTTCAGTATGCCCCGGGTATAGTGACTACCGAGAAGCAAAAATGTGATCATTTTCTGAAAGGACTCCGGATTCCACTGAAGATTGCAGTGGCTACACATCACGATACTGAGTACAAGATGATCACTCGGCGTGCTAGGACAGCCGAGCGCAATGAGGTTCTGAGGATTCAGATGGAATCCCAAGGTCAGGATAGAGGTAGACGACAGCCTGCCTCATCTGTTCAGTACAGTCAGGGTTTCCAGTCCCAGAAGAGAGGCCGCGATGAGTATGAGCCGCAGAGTTCGACACGGTCTAGACCTGCAGTATCAGCTGTCCCTGCTGCTAGTGGAGCTGGATCCACTAGTACCCGAGCGGTACCACAGTGTACATTCTGTAAGAAATGGCACCCCGGAGAGTGTCGCATGAGGAGTGGAGCTTGTTTCCGATGTGGATCCCTTGATCACCGTCTCCGAGACTGCCCAGTGGCACCACAGTCTAGTTATGCTCCGGGCCAGTCACAGGCTTCAGTTCAGACCCCAGCAGGGGGTAGAGGACAGGGTAGACCCGCTGCATCTGGTACTGGTAGTAGAGGCAGACCCAGCCAGTTCAGAGGAGCTGTCAGATCGGGAGGATCTTAGTATGGTATGGTTTATGCCACGAGGAGGCAAGAGGATCGAGATGAGCCAGGCGTCATTGCTGGTACATTTTCTGTACACACTGTTCCCTTCTTCGCACTGTTAGATAATGGGTCAACACATTCCTATGTATCTAGTTCTGTAGCGGGGTATCTGAAAATTTCAGAGGAGGATACTGGTAGTTCAGTTTCAGTGTTTAGCCCTGTAGGCCACCAGTTGGAGATTTCCAAAATTTACAGAGATTGTCCCCTTGAGCTTCACGGGGAAATCTTTCCTGCAAATCTGATGAAGTTACCATTTGTGGACTTCGATTTGATTCTGGGGATGGACTGGTTATCCGCTCACCGAGTGACTCTGGACTGTCAGCGTAAGAGGGCGATTCTGAGAACTTTTGATGGACGAGAGGTAACTCTCATCGGTGAGCGCCGAGGATATCTGACCAATCTGGTATCAGCTATGAAAGCTGAAAAGATGATCAAGAAAGGATGCATAGCCTATCTTGCCTACATCCTTGATCGGAGAGAACCTGATTCTGGAATGGATAAGATCCGTGTAGTCTATGAATTTCCAGATGTTTTTCCAGAAGAGCTACCGGGTGTACCCCCGAAGCGTGAGGAGGTGGAGTTCGGTATTGAGTTATACCCTGGGACCACTCCAGTATCTATGCCACCTTATCGGATGGCTCCGAAAGAGCTCAAGGAGCTTAAGATTCAGCTACAGGAACTTCTGGATAGAGGTTTCATACAGCACAGTGTTTCACCGTGGGGAGCCCCTGTCCTGTTCGTTAAAAAGAAAGATGGCTCTCTACGCTTGTGTATTGACTACCGGAAACTGAACAAGTTAACGGTCAAGAACAAGTACCCACTTCCCCGCATTGATGACCTATTCGATCAGTTCCGAGGAGCTACGGTTTTCTCTAAGATAGACCTAAGATCTGGTTATTACCAACTCAAGGTTAAGGATTCTGACGTGTCCAAGACAGCTTTCAGAACTCGTTATGGTCACTACGAGTTTCTTGTTATGCCCTTCGGTCTTACGAATGCCCCTGCAGCATTCATGGACATGATGAATAGGGTGTTTCGACCCTATCTGGATCAGTTCGTTGTGGTTTTCATTGATGATATACTGGTCTACTCCAAATCTGAGGATGAGCATGAGCAGCATCTCCGGATTGTTCTACAGACTCTGAGAGAGAAACAGTTGTATGCAAAATTCAGCAAGTGCGAATTCTGGCTCTCAGAGGTTGTTTTTCTGGGACACGTGATATCAGCTAGAGGTATTCAGGTTGATCCGAACAAGATCGAGGCTATTATGAGTTGGCAGCGGCCCAAGAATATAGCCGAGATCCGCAGTTTTCTGGGACTAGCGGGTTATTATCGGAGATTTGTAGAGGGCTTTTCTTCCATAGCCGCTCTATTGACTAAGCTTCTGAGGAAGGATATTCCCTTTATCTGGTCTGAGGCTCAGCAACAGAGTTTTGATAAACTGAAGTCCGTTCTGACCCAGGCACCAGTTCTGATACAGCCAGAGTCAGGGAAACCCTATACTGTTTACAGTGATGCCTCCTACACTGGTCTAGGATGTGTTCTGATGCAGGACGGGAAAGTAGTGGCTTATGCGTCCCGACAGTTGAAACCGCATGAGTGTAACTACCCCACACATGATCTGGAGTTAGCAGCCGTGATATTTGCTCTGAAAATCTGGAGACACTATCTCTATGGAGAGAAGTGTTATATTTTCACTGATCACAAGAGTCTTAAGTACCTTCTCACCCAGAAGGAACTTAATCTGAGACAGCGCCGCTGGTTAGAGCTTCTGAAGAACTATGATTGTGAGATAGAACATCATCCTGGTAAGGCTAATGTCATTGCGGATGCTCTGAGTCGCAACGCCATTTCTGATTTGAGAGCTCTGTTTGCTCGGATGAGTCTGTTAGAGGATGGCAGTTTACTGGCAGAGCTTCAGGTGGTTCCTACACTGATTTCTGAGATTCAGGCTGAGCAGCCTAATGACCCGTATTTGGCTCACCGTATTACGGAAGTTCAGGAGGGGACTTCTCAGGATTTCTCTCTGAACCAGGATGGAGTTCTGTGTTTCCGGGGTCGACTATGTGTTCCGAGGAATTCTGCATTGAAAGAGATTATTCTGCGAGAGGCTCATGATAGTCCGTACTCTATGCATCCTGGAGGTGACAAAATGTACAAGAATCTTCGAGAGAAGTACTGGTGGAAAGGTCTCAAGTGAGACGTGGTCAGTTTTGTTTCGAAGTGCTTGACTTGCCAGAAAGTCAAAGCCGAACATCAGCGACCATCTGGGCTTCTTCAGCATATCGAGATTCCCCAGTGGAAATGGGAGCGTGTGACCATGGATTTTGTCAGTGGGTTACCGTTGACTCCGTCAAAGAAGGATTTTGTCTGGGTCATCGTTGATCGATTGACCAAATCTGCTCATTTCATTCCGGTCAAGACCACCTATACTCTGAGTAGGTTGGCTCGATTATATATCTCCGAGATTGTCCGGCTACATGGAGTACCCCTATCCATTATATCTGATCGGGATCCGAGATTCACGTCTAAGTTCTAGGGATCCCTACATACTGCTCTGGGTACTCGTCTGAACTTCAGCACCGCTTATCACCCTCAGACCGATGGTCAGTCTGAGCGTGTGATTCAGATCCTCGAGGACATGTTGAGAGGATGTATTCTGGATTTCAGAGGTAGCTGGGAGGATTTCCTGCCTTTAGCAGAGTTCGCGTACAACAACAGCTATCAGGCCAGTATTAAGATGGCACCCTATGAGGCTCTGTACGGGCGTAAGTGTTGCACTCCGATTGGTTGGACTGAGCTCACTGAGCACCGTTTGTTGGGTCCAGATATTGTACATGAGGCTGAGGAGACCGTTAGATTGATTCGGGATCGGCTCAAAGCCGCTTTTGACAGACAGAAATCTTACGCTGATCTGAGGCGTAAAGATCTGGAGTTTGATGTTGGCGACGAGGTCTTCCTGAAAGTATCTCCCTGGAGAAAGGTACTACGGTTTGGCCGTAAGGGCAAGCTCAGTCCCAGATATATTGGACCCTACCGGATTATTAGACGCATCGGACCTGTAGCTTATCAGCTTGAGTTACCACCTGAACTCAGGCGAATCCATGATGTGTTCCATGTTTCTGTACTGAGACGTTATCAAGCAGATCCGTCTCATGTTCTGTCTACGGAGGATTTCGAGATTCGACCTGATCTGTGTTATGAGGAGGAGCCCGTTGAGATCATTGATCAGGACCAGAGAGTTCTTCGGAGGAAAACCATTAAGGTGGTTAAGGTTCTCTAGCGTAACCGAGGTCTGGATGAGGCTACGTGGGAGCCCAAGTCTGTCATCAAAGCCCAGTATCCGCATCTCTTTGATCCAGGTAAATTTCGACGATGAAATTTTCTATAAGGGGGGGAGAGTTGTAATAACCCGATTTTAAGAGTCAAAATCCCCAAATTTTAGTCAAAATCCCTAATCAAAACCCTAATGATTGGGAATTAAAATTCTGAAAATAAGGGACTAAAACGAGAATAAATAAAACTTAAAGGGTTAAAGTAAAAGAATTCAAAAAGGTTGAACCCTTGTTTCGTAATTAAACCAAAAATTTGGAGAAACGTTTTCTTTCTCCTCTGATAATCGAAGCTTTTATGATGAGTTAATGAATTTCTATTCATTCTCGGATTAAATTCAATCATTGCTGGTTGGATTTCAAATTATTCGAATCATTCTGTACCTCTGTTTTCTATTGAATTTTCCTTGGAAGCTTTCTTCTTCGTTGGATCACTTGGGTAAGATTTCAATCCCCTTTCATTTCTGTTCGGTTTATTTATTATACGAAAATGATTTTGTTATCGGTTTAGTCTAAGGATTTAATCGTGTTTAAGGGTGGTGTCGGTTGAGTCTAAAGATGAAGTGTTCATGGGGGTTGAGTCACTGTTTTGATCGAATATTTGGAGAGGAAAGTGGTTTTAATCCGTTTAAAATGTGGGTTTAGTGTTGAATCGGGTATAGGATTAATTTAGAATAGCTTGGATCGAAAACAGATCGAATAGGGGGTGTAAATCGGGAAAAAGGACGTGTTTGGACCCCAAGAAAATCTGGAATTTCTAGATTTTCCTGGGAAACAAACAGCACCGAGAAAATCCACCCAGAACCGGTCCGGCTCACCCAGAACCGGCCCTGAACAGAACCCGGCCTAGACCGAACCAACCGACCGGCCCTGAACCGCCCAAGCCCGACCCGACCATCCGACCTGACCCGACACGAACCGTGACCCCACCTGATCTCCGACCCGATTCCCGACCCGGCTGACGTCATCGCTGACGTCATTGTTGACGTCAGCAGATGACGTCACTGCTGACGTCATTGCTGATGTCACTGCTGACGTCATCTGCTGACGTCAGCGTTGACTGATGACGTCACTGTTGACGTCAGCGTTGACCAATGCTGACGTCAACAATTGATTTTTTTAACCCGGGCCCAATTTATGTTTTTCGACGTCCTGAATCCAATGGCGCGGTCCGTTTTTCAAAATTCGAACCCGAAGTATCGTTTTTGGGGGTTTTATGTTCGATAAATTGTCTAGAAAATTTCTATAAAAGTTTCTGAATGCGTTTCTGTTTGCTTCAGGTGACGAGGATTCCGACCCCGAGCAGTTACCTCCTCCTCCTCCTGTACGTGGACCGATACATCAGCATTCGGGACCGTGAGTAACAGTTAAATTTTGTTTAGTATTATTTTACGGTTGTGTGGCATAGTAGGATTTCTAACGTAATTCCGTTATTTGTAGACTCTACTCCTGCTCAGCCCGGTGGTAGAGCCGAGTCCAGTAGACGTCAGGGTCGTCGTTGAGTCTCTGATACAGGTGTGTTCTCTCCCGTTCAGCCTGTAAATTTCTGTTGATCTGTATATTTGAATCTGTTATCCGTATGATCATGCATCATTCTGTTCTGTCATATCTGTTTCTGTTTCTGTCATGCTTGCCTCCTGTTAGCTAATAGGCATGCATTTTGATTCTGTATCTGCATACATCATGGCATCTGGGTTATATTCTGTGTACGGGGAAGTTAGTGATTATATCACTTCTGTTCAGTGGCTCCACCTTCGGGTCGAGTACCACTTCTGTTGGTGTGATGGTGTTAGAGTGGTCTGGGGACCAACTCTTCTGAGGTGTTCGGAGATTGGTGCATATCATGCATACTCTGTTTGTTCCGTATTTCTATTCTGTTATTCCGTTATCTGTTCTAGAGACACACTAGGCTCCCCAGCTTACACCCTCTCGGGTTCTTGTTTCAGATCTCAGACTTAGACTCGGTACGGTACTTGAAGGTTCCTGTTCCAGTATCTGATTTATAGTATGTAATCATTTTCGGATTTTGGATTATTTATAGTATTTGAACAATATTTCTGTAATTAAATGTTTATCAGTTTTTGTTACAATCACTGTTTATAAATTATGGGTTGAACGTTATTTTAAAATGATAATTTTATTATTATTATTTTAATTTATTAATTTATTCAGTATTTATCCGAATATTTTATAATTATTTTTGTAAAACCCTAACGTGAGGAACAAGTTTTCAAGCCGTAAATCCTAACTTGTAATCTAAGAAATTAGGTTACTTTTAGGGGTTACAAAAAGACAACCAAATGTTATTAAATCAAATTTTATGAGTTTAAATATTTAATTCTGGGATTTTGAACAAAATTATACAGATTAATCTCAAATTTTAAGGTTTTTGCTCGGTTAAAATTCGAACGAATTCTCTATAGAGCACATTTAGACATGCTCGTATTAATCGCATCAAAACGATAAGAAAATCATATTAAATTAAATTTTATGAGTTCTAATAGTTAATTATAGGCTTTTGAACAAAATTATACAGATTAATCTCAAATTTTTAGCTTTTTACTTGGTTAAAATTCGAATGAAATCTCTATAAAGCCCATTTAGACATGCACGTTTTAATCGCATCAAAACGACAACCAAATTTTATTAAAATCAAATTTTATGTTTTCAAATATTTAATTATTAGCTTTTAAACAAAATTATACAGATTAATATGAAATTTTCAGAATTTTGCTCGGTTAAAATTAGAACGGAATCTCTATAAAGCCCATTCAGACATGCACGTTTTAATCTCAACAAAAAGACAACCAAATGTTATTAAATCAAATTTTATGAGTTTAAATAATTAATTATTGTCTTTTGAACAAAATTATACAGATTAATCTAAAATTTTAAGGTTTTTACTCGGTTAAAATTCCAACGGATTCTCTATAGAGCATATTTAGACATGCTCGTATTAATCGCATCAAAACGACAACCAAATGTTATTAAATTAAATTTTATGAGTTCAAATAGTAAATTATAGGCTTTTGAACAATATTATACAGATTAATCTGAAATTTTCAGAATTTTACTCGGTTAAAATTAAAATGGAATCTCTATAAAACCCGTTTAGACATGCACGTTTTAATCCCAACAAAACGACAACCAAATGTTATTAAATCAAATTTTATGAGTTTAAATATTTAATTATGGGCTATTGAACAAAATTATACAGATTAATCTCAAATTTTAAGGTTTTTACTCGGTTAAAATTCGAACAGATTCTCTATAGAGCATATTTAGACATGCTCGTATTAATCGCATCAAAACGACAACCAAATGTTATTAAATTAAATTTTATGAGTTCAAATAGTTAATTATAGGCTTTTGAACAAAATTATACAGATTAATCTCAAATTTTCAGGTTTTTACTTGGTTAAAATTCGAACGAAATCTCTATAAAGCCCATTTAGACATGCACCTTTTAATCGCATCAAAACGACAACCAAATCTTACTAAAATCAAATTTTTATGATTTCAAATATTTAATTATTAGCTTTTGAACAAAATTATACAGATTAATCTCAAATTTTAAGGTTTTTACTCGGTTAAAATTCCAACGGATTCTTTATAGAGCACATTTAGACATGCTCGTATTAATCGCATCAAAACGACAACCAAATGTTATTAAATTAAATTTTATGAGTTCAAATAGTTAATTATAGGCTTTTGAACAAAATTATACAGATTAATCTCAAATTTTCAGCTTTTTACTTGGTTAAAATTCGAATGAAATCTCTATAAAGCCCATTTAGACAAGCACGTTTTAATCGCATCAAAACGACAACCAAATTTTATTAAAATCAAATTTTATGATTTCAAATATTTAATTATTAGCTTTTAAACAAAATTATACAGATTTATATGAAATTTTCAAAATTTTACTCGGTTAAAATTAGAACAGATTCTCTATAAAGCCCATTTAGATATGCACGTTTTAATCCCAAAAAAACGAAAACCAAATATTATTAAATCAAATTTTATGAGTTTAAATATTTAATTATGGGCTTTTGAACAAAATTATACAGATTAATCTCAAATTTTAAGGTTTTACTCGGTTAAAATTCGAACGGATTCTCTATAGAACACATTTAGACATGCTCGTATTAATCGCATCGAAACGACAACCAAATGTTATTAAAATCAAACTTTATGATTTTAAATAATTAATCATTAGCTTTTGAACAAAATTATACAGATTAATCTGAAATTTTCAGAATTTTACTCGGTTAAAATTAGAACGGAATCTCTATAAAGCCTATTTAGACATGCACGTTTTAATCCCAACAAAACGACAACCAAATATTATTAAATCAAATTTTATGAGTTTAAATATTTAATTATGGGCTTTTGAACAAAATTATACAGATTAATCTCAAATTTTAAGGTTTTTACTCGGTTAAAATTCCAACGGATTCTCTATAGAGCATATTTAGACATGCTCCTATTAATCGCATCAAAACGACAGCCAAATGTTATTAAATTAAATTTTATGAGTTCAAATAGTTAATTATAGGCTTTTGAACAAAATTATACAGATTAATGTCAAATTTTCAGCTTTTTACTCGGTTAAAATTCGAAAGGAATCTCTATAAAGCCCATTTAGACATGCATGTTTTAATCGCATCAAAACGACAAACAAATTTTATTAAAATCAAATTTTAAGATTTCAAATAATTTATTATTAGCTTTTGAACAAAATTATACAGATTAATCTGAAATTTTCAGAATTTTACTCTGTTAAAATTAGAACGAAATCTCTATAAAGCCCATTTAGACATGCACGTTTTAATCCCAACAAAACGACAAAAAAATGATATTAAATCAAATTTTATGAGTTTAAATATTTAATTATGAGCTTTTGAACAAAATTATACAGATTAATCTCAAATTTTAAGGTTTTTACTCGGTTAAAATTCGAACGGATTCTCTATAGAGGACATTTAGACATGCTCGTATTAATCGCATCAAAACGATAACCAATTGTTATTAAATTAAATTTTATAAGTTCAAATAGTTAATTATAAGCTTTTGAACAATATTATACATATTAATCTGAAATTTTCAGAATTTTACTCGGTTAAAATTAGAACGGAATCTCTATAAAGCTCATTCAGACATGCACGTTTTAATCCCAACAAAATGACAACCAAATGTTATTAAATCAAATTTTATGAGTTTAAATATTTAATTATGGGATTTTGAACAAAATTATACAGATTAATCTCAAATTTTAAGGTTTTTCCTCGGTTAAAATTCGAACAGATTCTCTATAGAGCATATTTAGACATGCTCGTATTAATCGCATCAAAACGATAAGCAAATCTTATTAAATTAAATTTTATGAATTCTAATAGTTAATTATAGGCTTTTGAACAATATTATACATATTAATCTGAAATTTTCAGAATTTTACTCAGTTAAAATTAGAACGGAGTCTCTATAAAGCCCATTCAGACATGCACGTTTTAATCCCAACAAAATGACAACCAAATGTTATTAAATTAAATTTTATGAGTTTAAATATTTAATTATGGGCTATTGAACAAAATTATACAGATTAATCTCAAATTTTAAGGTTTTTGCTCGGTTAAAATTCGAACGGATTCTCTATAGAGCACATTTAGACATGCTGGTATTAATCGCATCAAAACGATAAGCAAATCTTATTAAATTAAATTTTATGAGTTCTAATAGTTAATTATAGGCTTTTGAACAAAATTATACAGATTAATCTGAAATATTCAGCTTTTTACTTGGTTAAAATTCGAATGAAATCTCTATAAAGCCCATTTAGACATGCACGTTTTAATCGCATCAAAACGACAAACAAATTTTATTAAAATCAAATTTTAAGATTTCAAATAATAAATTATTAGCTTTTGAACAAAATTATACAGATTAATCTGAAATTTTCAGAATTTTACTCGGTTAAAATTAGAACGGAATCTCTATAAAGCCCATTTAGACATGCAAGTTTTAATCCCAACAAAACGACAACCAAATGTTATTAAATCAAATTTTATGAGTTTAAATATTTAATTATTGGCTTTTGAACAAAATTATACAGATTAATCTCAAATTTTAAGGTCTTTACTCGGTTAAAATTCGAACGGATTCTCTATAGAGGATATTTAGATATGCTCGTATTAATCGCATCAAAACGATAACCAATTGTTATTAAATTAAATTTTATGAGTTCAAATAGTTAATTATAAGGTTTTGAACAATATTATACATATTAATCTGAAATTTTCAGAATTTTACTCGGTTAAAATTAGAACGGAATCTCTATAAAGCCCATTCAGACATGCACGTTTTAATCCCAACAAAATGACAACCAAATGTTATTAAATCAAATTTTATGAGTTTAAATATTTAATTATGGGATTTTGAACAAAATTATACAGATTAATCTCAAATTTTAAGGTTTTTACTCGGTTAAAATTCGAACGGATTCTCTATAGAGCACATTTAGACATGCTCGTATTAATCGCATCAAAACGATAACCAATTGTTGTTAAATTAAATTTTATGAGTTCAAATTGTTAATTATAGGCTTTTGAAAAATAATATACAGATTAATCTGAAATTTTCAGAATTTTACTCCGTTAAAATTAGAATGGAATCTCTATAAAACCCGTTTAGACATGCACGTTTTAATCCCAACAAAACGATAACCAAATGTTATTAAATTAAATTTTATGAGTTTAAATATTTAATTATGGGCTATTGAACAAAATTATACAGATTAATCTCAAATTTTCAGGTTTTTACTTGGTTAAAATTCGAACGAAATCTCTATAAAGCACATTTAGACATGCACCTTTTAATCGCATCAAAACGACAACCAAATTTTATTAAAATCAAATTTTTATGATTTCAAATATTTAATTAATAGCTTTTGAACAAAATTATACAGATTAATCTCAAATTTTAAGGTTTTTACTCGGTTAAAATTCCAACGGATTCTTTATAGAGCACATTTAGACATGCTCGTATTAATCGCATCAAAACGATAACCAAATGTTATTAAATTAAATTTTATGAGTTCAAATAGTTAATTATAAGAATTTGAACAATATTATACAGATTAATCTCAAATTTTCATCTTTTTACTCGGTTAAAATTCGAATGGAATCTCTATAAATCGTATTTAGACATGCACGTTGTAATCGCATCAAAACGATAACCAAATTTTATTAAAATCAAATTTTATGATATCAAAGATTTAATTATTAGCTTTTGAACAAAATTATACATATTAATCTGAAATTTTCAGAATTTTACTCGGTTAAAATTAGAACTGAATCCCTATAAAGCCCATTTAGACATGAAAGTTTTAATCCCAACAAAACGACAACCAAATGTTTTTAAATCAAATTTTATGAGTTTAAATATTTAATTATGGGATTTTGAACAAAATTATACAGATTAATCTCAAATTTTAAGGGTTTTACTCGGTTAAAATTCGAACGGATTCTCTATAGAACACATTTAGACATGCTCGTATTAATCGCATCAAAACGACAACCAAATGTTATTAAAATCAAATTTTATGATTTCAAATAATTAATTATTATCTTTTGAACAAAATTATACAGATTAATCTGAAATTTTCAGAATTTTACTCGGTTAAAATTAGAACGGAATCTCTATAAAGCCCATTCAGACATGCACGTTTTAATCCCAACAAAATGACAACCAAATGTTATTAAATCAAATTTTATGAGTTTAAATATTTAATTATGGGATTTTGAACAAAATTATACAGATTAATCTCAAATTTTAAGGTTTTTGCGCAGTTAAAATTCGAACGGATTCTCTATAGAGCATATTTAGACATGCTCGTATTAATCGCATCAAAACGATAAGCAAATCTTATTAAATTAAATTTTATGAGTTCTAATAGTTAATTATAGGCTTTTGAACAAAATTATACAGATTAATCTCAAATTTTCAGCTTTTTACTCGGTTAAAATTCGAATGAAATCTCTATAAAGACCATTTAGACATGCACGTTTTAATCGCATCAAAACGACAACCAAATTTTATTAAAATCAAATTTTATGATTTCAAATATTTAATTATTAGCTTTTAAACAAAATTATACAGATTAATATGAAATTTTCAGAATTTTACTCGGTTAAAATTAGAACGGATTCTATATAAAGCCCATTTAGACATGCACGTTTTAATACCAACAAAACGACAACCAAATGTTATTAAATAAAATTTTATGAGTTTAAATATTTAATTATGGGATTTTGAACAAAATTATACAGATTAATCTCAAATTTTAAGGGTTTTACTCGGTTAAAATTCGAACGGATTCTCTATAGAACACATTTAGACATTCTCGTATTAATCGCATCAAAATGACAACCAAATGTTATTAAAATCAAACTTTATGATTTTAAATAATTAATTATTAGCTTTTGAACAAAATTATACTGATTAATCTAAAATTTTCATAATTTTACTCGGTTAAAATTAGAACGGAATCTCTATAAAGCCTATTTAGACATGCACGTTTTAATCCCAACAAAACGACAACCAAATATTATTAAATCGAATTTTATGAGTTTAAATATTTAATTATGGGCTTTTGAACAAAATTATACAGATTAATCTCAAATTTTAAGGTTTTTACTCGGTTAAAATTCGACGGATTCTCTATAGAGCACATTTAGAAATGCTTGTATTAATATCATCAAAACGACAACCAAATGTTATTAAATTAAATTTTATGAGTTCAAATAGTTAATTATAGGCTTTTGAACAATATTATACAGATTAATCACAAATTTTCAACTTTTGACTCGGTTAAAATTAGAACGGAATCTCTATAAAGCCCATTTAGACATGCACGTTTTAATCGCATCAAAACGACAACCAAATTTTATTAAAATCAAATTTTATGATTTTAAATACATAATTATTAGCTTTTAAACAAAATTATACAGATTAATATGAAATTTTCAGCTTTTACTCGGTTAAAATTCGAACGGAATCTCTATAAAGCCCATTTAGACAAGCACGTTTTAATTGCATCAATATGATAACCAAATTTTATTAAATCAAATTTTACGAGTTCAAATATTTAATTATGGGCTTTTGAACAAAATTATACAGATTAATCTCAAATGTTAAGGTTTTTACTCGGTTAAAATTCGAACGGATTCTCTATAGAGAATATTTAGACATGCTTGTGTTAATCGCTTCAAAACGACAACCAAATGTTATTAAATTAAATTTTATGAGTTCAAATAGTTAATTATAGGCTTCTGAACAAAATTATACAGATTAATCTCAAATTTTCAGCTTTTTACTCGGTTAAAATTTGAACGGAATCCCTATAAAGCCCATTTAGACAAGCACGTTTTAATCGCATCAAAACGAAAACCAAATTTTATTAAAATCAAATTTTATGATTTCAAATAATTAATTATTAGCTTTTAAAGAAAATTATACAGATTAATCTGAAATTTTCAGAATTTTACTCGGTTAAAATTAGAACGGAATCTCTATAAAGCCCATTTAGACATGCACGTTTTAATCCCAACAAAACGACAACCAAATGTTATTAAATCAAATTTTATGAGTTTAAATATTTAATTATGGGCTTTTGTACAAAATTATACAGAGTAATCTCAAAGTTTAAGGTTTTTACTCCGTTAAAATTAGAATGGATTCTCCTAGAGCACATTTAGAATGCTCGTATTAATCGCATGAAAAAGACAACCAAATGTTATTAAATTAAAATTTATGAGTTCAAATAGTTAATTATAGGCTTTTGAACAAAATTATAAAGATTAATCTCAAATTTTCAGCTTTTTACTCGATTAAAATTTGAACGGAATCTCTATAAAGCCCATTTAGACATGCACGGTTTAATCCCATCAAAAAGATAACCAAATTTTATTAGATCAAATTAAATGATGTGAAATAATTAATTATTAGCTTTTGAACAAAATTGTACAGATTAATCTAAAATTTTCAGAATTTTACTCGGTTAAAATTAGAACGAATTCTCTATAAAGCCTATTTAGACATGCACGTTTTAATCTCAACAAAACGACAACTAAAATGTTATGAAATCAAATTTTACGAGTTCAAATACTTTATTATGGGATTTTGAACAAAATTATACCGATTAATCTCAAATTTTCAGCTTTTACTCAGTTAAAATTCGAACGGAATCTTTATAAAGCCATTTAGACATGCACGTTTTAATCGCATCAAAACGATAACCAAATTTTATGAGTTCAAATATTTAATTATGGGCTTTTGAACAAAATTGAAACGTATTTTCTGTAGAGCACATTTAGACATGCTCGTGTTAATCGCATCAAAATGGCAACCAAATGTTATCAAATTAAATTTTCTGAGTTCAAATAGTTAATTATAGACTTCTGAACAAAGTTATACAGATTAATCTCAAATTTTCAGCTTTTTACTCGGTTAAAATTTGAACGGAATCTCTATAAAGCCCATTTAGACATGCACGTTTAATCGCATCAAAATGAAAACCAAATTTTATAAAAATCAAATTTTATGATTTCAAATAATTAATTATTAGCTTTTGAATAAAGTTATACAGATTAATCTGAAATTTTCAGAATTTTACTCGGTTAAAACTAGAACGAAATCTCTATAAAGCCTATTTAGACATGCACGTTTTAATCGCAACAAAACGACAACTAAAATGTTATGAAATCAAATTTTATGAGTTAAAATACTTGATTATGGGATTTTGAACAAAATTATACAGATTAATCTCAAATTTTCAGCTTTTACTCGGTTAAAATTCGAACGGAATCTCTATAAAGCCCATTTAGAGAAGCACGTTTTAATCGCATCAAAATGATAACCAAATTTTATTAAATTAAATTTTACGAGTTCAAATATTTAATTATGGGCTTTTGAACAAAATTATACAGATTAATCTCAAATTTTAAGGTTTTTACTAGGTTAAAATTCGAACGGATTCTCTATAGAGAACATTTACACATGCTCGTGTTAATCGCATCAAAACGACAACCAAATGTTATTAAATTAAATTTTATGAGTTCAAATAGTTAATTATAGACTTCTGAACAAAATTATACAGATTAATCTCAAATTTTCAGCTTTTTACTCGGTTAAAATTTGAACGGAATCCCTATAAAGCCCATTTAGACAAGCACGTTTTAATCGCATCAAAACGAAAACCAAATTTTATTAAAATCAAATTTTATGATTTCAAATAATTAATTATTAGCTTTTAAAGAAAATTATACAGATTAATCTGAAATTTTCAGAATTTTACTCGGTTAAAATTAGAACGGAATCTCTATAAAGCCCATTTAGACATGCACGTTTTAATCCCAACAAAACGACAACCAAATGTTATTAAATCAAATTTTATGAGTTTAAATATTTAATTATGGGCTTTTGTACAAAATTATACAGAGTAATCTCAAAGTTTAAGGTTTTTACTCCGTTAAAATTCGAATGGATTCTCCTAGAGCACATTTAGAATGCTCGTATTAATCGCATGAAAAAGACAACCAAATGTTATTAAATTAAAATTTATGAGTTCAAATAGTTAATTATAGGCTTTTGAACAAAATTATAAAGATTAATCTCAAATTTTCAGCTTTTTACTCGATTAAAATTTGAACGGAATCTCTATAAAGCCCATTTAGACATGCACGGTTTAATCCCATCAAAAAGATAACCAAATTTTATTAGATCAAATTAAATGATGTGAAATAATTAATTATTAGCTTTTGAACAAAATTGTACAGATTAATCTCAAATTTTCAGAATTTTACTCGGTTAAAATTAGAACGAATTCTCTATAAAGCCTATTTAGACATGCACGTTTTAATCTCAACAAAACGACAACTAAAATGTTATGAAATCAAATTTTACGAGTTCAAATACTTTATTATGGGATTTTGAACAAAATTATACCGATTAATCTCAAATTTTCAGCTTTTACTCAGTTAAAATTCGAACGGAATCTTTATAAAGCCATTTAGACATGCACGTTTTAATCGCATCAAAACGATAACCAAATTTTATGAGTTCACATATTTAATTATGGGCTTTTGAACAAAATTGAAACGTATTTTCTGTAGAGCACATTTAGACATGCTCGTGTTAATCGCATCAAAATGGCAACCAAATGTTATCAAATTAAATTTTCTGAGTTCAAATAGTTAATTATAGACTTCTGAACAAAGTTATACAGATTAATCTCAAATTTTCAGCTTTTTACTCGGTTAAAATTTGAACGGAATCTCTATAAAGCCCATTTAGACATGCACGTTTAATCGCATCAAAATGAAAACCAAATTTTATAAAAATCAAATTTTATGATTTCAAATAATTAATTATTAGCTTTTGAATAAAGTTATACAGATTAATCTGAAATTTTCAGAATTTTACTCGGTTAAAACTAGAACGAAATCTCTATAAAGCCTATTTAGACATGCACGTTTTAATCGCAACAAAACGACAACTAAAATGTTATGAAATCAAATTTTATGAGTTAAAATACTTGATTATGGGATTTTGAACAAAATTATACAGATTAATCTCAAATTTTCAGCTTTTACTCGGTTAAAATTCGAACGGAATCTCTATAAAGCCCATTTAGAGAAGCACGTTTTAATCGCATCAAAATGATAACCAAATTTTATTAAATTAAATTTTACGAGTTCAAATATTTAATTATGGGCTTTTGAACAAAATTATACAGATTAATCTCAAATTTTAAGGTTTTTACTAGGTTAAAATTCGAACGGATTCTCTATAGAGAACATTTACACATGCTCGTGTTAATCGCATCAAAACGACAACCAAATGTTATTAAATTAAATTTTATGAGTTCAAATAGTTAATTATAGACTTCTGAACAAAATTATACAGATTAATCTCAAATTTTCAGCTTTTTACTCGGTTAAAATTTGAACGGAATCCCTAAAAATCCCATTAAGACATGCACGTTTTAATCGCATCGAAACGAAAACCAAATTTTATTAAAATCAAATTTTATGATTTCAAATAATTAATTATTAGCTTTTGAACAAAATTATACAGATTAATCTGAAATTTTCATTATTTTACTCGGTTAAAATTAGAACGGAATCTCTATAAAGCCCATTTAGACATGCACGTTTTAATCCCAACAAAACGACAACCAAATGTTATTAAATCAAATTTTATGAGTTTAAATATTTAATTATGGGCTTTTGTACAAAATTATACAGATTAATCTCAAATTTTCATCTTTTTACTCGGTTAAAATTTTAACGGAATCTCTATAAAGCCCATTTAGACATGCACGGTTTAATCCCATCCAAAAGATAACCAAATTTTATTAAATCAAATCAAATGATGTGAAATAATTAATTATTAGCTTTTGAACAAAATTGTACAGATTAATCTCAAATTTTCAGAATTTTACTCGGTTAAAATTAGAACGAATTCTCTATAAAGCCTATTTAGACATGCACGTTTTAATCTCAACAAAACGACAACTAAAATGTTATGAAATCAAATTTTACGAGTTCAAATACTTGATTATGGGCTTTTGAACAAAATTATACAGATTAATCTCAAATTTTCAGCTTTTACTCAGTTAAAATTCGAACGGAATCTCTATAAAGCCCATTTAGACATGCACGTTTTTATCGCATCAAAACGACAACCAAATGTTATTAAAATCAAATTTTATGATTTCAAATATTTAATTATTAGCTTTTGAACAAAATTATACAGATTAATCTGAAATTTTCAGAATTTTATCGGTTAAAATTAGAACGAAATCTATATAAAGCCCATTTAGACATGCACGTTTTAATCCCAACAAAATGACAACAAAATATTATTAAATCAAATTTTATGAGTTTAAATATTTAATTATCGGCTTTTGAACAAAATTATACAGATTAATCTCAAATTTTAAGGTTTTTACTAGGTTAAAATTCGCACAGATTCTCTATAGAGCACATTTAGATATGCTCGTATTAATAGCATCAAAATGATAACCAAATGTTTTTAAATTAAATTTTATTAGTTCAAATATTTAATTATAGGCTTTTGAACAAAATTATACAGATTAATCTCAAATTTTCAGCTTTTTACTCGGTTAAAATTCGAATGAAATCTCTATAAAGACCATTTAGACATGCACGTTTTAATCGCATCAAAACGACAACCAAATTTTATTAAAATCAAATTTTATGAATTCAAATATTTAATTATTAGCTTTTAAACAAAATTATACAGATTAATATGAAATTTTTAGAATTTTACTCGGTTAAAATTAGAACGGATTCTATATAAAGCCCATTTAGACATGCACGTTTTAATACCAACAAAACGACAACCAAATGTTATTAAATAAAATTTTATGAGTTTAAATATTTAATTATGGGATTTTGAACAAAATTATACAGATTAATCTCAAATTTTCAGGTTTTTACTCTGTTAAAATTCGAACGGAATCTCTATAAAGCCCATTTAGACATGTAAGGTTTAATCCCATCAAAAAGATAACCAAATTTTATTAAATCAAATTTTATGATGTCAAATAATTAATTATTAGCTTTTGACCAAAATTATACAAATTAATCTCAAATTTTCAAAATTTTACTTGGTTAAAATTAGAACGGATTCCCTATAAAGCCTATTTAGACATGCACTTTATAATCGCAAAAAAATGACAACTAAAATTATACAGATAACCAAATTTTATTAAATCAAATTTTATGATTTCAAATATTTAATTATTAGCTTTTGAACAAAATTATACAAATTAATCTCAAATTTTAAGAATTTTACTCGATTAAAATTAGAACGGAATCTCTATAAACACATTTAGACATGCACGTTTTGATCCCAACAAAACGACAACCAAATATTATTAAATAAAATTTTATGAGTTTAAATATTTAATTATGGGCTTTTGAACAAAATTATACAAATTAATCTCAAATTTTAAGGTTTTTACTCGGTTAAAATTCGAACGGATTCTCTATAGAGCACATTTAGGCATGCTCGTATTAATCGCATCAAAACAACAACAAATTGTTATTAAATTAAATTTTATGAGTTCAAATAGTTAATTATAGGATTGTGAACAAAATTATACAGATTAATCTCAAATTTTTAGCTTTTCACTCGGTTAAAATTCAAACAGAATCTCTATAAAGCCCATTTAGACATGCACATTTTAATCGCATCAAAACGACAACGCAATTTTATTAAAATCAAATTTTATAATTTCAAATATTTAATTATTAGCTTTTGAACAAAATTATACAGATTAATTTGAAATTTTTAGAACTCTACTTGGTTAAAATGAGAACGGAATCTCTATAAAGCCCATTTAGACATGCACGTTTTAATCCCAAAAAAATGACAACCAAATGTTATTAAATCAAATTTTATGATATTAAATATTTAATTATGAGCTGTTCAATAAAATTATACAGATTAATCTCAAATTTTCATCTTTTTACTTGGTTAAAATTCGAACGAATTCTCTATAGAGCACATTTAGACATGCTCGTATTAATCGCATCAAAATGACAACCAAATGTTATTAAATTATAGTTAATTATAGGCTTCTGAAAAAAATTATACAGATTAATCTCAAATTTTCAGCTTTTTACTCGGTTAAAATTGGAACGAAATCTCTATAAAGCTCATTTAGACATGCACGTTTTAATCGCATCAAAACGACAACCAAATTTTATTAAAATTAAATTTTATGATTTCAAATATTTAATTATTAGCTTTTGAACAAAATTATACAGATTAATATCAAATTTTAAGAATTTTACTCGGTTAAAATTAGAACGAAATCCCTATAAAGCCCATTTAGACAGGTACGTTTTAATCCCAACAAAACGACAACCATATGTTATTAAATCAAATTTTATGAGTTTAAGTATTTAATTATGTGCTTTTGAACAGAATAATACAGATTAATCTCAAATTTTAAGGTTTTTACTCAGTTAAAATTCGAACGGATTCTCTATAGAGCATATTTAGACATGCTTGTATTAATTGCATCAAAACGTCAACCAAATGTTATTAAATTAAATTTTATGAGTTCAAATAGTTAATTATAGGCTTTTGAACAAAATTATACAGATTACTCTTAAATTTTCAACTTTTTACTCGGTTAAAATTCGAACGGAATCTCTATAAATCCCATTTAGACATGTACGTTTTAATCGCATCAAAACTACAACCAAATTTTATTAAAATTAAATTTTATGATTTCAAATATTTAATTATTAGCTTTTGAAAAAAATTATGCAGATTAATCTCAAATTTTAATGTTTTTACTCGGTTAAAATTCGAACGGATTCTCTATAGAGCATATTTAGACATGCTCGTATTAATCGCATCAAAACGACAACCAAATGTTATTAAATTAAATTTTATGAGTTCAAATAGTTAATTATAGGCTTTTGAAAAAAATTATATAGATTACTCTCAAATTTTCATCTGTTTACTCTGTTAAATTTCAAACGAGATCTCTATAAAGCCCATTTAGACATGCACGTTTTAATCGCATCAAAACGATAACCAAATTTTATTAAAATTAAATTTTATGATTTCAAATATTTAATTATTAGCTTTTGAACAAAATTATACAGATTAATCTCAAATTTTAAGAATTTTCCTCGGTTAAAATTAGAATGGATTCCCTATAAAGCCTATTTAGACATGCACGTTTTAATCGCAAAAAAATGACAACTAAAATTATAGAGATAACCAAATTTTATTAAATCAAATTTTATGATTTCAAATATTTAATTATTAGCTTTTGAACAATATTATACAGATTAATCTAAAATTTTCAGAATTTTACTCGGTGAAAATTAGAACGGAATCTCTATAAAGCCCATTCAGACATGCACGTTTTGATCCCAACAAAATGACAACCAAATGCTATTAAATCAAATTTTATGAGTTTAAATATTTAATTATGGGCTTTTGAACAAAATTATACAGATTAATCTCAAATTTTATGGTTTTTACTCGGTTAAAATTCGAACGGATTCTCTATAGAGCACATTTAGACATGCTCGTATTAATCGCATCAAAACGACAACCAATTGTTATTTAATTAAATTTTATCAGTTCAAATAGTTACTTATAGGCTTTTGAACAAAATTATACAGATTAATCTCAAATTTTCAGCTTTTTACTCGGTTAAAATTCGAACGGAATCTCTGAAGCCCATTTAGACATGCACGTTTTAATCGCATCAAAACCACAACCAAATTTTATTAAAATCAAATTTTATGATTTCAAATATTTAATTATTAGCTTTTGAACAAAATTATACAGATTAATCTCAATTTTTCAGAATTTTACTCGGTTAAAATTAGAACGGAATCTCTATAAAGCCCATTTAGACATGCACGTTTTAATCCCAACAAAACGACAACTAAATGTTATTAAATCAAATTTTACGAGTTTAAATATTTAATTATGGTATTTTGAATAAAATTATACAGATTAATCTCAAATTTTTCGCTGTTTACTAGGTTAAAATTCGAACGAAATCTCTATAAAGACCATTTAGACATGCACGGTTTTATCCCAACAAAACGACAATCAAATGTTATTAAATAAAATTTTATGAGTTCAAATATTTAATTATGGGCTTTTTAACAAAATTATATAGATTAATCTCAAATTTTAAGGTTTTTGCTCGGTTAAAATTCGAACGGATGCTCTATAGAGCATATTTAGACATGCTCGTATTAATCGCATCAAAACGACAGCCAAATATTGTTAAATTAAATTTTATGAGTTTAAATAGTTAATTATAGGCTTTTGAACACAATTATACAGATTAATCTAAAATTTTTAGCTTTTTACTCGGTAAAAATTCGAACAGAATCTCTATAAAGCCTATTTAGCCATGTACGTTTTAATTGCATCAAAACGACAACCAAATTTTGTTAAAATCAAATTTTATGATTTCAAATATTTAATTATTAGCTTTTGAACAAAATTATACAGATTAATCTCAAATTTTCAGAATTTTACTCGGTTAAAATTAGAACGGATTCTCTATAAGGCCTATTTAGACATGCACGTTTTAATCACAACAAAACGACAACCAAAATATTATTAAATAAAATTTTATGAGTTCAAATACTTGATTATGAGCTTTTAAACAAAATTACATAGATTAATCTGAAATTTTCAGAATTTTACTCGGTTAAAATTGGAACGGAATCTTTATAAAGCCTGTTTAGACATGCACGTTTTAATCCCAACAAAACGATAATCAAATGTTATTAAATTAAATTTTATAAGTTCAAATATTTAATTATGGGCTTTTGAAAAAAATTATACATATTAATCTCAAATTTTAAGGTTTTTACTCAGTTAAAATTCGAACGGATTCTCTATAGAGCACATTTAGACATGCTCGTATTAATCGCATCAAAACGACATCCAAATGTTATTAAATTAAATTTTATGAGTTCAAGTAGTTAATTATACCCTTTGGAACAAAATTATACAGATTAATCTCAAATTTTCAGCTTTTTACTCGGTTAAAATTCGAACATAAACTCTATAAAGCCTATTTAGACATGCACGTTTTAATCGCATCAAAACGACAAACAAATTGTAATAAGATCAAATTTTATGATTTAAAATATTTAATTATTTGCTTTTAAAAAAATTATACAGATTAATCTCAAATTTTCAGAATTTTACTCGGTTAAAAGTAGAACGGATTCTCTATAAAGCCTATTTAGACATGCACGTTTTAATCACAACAAAACGACAACCAAAATGATATTTAATCAAATTTCATGAGTTCAAATACTTGATTATGAGCTTTTAAACAAAATTATACAGATTAATCTAAAATTTTCATAATTTTACTCGGTTAAAATTCGAACGGAATCTCTATAAAGCCTATTTAGACATGCACGTTTTTATCCCAACAAAACGACAATCAAATGTTATTAAATCAAATTTTATGAGTTCAAATATTTAATTATGGGCTTTTGAACAAAATTATATAGATTAATCTTAAATTTTAAGATTTTTACTCGGTTAAAATTCGAACGGATTCTCTATAGAGCATATTTAGACATGCTGGTATTAATCGCATCAAAACGACAGCCAAATGTTATTAAATTAAATTTTATGAGTTCAAATAGTTAATTATAGGCTTTTGAACAAAATTATACAGATTAATCTCAAATTTCAGCTTTTTACTTGATTAAAATTCGAATAAAATCACTATAAAGCCTATTTAGACATGTACGTTTTAATCGCATCAAAACGACAACCAAATTTTATTAAAATCAAATTTTATGATTTCAAATATTTAATTATTAGCTTTTGAAAAAAATTATACAGATTAATCTCAAACTTTCAGAATTTTACTCGGTTAAAATTAGAACGTATTCTCTATAAAGCCTATTTAGACATGCACGTTTTAATTACAACCAAACGACAACCAAAATATTATTAAATCAAATTTTATGAGTTAAATTACTTGATTATGAGCTTTTAAACAAAACTACATAGATTAATCTGAAATTTTCATAATTTTACTCGGTTAAAATTCGAACGGAATCTTTATAAAGCCTATTTAGACATGCACGCTTTAATCCCAACAAAACGACCACCAAATGTTATTAAATCAAATTTTATGAGTTCAAATATTTAATTATGGGCTTTTGAACAAAATTATACAGATTAATCTCAAATTTTAAGGTTTTCACTCGGTTAAAATTCGAACGGATTCTCTATGGAGCACATTTAGACATGCTCGTATTAATCGCATCAAAACGACAACCAAATGTTATTAAATTAAATTTTATGAGTTCAAATAGTTAATTATAGGGTTTTGAACAAAATTGTACAGATTAATCTCAAACATTCAGAATTTTACTCGGTTAAAATTCGAACGGATTCTCTATAAAGCCTATTTAGACATGCAGGTTTTAATCGCATCAAAACGACAAAAAAATTGAAATAAAATCAAATTTTATGATTTCAAATATTTAATTATTGGCTTTTGAAAAAAATTATATAGATTAATCTCAAACTTTCAGAATTTTACTCAGTTAAAATTAGAACGGGTTCTCTATAAAGCCTATTTAGACATGCACATTTTAATTACAACAAAACGACAACCAAAATATTATTAAATCAAATTTTATGAGTTAAATTACTTGATTATGAGATTTTAAACAAAACTATATAGATTAATCTGAAATTTTCAGAATTTTACTCGGTTAAAATTTGAACGGAATCTTTATAAAGCCTATTTAGACATGCACGTTTTAATCCCAACAAAACGACAACCAAATGTTATTAAATCAAATTTTATGAGTTCAAATATTTAATTATGGGCTTTTGAACAAAATTATACAGATTAATCTCAAATTTTAAGGTTTTCACTCGGTTAAAATTCGAACGGATTCTCTATAGAGCACACTTAGACATGCTCGTATTAATCGCATCAAAACGACAACCAAATATTATTAAATTAAATTTTATGAGTTCAAATAGTTAATTATAGGCTTTTGAACAAAATTATACAAATTAATCTCAAATTTTGAGCTTTTTACTCGGTTAAAATTTGAACGGAATCTCTATAAAGCCTATTTAGACATGTACGTTTTAATCGCATCAAAACGACAACCAAATTTTGATAAAATCAAATTTTATGATTTTAATTATTTAATTATTAGCTTTTGAACAAAGTTATACAGATTAATCTCAAATTTTTAGAATTTTACTCGGTTAAAATTAGAACGCATTCTCTATAAAGCCTATTTAGATATGCACGTTTTAATCACAACAAAACGACAACCAAAATGATATTTAATCAAATTTTATGAGTTCAAATACTTTATTATGAGCTTTTAAACAAAATTATACAGATTAATATAAAATTTTCAGAATTTTACTCGGTTAAAATTCGAACGGAATCTCTATAAAGCCTATTTAGACATGCACGTTTTTATCCCAACAAAACGAAAACCAAATGTTATTAAATCAAATTTTATGAGTTCAAATATTTAATTATAGGCTTTTTAACAAAATTATACAGATTAATCTCAAATTTTAAGGTTTTTACTCGGTTAAAATTCGAACGGATTCTCTATAGAACACATTTAGACATGCTCGTATTAATCGCATCAAAACGACAACCAAATGTTATTAAAATCAAATTTTATGATTTCAAATAATTAATTATTATCTTTTGAACAAAATTATACAGATTAATCTGAAATTTTCAGAATTTTACTCGGTTAAAATTAGAACGGAATCTCTATAAAGCCCATTCAGACATGCACGTTTTAATCCCAACAAAATGACAACCAAATGTTATTAAATCAAATTTTATGAGTTTAAATATTTAATTATGGGATTTTGAACAAAATTATACAGATTAATCTCAAATTTTAAGGTTTTTGCGCAGTTAAAATTCGAACGGATTCTCTATAGAGCATATTTAGACATGCTCGTATTAATCGCATCAAAACGATAAGCAAATCTTATTAAATTAAATTTTATGAGTTCTAATAGTTAATTATAGGCTTTTGAACAAAATTATACAGATTAATCTCAAATTTTCAGCTTTTTACTCGGTTAAAATTCGAATGAAATCTCTATAAAGACCATTTAGACATGCACGTTTTAATCGCAATAAAACGACAACCAAATTTTATTAAAATCAAATTTTATGATTTCAAATATTTAATTATTAGCTTTTAAACAAAATTATACAGATTAATATGAAATTTTCAGAATTTTACTCGGTTAAAATTAGAACGGATTCTATATAAAGCCCATTTAGACATGCACGTTTTAATACCAACAAAACGACAACCAAATGTTATTAAATAAAATTTTATGAGTTTAAATATTTAATTATGGGATTTTGAACAAAATTATACAGATTAATCTCAAATTTTAAGGGTTTTACTCGGTTAAAATTCGAACGGATTCTCTATAGAACACATTTAGACATTCTCGTATTAATCGCATCAAAATGACAACCAAATGTTATTAAAATCAAACTTTATGATTTTAAATAATTAATTATTAGCTTTTGAACAAAATTATACTGATTAATCTAAAATTTTCATAATTTTACTCGGTTAAAATTAGAACGGAATCTCTATAAAGCCTATTTAGACATGCACGTTTTAATCCCAACAAAACGACAACCAAATATTATTAAATCGAATTTTATGAGTTTAAATATTTAATTATGGGCTTTTGAACAAAATTATACAGATTAATCTCAAATTTTAAGGTTTTTACTCGGTTAAAATTCGACGGATTCTCTATAGAGCACATTTAGAAATGCTTGTATTAATATCATCAAAACGACAACCAAATGTTATTAAATTAAATTTTATGAGTTCAAATAGTTAATTATAGGCTTTTGAACAATATTATACAGATTAATCACAAATTTTCAACTTTTGACTCGGTTAAAATTAGAACGGAATCTCTATAAAGCCCATTTAGACATGCACGTTTTAATCGCATCAAAACGACAACCAAATTTTATTAAAATCAAATTTTATGATTTTAAATACATAATTATTAGCTTTTAAACAAAATTATACAGATTAATATGAAATTTTCAGCTTTTACTCGGTTAAAATTCGAACGGAATCTCTATAAAGCCCATTTAGACAAGCACGTTTTAATTGCATCAATATGATAACCAAATTTTATTAAATCAAATTTTACGAGTTCAAATATTTAATTATGGGCTTTTGAACAAAATTATACAGATTAATCTCAAATGTTAAGGTTTTTACTCGGTTAAAATTCGAACGGATTCTCTATAGAGAATATTTAGACATGCTTGTGTTAATCGCTTCAAAACGACAACCAAATGTTATTAAATTAAATTTTATGAGTTCAAATAGTTAATTATAGGCTTCTGAACAAAATTATACAGATTAATCTCAAATTTTCAGCTTTTTACTCGGTTAAAATTTGAACGGAATCCCTATAAAGCCCATTTAGACAAGCACGTTTTAATCGCATCAAAACGAAAACCAAATTTTATTAAAATCAAATTTTATGATTTTAATTATTTAATTATTAGCTTTTGAACAAAGTTATACAGATTAATCTCAAATTTTTAGAATTTTACTCGGTTAAAATTAGAACGCATTCTCTATAAAGCCTATTTAGATATGCACGTTTTAATCACAACAAAACGACAACCAAAATGATATTTAATCAAATTTTATGAGTTCAAATACTTTATTATGAGCTTTTAAACAAAATTATACAGATTAATATAAAATTTTCAGAATTTTACTCGGTTAAAATTCGAACGGAATCTCTATAAAGCCTATTTAGACATGCACGTTTTTATCCCAACAAAACGAAAACCAAATGTTATTAAATCAAATTTTATGAGTTCAAATATTTAATTATATGCTTTTTAACAAAATTATACAGATTAATCTCAAATTTTAAGGTTTTTACTCGGTTAAAATTCGAACGGATTCTCTATAGAACACATTTAGACATGCTCGTATTAATCGCATCAAAACGATAACCAATTGTTGTTAAATTAAATTTTATGAGTTCAAATTGTTAATTATAGGCTTTTGAAAAATAATATACAGATTAATCTTAAATTTTCAGAATTTTACTCGGTTAAAATTAGAACGGATTCTCTATAAAGCCCATTTAGACATGCACGTTTTAATCCCAAGAAAACGACAGCCAAATGTTATTAAATCAAATTTTATGAGTTTAAATATTTAATTATGGGATTTTGAACAAAATTATACAGATTAATCTCAAATTTTAAGGTTTTTACTCGGTTAAAATTCGAACGGATTCTCTATAGAGCACATTTAGACATGCTCGTATTAATCGCATCAAAACGACAACCAAATGTTTTTAAATTAAATTTTATGAGTTCAAATAGTTAATTATAGGCTTTTGAACAAAATTATACAGAATAATCTCAAATTTTCAGCTTTTTACTCGGTTAAAATTCGAACGAAATCTCTATAAAGCCCATTTAGACATGCACGTTTTAATCGCATCAAAACGACAACCAAATTTTATTAAAATCAAATTTTATGATTTCAAATATTTAATTATTAGCTTTTGAACAAAATTATACAGATTAATCTAAAATTTTCAGAATTTTACTCGGTTAAAATTAGAACAGAATCTCTATAAAGCTCATTTAGATATGTACGTTTTAATCCCAACAAAACGACAACCAAATGTTATTAAATCAAATTTTATGAGTTTAAATATTTAATTTTGGGCTTTTGAACAAAATTATACAGATTAATCTCAAATTTTAAGGTTTTTACTCGATTAAAATTCGAACGGATTCTCTATAGATCACATTTAGACATGCTCGTATTAATCGCATCAAAACAACAACCAAATGTTATTAAATTAAATTTTATGAGTTCAAATTATTAATTATAGGCTTCTAAACAAAATTATACAGATTAATCTCTAATTTTCAGCTTTTTACTCAGTTAAAATTTGAACGGCATCTCTATAAAGCCTATTTAGACATGCACGTTTTAATCACATCAAAATGACAATCAAATTTTATTAAATTCAAATTTTATGATTTCAAATAATTAATTATTAGCTTTTGAACAAAATTATACAGATTAATCTGAAATTTTCAGAATTTTACTCGATTAAAATTAGAACGGAATCTCTATAAAGCCCATTTAGACATGCACGTTTTAATCCCAACAAAACGACAACCAAATGTTATTAAATCAAATTTTATGAGTTTAAATATTTAATTATGGGCTTTTGAACAAAATTATCCAGATTAATCTCAAATTTTAAGGTTTTTACTCGATTAAAATTCGAATGGATTCTCTAAAGAGCACATTTAGACATGCTCGTATTAATCGCATCAAAACGACAACCAAATGTTATTAAATTAAATTTTATGAGTTCAAATAGTTAATTATAGGCTTCTGACCAAAATTATACAGATTAATTTCAAATTTTCAGCTTTTTACTCGGTTAAAATTTGAACGGCATCTCTATAAAGCCCATTTAGACATGCACGTTTTAATCCCAACAAAACGACAACCAAATGTTATTAAATCAAATTTTATGAGTTTAAATATTTAATTATGGGCTTTTGAACAAAATTATCCAAATTAATCTCAAATTTTAAGGTTTTTACTCGATTAAAATTCGAACGGATTCTCTATAGAGCACATTTAGACATGCTCGTATTAATCGCATCAAAACGACAACCAAATGTTATTAAATTAAATTTTATGAGTTCAAATAGTTAATTATAGGCTTCTGAACAAAATTATACAGATTAATCTCAAATTTTCAGCTTTTTACTCGGTTAAAATTTGAACGGCATCTCTATAAAGCCCATTTAGACATGCACGTTTTAATCGCATCAAAAGGACAACCAAATTTTATTAAATTCAAATTTTATGATTCAAATAATTAATTATTAGCTTTTGAACAAAATTATACATATTAATCTCAAATTTTCAGAATTTTACTCGGTTAAAATTATAAAGGATTCTCTATAAAGCCTATTTAGACATGTACGTTTTAATCACAACAAAACGACAACCAAAATGTTATTAAATCAAATTTTATGGGTTCAAATACTTGATTATGAGCTGTTGAACAAAATTATACAGATTAATCTCAAATTTTCAGCTTTTTTCTCAGTTAAAATTCGAACGGAATCTCTATAAAATCTATTTAGACATGCACGGTTTAATTGCATCAAAAAGATAACAAAATTTTATTAAATCAAATTTTATGATTTCAAATAATTAATTATTAGCTTTTAAACAAAATTATACAGATTAATCTCAAATTTTAAAGTTTTTAGTAGGTTAAAATTCGAACGGATTCTCTATAGAACCCATTTAGACATGCTCGTATTAATCGCATCTAAACGACAACCAAATGTTATTAAATTAAATTTTATGAGTTCAAATAGTTAATTATAGGCTTCTGAACAAAATTATACATATTAATCTCAAATTTTCAGCTTTTTACTTGGTTAAAATTCGAACGGAATCTCTATAAAGCCCATTTAGACATGCATGTTTTAATCGCATCAAAACGACAATCAAATTTAATTAAAATCAAATTTTATGATTTCAAATATTTAATTATTAGCTTTTAAACAAAATTATACAGATTAATCTGAAATTTTCAGAATTTTACTCGGTTAAAATTAGAACGGAATCTCTATAAAGCTCATTTAGATATGTACGTTTTAATCCCAACAAAACGACAACCAAATGTTATTAAATCAAATTTTATGAGTTTAAATATTTAATTATGGGCTTTTGAACAAAATTATACAGATTAATCTCAAATTTTAAGGTTTTTACTCGGTTAAAATTCGAACGGATTCTCTATAGAGCACATTTAGACATGCTCGTATTAATCGCATCAAAACGACAACCAAATGTTTTTAAATTAAATTTTATGAGTTCAAATAGTTAATTATAGGCTTTTGAACAAAATTATACAGAATAATCTCTAATTTTCAGCTTTTTACTCGGTTAAAATTCGAACGGAATCTCTATAAAGCCCATTTAGACATGCACGTTTTAATCGCATCAAAACGGCAACCAAATTTTATTAAAATCAAATTTTATTATTTTAAATATTTAATTATTAGCTTTTGAACAAAATTATACAAATTAATCTGAAATTTTCAGAATTTTACTCGGTTAAAATTAGAACGGAATCTCTATAAAGCCCATTTAGACATGCACGTTTTAATCCCAACAAAACGACAAACAAATGTTATTAAATCAAATTTTATGAGTTTAAATATTTAATTATGGGCTTTTGAACAAAATTATCTAGATTAATCTCAAATTTTAAGGTTTTTACTCGATTAAAATTCGAACGGATTCTCTATAGAGCACATTTAGACATGCTCGTATTAATCGCATCAAAACAACAACCAAATGTTATTAAATTAAATTTTATGAGTTCAAATTTTTAATTATAGGCTTCTGAACAAAATTATACAGATTAATCTCTAATTTTCAGCTTTTTACTTAGTTAAAATTTGAACGGCATCTCTATAAAGTCTATTTTGACATGCACGTTTGAATCGCATCAAAATGACAACCAAATTTTATTAAATTCAAATTTTATGATTTCAAATAATTAATTATTAGCTTTTGAACAAAATTATACAGATTAATCTGAAATTTTTAGAATTTTACTCGGTTAAAATTAGAACGGAATCTCTATAAAGCCCATTTAGACATGCACGTTTTAATCCCAACAAAAAGACAATCAAATGTTATTAAATAAAATTTTATGAGTTTAAATATTTAATTATGAGATTTTGAACAAAATATACAGATTAATTTGAAATTTTCAGAATTTTACTCGGTTAAAATTCGAACGGAATCTCAATAAAGCCCATTTAGACATGCACGTTTTAATCGTATCAAAACGACAACCAAATTTTATTAAAATCAAATTTTATGATTTTAAATATTTAATTATTAGCTTTTAAACAAAATTATACAGATTAATATGAAATTTTCAGCTTTTACTCGGTTAAAATTAGAACGAAATCTCTATAAAGCTCATTTAGATATGTACGTTTTAATCCCAACAAAACGACAACCAAATGTTATTAAATCAAATTTTATGAGTTTAAATATTTAATTTTGGGCTTTTGAACAAAATTATACAGATTAATGTCAATTTTTAAGGTTTTTACTCGGTTAAAATTCGAACGGATTCACTATAGAGCACATTTAGACATGCTCGTATTAATCGCATCAAAACGACAACCAAATGTTATTAAATTAAATTTTATGAGTTCAAATAGTTAATTATAGGCTTCTGAACAAAATTATACAGATTAATCTCAAATTTTCAGCTTTTTACTCGGTTAAAATTTGAACGGCATCTCTATAAAGCCCATTTAGACATGCACATTTTAATCGCATCAAAAGGACAACCAAATTTTATTAAATTCAAATTTTATGATTTCAAATAATTAATTGTTAGCTTTTGGTCAAAATTGTACATATTAATCTCAAATTTTCAGAATTTTACTCGGTTAAAATTATAACGGATTCTCTATAAAGCCTATTTAGACATGCACGTTTTAATCACAATAAAACGAAAATCAAAATGTTATTAAATCAAATTTTATGGGTTCAAATACTTGATTATGAGCTGTTAAACAAAATTATACAGATTAATCTCAAATTTTCAGCTTTTTTCTCAGTTAAAATTCGAACGGAATCTCTATAAAATCTATTTAGACATGCACGGTTTAATCCCATCAAAAAGATAACAAAATTTTATTAAATCATATTTTATGATTTCAAATAATTAATTATTAGCTTTTAAACAAAATTATACAGATTAATCTCAAATTTTAAGGTTTTTAGTAGGTTAAAATTCGAACAGATTCTCTATAGAGCCCATTTAGACATGCTCGTATTAATCGCATCTAAACGACAACCAAATGTTATTAAATTAAATTTTATGAGTTCAAATAGTTAATTATAGGCTTCTGAACTAAATTATACAGATTAATCTCAAATTTTTAGCTTTTTACTTGGTTAAAATTCGAACGGAAACTCTATAAAGCCCATTTAGATATGCATGTTTTAATCGCATCAAAACGACAAATAAATTTTATTAAAATCAAATTTTATGATTTCAAATATTTAATTATTAGCTTTTGAACAAAATTATACAGATTAATCTGAAATTTTCAGAATTTTACTCGGTTAAAATTAGAACGGAATCTCTATAAAGCTCATTTAGATATGTACGTTTTAATCCCAACAAAACGACAACCAAATGTTATTAAATCAAATTTTATGAGTTTAAATATTTAATTATGGGCTTTTGAACAAAATTATAGAGATTAATCTCAAATTTTAAGGTTTTTACTCGGTTAAAATTCGAACGGATTCTCTATAGAGCACATTTAGACATGCTCGTATTAATCGCATCAAAACGACAACCAAATGTTTTTAAATTAAATTTTATGAGTTCAAATAATTAATTATAGGCTTTTGAACAAAATTATACAGAATAATCTCTAATTTTCAGCTTTTTACTCGGTTAAAATTAGAACGGAATCTCTATAAAGCTCATTTAGATATGTATGTTTTAATCCCAACAAAACGACAACCAAATATTTTTAAATCAAATTTTATGAGTTTAAATATTTAATTATGGGATTTTGAATAAAATTATATAGATTAATCTCAAATTTTAAGGTTTTTACTCAGTTAAAATTCGAACGGAATCTCTATAAAGCCCATTTAGACATGCACGTTTTAATCCCAGCAAAACGACAACCAAATGTTATTAAATCAAATTTTATGAGTTTAAATATTTAATTATGGGTTTTTGAACAAAATTATGCAGATTAATCTCAAATTTTAAGGTTTTTACTCGGTTGAAATTCAAACGGATTCTCTATAGAGCACATTTAGACATGCTCGTATTAGTCGCATCAAAATGACAACCAAATGTTATTAAATTAAATTTTATGAGTTCAAATAGTTAATTATAGGCTTTTGAACAAAATTATACAGAATAATCTCAAATTTTTAGCTTTTTACTCGGTTAAAATTCAAACGGAATCTCTATAAAGCCCATTTAGACATGCACGTTTTAATCGCATCAAAACGATAACGAAATTTTATTAGAATCAAATTCTATGATTTCAAATATTTAATTATTAGCTTTTGAACAAAATTATACAGATTAATCTAAAATTTTCAGAATTTTACCCGGTTAAAATTAGAACGGAATCTCTATAAAGCCCATTTAGATATGTACGTTTTAATCCCAACAAAACTGCAACCAAATGTTATTAAATCAAATTTTATGAGTTTAAATATTTAATTATGGGCTTTTGAACAAAATTATACAGATTAATCTCAAATTTTAAGGTTTTTACTCGGTTAAAATTCGAACGGATTCTCTATAGAGCACATTTAGACATGCTCGTATTAATCGCATCAAAACGACAACCAAATGTTTTTAAATTAAATTTTATGAGTTCAAATAGTTAATTATAGGCTTTTGAACAAAATTATACAGAATAATCTCTAATTTTCAGCTTTTTACTCGGTTAAAATTCGAACGGAATCTCTATAAAGCCCATTTAGACATGCACGTTTTAATCGCATCAAAACGGCAACCAAATTTTATTAAAATCAAATTTTATTATTTTAAATATTTAATTATTAGCTTTTGAACAAAATTATACAAATTAATCTGAAATTTTCAGAATTTTACTCGGTTAAAATTAGAACGGAATCTCTATAAAGCCCATTTAGACATGCACGTTTTAATCCCAACAAAACGACAAACAAATGTTATTAAATCAAATTTTATGAGTTTAAATATTTAATTATGGGCTTTTGAACAAAATTATCTAGATTAATCTCAAATTTTAAGGTTTTTACTCGATTAAAATTCGAACGGATTCTCTATAGAGCACATTTAGACATGCTCGTATTAATCGCATCAAAACAACAACCAAATGTTATTAAATTAAATTTTATGAGTTCAAATTTTTAATTATAGGCTTCTGAACAAAATTATACAGATTAATCTCTAATTTTCAGCTTTTTACTTAGTTAAAATTTGAACGGCATCTCTATAAAGTCTATTTTGACATGCACGTTTGAATCGCATCAAAATGACAACCAAATTTTATTAAATTCAAATTTTATGATTTCAAATAATTAATTATTAGCTTTTGAACAAAATTATACAGATTAATCTGAAATTTTTAGAATTTTACTCGGTTAAAATTAGAACGGAATCTCTATAAAGCCCATTTAGACATGCACGTTTTAATCCCAACAAAAAGACAATCAAATGTTATTAAATCAAATTTTATGAGTTTAAATATTTAATTATGAGATTTTGAACAAAATATACAGATTAATTTGAAATTTTCAGAATTTTACTCGGTTAAAATTCGAACGGAATCTCAATAAAGCCCATTTAGACATGCACGTTTTAATCGTATCAAAACGACAACCAAATTTTATTAAAATCAAATTTTATGATTTTAAATATTTAATTATTAGCTTTTAAACAAAATTATACAGATTAATATGAAATTTTCAGCTTTTACTCGGTTAAAATTAGAACGAAATCTCTATAAAGCTCATTTAGATATGTACGTTTTAATCCCAACAAAACGACAACCAAATGTTATTAAATCAAATTTTATGAGTTTAAATATTTAATTTTGGGCTTTTGAACAAAATTATACAGATTAATGTCAATTTTTAAGGTTTTTACTCGGTTAAAATTCGAACGGATTCACTATAGAGCACATTTAGACATGCTCGTATTAATCGCATCAAAACGACAACCAAATGTTATTAAATTAAATTTTATGAGTTCAAATAGTTAATTATAGGCTTCTGAACAAAATTATACAGATTAATCTCAAATTTTCAGCTTTTTACTCGGTTAAAATTTGAACGGCATCTCTATAAAGCCCATTTAGACATGCACATTTTAATCGCATCAAAAGGACAACCAAATTTTATTAAATTCAAATTTTATGATTTCAAATAATTAATTGTTAGCTTTTGGTCAAAATTGTACATATTAATCTCAAATTTTCAGAATTTTACTCGGTTAAAATTATAACGGATTCTCTATAAAGCCTATTTAGACATGCACGTTTTAATCACAATAAAACGAAAATCAAAATGTTATTAAATCAAATTTTATGGGTTCAAATACTTGATTATGAGCTGTTAAACAAAATTATACAGATTAATCTCAAATTTTCAGCTTTTTTCTCAGTTAAAATTCGAACGGAATCTCTATAAAATCTATTTAGACATGCACGGTTTAATCCCATCAAAAAGATAACAAAATTTTATTAAATCATATTTTATGATTTCAAATAATTAATTATTAGCTTTTAAACAAAATTATACAGATTAATCTCAAATTTTAAGGTTTTTAGTAGGTTAAAATTCGAACAGATTCTCTATAGAGCCCATTTAGACATGCTCGTATTAATCGCATCTAAACGACAACCAAATGTTATTAAATTAAATTTTATGAGTTCAAATAGTTAATTATAGGCTTCTGAACTAAATTATACAGATTAATCTCAAATTTTTAGCTTTTTACTTGGTTAAAATTCGAACGGAAACTCTATAAAGCCCATTTAGATATGCATGTTTTAATCGCATCAAAACGACAAATAAATTTTATTAAAATCAAATTTTATGATTTCAAATATTTAATTATTAGCTTTTGAACAAAATTATACAGATTAATCTGAAATTTTCAGAATTTTACTCGGTTAAAATTAGAACGGAATCTCTATAAAGCTCATTTAGATATGTACGTTTTAATCCCAACAAAACGACAACCAAATGTTATTAAATCAAATTTTATGAGTTTAAATATTTAATTATGGGCTTTTGAACAAAATTATAGAGATTAATCTCAAATTTTAAGGTTTTTACTCGGTTAAAATTCGAACGGATTCTCTATAGAGCACATTTAGACATGCTCGTATTAATCGCATCAAAACGACAACCAAATGTTTTTAAATTAAATTTTATGAGTTCAAATAATTAATTATAGGCTTTTGAACAAAATTATACAGAATAATCTCTAATTTTCAGCTTTTTACTCGGTTAAAATTAGAACGGAATCTCTATAAAGCTCATTTAGATATGTATGTTTTAATCCCAACAAAACGACAACCAAATATTTTTAAATCAAATTTTATGAGTTTAAATATTTAATTATGGGATTTTGAATAAAATTATATAGATTAATCTCAAATTTTAAGGTTTTTACTCAGTTAAAATTCGAACGGAATCTCTATAAAGCCCATTTAGACATGCACGTTTTAATCCCAGCAAAACGACAACCAAATGTTATTAAATCAAATTTTATGAGTTTAAATATTTAATTATGGGTTTTTGAACAAAATTATGCAGATTAATCTCAAATTTTAAGGTTTTTACTCGGTTGAAATTCAAACGGATTCTCTATAGAGCACATTTAGACATGCTCGTATTAGTCGCATCAAAATGACAACCAAATGTTATTAAATTAAATTTTATGAGTTCAAATAGTTAATTATAGGCTTTTGAACAAAATTATACAGAATAATCTCAAATTTTTAGCTTTTTACTCGGTTAAAATTCAAACGGAATCTCTATAAAGCCCATTTAGACATGCACGTTTTAATCGCATCAAAACGATAACGAAATTTTATTAGAATCAAATTCTATGATTTCAAATATTTAATTATTAGCTTTTGAACAAAATTATACAGATTAATCTAAAATTTTCAGAATTTTACCCGGTTAAAATTAGAACGGAATCTCTATAAAGCCCATTTAGATATGTACGTTTTAATCCCAACAAAACTGCAACCAAATGTTATTAAATCAAATTTTATGAGTTTAAATATTTAATTATGGGCTTTTGATTATGAGTTGTCTATCACGGTATACGCTCAAAGAAAGGGACCATTCACCAAGACATGTACTCAAAGATAGGGGTCATTCATTATTCTCAATGAGAGGTGTCGTTCATCACACCATATGCGCTAAGAAAGGGATCGTGCATTATGACATGAACTCGAAGAAAGGGGTCATTCATTGCAAGGTACGCTCAAAGAGAGAGGTCATCGATCGGTATACGCTCAATGATATGATCACAACCAACAATGAATCAGAAGAATTTCCTATTGGACCTATGACTCGTGCTAAAACCAAGAAATTCCAAGAGGCCATGGGAAATCTATTTATTCAAGGCTAGAAGTAGAGAATGCAACACCAGCTTTATTGGAATAATACAACCTCCTACTTGTGCATGAGTTCATTAGTTTAATTAATGCATGATAGTTCACTTTAAGCATGTTAGTTTTCTTATGTTTTTATAAGTTAATTTAGTGTGTGAGTTAATTAATTAAACTTGATCATTCAATGTAACTTGTTTCATTAATTAATCTAGCTCATTAAATATGTTTCATGCATTCACTTTTATTTTTATTGAATAAGTTGTTATCTAATGGTAGCTTATATATTTCATCTAGGGTATTCTTTTGGAGCAAATGGTTTATCATATTCTCAAGAATGACAACGCATTTACATCAATTAAAGTCCCTTGAAGACCCATGAAGGCTGATTGGTTATAATGCAATTCAATGGAGCAATTACACCACTTGAATATTGTTATTTCCAGCAATGGTTTTAAGGCTTTCAAGAGAGCCTTTACATCATTTTAAGGTTATCAGTTTCTGCAAGCAAGAAAGAGAAGACATGCAATGATAGCCTTCATTGTCACCATTTAAGGGAGAGTAAAGACAAGAATTAAAACAACAGTTAAGGAGAGAATTCGAGGATATTTGAGTCTTGAGGTCTTCTTCAAACTTATTCTTGTATTCCTTTGCCTTCATTATCCCCTATTCATCGCGATATACGATCAAAGAGAGGGTTCGTCCCTCACGGTATACACTCTAAGGGACCATTCACTATGACATGCACTCGAAGAGAGGGGTCATTCATTGTGACATACACTCAACGAGAGGTGTCGTCCATCACGGTAAACGCTTTAAGGAAAGGACCATTCACTGACATGTACTCAAAGAGAGGGGTCATTAATCGCGACATACGCTCAAAGAGAGGGGTTGTCCATCACGGTATACGCTCTAAGAAAAGGACCATTAATTATGACTTACACACGAAGAGAGGGGTCAAATATCGCGACATACGCTCAAAGAGAGGTGTCGTCCCTCATGGTATACGCTCAAAGAGAGAGAATGTTCACCATGACATGCACTCGAAGAGAGGGGTCATTCATTGCGAAAAATACTCAAAGCGAGGGGTCGTCAATCACGGTATACGCTCAAAGAGAGGGACCGTTCATTATGACATATGCTCAAAGAAAGGGGTCATTTATCACGATATACGCTCAAAGAGATGGCTCGTCCATCACGGTATACGCTCTAAGAAAGAGACCGTTCACTATGGCATGCAGTCAAAGAGATGAGTCTTTTATTGCAACATATGCTCAATGGGAGGGGTCGTCCATCACGGTATAATCTCTAAGAAAAGGTCCATTCACTATGACATGCACTCGAAGAGAGGGGTCATTCATCACGATATACGCTCAAAGAGAGGGGTCATCCAACACTGTATACGGTCTAAAAAAGGGACCATTTTTTATGACATGCACTAGAAGGGAGGGATCATATATCGCGACATACTCTCAAAGAGAGGTGTCGTCCATCACTGTATACGCTCAAAGAGAGGGACCGTTCATTATAACATACACTCGAAGAGAGGGGTCATTTATTGCCACATACACTCAAAGAGAGGGGTCATCCATCATGGTACACGCTCTAAGAAAGGGATCGTTCATTATGACATGCACTCGAAGTGAGGCGTCATTCATCACAACATACGCTAAAGAGGGGTCACTGATCACGGTATATGCTCAAAGACAGGGACCGTTCATTATGACATGCACTCAAAGAGATAGGTCATTCATCGCGACATACGCTCAAAGAGAGGGGTCGTCCATCACGGTATACACTCAAAGAGAGGGACCTTTCACCAAGATAGGCACTTGAACAGAGGGGTTATTTATTGAGACCTACTCTCAAAGAGAGTGGTCGTCCATCACGGAATATGCTCAAGGAGAGTGACCCTTTCTTAGAGCAAATACATGTTGGAAAACCCGTCTCTTTGAGCGTATGCCATTGATCACGGTATATGCTCAAAGAGAGGGATCGTTCATTATGACATGCACTCGAAGAGCGGGGTCATTCCTCGTGACATAAGCTCAAAGAGAGAGTTCATTCACCTTGACATATGCTAAAATAGAGGGGTCGTCCATAACGGTATATGCTAAAAGAGTGGGACCATTCACCATGATATGCACTCAAGAGAGGGGTCATTCATCGCGGAAAACGTTCAAAGAGAGGGGTCATCCATCATGGCATACGCTCAAAGAGAGGGTTCGTTCATTCTGACGTGCGCTAGAAGAGATGGATTATTCACCGCGACATATGCTTAAAGAGAGGGATCGTCCATCACTGTCTACACACTTAGATGGGGACCATTCATTATGACATGCACTCGAAGAGAGGGGTCATTCATCGCGACATACGCTCAAAGAGATGGGTCGTCCGTCACGGTATACGCTCAAAGAGAGGGACCGTTCACCATTATATGCACTCGAAGAGAGTAGTCATTCATTGCAACATACGCATAAAGAGAAGGGTCATCAATCACGTTATATGCTTAAAGAGAGGGGCCGTTCATTATGTTATGCACTCGAAGTGAGGGGTCATTCATTATGACATACGCTGGAAGAGTGGGGTCGTTCGTTACGGTATACACTCAAAGAGAGGGAGCGTTTGATATGACATATGCTCGAAGAGAAGGGTCATTCATCACGACATACGCTCAAAGAGTGGGTTCGTCCACCATGGTGTACCCTTTAAGAAAGGGACCGTTCACCATGACATGCGCTCAAAGAGAGGGGTCATTCACCGTGACATACTCTCAAAGAGAAGGGTCGTCCATCACGGTACACGCTCTAAGAAAGAGACCGTTCACTATGACATGCACTCGAAGAGAGGGGTTATTCATCGCGACATACACTCAATGGGAGGGGTCGTCCATCATGGTATATGCTCAAAGGGAGGGACCGTTCACCATGACAGGCACTCGAAGAGAAGTCATGAATCGCAACATACGCTCAAAATCAGGGGTTATTGATCATGGTATACGCTCAAAGAGAGGGACCATTCATTGTGACATACGCTCAAAGAGAAGGGTCTTCCATCACGCCATACGCTCAAAGAGAGGGACCGTTCATTATGACATACGGTTGAAGAGAGGTGTCATTCATCGCGGCATACGCTCAAAGAAATGAGTCGTCCATCACGGTATAATCTCAAAAAGAGGGATCGTTCATTTTGACATTTGCTCGAAGAGATGGTCATTTACTACGACTTACTCTCAAAGAGAGGGGTCAACCATCACGGTATACGCAATAAGTAATGGCCCGTTCATTATAACATACGCTCAAATAGATGAGTCATCCATCACGGCATACGGTCAAAGAGAGGGACCATTCTTTATGACATGCACTCAAAGAAAGGGGTCTTTCACCGCGACAAATTCTCAAGGAGGGGTCGTCCATCACGATATACGCTCAAAGGGAGAGATTGTTCATTATGACTTGCACACGAAGAAAGGGGTCATTTATCGCGATATATGCTCAAAGATAGGGGTCATCTGTCACGGTATACGCTCAAAGAGAGGAACCGTTCACTATGAGATGCAATCGAAGAGAGGGGTCATTCATCGCGCCATACGCTCAAAGAGAGATACCGTTCATTATGACATGCACTCGAAAAGAGGGGTTATTCATCGCAACATATGCTTAAAGAGGGGTCGTCCATCACGACATGTGCTCAAAAAGAGGGACCATTCATTATGCCATGCACTAGAAGAAAGGGGGCATCCATCACGACATGCGCTCAAAAAGAGGGACCATTCATTATGCCATACACTAGAAGAAAAGGGCCATTCACCGCAAAATATGCTCAAAGAGAGGGGTCGTCCATCACGGTATACGCCCATTTAGGCAAGTACGTTTTAATCCCAACAAAACGATAACCAAATGTTACTTTATTAAATTTTATGAGTTCAAATAGTTAATCAAGGACTTTTGGACAAAAATATACAGATTAAACTAAAATTTTCAGCTTTTTACTCTGTTAAAATTTGAACAGATTCTCCATAAATCTCATTTAGACAAACACTTCTTAATCCCAACAAAACGATAACCAAATGTTATTAAATAAAATTTTAAGAGTTCAAATAGTTAATTATGGGATTTTGAACAAAATTAAACAAAAAGTTAATTAGTTATTAAATCTCATTTACCAGTGGTTTTGCTGGTTTTCTTTATCAATGATCCATGCTCGTACGTTTGTTATGGATCTCTCTCCATCACACCTATGAGTTTGTTTTTTTGTTTTGGCGATATATTCTTCTACACTTAACCATGAACAATTTACCAACGTTGAACCTTGTCTTCAGCACATTGTTCTGGCATGTATTTCTCAACAGGTTTACGTTTTGTTGCGCAACAGCCGCCTCCAGGTTGATCGCACAATGCATTGGCGTATACATCCATGTCTCTATAATCTTGACAAATTTTTTGGTTTGTTCCATTTTAGAAGAACCGAGATAAAGGACTCAATCAAATTCACAAGTCCTGATTGGATCTTTTTCAATCCAATCCCATCTCTGGCCGAATTGGTTCGATTTTGGTAGATTCAAGCAATCAAAACCTACTCAAACCTACTCCAAGAATGCGTACTTCCAATTCGTGTCTTTTCTCTCTAGCGATGGATGAAACTTGACGTGTTTTTGCTGGCTCTGTCTCCATCGACAGGTAAATTATTTCGGTTTGATCATAAGTTTTTACTACTATATGTATTTATTTTTTATTTACATACCTCAATTTAGCTTAATTCTTTCTAGATCATGTTTCTCCTTTCTGTATATTCTGGACTATTATCTGTTTTATAACACATTGTTTATTATTTTGAATATACCACCCTTAACTAGGGATCCACCCAGCACCTTTCATGGTGTAATATCATCAAACAGGTTGCACTGTCTAAATCTCTTGTGACTCTATACTGCCAATCCAACTAGGTTGGTAACAATCGCTTATTGGGTTCTCTCTCTTGTTTTATATCATGCTTATCTTATTTTTCCTGTTAACTTCATGTTTATACCATCTTTATAAGGGATTTATCCAACACAATCTATGGTGTATTATCATCAACCAAACATTCTTGTTTAATTGTTACCCTTCTGTTCACGATTCCTTGGATGTATTCCAATCAAGTTTTGTTTGTACTTTTTCTATCTTCCTCTATTCTTTCAGCGTCTGACATTATTGCTTGTTATGTTTATTTACCTTCTAATTTGTTTATTTGCCTTGTGTGGCAAAAAGCAACAAACATGTCGATACTACAGGACCTGTTGTTTCTTTCCCTAATGCCATGACGTTTTGGCAGTATGGCTCAACACTCCAGTTAGAGTGTATAAGACAAGACGTGAAAAAGGATCTGGTTTCGCTTCCTTGATAAGCTTACTACCTCCACAAGGTTGAGTTTTGCTCCATGTTTGCACCAAAGGTTTCGTTTGGCTCTTTTTCATTGAGTCTTCTCTTGTTCCATGATTTCTTAAATGCTATGTACGCCTTTTACCCTATTCTCTATGTCATGTTCCTCCCTTTTATTCTCGGTTTACTAATTTTGATTCTATTTTTTCCACGGCTTTTTCCTCTAATCTTTCTTCAAGATTGGTGCCTTGCCTCTCATTTGGTCTTCGGTAATCTCTCTTACTCGGTAAGACCTCTACTTCCAAAAGTTTTGCTACCTTTATTATTAATGTTTGCTTCCTCAAAAATTGTATATTCTCTAGAATGGTATTATCATATTATTCCCATTATTATTGTTTTCTTTATGTGTCTACCAACCCTTCCATGGGTTCTTTCCAACACCTTTCATGGTGTATAATTTTTTAAATTCATAAATATACCATCCTTTCAGTGGGAATTTTCTAACACCATCTCTGGTGTATTATCATCAACCAAACAATTTTTTGAAGTAACAACTCTTTTTCTTACGTTTCCTTGGATGATTTCATATCTCGAAATGTTATTACTTGCTCTCTTTTACTCTTTTTTCAAGCTTTTGACATTAAGAATCGAGGGTTGCTTCCAAGACCCGTATTTCTACTTGGTACCACCACCTCTATATGTATATCACCACCATTGTCTACTAATTGGGGTCTGGTTTTGGCCTTGTCGTCGGGGATCTTTAGATCTAAAACCTTTATCAATATTTTGTATTTCATATCAATTGAACATCAAGCTTTTTATTCTATAACTAGCTATTATCTTGTTCACCACAATAAGTTTTCTATTCTATTTACAACTAGGACTCCTATTTACTCTCAATTTAATCCTTTTATTTTACTACACGTGCTAGGTATCCTATTAAACACAGCTCATTGTGTATCTTCTCAATCCCTTGAACTCTACCAAATCGAAGATTGGCATATATATTTTCATCCCTTGGGTAAGGGTCTGTCCAACACCTTTTATGGTGTATTCTTACAAAACAAGTCTACATGTTATTTTAAATTCTTGCTCTTCATGAGAAGTCTAGATGATATGGCGTTATGCTACTTTCTTGAACCTAATCCATCAGAACAAAGTATGCATGATTTTGATTTTCCTACTTTAACTCAATTTTATACAAAGACTCTACCATATGATGAGGGATATAGTTCTAAATGTCCCCGACCTCCATCAAAATCTTTATTTAAAAAAGCTGGGATGAGGGGCGAAAAAAACTCTCCAGAGGAGGTTGACGATGATCAACCCCGTCGAGGGAAATGAAAATATTATGCTGGAACTGTCAGGGTCTCGGGAATGCCTAGGTAGTTCATGCATTACAATGTGCTGTCCACAAGCATGATGCCGATCTTTTATTTCTTTACGAAACTAGATTAAATAGACACAATCTTGATCGCATTAAGATTAAGCTAGGAATGCAAGGTTGTATACCAGTTGAATCCAGCCCCACTTGTACGGGGCTTGCTATTATTTAGAATAATAAGACTACTATTGATTTGTTTTCTTACTCGGATCGTCATATTGATGTTATTATACATTCGCCAATTGCAATTCCATTTTTCTGGTGTACATGATTTTCCTGAGACGGCAAACAAATATAAAACTTGACAACTAGTGGACACATTACAATCAACTTCTTCTCTTTCATTGCTCTTAGGGGGAGACTTTAATGAAATCCTACAAGATAATGAAAAGCAAGGCGGTATCCGTCGGGCATGATCACAAATTAATAATTTCAGAGATTGTCTTATGAGAAATAATCTCTTCGATTGTAAACCAAAATCTAGATGGTTCACTTGGACCAAGTTTGAACCTAATACCGAAACCATTATGGAAAGAATCAATAGATTCCTTATTAACTTCTCTTGGTTTAATCTTTCCTAGTTTCTAGGCTACGTCATTCTTTCATGCCCGATCTGATCACTACCCCATCTTAATGGACACTAGGCCCTCCCATGCAACCGGAACGAAAGCTTCTAGGAACCTCTTCCACCAAAAACAAGCTTGATAGACTACTTAATGCGAAGAAAATCTATTGGGCACAACGCGCCCACACCACCTGGCTAGAACATGGTGACAAAAATACTTCATTTTTCCATGCAAGAGCAAGCAATCGCCAACGAAAAAACCATATTACTGGGCTTTTCTACAATGAAAATATTTGGCAAACGCACATGAAAGACATCATGGCTACTGTCATTGATTACTTCCAGACTCTCTTCTCATCCTCTTTTCCTACTATTGCATCTCCCATTTTAGACAACATTCCAAGTATTGTTACTGAGACCATGAATAATGACCTTAATAAGGAATTCACAACAGAAGAAATTGTCACTGCTTTTCGCAATATTGATCCAAGGAAAGCCCCGAGAGTTTATGGATTTTCAAGTGGTTTCTTTAGGAAACATTGGGATATCCTTGGCCCGGACTTTATAAACATCTGCCTCAAACTCCAGAGTGGGTCTGTTCGCATGGAAGAGGTCAATCGTACTATCATCGTTCTTATACCCAAAATTAATGATCCCACAACTATGTGACATCTCAGACCTATTAGTCTATCCATAGTTATCTATAAGACTGTTGCCAAAGTGCTTGTTAATCGTTTTAAATCTATCATCCTTTTATGTATAGGCGGTAATCAAGCTGCCTTTGTTCAAGGTAGGAACATTACCGACAATATTCTCATTGCTCATGAGCTTATCCACACTTTAAATACTGACGAGACCTCTCTTGCCAAAGGTGCTAGTTTAAAATTAGACATGGAGAAAGCTTTCGACCGTGTCGAATGGTTTTTTCTACAACAAATTATGCTCCATATAGGTTTCAATGACAAATGGGTTTCCCTTATTATGAATTGTGTCTCTTCTGTGTCTTTCTAAGTATGTGTCTATGATTCTCTTTCATGACCTTTTAAACCACAAAGAGGGCTTCGACAAGGAGATCCCCTTTCACCTTTCTTGTTTCTTTTCTATACTCAAGTTATTTCAGCATTGCTCAATGCTGAGAAAGTTATTGGCAATCTCCCTGGCCTTTGTGCTAGCAGGAACGACCCTCGTATAAATAACCTCTTCTTTCTTTATGATTCTGTGGTGTTCATTAAGAATACAACTACAGAAGCTCAACACCTCAAGGACGCTTTGCATACTTATGCCATTTCGTCTGGTCAGGCGGTGAATTTTAAAAAATCAACTATATATTTCTCATGCAAAACATCTACATCCCTTCAATAAGAAATCAATAGCATCCTTAATGTAAGAGAGGTCGATGACCTTGGTATTTATTTGGGGGTTCTACTCCTCAATGAGAAGAATAAGACAACTTTGGGTTTTCCAAAGACAAAATGAATGCTCATCTAAGCAAATGGGATAAGCACTTGCTCTCCTTTAGCGGTAGAAAAATTTTAATCAAATCTGTCATTACCTTCTACTTCAAAACATTATCGATGATATGACTACTTCGATATACTGTTACTGGTCGTCGGGTAAAGCCGATAAAAATGGATGGCATATGCTTCAGTGAGACACTATCTGTCTACCGAAAGCAGCCAGAGGTATAGGATTTCACGATCTTCACCATTTCAACATTGTGTTACTTGGTAAACAAATTTAGAGACTAATTTTTGAGCCTGATATTCTTCTTAGTCAGGTCTACAAGTGCAAATATTATCCATCGGGTTCTAAGCTCGAACCCGATTCCACTCGAAGATCTTCCTTTGCTTGGAAAGGTCTTAGTATAGCTATCTCTAAACTTGGAAATGGCTTCTTTAAACGACCAGGTATGTCAAGTCAGATACAGATACACTTCGACAATTGGGGAGGATCTAAGCCTTTACACCTTTATGGCGATTATGAAGTGAATGATAAAGTCCCTCTTCGAGTGAGATTTTTTATGCTATCTAATCTACCCCGATGGGATATATTCAAGGTGAGAGATTATTTCTCTCACGAAGATGCTAACATAATCCTTAATGTACCAATCATTAATGATACGAAAGATACTACCCTTTGGGGTCATCACGACTCTAGCATCTATATTGTGTGTTCTGGTTATCAATTTCTCCAACTACATCTAGGGCCGGTTAATAGACCCTTTAGGCTATGGAAAATTCTTTCTAAGTTGCCTACCTTGCCTAAGGTTCGTTCCTTTGGATGGCGATTAAGCCATGATGCCCTACCGTCTGGGAACAAAATCCTCCAAGCAAATATCAGTACTGGGTTTGCCCAATTTGTAATACGAATACTGAAACTACCCTTCATGCTTTAAGGGATTGTCCTAGTGCCATGGAAGCTCTCCGTTTGGCAGGGTTTCTATGCCGTATTTTCTCTAATACTTCAATCTCCCCCCACCAGTGGCTTTCTAAATTAATTGGTTTTCTCTCATTGCACCAATTCTCCTTCCTGATAACAAGTCTATGGAACTTATAGAATCGTCGTAATGACTTTGTCCATAACCACCATCGTTAACTGTATCTAACGCACGAAAACTCTTCGACGATTATACATCAGCCAATGATGCTCTCCATCTAAGATCCTGATTAGCTGATCCCACCTTTGCTCAGACTAGATGGGCAAAATCTGACCGCGGTTTTGTTAAGGTTAATACGGATGACGCCTTTTACCCAATTTTAAAGGGAGCTGCTGCAGGTGTCTTCGCTCGGGATTCTTCAAGCTCCGTCCTTGGTGGACGCTCTATTCCCCTCGCCTTCTATCTAGATCCAGCTTCAGTCGAAGCTCTTGTCATTTGTGAGGGACTTAAACGCTCAAAGAGAGGGTTATAAACATGAATAGTCATTATAACCACATAATTAAGTTTCAACTTAGATCTAAATTTATATTAAGTAATTTTAAGTATTCTCATTATTTCGACTATTATGTTTTCTTCATAGAACTTACATATTGTTCAAGGAGTAAGTATTAGTTCGGTGTTAGCTCAGTCAACTCAGAAGAAGCTAAACGGAAGGTAATGTTAGAAACACAATGATCCAACTTCAGAATAGCTTGGGAATGCATGGAACACTTCTACAGTACTTAAAGGACTCAAGACTAGCTTCATGTCAGCTCACAAATCCCATATGATCTCAAATGAAGCATAATTCAAAACGAGGCCTTAGGAGATTCGGATCAGCTCCAAAACACTCCTAGCACTAGAAGAGAGTATAGGGAAGCTAACAGACTAACTCACTTTGCTAAAGGCATATCAGATTAGCTTATTTCAGTTTCAAACTTTAGCTATATCTTTCAGCTAGATAGCTCAGTTTAATTCAGCTCACTCTCAGCTTGATTAGCTCATCTCAACTACACTCGAAGGTCAACAACCATTCACCAAACATCATGTCCGTCCATCATCCACATTGGATGCCATGATATCGGAGGAAAATCAAGTGGGCAACAAAACAAAGAGATAAAACTTTTCAATGAACAGATTCATGATGGTCCACCTGTTTTCCATTTTCTAGCATGATTCAAGCAGAATTGGGTTTCTGTGTCTTCATAAAAGTGGTGTCTCTATCTCTTATCTTTCCAACGCATGTAGAATCGAATCAATCCAATAACAGGAACTCGAGATATGGCCAAATTACTGAAGACTATGCAGGTTAGAATTTTAAACCGAAAAGTTCCAACAACTTTTGGAAGGAGACACTATTCAACCGAACGGTTAAGAAGGGAGAAACCACCAGTTGGACAGTCACCAAGGCCACTATTAGATCACCTTTTCAAAGGAAATGTCCTTTGGCCACACCCTTTTATTTCCTATAAATTGGACTTAAATTTTCATTTGTAAAACACAATTCACAATATATTTTATCCTTTGTGAGAATTTTCTCTCGTTTAGTTCTTCTTAGAACTTTACCGACTTATCATGTACTTTTTTACTTTTAGCGTCAACCCCTTTTCTATCATCTTGATACTTCTAGTTCTTTTAGTTTAATATACTAAAAGGGTCAAAGTCTGTTTATCACCACCGTTAAAGATCAATATAAGGTTCAAGATTAGGTTTTCTATAACCTAGTTTCTTCCTTGAGTATCTTTAAGATACTATCTTCATTTCACCATTCATTACATATCCTCTCATTCTATACATCATTCCAATCCTTTGTCATCACCACAAAATGTCCTAAACATCTATTCACCCTCATCAACACCACACATCCTTCCGCTTCCAAATCAGTCCCTAAACTATTCCTTTTATTAATTCTACTTATTCCTTTCATCCTTTATCCTTAATTCTTCATTTTGCAGTCAATTCTTGCGAGAGACTTGCTTCCTTCCTAGGTCCAACAATCAAAGTTTGCCACTAAGCATCATCAACAAGATTGGCACACATCAAGAATGGTCGTCCATCACGGTATACGGTCTAAGAAAGTGATGGTTTATTATAACATGCACTCGAAGAGAGGGGTCATTCATCATGACATACGCACAAAGAGAGAAGTTGTCCATCACGGTATACGCTCAAAGAGAGAGACCATTCACCATGACATGCAATCAAAGAGAGGGTTCATTCATCGCGACATGCGCTCAAAGAGAAGGATCGTCCATCACGACATACTCTCAAAGAGAGGAACCGTTCATTATGACATACACTTAACGAGAGGGGTCATTCACCGTGACATACGCTCAATGAGAGGAACCATTCATTATGACATGAAGTCGAAGAGAGGGGTCTTTCATCGTGACATACGCTTAAAGAGCGACGGTATACGCTCAAAGAGAGGGACCGTTCACCATGACATGCACTCTTATGGAGGGTTCCTTCATCGAACATATGCTCAAAGAGAGGGGTCATCGATCACGGTATACGCTCAAATAGAGGAAACGTTTATTATGACATGCACTCGAAGAGAGCTGTCATTCATCGTGACATACGCTCAAAGAGAGGGGTCGTCTATCATGGTATACTCTCTAAGAAAGGGATCATTCATTTTGACATGCACTCGAAGAGAGGGGTCATTCATCGCAACATACGCTCAAGGAGTAGGATCTTCCATCACAGTATACGCTCAAAGAGGGACAGTTGACTATGACATGCACTCGAAGACAGTGGTTCAACTTAATCCTCTTTATTTACTCAATTCATGTGCTACACTCACTTGTTATCTCATATTATATACTTATAATGTTTATTTCCGTATATTACTATTGATAACTTAGTAATTAGTATTGAACCACATCTTTATTTAGCTTATATTATGCATAATTAATATTCAACACATGTTTAGAAACATCATACTTATTAGTTTAAGTTGTTTCTTTGCAGGTTATGTTAAACACAGCTTAAGGGACTATTGACCATCTATTTTTTAGCTCAAATGCACCATTTGAGTTCAAAACAAAGAATCATTGTTTGAGGCACTTACCAGCTTCTGATCAATACCTAAATGTACTAAACACTCCTAGGCAGCACAATGAAGTGGAAGATAGCTTTGTTCTAGCTCACGAATTCAAAACGAGCTCAAAACGACAAATGGAGAATTTCCCTTCATTTGAGATTCGGATCAGCTCCTATACACTCTTATGGATTAAGGAGAGTATTATGGCCCTAAGGATCAACTCACTCAGCTAAGGGGTTAGCCGTTCAGCTAGATGGTGAACTTTCAGCTAGCTAAATCATCTAGCTAGCTCAGCTCAACCTTAGTTCATCCAGCTCATCTTAGCTCACTCTACAACTTTCAGCTCAACCATGGAAGGACATGTTCCTCCCTAAGAGGCACAACTGACCAACCATGGAGGGAAACATGTTTGGGGGCCAAAACAAAGAGATAACACTCTTCATTGGGCAGATTCATGATAGTCCACTTGTTTGCCAATTTCGAGTAAGATACAAGTAGAATTGGGTTTCGGTGTCTTCATTAAAGTTGTTCCTCTATCTCTTATCTTTCTGATGCATGTCAAATTGCATCAATCTAATATCGGAAACTTGAGATATGTCCAATTTACTGAAGACTGTGCAGGGTGGAATTTTGAACCGAAAATTACAACAATTCTTGGAAGGAGACACCATTCAACCCGAACGGTTAAGGAGGGAGACACCACCAATTGAACAAACACTAAGGCCATTATTCATCCACCTTTTCAAAGGGGAATGTCCTTTGGCCACACTCTTTCATTTTCTATAAATATGTAGCCATTTTAGCATTTGAACACACAACTTTGAATAAGATTATTTATTTTGTGAGTTAATCTCTCATTCTTATTCTTTTAAGAACTTTATCGACTTATCAAATCATCTCTTTGATTTGTGGCATCACTTTCCATCCTTTATACTTTAGATTTCTGGAATTACATTTCCAAGAGGTCTAAGTGTATCTACCACCCTCAGAGTTGCAACTAGATTGGGTTTATGTTCCTATAACGTAAGTTCAACCTTTGCCCGTTTGAATACTATCATTCCATCGTCAAATAATCACCACCCATATTCCATTTTCATCCACCGTTCTTCACCAGCCCTTAACATATCCTTCCATATCATTTACTTCACTTAAACACCTCCATTTTCTTCCTTAATCAACCATCAACATCCCCCACGCATTCCCTTCACCAAGACAACTTCCTTTTCATCTAAACAATACCCCACACCATGACCTCTTCTTAAATCATCCTTAGCTTATTTCCAGCATTCTTTAACATTCTTTTGTTCATGAAACAAGCATGATACAAGACTTTCTTGCATTCTAAGGTCCGGGCAATCAAAGCTTCTCTTTACAAGCATCTTTGGAGAGTTGGAGCATATCAGTGGCCAAGGGACATTTCCCTTTGAAAAGGTGGCTGAATAGTGGCCTTGGTGTCTGTTCAATTGGTGGTGTCTCCCTCCTTAACCGTTCGGTTGAATGGTGTCTCCTTCAAAGAGTTGTTGGAACTTTTCTGTTTAAAATTTTAGCCTGCACAGTCTTTAGTAACTTTGTCATATCTCGAGCTTCCGATATCAAATTGATGCGATTCAATATACATTTGAAAGATAAGAGAAGGGTCGTCCATCACAGTATACTTACTAAGAAAGGGATCGTTTATTATGACAAGCACTCGAAGAGAGGGGTCATTCATCACGACATATGCTCAAGGAGTAGAGTCATCTATCAGGGTATACGCTCAAAGAGAGGGACCGTTTACCATGACATGCACACGAAGATAGGGGTCATTCATCGCGACATAAGCTCAAAGAGAGGGGTCGCTCGTCACGACATATGATCAAAGAGAGGGACCGTTCATGAAGACATACTCTCGATGAGAGGGAAAATTCACCGCGACATATGCTCAAAGAGAAGGGTCGTCCATCGTGGTATACGTTCTTAGAAAGGGACCATTCATTATAACAAGCTCCAAGAGAGGGACCATTTAGCAGGAGATGCACTCGAAGAGAGGGGTCTTTCATCGCAACATACACTCAAAGAGAGGGGTCATCGATCACGATATACGCTCAAAGAGAGGGATCATTCATTATGGTGTACGCTTGAAGATAGAGTTCATTCATCACGACATACGCTCAAAGAGAAGGGTCGTCCGTCACGGTATACACTCTAAGAAAGGGATCGTTCATTAAGACATGCACTCGAAGAGGGGTCATTCATCGCGACATACGCTTAAAGAGATGGACTGTTCATTATGACACGCACTCGAAGGTAGGGGTCATTCTTTGTGATAAACGCTCAAAGACAAGATTCGTCCACCACGACATACGCTAAATGAGAGAGACCGTATACCATGACATGCACTCGAAGAAAGGGGTCATTCATTGCGATATACGCTCAATGAGAGGGGTCGTTCATCACGGTATACGCTCTAAGAAAGGAACCATTATTATGACATGTACTAGAACAAAGGGGTTATTCATCGTGACATACGCTCAAAGAGAGGTGTCTTCAATCACGTAATACTCTCTAAGAAAGGGACCATTAATTATGTCATGCACTCGAACAAAGGGGTCATTCATCCCGACATACGCTGAAGGAGAGGTGTTGTCCATCACGACGTACACTCAATGAGAAGGACCATTCACCATGGCATTCACTCAAAGAGAGGGGTCATTCATAGAGACATACACTCAAAGAGAAGGGTCGTCCATCACGGTATACGCTCTAAGAAAAAGACCATTCATAATGACATGCACTCAAAGAGAGGGGTCATTCATCGTGACATACACTCAAAGAGGGATCGTCCATCACGGTATACGCTCTAAGAAAGGGACAGTTTTTTATGATATGTACTCGAAGAGTGGGGTATTTCATCGCGACATACGCCCAAAGAGAAGGGTCGTCCATCTAGGAATACACCTTAAGGGCCGTTCATTAATACACGCACTCGAAGAGAGGGGTCATTCATCGCGACATACAATCAAAGAGAGGTACCATTCACCATGACATGCACTCGAAGAGAAGGGTCATTCATCGTAACATATTCTCAAAGAGAGTGGTCATCGATCACGGTATACGCTCAAAGAGAGGCACCGTTCATTATGACATGCACTCAAAGAGAGGGGTCTTCTATCGCCATATACGCTCAAAGAGCGATGATGTCCATCACGGTATATGCTCAAAGAGGGACCACTCATTAAGACATGCACTCGAAGAGGGGTCATTCATTGCGACATAAACTCAAAGAGAGGGGTCGTCCATCATAGTATACGCTCCCGTTCATTATGACATGCACCGAAGATAGGGGTCATTCATCGCAACATACACTCAAAGAGAGGGGTCATCCATCATGGCATACGCTCAAAGAGAGGGACTATTCATTATGACTTACGCTCGAAGAGAGGGGTCATTCACCGCGACATACGCTTAAATAGAGGAGTCATTATGACATGAACTCGAAGAGAGGCGTCATTCTGTCACGATATATGCTCTGAGAAAGGGACCGTTCATTATGACATGCAGTCGAAGAGAGGGTCATTCATCGTGACATACGCTCAAAGATAGGGTCGTCTATCACGACATACGCACAAAGTGAAGGACCGTTCATTATGATATGCGCTCGAAAAGAGGGGTCATTCACCGCGACATACGCTCAAAAAGAGGGGTCTTCCATCATGGTATAAGCTCTAAGAAGGGGACTGTTCATTATGACACACTCGAAGAGAGGGCTCATTCATCGCGATATACCCTCAAAGAGAATGGTCATCCATCACGGTGTACGCTCTAAGAAAGGGATTATTTGTTATGACATGCACTCGAAGAGAGGGGTCATTCATTGCGACATACGCTCAAAGACAAGAGTTGTCTATCACGGTATACGCTCAAAGAGAGGGACCGTTCACCAAGACATGCACTCAAAGATAGGGGTCATTTATAGCGACTTATACTCAATGAGATGGGTCGTTCATCACGCCAAACGCTCTAAGAAAGGGACCGTACATTATGACATGAACCAGAAGAGAGGGGTCATTCATCGCAAGGTATGCTCAAAGAGAGGGGTCATCGATCACGGTATACGCTCAATGATATGATCACAACCAACAATGAATCAGAAGAATTTCCTATTGGACCTATGACTCGTGCTAAAACCCAGAAATTCAAAGAGTCCATAGGAAATCTATTTATTCAAGGCTAGAAATAGAGAATGCAACACCAGCTTTATTGGAACAATACAGTTTCCTACTTGTGCATGAGTTTGCATGAGTTCTTTCTAAAGTTTTTAAATTTAATTTCAGCATGTGTGCAAGAATAAATAATGCTTGATGTTCATTTAAGCATGTTAGTTCAATTAAGTTCATTAGTTTAATTAATGCATGATAGTTCACTTAAAGCATATTAACTTTCTTATGTTTTTATAAGTTAATTTAGTGTGTGAGTTAATTAATTAAACTAGATTATTCAATGTAACTAGTTTCATTAATTAATCTAGCTCATTAAATCTTTTTCATGCATTCACTTTTATTTTTATTGAATAAGTTGTTATCTAATGGTTGCTTATATATTACAGCTAGGGTATTCTTTTGGAGCAAATGGTTTATCATATTCTCAGGAATGACAAGGCATTTACATCAATTAAAGTTCCTTGAAGACCCATCAAGGTTGATTGGTTACAATGCAATTCAATGGAGCAATTACACCACTTGAATGTTGTTATTTCCAGCAATGGTTTTAAGGCTTTCAAGAGAGTCTTTACATCATTTTAAGGTTGTCAGTTTCAGCAAGTAAGAAAGAGAAGACATGCAATGATAGCCATCATTGTCACCATTTAAGGGAGAGTAAAGACAACTTGTTCGCTATTTTTGGATTGGATACGAGCAAATTTGAGTCTTGGCCTTCTTCAAACTTATTCCCGTATTCCTTAGCCTTCATTATCCCGTATTCATCGCGACATACGCTCAAAGAGAGGGTTCGTCCCTCACAGTATACGCTCAAAGAGAGGGACCGTTCATTATGACATGCACTCGAAGAGAGGGGTCATTCATCGCGACATATGCTCAAAGAAAGGGGTGGTCCATCACGGTATACGCTCTAAGGGACCATTCACTATGACATGCACTCGGAGAGACGGGTCATTCATCGCGACATACGCTCAAAGAGAGGGGTCGTCCATCACCGTATACGCTCAAAGAGAGGGACCGTTCATTATAACATACACTCGAAGAGAGGGGTCATTCATTGCGACATACACTCAAAGAGAGGGGCCATCCATCATGGTACATGCTCTAAGAAAGGGATCGTTCATTATGACATTCACACGAAGAAAGGCGTCATTCATCATAACATACGCTAAAGAGGGGTCATTGATCACGGTATATGCTCAAAGACATGGACCGTTCATTATGACATGTACTCAAAGAGATGGATCATTCATCGCGACGTACGCTCAAAGAGAGGGGTTGTCCATCACGGTATACGCTCAAAGAGAGAGACCGTTAACCATGATAGGCACTCGAACAGAGGGGTTATTCATCGCGACATACTCTCAAAGAGAGTGGTCGTCCATCAAGGCATACGCTCAAGGAGAGTGACCATTCATTATGACATGCTCGAAGAGAGGAGTCATTCAACGCGACATACGCTCAAAGAAACATGTTTTCCATCATGTATATGCTCTAAGAAAGGGTCCATTAACTATGAAATGCATTCGAAGAGAGTGATCATTTATTGCGACATACACTCAAAGAGAGGTGTCATCGATCACAGTATACGCTCAAAGAGAGGGATTGTTCTTATGACATGCAGTTGAAGAGCAGGGTCGTTCCCCGCGACATATGCTCAAAGAGATGGGTCGTCCATCACGGTATATGCTAAAAGAGTGGGACCATTCACCATGATATACACTCAAGAGAGGGGAGGGGTCATTCATCGTGGCATACGTTCAAAGAGAGGGGTCGTCCATAATGGCATATGCTTAAAGAGAGGGACTGTTCATTATGATATACTCTAGAAGAGATGGGTTGTTCACCGCGACATATGCTTAAAGAGAGGGATCATCCATCATGGTCTACACACTAAGATGGGGACCGATCATTATGACATACACTCGAAAGAGAGGGGTCATTCATCACAACATACGCTTAAAAAGATGGGTCGTCCATCACGGTATATGCTCAAAGAGAGGGACCGTTCACCATGATATGCACTCGAAGAGAGTGGTCATTCATCGCAACATACGTACAAAGAGAGGGGTCATCAATCACGTTATGTGCTTAAGGAGAGGGGTCGTTCATTATGAGATGCACTCGAAGTGAGGGGTCATTCATCATGACATACGCTGGAAGAGAGGGGTCGTTCATCACGGTATACGCTCAAAGAGAGGGAGCGTTTGTTATGACATATGCTCGAAGACAAGGGTCATTCATCACGACATATGCTGAAAAAGAGGGTTCGTCCACCACGGTGTACACTCTAAGAAAGGGAACATTCACCATGACATGCACTCAAAGAGAGGGGTCATTCACCGTGACATATTCTCAAAGAGAAGGGTCATACAGCACGGTACACGCTCTAAGAAAGGGACCGTTCACTATGACATGCACTCGAAGAGAGCGTTTATTCATCGCGACATACGCTAAAAGGGAGGGGTCGTCCATCACGGTATATGCTCAATGAGAGGGACCGTTCACCATGACAGACACTCGAAGAGAGGGGTCATCGATCACGGTATACGCTCAAAGAGAGGGATCGTTCATTATGACAAGCACTTGGAGAGCGGGGTTATTCCTCGGAACATATGCTCAAAGGGAGGGGTCGTCCATCACGGTATATGCTAAATGAGTGGGACCGTTCACCATGATATACACTCAAGAGACGGGTCATTCATCGCGGCATACGTTCAAAGAGAGGGGTCATCCATCATGGCATACGCTCAAAGAGGGGGACCGTTCATTATGACATATTCTAGAAGAGATGGGTTGTTCACCGCGACATATTCTTAAAGAGAGGGATCATCCATCACGGTCTACACACTAAGATGGGGACCGATCATTATGACATACACTCGAAAGAGAGGGGTCATTCATCGCGACATACGCTCAAAAAGATGGGTCGTCCGTCACGGTATACGCTCGAAGAGAGGGACCATTCACCATGATATGCACTCGAAGAGAGTGATCATTCATCGCAACATACGCACAAAGAGAGGGGTCATCAATCACGTTATTGCTTAAAGAGAGGGTTCGTTCATTATGATATGCACTCAAAGTGAGGGGTGATTCATCATGACATACGCTGGAAGAGAGGGGTCGTTCATCATGGTATACGCTCAAAGAGAGGGAGCGTCTGTTATGACTTATGCTCGAAGAGAAGGGTCATTCATCACAACATATGCTCAAAGAGAGGGTTCGTCCACCACGGTGTACACTCTAAGAAAGGGAACGTTCACCATGACATGTACTTAAAGGGATGGGTCATTCACTGTGACATATTCTCAAAGAGAAGGGTCATCCATCACGGTACACGCTCTAAGAAAGGGACCGTTCACTATGACATGCACTCGAAGAGAGGGGTTATTCATCGCGACATACACTAAAAGGAAGGGGTCATCCATCACGGTATAATCTCAATGAGAGGGACCATTCACCATGTCAGACACTCAAAGAGAGGGGTCATTCATCGCAACATACACTCAAAACGAGGGATCATTGATCACGGTATACGCTCAAAGAGAGGGACCATTCATTGTGACATACGCTCGAAGAGAGGTGAAATACACTCAAAGAGAGGGGTCTTCCATCACGCCATACGCTCAAAGAGTGGGGTCTTCCATCACACCATACGCTCAAAGAGAGGGACCGTTTATTATGACATATGGTTGAAGAGAGGTGTCATTCACCGTAGCATATGCTCAAAGAAATAAGTCGTCCATCATGGTATAGGCTCATAGAGAGGGATCGTTCATTTTGACATTTGCTCGAAGAGATGGGTCATTTACCACGACTTACGCTCAAAGAGAGAGGTCAACCATCATGGTATACGCAATAAATAATGGCCCGTTCATAATGACATGCACTCGAATAGAGGGGTCATTTATTGCGGTATACGCTATAGAAAGGGACTATTCATTATGACATGCACTCAAAGAGAGGGGTCATTCATCGCAACATACGCTCAAAACAAGGGGTCATTGATCACGGTATACGCTCAAAGAGAGGGACCATTTATTGTGACATACGCTCGAAGAGAGGTGACTTACGCTCAAAGAGAGAGACCGTTCATTATGATATACGGTTGAAGAGAGCTGTCATTCACCGCAGCATACGCTCAAAGAAATGAGTCGTCCATCACGATATAGGCTAAAAGAGAGGGATCATTCATTTTGACATTTGCTCAAAGAGATGGGTCATTTACCGCGACTTACGCTCAAAGAGAGGGGTTAACCATCACGGTATACGCAATAGGTGGCTTGTTTATTATGACATGCACTCGAATATATGGGTCATTTATTGCGGTATACGATCTACGAAAGGGACTATTCATTATGACATGCACTCGAAGAGAGGGGTCATTCATCGCAACACACGCTCAAAGAGAGGGGTTATCCATCACAGTATACGCTTATAGAGAGGGACCATTCATTATGACATAGGCTCACAAAGAGGGTCATTCATCATGATATACGCTCAAAGAGATGGGTTGTCCATCACGGCATACGCTTAAAGAGAGAGACCGTTCTTTATGACATGCACTCAAAGAAAGGGGTATTTCACTGTGACAAATTCTCAACGATGGGGGTCGTCCATCATGATATACGCTCAAAGGGAGAGACCGTTCATTATAACATGCACACGAAGAAAGGGGTCATTCATCGCGATATACACTCAAGGAGAGGGATCATCCATCATGGTATACGCTCAAAGAGAGGAACCGTTCACCATGAGATGCAATCAAAGAGAGGGGTCATTCATCACGCCATAAACTCAAAGAGAGGGGTCATCGATCACGGTAGACGCTCAAATAGAGAGACCGTTCATTATAACATGCACTCGAAAAGATGGGTTATTCATCACAACATATGCTTAAAGAGGGGTCATCCATCACGACATGCGCTCAAAAAGAGGGACCATTCATTATGCCATGCACTAGAAGAAAGGGGTCATTCACCGCGACATATGCTCAAAGGGAGGGGTTATCCATCACGGTATACGCCCATTTAGGCAAGCACGTTTTAATCCCAACAAAACGACAACTAAATGTTACTTAATCGAATTTTATGAGTTCAAATAGTTAATTATGGGCTTTTGGACAAAAATATACAAATTAAACTAAAATTTTCAGCTTTTTACTCTATTAAAATTTGAACGGATTCTCTATAAATCCCATTTAGACAAACACTTTTTAATCCCAACAAAACGACAACCAAATGTTATTAAATAAAATTTTAAGAGTTAAAATAGTTAATTATGGGCTTTTGAACAAAATTAAACAGATAGTTAATTAGACAAGCACGTTTTAATTGCAACAAAACGACAACCAAATGTTATCAAACCAAATTTTATGAGTTCAAATAGTTAATTATGGCTTCTGAACAAAATTATTCAGATTAATCTAAAATTTTCAGCTTTTTACTCGGTTAAAATTCGAACGGATTGAACGGGATATTGTTTTTTCTCTCCTCTCCCCTTCCTCTCTTCCCTCTTTTCCCTTTAATGTCTTCTGCCGCCTCCACCGTCCCTTTCCACCGATCCTCCCCTCCCTTGATCGACCATTTTTCTCCATCTCCACTGCTGGGAGAAGAAACAAAACCCGTCTCAATCTCTACAAGATATTTTCTTGTGATTTTTCTCATTCTTTCGCTTTACTGTTTCATTGTGAATCCTGCCCTTTGGAACGCTATGTTTTCTGGTGGTCATCAACATCACTGTTGGTATAGATCTTTGTCATGCCCCCGCCAACAATGTCGCTCGTCTTCTCCAATCACCACGGTAGACTCAAAAGATACAACCGGTGAGACAAGTTGGGTTTTATTAATTATATTTCATGAAAGTTTTACTTGGTCTTTAGACCAGATCACTGCTACACAATTACCACCCTTGAGAAGGGATCAATATAACATCATAGATGATGTAATAATCTTCATCAATATAACATCCGTCTACCTCTCAAGTAAGTGATCCGGAGATTCCTTGAGTATTCGTCAATTCCATCTCCTTTATTGGCTGCTTCCTTTCTTAGAGATCTTAGTTGCAGAGGTGAATCAAGCAATTTACAATCCGATGTTGTATGCCTCAGTACTGTCTCAACCTAACCAGACTTCTTCCATTTTACAAGTAATTGTTATTTATTTTAGTAAGGATTCTTGGATAGATTTTCACTTCGGCATGAACAGAACCTTGTTGTTCCCCTTAATTTTTTTTTATTATTATTCCTTAGTTCCCATGAACTTCATCCATTATTTTCCATATAGAACCACAACTTTGATTCGCTATTTTATGTGTCCCTTGGATCAAAAATTCATATTTGGGTTCTGAAATGACTTTATCGATTTTTTAGTCTATAGGAGATCGCCTCTACCGATCTCATCGATACTCCGATCATACGACATGGTTATGCATAGGATTTTGGATTGGTTATCGTCTAACATATCTACGTCTCCAGGAGATCATTTTCATTGATACTAAACAAGATTATGGATTGTCTATCGGTCCTACATATTTACATCTCCAGGAGATCATTTTTGCCAATCTCATCGATTCTCCAATCATACGACATGGTTACAAACAAGGTCCAACATATCTATGTCTCCAGGTTAGCTTCTTCTTAAATAAATGTTTCAGTTTTTTGCATGATAGATTTTATGGCTTTTGGTTTTTCTTTACTAGTGGTTTTGCTGGTTTTCTTTAACAACGGTCCATGCTCGTACGTTTGTTATGGATCTCTCTCTATCACACCTATGAGTTTGGTGTTTTTGCTTTGGCGACACTTAACCATGAACAATTTATCGACGTTGAACCTTGTCTTTAACACGTTGTTCTGGCATGTATTTCTCAATAGGTTTACATTTTGTTGCGCAACAACCGCCTTCAGGTTGATTGCATAGTGCATTGGCGTGTACGTCCACGTCTCTATAATCTCGACAGATTTTTTGGTCTATTTTGTTTTACAAGAACCATGATAAAGGACTCAATCACATTCACAAGTCTTGATTGGATCTTTTTCGATCCAATCCCATCTATGGCCGAATTGGTTCGGTTTTGGCAGATTCAAGCAATCAAAACCTACTCCAAGAATGCATACTTCTAATTCGTGTTTTTTTTCTCTAGCAATGACCGAAACTAGACGTGGTTTTGTTGGCTCTGTCTCCATCAACAGTTAGATTGTTTCGGTTTGATCATAAGTTTTTTGTAACCCCCAATTCTGACCTAATTTCTTAGATCGAAACTTAGGAGTTAAGTTACGAAAACTTTCCCCTCAAGTAAGTATTTTAGGTTAAATAATTTTAAAATTAGGGTTACTTTAACAAATTGGGAAAACAGATTAGGGATTTCGGTTATACCAAATCAATTTCAAAAAAAATATCTCAATAATATTTATAATATCCGAAAACAGATTCAGAAAAAAAACATGCATCGATAAGTTCAAAAAGTATTAAATGTTTTATAACAGATAAAAGCATTAAAACTGAAATAATTACTGAAATAATTACAGAATCATACTGAATAATAATATATCTGAATAATGTGAGAGATGCTCCAAGTACCGGTTCGCCTAAACTGGTCTAAGAATCTGAAAAGCAAACTAAAGGGGTGTAAGCTAAAGAGCTTAGTGTGTCTCTAAAGTGCAAACAGTCACAAACAAAACAAGTTTTATATTTCTGAAAAGTTTCTTAAAATATTTCTAAGTTCAGGAAAAACTGAAGCATGATGCAATGCTGACTGATGTATGATAGAAAATCAGAGGGCCCAATATCAGAAATCATACAAAGTGGAGGATTATCCTCGCCAGAGTGGAGGTTTCCCTCGCCAGAGTGGAGGTTTCCCTCACGTTACAGATTTTAAATACAGAAAATATTTCAGATGACAGAATATGATATGATTCGTAAAATCATAAATCAGAACTCTTACGAGTAACAATTTTTCAGAAAATCAGATGCTTACTTTCAAAACAGAATGCACATGTCATGCATGATGATATCATGTATAAACAGATAACAATCTCAAATATTAAATCAAGTAGTGTATAGATGATATTTCAGAAATACACATAGAATATATCATAATATAATATAAGCACAGAAACATGTAGCACAGGAAGAGACACACCTTAAGCAACTGAAGGTCTAACTCTGAGATGGACGCGTCTCGCGTTCCGGTCTAGCTGAAACAGGACCTACGAAGTAACATAATTATATAACTATTTATTACTAATTCTAAGCCACCAACTAAGATAAAACTTTGATCTGAAAGCTTACTCACGTGACGGTCTCGAAGAACGTGCCCAGTCGGTTCGAACAACTGGAGGTAACCCAGAGGCTTCAGAAACGTTAACACCTGAACGGAAGAAGATTCTGAATTAGATTCCTCAAAACACTCTTTCCAGACTCTAAGAATAAACCAGATGAAAAACACTTAAAACGGGACTTTCGGGTTTGAATTTGACAAAACAGACATCGGATTCAAACTCAGAATATCGAAAAAGGTCAAGGAGAAGGTTGTCTAAAAAAGTCAACTTTTGGTCAAAAGTCAAAGTCAACTCTGGTCAAAGTCATAGTCAAAGTCAACTGGTCAAAGTCAACTTTGACTTGACTGATCAAAAGTCAATGGTCAACTCAAAAGTCAAAGTCAAACTTTGACTGTTCAAAGGTCAAAAGTCAACGGGTCAAAAGTCAAAGCTGGTCAAAGTCCGTCCAAGGTCAAAGGTCAAAGGTGGTCAAAAAGTCAAACTCGATCCACGGTCAACAAGGTCAAGGTCAACTTGGTCCAAGGTCTGGTCAAAGATGGTCAAGTGGTCAAAATCGGGTCCGGTCCATGAAATGGTTCAGGTCACTCTAACAAATATGATCCAATCATAATATGGGCTCACTCAAGCAACACCCTCACAACACAATAACCCAATATTCAAAACCCACATCCAAAATACTCATACACTAGCCCAACTCTTCACTACACCGACCATCATCCAAAAACTCAAGCCCAATTATTAACAACCAACACACAAGCCCACACTATTCACAACCCATGAACCAAACCCTAAGGTGATGCAACAACCGCCAAGGTCGGTGGCAGCAAAGAAAACGGCGGCGGCAGCGGCGACAGAACTCACCGGCGACAAAACTCCAACGACATTTCGATGCAACACCCCTAAACAAAGATTTTAAGAATAAAACTCATTCAAAAAAAAAGCTACACCAGAAACAGATCTGAAACAAACTTAACTCACAAACAAAACTATCACCACACTAAGGCTTACCTATACTTCACCGGTTGGAGATAACGACAGAACCGTGATAACTAGATTTTCCCGGTGATCAAAATAATCGGTTTACTCGTGAGTCCAAGAAGCTTCAGATGAGAGAGTCTAACTCCGATCTCGAAGTAGTGGTTGGAGACGTGAGGTTTGGCCTTACTGAAAAGCAAAAGAAAGGGAAAAGAAATCTGGAGAGAAGCTTGAGAGAAAGACGTGTGCGGCTAAACATGAGAAGAACCACAAATGGGTTTTCAAATCTGGAAACAGAATTATGATTACCCTAATAAAAAGGGTAAATCGCAAGGTTAGTCCTTGAACTTCATAAAGTTCAAGGAATAACCACAAAACTTTTTAATATAACGAAAAGGTCACCAAATTTTTTTTTAGGGTTTCAGAAATTAGGGATTTTGAAATCAAATTCAGAATTAGAGAAAATTTCAGGGTGTTACATTTTTACTACTAAATGTATTTATTTTTTATTTACATACCTCAATCCAGCTTAATTCTTTTTAGATCATGTTTCTCCGTTTTGTACATTCTGGACTATTATCTGTTTTATAACACCTTGTTTAATTTTTTGAATATACCACCCTTAACTAGTGATCCATCCAACATCTTTCATGGTGTAATATCCTCAAACAGGTTGCACTGTCTAAATCTCTTGTGACTCTATACTGTCAATCCAACTAGGTTGGTAACAATCGCTTATTGGTTTCTCTCTTGTTTTATATCATGCTTATCTTATTTTCTCTGTTAACTTCATGTTTTTACACCATCCTTTATAAGGGATTTATCCAACACAAGCTATGGTGTATTATCATCAACCAAACATTCTTGTTTAATTGTTACCCTTCTATTCACGATTCCTTGGATGTATTCCAATCAAGTTTTGTTAGTGCTTTTTCTATCTTCTTCTATTCTTTCAGCGTCTGACATTATTTCTTGCTATGTTTATTTACCTTCTAACTTGTTTATTTGCCTTGTGTGGCAAAAAGCAACAAACATGTTCGATACTACTGGCCTCGTTGTTTCTTTCCCTTTTGTTTCTTCATGAGAAGTCTAGATGATATGGCGTTATGCTACTTCTTGAACCTAATCCATCAGAACGAAGTATGCATGATTTTGATTTTCCCACTTTAACTTAATTTTATACAAAGACTCCACCATATGATGAGGGATATAGTTCTAAATGTCCCCAACCTCCATCAAACACTTCTTTTAAGAAAGTTGGGATGAGGGGCAGAAAAAACTCTCCGGCGGAGGTTGACGATGATCAACCATGACGAGGGAAATAAAAATATTATACTGGAACTGTCAGGGTCTCAGCAATGCCCAGGCAGTTCATGAATTACAACGTGCTGTCCACAAGCATGATGTTGATCTTTTATTTCTTTGCGAAACTAGATTAAATAGACACAATCTTGATCGCATTAAGATTAAGCTAGGAATGCAAGGTTGTATACCAGTTGAATCCAACCCCACTTGTACGGGGCTTGCTATTATTTACGATAATAAGACTACCATTGATTTGCTTTCTTACTCGGATCATCATATTGATGTTATTATACATTTTATCCAATTGCAATTCCATTTTTTGGTGTACATGTTTTTCTTGAAAACGGCAAACAAATATAAAACTTGACAACTAGTGGACACATTACAATCAGCTTCTTCTCTTCCATTGTAACCCCCTTAGCCCGGCCTAGACGAAACCGGCACTAATGGGTCACATGGGGAATATCAAACCAAACCCGCGAAGGTTCGATTCGATAAACAACCCTAAAAACCGTTATACTTTTTTTTTCTTTTATTAAATCTTACCTAGATGCACGATTAATCACCTATGTGTAATTAACTCTTGGTAAGACAGAGACCATAGCAGTTCATTCATTATAAGTAAATTAATCAAACGCACACATGATTAGGGACCAAAACGTAAGAAACTAATTTAAATCACCATATTCATAATTAATCCACCGAATAACAAATAAACAAACTTAACACATTCAACATATAGTTCAGATCATACAAGGTATTCTAATTAATCGATTTTACGGACTAGCATTGATGGACTTAGTTGCATAGTATGCGACATTAGGTATTTCTTCCATCTTAAATCATACGATATGTATTCGGATTAAAACATGAATCAAGGTGTCACAACATCTCCTAAACTACTCATAGATTCATTGTATTCACTTACTAATCTTTAATCCTACGTTTCATGCATTTAAAACTCTCTCTAATTTCCCATTCTAGGCCAGGTGTTTCGAAACAGCCCTTGGGGTGTTTCGGAACACGTCACCTGTTTTGAAACAGACAAAAAGGTGTTTCAGAACAGACATGTCCAGTGGCATTTGGTACCGAACACTGGTTCGATACAGGCATGTCCAGTAGCATAAGGGTATCGATACTACCACAGGGTGTTTCTATACCCCCTGCATCCTGGGCCGAGTGAAGCATGTTAAGCTCATTTAAACCACCCAAGCATACACTTTAATAAGCCAAGACTATATGCAACATTCCTAGGCATCATCATCAGCATAACCACACCTCAAACATCAGAAAAGATCAGAAGGAGATCTATAGGCATGCTTCCTAAAGATTGAATAGCAACATAACAACCATACTAGTTCATGCTTCAACAACTTAAACAAAACAAAAGTTCAACAATTAATAACCAACAATGATGGTCTTATTACAATATGTAACAAAGCCTAAATCCTCACTTCTCTCATAGATTGTGTTACACATTGCCTTACCCAATTTATTTGCCAAAAACATACCAAATTTCAAGTGATCTTCCCCTTGGTTTCTTTGCCCGAATGAAGCTCCAAGTGCCTCTATTTTTCTGCAAGGATGAAAAGAGAGCTTAAGCAAACATGCTTAGTGAGGTAGCTCCACAAAAGATCATCAATGCATCAATTTAAAACCTTATTGAAACCATAATTTTGCAATACTTGTTAAACCATGCATGCTAATATTTCATGCCCAAATTCATTAAATCATATGCATCCTTGAGTTCACATAACCTTGTCAAAACAATTTATAAATGATGCTCAAACCTCATCTCAATTTCATGCATGTATATTGGCTTTCTAGTGATCACTTAATGTGAACCTTGAGTTCACCGAATACACGGATCCATGAGATATTTGTCTCGTCATGACACGAAGTCACCATTGACAAGACACGAAGTCACCATTGACATGACACGAAGTCACCATTAGCACTACCACGCACAATTGGACACATAGTCTCCCTTGTTACGTGTAGGCGGCTCTACCACGCACGGTTGGACACAAAGTCACCCTTGTTACGTGTAGGCAATATTCTGTATTCTCAATTTTGATTATAGTGCACTTAAGAAAATCCTAATGACATGTCATTCGTATTCGAATCTAAAGTTAGTGTCACTAAGCCAATATCATAATCAAATGTGCATGATAACTTGTTGCTCACAATGCATGCATAATATGTTCAACAAATGAACCAAAAGCCATGCCCAAAGGCACCATCATGTATAAGGCAAATAACCATGTTGTATTCTAAAACATTTCTCATAATTTTCCATAACCATGGATGCTAAATAAGCTATGCATTTCCGCAAGTATCTCTCATGTATGCATCATCTCAAATCATGCTCATGCACTTCCATAAATCTTATGCATTATCAATGAAATACCTTTGTCGAAAATAGCCGAAACTCATATCGGTTCATCAAAACAAATACTTTACTTACTCTTGAACTATGGAAGGTTTTCACACACTTCCATAGCCCCCCAAAACAGAACGTACCAAACGCGATTCGCTTTAAAATCCGTAACCACTCACCAACAAGTGAAACAAGCTTTCGCCGCTATCCGATGATCGCACCAACGCACCAGAAATCAAGCTTCTTCTTGTACCTCTTCTACAACATTAAAAACAGAGTATTCTCATATCATAACATGCTCAAACCAATAGCCACATCTGATCACCATAAAACTACCGAAAACTTAGCCGAAAAGACCGAAAACTAAGCCGAAACGTATCCGAACAACATCAGCCCAAAACCTAACGAATCTAACATCTAATCCACTTCAATTTTGATGCAAAAACACATCCAAACCATCTTTATATCTCCAACAACATTTAAGCATCTAAAACAGCCCATAAAACAACCGAAAAACACCTTAAAACTACACCGATTGCATTATTCCAGGATTAAATTAATGTGATAACAAATCAAGACTCAATTAATCATTAAATCAACATAAAAACATGATTGAACTCATCTAATTTCCAGCATTAAAGGAGATCCAAAAAGATTTCGCAAAAACATCACAAAATCACTAGATCTAACATTAAAAACATAGAATCAAGTTTTTATTCAAAGATTAGCAAGCTAATACTTGGGAATTTCAATAAAGAACCTTAGAAAAGAATAAAAATCCAGAAAATTACCTTCAAGATCTATTCACCAAAAATATGAGATTTTTCCCTTCTTGATTCCTTGCAATTTGATGTAGATATAATGAAATCAATGCTTAGGTTTTGTAAAGGATGGAAAGATGATGCAAGTGATGTATTCTTTGTGGAAAAAGATGCAAAAATCAGCAAGGAATTGAAGAGAAAATGGGAGAAAAAGATGAGAGAAAAAAAAGATGAGAAAAGTGGTTTTTGTTAAAAATGATTAAAAAACAAATTAAAGTAATTAAAAAATATTTTGGTGAATAAATCATTATTAAAAATTAGAAATGGGTTTATGGCCCTCTAAGGATTCTAAGTTTAACTTGCTTTTCAATTTAGTCACTTAAATATTATAATTGCCGAAAATTATACAATAAGTTCTCCAATTTTCCAAAAATTACAAATCGGTCATTTATGCATAATTAAGCATAATTAAAAATCATTATAAAATCCAAATTATTTTCTTTTAATTTGAAACGTATTTTTAATATTTCAAACCACCTTCCAAATTATTATTTTTCTTAATTAAAAATATCCTTATTTTATTTTTCCCAGAATTAATGAACCGGAGAACCCGATTCGTCCCGAATCGAATTCCCCTAACTAAGCCTAAACTAATAACCCCAAAAACGGGATGTTACAACTCTCCCCCTCTTAAGAAAATTTCGTCCTCGAAATTTACCTGAAGTAAACAAGTGAGGAAACTGCTCCTCTATGCTTTTCCTTGTCTCCCAAGTTGCTTCTTCAACACCTCGGTGTTTCCAAAGCACTTTAACCAAATCTATGGTCTTTCCTCGAAGAACCTTTGTATCCACATCCAAAATCCTCACCGGTTCTTCCTCATAACTCATATCCTCTCTTAACTCGATCTCCTCAACCGGTACAACATGAGAAGGATCCGATCTATATCTACGAAGCATTGATTCATGAAAAACATCATGCATCTTACTCAACTCCTCCGGCAACCTCAACCTATAAGCAACAGGACCAACACGCTCCAACACCTCATATGGTCCAATAAAACGAGGACTCAACTTTCCCTTACGTCCAAACCTCATCACCTTCTTCCATGGAGAAACCTTAAGAAACACTTTGTCCCCAATATCATACTCTATCTCCCTACGCTTCAAATCAGCATAGGATTTTTGCCTATCCGAAGATTCCTTAAGTTTAGTACATATCAACTTAACTTTCTCATCTGTATCCTTCAACACTTGAGGCAAAGAAACATACTTTTGTCCAACTTCCTTCTAACACAAAGGTGTACGACACTTACGCCCATACAACGCCTCAAACAGTGCCATCTGTATACTCGTCTGAAAACTATTATTATAAGCAAACTCTACCAACGGCAATTGCTTCTCCCAAGAACCTTGAAACTCGATGATACAATACCTCACAACATATCCTCCAAAGTCTGAATAACACGCTCAGACTGTCCACCAGTCTGTGGATGATAAGCCGTACTAAAACTAAGTCTCGTACCCAAAGCTGTCTGCAAACTCCTCCAAAACTTGGATGTAAACCGCGGATCTCTATCCGATATGATCGATTTAGGCACCCCATGCAACCTTACCACCTCAAAAACATACAAATCTACCAACTTATCCATGGAGCACGTCGTATGCACAGCGAGAAAATGTTCACACTTCGTAAACCTATCAACAATCACCCATATAGAATCCTTTTTGGACGGTGTTAAAGGTAACCCCGTCACAAAATCCATGGTAACTCTCTCCCATTTCCATTCCGAAACCTGAATCGATTACAACAAACCTGCAGGGATCTGATGTTCAGCTTTCACCCGCTGACACACCATACAACGAGAAACAAACTCTGTCACATCTCTCTTTAAACCAACCCCAAAGTACACACTTTTGAGATCTCTATACATCTTCACACTACCCGGATGCATAGCAAACGGACTAGTGTGAGCCTCCACCAAGATAGCTTGCCTCAACTCCTGATCATCCGGCACCACAATCCGACCTCTAAAACACAACACCTCATCATCATCAAAATGATACTCGGTCGATCTACCCTCAGCAATATCCTCCACAAAAGGTACCAAAGTCTCATCCTCCAACTGCTTCACCTTGATCATCTCAACCAAAACAGGTTTTACTTGCAACTCCGCCACTAAACCACCATCCTTAGAAATACTCAACCTAGCAAACATCGCTCTCAACTCAACAGCCGCCTTACGGCTTAAAGCATCGGCCACTACATTGGCTTTCCCCAGATGATACTCAATCGATAAATCATAATCCTTAAGCAACTCCATCCATCTTCGTTGCCTAAGATTCAAATCCTTTTGTGACATGAGATACTTCAAACTCTTATGATCCGTGTATATAGTACACTTCTCTCCATACAAATAATGTCTCCAAATCTTCAAAGCAAAAACCACTGCCGCCAACTCCAAATCATTCGTCGGATAGTTCTTTTCATGCACCCTCAACTGTCTAGAAGCATAAGCTACAACTTTCCCTTCTTGCATCAAAACACACCCGAGACCAACATATGATGCATCACTATAAACCATAAAATCCTTACCGGATTCGGGTTGTACCAACACCGGTGGACTAGTCAACACTTCTTTCAACTTCTCAAAACTCTTTTGTTGACTTTCTTTCCACTCAAAAGGAACCTTCTTTTGCAACAACTTGGTCATAGGGGCAGCAATGCTCGAAAAACCCTCAACGAATCTACGATAATATCCAGCCAAACCTAGGAAACTCCAAACCTCCGACACCGATCTCGGTTGCTTCCAACCCATAACCGCCTCTATCTTCTTTGGATCAATACTAATACCCTTTTCCGACACCATATGACCAAGAAACACCACCTCTTTTAACCAAAACTCACACTTACTTAACTTAGCATACAACTGGTTCTCTTTCAACACTTGCATCACCAACCGCAAATGCCGATCATGATCTTCCTCGGTACGTGAATACACGAGGATATCATCTATGAACACTACCACAAACTGATCCAAGTACTCATGAAATACTCGGTTCATCATATCCATAAAAGCAGTAGGGGCATTTGTCAAACCAAACGGCATCACCAAAAACTCATAATGACCATACCTTGTCCAAAAAGCCGTTTTCAACACATCCTCCTCTTTTACTTTCAACTAGTAGTACCCCGATCTCAAGTCAATCTTCGAGAATACACTTGCTCCTCGAAACTGATCAAACAAATCATCAATCCTCGGCAAAGGATATTTATTCTTAACGATCAACTTATTCAATTGCCGATAATCAATGCACATCCTCATTGTGCCATCTTTCTTCTTCATAAACAACACCGGTGCACCCCATGGTAAAACACTCGGTCGTATGAAACCACGGTCAAGCAACTCTTGCAACTACATCTTTAACTCCTTTAACTCCTTAGGTGCCATGCGATAAGGAGCAATGGACACTGCATTAGTACTAGCATAAAGCTCGATACTAAACTCCACATCACGATCAGGAGGTAGTCCTGGTAACTCCTCAGGAAAAACTTCCGGAAAGTCACATACTGTTCGAATGTGCTGCACTCGAACCTCTCCTATCCCCGAATTCATCACATAAGCTAGATATGCTACACCTCCATGTTGCATCAACTTTTCCGCTTGTAAGGCCGAAACCACATTAGACAAGAATCCCGTATACTCACTCTTAACCACAACCTCACTACCATCCAACAACCTCAAAGTAACCCGTTTCTTCTCAAAATCCACCACAGCTCTATGCTCCGTCAACCAATCAACCCCCAAGATAAGATCAAAACCATGAAATGGCAACTCCATCAAGTCAACCTCAAAGACATGCCCTTGCACCTTCAACGGACATCTCCTATACAACCTTTTAACGGTCACCGTCTCACCCAAAGAACTAGTAACCACAACTCCCAAATCTAAAACATCAACAGGAGTATCCAACATATATGCATGCTCACTCAAAACATAAGAATGCGTAGATCCCGAATCTATCAAAGAAAACAACGGTACATTCCGTAAAGAAAAAGTACCTACAACCACATCTGTAGCATTACGGATCCCGCGTTGAGCATAAACTCTACAACCATCTCCCTGTCTCTGGAAAGGACCTCTACCACCACCACATCCTCTGCCAGGTACCACGACAACCTCAACTCGGTTACCAGCCTCACCGGCAAACCTCGGACAATCTCTCTTTCGGTGATCCTTAGATCCACAACCATTGCAAGCACCAGTGGCCCACCAACACTCTCCCGGATGGCGTTTAGAACACAAGTTACAAACTGCTGCATCACCATCAGCTCTACCATACTGCTGAGCACGACCACCGTGTCCAAAGTCACCTCGGCATCGATCAGCTCTATATCGGTTGTCCCAAAACCTCTTACCCTTACCACCTTGGGTACTAACCTCAGCAGGCCTCTTTCCAAGTTCGGAAGACTTCCTAGCCTCCCTCAAAGACTCCTCGATATCCTTAGCCCGATTAACGAGCACATCGAACTCAGTATACTCTACAGGCAACAAGTAGGTCTTGATCTCCGGATCCAAACCATAACAGAACCTATCACATCTCTTATGCTCCGTAGGAACCAACTCAGGAGCATAGTGACTCAACCGGATAAACTGTATCTCATAATCAGCCACACTCCTAGTGCCCTGTACCAGGGACATAAACTCCCTCTTCCGTGCATCTTCGTACTGCGGTCCCAAGAACTTCTGCACAAAGGCGGTCCTAAAGTACTCCCAAGTTAGGTTAGCAACTGCTACACCCGCTCTCGTGGTAGTCCACCATCTATAAGTATCCCCTTGAAGCAGAGAGACCACACAACCCAACCTACGGGCATCCTGACAATCCATCTGATCCAAAATCCTCTCGGTGCTAGCCAGCCACTCCTCAGCTGCACTTGGGTCAGATCCACGGAACTCAACACCTCCCAAGCTACGCAAACGCTCAAGCGGTAGCCCTAGGGTAACTACAACGGCAGGTGCGGGAGCCGGTACTTGCACTCCAGCCATAGCTGCCTGAAACGCACCTGTCATAGCTTGTATGAACGGTGCAAAGTCTCTGAACTGGCCTCCCACTAGAATCGGAGGCACACCAGCGGGTGGCACACCAGCTAGTGGAGGAGGTGGAAGCGGTTCCTCCCTCACATTAGCCTCTCCCTCGGCCTGACCATCAGTGATCAAGCTCGCGGTAGCACGTATCTCACGTCTCGGAGGCATTGTCTAGAAACTTCAAACATGCAATTTTAAAACAAAACATTAAGACATAATAAACTTACATTCGGGCAAGATCGAAGGGAAACCGAAGAACAGTTAAAAACATATTGGCATAGGTAATGTGTAACTGACCACCTCTTTTACTCATATTCATTTTAGATGCACTCACAACCTATAAGTATGCATGCAACATCAACATATCATGTTCAATCTAAGATTCTAACATACCAACACAAAACATGGCAAACCGATACATACTTGACAAACCAACAACACACTCAACAAACCAACAACGCATTTTATCCGACCTGGCTCTGTTACCACCAAATGTAACCCTCTTAGCCCGGGCTGGATGAAACCGACACTAATGGGTCACACGGGGAATATCAAACCAAACCCGCGAAGGTTCGATTCGATAAACAACCCTAAAAACCGTTATACTTTTTTTTTCTTTTATTAAATCTTACCTAGATGCACGATTAATCACCTATGTGTAATTAACTCTTGGTAAGACAGAGACCGTCGTAGTTCATTCATTATAAGTAAATCAATCAAAAGCATACATGATTAGGGACCAAAACGTAAGAAACTAATTTACATCACCATATTCATAATCAATCCACCGAATAACAAATAAATAAACTTAACACATTCAACATATAGTTCAGATCATACAAGGTATTCTAATTAATCGATTTTACGGACTAGCATTGATGGACTTAGTTGCATAGTATGCGACATTAGGCATTTCTTCCATCTTAAATCATACGATATGTATTCGGATTAAAACATGAATCAAGGTGTCACAACATCTCCTAAACTACTCATAGATTCATTGTATTCACTTACTAATCTTTAATCCTACGTTTCATGCATTTAAAACTCTCTCTAATTTCCCATTCTAGGCCAGGTGTTTCGAAATAGCCCTTGGGGTGTTTCGGAACACGTCACCTGTTTCGAAATAGACAAAAAGGTGTTTCGAAACAGACATGTCCAGTGGCATTTGGTACCGAACACTGGTTCGATACAGGCATGTCCAGTAGCATAAGGGTATCGATACTACCACAGGGTGTTTCGATACCCCCTGCATCCTGGGGCGAGTGAAGCATGTTAAGCTCATTTAAACCACCCAAGCATACACTTTAATAAGCCAAGACTATATGCAACATTCCTAGGCATCATCGTCAGCATAACCACACCTCAAACATCAGAAAAGATCAGAAGGAGATCTATAGGCATGCTTCCTAAAGATTGAATAGCAACATAACAACCATACTAGTTCATGCTTCAACAACTTAAACAAAACAAAAGTTCAACAATTAATAACCAACAATGATGGTCTTATTACAACATGTAACAAAGCCTAAATCCTCACTTCTCTCATAGATTGTGTTACACATTGCTTTGCCCAATTTATTTGCCAAAAACATACCAAATTTCAAGTGATCTTCCCCTTGGTTTCTTTGCCACGAACGAAGCTCCAAGTGCCTCTATTTTTCTGCAAGGATGAAAAGAGAGCTTAAGCAAACATGCTTAGTGAGGTAGCTCCACAAAAGATCATCAATGCATCAATTTAAAACCTTATTGAAACCATAATTTTGCAATACTTGTTAAACCATGCATGCTAGTATTTCATGCCCAAATTCATTAAATCATATGCATCCTTGAGTTCACATAACCTTGTCAAAACAATTCATAAATGCTCAAACCTCATCTCAATTTCATGTATGTATATTGCTTTCTAGTGATCACTTAATGTGAACCTTGAGTTCACCGAATACACGTATCCATGAGACATTTGTCTCGTCATGACACGAAGTCACCATTCACATGACACGAAGTCACTATTGACATGATACTAAGTCACCATTGACATGACACGAAGTCACCATTAGCACTACCACGCACGATTGGACACATAGTCTCCCTTGTTATGTGTAGGCGGCTCTACCACGCACGGTTGGACACAAAGTCACCCTTGTTACGTGTAGGCAATATTTTGTATTCTCAGTTTTGATTATAGTGCACTTAAGACAATCCTAATGACATGTCATTCGTATTCGAATCTAAAGTTAGTGTCACTAAGCCAATATCATAATCAAATGTGCATGATAACTTGCTGCTCACAATGCATGCATAATATGTTCAACAAATGAACCAAAAGCCATAACCAAAGACACCATCATGTATAAGGTAAATAACTATGTTGTATTCCAAAACATTTCTCATAATTTTCCATAACCATGGATGCTAAATAAGCTATGCATTCCATAGCCCCCAAAAACAGAACGTACCAAACGCGATTCGCTTTAAAATTCGTAACCACTCACCAACAAGCGAAACAAGCTTTCGCCGCTATCCGATGATCGCACCAACGCACTAGCAATCAAGCTTCTTCTTGTACCTCTTCTACAACATTAAAAACAGAGTATTCTCACATCATAACATGCTCAAACCAACAGCCACATCTGATCACCATAAAACTACCGAAAACTTAGCCGAAAAGACCGAAAACTAAATCGAAACGTATCCGAACAATATCAGCCTAAAACCTAACGAATCTAACATCTAATCCACTTCAATTGTGATCCAAAAACACATCAAAACCATCCTTATATCTCCAGCAACATTTAAGCATCTAAAACAGCCCATAAAACATCCGAAAAGCACCTTAAAACTACACCGATTGCATTATTCCGGGATTAAATTAATGTGATAACAAATCAAGACTCAATTAATCATTAAATCAACATAAAAACATGATTGAACTCATCTAATTTCTAGCATTAAAGGAGATCCAAAAAGATTTCGCAAAAACATCACAAAATCACTAGATCTAACATTAAAAACATAGAATCAAGTTTTTATTCAAAGATTAGCAAGCTAATACTTGGGAATTTCAATAAAGAACCTTAGAAAAGAATAAAAATCCAGAAAATTACTTTCAAGATCTATTCACCAAAAATATGAGATTTTCCCCTTGATTCCTTGCAATTTGATGTAGATTTGATGAAATCAATGCTTAGGTTTTGTAAAGGATGGAAAGATGATGCAAGTGATGTATTCTTTGTGGAAAAAGATGCAAAAATCAGCAAGGAATTGAAGAGAAAGTGGAAAGAAAATGGGAGAAAAAGATGAGAGAAAAAAAAGATGAGAAAAGTGGTTTTTGTTAAAAATGATTAAAAACTAAATTAAAGTAATTAAAAATATATTTTGGTGAATAAATCATCATTAAAAATTAGAAATGGGTTTATGGTCCTCTAAATATTCTAAGTTTAGCTTGCTTTTTAATTTAGTCACTAAAATATTATAATTGTCGAAAATTATACAATAAGTCCTCCAATTTTCCAAAAATTACAAATCGGTCATTTATGCATAAGTAAGCATAATTAAAAATCATTATAAAATCCAAATTATTTTCTTTTAATTTGAAACATATTTTTAATATTTCAAACCACCTTCCAAATTATTATTTTTCTTAATTAAAAATATCCTTGTTTTATTTTTCCCGGAATTAATGAACCGGAGAACCCGATTCGTCCCGAATCGAATTCCCCTAACTAAGCCTAAACTAATAACCCCAAAAATCGGATGTTACATCCATGGCTCATAAGGGGAGACTTTATGAAATCCTATACGATAATGAAAAGCAAGACGGTATACGTCGGGCACGATCACAAATTAATAATTTCAGAGATTGTCTTATGAGAAATAATCTCTTCGATTGTAAAGCAAAATCTAGATCGTTCACTTGGACAAGGTCTGGACCTAATACCGAAACCATTATGGAAAGAATCGATAGATTCCTTTTTAACTCCTCTTAGTTTAATGTCTTTCCTAGCTTCTAGGCTACGTCATTCTTTCAAGCTCGATCTGATCACTGCCCCATCTTAATGGACATTAGGCCCTCCCATGCAATCGAAACGAAAGCTTCTAGGAACCTCTTCCGCTATGAGAATTGTTGGGCTGATAACCCGAAAGTCTCTTCTTGGATTAGAGAGATTTGGTCTAACCCATCCAGCACGACCATTGTTAAACTTCATGAAATTGGGCGTTTTCTAGATTCTTGGAAAACAAATAAACATATCAAGTCATATGAATGTATTAAACAATTAACTGACTTTATAAACATGTGCCTCAAGCAACAACTTTCAGATGCTGATATCAATAATTTTATATCTGCCAAAAACGAGCTTGATATCCCACTTAATGCGAAGGAAATCGATTGGGCACAACGCGCCAGCACCACCTGGCTAGAACATGGTGACAAAAATACTTCCTTTTTCCATGCAAGAACAAACAATCGCCAACGAAAAAACCATATTGCTGGACTTTTCAACAATGAAAATATTTGGCAAACGCACACGAAAGACATCATGGCTACTGCCATTGATTACTTCCAGACTCTCTTCTCATCCTCTTCACCTACTATTGCATCTTCTATTTTGGACAACATTCCAAATATTGTTACTGAGACCATGAACAATAACCTTAATAAGGAATTCACAGCAGAAGAAATTGCCATTGCTTTTCGCGATATTGATCCGAGGAAAACCCCGAGAATTTACGGATTTCCAAGTGGTTTCTTTAGGAAACATTGGGATATCCTTAGCCAGTACTTTATAAACATCTGGCTCAGACTCCTAAGTGGGTCTGTTCGCATGGAAGAGGTCAATCGGACTATCATCGTTCTTATACCCAAAATTAATGATCCCACAACTATGTGACATCTTAGACTTATTAGCCTATGCACAATTATCTATGAGACTGTTGTCAAAATGCTTGTTAATCGTGTGAAATCTATCATCCCTTTATGTATAGGCGATAATCAAGCTGCCTTTGTTCAAGGTAGGAACATTACTGACAATATTCTCATTGCCCATGAGCTTATCCAGACTTTAAATACTGACGAGACCTCCCTTGCCAAAGGTGCTAATTTAAAATTGGACATGGAGAAACCTTTCCACCATGTCGAATGTTCTTTTCTACAACAAATTATGCTCCATCTAGGTCTTAATGACAAATGGGTTTCCCTTATTATGAATTGTGTCTCTTCTGTGTCTTTTCAAGTATGTGTCAATGATTCTATTTCATGACCTTTTAAACCTCAAAGAGGGCTTCGACAAGGAGATCCCCTTTCACCTTTCTTGTTTCTTTTGTGTACTCAAGGTCTTTTCAGCATTGCTCAATGCTGAGAAAGTTATTGGCAATCTCCCTGGCCTTTGTGCTAGCAGGAACGACCCCTGTATAAATAACCTCCTCTTTACTGATGATTGTATGGTGTTCATTAAGAATACAACTACAGAAGCTCAACACCTCAAGGACGCTTTGCATACTTATGCCATTTCGTCTGGTCAGGCGGTAAATTTTGAAAAATCAACTATATATTTCTCATGCTAAACATCTATATCCCTTCGATAAGAAATCAATAACATCCTTAATGTAAGAGAGGTCGATGACCCTGGTATTTATTTGGGGGTTCTACTCCTCATTGGGAAGAATAAGACAGCAACTTTGGGTTTTACTAAAGACAAAATGAATACTTGTCTTAGCAAATGGGATAAGCACTTGCTCTCCTTTAGCGGTAGAGAAATTTTAATCAAATTTATCGTACAATCAATGCCACAAAATTTTATGTCTTGTTACTTTCTACCCCAAAATATTATTGATGATATAACTACTTCGATACGCCGTTACTGGTCATCGGGAAAAGCCGATAAATGTGGATGGCATATGCTTCAGTGGGACACTATCTGTCTACCGAAAGCAGCCAGAGGTATAGGATTTTGCGATCTTCGCCATTTTAACATTGCGTTACTTGGTAAACAATTTGGAGAATAATTTTTGAGCCTAATACTTTTTCTAGTCAGGTCTAAAAGTACAAATATTATCCATCAGGTTCTGTGCTCGAATCCGGTTCCACTCGAAGATCTTCCTTTGCTTGGAAAGGTCTTAGTATAGCTATCTTTAAACTTGGAAATGGATTCTTTAAACAACCAGGTATGTCAAGTTAGATACAGATCCACTTCGACAATTGGGGAGGATCTAAGCCTTTACACCTTTATGGCGATTATGAAGTGAATGAGGAAGTCCCTCTTCGAGCTGGATTTTTTATGTTGTCTAATCTACCCCGATGGGATGAATCCAAGGGGAGAGATTATTTCTCTCATGAAGATGCTAACAAAATCCTTAATGTCCCAATCATTAATGATACGAAAGATACTACCCTTTGGGGTCATCACGACTCTGGCATCTATACTGTGCGTTCTGGTTATAAATTTCTCCAACTGCAACTAGGACCGATTAATAGACCCTCTAGGCTATGGAAAATTCTTTCTAAGTTGCCTACCTTGCCTAAGGTTCGTTCCTTTGGATGGCGATTAAGCCATGATGCCCTACCATCTAGCCACAAAATCCTCCAAGCAAATCTTGTTACTAGGGTTTGCCCAATTTGTAATACGAATATTGAAACTACCGTTTATGCTTTAAGGGATTGTCCTAGTGCCATGGAAGCTCTCCATTTGGCAGGGTTTCCAGGCCATATTTTCTCTAATACTTCATTTTCCCCTACCAGTGGTTTTCTAAAATAGTTGGTTTTCTCTCATTGCACCAATTCTCCTTCCTAATAACAATTCGATGGAACTTATGGAATCACCGTAATGACTTTGTGCATAATAATCATCTCAATCCACCATGGTTAAGTCTATCTAACGCACGAAAACTCTTCGACGATTATACATCAGCCAATGATGCTCTCCATCTAAGATCCTGACTAGCTGAGCCCACCTTTGCTCAAGCTAGATGGACAAAACCGAACCGCGGTTTTGTTAAGGTTAATACGGATGGCGCCTTTTACCCAATTTTGAAGGAACTGCTGCATGTGTCATTGCTTGGGATTCTTCAGGCTCCGTCCTTAGTGGACGCTCTATGCCCCTCGCCTTCTGTCTAGATCCAGCTTCAGCCGAAGCTCTTGCCACTTTGGAGGGACTTAATCTTGTTGTTGATGATGGCTGGTCTAATGTCATCCTTGAGACCGATTCTGCTTCCATTGCCAACAAAGTTAACAACACCCATCATCATGATCTTTCCACGGTGCAACCTTTAGTGTCTCGAATTCGTTGTACTCTTAGTGCTTTGCCTGATTGTAAGATTTGTTATGTACCTAGAGAAGCAAATGTTGTAGCTCATGTCCTTGCTTCTAGAGCTTTGTGTTCTTTTCTTTCTTTCTCTTTTGGATGTAACATTCTCGATTTTATTCGGTCTTCTATAAACTCAGAGAGGTTCTCCTCTTCTTCTCAATAAAAACTTGGGTAGTCTTTTCCTCATAGGGGCCTACTAACCTCCCGAGGTGACTAACTATAGGGTTTTTTTAATGAGGCCCTCTCTTTCAAAAAAAAAATTCGAATGGATTCTCTAATACACTCTCAGAAAGGGACCGTACATTATGACATTCACTCGAAGAGAGGGGTCATTTATCGTGACATCGCTTAAAGAAAGGGGTCGTCCATCACGGTATAATCTCAAAGAGAATGACCGTTCATTATGACATACGCTCGAAGAGAGGGGTCATTCACCGCAACTTACGTTTAAAGAGAGGGGTCATTCATCACGGTATACGCTCTAAGAAAATGATCGTTCATTATGACATGCACTCGAAGAGAGGTATCATTCATCGAGTAATACGCTGAAACAGAGGGGTCGTACATCATAGTATACGCTTAAAGAGAAGGATCGTTCATTATTACATGCACTCGAAGATAAGGTTCATTCATCGCGACATATGCTCAAAGAGAGGGGTCATTCTTCGTGTCATACGCTCAAAGATAGGGGTCGTCCATCACGGTATACACTCTAAGAAATGGACTATTCATTATGACACGCACTCGAAGATAAAGGTCTTTCATCGCGATATACGCTCAAAGAGAGGGAGGGATCTTTCATCGCGATATATGCTCAAAGATAGGCTATAAACATGAATAGTCATTATAACCACATTATTAAGTTTCAGCTTAGATCTAAATTTATATTAAGTTATTTTAAGTATTGTCATTATTTCGATTATTATGTTTTCTTCATAGAACTTACATATTATTCAAGGAGTAAGTATTAGCTCGGTGTTAGCTCAGTCAGCTCAAAAGAAGCTAAACGGAAGGCAATGCTAGAAACACAAGGAGCCAACTTCCGAATAGCTTGAAAATTCATGGAACACTCCTACAGTACTTAAAGGACTCAAGACTAGCTTCATGTCAGCTCACAAATCCCATATGAGCTCAAATGAAGCATAATTTAAAACGAGGCCTTAGGAGATTCGGATCAGCTCCAAAACACTCCTAGCACTAGAAAAGAGTATAGGGAAGCTAACAGACCAACTCACTTTGCTAAAGGCATCTTAGATTAGCTTATTTTAGCTTCAAACTTTAGCTATGTCTTTCAGCTAGATAGCTCAGTTTAATTCAGCTCACTCCCAGCTTGATTAGCTCATCTCAACTACACCCGAAGGTCATCAACCCTTCACCAAGCATCATGTCCGTCCATCATCCACATCTGATGCCAAGATATTGGAGGGAAAGCAAGTGGGCACCAAAACAAAGAGATACTATTTCCATAACCTAATTTCCTCCTTAAAGATCAATATAAGGTTCAGGATTAGGTTTTCTATAACCTAGTTTCTTCCTTGAGTATCTTTAAGATAGTATTCCCATTTCACCATTCGTTACATATCCTTATATTCTATACATCATTCCAATCCTTTTTCATCACCACAAAACGTCCTAAACATCCATTCACCCTCATCAACACCAAACATCATTCCACTTCCAAATCAGTTCCTAAACTATTCCTTTTATTAGTTCTACTTATTCCTTTCATCTTTTATTCTTAATTCTTCATTTTGCAGTCAATTCTTGCGAGAGACTTGCTTCCTTCCTAGGTCCTACAATCAAAGTGTGCCACTCAGCATCATCAACAAGATTGGAACACATCAAGAATGGTCGTCCATCACGGTATACAGTCTAAAAAATGGACGGTTTATTCTAACATGCACTCGAAGAGAGGGGTCATTCATCACGATATGCGCTCAAAGAGAGGGGTCGTCCATCGCGACATGCGCTCAAAGAGAGGGGTCGTCCATCACGGCATACTCTCAAAGAGAGGAATCGTTCATTATGACATACACTTGACAAGAGGGGTCATTCACCGCGACATACGCTCAATGAGAAGGACTGTTCATTATGACATGCACTCGAAGAGAGGGGTCTTTCATCACGACATACGCTCAAAGAGCAACGGTATACGCACAAAGAGAGGGACCGTTCACCACGACATGCACTCGTATAGAGGGGTCATTCATCGAATATATGCTCAATAAGAGGGGTCATCGATCATGGTATACGCTCAAATAGAGGAAATGTTTATTATGATATGCACTCGAAGAAAGGGGTTTTTCATCGCGACATGCGTTCAAAGAGAGGGACCATTCTCCATGACATGAACTCAAAGAGAGGGGTCATTCATCGCGACATACGCTCAAAGAGAAGGGTCGTCGATCACGGTATACGCTCTAAGAAAGGGACTGTTCACTATGACATACACTCGAAGATAGGTGCCATTCATCGTGACATACACTCAAAGAGAGGGGTCGTCCATCACGGTATACCCTCTAAGAAAGGGATCATTTATTATGACATGAACTCGAAGAGAGGGGTCATTCATCGCAACATACGCTTAAGGAGTAGGGTCGTCCATCACAGTATACGCTCAAAGAGAGGGACAATTCACTATGACATGCACTCGAAGGCAATGGTTCTACTTAATCCTCTTTATTTACTCAATTCATGTGCTACACTCACTTGCTATCTCATATTATATACCTATAATGTTTATTTCCGTATATTACTATTGATAACTTAGTAATTAGTGTTGAACCACGGCTTTATTTCGCTTATATTATGCATAATTAATATTTAACACATGTTTAGTAACATCATACTTATTTGTTTTGGTTGTTTCTTTATTTAGCTTATATTGACCATCTCCGTTTTGGCTCAAATGCACTATTCGAGCTCAAAACAAAGAAACATTGTTTGAAGCACTTACCAGCTTCCGATCAACACCAAAATGTACTAAACACTCCTAGGAGAGTATCATGGCCCTAAGGATCAGTTTACGCAGCTAGGGGGTTAGCCGTTCAGCTCAAATCATCACTCAAAGATGGTGAACTTTCAGCTAGATAAATCAGCTAGCTAGCTCAGATCAACCATGGTTGATCCAGCTCATCCTAGCACAACCTACAACCTTCAGCTCAACCATGGAAAGACAAGTTCCCTCCCCAAGAGACACAACCGACCAACCATGGAGGGAAACATGTTTGGGCGCCAACACAAAGAGATATCACTCTTCATTGGGCAGATTCATGGTGGTCCACTTGTTTGCCAATTTCGAGTAAGATACAAGTAGAATTGGGTTTCGATGTCTTCATGAATATTGTTCCTCTATCTCTTATCTTTCCAATGAATGTTGAAGTGCAGGCTGGAATTTTGAACCGAAAAGTTACAACAATTCTTGGAAGGAGACACCACTTAACCTGAACGGTTAAGGAGGAAGACACCACCAATTGAACAGACACTAAGGCCACTACTATTCATCCACCTTTTCAAAGGGGAATGTCCCTTGGCCACACCCTTTCATTTCCTATAAATATGTAGCCATTTTAGCATTTGAACACACAACTTTGAATCGGATTATTTATTTTGTGAGTTAATCTCTCATTTTTGTTCTTTTAAGAACTTTATCGACTTATCAAATCATCTCTTTGTTTTGTGGCGTCACCCTCCATCCTTTATACTTTAGATTTCTGGAATTACATTTCCATGAAGTCTAAGTGTATCTACCACCCTCGAGTTGCAACTAGATTGGGTTAATGTTCCTATAACATAAGTTCAACCTTTTCCCCTTTGAATACTATCATTCCATCATCACATAATCACCATCCACCTTCCATTTTCGTCCACCATTCTTCACCATCCCTTAACATATCCTTCCATATCATTTACTTCATTTAAACACCTCCATTTCCTTCCTTAATCAACCATCAATATCCCCCATGCATTCCCTTCACCAAGACAACTTCATTTTCGTCTAAACAATACCCTACACCATAACCTCTTCTCAAATCATCCTTATCTTATTTCCATCAACATTTAACATTCTTTTGTTCCGGAAACAAGTGTTATCCAAGGCTTGCTTATATTCTAAGGTCCGGGCAATCAAAGCTTCTCTCTACAAGCATCTTTGGAGAGTTAGAGTATATCAAATGGTAATCAGAGCAAAGGAAGAATCAAGTAAGCCCAATTTCTTGTTATTTCAATTCTGATTAAAAATAAGAAAAGAAAGAAAAACAAAAAAAAGAAAATTCAGATTGTTCTAGCATATAAGGAATCTAAATTAGATTTAAAAAAGAGAGAGGGTGAATAAAAAAGAAATTCGAATTTTGAAAGGCTGAAGATTCAAGTACAAACGTCCAAGCAACCAACTCCGAGAAGTTCCTCAAGTTTGATTGCTCAAGACCAATTTGTAAGTTGAGTTTTGTGGTAACGTTTCTGTTTTTCTTTAGTCCTTTTCAATTGAATCCTTGAAAATTTTCTTTATTCAATCCCTAAACTTTTTTAAAACTTTTTCCTTCTTTCTATTTGCACACCTAACCTTTGTTTCAGCTCAAATGCCATCATTTCTTAGGATATTTGACAAGTTTTGAGTAAGTTCATCTAAGAACTTGATTTGAGAGGTAAAAGGCAAGAGATTGGTGAGCACAAAAGGGGGAATGGAAGCCAAAATTCCTAGAGTGTGTAAACACGAGTGAATTGGTGAGGAACTTAAACTTTTGTTTCATTTATTCATACTAACACTATGTCGCAATACTCAAATGAAAACAATCGGGAAGAACAACTAGCCCAAAACCTCCAAACACAAGCTCTAATAAGGGAAATGCAAAAGCTCTTATGTGATGAGTTAGAACCAATTTATGAGTGGATGGATCATATTGAGGAGTCTAGTGGAGGGCGTCCAAGGGGCCAAGATGGACAGAATCATAGAAGGCATCCCATGCAACATGAGATTGAAGAAGAAGATGTCATTTCTGTCTAGAGCAATGGAAGGAACCATGGCCAATTGGATGACAATTTTGGGAGCTTCCGAGTTAACATTCCTCTTTTTCAAGGAAAATCAAAACCGGAGGCATATTTGGACTGGGAGAGCAAAGTGGAGCACATCTTTGAATGCCATAACTATTCCGAGCAAAAGAAGAAGCACATGGCTTCCTTAGAATTTATTGACTACGCACTTGTATGGTGGGATTAACTAAGATCAACAAGGAGACGCAATTGTGAATGGCCTATCAACATTTGGAGAGAAATGAAACGTATTCTGAGGAAATGTTTTGTGCCTACTCATTATCACCGTGATCTCTATTATAAGTTGCAGAATCTTAAACAAGGAAGTAGAACCGTGGAAGACTACTACAAAGAGATGGAAATAGCCAAGATCCGAAAAAGTGTGCATGAAGACCGCGAAGCCACCATGACAAGGTTCTTGTCCAAATTAAACAAAGATAATGCTGACGTAGTGGAATTACAACACTACATTGAAATTGAGGATATGGTGCATATGGCTATCAAAATCGAGAGGCAGCAACGCAAGAGATCATCTTCTAGAGGTGTCACAAATGCAGCCCCTAAATAGAGTCCAAACACACCTCTGAGAAAAATACTCCTTTCCAAGGCAAAGAACAGGCTGAAATGTCCAAAACCAAGCTTATGATGGAGAATATTCGAGGAAAGCAACAAGAAGTGTCCACACAATCCCGAGAGATCAAATGTTTCAAGTGCTTAGGGCATGGCCATATTGCTAGCCAATGTCCAAATAGAAACACTATGTTGTTGCTGGAAAATGAAGAGATTGCATCGGATAACGAGGAAGAAATTTTGGAATAATCCAAGCAAGAGAAAGAAGAAGAATTCACCCCTGCCGTTGAAGGACAACCTATGGTTGTTAAAAGGCTTTTAAACACCCAAATGTCAGAAGAAAAGGAGAAAAGAGAGAACATATTTCACACTAGGTGTTATGTTAACAATAAAATGTTTTTTATGATAATCGATGGTGGAAGCTGCACCAACGTGGCTAGCACTCTTATGGTGGATAAACTCGGCCTCAAAACTTTAAAGCATCCTAACCCATATAAACTCCAATGGCTCAATGATTCGGGGGAATTAAAGGTCACCAAACAGGTTCTTGTCCCTTTCTCTAATGGTTCATATAAGGATGAGAGTTTGTGTGACGTAGTTCCTATGCACGCAAGTTACATTTTACTTGAGAGGCCATGGCAATATGATCAAATAACGATGCATGATTGTTACACCAATCGGTTCATCTTCAAGCATGGAGGCAAGAAGATAGTGCTCGCACCTATGATGCCTAAACAAGTGCAAAGTGACCAGATTCTGATGAAACAAAGTGTGGAGGCTAGGAAACAAGAGAAGATCCAAACCAAGCTTAAAGAAGGAGGGACTAGGGAAGAAAAGGTGTCTGGCAGCATCAAGTTGATTAGGGAATGTCTTTTGACATATCCCGTGCTCACTTCTGAATTTTCTAACGCAAAACAAGCCAAAAAGAATTCTCATCTTCTTTTCAGAAATTCAAGGAGGAGATAGAAGGCCATGCACGTCAAAACTATGTCTTTCCAATTGCTAAGGCAGATTGCAGCACCAAGGGGTTCGATTTGAGGATAAATCGTCCAAAAGAAGAAAGGGATAATATGTGCACGCCCAACTTTAGTTTCTGCTCATACCTTAAGTCACACAATTCCAATAAGGGAGTTCTACTTAATCCTCTTTATTTACTCAATTCATGTGCTACACTCACTTGCTATCTCAAATTATATACATATAATGTTTATTTCCTTATATTACTATTGATAACTTAGTAATTAGTATTGAACCACAACTTTATTTAGCTTATATTATGCATAATTAATATTCAACACATGTTTAGTAACATCATACTTATTAGTTTAAGTTGTTTCTTTGCAGGTTATGTTAAACACAGCTTAAAGGACTATTGGCCAGCTCCGTTTTAGCTCAAATGCACCATTTGAGCTCAAAACAAAGAATCATTTTTTGAGGCACTTACCAGTTTCTGATCAACACCAAAATGTACTAAACACTCCTAGGCAGCACAATGAAGTAGAAGATAGCTTTGTTCTAGCTCACGAATTCAAAATGAGCTCAAAACGACAAATGGTGAATTTCCCTTCATTTGGGATTCGGATCAGCTCCTATACACTCTTATGGATTAAGGAGAGTATTATGGCCCTAAGGATCAATTCACTCAACTAAGGGGTTAGCTCAAATCATCAGTCAAAGATGGTGAACTTTCAGCTAGCTAAATCATCTAGCTAGATCAGCTCAACCCAGCTCAGCCTTAGTTCATCAAGCTTATCTTAGCTCACCCTACAACCTTCATCTCAACCATGGAAGGAAATGTTTGTCCCTAAGAGGCACAACCGACCAACCATGTAGGGAAACATGTTTCGGCGCCAAAACAAAGAGATAACAATATTCATTTGGTAGATTCATGATGGTCCACTTGTTTGCCAATTTCGAGTAATATACAAGTAAAATTGGGTTTTGGTGTCTTCATGAAAGTTGTTCCCCTATCTCTTATATTTACAACGTATGTCGAATTGCATCAATCTGATATTGGGAACTTGAGATATGTCCAATTTACTAAAGACTGTGCAGGATGGAATTTTGAACCGAAAAGTTACAACAATTCTTGGAAGGAGACACCATTCAACCTGAACGGTTAAGGAGGAAGACACCACCAATTGAGCAAACACCAAGGCCACTATTCATCCACCTTTTCAAAGAGGAATGTCCCTTGGCCACACCCTTTCATTTCATATAAATATGTAGCCATTTTAGCATTTGAACACGCAACTTTAAATAAGATTATTTATTTTGTGAGTTAATTTCTCATTCTTGTTCTTTTAAGAACTTTATTGACTTATCAAATCATCTCTTTGTTTTGTGGCGTCACCCTCCATCCCTTATACTTTAGATTTCTGAATTTACATTTCCAAGAGGTCTAAGTGAATCTACCACCCTCAGAGTTGCAACTAGATTTGGTTTATGTTCCTATAACATAAGTTCAACCTTTTCCCCTTTGAATACTCTCATTCCATCATCACATAATCACCATCCACATTCCATTTTTGTCCACCATTCTTCACCGGCCCTTAACATATCCTTCTATATCATTTACTTCACTTAAACACCTCCATTTCCTTCCTTAATCAACCATCAACATCCCCTATGCATTCCCTTCACCAAGACAACTTCCTTTTCATCTAAACTATACCCCACACCATAACCTCTTCTTAAATCTTCCTTATTTTATTTCCAGCATCCTATAACATTCTTTTGTTTATGAAACAATACAAGGCTTTCTTGCATTCTAAGGTCCGGACAATCAAAGCTTCTCTCTACAAGCATCTTTGGAGAATTGGAGCATATCATTGACCAAGGGACTTTTCCCTTTGAAAAGTTGGCCGAATAGTGGCCTTGGTTTCTGTTCAATTGGTGGTGTCTCCCTCCTTAACCGTTCTGTTGAATGGTTTCTCCTTCCAAGAGTTGTTGGAACTTTTCGTTAAAATTTTATTCTTCACAGTCTTTAATAATATTGTCATATCTCGAGGTTCCGATATCGGATTGATGCGATTCAACATGCATTAGAAAGATAAGAGATAGAGGAACAACTTTCATGCAGACAACGAAACCTAGTTCTTCTTGTATCCTGCTCGAAAATGGAAAACAAGTGGACCATCATGAATCTATCTAATGAAAAGTGCTATCTCTTTGTTTTGGCGCCCACTTGCTTTCTCTCCATTATCTTGGTGCAAAATGTGGATAATGGACGGACATGATACTTGGTGAAGGGTTGGCGGCCTTCGGGTGTTAAGCCGAGAGTGGTAGCTATAGTTGAGATGAGCTAATCGAGTTGAGAGTGAGCTAAGCTATCTAACTGAAACACTTTAGCTAAAGTTTGAAGGTGAAATAAGCTAATTCGAGATCCCTTTAGCAAAGTGAGTTGGTCCATTAGCTTCCTTATACTCTCTTCTAGTGTGAGAAGTGTTCTTGAGCTTATATGAATCTCTTAATGCCTCGTTTTAAAATTTGCTTCATTTGAGCTCATATGGGATTTGTGAGCTGACATGGATCAAGTCTTGAGTCCTTTAAGTACTGTAGGAGTGTTCCATGCATTCCCAAGCTATTCTAAAGTTGAATCCTTGTGTTTGTAGCATTGCCTTCCATTTAGCTTCTTCTAAGCTAACTTTAGCTGCTTGAGCTAGGCCTTTAAGTTCGTGAGCTCCTGTACATAGTTCCTTTAAGTTCAGGCCTAAAATAATCATTCCTTAAGCTCATATGCAATTCTAAGCGTTTGAGTCGTTCTTGAGTTGTTCCAAGCTTCCATAAGTCTTCCCAAGCCATATTGAGCTACCCTTAATGTCTTTAAGCTTCCTCGGACTATTATCTTTACTTAAAATAGCTGAAACAATAAGCAAACAATGTATAAGCTGAAACAAACTGAAATAAACCAAAATGAGCTAGAAAACAATATAGTTTAGTTAATATTAAGAATAAGATGACTTAGAATAAATATAAAGATGTGGTTATGCAATCACAAAACATTAATTAAATGGCAAAAGTATGCTTGTCAATGCATAAATTAGATAATAGGCGCTGACTAGGATCGTATCAGAAAGGGATCATTAATTATGACATGCAATCAGAGAGAGGGGTCATTCATCGCGACAAACATTCAAAGAGAGGGACCGTTCACCATCACATGCACTCTAAGAGAGGGTTCATTCATCGCGACAAACGGTCAATGATAGGGGTCTTCCATCACGACACACGCTCAAAGAGAGGGACCGTTTACTATGACATGCACTCGAAGAGAGGGGTCATTCATCGCGACATACGCTCAAAGAGAGGGGTAGCCCATCACGGTATACGCTCTAAGAAATGGACCATTAATTATGACATGCATGCACTCAAAAAGAGGGTCATTCATTGCGACATACGCTAAAAGAGAAGCGTCGTCCACCATGATATACGCTCAAAGAGAGGAGTCGAGAGAGGGGTCATTCGTTACGACATACGCTCAAAGAGAGGGGTCTTCCATTACGGCATACGCTCAAAGAGAGGGGTCTTCCAATACGGCATACGCTCAAAGAGAGACACCATTTACCATGACATGCACCGGAAGAGAGGGATCATTCATCGCGACATACGCTCAAAGACAGGGGTCGTCCATCATTGTATACGCACTAAGAGAGCGACCATTAATTATGACATGCACTCGAACAGAGGGGTCATTCATTTCGACATACGCTCAAAGAGAGGTGTCATCCATCACGGCATACACTCAAAGAGAGAGATCGTTCACCATGACATTCACTCAAAGAAAGGGGTCATTAATCACGACAAACGCTCAAAGACAAGGGTCGTCCACCACTGCATACGCTGAAAAGAGAGGGACCATATACCATGACATGCACTCGAAGAGAGGGGTCATTCATCGCGTCATACGCTCAAAGAGGGATCGTCCATCACGGTATACGCTCTAAGAAAGGTACCATTATTATGACATGCACTAGAACAGAGGGGTTATTCATCGTGACATTCACTCAAAGAGAGGTATCTTCGATCACGAAATTCTCTCTAAGAAAGGGACCATTAATTATGACATGCACTCGAACAAAGGGGTCATTCATCACGACATACGCTGAAGGAGAGGTATTGTCCATTAGGACATACACTAAATGAGAGGGACCGTTCACCATGACATTCACTCAAAGAGAGGAGTCATTCATCGCGACATACGCTCAAAGAGAAGGGTCGTTCATCATGGTATACGCTCCAAGAAAAGGACCGTTCATAATAAAATGCACTCGACGAGAGGGGTCATTCATCGTGACATACGCTTAAAGAGGGGGTCGTCCATCACGGTGTACGCTCTAAGAAAGGAACTATTCATTATGACATGCACTCGAATAGAGGGGTATTTCATCGTGACATATGCTCAAAGAGAAGGGTCGTCCATCACAGTATACGCTCTAAGAAAGGTACCGTTCATGATGACAAGCACTCGAAGAGAGGGGTCATTCATTGCGACATACACTCAAAGAGTGAAGTCATCCATCATGGTATACGCTCAAAGAGAGGGACCGTTCCATGACATACACACGAAGATAGGGGTCATTCATCACGAAATACGCTTAAAGAGTGGGGTCGTCCATCACTGCATATGCTCAAAGAGAGGGACCATTCATTATGATATACGCTCGATGAGAGGGGTCATTCACCGCGACATACGCTCAAAGAGAGAGGTCGTCCATCATGGTATACGTTCTTAGAAAGGGGATATTCATTATAACAAGCTCCAAGAGAGGGACCATTCGGCAGGAGATGTACTCGAGGAGATGGGTCTTTCCTCGCAACATACACTCAAAGAGCGGGGTTATCGATCACGGTATAAGCTCAAATAGAGGGATCGTTCATTATGACATACTCTTGAAGAGAGAGGTCATTCATCACGACATACGCTTAAAGAGAAGGGTCATCCATCACGGTATACACTCTAAGAAAGGGATCATTCATTAAGATATGCACTCGAAGAGAGGGATCATTCATCACGACATACGCTCAAAGAGAGGGACCGTTCACCATGACTTGCACTCGAAGAGAAAGGTTATTCATCGCAACATATGCTCAAAGAGAGGTGTCATCGATCACGGTATACGCTCAAAGAAAGGGACCATTTATTATGACATGCACTCGAAGAGAGGGGTCTTTTATAGCCATATACAATCAAAGAACGGCGGTGTCCATCACGGTATATGCGAAAAGAGGTACCATTCATTAAGACATGCACTCGAAGAGGGGTCATTCATCGCGACATATGCTCAAAGAGATGGACCATTCATTATGACACACACTCGAAGATAGGGGTCATTCTTTGCGACAAACGCTCAAAGGAAAGAGTCGTCCACCAGGACATACGCCGAAAGAGAGGGACTGTATATCATGACATGCACTCGATGAGAGGGGTCATTCATCGCGTCATACGCTCAAGGAGAGGGGTCGTCCATCATGGTATACGCTCCAAGAAAGGGACCATTATTATGACATGCACTAGAACAAAGGGGTTATTCATTGCGACATTCGCTCAAAGAGAGGTGTCTTCCATCACGGCATACTCTCTAAGAAAGGAACCAATAATTATGACATGCACTCGAACAAAGGGGTCATTCATCGCGACGTACGCTAAAAGAGAGGTGTTGTCCATCCCGACATACACTCGTTCACCATGACATTCACTCAAAGAGAGGGGTCATTCATAGCGATATACGCTCAAAGAGAAGGGTCGTCCATCACGGTATACGCTCTAAGAAAAGTATCGTTCATAATGACATGCACTCGAAGAGAGGGGTCATTCATCGTGACATACGCCCAAAGAGGGATCGTCCATCACGATATACGCTCTAAGAAAGGGACTGTTCATTATGACATGCACTCGAAGAGTGGGGTATTTCATCGCGACATGCACTCAAAGAGTGGGGTATTTCATCGCGACATACACTCAAAGAGAAGGGTCATCCATCAGGATATAGGCCCTAAGGGACCATTCATTAAGACATGCACTCGAAGAGAGGGGTCATTCATCGTGACATACGCTCAAAGAGAGGAATCGTTCACTATGACATGCACTCGAAGAGAAGGGTCATTCATTGCAACATATGCTCAAGGAGAGAGGTCATCGATCACAGTATACGCTCAAAGGGAGGCACCATTCATTATGACATGAACTGGAAGAGAGGGGTCTTTTATCTCCATATACGCTCAAAGAGCGGTGATGTCCACCACGGTATATGCTCAAAGAGGGACCGCTCATTAAGATATGCACTTGAAGAGGGGTCATTCGTCGCGACATATTCTCAAAGAGAGGGGTCATTCATAATAGTATACTCTCCCGTTCATTATGACACGAACTCAAACATAAGGGTCATTCATCGTGACATACGCTCAAAGAGGGGTCATCCATCACGGCATACGCTCAAAGAGAGGGACTATTCATTATGACATATGCTTGAAGAGAGGGGTCATTCACCGCGACATACGCTCCAAGAGAAGGTTCGTCTATCACGATATAAACTCTAAGAAAGGGTCCATTCAATATGACATGCACTCAAAGATAGGGGTTATTCTATGCGATATACACTCAAAGAGAGGGATCATCCATCACGACATACTCTAAAAGATAAGGACCATTCATTTTGACATACGCTTGAAGAGAGGGGTCATTCCCCGCGACATATGCTCAAAGAGATGGGTTGTCCATCACGGTATACGCTTTAGGAAAGGGGTCGTACATTATGACATACATTCGAAGAGAGGGGTCATTCATCGCGACATACGCTCAAAGAGAGGGATCGTCCATCACGTTATATGCTCCAAGAGAGGGACCATTCACCAGGAGATGCACTCGAAGAGAGGGTGATACAGTCCAACTCTCCAATGGCTGTTCTAGAGAGAAGCTTTGATATTCCCAGCCGTGATTGTAAGCAAACCTTGATCCTCGTACGCTTTCCTTGTTTTTTTATGAAGAAAAGATGGTGAAGTGGTGGGAAGGTATTTGGTTTTTTGGTTTGGGAAATAAATGGAAAAGATGATAGTGAAGGCTAGGGAAGTCGATTTCGGTGATGGAAGAAAGGGTTAGGATAGAATGTATGGAAGGTCGTAAAGAAATAGAATTCAAAGGTCACAAAAGTAGAACTTATGCTATGAAGCATAAACCCAACTTATAGTGTGCTTTGAGGGTGGTATCGGACTTAGACCCTTAGGAAATAAGTTCCTAGAATCTTAAGTATGGATGGAAAAGATATGAGACGCCACAAACCTATATAATAGACTTGATAAGTCGATATAGTTTTAAAAAGAACAAGGTTGAGAGTAAACTCACAAAGAAATTTTATTTTGATCAAAGATGTGACTTAAAAATGAATTTAAGTCCTATTTATAGTTTTCTAAGAGGTTTGGCCGAAATGGCCTTTAACTATTCGGATAACCATTCATTTGAATGGTCTCTCCCTCCAAAACTATTCGAAAAGATGTAACTTCTCGGTTCAGCCTGCATTGTTTTCAATAATTTGGTCATATCTCGAGCTCCCGAAATTGGATTGATGCGATTCAACATGCGTTGGAAAGATAAGAGATAGGGGAACAAATTTCAAGCAGACACCTAAACCCATTTCTGCTTGTATCCTTCTCGAAAATGGAAAACAAGTTCACCATTATGAATTTGTCTAATGAAAAGTGCTATCTCTTTGTTTTGGATCCCACTTCCTTTCCCTCCATGATCTTGGCGCCCAATGTGGATAATGGACAGACGTGATGCTTGGTGAAGGGTAGGTGACCTTTGGGTGTTGAGCTGGGAGTGATAGCTAGAGTTGAGGTGATCTAATCGAGCTGGGAGTGAGCTGGATTGAACTGAGCTATCTAGCTGAAAGACTTTGCTAAAGTTTAAAGCTAAAAGAAGCTAATCCGAGCTGCTTTTAGCAAAGTGAGGTAGTCCATTAGCTTCCTGATACTCTCTTCTAGTGTGAGGAGTGTTTTGGAGCTAATCCGAATCTCCTAAGGCCTTGTTTTAAATAATGCTTCATTTGAGCTCGTATGGGGCTTGTGAGCTGACATGGAGCTATCCTTTAGTCCTTTAAGTACTGTAGGAGTGTCCCATGTATTTCCAAGCTATTCTGAAGTTGGATCCTTGTGTTTCTAGCATTGTCTTCCGTTTAGCTTCTTCTGAGCTGACTGAGCTGACACCGAGCTACTATTTACTCATTGAGCTGTAAGTAAGTCCTATGAAGAAAACATAATAATGAAAATAATTAGAATACTTAAAATACTTACCATGAGTTTAGAACTAAGCTAAAACTTTAATCAATGTGGTTATATAACTATTTATTTTTATGGCTTAAGTAATATAACTCTTAAGTAGCTTAATATAAAGTATATAAAAGTAATAAATACTAAGATCAATAAGATAACTCCCCTTTGATCTCATGCGTGAAATAAACCATGAAAGCATGAGATAAATGAGAAGAAACATGCACGCATCAGAGGGTTTCATTGTCTTCATAAAATTTATTCCCTTATCTCTTATCTTTCCAATACATGTTGAATCGCATCAATCCCATATTGGGAGCTCGAGATATGGCCCAATTACTAAAGACTGTGCAGGCTGGATCGAAAAGTTACAACTCTTCTAATAGATTTGGAGCGAGACACCATTCAAATGAATGGTTATCCGAATAGTTAAAAGCCATTTTAGCCAAACCCCTTAGAAAACTATAAATAGGACTTGAATTTTATTTTGTAATCATAAGATTCAGAATATATTTTATCCTTTGTGAGAATTTTCGCTTGTTTAGTTCTTCTTATACCTTTATCGACTTGTCAAGTACATGTGGCGTCAACCCCTCTTCTATCGATCTTGATACTTCTTGTTCTTTTAGTTTAATATACCATAAGGTTCAAGATTAGGTTTTCAATAACCTAGTTTCTTCCTTGAGTATCTTTAAGATACTATTTCCATTTCAACATCCATTACATATCCTCTCATTCCTTTCATCAATCTCAATCCTTTGTCATCACCACAAAACGTCCTAAACAACCATTCACCCTTATCAACATTACACATCCTTTCCGCTTCCAAATCAGTCCCTAAACTATTTCTTTCATTTAACTCACCTATTCCTTTCATCCCTTATCCTTAATTCTTCATTTTGTATTCACTTCTTGTGAGAGACTTGCTTCCTTCCAAGGTCCTATAATCAAAGTTTGTCGTTCAACATCCTTAACAAGATCGGCACATATCAGAAAGGGACCGTTCACTTTGATATACAAACAAAGAGAGGGGTCACTCATCATGACATACGCTCAAAGAGAGGGGTCGTCCATCACGGTGTACGCTCTAAAGAGAGGGATTGTTCATTATGACATGCACTCGAAGAGAGCGGTCATTCATCGCGACATACGCTCAATGAGAGGAGTTGTCCATGACGGTATACGCTCAAAGAGAGGGGTCATCCATCGCGGTATACTCTCTAAAGAAAGGGATCGTTCATTATGACATGCACTCAAAGAGAGGGGTAATTCATCGCGATATACGCTTAATGAGAGGAGTTGTCCAGGAAGGTATACGCTCAAAGAGAGGGACCGTTCATAATGATATGTTATCGAAGAGAGAGGTCTTTCATCGCGATATGCAATCAAAGAGAGGGGTCGTTCATCACGGTCCACGTTCAAAGAGAGGGACCGTTAACCATGACATGCACTCGAAGAGAAGTGTTATTCATCGCAACATACGCTCACTGAGAGGGGTCGTCCATCATGGTATACGATGAAAGAGAGGGACAGTTCACCATGACATGCACTCGAAGAGAGGGGTAATTCACCACGACATACGCTCAAAGAGAGGGGTCATCCATCACGGTATACGCTCAAAGAGAGAGACCGTTCACCAAGACATGTACACGAAGAGAGGGGTCATTCATCGCGATATACGCTTAAAGAAAGGGGTCATCCATCATGGTATGCGCTCAGAGAGAGGGGTCGTTCATTTTGACATATGCTCGAATAGAGGGGTCATTCACCGCGACATACGTTCAAAGAGCGGGATCGTCCATGACGATATACGCTCTAAGCAAGGGACCATTTATTATGACAAGCACCCGAAGAGAGGGGTCAATCATTGCAACGTACGCTCAAAGAGAGGGGTCGTCCATGATGGTATACGCTCAAAGTGATGGACCGTTCATTATGACATGCACTTGATGAGAGGGGTCACTCATCGTGACATATGCTCAAAGAGAGGGGTCGTCCATCACGGTATACTCTCAAAGAGAGGGACCATACCCCATGACATGCACTCAAAGAGAGGGGGTTCATTCATTGCAACAAACGCTCAAAGAAAGGGGTCATCGACCACGGTATACGCTCTAAGAAAGGGACCTTTCATTATGGCATGTACTCGAAGAGGTGTTATTAATCGCACTATACGCTTAAAGAGAAGGGTTGTCCATCACAGTATTTGCTCAAAGAGAAGGACCTTTCATTATGACATGCACTCGATGAGATGGGTCATTCATCACGACATGCGCTCAAAGAGAGGGATCGTCCATCACGTTATACGCTAGAGGAACCATTCATTATGACATACGCTCAAAGAGATGGGTCATAAACCACGAAATACACTAAAAGAGAAGGGTCAACCATTACGGTATATGCTCTAAGAAAGGGACCATTTATTATGGCATGTACTCGAAGAGAGGGGTCATTCTTCGCGACATACGCTCAAAGAGAGTGTTCGTCCATGACGGTATACGCTCAAAGAGAGGGATAGTTCATTATGACATGCAATTGAATAGAGCGGTCATTCAACCCAACATACGCTCAAAGAAAAGGTTTATCGACCACGATATTTTTTTTGAAAGAGCATCGACCACAGTATACTCTCTAAAGAAGGACCGTTCATTATGATATGCTCTAAAAGAGAGGGGTTATTCATCGCAACATATGCTTAAAGAGAGGGGTCGTCCATCACGGTATAGGCACAAAGAGAGGGACCGTTCATTATGACATGCACTTGAAGAGAAGGGTCATTCATCGCGACATACGCTCAAAGAAAAGGGACATCTACCACGGTATACGCTCTAAGAGAGGGACCGGTCATTATAACATGCACTCGAAGAGAGGGGTTATTCATCATGACATACGCTTAAAGAGAGGGGTTGTTTCTCACGGTATACGGTCAAAGAGAGGGACAGTTCATTATGACATACGCACAAAGAGATGGGTCATTCATCGCAAAATACGTTGAAAGAGAGAACTCGTTCATTACGACAGATGCTCGTAGAGATGGGCATTCAGTATAAGAAAGGGCCCGTTCTAAGAAAGGGACGGTTTATTATAACATGCACTCGAAGAGAGGGGTCATTCTTTGCAACATATGCTCAAAGAGAGGGGTCGTCCACGACGGTATACGCTCAAAGAGAGGGATCATTCATTATGACATGCTGTCGAAGAAAGGGGTCAATCATCGTGACATACACTCAAAGAGAAGGGCTGTCCATCACGGTATATGCTCAAAAAGAGGAATCGTTCATTATGACATACGCTCAAAGAAAGGGGTCGTCCATCACGGCATACACTCAAAGAGAGGAATCGTTCATTTTGACATACGCTTGAAGGGATGAGACATTCACCGCGACATACATCCATAGAGAGGGGTCATCTATCACGAATACGCTCTAAGAATGGGACCGTTTATTCTAATATGCACTCGAAGGGAGGGGTCATTCATCGGGACCTACGCTCAAAGAGAGGGATCGTCCATGACGGTATACGCTCAGAGAGAGACCGTTCATTATGACATGCACTCGGAGAGAGGGGTCATTCATCGTGACATATGTTTAAAGAGAGGCATCATCTTTCACGGTATACGCTTAAAGAGAGTGACTGTTCACCATGACATGCACTTGAAGAGACGGGTCATTTATTACGACATATGCTTAAAGAGAGGGGTCGTCCATCACGGTATATGCTCGAAGATAGGGACCATTCATTATGACATACGCTTGAAGAGAGGGGTCATTCATTGCAACACACGCTCAAAGAGAGGGGTCATCGATCACGGTATATGCTCAAAGAGAGGGATCATTCATTATAACATACGCTTGAAGAGAGGGGTCATTCATCTTGACATACGTTCAAAGAGAAGGGTTTTCCATCACGGTATACGCCCTTAGAAAGGGACCATTCACCATGACATGCACTCAAAGAGAAGTGTCATTCATCGCAACATACCCTCAAAGAAAGGGGTCATCGACCACGGTATACGCTCAAATAGAGGGATCGTTCATTATAACATGCACTCGAAGAGTGTGGTCATTTATCGCGACATACGCTCAAAGAGCGCGGCATCCATCGCGGTATACGCTCAAAGCGAGGGGCCATTCATTATGACATGCATTCTCAGAGAAAGAAAGGGGTCGTCGATCATAGTATACGCTCAAAGGGAGGGACCGTTTATTATGACATGCACTCGAAGTTAGGGGTCATTCATCGTGACATACGCTCAAAGAGAGGGATCGTCCATCACGACATATGCTCAAAGAGAGGGTCTGTTCATTATGAAAAACACTCGAAGAGAGAGGTCATTCACCATGACATACTCTCAAAGAGAGGGGTCGTCCATCATGGTATACGCTCTAAGAAAAGGCTGGTTCAATTTGACATGCACTCGTTGAGAGGGGTCATTCATCGCGACATACGCTCAAAGAGAAGGGTGGTTGGTTCATCACGGTTTACGCTGTAAGAAAGGGACGGTTCATTATGACATGCACTCGAAAAGAAGGTTCATTCAACGCGACATACGCTTAAAGAGAGTGGTCGTCGATCATGATATACGCACAAAGAGAGAAACCGTTTACCATGGCATGCACTCGAAGAGAGAGGTCATTAATCACGACATACGCTCAAAGAGAGGGGTCGTCCATCATGATATACGCTCAAAGAGAGGGACCATTCATTATGAGATATGCTCGAAGAAAGGGGTCATTCACCGCGATATATGCTTAATGAGAGGGGTCGTCCATCATGGTATATGCTCTAAGAAAGGGACTAGTCATGGTGACATGCACTCGAAGAGAGTGGTCATTCCTTGCGACATATGCCTAAAGAAAGGGGTCGTCCATGATGGTATATGCTCAAAGAGAGGGACCGTTCATTATGAAATGCGCTCGAAGAGAGGGGTCATTCTTCGCGACATACACTCAAAGAGGGTCGTCCACCATGACATGCACTTGGAGAGAAGTGTCATTCATCACGAAAAATGCTCAAAGAGAGGGGTTGTCCATCACGGTATACGCTCTAAGAAAGGGACCATTTAGTATGACATGCACTAGAAGAGAGGTGTCATTCACCCTGACATACGCTCAAAGAGAGGCGGCAGACATCGAGATATACGCTCAAAGAGAGGGACCATTCATTATGACATACACTCGAAGCGAGGGGTCGTTCACCGCGATATACGCTCAAAGAGAGGGGTCGGCCATCAGGGTATACGCTCTAAGAAAGGGATCGTACATTATGTCATGCACTCAAAGAGGGTGGTCATTCATCACGACTTACGCTCAAAGAGAGGGGTCGTCCATTACGGTATACATTCAAAGAGAGGGGTCATTCATCATGACATTCACTCGAAGAGAGAGGTCAATCATCGCAACATACACTCGAACGCAGGGGTCATCGATCACGGTATACGCTCAAATAGAGAGACCATTCATTATGACATGCACTCGAACAGTGGTCGTCCATCACGGTAGACGCTCAAAGAGAGGGACCATTTATTATGACATTCACTCGATGATAAGGGTCATTCATCGCGACATACGCTCAAAGAGAGGGTCGTCCATCACGGTAAATGCTCAAAGTAAGCGACCGTTCATTATGACATACACTTGAAGAGAGGGGTCATTCACCGTAACATACGCTCGAATAGAAGGGTCATCCATCATGGTATACGCTCTAAGAAAGGGACCGTTAATTAAGATATGCATTCAAAGAGATGGGTCATTCATCACGACCGACACTCAAAGAGAAGGGTCTTCCATCACGATATGCACTCAAAGAGTGCGACCATTCATATGACATGCACTCGAAGAGAAGGGTCATTCATCGCAACATATGCTCAAAGTGAGGGGTCATCGATCATGATATACGCTAAAAGAGAGGTACTGTTCACCCTAACATGCACTCAAAGAGAAGTGTTATTCATTGGAACGTATGCTCAATGAGAGGGGTCATCGATCACGGTATACGCTCAAAGAGAGGGACCGTTCGTTATTACATGCACTCGAAGAAAGGGGTCATTCATTGCGACATACTATCAAAGAAAGGGGTCGTCCATCACAGTATTCGCTAAAAGAGAGGGATTGTTCACCCTAACATGCACTCAAAGAGAAGTGACATTCATCGCAACATACGCTCAAAGCATGGGGTCATCGATCACGGTATACGCTCAAAGAGAGGGACCATTCATTATGGCATGCACTTGAAGAGAGGGGTTATTCATCGCGACATACGCTCAAAGAGCGGCGGCTTCCATCACGATATACGCTCAAAGAGAGGGACCGTTCATTATGACAAGCACTTGAACAGTAGGGTCATTGATCGCGACATACGCTCAAAGAGAGGGGCCGTTCTTTCTGACATACACTCGAAGTTGGTGATCATTCATCGCTACATACATTCAAAGAGAGGGGTCATCCATCACCAACATACAGTCAAAGAGAGGGACCGTTCATTGTGACATATGCTCAAGGAGAGGAGTGATTCACCGCGACATACGCTCAAAGAGAGGGGTTGTCCATCATGATATATGCTCTAAGAAAGGGGCCATTCATTATGACAGGTCCTCGAAGAGAGGGGTCATTTATTGTGACATACGCTCAAAGAGAGGGGTCATCCATCACAGTATACGCTCAAAGAGAGGGACTGTTTAGTATGACATGCACTAAAAGAGAGCGGTCCTTTATCGCGACATACGCTCAAAGAGCGGTGGCATCCATCACGGTATACGCTGAAAGAGAGGGATCGTTCAATATGATATAAGCTGGAAGAGATGGGTCATTCACCCTGATATATGCTCAAAGAGCGGTGTCAGACATCGAGATATACGCTCCAAGAGACGGACCATTCATTATAACATATGCTCAATGAGAGGAGTCATTCATCGTGACATACGCTCAAAGAGAGGGGTTGTCCATCATGGCATATGCTCTAAGAAAGGGATCGTTCATTATGACATACACTCGAAGAGAGGGGTCATTCATCGCGACATACGCTCAAAGAGAGGGGTCATCCATCACAGTATACGCTCAAAGAGAGCGACCGTTCATTATGACTTGCACTCGAAGATAAGGGTCATTCATTGCAACATACGCTCAAAGAGAGGGGTCGTCTATCACGACATACGCTAAAAGAGAGGGACCGTTCATTATGACATGCTCAAAGAGAGGGATCATTCATCGCAATATCGCTAAAGGAGGGGTCGTCCATCACAGTATACGCTCAAAGAGAGGGACCGTTCATTATGACATATGCTCAAAGAGAGTTATCATTCATAGCGACATATGCTCAAAGAGAGGGGTCATCCAGCACGTTATACACTCTATCAAAGGAACCTTTCTTTATGACATACACTCAAAGAGAGGGGTCATTCATCGCGACATATGCTTAAAGAGAGGGTCGTCCATCATGGTATATAATATAAGAAAGGGACCGTTAATTATGACATGAACTCGAAGAGAGAGATCACTCATTGTGATATACGCTCAAATAGAGGTGTTGATATGTTCCGCACTTGTTGATGGTGCTGAACGACAAACTTTGATTGTAGGACCTAGGAAGGAAGCAAGTCTCTCGTAAGAAGTCGTTGTAAAAATGAAGAATTAAGGATAAAGGATGAAAGGAATAGGTGAAATGAATGAAATGAATAGTTTAGGGACTAATTTGGAAGTGGAAGAGAGGTGATATGTGGTGTTGACAAGGGAGATGGATGTTTAGGACGTTTTATGGTGATGACAAAGGATCGGGAATGATGATGGAATGAGAGGATATGTAAGGATAATGATATGGTGAAATGGAAATAGTATCTTAAAGATACTCAAGGAAGAAACTAGGTTATTAAAAACTTAATCCTGAACCTTATATTGATCTTTAAGGGGTGGTGATAAACAGACTTTGACCCTTTTAGTATATTAAACTAAAAGAACCAGAAGTATCAAGATGGATAGAAAGGGGTTGACGCCCCAAGTACAAAATTACTTGAAAAGTCGATAAAATTTTAAGAACTAAACGAGAGAAAATTCTCACAAAGGATAAAATATATTCTGAATTGTGTGTTTACAAAATGAAATTCAAGTCCTATTTAAAGTTTTCTAAGGGGTTTGGTTGAAATGACATTTAACTACTTTGATAATCATTCATTTGAATGGTGTCTCCCTCCAAATCTATTAGAAGCGACGTAACTTTTTGGTTCAGCCTGCATAGTCCTTAGTAATTGGGTCATATCTCGAGCTGACGATATTGGATTGATGTGATTCAACATTTGTTAGAGAGATAAGAGATAGAGGAACAAATTTGTTGAAGACACTGAAACCCAACTCGACAAGTATCCTGCTCTAAATTGGCAAACAAGTGGACCATCATGAATCTGCCCAATCAAGAGTGATATATCTTTGTTTTGGCGCCCACTTGCTTTCCCTCCATGATCTTGGCACCCAATGTGGATTATGGTCGGTCTTGATTCTTGGTGAAGGGTAGGTGACCTTCAGGTGTTGAGTTGAGAGTGATAGTTGGAGCTGAGGTGAGCTAATCGAGCTGTGAGTGAGCTGAATTGAACTAAGCTATCTAGCTGAAAGACTTAGATAAAGTTTGAAGCTAAAATAAGCTAATCCGAGCTGCCTTTAGCAAAGTGAACTGACCCATTAGCTTCCTTATACTCTCTTCTAGTGTGAGGAGGGTTTTTGGAGCTGATTCGAATCTCTTAAATCCTCGTTTTGAATTATGCTTCATTTCAGCTCGTATGAGATTTGTGAGCTGACACGGAGTGATCCTTTAGCCCCTTAATTATTGTAGGAGTGTTCCATTCATTTCCAAGCTATTCTGAAGTTGGCACCTTGTGTTTCTAGCATTACCTTTCGTTTAGCTTCTTCTGAGCTCACTGAGCTGACACCGAGCTAATATTTACTCCTTGAGCTGTAGGTAAGCCCTTTGAAGAAAACATAATAATAGAAATAATGAGAATACTTAAAATAACTTAATATAAATTTAGACGTAAACTAAAACTGAATAATGTGGTTATATTGACCATTCATATTTATAGCCTAAATAAATAACTCTTAAGTAGCTTACTATAAAGTATATAAAAGTAATAAATACTAAGATTAGTAAGGTAACTCACCTTTGATCCCATGCGTGAAATGAAGCATGAAAGAATAAGATAAATGAGAGGGGTCATTCATCGCGACATACGCTCAAAGAGAGGGTTTGTCTATCACAGTATACACTCTAAGAAGGGGACCGCTAATCATGACATGCACTCGAAGAGAGGGGTCTTTCTTCGCGATATACACTTAAACAGAGAGGTCGTCCATCACGATATACGCTCTAAGAAAAGGACCATTAATTATGACATGCACTCGAAGAGAGGGGTCATTCATAGCGACATACGCTGAAAGAGTGAGGTCGTTCATCATGGTATACGCTCAAACAGAGGGATCGTTCACCATGGCATGCACTCGAAGAGAGGGGTCTTTCACCGCGATATACGCTCAAAGAGAGGGGTCTTCCATCGCGGCATATGCTTAAAGAAAAGGACCGTTCATTATGACATACACTCAAAGAGAGGGATCATTCATCTCTACATATGCTCAAAGAGAGGGCTTTTCCATCACGGTATACGTTGTGCTGTATTATCGTGTCAAATATGCGCAATTAGTGCAAGTGAACACGTCGCAAGTAATAAGTGATAAGTATTATCGAGTTATCATCTCCTCAGGGATTGGTATACTTAATATGCTTCCTTTGATCTTCTTGCTTTGTAAGACAAAAGTAAAGACACTAGTAAATTGGATGTTGATTGTACTAAATAAAAGAAACTAAATAAGATGAGATCAAATTTGAGAAAGAGGGTAGGATCCAGTTGTGCTGTATAGTGGATTTCATTGATCTGTTTCTATCTAATGCAATTGCACTATATTGCCTCGGTAGTACTACAGCTTACTGTCTTCGACAGCGGTAGTGTTCTCTGTCACAGCAATCCCTTGCTCTTGGGCAGATTTACCAAAGTTCGGCAAAATGTCCTTTGATGGTTCCGCTTATCCCTAAGTCGAAACACTGTTGATGATCAGTCCTTGATGATACCTTCCGACATTAAGCAATTATAATCAACAACCAATCTCACACTTCTTTTAGCCGTTGAAACTCCAACCTATCCCTAGGTCGAGTTAGTATCCTCAAATCAAGTTGAATACCGCACTTACTCCTTTCATGAGTCTAACTCTCCCGAGTCTAGACAAATAGATTACTTACAAACTTCTCTCCCGAGCTTGGATGTAAGAACAAAGAATGGAAAAGAGTAAGCAAACTTAGATATTTTATTGCATTGAAACAAGAAACAAGATACAATCTTCTCTCACTAATACTCAACAACTTTCACCTAGACCCTAAGAAAGCTTAGAACATGATGGGAAGAATTGTTCCTAGGGTAAACTCTCTCAAATTCGACTCTCCTATTCCCTTGGACGGCTATGCCTTATATAGGCTTGGCCTAGGGTAAACCTTTCCTAAATAGAGTACAACTTGGAGTAGATAACAAGTTATGTACATAGGTTAAATATTTATATGTTTAATTCTTCTAGAAGGCTTTTTCCCGCGTGGCCTTGTCCTTGGGCTTTTGATGTGTTGTTTAGCTCCGATCCTTGGGCTTCTTGTCCAGCAACATTCTCCATATTTTTCTCCTTAGTTTTCCTGCCATATTGCTTTTTATCTTTTGCTGCCTCGGCATCAGGTCCTGCCTCGGCCTCATTTTGCTACCGCGACAACACTTGTTCCTGCATAGACATGAAAATGCAGTAAACTATGTCTTTTCTATATATGTTATCTTTAACAACATCATCCCTAAATATATTGTATTAAGTACATGCATTGGTTCAAGTAGGTGTATAATTGATGATAAGTGTCCATGAAAAGTGTAGAAAGTGATGGTGAGTTGAGCACTTATCACACCCCCAAACTCGAACTATTGCTTATCCTCAAGCAATGCAAACCATCAATTTGTCAAACTCTATTCTTCTTTGGTCTTATACTTCCATCTATTCTCCCCACCATAACTATGTCTATTATTTAGACTTAACCTTTCGGTTACCTAAGGGTGTACCTAGAAGACAAACTATAAGGTTAGTGTGTGTGTACGTTTTTGTGGACAAGTTTGATTAAAGGCCTTCTTAGATAAACTCTAAGTTCAAGACAAATAGATTTGGATTTAGTGTACTCTTCTTAAAACAACAATTTCTTGAGCCAATTTTGGGCACCTCTAACATGAAGAAGAGTATTTCCTCAAGCTGGTGATAGGAACCTCTAGTCACCTTTCCAAAGATCTAAGTCTTTATCACCTAATTAGTTTATTAAAAGAATTCCTATAACCAAACAAGTCCCAAAAGTGTTTTAAAGTTCAACATATAGTAAGCTTCTAAGTTTTTCTCCTTAAGTATCCTATAATTAAGCCTTCAAAACAGAACCTAACTATGGTAAGGAGAAAGATTTCTATTGTCTTCAAGAATAAACTAAGATAATACTGATGATAGGCAGTATAAGAGTATGGGCAACAATTTCAAGTGAATTGATGGATATAAAACAAAAAATTTTATCACTAAAAACTTTATTTTCATGGTAGGGCCACGGCAGTTGATTGCCTCGGGAGTGGCTCTACACCCCTAAACTCAAACCAAGCATTGTCCTCAATGCTTAATTTAGGGGTAGCCAGTAGGTAACAAAATATAAGCAGTAAAATTTTTTTATATGAGCAATAAATAAAAGAAAGAAGAGAAATTGTAATGATTTAGAAGAGCTTTCTTCCACAATTTGTTTTCTCGATCTTGCTGCTGATTGTTGTGCCCTTGGTGATGGCTATGACTTTGCTCGTCTTGGTGGCTGAACTCTCGTTGGTGTTGCTCGTTGCGTGGGAGCATTAACCTCTTCTCCTCCTTCATCTTCAGTGTTCATTATTTATGTTCCTCCTTCATTCTCTGGATTTGCCCCGACATTCTAAATGTTTGGCTTGGCAGTGTCTGAGCTCTGATTGACATAGGCATCTATCTCAGCAGATAGACTGCCCATTGGGATTGGGGATCTTGGGGGAGTGTTGAAGACTGCCCTTCGCATGGAAAGTCTTCTATTGGCACATGATGTCGCGGCAGGATCTGTTGCCCTATATGGGCCAACTGCGTGGTACTGTTGTTGTGATCTAGAGGAGAAGAATGGCCTCGGCCCTAGGGCTGGAGTAGTTTATGTGTTGGGCGCTGCTGTGACGAATATGTTTGTAGGGAATTCCTTGAAATTACGCCCCTTGACTAGGGAAGTTCTGAATCATCATTTGTGCAAGAGTGCTTTTGAACTCTCTCTGATATTCCATGTATCTCTGCTGGCGAAGGTCAATAGCTGCCATCCTCTAAAGAATCTCTTGGTAGGGGTCTACTGCGGTAGTGGCTTGGGCAGTGCCAGGCATCTATGCCGTGTACTGGCTCCACAGCAGTGTCGACAGTGAACTGCTGAGGGGTTGCCTGGACAGGCTTTGCCTGTGTGATCTTCATAACTCTGTGGCAGAATTCTTTTGTCCATCCTTGCCTGTTTGGTGTGTATTCATCCGTATCTTCTATTATACTCCTGCAGCAATGCACAAACTAGAGATTAAACAAAGGAAATATAAAGGTCCATGTTCCTTCTTACCGCACTCGTGTATTTCACGTAAAATAATCTCTCCAACATTTATGCTCCTCTTGTTGATGATGGATTGGATGAGCACCAATCTCTTGCGGTCCACTGTGCTATTGTGGGAGGTGGGGATGAGACGTCTCTTGACAAAGATACACCATAGCTTAACCTCGGGCTTTAGACTTTGCCATGTTACAGAACATTTATGGGCACCGGTTTTCCAAGGGGTATTGTTGTAACAAAGGTCATCTTTGATCAACTCGTAGTCCTGAGTGGTGACATCCTCCACGAATTCGGCATAAACATCACAGATGGGTATGAGGCCATAGAAATCGTTGATTGCTTCGGCATCAAGGCGGACAGGCTTGCCTCGGTAGTGGATGTAGAGATTGTCCTTTCTCGGTGATATAAAATATACAACGGGATAGATGGTGCTGGTGGTATGATGTTGGATAGATTTGTCCTTGGCACCCTCCTAATCGCAATTGAATAGGCAAACACCTGCAAACGAAACGAATCTCTCCGGTGAATTGATGATATATCGTTGTCCTAGGCACTCTCATATCCGTAATTAGATAGGCAAACACCATAATCGGCTTTAACTCACCCTCCTAAACACGATTGCTTAGGCAAGCGAGAGTGTGAAGATAATCTCCCTCATAAAAACTTGAAGTACTTATGTTGAAGAAGACTTCTGATAAGAAAAATAGCAAGGTGACAATCTTTCAAATAAAATGGCCCAAGGCCAAGAGTTTTTATAACTCAAAAATTCATATTCTTCATGTCTTTTTACAAGAGAAGAGTCTACCCCTTTTATAGTCTAAAGGAGACCTTATAATTGCCTAATAGATAGCTGATCAATCCCTAAATATCAGCATATGGATAGCTTAATAGAATAAATCCCCTAAAATCAGCTTATGGATAGCTAATTAAAAGGAATCTTAGGGAATCAAATAAAATATTAATAAAAATGGTCAAAGCTTTACAATCCAGCTTTGAATTAATTTATTTTAATGTCTAATTTATCCAAAAACTTTATATAGTAGCTTTTGGGCTGAATTTTACAAAATTCTATAATAATCTCGTATCCAGTTTTCTACACGTGTAATCTTCAGTTAAACAAACATATCTTGAGCTCCCGATATCCAATTGATGAGTTTCAAGATGTGTTGAAAAGGTAACTGAATGACGGTCAATTTGTAAGAAGACAACTGTTCCCAGAAATGCACGAAACCCATCTAAAAAGACAACGCAAGTTTGCTGACTTTCCAGACTTTACCAACAAATTCAGATTTTTGCTCAAGGTGCATTACTTTAGCCCTCTAATACATGTATCATTCTCCCACTCCTCAAAAAGATTCGCCCTCGAATCTAAACTGATGATTGGAGGAAGTTCACCAAAGATCAAAGTACCGTGGAAGAGAAGTCATCTTGAAAATTCAACAAGAAAATAGAGAAAAAAAGAGAAAATATAGTAAGATAGATGGTGCTCCCGATATCCAATTGATGCGCTTCAAGATGCGTTGAAAACGTAACTGAATGACAGTCAATTTGTAAGAAAACAACTCTGCCCAGAAATACACGAAACCCATCTAAAAAGACAATGCAAGTTTGCTGACTTTCCAGACTTTACCAACAAATTCAGATTTTTGCTCAAGGTGCATTACTTTAGCCCTCTCATACATGTATCACTCGGCCCATGTGCATAAAATTCTCGCACTATGATGGCATTTTCCTGGGGAGGTTGTAGGCAAAAAATCTCTCATTCTTGATATTTAATCTTGTTGAACAAGTAATGTTCGATGCCGAAGTTTTCTTCCACACTGTGTTGGAACCCTTGCTCCTCCCACAATTGTCGAGCAACGAAAGATCTGTTGAATCGGTCTACAACAGTGGCGAGGGCAAATCGATTGTATGCTGCCATGGATGAAGATTGAGAGTCTTTGAGACTTTCTTGAATAGATTCTGAAAATTTCAAGAATGCTTGTGAGTAGGCAGAGAGTATTGTGAGAGCAAGATTTAGTAGAATTCTAAGAAATCAAGAATGCAAGAGTAAATAGTTCAAGAGAAGGATACTGCTTATAAAAAAAAAAAAATTATCACTAAAAACTTCCTTTTCATGGCAAGGCCGCGGCAGTAGATTGCATCGGCAGTAGCTCTACACCCCCAAACTCAAACCAAACATTGTCCTCAATGCTTAATTTAGGGGTAGGTAGTAGGTAAAAAATATAAGCAGATATTAAGAAAAACAATTTATATAGGTAACAAGAAAGAACAATTAAGGTAATTCAGAAGAACTCTCTTCCATAATTTGTCTCCTTGGTCTAGTTGCTGATGGTTGTACCCTTGGTGATGGTGATGGCTTTGCTCTTCTCGGCGGCTGAACTCTCGTAGGTGTTGCCCTTTTTATTGGGACACTGACTTCTTCTCCTCCTTCATCATCTGTGTCTGTGATCTTTGTGCAACCTTCATTCTCTGGATCTCCCCTTCGCATTGAAGGTCTTCTACTTGAGGATGATGTCGCGGCAGCGTCTATTGCCCTAGATGGGCCAGCTGCGTGAAACTATTGCTGCAGTTTGGAGGGGAAAATTGGTCTTGACCCTGGAGCTGGAGTGGTCTCTATGTAAGGTGCTACCGTTACAAATATGTTTGTAGGGTATTTTGGAAATTGTGCTCCTTGGTTGGGGAAGTTCTGCATCATCATTTGGGCAAGGGTGCTGTTGAAGTCTCTTTGGTATTCCATGTATCTTTGCTGACGAAGGTCAATGGCTTCCATCCTTTGAAGAATTTCCTGGTAGGGGTCTGCTGCGGCAGGGGCTTCGGCAGTACCTAGCATCTCTGTCGTGTATTGAGCTCCGGTAGTGAAGTCAACAGTGAACTGTTGTGGTGTTGCCTAGACAGGTTCTGCCTGTGTGATCTACATTACTCTGTGGTAGAATTCTCTCGTCCATCCTTGCCTCGTTGGTGTGTATTCTTCTGTTTCTTCCACTGGTACTCCACAATCATGAATTTCGTATAGAATGATCTCTCCAACATTGATGCTCCTCTTGTTGATGATTGACTGGATCAACACCAATCTTTTGCGGTCCACTGTGCTATTGTGGGAGGTAGAGATGAGGCATCTTTTGACGAATGTGCATCACAATTTTTGCCTCGGTCTTAAGGCATTGCCTTATCACAGAACCTCTATGGGCATCGGTTTCCCATGAAGTGTTGTTGATATAGAGGTCGTCTTTAATCAATTCGTAGTCCTGTGTGGTGATGTCGTCTATGAATTCGGCATGCTTATCACTGATGGGGATGAGGCCAAAAAATTCGTTAATTGCCTCTGCGTCAAGTCGGATAGGCTTGCCTCGGCAGTGGACGAAGAAATTGTCCATGCTCGGCCCATGTGAATAAAATTTCCGCATTATGGTTGCATTAGCCTGGGAGGTTGTAGACAAAAGATCTCCCATCCTTGATATTTAATCTTATCCATCAAGTAATTGTCGATGCCGAAGTTTTCCTCCTTACTAAGTTGAAATCCTTGTTCTTCCTACAGCTGCCGAGCAACAAAATATCTGTTGAATCGGTTTGCAACAGTGGCGGGTGCAAAGCGAGTGTATGCTGCCATTGAAGATTAGTAAAGATTGGGAGTCTTGGTGAAGTATTCTGAAAAATTTCAAGAAGAATTGTGAGAGTATTGTGAGAGCAAGATTGAGTAGAATGCTAAAGAATTCAAGAATGCAAGAGTGAATAGTTCAAAAGAAAGATTCTCCTTATATATGCCTCGGCAGTGTGACCGTTTTAACCACTAGTCGTTTTGTAGTCGTTTTGAATTTACCCCGTTAGCATTTACTGTCGCGGCGGAAAAATTGGCAGATAGCCGTTACACTGTTTCTGCCCGGTGAGACTTCTGCGGCTTCTGACACTGTTTACTGCCTTGGCAGATAGCCGTCCATCAAGATATACGCTCTAGGAAAGAGACCGTTCACTATGAAATGCACTCAAAGCGAGGGTAATTCATCGCGACATACACTCAAAGAGAATGGTCGCCCATCACGGTATATGCTCAAAGAGAGGGACCGTTCATTATAACGTGTAATCGAAGAGAGGGGTCATTCAGCGCGACATACGCTCAAAGAGAGAGGTCATTCATCACGACATATCTTGAAGAGAGGGGTCGTCCGTCACGGTATACGCTCAAAGAGAGAGACTGCTCACAGTGACATGCACTCAAAGAGATGGGTCATTCATCGCTACATACTCTCAAAGACAGGGATCGTCCATCATAGTATACGCTCTAAGAAAGGGACCGTTCATTATGACATGCACTCGAAGAAAAGGTTCATTCATCGCGACATACACTTAAAGAGAGGGTTCGTCCACCACGGTATATGCTCAAAGAGAGGAACCGTTCACTATGAAAAACACTCGAAGAGTTGACCATTCAATGCGACATACGCTCAAAGAGAAAGCTGGTCCCTCATGGTATACGCTCTAAGAAAGGGACCATTCAATATGATATGCACACGAAGAGAGGGGTCATTCATCCCGACATACGCTCAAAGAAAGCGACCATTCAATATGACATGCAGACGAAGAGAGGGATCATTCACCCCGACATACACTCAAAGAAAGGGTTCGTCCATCATGGTATACGCTCAAAGAGAGGGACCGTTCATCATGACATGCACTCGAAAAAGGGGTATTTTTCGCGACATACACTCAAAGAGAGGGGTTATCCACCACGGTATATGCTCAAAGAGAGGGACCGATCACTATAACAAACGCTCGAAGAGAGGGTCATTCATCCCGACATATGCTCAAAGAGAAAGGTCGTCCATCACGATATACACTCTAAGAAAGGGACCATTCACCACGATATACACATAAAGAGAGTTGTCGTCCATCATAGCATACGCTCAAAGATAGGGACCGTTCACCTTGACATGCACTCGAAGAGAGGTGTCATTCATCGCTAAATACTCTCAAAGAGAGGAATCGTCCATCACGGTATACACTCAAAAAGGGGGCAGTTCACCATGACATACACTCAAAGTGTGGGGTCATTCAACGCGACATACGCTCAAAGAGAGGGGTCGTCGATCACGGTATACTCTCAAAGAGAGAGAGTGTTCATTAAGACCTATACTCGAAGAGAGGGGTCATTCATTGCGACATACGCTCAAACAGAGGGGTCCTCCATCACGGTATACGCTCAAAGAGAGGGGCCATTCATTATGACATCACTCGAAGAGAGGAGTAATTCATCGCGACATACGCTCAAAGAGAGGGTCGTCTACCACGATATATGCCCAAAGTGAGGGACCGTTCACTATAAAAAATGTTCAAAGAGAGGGGTCGTCTACCAAGATATATTCCCAAAGTGAGGGACCATTTACTATGACAAACGTTTAAAGAGAGGGGTCATTCATCACGACATAAGCTTAAAGAGAAGTGTCGTCCATCACGATATACGCTCTAAGAAAGGGACCGTTCTTTATGGTATGCACTCGTATAGAGGGGTCACTCATCACGACATACGCTTAAAGAGATGGGTCATCCATCACGGTATACGCTCAAAGAAATGGACCGTTCATCATGACATGCACTCGATGGGAGGGGTTATTCATCGCGACATACGGTCAAAGAGAGAGTCGTCTATCATAGTATATGCTCTAAGAAAGGGACCATACATGATGACATGCACTCAAAGAGAGGGGTATTTCTTACGACATACGCTCAAAGAGAGGGGTTGTCCACCTCGGTATATACTCAAAGAGAGGGACCGTTCACTATAACAAACGCTAGATGAAAGGGTCATTCATCGCGACATACACTTAAAAACCAAGGTCGTCCATCACAGTATACGCTCTAAGAAAGGGGTCGTTCATTATGATATACGCTCAAAGAGAGGGATCGTCCTTCATGGTATATGCTCAAAGAGAGAGATCATTCACCGTGACATGCACTGGAAGAGAGATGTCAATCATCGTAACATACTCTCAAAGAGAGGGGTCGTCCATCACGGTATACGCTCTAAGAAGGGGGCCATTCATTACGACATGCAATCGAAAAGGGGGTAGCTCATCATGGTTTACTCTCAAGGAGAGGGACCGTTCACCATGACATGCACTCAAAGTGAGGGGCCATTTAAGGCGACATACGCTCAAATAGAGGGGTCGTCGATCACTTATATGCTCAAAGAGAGAGAGGGTTTATTATCACATATACTCGAAGAGAGAGGTCATTCTTTGCGACATAGCTCAAAGAGAGATGATAAGTTCTCAAAAGAGTATCACTTTTTACACCTTTCATAGATAATAATTGCTTAATCTACACCTACTTGGGCTACTGCATGAACTTAATGTGTGATATTTGGATATTTTACTTTTGTGACATATAAAGACTATATTTATAGAAAATGTAAGTTTTAATGCACCTTTGTGCATTTGCAAGTAGACTTGGGTCGGGGCAGTAACTTTAGGTTCATGGCAGCATGATAAGGAAACCTAGAAAACAACATGCTGAGGTGAGGAATTCATAAATACCAAAAATCAAAGTGGTGATCGATTTGAAGAACATAAATAGATGGATTTCTAGACACTTTACGTGACAATTGGAGTTCGAGAAGATGGTGTAAAGATGAAAAGAACCAAATTAAAGAGATGCACATTTTTAAAGAAGGAAACATCCAAAAACAACTTTTCTTCTTCTCTAAGACTGGTGTTGTCCTAATTTTAGCCTACATAAAGGAGGTGTCGCCCAAGAATACAAGACACACGAGGAAGAGAGAGTTCATCATAGATCTTAGAGTTTTCTTTATTTTCATCATATTCTAAATTCTTCGAGAGTTTAGGTGAAAGTTGTCGAGTATTTGTGAGAGGAGATTGTACTTTGTTTTCTTGTTTCATGCAATAAAATATCAAGGTTTGCTTATTCTTTGCCATTCATTGTTCTTGCATTCAAGCTCGGGAGAGAATTTTGTGAGAGATTTATTTATCTAATATCGAGAGATAAAGATTCACGAAAGGAATAAGTACAATATTTTTCTACCTGAAAAATACTAACTCGGCCTAGGGATAGGTTTGAGTTTCAGTGGCTAAAAGAAATGTGAGATTGGTTGATGGTTATAGTTAATTCACGCCGGGAGGTATCATCAAGGACTAATCATCAACAATACTTCGACTTAGGGATAAGCGGAGTCATTAGAGGATACTTTATCGAACCTTGAAGAAATCCACCCAAGTGCAAGGGATTGCCACGACGGACATAACCCTTCACTGTCGAGGCAGTAAAACTACAGTCTGCCGAGGCAGTGTTGTATAATTGCATTGGACAGAAACAAGTCAATTGAATCTACAATATGATACAACTGGATCCTAACCTCTCTCTCAATCTGATTTTATTTTCATTCTTTGTTCTCTTTTTACTTTGTTTTAGTTTAATTCAGAACAATCTCATTAATCTATATTTTTATTTTATTTCTTTTGCAGAGCGAGAAGAGAAAAGAAAAGAAATTAAGTACACCAATCTTTGTGGAGACGATACTCTATATTCATCACTTTATTACTTGCGAAGTGTACACTTGCAAAAATTGCGCAATCTTTTTACACGCAACAAGTTTTTGGCGCCGTTACCGGAGATTGACAACTAAATTTTTGTTATCTTTATTTTCACGCTTTTTAAGTTAGATTTATTAAACATCAGTTTTTGCTAGTGTATGACCAGGGCAAACCCAATAAATCCTTTGTACGAGGTAGATCCAGAAATTGAATGCACGCGTCAAAGGTTGAGAAGACAAATCCGAGTAATTATGGCAGATACCCCAGTAGAACAGAACTTACCCGCTGGCAATGGAGGACTTCCTCCGCCACCACTGTCGTGATAGCTTACAGTTAGGGATTTCCTGGAAGAGGATTTGAACGGGTTAAATCCAGGAGTTGTTATACTAGAAATCGAAGCAACCTATTTTGAACTAAAACCTATCATGTTTAATATTCTCAATACCATTGGACAGTTTGGTGGGTCATTAACTGAAGATGCTAGGCAACACCTCAAATCATTCATGGAGATCTGTAATTCATTCAAAATTCAAGGAGTCTATGAAGATGTTTGAGACTGAAACTGTTTCCCTATTCATTGAGGGATAGGGAACTACTACACAAGTGTCCTTTGCATGGATTTCCATTGTAGACACAAGTAACTATGTTTTACAATGCAACCAATGCCCCAACAAGGATGATGTTAGACGCCTCTACCAATGGGACACATCTCGACAAACCACCGGAGGAAGCGATAGAAATTTTGAACAAGCTTGCAAAGAATGATTTTCAATTTCCTACATCTAGGCGAGGAGGGGTGATACGCCAAGCCGCAGTACATGAGTTAGAAACATCCAATTCAGTGGCAACACAATTGACCTCTCTTACTAAGATGATTCAGAATATGCAAATGCAAAAATAATACTCATGAGCTCAAGGAAATAGATTCTTTTTTCAATTTATGTGGAGGTAACCATAGTTCTTTTGAATGCATGCAGAATCATGAATCTAGTCTTTTATGGGAAATTACAACCAGAACAACCACATGATGTCCAATACATACAATTCAGCATGGAAAAGGCATCCAAATTTCTCATGGAGTAATCCTAACAATGCTCTGAATCCGACTACTTAACCCTCAGGTTTCTAGCAAACAATGTCAATGCAACATCCACCGTCGCTGCAGGTACAACAACCACTGCCGCAACAGCAGATGCTTCAACAGCAACCTGCAAGTTCATTAGAAAATTCTCCTAAGGCCTTTATGATAAAAACAGAATCATACGTGGCTGAGAATAGTAACTTTATTAAGAGAACTGATGCCTTTATAAACAAAGCTGAGATGAGGTTCCAAAATCAAGAGACAACCATTAAAATACTAGAAACTCAAGTTGGGAAGTTCGCTCAAAATCTAAACACTAGACTGCAAGGAGGAGTAGCCACCAATACTGAATTTGCAAAGAGAATGGGCCATGAGCAATGTAAGACAATCACTACCAGGAGTGGCTTAAAACTTAAAGAGATACCATACAGTTTGGTAGACAAAGTCCCACTAGTGGAACAAGAAGAACCAGATAGAGAGGACTTAGATGCTGAACTAAGTGATCATGCCACAGCAATCTCAGCAGAAGGCATGCCTTGGTAGAGAAATCGGCAGTCCCACGACAAGCGGCCGAGACAGCAGAAGTACAAGTGAATCTAATGGTACCAGCATTAAATTTCAAACTAATGAGATACTAGAGGAAATGCGACCCTCACCACCTTTTCCACAGAGGCTGAAAAGGTAGAAGCAAGATTATCAATTTAAAAAGTTCCTAGACATCTTGAAGCACGTCCACATTAATTTTCCATTAGTTGAGGCAATAGAACAGATGCCAAATTATGCCAAATTCTTAAAAGACATTTTGTCTAAAAGAAGAAGGCTTGGTGAATTTGAAACTGTTGCCGCAATCGAAGGATGCATGGCAATGCTTTATAATCGTATGCCCCCTAAATTGAACGATCCTGGATGTTTTATTATACCATGTGCGATAGGAAACCACTATGAAGGAAAGACCCTATGTGTCCTTGGAGAAAGTATAAACTTGATGTTGAAATCCGTCTTCCAAAAGCTTGGAATAGGAAGGGCAAAACCCACAACTGTGATGCTCCAATTAGCGGATAGATCGTATGTGCAACCTGAAGGAAAGATCGAGGACATATTGGTAAGGGTGGATAAATTTGTTTTTCCAGTTGACTTTCTTATTCTTGATTGTGAAGCAGATGACAATGCACCGATCATCTTAGGGAGACCTTTTCTAGCTACTGGACGCACTCTTATCGATATGGAAAAAGCAGAATTGACAATGAGGGTCAACGACTAGCAAGTCAAACTCAATATTTTTCAGATTTTGAAAAGACATGATGATCCAGAGGAGTGCTAGATGATTTACACCGCAGATACAGGCAGTGCAATACCCTGTCTCAACAACCACTGCCTCGGCGACAATCTTAGCAATTTAACACAGATCTGCCTTGACAGTACGATTGATGACTGCTACAGTAGAGTCTTGGACAGTGTTGAAATATAAGAGATTGAAGAAGCCAATTGGACGGCACACCTTCCAGGTAAGTACTTCGAACCACTAAATTACCAAGGTAAGGATGAAAAACTTTCAAATGAGGAACCCTTGGTTATTGAATTAAAACTTTTACCTGACAAATTAAAATATGCTTATTTGGGAACCAACCACACAATGCCCATAATCATTTCTTCTGAGCTACAACCAAAACAGAATCAAGCTACTGCGGTAGCACAAAAAGGCAATTGGGTGGTCAATTGATAACTTGAAGGGAATAAGTTCAGCCGTTTGTATGCATAAAATCCTTTTAGAGGAAGATCATAAACCCACTGTTGAGACCCAAAGGAGACTTAACCATGCCATGAAAGAGGTAGTACGTAAGGAAATAATCAAATGGCTTGATGCCGGAATCATCTATCCTATCTCTGACAATGCATGGGTAAGCCCGATACAATGTGTATCTAAGAAAGGAGGCATGAAAGTAATAACCAATGAGAACAATGAGTTGATCCCAACCAGGATTGTGACCGGTTGGAGGGTTTGTATGGATTATCGCAAGTTAAATAAGGCAACAAAGAAGGACCATTTCCCATTACTCTTTATTGATGAAAAGCTTGACAGGCTTGCTGGTAAACATTTCTACTATTTTCTTGATGATTACTCAGGCTATAATCAGATTGTCGTAGACCCAGAAGATCAGGAAAAAACTACTTTCACCTGCCCGTATGAGATTTATGCAATTAGAAGAATATCGCTTAGCCTCTGCAATGCCCCACAACTTTTCAAAGATGCATGATGACAATTTTCTAACATGGTAGAAGACTTCCTGGAGATATTCATGGACGATATTTCAGTCTTTGGAGACAACTTCACTCATTGCCTCGGCAATTTAGGAAAGATGTTGCAAAGATGTGAGGAATCCAATTTAGTTCTCAATTGGGAAAAATGTCATTTTATGGTGAATGAAGGCATAGTTTTGGGCCACAAAATCTCATCGCAGGGAATTGAAGTTAACAAGGCCAAGATAGATGTGATAAAGAAATTGTCTCCACCAGTTTCAGTTAAAGGAGTCCAAACTTTCTTGGGTCATACAGGTTTTCACAGGAGGTTTATCTCTAAGTTTTCAAAAATTTCTAAACCTCTGTGTAATTTGCTTGAATAGGACAAGAAATTTGAATTTAGCAAGGAATGCACTGAAGCATTCGAGGTTCTCAAAGAGAAACTGATCACCGTACCAATTGTAATCCCACCAGATTGGGCCCTGCCATTTGAAATAATGTGTGATGCAAGTGATCATGTTGTTAGGGAAACACTTGGGTAGAGAAATAACAACCTATTCCATGTCATCTACTATGCTAGTAAAACCCTCAATGATGCCCAAATCAATTACACCACCACGAAAAAGGAATTACTAGTAGTGGTTTCTGCCTTTGACAAGTTCCGATCCTACCTTATTGGAATAAAAGTGATTGTCCACACTGACCATTCAACAATCAAGTATCTGTTCTCAAAGAAGGATGCCAAGCCCAGACAGATTAGATGGATCCTTCTTTTGCAAGAATTTGACGTAGACACAAGGACAAAAAAGGTACGGAAAACCAGGTAGCTGATCATCTTTCTAAATTATAAACTAGGGAGAAAAACAACCCACAGGAAGAAATACAAGACGCATTCCTAGACGAACACATCCTGCACATCTCGGCAGTAGAATCCGCCGAAGCAGAGACTGTGGTAGTATACGACTGTAACTAAATACATTTCGGGAACATTGATAGAAGACCTTGCCGCAGTCACAGCCACTCCCTAGTATGTTGGTCTTGTCAATTACTTAGCTAGTGGTGTTCTGCCTTATAACCTTAACCATAATGAAAAAAAGAGGTTTCAGCATAATGCAAAGCATTATTTCTGGGATGACCGTCATTTGTTCAAGCAATGTGCAGATCAGGTTATAAGAAGATGTGTTGAGCAAAAAGAAGTGCTCCAGAACTATCACGATTCACCCTATGGAGGACATTTTAGAGGAACCGGAACAGCCGCTAAAGTGCTTCAATCAGGCCTTTATTGGCCCACACTCTTCAAAGATGCCCAACTTTACTACAAGCACTGTGACCGATGCCAACGAACGGGCAATATCTCTAGACGTAATAAGATGCCATTGCAACCCATATTGGAAGTATAATTATTTGATGTTTGCGGCATAGATTTCATGGGACCATTCCCATCATCTCAAGGCAATCTCTACATCCTAGTAGTGGTGGATTACGTATCAAAATGAGTCGAAGCAATTGTCACACCAAATAATGATTCCAAGACTGTTTAGAAATTTCTTAAGAAAAATATCTTCACCAAATTTGGAGTCCCTAGAGCAATAATTAGTGATGAAGGTACACACTTCGATAATAGACTCATTGTCGCGGCCCTGAAGAAATTAGGCGTCACACACAGAATTGCTACAACCTACCACCCACAGACAAATGGGCATTCTGAAATATCAAACAGGTAATTAAAGCAAATCCTTGAAAAGGTGGTAAACCCATCTTGAAAGGATTGGTCTCATCGTCTCGACGATACCCTGTGGGCATATAAGACAACCTATAAGACCCCATTGGGTATATCTCCATATAGGTTTGTATTTGGAAAAGCATGCTATTTGCTCGTGGAAATTGAGCACAGAAACGACTGCTAGACCTCAATGAGATAGAAGAATTTCGAGAAGCAGCCTATAAAAATACCAAGATCTACAAAGCAAAGACTAAACGATGGCATGACCGTAAGCTACTATCGAGACAATTTTTGTCGGGATGGTAAGGCCCATTTGAAGTTGTTAAGTCTTACCCACATGGTGCAATAATAATCAAATATGAAAGGGATGGGCATGAGTTCAAAGTGAATGGCAAACGTTTGAAGCATTACTCTGACCTACATGATATGAAGACTATGGAGACCATCACTTTAGGAGATGCACTTGCATGCACTCCTATCATGAATTAATCTCATTATCTTATCTTTATTTTATCGTACTTTTAGGATTAGTTTTAGTTTAGATTTAATTTCTCTTTTTATTTTTGTTTCTTTTTATTTTTTTATTATTGTTTTTAGGACAAGAATCAAGAATGAAGGTGAAGTCATTCATAATAGCAAATCCACTGTCGCGGTAGTGCAAAGTGTTAGGGCCACAACAATTACCAACGAGCAGAACAGCATAACGGCTAGTTTAGCACAATTCAAGACTCGATAGTAAATGCTAACAGTTACAAACGGCTAGTTGGGTTAATGAGTTCAACATGGCAATACAAGGCCGAGGTCTTTATAAACACTTTCTCACCTTACACTATTCACTCTTGCATTCTATAACTTTTTTATAATTCTTTGCTTATCTCTCTTAAGTTACTATTTGCTTATCTCCAAGATCTCTCAACAACTTTCATAAACTCTCCAAGATCATCACTCCGCTTATCTCTATGGCAGCTTACAACAGATTTGCACCCGCCGTTTTTGAAAAACGCTTCAACAAATCCTTCATTTCTAGGCAGTTATGGGAAGAGCAAGGTTTCCAACATTCAGACGAGGAAAACTATGGAATCGAGCACTATTTGTTCGATAAAATAGAATATCAAGAAAGGTAAATCTTTTTCTTGCAACCCGCCCAGGCCAATTCAACGATGTTGCGAGAATTTTATGCGTATGGACCAAGCAAAGACTCATTGTATGTCCACTGCCGAGGCAGACCGGTTCGACTTGATGCCGAAACAATCAACTTGTTCTATGGCCTCCACCCTGCTCGTGATGATTATTCCGTGTTTATGGAGGACATCAACAATGAGGACTACGAACTGATCAAAGACGATCTCTGCTATGATAACATCAATTAGGAAACCAGATCCCACCAAGGCTCCGTGGCAAGACAAAACCTAAGGCCCGAGGCCAAGTTGTGGAACACACTCGTAAAACGAAGCTTCAATCCAACATCCCATAACAGCACAATTGACAAAAAGAGATTAGTTCTCATCCAATCCATCATCAACAAAAGAAACATCAATATGGGAGAGTTGATCCTACGGGAAATTTACGAGTGCGGTAAGAAGAACAAGGGACCTTTATATTTTTCATGTTTAATCACGGGTCTTTGCACTACCGCAAGTGTACTAGTTGCAGATACAGATGACTTTACTACCAAAAGGCGTGGTTGGACAAGGGAGTTCTGCCACAAAATCATGCAAATAACCCAGGCAGGACCAGTCCAAGAAACTCCGCAACCATGCACTGCTAATACAACTATCGGGGCCCAGTACACGGCGGACATACCTGCTGCATCCTACAGCACTGCCGCGGTGGATCTCTACCAGGAAATACTCCAAAGTATGGCGGCCATGGATCTACGACAGCAACGGTACATGGAGTACCAAAGATATTTCAACAATACATTAGCCCAGATGATAATCAACAATTTTTTGAACCAAGGGGTGCAATTTCCAGAATTCCCTCCAAATATGTTAGTCACAGTTGCACCATACACAGAAACAACACCGGCCCAAAGAGGATCGCGACCATTCTATGCTACTGAACCACAGCAATCATTCCATGCTACTGGCCCATCTCAGCCACCAAAGCCAGCCGCGACATCTTTGGCCAGTCAAAGGTCATCCAATCGGAGAACAGTCTTTAGCACTCCACTAGGATCTCCTATCATCATGAGGAGTCTCTCGGCAAAGATAGACGTTTACATGCAGTAAACCCCTCTCGCCATCGGGCAAGCACTCAGTATGCCTGGGCAGAAGCAATGAAAGTTGCAGATGAGAGTGGGACAAGAATAATGCCGACAGAAGAAATTGGTGATGAGGAAGAAGGAGAAGAAGTCAACGCTCCACTACAAAGGACACCACTCACCAGAGTTCAGCTGCCTAAACAAGCCAAAGCTCAGCAATCATCAGCACAAGAAACAAAAACTAAATTGTCAGCAGCAAGGCCACGAAAACTGATCGTTACTAGCAGTTCTTCGGAGACTATTTAATCTCTACACCTTTATTCTGCTTTTATCTCTTTCCTTGTTAATTTTCATGTTTTGTTTCCTGCTTTGTTCTATAGTAATAAGCATTGAGGGCAATGCTCAGTTCGAGTTTGGGGGTCTAGATTCACTACCGCGGCCCTGCCATGAAAGGAAGTAACTTAAGTTTATTTAGAAAATTTTTTTAGTCTATCACCTTACTTGAAATATTGTCCATACTTTTGCACTACTCTACATCAGTATTGCCTTAGTTTATTCTCTTTAAGCTATAGAAATCTTTCTCTTTACCATGGCTAGGTCCTGTTTAGAAGGCTTAACTTTAGGATACTTAAGGAAGAAAACTTAGAAGCTTGCTATAAGATTGACTCTAAAAACACTTTTGGGACTTGTTTGATTGTAGGAATTCTTTTAATGAACTTAGGTGATAAAGGCTTAGATTTTTGGAAATGTTGCCTAGAGGTGTCTATCACCGGCTTTAGGATTCACTCTTCTTCATGCTAGAGGTGCTCGAAATTGGCTCTAGTATGCTAAAAAATAATATATATTGTTGAGAAAACACAATCCTTGAGAAGCCCGAAATTGGCTCTAGTATGCTAAAAAATAATATATCTTGTTGAGAAAACACAATCCTTGAGAAGCCGAAAATTGGCTCAAGTAGTTGTTGTTGTAAGGAGAGAACATAAATTCCAAATATACTTGTCTTTAACTTAGAGTTTGTCTAAGAAAGCCTTTAATCAAACTTGTCCACAAGAACTCACACACTCACAAAATCTTATATCTTGTTTCCGGGTAAGTCCTTGGGTAACCAAAAGGTTAAAGCTCAAGAATAGGCATAGTTATGGTGGGGAGAATAGATGAAAATATAAGACCAATAGAAAATAAGTTATGACAATTTGATGGCTTGCATTGCTTGAGGACAAGCAATAGTTCGAGTTTGGGGGTGTGATAAGTGATAAAATGACTCACTTTTTACACCTTTCATGGACAATAATTGCTTAATCTATACCTACTTAGGCTAATGCATAAACTTAATGTGTGATATTTGGATATTTTGCTTTTGTGATATATAAAGACGATATTTATAGAAAATGTAAGTTTTAATGCACCTTTGTGCATTTGCAGGTAGACTTGGGCCGGGGTAGTAACTTTAGGGTCACGGGAGCATGATAAGGAAACCTGGAAAGCAGCAACGGACAATGAGCGAAAATAGGGCAATGAAGCAGACCCTGATTGAACCAGCCACAGATGGGAGCTTTTACTGATGGAAGCCGAACAGACGCAGAGTTAGACTTCCGTCGGGGTAGTAGATACAACCTGTCGAGGCGGGGAATTCCATAAATACCAAAAATCAAAGTGGTGATCAATTTGAAGAACATAAAAAACTAGATTTTTCTAGACACTTTGTGTGGAAATTGGAGTTCGAGAAGACGATGTAAAGATGAAAATAATCAAATTAAAGTGATGCAACTTTTTAAAGAAAGAAACGTCCAAAACAACTTTTCTTCTTCTCTAAGACTGGTGTTACCCTAATTTTAGCCTATATAAAGGAGGTGTCGCCCAAGAATACAAGACACACGAGAAAAAGAGAGTTCATCATAGATCTTAGAGTTTTCTTTATTTTTATCATGTTCTAAATTCTTCTAGAGTTTAGGTGAAAGTTGCCGAGTATTTGTGAGAGGAGATTGTACTTTGTTTTCTTGTTTCATACAATAAAATATCAAGGTTTGCTTATTCTTTGTCATTCATTGTTCTTGCATTCAAGCTCGGGAGAGAAGTTTGTGAGAGATTTATTTATCAAATATCAGGAGAGTTAAATTCACAAAAGGAATAAGTATGGTATTTTTCTAGCCGGAAAATACTAACTCGGCCTAGGGATAGGTTTGAGTTTCAGCGGCCAAAAGAAGTATGAGATTGGTTGATGGTTATCGTTGATTCACACCAGGAGGTATCATCAAGGACTAGTCATCAACAGTACTTCGACTTAGGGATAAGCGGAATCATCAGAGGATACTTTACCGAACCTTCAACAAGTCCATCCAAGAGCAAGGATTGTCGCGGCGGACGTAATCCTTCACTTTCGAGGCAGTAAAATTGCAGTTCTGCCGAGGCAGTATTGTGTAGTTGCATTGGAAAGAAACAAGTCAATTGAATCCACAATATGATACAATTGGATCCTGACCTCTCTCTCAATCTGATTTTATTTTCATTCTCTGTTCTCTTTTTACTTTGTTTTAGTTTAATTCAGAATAATCCCATTAATCTGTGTTTTTATTTCTTTTGCAGAGCAAGAAGAGAAAAGAAAACAAATTAAGTACACCAATCCCTGTGGAGACGATACTCTATATTCATCACTTTATTACTTGCAAAGTGTACACTTGCATAAACTGCGCAATCTTTTTACACGCAATAAGAGGGGTCCTCCATCACAGTATACGCTCAAAGAGAGGGACCATTTATTATGACATGCACTCGAAGAGAGGGGTAATTCATCGCGACATACGTTCAAAGAGAGCGATCGTCCATCATGGTATATGCTCAAAGAGAGGGAACATTCCTTATGGCATACGCTCGAAGGGAGAGGTCATTCATCACGACATACGCTCAAAGAGAGGGCTCGTCCATCATGATATATGCTCTAAGAAAGGGATCGTTCATTCTGACATGCACTCGAAGCAAGGGGTCATTCATCATGGCATACTCTAAAAGGAAGGGTCATCTATTATGGTATACGCTCGAAGAGAGGGACCGTTCATTATAACATACAATCAAAGAGAGGGGTCATTCATCGCGACATATGCTCAAAGAGAGAGGTCGTCCATCACGGTATACGCTCAAAGAGAGGGAACGTTCCTTATGGCATACGCTCGAAGAGAGGGGTCATTCATCACGACATACGTTCAAAGAGATAGCTCGTCCATCACGATATACGCTCTAAGAAAGGGACCGTTCATTATGACATGCACTCAAAGAAAGGGGTCATTCATCGCGACATATGCTCAAATAGAGGGGTCGTCCACTACGGTATATGCTCAAAGAGAGGAAACGTTCACTATGACAAACGCTCGAATATTGGCTCATTCAACGCGACATACGCTCAAAGAGAAGGTTCGTCCATCATGGTGTACGCTCTAAGAAAGGGACCATTCAATATGACATGCACACGAAGAGAGAGGTCATTCATCCCGACAAACGCTCAAAGAAAGGGTTCGTCCATCATGGTATACGCTCAAAGAGAGGGACCAATCATCATGACATGCACTCGAAGAAAGGAGTATTTCTCGTGACATCCACTCAATGAGAGGGGTTGTCCACCACGATATATACTCAAAGAGAGGGACCGTTCACTGTAAAAAACGCTCGAATAGAAGGTCATTCTTCGCTACATACGCTCAAAGAGAAGGTTCGTCTATAACGGTATTCACTCTAAGAAAGGGACCGTTTATCACGACATACTAAGACAGGTGTCGTCCATCATAGCATGCGCTCAAAGATAGGGACCGTTCACCATGACATGCACTCGAAGAGAGGTGTCATTCATTGCTACATACTACCAAAGAGAGGGGTCGTTCACCATGGTATACACTTAAAAAGAGGGCTCGTTCACCATGACATGCACTCAAAGTGAGGGGTCATTCAACGCGACATACGCTCAAAGAAAGGGATCGTCGATCACGGTATACGCTCAAAGAGAGAGAGGGTTTATTATTACATGTACTCAAAGAGAGGGGTAATTCATTGCGACATACGTTCAAAAAGAGTGGTCCTCCATCACGGTAGACACTTAAAGAGAGGGACCATTCATTATGACATGCACTCAAAGAGAGAGGTAATTCATCGCGATATACGCTCAAAGAGAGGGACCATTCATTATGACATACTCTCGAAGAGAGGGGTTATTCATCACGACATACGCTCAAAGATAGGGCTCGTCCATCACGATATACGCTCTAAGAAAGGGACTGATGAGTGCCTAAAAGGCAGTAATTTACTACGCTTCTTATGATACTTTATGCACCTATTATACACCCACTTGAACCGAATCATATACTCTTTGCTCAAATATTGGATATTCTATTTTCACCACATACAAAGTTAATATTCATAGAGAATGCAGATATTATTACAATTTTTGTACATGCAGGAATATCTAGAGCCGAAGCGGTAGAAAAGCTATGTAGAGGCCGAGGCAGAAGACCGATCGCGATAGATTCCAGTGTGGCAGCACCAACAATAGAGGCGCATCAAAAGATAAAAATATGGAGAATATTCTGGAAGACACAGCGCATCAATTGGACCAGGCTAGCATGCTCAAAGCCCAATTCAAAGACCAAGAGGGAAACTCTTTCTAGAAGGCTGCAAACTTGGAAATATCAGAATCCTTGAAGAAGACTTGTTCCTTACTCCAAGTTGAAGTCTATTTAGGAAAGGTTTTCCCTAGGTTAAGACTATAAATATACTAGTCGGCCATATTGTCTAGGAGAGTCGATTTGTAGAGAAAACCCTTCCTCCCTAAGAATTGTACTTCCACGATAACATGTTCCAAATTTCTTAGGGATAGGTGAAGATTGTTGATATTAGTGAGAGGAGATTGATTCTTGTATTCTTGTTTTTATGCAATAAAATCAGAGTTTTCTTATCCTATTGTCATTCCTTGTTCTTGTATCCAAGCCTGAGAGGGAAGTTTGCAAGTAATCTATTTATCTAGCATCGAGAGGTGTAGATTCACGAAAGGGGTAAGTACAGTGTCGGCGACACTAAATCGTGCTATACTCCGGTGGAGGCATTCGAAGATGGGTTAAGAGTTTCAGCAGCTAAAAGAAGTGTTGGATTGGTTGGTGGTTAGCTTTGGTTTACACCGAGAGATATCGTCAAGGACTGAGCATCAACAGTACTTTGACTCAGACATGAGCGGAGGCATTTACGAATACTTTGCTGAACTTTGATACTTCTGTCCACGAGCAAGAGATTGTCGCGGCAGAGGAGCACTAGCATTGTCGAGGCAGTATCTGTAGTACTATCGAAGCAGTGTTGTGCGATTGCATTAGACAAGAAGAAGATCAATTGAATCCACTAATTGACGCAACTGGATCCTACCCACTTTCTCTATAATCGTTCTCAACTCTTTATTTTATGTTTTGTTATTTACTTATTTAGTTAGATAAAACAAACCATCTTATTTGTGTTTTGATTTTATTCTCAGGAGCGAGGGAACGAAGGAAGAAATATTAAGTATACCAATCCTTGTGCAGACGATACACGATATACTTATTATTTTATTACTTGACTACGTGTACACTTACACTCAAAATAGTGTTTATACCACGCCTATCAAGTTTTTGGCCCCGTTGCCGGGGATTGACAACTAAATTTTGTTTTCTTTAATTTTCTTGCTCTTTGATTATTACTTATCTAACTTTAACTTTAGTTTTATTTTATTTTTGTTTTTATTAATTTCTATTTATTTGGTTTATGACCAGGGCAAATACGAGTAAACCATTGTACGAGTTGGATCCAGAGATTGAACGTACAAGACATAATCTAAGAAGAAATTTGTTCCAAACTATGGACAATCCACCTAGAGGACCTGTTGATCATAATGTCCTGCCACCAGCAATACAACAGTAGCCAATACTGCATCCATTGCCGAGGCAGCCTACTATCAGAGGTTATCTAGTGGAGGATCTGAACGGACTTAACCCTGGTGTAGTTACCCCGGAGATCAAAGCAACTCAATTTGAGCTTAAACCAGTAATGTTCAACATGTTGAACACAATTGGACAATTTGGTGGGTCTGCTACCGAAGATGCAAGGCAGCATCTTAAATCCTTCATGGAAGTGTGCAACTCTTTTAAGATTTAAGGAGTCTATAAGGATATTTTGCGCTTAAAACCGTTCCCCTATTAACTGAGGGATAGGGCGAAGACTTGGTTGAATTGAATCCCAACAGGATTGATCGAATCTTGGGAAAAACTTTGCCGAGAATTCATTACGAGGTTCAATCCAACAACCCTTTATGACCGCATTCGTAATGAAATTACATCATTCCGGCAAGATGAAGATGAACCGATGTACGAGGCATGGGAACGTTACAGAGAACTATTAAACAAATTCCTTTTACATGGTTTTCCTTTGTGGATGCAAGTTTCCATGTTTTACAATGCTACTAATGCTTCCACAAGGATGATGCTAGACGCTTCCGCAAATGAGATACTTTTAGATAGAGCACCCGCGGAAGCCATTGAAATTCTAAACAAACTCGCAAGGAATGATTTCTAATTTCCCACATCGAGGCGAGGAGGAATGAGACGTTATATCACAGCCCATGAATTAGACACATCAAGTTCGGTGACAGCACAATTAGCTTCTCTGACCAAGATGGTTCAGAATATGTAGAACCAAAGAAGTATACATGAGGTTAAGGAAGTCAACTCATCAGATTATATGCCAGATGAGGAGACCGGCCTATATGTTGGAAATTATAACAGAAACAATCCAATGATGTCCAACAATTATAACCCATCTTGGAAAAGGCATTCGAACTTCTCTTGGAGTAACCATAACAATGCCTTGAATCCAACTACCCAAGCCCCTGGACTTCAGCATTAGAACCAAAACCTGCCGCAACAGAACACTCAGCAGCACATGCCGCAGCAGCAGGTACAACAGCAACAATCTCTAAATGCACTTGTCGATCTCTCATAGCTTTCATGTCAAATATCGATGCCGACATGATGGAGAATAGCCGCTTCATGAAGCGTACTGATGACTTCATGAACAGAACGAAGATGAGACTGCAGAACCAGGAGGCTGCAATAAAATCCTTAGAAACCAAAGTTGGTCAATTTGCCCAACGCCAAAATACTCGACCACCTGGAGGTTTACCTAGCATTACTGAAGTTGCTAAGGTATTAGGCCACGAGCAATGTAAAGTAATCACCACCAGAAGTGGCCTACAGTTGAAAAATAAAGAGGGGACCTCAACTAAAAGAGTCCAACCAAAACAGCAACCACATGAGGACTTAAAGGCTGAGCAAGACCCTGTCGAAAGCTCTAACACGGAAACAGAACTAGCAGTACCAGAACCTACTGTCGAGACAGCTGTAGAAAAATTCACCCCAGGTATAAAACTCAATATCCAAGGAAACTTGAAGGATATCAGACTACCACCTCCTTTTTCACAAAGGCTAAAGAAGCAAAAACAGGACCACCAATTTCAAAGGTTCCTAGACATCTTGAAGCACGTCCATATTAACTTGCCCCTAGTTGAGGCGATTGAACAAATGCCCAACTATGCCAAGTTTTTAAAGGACATAGTATCCAAATGACGAAGGCTAGGAGAATTTGAAATGGTGGCAACTACTGAAGGCTGCATGCCAATGCTACATAATCGCATACCACCCAAACTAAAAGATCCTGGCTACTTCACAATTCACTGTGCAATTGGAGATGGTTATAAAGGAAAGGCCCTATGCGACTTGGGAGCAAGCATCAGCTTAATGCCCAAATCAGTTTTTTAGAAACTTGGAATTTGACGTGCGAAACCAACAACAGTACTGCTCCAACTTGCAGATCGGTCTTACGTGCATCCTGAAGGCAAAATCGAGGACATTCTGGTGAAAGTTGACAAATTCATCTTCCCTGCCAACTTTCTTGTCCTTGACTGTGAAGCTAACGACAATGCACCGATCATATTGGGTCGACCTTTCCTTGCTACTGGACGCACTATCATTGATGTGGAGAATGGTGAGCTCACAATGCGAATAAATGATCAATAAATCAAGTTGAATGCCTTCCACAACCTACCAAATTCAGACGCTCCAGCAGAATGTAAGGCTCTCCATACGCCTAATAAGGGTACTAAAATATCCTGTCTGGGGCAGCACGCTTGGCAGACTATTCGGTAAAAGAATAAAACCCAAAGGAGAAGCCGAATACACTGAAGGGACAGGCCAATTCATGCAGACAGACACGGGCCAGAAAGAGATAGCGAAGATGGGATATGCATTCACATGCACTCCACAAGTAACCTAATTTCTTCCCTTCACATTTTATTATATTAGGATTAGTATATATAGTATTATTTTCAGCATTTGTTATTTTTAAGTATTTTGTTACTTTCAGTATTTTATTATTTTACTTCATGATCAGCAATTTTTATTTTTTTTAGATTCAGGATTTTAAATTTTTAATAAAGTGATGAATGTAGGAAAATTTTGCCATAGCAGGAAGTCTGCTACCGCGGCAGCACTGTGTCAGAGCCGCAGAATTACCAACGGGTAAAAATAGTGTAACGGCTATCTACCGAGAAATTCGCCGCGGCAGTAACTGTGCATCCAGGCAATAAATGCCTAACGGCTAGTATTTTAACAGTCATATTTTTATAGCCTATATAAACAGATTCATTGTTGTGCATTATTTGCTTTGCATTCTTGTTATCTTTACTCTCTTGAATAATCTTACTCTCACTACATCTTGAATTTTTCAGAGCTCTCTAAATTCCTATAAACATTCTTTCTGTTTATCTTCAAGAATATCTCATCAACATCCATGGCAGCATACAGATGATTTTCCAGCAGCAATATAGCAGAACGCTTTCAAAGATATTTTGTTGCACGGCAATTATGGGAGGAACAAGGATTCTAGCAAACCATTGACGAAAACTACAGCATCGACCAATTCTTGTTCGATAGAATCAAAGACTAGGATTGGGAGAAATTCTGCCTCCAGCCTCCTATAGCGAATGCAACGATTGTGAGAGAATTCTACGCATACTGCCCGAACAAAGATACATTATTCGTCTACTACTGGGGCAAGCCAGTGAAACTTGATGCCGAGGCAATCAATGATTACTACGGCGTGATCCCTATATGCGATGAGCATGGTGAATTTACGGCAAATATCAAAGAATATGAGGCTATCAAGGACGACCTCTGCTATGACAACACTCCATGGGAAAGCGGTGCCCATAGAGGTTGTGTAACAAGGATCAGCCTTAAACCAGAAGCAAAGTTGTGGTGCACGTTTGTTAAACGATGCCTCATGCCGACTTCTCATAATAGCACAGTTGACAGAAAAAGATTGTTGCTCATTCATTCCATCATCAACAAAAGGACGATCAATGTTGGAGAGATAATTCTTCAAGAGATCTATGACTGCGATAAGAAAGAACGAGGTCCATTATATTTCTCTAGTTTAATCTCTGCTTTATGCATTGTTGTAGGTGTCCCGATAGAAGCAACCGACGAATACACATCACAAAGGCAAGGATGGACGAAAGAATTTTGCCACAGAGTGATGTAGATCACCCAGCAGACCCAGTGCAGGAAACTCCTCAACAATTCAAGACTGACTTCCCTACCGGAGGGCAGTATTCAGCAGAGGTACCTGACATTGCCCCAGCCCCTGCCGCAGCAGACACATACCGGGAGATTTTGCACAGAATGTGTAACATCCCGATTTTGGGGTTAGTAGTTTGAGAATTCGATTCGGGTCGAATCGGGTTCTTCGGTTCATTATTCCGAGGAAAAATGAATAAGAATATTTTAATTAGGGAAAATAATAATTTTAGAATATGGTTTGAAATATTAAAAATATGTTTCAAAAATTAAAAGAAAATAATTTAGATTTTATAATGATTTTTAATTATGCTTAATTATGCATAAGTGACCAATTTATAATTTTTGGAAAATTGGGGGACTTAATTTGGAATTTTCGGAAATTATATTATTTTAGTGACTAAATTGAAAAGCAAGCTAAACTTAGAATCCTTAGAGGGCCATAAACCCATTTCTAATAATGATTTATTCTCCAAAATGTATTTTTAATTACTTTAATTAGATTTTTAATCATTTTCTCTCAAAACCACTTTTCCCTCATTTTGTATCCACTTTCTCTTCATCTTTTCTCTTCAATTCCTTGCTGATTTTTGCATCTTTTTCAACAAAGATTACATTATTTGCATCATCTTTCCATCCTTTACAAAACCTAAGCATCAATTTCATCAAATCAACATCAAATTGCAAGGAATCAAGAAGAGGAAATTATATCTTTTTGGTGAATAGATCTTGAAGGTAATTTTCTGGATTTTTATTCTTTTCTAAGGTTCTTTATTGAAATTCACAAGTATTATCTTGCTAATCTTTTAATAAAAACTTGACTCTATGTTTTTAATGTTAGATCTAGTGATTTTATGAATGTTTTTATGAAATCTATTTGGATCTCATTCAATGATGGAATTAGATGGATTCAATTGTATTTTTATTTTATTTAAATGATTAATTGAGTCTTGACTTGATAGCACATTAATTTAATTCCGAAAAAATACAAACGGTGTAGTTTTAAGGTGCTTTTCGGTTGTTTTATGGGCTGTTTTAGATGCTTTAATGTTGCTGGAGATATAAGGATGGTTTGGATGTGTTTTTGGTTCATAATTGATGTGGATTAGATGTTAGATTCATTAGGTTTTGGGCTGATGTTGTTCGGATGCGTTTCGGCTTAGTTTACGGTCTTTTTCGCTAAGTTTTCAGTAGTTTAACGGTGATCGGTTATGGCTGTTGGTTTGAGCATGTTATGATGTGAGAATGCTCTGTTTTTAATATTGTAGAAGAGGTACAAGAAGGTGCTTGATTGCTGGTGCGTTGGCGCGATCATCGAATAGCGGCGAAAGCTCGTTTCGCTTGTTGGTGAGTGATTGCGGATTTAAAGCGAATCGCGTTTGGTACGATTCTGTTTTGGGAACTATGGAAGAGTGTGAAAACCTTCCATATTTCAAGACTAAGTAAAGTAAATGTTTTTGATAAACCGATATGAGATTCGGCTATATTTGATAAAGGCATTATGTTGGTAATGCAACGAGATTTATGGAAATGCATGAGCATGATTTGAAATGGTGCATACATAAGAATTACTTGCTGAAATGCATAGCTTATTTAGCATCCATGATTATGGAAAATTATGAGAAATGATTTGGAATATAATATGGTTAATTTCCTTATACATGATGGTGCCTTTGGGCATGGCTTTTGGTTCATTTGTTGAACATATTATGCATGCATTATGAGCAACAAGTTATCATACACATTTGATTATGATATTGGCTTAGTGACACTAACTTTAGATTCGAATACGAATGACATGTCATTAGGATTGTCTTAAGTGCACTATAAACAAAATTGAGAATACAGAATATTACCTACACGTAACAAGGGTGACTTTGTATCCAACCGTGCGTGGTAGAGCCGCCTACACGTAACAAGGGTGACTATGTGTCCAATCGTACGTGGTAGTTCTAATGGTGACTTCGTGTCATGTCAATGGTGACTTTGTGTCATGACGGGACAATGGTCTCTACAATAGATCCGTGTATTCGGTGAACTCAAGGTTCACATTAAAGTGGTCACTAGAATGTCAATATACATATATGAATTTGAAGTGAACATTGTGCATCATTTATAAATTGTTTTGATAAGGTTATATGAACTCAAGGATGCATATGGTTTAAAGAACATGAGCATGAGATGTTAGCATGCATGATTTAACAATGTATTACAAATTATGGTTTCATCATGGTTTTAAATTGATACATTGATGATTTGTGTAGAGCTTCCTCACTAAGCAAGTTTGCTTAAGCTCTCTTTTCATCCTTGCAGAAGAATAAAGGCACCCGGCGCTTCGTTCGAGGCAAGGAAACCAAGGGGAAGAATCACTTTGAATTTGGTATGTTTTTGACAAACAAATTGGGCAAGGCAATGTGTAACCCAACCTAAGTGAAGAGTGTGTAATTAGGCTTGGTTTTTGTTGTAATAAGACCATTATTGTTTGGTTATTAATTGTTGAACTTTGGAATTGTTTGAATTGTTGAAGCATGTATTAGCATGATTGATATGTTGTTAATCATTTCCTAGGGAGCATGCCTATAGCTTGATTGATGTCCTTGTCGTTGTTGATTATGTGCCATATGTTACTAAGTATGCCTAGGATTGATGCATTTAGTGGATCTAATTAATGGTTGAGTATTGAGTAATTGGTATGCACTTAGTGTAACGAAATTTTTGGTTCCAGACCCAAAGTTTCGAAACCTTTGGCAAATAGTTTCGAAACCTTCACAAGGTTTCGAAACCTTGCAGGCAGTTTCAATTCTGGATAGCTACTGGACGCGATAAGTTTCGAAACTTTCCAAGAAAGTTTTGAAATCTTTTACAAAAAGTTTCGGAACCTCTGGGAAGGTTTCGAAACCTTTGATCACCAAGAATTGAAAGTCGCTAGAAATTATATTTTAGTCCTAGATATTTTCCTTTGTTCGATTAAGGTACTTATAGATGTCATTTTAAGCTGAAATTTTGCATGAATGCATAAAGTTGATTTAATTTCAAGATAGTCAACCTAAATTAGATGAAGTCCTTGTATTTTGGAAGATTTATATTTTGGTCCTTAAATTAGAGAAACATGCAATTGATGATGTTAGAATGATCCGTTTGAGTTGAAATTTACTATGAGTAACTCTTGTATGTTTAATTGATTATTGATGGAAAGAATCTCTATTTTACTAATTGAATCTAAAAGTTTTACGTTTTAGTCCTTAATCTATGTTAGTGTTCAATCGGATGTTTGTTTTTAATTAATGTGTTACCGTTAATGCTTTGTATGAGACCTTGTCACGTTGGTATAAGATTGTGAATCATGTTAAGATAAAATAAAAAAATATAACGAATTTTAGGGTTGTTTATCGAATCGAACCTTCACGGGTTTAGTTTGATATTCCCCGTATAACCCGCTAGTGCCGGTTCCGTCTAGGCCGGGTTAAGGGGGTTACATTTGGTGGTATCAGAGCCAGGTTTGAAAAGTATATTGTAAGCTTTGTAAAATGTGTTGTTGATTTGTAAATTGTGTAGTTGGTTGGTTAAAGCATGTATAGGATTGCTAAGTTATGTGCTCAAATGTGCGATTGATCATGATATGTGTGATTGAGTATGATATGTTGTTGGAGTGTGAAAATCTATTCGTGATGATTTTACTTTGCGTAATGATGGTTAAACTGGGGTTATCGGTTACACATTGCCAATGCCAACATATTTTCAGATGCTCTCAGTTTTCCCTTGGATCTTGCCCGAATATAAGTTTGTTTTAATTGAATATTATGTTTTAAACTGCATGTTTAAAGTTTTTGAATATGTTTCTGAGACGTAAGTCACTAGATACTGTTGGTATGAACTTTGATGGTCAAGATTGAAGATGAAACGACTATTAGGGAAGAGTAAATTCTTCCTCCTCCGTGAGTGTGCCTTCGGTTAGGCCGGAAGGTTAGTTTATGGTGTTGCACCGTTCTTTCGGGTGTGTTTTAGTCTATTGAAGCCGGTACGGCTGTTGCTAATCTGACTTGGGAGCTGTCAATAGGATGGTAGTTGAAGTTGTTGGAATTGAGGATGTTATGTGTGAGTGTGAACAATAATCATGTTTAGATTAAGAGCACATATATGCATATATTTATAGATAATGTAGGACATGCATGCATTCTTAAGCATGACATTAGAAATTGCATTTACATGCATATGCACTTGCATAGGCATTTATGAGGGCATACAGGAAATCATGCATACATTTGTTCACACTTGCGAGTAGCTCCTTGAGGGTGTAAGTGTAGTGTGGTTGGTTCTTTTAAGGTGAAGGTATGGGGAAAAAAAAGAAGAGGTTGAAAGAACTTTCTTGTGGTGTTAAGCTGAATGTGTAGTGGGCAAGCTACCCTTTTGGTTAGGGAATAGTCTTGGATGAACAATGAGTAGTTGGTCTCAGAGTTGTGAATGTTTGAAACCGAGGTAAATACACTGTGTTATGGTTAGTTTGAGTTGGTCATTACTAAAGGAAGGGCTGAGTTTTGCGGATTCTTTTTAGTTAAGATCTGTAGGTTGTAACAAAGTTGCAGCATGTTTTATAGAGTAAGGTGGGTTGGTGTTTTTCTGAGTGATGTGAAATTATTTTGTGGAAATTACATGGAATTCTTTGTAGTATGGTTAATGTGCAGTTAGATCGGGGGTTGTGACCGATCTGGTATGGTTAGGATGGAAGTAAAATATGAGATATATATTGGTATGAGAGTTGTGAAAACGGGGGTTTGAATCATAGATTGTTGTGACCTTGAGAGGTTTGGTTGTACTGTAAAGGAGGAAAGTGTACACGTTGTGTCTACAGGATGTTAAGTTGGATATACTTCGGGTAAAGTTAGTTTTTGATGATGTCTGAAATGGTGTAATGTGAATCACTGGACAATTTATGGTTTGTATCGATTGTTCAGTCTTGTGGGTTTGCTTATATCAAAAAGTGTTTTGAGGTTTTATGTTCGGTGGGTTCGTGTTTGTGGATGTTTCATCAATATGGTTACCGCTTTGGTAAAGTTATAAAATAAGAGATGTTGGAGCTAGTGAAAGGAATAGTTTTACAAGTTTGGATTTTGTTGTGGTATAGTTAATGTAGGAGTTGGTTTGTCGATGAGTTGATAATAAAAAAAAAGTTTGGGGTTAAGTGTCAAGGCACTTAATGATGTGTAGATTTTAAAGTTTGAACCATGGTGTTGAGTTGGTTGTGGTGGCTAAACCTTAAGTTGGAAATATTGTCGTTGTGATGAGTATAATGTTGAGGTTGACACAAAGTTGGTAAGTTTCTTGTATGATATGTTTTGTAGAATGTTAGCAACTGGGGATGACTTGGCTTACATAAGGGTGCTTGCAATGGGAGTTTGTTATGTGGGATAAGCCTGGGTTGTTGTGGAGTTACAAGGGAAGATGTCCGGTTAACCTATAGGGGGACCTAGTTATATGGTGGATCTATGAGCAAAATTCAACCTTGGTAAAGTTGATCGGGGACAAGTCATGGTAAAGTATTATTGAGGGTCTAGTGAAGGATATGTTCTTGGCAAGGTTTAGTTTTGTGTTAAGAATCTTTTTGTCTTATGTTAACTGCATGGTTGTTACGGAAAGTGTCGAGATGGAATGGTATCTTGAGCAAGGCTTATGGTAATCTTTTTCCATGAGTTTGGTGGTAAGTGTTGTGGTAGGAGTTGGGGGAAAACATGTGTATTTGATTAAGCTGGTTTGGATTATGTTTTAATCATATGAAAATGTTTATCTTGCTGATAAGGTAAGAATGAGTATCAATTTTCTTTGGGTTATTATTAGTAGTAAGGGTGCCCAGGGTTGAAGTCGGGAAGAATCATCATAAGTTTGGTAGTAAGTTCTATCGATGGTATGGAGTTTTCTTATGAGGTTTGTTGGATCAATCGTTTGTTGGAGTACGGTTTTCTTGGGTTCCTAAATCCCATTGGAAAGATGTGTGAGTGGTGTATCTATAACGTGATAAGATTTGAAAGTTTTTAGGACCGATATAGGTTCTTGTTTGGATGTTGGGTTTTATCATTCATAGGTGAATGGATGGTATGTTGTGGTGTTGTGATATGGTTAATATGACTCATAATAAAGTTGTTGGTGGTGGTGGAGTTTGCTTAAGACAATGTTGATAGTTTTGTGCAAAGTTAGTTTGAAGTTTGTTGTGTGGAGTGGAGGTTGGTGAAAGGCTTAGTTGGTTACCTGGTATGTGGGAGGATGTCAAAATTAAGGTTAGTTCGATGGTGGTGGTAAGGAAACCGTTGCAGTTATCAAGAGTTGGTTATCAACCTTATGGGGTTTCCTTTTGAGTCATGTTTTCTATAAAGGTTGAGATGGTTTGGTAGGTTGTGCATTGTTGCTTTGGTGTGAGGAAAGAATTTGTTGGTTGTCCGAAGAGGGTAAGTGTGGGTTGTCTGTTGCATACCATCCGGGGTAAGCTAATGTGATGGCTGAATCTTTAAGCCATAAGACGACAGTTGAGTTAAGGGTGATGTTTGCTAAGTTGAGTATTTCAAAGGATGGTGGTTGAGTGGTTGAGTTGTAAGTGAAGCCTATCTTGGTTGAGATGATAAGGTGAAACAGTTAGAGGATGAGACGTTGGTACCTTTTGTGGAGGATATTGCTGAGGGTAGACCGACAGAGTATCATTTTGATGATGATGAGGTGTTGTGTTTTAGAGGTCAGATTGTGGTGCCGGATGAGGTTGAGTTGAGGTAAGTTCTTATTAGCGGGAGCACATATTAGTCTGTTTGCTATACATCCAGGTCGTGTGAAGATGTATAGAGATCTCAAAAGTGTGTACTTTTGGGTTGGTTTAAAGGAAGATGTGACGGAGTCCAAGAAAGATTCTATATGGGTTATTATTGATAGGTTTTCAAAGTGTGCACATTTTCTTGCCGTGCATACAATATGATCTATGGATAAGTTGGTAGAGTTGTATGTTTCTAAGATGGTGAAGTCGCATAGTGTGCTTAAGTTGATCATATCGGATAGAGGTCCGCGGTTTACATCTAAGTTTTGGAGGAGTTTGTAGGTTACTTTGGGTATGAGGCTTAGCTTTAGTATAGCTTATCATCCACAGACGGATGGACAGTCTGAGCGTGTTATTCAGACTTTGGAAGATATGTAGAGGGGTTGTGTCATCGAGTTTCAAGGTTCTTGGGAGAAACAGTTGTCTTTAGTGGAGTTTGTATATAACAGTAGCTCCAAGCGAGTATACGGATGACATCGTTTGAGGCTTTATACGGGCATAGGTGTTGTACACCTTTGTGTTGGAAAGAAGTTGGGCAAAAGTATGTTTCTTTGCCTCAAGTTTTAAAGATACGGATGGGAAGGTTAAGTTGATATGTGCTAAACTTAAGAAAGCTTCGGATAGGCAGAAGCCATATGCTGATTTAAAGCTTAGAGAGATAGAGTATACTGTTGGGGACAAAGTGTTTCTTAGGGTTTCTCCGTGGAAGAAGGTGATGAGGTTTGGACGTAAGAGTAAGTTGGGTCATCGTTTTTTTGGGCCATATGAGGTGTTAGAGCCAATTGGTTGTATCGGTTGAGGTTGCTGGTGGAGTTGAGTAAGATGCATTATGTGTTTCAATGTATCGATGCTTCGTAGGTATCGTTCAGATCCTTTTCATGTTGTTCTAGTTGAGGAGTCTGATTTAAGGGCGGATATGAGTTATGAGAAGGAACCAGTGAAGATTTAGGATGTGGATACAAAGGGGTTTTTTTCGAGGAAGAACCATAGGTTTGGTTAAAGTGCTTTGGAAGCACCGAGGTGGCGAAGAGGTAACTTGGGAGACAAGGAAAAAGTTTGGAGGAGTATTTCCTCACGTGTTTACTTCAGGTAAATTTCGAGGACGAAATTTTCTTAAGAGGGGGAGAGTTGTAACATCCCGATTTTGAGGTTAGTAGTTTGAGAATTTGATTCGGGTCGAATCGGGTTCTTCGGTTCATTATTCCGGGAAAAAATGAATAATAATATTTTAATTAGGGAAAATAATAATTTTGGAATATGGTTTGAAATATTAAAAATATGTTTCAAAAATTAAAAGAAAATAATTTGGATTTTATAATGATTTTTAATTATGCTTAATTATGCATAAGTGACCAATTTATAATTTTTGGAAAATTGGGGGACTTAATTTGGAATTTTCGGAAATTATGTTATTTTAGTGACTAAATTGAAAAGCAAGCTAAACTTAGAATCCTTAGAGGGCCATAAACCCATTTTTAATTTTTAATAATGATTTATTCACCAAAATATATTTTTAATTACTTTAATTAGATTTTTAATCATTTTCTCTGAAAATCACTTTTCTCTCATTTTCTCTCATCTTTTTCTCTCATTTTCTCTCCACTTTCTCTTCATCTTTTCTCTTCAATTCCTTGCTTATTTTTTGCATGCATGCATAAAGTTGATTTAATTTCAAGATAGTCAACCTAAATTAGATGAAGTCCTTGTATTTTGGAAGATTTATATTTTGGTCCTTAAATTAGAGAAACATGCAATTGATGATGTTAGAATGATCCGTTTGAGTTGAAATTTACTATGAGGAACTCTTGTATGTTTAATTGATTATTGATGGAAAGAATTTCTACTTTACTAATTGAATCTAAAAGTTTTACGTTTTAGTCCTTAATCTATGTTAGTGTTCAATCGGATGTTTGTTTTTAATTAATATGTTAACGTTAATGCTTTGTATGAGACCTTGTCACGTTGGTATAAGATTGTGCATCTTGGTAAGATAAAATAAAAAAATATAATGAATTTTAGGGTTGTTTATCGAATCGAACCTTCGCGGGTTTGGTTTGATATTCCTCGTGTAACCCGTTAGTGTCAGTTCCGTCTAGGCCAGGCTAAGGGGGTTACAGAATAACAGCCATGGACCTCAGGCAACAACGCTATATGGAATATCAGAGAGATTTCAACAACACCCTAGCCAATATGCTGACTCAGAACTTCCCCACCCATAGGATGCAGTTTTCAGATTTCCCTCCCAACATTTTCGTCATTGCCGCACCATACACAGAGACAACACCTGCTCCAGGGCCTAGACCATCCTTTGCTGCTAGGCCACAACAACAATTTCACACTGTCGGACCATCCAGACCTGCGTGCACGGCCGCCACATCATCCAGCAGCAGGCGACGATCAAAGAGGAGAGTTGTCTTCAACTCTCCACAACAAAATCCTATCCCCATAGACAGCTTTTCTGAAGACAGTCTCTCGAGGAAAATCAATGAGTATGTCCATGAGAGCTCATCACATACTCACGAGAGGATGCCAACTGCCGAGTTTGGGGGAGAAACAGAAGTAATGCATACAGATGACGAAGAAGATGGAGATGAAGTTACAGCCCCACTGCAGTACCGAACACCCAGCAGAGTGCAGCCGCCCCGGCAGGCAAAAACATAGCAGTCACCTGGATAAGGATCAAGAATGAAAGCATCAGCAGGAATACCCAGGAAAGCAGCTATCTCTAGCAGTTCTTCTGAATCCCAATCAGACTCTATTTAAATCTTGATGCTTTATTATTCTTGTTTTCTTTTGCTGTGTGTTTTATATTTTGAGCATTGAGGACAATGCTCCGTTTAAGTTTGGGGGAGATTGAAGGTGCAGAAGTACTGCCGAGGTTACCCAATGTCGCGGCAATACCATAAAAGGGAGTAATTTTTTTCTGAAATTTTTTTATCTCTTTTCTTGAATTTATGTTTGTAATTGTACTACCTTATGTCATCTTTGCTTTAGTTTACTCTTTTAAGGCTATAGAAATTTTTCCCTTACCATGGTCAAAGTACTATTTTGAAGGGATAACCATAGGATACTCATGTAATAAAACTTAGAATCTTGCTTTAGGGTTAGACAAGAAAATAAACACTTTTTGGACTTGTTTGATTTAGGAGTTCTTTTAATAAACTTAGATGATAAAGACTTAGAACTTGTTGGAAAGATAACTAGAGGTGCCTATCACCGGCTCTAGTTTTGCTCTCCTTCATACTAGAGGTGCCCGAAATTGGCTCTAGTATGTTAAATAGGTGCTGCAAAAGAAAAAGAAGAAATAAGAAAAAGAAGAAAATAGAAAACACATATCTTGAGGTGCCCGAAATTGGCTCAAGACTTATTTTTTTAAGGAGATAGCTAATCCAAGATTCTACTTATCTAAGAAAGCCTTGAATCAGCCTTGTCCATTAAACGCACACACTCACCTAGCCCTAGAGTTTGTTTCTTAGTAGAAGTCCTTGGGTAAAATAGTGGCTAAAACGGAGAGATAGACATGACCATTGATACATGTATGAGAGGGCTAAAGTAATGCACATTAAGCATAAATCTGAATTTGTTGGTAAAGTCTGGAAAGTCAGCAAACTTGTGTTGTCTTTTTGGATGGTTTTCGTGCATTTTTGGGCAGAGTTGTCTTCTTACAAATTGACCATCATCCAATTACCTTTTCAACGCATCTTGAAACGCATCAATTGGATATCGGGAGCTCAAGATATGTTTGTTTAACTAAAGATTGCGCGTGAAGAAAATAGGATACGAGATTATTATAGGATTTTGTAAAATTCAATCCAAAAGCTACTATATAAAGTTTTTGGATGAATTAGACATTAAAATAAATTAATTTAAAGCTGGATTATAAAATTTTGACCATTGTTATTAATATTTTATTTTATTCCCTAAGATTCCTTTTAATTAGCTATCCATAAGCTGATTTTAGGGGATTTATTCTATTAAGCTATCCATATGCTGATATTTAGGGTTTGATCAGCTATCTATTAGGCAATTCTAAGGTCTCCTCTAGACTATAAAAGGGGACAACCTCTTCTATTGTAAAAACATGAAGAGTATGAATTTTTGAGTTATAAAATTCTGATACCAAATGATATAAAATATACAGTGGGATAGATGGTGGTGGTGGTATGATGTTGGATAGATTTGTCCTTGGCACCCTCCTAATCGCAATTGAATAGGCAAACACCTGCAAACGAAACGAATCTCTCCGGTGAAATGATGATATGTTGTTGTCCTAGGCACCCTCCTATCCGTAATTAGATAGGCAAACACCATAATCGGCTCTAACTCATCCTCCTAAACGTGATTGCTTAGGCAAGCGAGAGTGTAAAGATAATCTCCCTCATAAAAACTTGAAGTACTTATGTTGAAGAAGACTTCTGATAAGAAAAATAGCAAGGCGACAACCTTGCAAATAAAATGGCCCAAGGTCAAGAATTTTATAACTCAAAAATTCATACTCGTGTCTGCCTATCTAATTACGGATAGGAGGGTGCCTAGGACAACAACATATCATCAATTCACTATAGAGATTCGTTTCGTTTGTAGGTGTTTGCCTATTCAATTGCGATTAGGAGGGTGCCAAGGACAACTCTATCAAAGATCATACCACCACCACCATCTATCCCGCTGGATAGGCAAACATCATAATCGACTCTAACTCACCCTCCTAAATGTGATTGCTTAGGCAAGCGAGAGTGTGAAGATAATCTCCCTCATAAAAACTTGAAGTACTTATGTTGAAGAACACTTCTGATAAGAAAAATAGCAAGGTTGTCCATCATGGTATATTACAGACAGGGGGTGCCTAGGAAAACAACATATCATCAATATATCGGAGAGATTCGTTTCGTTTGTAGGTGTTTGCCTATTTAATTGCGATTAGGAAGGTGCCAAGGATAAATCTATCCAACATTATACCACCACCACCATCTATCTCGCTACATATTTTATACCACATGGCTTTACTTATGAAGCTTGCTTTCAACTTCGTTTCTTGTCCGGATAAACTTTGGGTTCAAGCTCTTCGCGCTAATACAAAATTCAAGATACATTGCCATTTTACTTGCCGACTGGTAGATGTTCCTGGCTTTAGAGAGGTTTGCAAGTGGTTGGCGCAAAGTTCGGGATAATATTGTATAGAGTATGGGTGATGGATCATCTATTAACTTTTGGAATGATACTTGGGTGGGAGAATATGATCCGTTACGTCAGCACCGGCTAGATGGTAATCCCTCTACTGTGATAAGTTGTTTTGTTCAATCTATGGTTAATGTTGATTGAGACTGAAAATGGGAGGAATTTTATGATCTATTTTCTCATGATATTGTTATGAACATTGTGTCTTTAAAGCCTCCTCCTCATGATAATTACAATAACTTATCGAGATGGTTGTTAGAAAGTTCTCGGAGGTTTACCGTTAAATCTACTTATGAGCTTTATGTTGATCAATCTGTGACTACACATAATTGTGTGTCGAAGGTCATTTCTAAATATGGAGGTCTTCCAAGGATTGAGATCTTCATGTGAACTCTGTGTAATAATGGAGTTATGAAAAATGTGAAATGTGTTCGACGGCATATGGCGAATGGTGCAAGTTGTGGTGTTTGTGGCGCGATGATTGAGGATTGTTCTTATATTCTCCGTGAGTGCCTTGAGATAAAAGGTATTTGGTTACAACTAGTGAAGACTGACAAAATGTAAGAATTTTTCAGTATGGAGTTGTGTAACTAGATTGTATACAACCTACATGATCTGGTTATTTTGTTGCGGAGATTGAGAATTGGACTTATTGTTTGGCTGATTGCTATGGAATTCTTGGCTTCGACGCAATCAACATATTTTCCATCCGGATGAGTACACATCGGAAAGTTTGATACATCAAAGTTATCATTTGTGTGATGAGTGTAGACGGACTTTAGCTTTGCAATGGATCATTTATAATTTGTCGAGTGTTGATTCTAATATTGAACACTGGGATAAACTTTATCCTGGTTGGATTAAGGTCAATACTGTAACATCCCGTTTTTGTTGAGATGATCAAGGTGAAACAATTAGAGGATGAGGCTTTGGTACCTTTTGTGGAGGTTATTGCTGAGGGTAGATCGACCAAGTATCATTTTGATGATGATGGGGTGTTGTGTTTTAGAGGTCGGATTGTGGTGCCGGATGATCAGGAGTTGAGGCAAGCTATCTTGGTGGAAGCTCATACTAGTCCGTTTGCGATGAATCCGGGTAGTGTGAAGATGTATAGAGATCTTAAAAGTGTGTACTTTTGGGTTGGTTTAAAGAGAGATGTGACGGAGTTTGTTTCTCGTTGTATGGTGTATCAGCGGGTGAAAGTTGAACATCAGTTCCCTGCAGGTTTGTTACAGCCGGTTCAAGTTTCGGAATGGAAATGGGAAAGAATTACCATGGATTTTGTGACGGGGTTGCCATTAACACCATCCAAAAAGGATTTTATATGGGTGATTATTGACTGGTTTACGAAGTGTGCACATTTTCTTGCCGTGCATACGACGTACTCCATGGATAAGTTGGTGGATTTGTATGTTTCTGAGGTGGTGAGATTGCATGGTGTGCCTAAGTCGATCATATCGAATAGAGATCCGCGGTTTACATCTAAGTTTTGGAGGAGTTTGCAGACAGCTTTGGGTACGAGGCTTAGCTTTAGTACAGCTTATCATCCATAGACGGATGGACAGTCTGAGCGTGTTATTCAGACTTTAGAGGATATGTTGAGGTGTTGTGTCATCAAGTTTCAAGGTTCTTGGGAGAAGCAATTGTCGTTAGTAGAGTTTTCTTATAATAATAGTTTTCAGACAAGTATACAGATGGCACCGTTTGAGGAGTTATATGGGCATAAGTGTCGTACACCTTTGTGTTGGAAAGAAGTTGGACAGAAGCATGTTTCTTTGCCTCAAGTGTTGAAGGATACGGATGAGAAAGTCAAGTTGATATGTGCTAAACTTAAGGAAGCTTCGGATAGGCAGAAGTCCTATGCCGATTTGAAGCGCAGGGAGATAGAGTATGATGTTGGGGACAAAGTGTTTCTTAAGGTTTCTCCATGGAAGAAGGTGATGAGGTTTGAACGAAAGGGGAAGTTGAGTCCTCGTTTTATTGGACCATATGAGGTGTTGGAACATGTTGGTCCTATTGCTTATAGATTGAGGTTGTCAGAGGAGTTGAGTAAGATGTATGATGTTTTTCATGTATCAATGCTTCGTAGATATAGATCAGATCCTTCACATGTTGTTCCGGTTGAGGAGATTGAGTTAAGGGAGGATGTGAGTTATGAGCAAGAACCGGTGAGGATTTTGGATGTGGATACAAAGGTTCTTCGAGGGAAGACCATAGATTTGGTTAAAGTGCTTTGGAAACACCGAGGTGTGGAAGAAGCAACTTGGGAGACAAGGAAGAACATGGAGGCGTAGTTTCCTCACTTGTTTACTTCAGGTAAATTTCAAGGACGAAATTTCCTTAAGAGGGGGAGAGTTGTAACATCCCGTTTTTAGGGTTATTAGTTAGACTTTAGTTAGGAGAATTCGATTCGGGTCGAATCGGGTTCTCCGGTTCATTATTCCGAGGAAAATAAAATAGGGATATTTTTAATTAGGAAAAATAATAATTTTGGAATATGGTTTAAAATATTGAAAATGTGTTTCAAAATTAAAAGAAAGTAATTTTAATTTTATAATAATTTTTAATTATGCATAAGTGACCAATTTGTAATTTTTGGAAAAATTGGAGGACCTATTTGGTAATTTTCGGAAAATATGATATTTTAGTGACTAAATTGAAAAGCAAGCTAAACTTAGAATCCTTAGAGGGCCATAAACCCATTTCTAATTTTTAATAATTATTTATTCACCAAAATATATTTTAATTACTTTAATTAGAGATTTTAATCATTTTCTCTCAAAACTACTTTTTTCTCATTTTCTCTCATTTTTTTCTCTCATTTTCACTTCATCTTTTCTCTTCAATTCCTTGCTGATTTTTTTGCATCTTTTTCCATAAAGATGACATCATTTTCATCATCTTTCCATCCTTTACAAAACCTAAGCATCAATTTTATCAAATCAACATCAAATTGCAAGGAATCAAGAAGGGGAAATTACATCTTTTTGGTGAATAGATCTTGAAGGTAATTTTCTGGATTTTAATTCTTTTCTAAGGTTCTTTATTGAAATTCCCAAGTATTAGCTTGCTAATCTTTGAATAAAAACTTAATTCTATGTTTTCAATGTTAGATCTAGTGTTTTTGTGAAAGTTTTTGTGAAATCTTTTTGGATCTCATTCAATACTGGAATTAGATGGATTCAATTGTGTTTTTATGTTAATTAAATGATTAATTGAATCTTTATTTGATAGCACATTAACTTAATCCCGGAATAATGCAATCAATGTAGTTTTAAGGTGTTTTTCGGTTGTTTTAGGGGTTGTTTTAGATGCTTTAATAATGCTGGAGATATAAGGATGGTTTGGATGTGTGTTTGGATCATAGTTGAAGTGGATTAGATGTTAGATTCATTAGGTTTTGGGCTGATGTTGTTCGGATGCGTTTCGGCTTAGTTTACGGTCTTTTTCGCTAAGTTTTCGGTAGTTTAATGGTGATCGAATATGGCTGTTGGTTTGAGCATGTTATGATGTGATAATGCTCTGTTTTTAATGTTGTAGAAGAGGTACAAGAAGGCGCTTGATTGCTGGTGCGTTGGCGCGATCATCGGATAGCGGCGAAAGCTCGTTTCGCTTGTTGGTGAGTGATTGCGGATTTAAAGCGAATCGCATTTGGTACGATTCTGTTTTGGGGACTATGGAAGAGTATGAAAACCTTCCATATTTCAAGACTAAGTAAAGTAAATGTTTTTGATAAACCGATATGAGATTTGGCTACATTTGATAAAGGCATTATGTTGGTAATGCAACGAGATTTATGGAAATGCATGAGCATGATTTGAAATGGTGCATACATGAGAATTACTTGCTGAAATGCATAGCTTATTTAGCATCAATGATTATGGAAAATTATGAGAAATGATTTGGAATACAATATGGTTAATTGCCTTATACATGATGGTGCCTTTGGGCATGGCTTTTGGTTCATTTGTTGAACATATTATGCATGCATTATGAGCAGCAAGTTATCATGCACATTTGATTATGATATTGGCTTAGTGACACTAACTTTAGATTCGAATACGAATGAAATGTCATTAAGATTGTCTTAAGTGCACTATAAACAAAAATTAAGAATACAGAATATTGCCTACACGCAACAAGGGTGACTTTGTGTCTAATCGTGCGTGGTAGAGCCGCCTACACGTAAACAAGGGTGACTTTGTGTCCAACCATGCGTGGTAGAGCCGCCTACACGTAACAAGGGTGACTATGTGTCCAATCGTACGTGGTAGTGCTAATGGTGACTTCATGTCATGTCAATGGTGACTTCGTGTCATGACGGGACTATGGTCTCTACAATGGATCCGTGTATTCGGTGAACTCAAGGTTCACATTAAAGTGGTCACTAGAATGTCAATATACATATATGAATTTGAAATGGACATTGTGCATCATTTATAAATTGTTTTAACAAGGTTATGTAAACTCAAGGATGCATATGGTTTAAAGAATATGAGCATGAGATGTTAGCATGCATGATTTGACAATGTATTGCAAATTATGGTTTCATCATGGTTTTAAATTGATGCATTGATGATTTCGTGTAGAGCTTCCTCACTAAGCATGTTTGTTTAAGCTCTCTTTTCATCCTTGCAGAAAAATAAAGACACTTGGGGCTTCGTTCAAGGCAAGGAAACCAAGGGAAAAGATCACTTGAATTTGGTATGTTTTTGGCAAATAAATTGGGCAAGGCAATGTGTAACCCAACCTATGTGAGGAGTGTGTACTTAGGCCATGGTTTATGTTGTAATAAGACTATTATGGTTTGATTGTTAATTGTTAAACTTTAGAATTGTTTGAATTGTTGAAGCATGTACTAGCATGATTGTTATGAAGTTAATAATTTTCTAGGGAGCATGTCTATAGTTTGATTGATGTCCGTGACGTTGTTGATTATGTGCCATATGTTGCTAATTATGCCTAGGACTGATGCATTTAGTGGTTCTAATTAATGATTGAGTATTGAGTAATTGGTGCGCACTTAGTGTAACAAAACTTTTAGTTCCAGACACAAAGTTTCGAAACCTTTAGGTGAAGGTTCCGAAACCTTTGTCAAATAGTTTCGAAACCTTCAGGAGGTTTCGAAACCTTGCGGGCAATTTCAATTCTGGGAAGCTACTGGACGCGAAAAGTTTCGAAACTTTCCAGGAAAGTTTCGAAACCTTTTACAGAAAGTTTCGAAACCTCTGGGAAGGTTTCAAAACCTTTGACTACCAAGGATTGAAAGTTGCTGGAAATTATATTTTAGTCCCGAATATCTTCCTTTGTTCGATTAGGGTACCTACAGATGTTATTTTGAGCTGAAATTCTGCATGCATGTATGAAGTTGATTTAATTTCAAGATGGTTAACCTATTTTGGATGAAGTCCTTGTATTATAGAAGATTTACATTTTGGTCCCTAAATTAAAGAAACATGCAATTGATGATGTTAGAATGATCCGTTTGAGTTGAAATTTGTTGTGAAGAACACTTGAGTGTTTAATTGAACATTGATGGAAAGAATTTCTACTTTATTAATTGAATTTAAAAGTTTTGCATTTTAGTCCTTAATCTACTTTAGTGTTTAATCGGATGTTTGTTTTTAATTATTGTGTTACCGATAATGCTTTGTATGAGACCTTGACACGTAGGAATAAGATTGCGCATCTAGGCAAGATAAAAAAAATATAACAGTTTTAGGGTTGTTTATCGAATCGGACCCTCGTAGGTTTGGTTTGATATTCCCCGTGTAACCCATTAGTGTCGGTTCCGTCTAGGCCGGGCTAAGGGGGTTACAAATACGGATGGAACTCGGGATGTGAATTCAGGGTTTTCAACTTGTGAAGGCGTGGGAAGAGACGAGCATGGGTGGTGGTGCTTTGTTTTCTCGGGAAAAAACTTGGTATTTGTATCATGTTTGATTCTAAGTTATGGGGAGTGTTTACGAGTCTTGAGACTGCTTGGTCTCTTAACTGTCGTCAGGTTATTATTGAGATGGACAGTAAAGAGGTTTTTAACTGTTTGTCCAAGAGGGAGTTAGATCGTATTCATTTATCCCTCAGAACTCATTTAGCTTTGATGTTAAATAAGGATTAGGAGGTTTGATTTATGTGGGTGAGTCATTCTTGTAATGCAGTGGTTGATAAATTAGCGAAATTGGTGAAGGATCTTCCTCTGATTTATTACAGGTTCATGGAGCCTCCTTTGGATATTATTGATATGCTGCATAGCGATGTGGGTATTATTTGATTCTGTTGTGTATCTTGGGTTTTTGTGCCTTGTTTGATTGTAGTACCAAACTGGATACTCTTTTTCTCCTATTTTAGGATTAGGTTTTTTAATGAGATCCATAATGGTATCCCTTCTCTAATAAAAATAAATAAATTCTTAATAGATTAGGTTGGGATAAATTTAGTTATAAATATAAACAAAAATATTTTAAAATTAAATAATTGTCTGACCTACTCATAAGCAGGTATATTTTATACCTATGTTTTTATATAAATGTTATTTGTCAAACAATGCATATTTTATTATTAAAATATCATAATAGTATAATTCTTCACTAGGGGAATTTGACATTTAAAAATAAAAATTAAAATAATAAAAAAAGGCTGAATATCTTTATCTTGATTTGTGAGGGTTCAAAAAAATTTGGGAAGCTAAATAAAATAATTTTGTTCCAATTAAAGATTATACATTTGGTGTGAATTTTTTTAATCGGATATTTAGCCTTTAATCATCGTATTATAAATACTAGTGATTAAACGTATGATATTTTAAAATAATAATCATTTCCTTAATCACTGAAGCAAGATATTCGTGCGCATTTGGTATGTGAACTTTAAAAGAGAAATTTTCATTTAAAATTAATGAAAATACCAAGTACCTACAGGGATTGGTCTAAGTGGTAAGTAACTTTGATCTCACTTAAGCAAGTCTTGAATTCGAGGCATTGTGTATATAAAAAATTCCCATTGAAAGACTTACCTACCAAAACTAGTTGTACGGCGCGGGTTGATTTAGATTAATCAGGGTGAAACCTGTAAATCGAAACAATAATAAAAAAATGTCAAGTTTAAAACATTTCACTTTTATTTTTTTATTTTTTTAATTTGAGTTAAGATATCTACCATCAAAAATAGTAACTAATTTCCTTATAATGAGTACTCTCATTAAGAGAAATGATTGACCATAAAATATACTTCATTCCTATTAATAAGAATCAAAATTTTAATCTCATGATCGAGAGATAAAATAAACGATCAACGTATCACGTTTCAGAACAATTTTTTAGTTTTAACTATTTTTAAAATTTTAGCTAATGTTTCGCATTGGCTTACGTTTTTGTTATTTAATCTTATAATCTTATTTATTTAAGGTTGAAAATTCTATTTAATTTTTAAAATTTGACATTGTCTCTCTCATTAGACATCCATCACTTTCCTTCTCTTGTATTTTTACTCATTTTATCATGAATTCACTAAGTTTTTATAAAACTTTTCAAAAAAAATATTAATTAATATTTTTATTTCATAAATTTACTATGCTCGTTAGTAAATTTGATAGTTATTTTTTTACTTTTAAAAACATTACTCCATAAGTTTATAATAAATATTTCACTGTTTTTTTATAAAATATTATCTTTATTATTTTTATAGACTTTTAGTATCCTTATTGAATTACACATTCACTATGATTAGAATTATGTCAACTAATTGATATATTTATTTTCTTAATGTTTTATAATTTTTTATTGAAAACTATCTTTATAATTATATTTTAATTTATAAAATAATTTAATGTTTTAGTTATTTAACTTAATATTTTAACTTATTTTTCATAAATTTTTAATTATTTTAACCTTGTGTATGTGTGACATAACCCCGTATTAAATCTGATTCGAAAAGATTATCCCGTTGCTTCTTTTCGAAAAGATTAGCTCCTAAGTTGAACTTTTAACCCTTATTCTTTGATTATAATCATTTTCATTCAGTTTATTGTTAAAATGATTCGGCTTAAACTTTTTTATAATTCAATTTAATTCATTCATAATAATATCATTCAAAACATTTATTGAATTTTTTTAATTTTCATGTTTATCTTTGGAGATGTAATGAAAAATAAATGTCTAAAGTTACATGCAACTTAATGCTTCTTGCAACGTATTGATGAACATTATTGTGATCTCGTACTCGGGTATAGATGGTTGGATCTGGGCAGCCACCTCCCTCCATCGCTGAGCGTATTGACGCAGGCTCTCTTTGGACCTTTACCCCAAACCTTCAAGCATGACGCGGCTGGATACCATGTCCGTTACATGTTTGTACTATTACATAAAAGCTTTGGATAAGTCCTTCCAGGACTTAACATTGGCACGAGTAAGTTGAGTGTACCAGCGGATTGAAGACCCAATTAGACTGTCCTGGAAACAACGGATAAGGAATTTATCATCTTTAATGAAGGCGGCCATTCTCCTGCAATACATGGTGAGATGTGTAGAGGGGCACGAGGTTTCATCATACTTGGTAAAGTCTGGGGCTTTAAATTTTGGAGGTAGGATAAGGTCGGATATCAAACTTAATTCACTAGCATCGTTTCCTAACCTTTTGAATTATGGATGGTCCTGAACTTTTCTTCCATCAAGCGAAACTTCATTTCTTACTTTTCTTCATCATTATGTTTGATCTTCTCAATCAGATTTAAGTTAGTGACCTCTTCCTCGTAAAACTGATTAATATTTATAGGTTGGTTCTCGGAAAGCTGAACTAGTTGGCTTGCAGAGACTCTAGTAGGGTTTGTATCATTTGGTGTATTGGATTGAACCCTAGGATAAGATGCAGTATCATCAAACTAGGGGGTCTCTTCATTTCCCACTTTTTATTTGCCACGATTATTGCCTAGTAGTGCAATAAGCTCAGATAAAATTGAAGCCTCAGACTGAGTAATCTGTGCACTGATACTCTGTTCAATATCTCCAAGAAGATTCTCTAGGTGTTTTTGTCCTCTTTCCAGATTGGTCACACGATCTTCCATTGGCTTCTTTTGGTAGTATGTGAGATGATAATACGGTATGGTCAGTGTTTTAAAATGCACTGTCATAATGTGCACATAGTTAGAATGATGTCAAAATAGTCAAATGTATGTATGCTGCATATGCGAATGCAATTGATGTAAAATGTATGTAGGTAAAGATATTGATCCTTGTTGGTAATCACCTTATTGGATTACTTTAAAGGGAAATAGAAGGTCCATTACAATATTAAAGGAAACTAGTCCTATACATAAGTATTAGCCCTAATTTCTATTCTTTATGGTCCTAAGTTGCTCGCTTGACTAGGGAATCTATGTTGTATCATGGGCTTCAGATGAGGAGCTTTGATCTCCATGACTGACCCGATCTTCTGAACTTTGGTTTTCGAGACCGTTTGGCATTAGTTTGTGTCACAGATCTTCTAAACAACATTACTATGTTGGAGTTGTTGGTAATGGCTTCTTCTTGTTAATGTTTTTTTTCAAAAATCTTGAATCATTGTTGGTACTCTCAAATAGTGACCTTGAACCTCGTGTAATAAGTCGATAAGGTACTAACATCTTGTTCTTCTCCTTGTAGTCCGATAAAAACCACTTCTCTTTTGACACACTTGAAAAATAGGTCAATCTGTATTTGACACTAACTCGTCCTCTAGATGGCGAGATAAAATCAATTCTGCAGCTTCGACCAACCCTTCCATTGTTAGGTTCTTGGAGGTTTTATGTTACATCTGTTCTCAGTGTTCTATACGTGATTCTGACTCGATAATTAGATGGTGAGATTATATTGGTTTTGTGTCTCTGATAAGCCTTTGATCAAACTTCGGTTTTCTGTTACATCCTTCATGTTCGTTTGGAATCTCAAACTAACTTTCTGATGTAAACATGGATAAATTCACGATCATTACCTAGTCGTTCGGTAGACTATTATCTGGGGCTCTTCGTATTTTAACACTAGGGTTAAGATTTTCAGATACCTCTCTTCCATGGTGAAAGTTTCCTTTATAAGGATGAACCACTCGAAACAATACTTCCTAATACAATACAAAATGTAATGATGCATGCAAAAGGAAAAGTAAAAATGAAGAAACCATGTTAGTATCGGATAAAAGCAATAAACGCAAAAATAAGTTTTAGAAAATTAAATTTGCTTAAAAGTAAATAGAGAAGAGCAATCCTAGATATCTCGTCTAGTTCACCTAAGGTATCTGCATGGCTTTAATGGGGTAGATAGTCTAGTTCTCTATATATGCAGTCTTGGTGCTAAAGGGAAACCCGAATCGTCTAAGTTGTCCTTTACTAAGAGTAGCAAGACCCCCGATCATCACCCATTATAGGTTCATCTTGATCGGGTTCAATTCAAGGGAACTCGTTCGCTTATGCCCAGACGAAGGAACGACATCCTCACGAGAGCATAAGGTAGTGGAGCCCCGAAGGTACTTCGGCTAGGGCCCAAACGGTAGAACGATATCTCCACGAAAGCATTAGCCTTTTTCCCCCACTTAAAAAGAATGGGTTTAGATGTAAGTTTTAAATGCGGAAAAATAAAAGCTCACATTCAATTAAACATTAATTTGATCGTCACTTTAGCCCGAAATCTTTAATAATCGTAAAACGATAATCATTTTAAAAGCTTGACTCACTTTTTGTTTAAAAAAACAAAATTTATCTCCAGCGGAGTCACCATCTGTAGTGATCTAAATATCCATGATTCGCTAAAATATTCATTTTTTATTTAAAAAACATTTTGGTGTTCGATTTAAAAATTAATGTCTTCTACATGGGATTTTTGGGTTTGAAAATGATTTTGAAAATTAGGATTTGTCACCGACCGTTTTGGTAGACCGAACACCATAAAACCAGAGATTTTCAAAATTGAGGTTCGGGAGTTGATTACGGATGGGGAAGGATTAACACCCCTACACCACCCAAAAATTTGGCACTTTATTTAATTATCGCTTTAATAATATTAAATTTTATGGGCTAATTTGACGATCAAATTAATTTTTAATTAGATTTGCATATTTATTTTAAAGCACCTAAATCCGAAGGTAAGCGTCCGAACCACCACCACTACACTAGAGTTGACCTTGCTTACGATCGAATTTAGAATCTCGCATTGACAATTTAATAAATCGTTATTGTCACGGGGCTAGAGTCTTGACCTAGCTGAACCGCGCGGCCTTAGTCGATGTTCTTAGACAAACGACTAAGTCAGCCTGAAAACTCGCTCCGGAAGATCAAACTTCCCAAGGCACTAAGAACGCTGAATCGTTCTGGCGGAAAGCAAACTATGAGTATGGCTACTCAAGAACGAAAAGAAGAACGCGAAGAACACAAAGAACAATTGAGAGAGTTTTTTAGAGTGAATGCCACTTGATTACTCAAAGATGAGATGATACAAATGAGACTGGGGAGGTCTCTATTTATAGTTGATTCCCCTTACATCCGACGGTTCCCACTGATTTACATCGATGGCTAGGATCATTTCCTACCAACCACATTGGCACAATCCTAAGAATATTCCATGTTAACTAAGGAAACAAATCCTAAGAATACAAGGAAAGTTTACAAGGCCAAAATGGCTATCTTCTAGAATCCTCCATGGAACGGGCTAAGTCTGGTGGTACCTTTAGGCCCAAAATCTCCCTAAGAACCTCTTGGGCAGCAATATGCGCATGTGGCACGGGCTCGAACTGACGGCCCGTGACATTCTCCCCCACCAAACATGGCGACGCCCTCGTCGCCGCCTCGGAACGAAGATAGAACCGATCCTGGGAATTCCTTGTCACCTCGGCTTGCCCCAAACTCTGAATCGGGCTGGATGCTCTTCTCATAAAGAGCACTCGACTCTGGCTCAGTTGTCCACCCAAATGGACTGCTTGCTTTGGTACTCGTCGCCATCTAACATCAGTCACCGTCCCTCCAAGCGCATCTCGATCGTAGGAGTTAGCTCCTACCAGTTGTGATTTGCCCCCATTCGGACACACATGGTCCTTGCACAATGACTTGGACGCCACAACATTGAACACTGAGCGGTCTCTCAAGATCGTCGGCAACCCTCGTTTGCGCCTAAGAACTCTGAAAGGTGGCTTGTGCTCTCGCCAAGTATCGACAACTCCATTTGAAGGGTTAGGTTTTTGCTGGCCTACACCCGACAAACAAGGCAAATCAAACTGTAAAACACAATCATTGTGTTCGGGATGTACCTCAATCAACTTTTCCGCATTCACTCTAACTCGCATCAATCTTTCTTCACTCGTGAAGTTTGATGCTCCCATCGATGCTCCGTCTTCATTGAAGCTCGATGCCTCGTCCATCTCCTCAATGGATGGATCTCCCACGGGTTCACTATCATGTGGCTCAGGCAACTCTTGCCCCACCAAGGTGTCCACTCCAATAGCCTCCAAAGCGATGCCTCCTTCCCTTGGAGCATCCTTGGTAAGCTGAATGGATGTCAGCTTCTCGATCCTTCGTCCCTTGTCTCGATACACGGGCACAACACAATGTTGTTTCGGATCCAAAATGCATATAACATCAGCACAAGGGATGATAAGAGCTTGAACACGGTCAAGGAAGTTAAGCCCCAAAACGAAATCAAAGTCATCTAAGTGAATTACCTTGAAATCTTCCTTGGCCTTCCATTCACCAATCTGCAGCTCTACCTTCCGCACTGTTCCAACAACTGGAACCTCCTTGGCATTAACGGTCTTGATCTTTTTGGTTGAACCTTCAACTTTGAGACCAAGCTTCTCAGCAGCCATCTTTGACATGAAGAGATCGGATGCTCCGGTATCCACTAGAGCACTCCTCGATCGTCCCGCCACGTTGATGTTGACAAACATCAACCCATTCTGCTTCGGGCCCTTCTTCGCCTTTGCAGAATTTAGTATCATTGCCCCAAGCTTACAAGCCTCACTTGACTCGGGCTTGTCCCTTTTGGGCTGCTTGGCTCGATCCGGGTGCTCACGAACTACGTGAGGTCCCTTGCTCTCGTAACATTGCTTCCCCACCCTTGGCTTGATTGCTCTAACACTAGCAATCGTACCAAGCATACATTCCTCGTCCTCTTGCTCGTCATCCGCATCATTGATCGTATCGGGGCGCTTCTTCTTGGGACACTCTTTCACCAAGTGTGAACCATGGCAATGGTAGCACTTCAAAGGCCCTCGATCCTTTTTCTCCGATGGTTTGACAAACTTGTTGACCCTCTCATCATCATTGCAAGAATGATTATCCTCCTCGTCTCCCCCACCAAAGCTCTTACCTCGGGGCTTGGAAGACTTGGACATGTTAACTTCGAACTGAGCTATGGACTCGGCTGCGGTAAAGGCTTTGGAAAGCTCCTCGACTCCCCTACGCTCTAGCTCCATTTGAGCCCATCTTTGGAGTCCATCCATGAAGTAGGAAAATCCCTCCGCTTCACTCAAGTCCTGGATTTGGAGCTTGATTTCAATGAACTTCCTGACATAGTCAGTGATGGAACCCTCATGTTTCAATTGCCGCAACTTCTTACGAGCCTCCCGTTGAGCATTCGTCGGATAGAATTGTTCTTTGAACTCAACTTGGAACTCCTTCCATGTCTCAAAAGGAATGTCTCCACTCGGCTCCTCCGAGCATCTGCGTCGCCACCACAAAAGAGCGACATCAGTTAAATACATCGAAGCAACGTTTACTTTCTCCGCATCATCCTTGATGCCCATGGCTCGAAAATACTGCTCCATGCCCCACAAGAAGTTCTCAACATCTTGGGCCGATCGGTTCCCCTTGAACACCTTTGGCTTTGGAATGTCCTTCTTCGACTTGGATGCAGTGGTCATCTTTCCATTCATCAAGGCAACTTTGTAAATATACAAGTCTGCCTTCATCTCCTCCATCTCAATCTTCACAGCCTGCAATTCGGCCTCAAGCACCTCGCACCTCTCTTCCGCACCGTTGGCCACCTGGCTGAGTTTATCAACTCGCTCCTCCAGCGTAGCTACAGCATCCCTCGAACTTGCTCTTTGGCTTTGCCCAGCAACGATCTTCACACCCTTTGCTGCAACGTCTTCTTCTCCACGTGCCATAATCACTAGCGCCTTGCTCGAACCACGCTCTGATACCACTTGTCACGGGGCTAGAGTCTTGACCTAGCTGAACCGCGCGGCCTTAGTCGATGTTCTTAGACAAACGACTAAGTCAGCCTGAAAACTCGCTCCGGAAGATCAAACTTCCCAAGGCACTAAGAACGCTGAATCGTTCTGGCGGAAAGCAAACTATGAGTATGGCTACTCAAGAACGAAAAGAAGAACGCGAAGAACACAAAGAACAATTGAGAGAGTTTTTTAGAGTGAATGCCACTTGATTACTCAAAGATGAGATGATACAAATGAGACTGGGGAGGTCTCTATTTATAGTTGATTCCCCTTACATCCGACGGTTCCCACTGATTTACATCGATGGCTAGGATCATTTCCTACCAACCACATTGGCACAATCCTAAGAATATTCCATGTTAACTAAGGAAACAAATCCTAAGAATACAAGGAAAGTTTACAAGGCCAAAATGGCTATCTTCTAGAATCCTCCATGGAACGGGCTAAGTCTGGTGGTACCTTTAGGCCCAAAATCTCCCTAAGAACCTCTTGGGCAGCAATATGCGCATGTGGCACGGGCTCGAACTGACGGCCCGTGACATTATGCATTTCTTAAACAAAATAATTAGATACTACAACTTAATATAAAACAAAAGAACCGATGCATAAAATAAGTACGAAGCGACAATTATAACATGAGAAAAATAAAGAGGAAACGTAGTCAACCGAATTGATACTTCAAAAATGTGAATAGAAGTACAGATTCCATTTTTTATTTTTATGATATTTCCTAAACCCATGAAACTTCAAGTTTGACTCAAATGCTTATCACATTTTATGGAGAGATCCCCGTGGAATATTACTGTGAACCGGCATTTATGCTTAATCAAAGTTTCACTTGTTGATTCTCATTACATACAAAAACATACTTCCCATAAAAAGTAAGATTCCTGTATGAGACATAACAATCGAAACCAACTAGAATAAAAGGGGTATTATTTGAAAATAACATGCAATTAAGAACTGATTAAAACATGGAACTTATATACAAAATCACAACAGGTCAGAGAGAAAAATTTGGTCATTTTAAAAGTTTAATTCTAAAAATAAACCCCCAACTCTCTGACGTTCATATATTTCTCAAAAAAGAAGAATACAAATCCCATAAACTTCAAGACATTCCCCCGAAATACAAATGATACCGGAAGAGACTTTGACCACCAATGCTCTCCCTTAGCCTTTACTGCGTGTCAAAAGTGCGCAAATTGTGCAAGTGAACACGTCGCAAGTAATAAAGTGATAAGTATATCAGATATCGTCTCCACAGGGATTGGTCTACTCAATATGCCTTCTTTTGTCTTCTTGCTCTGTAAAAGGAATAAAATAAAGAACACAAGTAATTTTGGGGTTAAGTGAACTAAATAACGAAAACTAAATAATGGGAGAATAAATAAAATAAAGAAAGTGGTCAGGATCCATTTGTGTTGTATAGTGGATTCAATTGACTTGTTTCTGTCCAATGCAATCGCACAACACTACCTCAACAGTATTGCAGATTACTGCCTCGACAGTGATGATGCTTGTCCACCGCGGCAGTATGGTGGTGGTGATATGATGTTGGATAGATTTGTCCTTGGCACCCTCCTAATCGCAATTGAATAGGCAAACACTGCAAACGAAACGAATCTCTCCGGTGAATTGATGATATGTTGTTGTCCTAGGCACCCTCCTATCCGTAATTAGATAGGCAAACACCATAATCGGCTCTAACTCACCCTCCTAAACGCGATTGCTTAGGCAAGCGAGAGTGTGAAGATAATCTCCCTCATAAAAACCTAAAGTACTTATGTTGAAGACGACTTCTGATAAGAAAAATAGCAAGGTGACAACCTTGCAAATAAAATGGCCCAAGGCCTAGAGTTTTATAACTCAAAAATTCATATTCTTGATGTTTTCACAACAAAAGAATTATCCCCTTTTATAGTCTAGAGGAGACCTTAAAATTGTCTAATAGATAGCTGATCAATCCCTAAATATCAGCATATTGATATCTTGATAAAATAAATCCCCTAAAATCAGCATATGAATAGCTAATTAAAAGGAATCTTAAGTAATAAAATAAAATACTAATAGTAATGGTCAAAGCTTTATAATCTAACTTTGAATTAATTTATTTAATTTCTAATTCATCCAAAAACTTTATATATTAACTTTTGAGATGAATTTTACAAAATCTCATAATAATCTCGTATCCAGTTTTCTGCACACGCAATTTTCGGTAAAACAAACATATCTTGAGCTCCCGATATCCAATTGATGCGTTTTAAGATGCGTTGAAAAGGTAACTGAATGAAGGTCAATTTCTTTGAAGACAACTCTGCCCATAAATGCACGGAATCCATCCAAAAAGTCAAGACAAGTTGGTTGGCTTTCCAGATTTTACCAACAGATTCAACTTTATGCTCAATGTGCATTTCTTTAGCCCTCCCATGCATGTATCATTCTCTCACTCCTTAAAAAGATTCACCCTCGAATCTAAACTGATGATTGGAGGAAGTTTATCAAAGATTAAAGTACCATGGAAGAGAAGTAAACTTGAAAATTTAACAAGAAGAAAAAAAAGAAAAAAAACAAACTCAATCCCAAGGAATCGAATTAAATCTGATACCAAATGATATAAAATATGCAGTGGACTTTACTTGCTCTTGGGTGGACTTTACCAAAGTTCGGCAAAGTATCCTTTGATGACCCTGCTTATCCCTAAGTCGAAGTACTATTGATGACCAGTCTTGGATGATACCTCCCGGTGTGAATCAATTATAATCATCAACAATCCCACACTTCTTTTAGCCGCTTAAACTCTAACGTATCTCTAGGTTGAGTTAGTGTTTCCCGATTAAAACATCGTACTTATTCCTTTTGTGAATCTAACTCTCTCGATATTAGATAAATAGATTACTCACAAACTTCTCTCCCGAGCTTGAATGCAAGAACAATGAATGGAAAAGAATAAGCAAACGTTTATATTTTATTGCATTGAAACAAAAAGCAAAGTTAAATCTCGTATCACTAATACTCTACAACTTTCACCTTAGCCTAAAGAAACTTAGAACATAATTAAAAGAAAAGAAAACTCTAAATCTAAGGTGAAGTCGGCTCTTTCCGATCTCTCTTGTGCTAGGTCTAACTCTCTATATATGTCTCCTTGGATGACTATGGCTTATATAGGCTTGGCCTAGGGCAAACCTTTCCTAAGTAGGAATACAACTTAGAGTAGGACACAAGTCAAGTACATAAATAAAATACTTCCAAGTTTATTCCAACTAGGATACTTTTCCCGTGTGGCCTTTGTCTTGGGCTTTCTATGCGCTACCTAGCTCTGATCCATGCGCTGCTTGTCCAGAAGCATCCAGCTCATTTTTATCTTCAGCTCGCCTACAATATCGTTACTTGTCTTTCAGCTGCTACCTCGGTATCAGGTCCTTCTTCGGCCTCATTTGATGTCGCGGCAATAGTTTTTCCTACAACAATACAAAAGTACAGTAAAACTTACCCTTTTTTGTAGATATCATCTTTATATGTTACAAAAGCAGAATATCTAAATATCTCACATTAAGTACATGCTTTAGTCCAAGAAGGTGTAGATTTAGTGATTATTGTCCATGAAAAGGTAAAAAGTGATAGTGAGTTGAGCACTTATCAGCCTCGGTGGAGTTATAGACTTTAGTTACTCTCACCTTCATCGGTCACCCGTTTCAGATGATGGAGAAGCAAGATTTAAAATGAAACAAGATGTCCCTCCTTCCGATTTCTCTTTGGTGCAAAGACTCACCCTTTAGAGGGTTCATCGCCGGCCAACCAACCAGAGAACTGATCAGGGAGTATTCTCTAAAAAAACTCTATTTTTGTGGTTGTATGCAAAATTGAAATAATGGAAAAGAAGAATGAAAGCTACCAGTGAAACCTTCTCTTGTGTTTTGATTGATAAAAAGGTTACAAAGGATGGTTGCTCTTAGGTTTTTTTTTTGTTTTTGACCCGATAATGGAGAGCTCTCTAATTTTTGAATGCTCTCTGATTACAAAAGATGGGGTTTTTTGGTTACAAGAGAGATGACCCCCTTTTTCCGCTTCTGAATGGTTCCCTTTATGCATAATCGTTGTTGCCCCTATTTCTCTCTGTTCACTTCCTTTTTCCTTTCACAACATGTTTGCTTTTAGGTTATCAAAACTGCTTTTTTTTCTACTTTTGGATCTGGTCGAATTTTATTACTTTTATGATGGAATTCGTGTAGTCTCTTCAGATTTTCCAAAATGATCCTCTGATTTTGGCTCTATGATCCGAATGAACAATTGTGCTGCCTTTTCTTGTATTTAATCTAATCTCTTCTTTTCTTTTTGCAGGAAATCCGGTGGGGCAACAGTGATTCAGGCAGCGGGACAGACCTGGTGGCGTAGGCAGAAGGCGAAAGGTTAGTCTTGACAGCGGAAAGGGTAGGCGCGTTGTGTCACGCGCGTGCGTGGCTCCATGCACACCAACTGGTTATTCGAATGTTTTTTTTCTTCGATCTGGATAGTCCATTCATGCTCTTGATCGAGTGGTCCAGGGAGCTTGGCAGCGGCAGCAAAGGGAGAGAGGGTTATCAGATTAGTTCTTAGGGTTTATGCAGATTTGGGCTTAATTATTTTAACCCAAAATGGGCCTAATATGGGTTTGCAATTAAACTTGGGTTACTGAACTGTTGAGTTTACAATATTATAAGATTATGTTATAAATTATAATATTTGTGGATTTTTAAATGGGTCAGAAATATAGTATTAATAATATGTACATGTTACATTACACATAAAACGCACACCTAATATGCAACCATAACACATAGTATAATACTGCATATGCTAACAACATCATATAATATTAAAATGGCGACACATGCACATATGCTACCAAACAAAATACACATGTCACAACTAAACAATGCTTTCATGATAAACATGTAACCACATGTAAACACACATACTTAATACTAAAATATATAAAGAAAATACACAATAATAAGACATGTAAATAAAAAAAAACATTATAATAACATATTAAGGCCCTTATTTAAATTGTACGAACTTAAATTAAAATTACAGTTAAAAATGGATGATTATAGCTATTAAAACAATTTGACCAATCATGCTTACACGTGGTATTAATTTAATTTTTTTTTAAAATCATTAAAAAAATGCCAAAAAAATTCAGTTTTTCATAAAATCCCAAAGTTATGCAAAGTTTATAAAATGATCCCTAAACCCTACAATCTTCCAAGCAAAAACTCTCAAATCATTGTCGCTTTTACCGTCCATCGCCTCCCCTTTAGTCGCCAAATCAAGACATTCATATTCTTCAATACAATGTCGTCATAAATGATAAATAACATATCAGTCAAACGTGAATTTCGCATTTGGTGTTTCTGATGACACTATGTTGAGGAAAATGACTGCCTTAGGCCGACAAACCAAAGGTGGTTTGGTTAGTGGCAATGATAAACAATGATTTGTGGTTTAGGTTTGAGAAATTTTAAGAATTTAAAGATTATTTTTTAAATTTTGCTAAATTTTGAGATTTTATGAAAAATAGAAAGATTTTATACAAAATTTATTTTAAATTTTTAATTTTGTAAAAAAATATGTCACGTATCAAGCATTGATTAATTAATATTTTTAATATCTTTTAACGATCAAACAATTAAAATTATAACAGTATAAACTTTAAACATCCAAAATTATAACACTTAAAACTTTAAATATTTATTTTAAAAAAAAATTAAACATTTAAACTTAAAAAAACTTTAAAACACTTATTTTTTATATTTAAGGTTGTTTTTAAAAAGAACTCTAATGTAAATTTTTGTCGGTCCTTGTTGAATTAATAATGATTATTATGATAGGACAAATCTCTCAATTGCATCTTTTTTTCTTGCCAAAAATGATTGGCTATTAATTAATCTGTTTGAAAAAAATGAATTACAATAAGAGTATTCTTGAAACTATTGCCATCAGTGCACTTAGTCGTATCACTAGGTACTTAGCTGGTTGAACCAATTAGTTTCTTGATTTAATTAGCTTTATCTTTATTTAGCTTTTTATTATTGGTCACACCTCATTTTCAGCCTCCACTATTCAGTATTTAATAAAATCAAACAAATATTTTGTCACTTAATTCAGTACCAAACTCGAATAAATATATTTAGCAGATTAGTCAAGTTATAAATTTTTATTGTTTCGTATTCTCTGGTTATAAGTTTTAAATTTATTAGTTCTTTCTTTCTCATTTTTCTCTCTCTCCGGGTATGATTAATATTAGATTTAAGACATATAAAAAAATATATTATAAAATTTAACAAGTGGTCCCAGTAAAAAAAAAAAATATTATTCATTTTAGGTGACTTTGATTCAATGGCTTTGTTTATAAGTTGTGTGTATATTATTAAATGATTAAAAATATGTATGAACATATTATAATCACCTTTAGACTATTAAAAAACTCATCATCGTTTAATCTAGTAGATGAAACAATAAATTTTATAAACAATTCAAGAGATTGAATCTTAGTATTGTAAATAAAATAAACTATATCTAATAATTATTTTTATAATAAACTTTTATAATATTTAATTTAAATTAATCAATTGATATATTAGGTATCGATAATTATATTAAAATTTTATTCGTTGTAATTAAAAAATAGTCCATTATTCTTATTTATCCTTGTCATAATAACTAGGGTGACACAAACCTTGTCCATTTAATTCTCAATTCGGCAATCTTTCTCTTTTTATTTTCTTTTAATTGATGAGTTCCATTTTGATTTTTTTTATTAAAATCCATAGTTTTAAATTGAAGCGTGACCGTTGATTGCACTTATTTATCATTGATTTCGACATTAATAATATTAATTTGGTACATAACATATTCTAACATTATGATTGAAATATATTTTTTTATAGATATGAAAAATTATTTATTAGATATGATTTTTGAACAAACTTACACATAATAATTTATTGTGGAAAAACCACTCACAATTAATTTAAAACGCGTATGTCCTTATCTTTTATTAATGGCTTAATACCTATTTTATCCCTCTATTCTAGGGGAATTCTCACTTGATACTTCTATTATTTTTTTGTCAGTTTAAATAAATCAGATTTTATCATGTGATAATTTTGTTATGCTTAATTTCTTTTTATAAATTATAAAAATACTTAAAAAATTTTAAATATAAAAATATATAAAAATGTTTTGAGTTATTTTTATTATATTCTTCGCTTTTTATTTATTAGACTAAATTAGATATTAAATATTTTTTAACTGTAAATATTCAATTTATTGACTAATTAATCTAGATCGAGTACTGTAAAAGTTTATTATAACGATAACTATCTTAATTTAATTTATTTTATTCACAAAACTAAGATTTGATCCGCTAATCTTACTTAAAAAGTTTATTGTCTCATCCACAAAACCAATAGATTGTTAGTTAGGTATTAAGTCTTATTTATAGAGGGGTAGAATTCTTTTACGCAATGTATAATTTGACTTTTATTAATCGATAGTTGAGATTCATAAAATTGTGAAGATTTTTATGAGAATAAAGAGAATGAAATAATCTCATCTATCCATTATGGATAATTTCTTGTATAAGTATTGGATTAATTTAGAGGGATAATGATGTTTAGAGCTGTCGACCCCGTTTTTGGTCCGGTTCGAAATTGATCGGGTCTTCAAAATTTTATCAACAATTAGAGTCGTCATCAATCGTTTTAAATAGGTACGACTGAAAACCTATAAAATTGGTTTGCGTTTATTACCGGGTTCGGGGATCGGTTACGTGTGGAGAAGTTTAGAGCACCCCACAACGCCCAAAATTGGTACCTAAAAGGGGTCGTGTTGTCTACCTAACTTGAAACATGGTTAATAGCACTATTATATAAAAATTAACTATAAAAAAATGGAGAAAATAATATAAAGATATACCAAAATTAATTCAGACATAGAATTAAATTAAAATAAATCATAGAATCCAATTACTTAAATTAAAAAAAGAATAATATATAACCTAATTTTTACTTTATTATTCAAATAAAAATCTAATTAGAATTTCATTCACAAATTAACTAATTTAATAAAATCAACTAATTATTAGATCAAATCTAAACAAATTTATTGATTCAATTATTAAATAATTTCATGAATAAGAATCTAATTAAGATAAAACATGATAAAAAAGACTAATATAAACTAAAATTAAAACTTAAGATTATGAATTTAAGCACCTAAATCTAGGAGGACCTATAAGGTGATTTTCCCTTTTAACTTTTATAACTACCTGCCACAACTTTCATTTTAAATTCAAATTGAATTCACTCACGCACGCAACACACTGATACACGCGATCTTCCTATACCGATTTTTCAACGTTAGAAAAACTTTATTTTTTATATCAATAATCAAAATTAATTAAAGGCATGACAATCCGCTTTAATTTTCAAAACTTTTTTCATTCCCATTTTTTAATTTATTTTACATACAAAATAAATCAATAAATAAAAGAATAGAGATAAAAAATAAAGAAAGATTCGACGTTTTCTATCTCTTTCAAACTCGTAAATCCGTTGAGTTAAATTACCCCTGGAGATATCAAATCCGATCGCTTTTCGAACCCCTCCACTGCTTCAAAACTCGTAAGCTTTTTTTCTTGTATTTTTTGCTTTGCTTTGCTTTTCTTGTCTCTTGCTTGTTTCTTTTTCTCTTGTGATTTTTCTAAAGGGATTGAGGGGTATTTATAGCGTAGAAACTAGAGTTTTAGGAGGGTTTAAAATCTAAAAATAGGAGTTGGTTAGGATTTTACTTGAAAAGAAGGAATTTTTTGGATTTTTTAATTTTTTTTTAAATTATTTTCAGATTTAAAGATTATTCTAGATTTATTTTTTTTAATTTTCGGATTTTATAATTTATTAAAATTTATTTTTTTTCAATTTTTTTAAGATTATCCATTCTAGATTTATTTGAATTTTTTGAATTTTTTGAATTTTTTTAACTTTTAAATATTTATTTATTTATTTAGATTTTTTAAAAGATTATTCTAGATTTTTTTTGAATTTTAAATATTTAATTTTTTCAAATTTTTTTAGATTTAATTTTAAATTTTGTTGCATACAGTTGCCCCTCTTTACTCATTACTCAAACAGAGGAAGTGAGCAAAGACTAGAAGTAGTAATTTTTTTCAACGAGAAATAACCTAATAGTGATGACACTTTATTTTAAAGGTAGGTGGTAAGGTAAACGATGATATTCCTCATCAGAATCTTTAATGATGATACTCCATCTCGGAGGTAGTTGATGGCATTCCCTTTTGGAAGCTCAATGATGACACTCCATCTTGGAGGTGATTGATGGCATTCTTTCATGTAAGCTTAATGATGACACTCCATCTCGGAGGTGATTGATGGCATTCCTTCATGGAAGATTATTGATGATACTCCATCTCGGAGGTGATTGATGGCATTCCTTCTTAGAAGATTAGTGATGACACTCCATCTCGGAGACGATTGATGGCATTCCTTCTTGGAAGCTTAGTGATGACACCCCATCTCAGAGGTGATTGATGGTATTCCTTCTTGGAAGCTTAGTGATGACACTCCATCTCGGACGTGATTAATGGAATTCCTTCTTGAAAGCTTAGTGATAACACTCCATCTCGGAGGTAATTGCTGATACTTATTCTTGAAAATAAATAGTGATACTTCATCCTGAAGGCACCTCCTCTTAGAGGCCAATCCTGTCAAAAAAAAATGCACATGTTTCTAATGCACTTATCTTATATGCAAGATTTTCAAATGCTTTAAATGTATGAATATTAGATTTTATTTTGAATTTATTTGTCTTTATTCAGATCACGATCAATGTACTTCATCTTCTTTACTCCATGTCGTGCTTCTTAAAAAAAACTTTCAACTGAGCATCATTTTGTTTTAAATCATTTATTCAAGTAATGCATCGAATATAAAAACATATTGTAGACCCCCTTTTAGTAAAGCAACAAATTCATCAAAGAAATGCACAGATATTCAGATGATAAAGAAGCACAAGGTAACAAGATTATTAAATTTTCTTATTGAATAAAAACGGCTTAGGGCTTGAAAGGTAGTAATCGAATGTTTGATACAACATCGAACAAAAAAAAGGTAAAAATGATGATAATAATAATAAAACCCTAAGATATCAATTACAAGGAATCCGCTGCTATCTCGCTCAAGAACCTTTTTTGCATGCGACTTTTGCTTAGTAGAGCTTAAGTTATTGACCAACGTCTGCAGATATATGAACTTTCTTCATGGACCATTTTCAAACTCATAACTTGAATCTCCCCATGATTTCAAGGCGCCCTTTGCGAGTTTTCACCTTGATTTTTCTTTCTGTTTCCTTTTTTTACCAGTAGGGCCCTCTCGGGTTTTCACCTACTGATGGTTCTTTTTCCTTATTTTTACTTTTCTTTCTTTTCTTTTTTTTACCAATAGGGCCCTTTCGGGTTTTCACCTATTGGTATTATCATACATTCAAGCATACTATTTTTTTACAGAATTCGAGTTCAATGGATTTGATAACTCATTTTCGTCCATCTCGGCTAAGATTAATACTTCACCCGAGAAGGCATTTTTCACAATAAATGGTCCTTCCCAATTTGGTATCCATTTTCCTCGAAAATCCTTTTGCATAGGTAGAACCTTTTTCAAAACCAAATCTCTTTCACGAAAAGATCTTGGTCGGACTTTCTTATCGTGAGCCTGAATCATTCGTTTTTGGTACATCTGCCCATGACAAATCGCTTTCAATCTCTTTTTTTCCATCAAGTTCAATTGATCATATCTGACTCGAGCCCACTCAGCTTCATCTAATTTAAGTTCCATTAAGACACGGAGTGATGGAATCTTAACTTCAATTGGGAATACAACTTCTGTTCCATATACTAAAAAATAAGGAGTTGCTCTTGTAGATGTTCGTACAGATGTACGATATGCCAATAATGCAAGAGATAGTTTCTCATGCCAATCTTTATATGTTATCGCCATCTTCTCAACAATCCTCTTGATATTTTTATTAGCTGCTTCGACGACCTCATTCATTTTTGGGCGATAGGGTGCTGACTTGTGATGTTTTATCTTAAATTGTTCACAAATTTTTGTCATCATTCGATTATTCAGATTTAAAGCATTATCAGAAATAATCCTTTCTGGTAGACCATATCGACAAATTATTTCTCTTTTGAGGAATTTGCATACTGTCGATCTAGTTACATTTGCATAGGAAGCAACTTCTATCCATTTGGTAAAATAATCGATCATTTCAAAGATGAAGCGATGTCCATTTGATGCTTATGGCGTAATCGGTCCAATTACATTCATGCTCCATGTTGCGAACGATCACGGAGCAGTTATAACATGAAGGGGTGATGAGGTTGTATGTATTTTATCTCTATAAATTTGACATTTATAACATTTTTAGCAAAATTGATACAATCTTCTATCATAAATTTCCAGAAATAACCCAACCTCATAATTTGCCTTGCCATATTGAGACCATTCGCATGAATTCCACAAATCCCTTCATGAACCTCCTCAATTATTTTTTTTGCCTCATGACTATTTATGCATCTAATAACGTTTGTTCACTTCCTCTTTTGTATAAGATTTCTCCATCAAGAACATATTCTATAGCCATTCTCTGAATAGTTCTTTTATTAACATTAATTGCTCCCTCGGGATACTTTTGATACTTAAGATACTGTAAAATATCATAATACCAAGGGTAATCATCTACCTCTTCCTCAATGACATAGCAAATGGCAGGTGATTTGATGATACCCATTTGTATGGGCATTATTTCGGTTTCTCTATTTGCTTTAAACATGGAAGCTAAAGTTGTCAATGCATTAGCCAATTGATTATCTTTTCGTGGAAGATAATAGAAAGATATCTTCTTAAAACTTTTCATTAATTCGAGAATGAGCTTACGATATTCGATCAATTTGACATCTTTTGTTTTCCACTCTCCATGAAGTTGATAAATCACCAATGATGAATCACCATATAGTTTAAGGTATTCGATTTTCCGTTCAATTGTAGGACGAAGTCTCATTATACATACTTCATATTCTGCCATATTATTGGTACATTCAAAATTTAGTCGTCCGGTAAAAGGATAATAATTTCCTTTGGGAGATATTAAAATTGCTCCGATTCCACACCCAAGTGCATTAGAAGCCTCATCAAAATTCATCTTCCAATTTGTTTTGCTAGTTGATTCATCTTCACTGCTAGTTAAGCACATAAGATCCTCATCAGGAAAGTCAAAACTCAAAGGTTCATATTCGAGTAAAGCATGACTCAGTAAAAGATCTGTGATGGCACTACCTTTAATGGCTTTTCGGTTTACATACTCGATATCATACTCAGAAAGCAGAATTTGCCATCGAGCCAATCTTCCAGATAAACCTAGTGATTTCATCATGTATTTTATTGGATCTAGCTTTGCAATTAACCATGTTGTATGGTATAACATGTATTGATAAAGCCTACGGGCGGTCCAGATCAAGACGCAACACAACTTTTCAATGGAAGAATACCTTAATTCACAATCAGTAAACTTTTTACTAAGATAATAGATAGCGCGTTCCTTTCTTCCAGTTGCGTCTTGTTGACCTAATACACATCCCATGGAATTTTTAAATACCACTAGATACAAAATCAAAGGTTTTCCTGACACAGGTGACACTAATACAGGAGGATTTGATAAATATTGTTTAATCTTGTCAAAAGCTTCTTGGCATGATAAATCCTAATTGCCTGCATTATTCTTTCTTAGGAGGCAAAAAAGGGGGATCACATTTGTCAGTTAGTTGAGAAATAAATCGAGAAATATAGTTTAATCTCCCTAAGAAACCTCAAACTTCTTTTTGAGTACAAGGAGGAGGGAGTTTTTGAATAACTTTAATTTTATCAGGATCCATCTCAATTCCTCGTTTGTTGACAATAAACCCCAATAATTTTCCTGAAGAAACTCTAAAAGTGCATCTTGCTGGATTAAGCTTCAATTGAAATTTTCCTACACATTCAAAAAGTTTTCTAAGATTGGTGATATGTTCCTCCTCTGACCAAGACTTAGCAATCATGTCATCTACATAAACCTCTATTTCCTTATGCATCATGTCATGGAACAAAGTTACCATGACCCTTTTGTATGTTGTCCCAGCATTTTTTAAATCGAATGACATCATTTTATAACAAAATGTACTCCATGTTGTCACAAAAGTGGTTTTTTCTATATCTTTTGGACACATTTTGATTTGATTGTAGCCTGAGAAACCGTCCATGAATGAGAATAAGTAATGCTTAGCAGTGTTATCCACTAGAATATCTATATGTGGTAAAGGGAAGTTATCTTTAGGACTAGCACGATTAAGATTGCGATAGTCAACACACATTCGCACTTTTCCATTTTTCTTGGGTACCGGAACAATAATTACCACCCATTCAGGATACTTGGCCACTTGTAAAAAATCGGCATCGTACTACTTTTTTACTTCTTCTCGTATTTGAAGTAACATTTTTGGCCTTATTCTCCTAAGCTTTTATTGTACAGGCTTGCATTCTGGTTTTAGAGGAAGTTCATGCATTACAATGTCTGTGTTCAGTCCAGGCATATCTTGATAAGTCCAAACAAATAAATCCTTAAACTCTTGAAGTAAAGAGATGAGTTTGTCTCTTGTCTTTGAAGATATGAAAGTATCAATCTATACTTCTCTTTTATCAACTTCATTTCCCAAATTCACTGTATCTATTGGTTCTTAGTGAGGGAGAATTTTCTTATTTTCGTGCTCTATTAGTCTGAGCAGGTCGGGAGATAATTCACATTCTTCATAGTTTTCATTAGACTCATGTTCTCCTAAGCATACAGTCTGTTCAAAATCGACTTTTGAGCTCAAAGCAATGTCATTCATGTAATTGATATTTAAAGGCCTGCAAATAAACAAGAAGATATATATATATACAAGGCTTGATAAAAGAAATGATGAAAGAGAAAAAGAAATGAGACCAAATGGGAAAGAGAAATATATTCATTTATTGAATTGATAAACTGAATGCCTAAATGGGGGGCCCTTACAATAAATTCTCACTACTTTAGGGCTCAAGTAATGAGTTAAGTTTCGAGCATTACTCTGATAAAGATTTAAAAACAATTCGGAGTTCAATAGCAGTCCAATTATTCAAGACACAGCTTGGAAGACATGGGCCGATCTCTGATCAATTCTTTTCAATTTCACTTTCTTCTTCTGTTGCATTTATGCTCATCTCTTCAAATTTCTCTAGTGGTGATATTAGAATCTCTCTTTCCTTCCTAGAATGAATGTGCCCCCCAGACACAAAGGTTTCAGTAATACGAGGAAGAACCGTCATTTTCCTCTCATTACCTGTATCGGTCAGTCCAGCTATTTTTTGTGTTCTCTTTCTCAACACGTATTTTGTCTTCCTTTGTAGGTTAGGCTTGAATCCCACACCATCACGATCATATTTCAAGAATGGTTTTATCGTCGTGTGCATTCCTTATAAAAACTTTCCAAGTCATTTTCCTAATTTAGCTCCCTTCCCAACAATGAGCCTTATTTCTATCATATTATTTTTGGAGAGTTTGGGTTTTGGAATCTTTTTTCCTTCATCAAAAAAAGTAGCATTCATAAATTCAAATAATCGAAATGTACATTCAATTTCATTTTTCATCTACGTCTATGTAGGGAGCATCAGTCGATGCAGATACAATAATATCATCTTCAGCGCCAACACTTATAAGTCATCCATCAATCACAAACTTAACCTTTTGATGAAGTGTTGATGGTACTGCCCCAGCAGCATGAATCTACGGACGTCCCAATAAACAATTATAGGTCGGTATAATGTTTATAATAATAAATTCTACGTTATACGTAACTGGACCAATCAAAAACGGGATATCAATTTTCCCTACGATATCCCTTCTAGGTCCATCAAATGATTTTACGGTTGTATGACAAGGCTTCATGTGAGTCTTATCCACTGGAAGTCTATTCAGTGTTGTCATGGGCATGACATTCAAAGCAGATCCATTGTCAACTAAAACATGGGGTAAAATATACTCATTATAATGGGTAGTTATATGCAATGCTTTGACGGATCCCATGCCATCAGAAGGAATTTCATCTTCACTAAAAGAGATAAAATTATCAGCATGTAAGTTGTTCACCAATCTATCCAACTTGTCTACTGAAACATCATTTGGGACAAATGTTTGGTTTAACACTTTTAGTAAAGCATTCCTATGAGTCTCCGAACTTAATAACAAAGATAATATGTAAATACGAGCTAGTTGTTTATGCAGTTACTCAACCATACTATACTCGCTATGTTTGATAAATTTCAAGAATTCTCGTGCTTCCTCCTCGTTTACAGATTCGTTAATTTCTGATTTTTCTTTACTTAACGGAAACTTATCTTTTAGCTCAGTGCCTACTGTTTCCATTGGTTTTGAGATGTTGGGGGGATAACACCTTCCAGTTCGAGTAAAGTTCCCAACTCCACTAATCTCTACGGATATGGTTTTAAAATCATCCTTCCCTGTAACGACCATGTTACAACCATAAATCCTTGGTACTTGTCGGTTACTCCTGTATGGGAAAGGAGTAGGAGCCTCGATTACCAATCGTGGTGAAGGCTTTTGTATCCTTTATCATACATCTGTGGCCAGTTGATCACAAAAGGTTGACTACCTTCACTACCCTTTTTGGACAATTGTTCATCTATTATAAAAACTTCATTAACTTCTTGAGTTCGCTCAAAGAAATCGATTTCTTTGTTATCCATGAGATCCTGGACAATATTTCTAAACTCATCATAATATTGGATTTCATAGCCAACTTCTCCATGAATTTCACAAATTCTCCTTCTATTGCTTATAACAGCACCATTGTTAAGATTCAACATTTCTCTTTCCACCATTTTTTCCATACCCATTTTAGTCGTGAGTGCACTTCAGATAAGCTTGTTTTAACTTTAAACACATCATTATTCATCACAACATTAACTCTCGGTTCTTCATGTATTGGCAAAGGATTCTTAGAAACATTGGGTCCCTCTGACGTGTTGAATTGAAGAATATTTTGATTAATCAAACTTTGGACCCTTCTTTTGAGAGCTGTACAATTTTCTATTGTATGTCCAGGGATTCCAGCATGAAATTCGCAATGTGCAGAAGGGTCATACCACTTTGGGTAAGGTGGTTGTAGTGGTGTAAGAAAAACGGGAGATACCAACCTCTCTTCCAACAGTTTGGCGTACAACTCCTTGTAGGAAATTAGAATAGGGGTGAAAGATTGTCTTTCCGTGTTAGTCCTCGACTGTCTGGGTCCACCTTGTGATTTTTTTTCTTGGCTTGAAGGGTTTGTATTAAGTTTCGAATATCCTATTGGATACACGAATTATGGCGGAGATTGATATTTGAGATACGGATGTCCATCATTTCCCACAACATTAACTTCATTCTCTTTCTTTTTGGCATATAGCTTTTTAGAAGCCTCGAGACTGTTAAGTTTCCCGCTTTTAAAGGCACGCTCAATTGCTTCACCTGCTGTCACTAGATCAGCGAAGTCTCTAGTGGTGCTACCGACAAGCTTCTCATAGTATATGGATTCTAAGGAATTGATGGAAAGAGTAGTTGTTTCTTTTTCGAGTAGTGGCGGTTGAACTTGTGTAGCCATCCATGTCTCTCCATCGTTGGGCATATTGTTGAAAAGTTTCATTATGCCTTTTTTCCATATTTTGAAGTGTTAGACGATCAGGAACCATGTCTAGAACATGTTTGTATTGTTCTTTGAAAACTCTTGCTAAGTCTCTCCATGTGCTTATTTGGGCTCTATTCAGCTAATTGTACCATCGTATGGCAGACCCAGCTAAACTATCCTTAAAATAATGGATTAACAACTTATCATCATTTCCATACCCTGTCATTTTGTGGCAAAACATGGTAAGGTGAGCATTAGGGCATTTTGAGCCATCAAATTTCTCGAATTCTGGTACTTTAAATTTTGGAGGCAAAATTAGATCAATGACTAAGCTTAGCTCAATAATATCAGTTCCACTGGAGGCATCAGTACCTTCCATAGCTTTGATTCTTTCTTCTAAGAATTTGAACTTATCATCATTTGTCTCAGAAGATTTGGGTTGAGATTTTTTCAATTTTTATAACTCAATCAGGTCATCAAAATTTGGAACTTCTGGTTTGAATGATCCAGCCCACATGTTCGAAGCAGAAGCACCATGAGGATTTGCTTGCTTGTGGACATTAGATTGTAACCCACTAGCCGAGAACACGAATTAAGGATGTGTTTCTTTTGTTCTAAAATGTAAAGATGAAGAATCCTCTTCATGGGTTTTATGGGCCTTTCCTTTCTCAACACTTGTTACTTAGATAATAGTTGCGACAGTTTCTCTGACCATATTTGAACATCACAGTTTCTTTCTGACATACATTGAATTCTTTTGGTCATAGTGAAGATTTTTTTTTATCAAATCAAATTAATAACCAACACCTTCCTATTATGATGATGATGCACATGCATACAAACATAAACAAAAAGAAAAAAAAACGATTAATAAATGAAATATAACATGAAAAATATAACACATACTTGATTAGATAAAATAAAACAAAGCAAAGTAAATAAATAAATAAATAAATAAAATACAACACATATTATTAACGGGTAACGTGCTAAGGTTTAAGTTTATCATGGCTCTAAATAGGGTAGGTCCCTACGGTTCATTACATGAGGTTATGGTTCTAGATATAGTACCCGAATTGTCCTTCCTATTGCCTACTAAGTCTAGTAAGGTCCTTGGTCCTCTCCCATTATAGGATCATAGAACCAAGTTCAACTCGAGGGGATGCACTTTCCTATGACTATACGAAAGTTAACCTTACGAAGTCATAGATCACATGCAATCCGGAGGTGACTACTATCTTGCATGGAGGTTAACCTCACGAAGGAGAGGCGTTTTACCCCCACTTAATTAGGATTGAGCTCGGGTAGAAAGCTCATGAAATGATGCAACACAAAAATGTACCCCTTTTTGTGGCTTGACCCTCTTGAGAAAGTCCCCAACAAAGTTGTCAAGCTGTTAACACCGTTTTTGGTCCGATTCGAAATTGATCGGGTCTTCAAAATTTTATCAACAATTAGAGTCGTCATCAATCGTTTTAAATAGGTACGGCTGAAAACCTATAAAATTGGTTTGCGTTTATTACCGGGTTCGGGGATCGATTACGTGTGGAGAAGTTTAGAGCACCCCACAACGCCCAAAATTGGTACCTAAAAGGGGTCGTGTTGTCTACCTAACTTGAAACATGGTTAATAGCACTATTATATAAAAATTAACTATAAAAAAATGGAGAAAATAATATAAAGATATACCAAAATTAATTCAGACATAGAATTAAATTAAAATAAATCATAGAATCCAATTACTTAAATTAAAAAAAGAATAATATATAACCTAATTTTTACTTTATTATTCAAATAAAAATCTAATTAGAATTTCATTCACAAATTAACTAATTTAATAAAATCAACTAATTATTAGATCAAATCTAAACAAATTTATTGATTCAATTATTAAATAATTTCATGAATAAGAATCTAATTAAGATAAAACATGATAAAAAGGACTAATATAAACTAAAATTAAAACTTAAGATTATGAATTTAAGCACCTAAATCTAGGAGGACCTATAAGGTGATTTTCCCTTAACTTTTATAACTACCTGCCACAACTTTCATTTTAAAACTGAATTCAAATTGAATTCACTCACGCACGCCACACACTGATACACGCGATCTTCCTATATCGATTTTTCAATGATAAAAAAACTTTAATTTTTATATCAATGATCAAAATTAATTAAAGGCATGACAATCTAATACGCTTTAATTCTCAAAACCTTTTCCATTCCCATTTTTAATTTATTTTACATACAAAATAAATCAATAAATAAAAGAATAGAGATAAAAAAATAAAAAAAATTCGACGTTTTTTACCTCTTTCAAACTCGTAAATCCGTTGTTGGATTAAATTACCCCTGAGAGATATCAAATTCGATCACTTTTCGAATCCCTCTACTGCTTCAAAACTCGTAAGGTTTTTCTCTTGTATTTTTTGCTTTGCTTTGCTTTTCTTGTCTCTTGCTTGTTTGTTTTTCTCTTGTGATTTTTCTAAAGGGATTGAGGGGTATTTATAGCGTAAAAACTAGGGTTTTAGGGTGTTTTAAATTCTAAAAATAGGAGTTGGTTAGGATTTTACTTGGAGATAAAGAATTTTTTGGATTTTTTAATTTTTTTTTAAAATTATTTTCAGATTTAATGATTATTCTATATTTAATTTTTTTTTAATTTTCAGAATTTTTAATTCATTAAAATTTATTTTTTTTTCAATTTTTTAAGATTATCCATTCTAGATTTATTTGAATTTTTTGATATTTTTGAATTTTTTAACTTTTAAATATTTATTTATTTATTCAGATTTTTTAAAGATTATTCTATATTTTTTTGAATTTTAAATATTTAATTTTTTTTCAAATTTTTTTAGATTTAATTTCAAATTTTGTTGCATACAAGAGTTAAATTTAAGAAAATAGGTGAATTTAGGGTAATTTTAAAGAAATAAACCAAAATTTAAAATATTGTTTGGATCTCGCTATTTACAGGTGACGAGATTTATATCGGCCATTAGATTAAACTGAAATCAATGGTGTATATACACCTCGTCACCTGCAAATAGCGAGGTCTAAAAAATATTATTCCTTTTAACCTCCTCTCAAATATTTTTTAAACACACTTATTTTTTTATTTTTTTTAATTTTATTATTCACCTAAATTAACTTGAAATAAAAATATAATTCGGGAAGCGTAACTTTTTCTTATCATTTCATTTAAGAAGCTTGACGTTGCAAATTCAGGGATCATGGGTCCTACTTTAAGGAACGTGTGTCCCAAACCCAATCGTGTATACTCTCACTCGGGCGGCAGTTGAGATTAGGGGTCGAGCGAGTCGAACGCTAGTTGAGTATTGTTTAATTTATATTTGTTAAAAAAAATTATTATTCAATTTGATTTGTTGTTTGTTAAGTTCGTTAAAATTATACTTGACTCGTGCTCATTAAAATATTTTTTTGCTCAACTCGACTCGTTGTTTGTTAAGCTTAACTTGTTGCTCGACTCGTTATGCTCATTAAAACTTACCTTATTTTTAACTAAAAATAAATTTAGGCTTAATATTTACTTAAGTTAACAAATTTAACCAAAAAAAGTGTATAAATATTTTTAAAGTTTAAATTAAAAAGTAACATTTTATAAATACACCAAATTAGTATATTATAATTAAAGTAACACATATTAATAATTATTATTTAAAATTTATTTTTTGAATGAAATTATTTTAAATTAATTATTAAAAGCTATTTTAAAAAATTAACAAGCTGCTCGTGAACTTATCGAGTCGATTTATACTTTGATCGATTTAACTCGTTAAGTATCGAGTTGAGTTCGAGTTTGAATCAAGCTAATCTAATTCGAGTATTTATCGAGTTTTGATCGAATCGATTTCGAGGAACTCACGAGTTGCTCAATTCGTTAAACACGAGATTGCATAACCAATTCGAAACGTACCTAATCTGCTGCTTACGCTATATACTAATCTTTCCAAATGATCCACGTGGCTGTTGATTAAGGGCCTAGATGAAGTCCTTTCGCCGTTCCATATACAAGACATGATGAAGGGTACATATCAATATGTAAGAGTTTTGGTAAAAAATTAAGGAATTATTAAAATGTTTAAATATTAAAAATACAAAATAAATGTCTAAATATTAATAAAAGTAGGAGCTAAAATGAAATTAGAGTAAGTTTAGGGCACAAATTGTGAAACCTTAGGAACTTAAAGACTATTAGCGTAATTTCATTATTGTTTTGGCTTGTAAATAAAAGAATAAAAAAATTATGAACGCTAAACAATATATATTCACAAATACTAAATAAATATTTGCTTATATCTATAGAAAATGTAATTTTAACTAAACTATTCATTTTTAAATGATATCTCACATTATTCATAAATATTTATTTTTGATTTATACAAATTCTTATAATTTAATCCATAACTATTTTCCTATTGAAACCATGAATGGTTATATAAATTGAGATTATTAAAACTTTCTTTTAGAGTTAAATCAATATAATTTTTTTTGAGTTATTATATCAAAATTCTTACCTTCACTATTATTTTTCAAATTCGTTACAAATGTAATTATAAATATAATTATAGTTGGAATTATCACAATCACTAAAAACAAAAATAAGAATAAATACAATTATTAATATAATTATTCCAACTATAATTAATATCATACAAGTTAAAGATTATAATAAAGATCGTCACTTTTTGATCAATTATTTATATATCTAGAATTACAGTAACTACTGAAAATTTTTTCTAGTTCACTCAAAAAATAATCATGTTAATTTTAAAATTTTGATTTTCACTATTTATATGAAAGTATAATTCAATAAAAAATAATTAAACATTTTATTTTTTATCAGAGTACTAGATACACTCATTAGGGATATTAACGAATTATGAGTGAATGTTGGAGAAAACGACGAAACGTTAAACAAATATATTCGTAAAATTTAAATAAATTTATCCATGAACACTAACCAATTGAACACGAACATTGTCATAAATAAACAAACAAACATGAACATAACATTAAAGTTTTAAACGAACATGAAATAAACATAAACATCTATAAAAATAAATAAACAAACAAAAATACAATATCACTCGTTGAAGCTCGATTCATGTGCTAATACAATTCATCCGATATGCTTGGAATTTCGATTGCAATATATTTTCAGAAAGAAAATCTCTCTTTTTGTTTTTGATCCTACTGAAAACTGAATCAGTTGCTAAGGTAAAAAATCTTATTTTCTTTTAGGTCAACCTTATAAACGGTATCATAAAATAGAAAATATATCTAACATGCCTAATTAATTCAAGTCAAACATGATTTAATTTGGGCTTTTTATGTCCGATATATGTAAAACATAATTAATTTTACGTTAATTTATAATGTTTAAATAAATTAAATGGACGAATGATATTAATATTTTATGTCCAATATATCTTACTTTTAATCTTATTTATCTATTTTGCTCTTACAATAAATATAAATTAATATAAAATTAATTGAATTTTAATCAACAATCTAAGTGTAATCTTTTAGGATCATATAACATTAATAATAATATTAAATCTGTTTAATATTATAAATTGTGAGTGACATTTAACGATACATCACTGTTATACAAATCATAGAAATGTTGAACGAAACTTTTTTTGTGATGAAAGTATTGTGCTTGTTTATCTCTGTGTATGTGATATTTAGGTCAAACATAAATTATAAAATAGTTTAATCTTTTATTTCCTAATTATTAAGTAGGCTAAGAATTACACAAGTGTATAATAATTTAGAATTATTTTTAATGAAAATTATATTTATTTTTTATTTAATTGAGTAATAAAATTAATATTTATTTATTTTATTAAATAGAGATTATGTCTTTTTCTTATATCGGGATTCAAACCTATATAAAATGGGATAGAGTATCCTTAACCATTAGACCAATCAATGAATCTCAAAATTAATTTTTATTGGATTAACATTTCTGTACATTTTTAAGGATTTTTTTCTCAAAATGTAACGCTATTTTCTAAATTTAAAGTTTAAAAGTATATGCTTGTTTTATTTTAATATGTATCTCTATTTTTCTAAATTAATATTTATTGGACTAACATTTGTGTACATTTGTGGATTTATTTATTTTTATTTTATTTTAATAAGGATCTCTATTTTTCTGTCTTTGTGACACGTTTTTCTCTATCCTTGTGATATGTTTTTATTTTTGTTTTGGGGTTTGATTCGTCTGTCTTTATGGCATGTTGAAGTATACCCTAGCGACCGGTTGTTGTTCGCACAGAGATTCAATCTATGCTAGTTTTTTTGATTTATTTGTTTGTCGCTGATCACTTGAAAAGACTTATCCCCACTCTATTGATGGTTGTTTGTCGATAAAATCAGTCCTGGGTAGCGATACTTTTTGCACAACAGTTTAAATCGCTCACTATGTGTCTCGTTTGGATAGAGACAAAGATATTTAGAAAGCTGTTGAATTTTATTGGTATGCTTATTTTCATATGAATTTTATTTTTTTTTGTTTTGGGGTTGTAAGATTTTTTGGATTTTTTAATCCAATTATTTTATTTCTTGATTACGTTATAATTATAATTTTCTATGAATTTAATAAAAATTCAGTATCATTTGTCAAAAAAAAAGTATATGCTTGTTTGGGAAACAACTTTTTGAATTAAAATTAAAAGTTTAAAATATTTTTGGAGGTTTAATAAATTAAATCTCTCAATATAGTTATTGGATAAATAGAGGATTGTAACAACCGACTGAAGTGAAACTTCTTGTTTTGAAAAAGCTCGTGTTACTACCAATCAAATGCATTCTTCTAATTATTTTTTCACCTTTAACTTTTTTATTAAATATTTTTAATTTAATTTACAGTAAATATTAGTTAAGATTCACTTGATAAAAATATATGAGATAAAAAAATAATTAATTAAATATATTAATTGATTGATCCTATAGATAACATAATAAAAATGATACATGATATAATTTTCCAATATTAAAAGTTTTTTAAGTTAAAAATTTGGATAAAAAACTCATAAGGATATGTGTTCAAACATATTTAAACTCTCAATATCTTATAATTTATGGGTGATGGTGAGTATAGGTATAATATCAAACTATATGTTCAATAAAATAATTGTTTTATTTAATTATTTTTTTGAAAATTTATTTAAATTAAATGCAAATAATTTACCTTGTTTATTATTAACTTCAGTTTTTCCTTTTTTTGATTTTATAGTATTAACTCTATGGATAGTTCTACCACGTGCGACGAACATCTTAAACATCATTAACGTTGAATAGTGTTGAACCCTATTAAATTGATTAATAAAAAATAAAAATTTCAAGGACCTATCATATAATTAATAATTATTTTAAAAAATGAATTAAATTAAATTTTATATATTAAAATTTTGAATTTTTAATAAGGATAAACTACATATTTAGTACCTCACATATTTTTCGTATTTCTATTTTGGTACACAAGTTATTTTCTTAGTAAAATGTTACCTAATGTTACATATTATTTTTATTTTAGTACCTTGACTATATAAAATAAACGAAACAATGATATTGCTTGGTCAAATAACAGTTTTTGTCCTCAAAACTTATATAATAATCAATTAAGTTCAAAATATAATTAATTTAAACATCATTTTTTATTTTTTAGATTAAAAATGTAAATTTAGTATTCCTTCTTCTTTCCTTTCGAGTGTGAAAAACTAAATATTGAACAACTTTATTAACATTACAATTTTATATAATTTTTTATCGATTACTTTTTTTTAGTTATTCTAAAAATAATATTGACTTTAATAACAATAAAAAAACAAAATATAAAAAATAAATAAAAACAACTAAAACCTACAAGAACGAGAAGCGTAATAAAATGATATCCGATATAATGTTATAGTAATACCATTTAGATATGTTTATATCTTCTATGAATCCGTAGTGGATAATATATTATTCAAACTTAAATTAATTAAATTTATAAAATAAAATTTATCTAATATCTATAGACTACAAATATATAAATACAATTTAATATGTCATCCTTATAAATTTTTTTTTGCCATACTTTAACTTTTAGTTTGATCTATATATATTTTACCTCTATAGATTATTCTTTTATATAACATTTTATCCCTTTGTATTTATCGAAAAAAAACATACAACTCAATCAAAACAAGAGCTTTTATGTGTATTATGAGTTTAATCTGATCTTGAGTGTAATAGCTCACAAGAGGCTTTGAGAATAAATATTCATAAGAGCTTTTTTGTGTGCTTGTGAGTTTATCATGGTTTTGAGTATAATAATTTATAATAGCTATTTAGATTAGGGGTGTACAAAAAAATCTGATCTGGTTGATCTGATCCGAAATTTTGGATATCCAATCCGAATTTTATTTTTTAGATAATTCGAATCGGATATCTGAAAATTTCGGATCGGATACGGATCAGTGTTTTACATTCGAATCGGATATCTAATTATCCAATATCCAAAAATTTTAAATTTTTTATGCATATAAATATTGTTATATTCGAACTTTTACTTGTTATATATGAAAAAAATAAATTTTTCATGAATAAAAATGTTATATTTAATTATTTATTAATTATTATATTCAAAAACTAAAATTTTCATGAATAAGATCATCAAATTAAAAAAAAATACTTAAATTAGATCATAAATTTAAATATTCGGATATTCGAAAATTCGATCCAAAATTTCAGCTATCCAAAAAACCGGATATCTAATTTTTCAGATCGAATACGGATCACTAAAATATCAATCCGAAAATCCAAAATTTCCGATCGGTTAATCCCAAATGCTCACCCCTAATTTAGATGAATGTTTTGTAGATGTTCATATGTGCTATTTTATAGCTCGGTGGATATCATTTTTTATGCTACTCGTTTTTGTAGGTTTAAGTTGAATTTTACTTTTTATATACTTTTTATTTTGTTATTGTTAAAGTCGTAAATTTTTAGAAGGATTAAAAAATAATTGATAAAAATTTACAGAAAATGATAGTGATAATAAAAAAGATGTTCAATACCTATTTTTTAATGCTTCAAACGAAAGAAGTAAAACCAATTTTACATTTCTTTAAAAATTAAAAATAATTTTTAAATTGATACTATTTTGGATTAAATTAATAGGGTGTATGAGTTTTAGGAACTAAAATTGTTATTTGACCAAGCAACATCACTACTTTTGTTTAATTTTAATAATCAAAGTACTGAAATAAAAATAATATGTAAATATAGGTACTAAATATAAAATTTGTCCTTATTAAAAAAATAATTTGGGTACCAAAATAAAAATACAGAAATAAATAAGGTACTAAATATATAATTTATCTTTACTTAAAAAATATAATATATAAAAAATAATTTAATTAATTTTTTAAAATAATTATTAATTACATGTTAAGTCTTTATAAATTTTAATTTTTATTAATTAATTTAATAATGTTTAATAATATTTAACATTAATGGTGTTCATTGATGTTCATCGCTTTGTTTCCTAAATTACTGAAAATAGCAATTCATCCCAAAATCAAAATTAGTTACTAACTAAATACTATTATAATTAAAATACCTTTTTTACCACGGCGATGATGAAGTGGCAGAATCTGATTGGAAGTTATCTGGTGAGGTAAAACTGAAAGAATGATCTTGAAACACAGAGGATGGTCACCGCAGAAAAGTAACAACCGAATTTAAACCGACACGAACGGTCGTAACATCAAAGCAGGATTTGGAGAGCCAGATCAGCAGAACCCTAAAAATTCTCTCTTTTTTTCAGTTTCATTTCAGTTCTTGAGTACTCAAAGGAAAAATCAAAACAAACCCCAAAGGATATTTAAACATCAACGGCGATCTTCAAGCCAACAACTCTGATGAATGAGAAAGTGGTTGATTATTCTCCGGTTTCAAAGGAAGACGATGAGGTTCCGTAGCAGGAACTACGTCGTTTCATGGAGCAGATTCTTCTGCTTCGCTGCCTTCTTCGTCTCCTCATTCGTTATCTTTAATGGCTTCTCCTACTCCGCCTTCCTCTTCCTTTTTGGAGGTAATTTTATCTATTGTTTAAGTTTTTTTTTAATATTGTTTAATTTTATGTATTAAAAAAGCAGAAAAGTTCCAGCCTGTTTTGAGTTTCGCACGGAAAGCTTCGACTGTGAACGCCGCCGTTTCAAGCGATTTCCCGGCGACTCAGGTACTCTCGATTCGTGAAACCGTTTTGTTCCCCGATCAAGTTATTTTATTCTTGAATTACCCTCCGTCGGCTCGTTTATTTACCAAAGAGAGACTCGACTGCGTTTATCTCTCGGCTCATAACAGTACCGTCTCATCCGAGCCTCGGCTTAAGCTGCCCCCGGTCCGTATTGAAGACGATCATCTGGGTGAGCAGATCGTACGGTGTCCTAGTGGTCCACGTGGACTGATTGTAACGGTTGGTTCGGTGTCGGGTGGGGTCCTTTCGCCTGGTCCCACTCATCGATGGGACTCTCTAGCGTACGACGCTTTGGTCGATCATGATAACACGACGGTGCTTTTTGTCAAGGGGCTGAATCTACGGCCAGAAAGAGTTTCCAATGCGTCAAGATTTGAGTGCGTGTACGGCTGGGATTTGAGCAGGTTTAAACGATTGGTTAGATCAGAGGTTTTATCAATTGCTCAAGAGATTGTGCGGTGTAAAACGCCTTTAAGTGTTTTGAATAGTCAACAAAAAGTCAATACTTCTGTCAGGGTTTCAGTTAGGATCAAGGGCAGAGGAACATTACCTTCCATAGCCCGAGTTGGATTCTTGTCGGATTCTAGTCATTACCCAGTACCGACCCGGAAACCACATGAAGTATGCATTTGCACCATGTCACGCAACCAAGCAAGGTTTCTCAAGGAATGGGTCATGTATCATGCCGAGATTGGGGTACAACGTTGGTACATTTACGACAACAACAATGACGATGACACTGATAAAGTCGTTGAATCTTTGTTCGATGCCGGTTACAACATTTCAAGACACATTTGGCCATGGGTTAAGACCCAAGAAGGAGGGTTCTCTCATTGTGCATTGCGAGCTAGGGATTCCTGTGAATGGGTCGGGTTCATCGATGTCGACGAGTTCTTCCACTTGCCGTCAAGGTTACTTTTACACGATGTGATCCAAAATTCAACCTCGAACATTTCAGTTGGTGAAATTCGTATCTCGTGTTATAATTTTGGGCCATCCGGGCTCAAACAGATACCTCACCAAGGCGTGACAGTCGGATACACGTGTCGGATGGCGTTACCCGAGAGACACAAGAGTATAGTCAAACCAGAAGCATTGAACTCCACATTAATCAACGTTGTTCATCACTTTCATTTGCGTGAGGATTTTAGATTCATAGATGTGGATAGAAGAATGCTTGTTGTCAATCACTACAAATACCAAGTTTGGGAAGTGTTCAAAGAGAAGTTCTATAGGAGGGTGGCTACATATGTGGCTGATTGGAAGAATGATGAGAATGTAGGGTCCAAGGATCGAGCCCCTGGGCTAGGGACGAAACCGGTTGAACCAGATGATTGGTCGAATCGGTTTTGCAAGGTCACGGACACTGGTTTGAAAGATATGGTGTTGCAGACCTTTGCTGACCCGGTGAATTCCCTTCTACCATGGCAGACTGCCGATGGTGAAATAGCAGGATCTAGTTTTGTAGGGGGGAAAAGGAATATAAATAAAGAGTAAGAGAAGGCATAGATTACAGTAATAAACTGTGCTATCTCTTCTATTTCTTTATGTAGAAATTGCATCTTCTGCACAAAATATGTTAAAATTTTTTAGGGTTAATGTCACCAAGTAACTCACGAGTTGCTCAATTCGTTAAATACGAGATTGTATAACCAATTCGAAACGTACCTAATCTGCTGCTTACGCTATATACTAATCTTTCCAAATGATCCACGTGGCTGTTGATTAAGGGCCTAGATGAAGTCCTTTCGCCGTTCCATATACAAGACATGATAAAGGGTACATATCAATATGTAAGAGTTTTGGTAAAAAATTAAGGAATTATTAAAATGTTTAAATATTAAAAATACAAAATAAATGTCTAAATATTAATAAAAGTAGGAGCTAAAATGAAATTAGAGTAAGTTTAGGGCACAAATTGTGAAACCTTAGGAACTTAAAGACTATTAGCGTAATTTCATTATTGTTTTGGCTTGTAAATAAAAGAATAAAAAAATTATGAACGCTAAACAATATATATTCACAAATACTAAATAAATACTTGCTTATATCTATAGAAAATGTAATTTCATTTTTGTTTTGGCTTGTAAATAAAAGAATAAAAAAATTATGAACGCTAAACAATATCTATAGGAAGTGGTGGCCGAAGTGTTCGGACGGTGGTTGCCGGCCATGTGTGGTCGTCGGCGAACTCACCGTAGTGGTGGTTAGTGGCGATAGGTTGGATCTATAGGCGGAGTTGTTTGGTGTTCTTGGTGTTCATCTTTGTTTATCAAGAACAATATGAACACCAAGTAGAGTGATGAGTTTTGATCCAAAAAAAGAGGAATTTCTGGAAATAAGGTGTTTTTTGAAGAGGAGAGGGAAAATCGCCCCCGTGATCCCTCTAGTTTTGAAGTGTATTTCATTTTAGTCCTTTTTCTTAAATTAAGGCCTAGGAACTTCAAAATACACTCAATTTAGCCCCAATTTGAACCCTTAGTCTAGTATTTTATTAATTTGGCAACTCCAAATCATTTTGAAAAAATTAAATAATATACGTTTTTAAATAAATTTGGATTTTTTCAAGATTAAGAGCGATAAAATTCATATTTTTTTTTAACTCACTAGGCTATTTTCACACGCGTTTCGGTTTTTAAAATGGTCACGACAGCTTGACGACTCCGCTGGGGACCTGAAAAATTCTTTTTTGTGTGTGTCAGGCCTAACTTTTTTTTAAAAAATTACACATGACATTCCGGTATTTTGAATATAGATATTAACTTAATTCATTATTGTTAAATAAATATCGTCTGAATGAGGGTAACATTTTCATTTTTGTGATATATCTGTCATTCATGTATAAGCTCTCGACCCGAGCTTTCACCCTCAAGTGGGAGTTAGATATTATCCGACATGATGCTCTCCAGCTCCGAGTTTCATTTTTTATCTGCTTCCGGTATACTAACCTTACGCGTTGTGAGGTCTTCACCTCCGTTGTAAGGAACCTATACCACCGAATCGATGTCTTATCGCCGCAGTAGACAATAACGACAGTTCGGGAACCTAGTGCCTAGACCAAAAACCACATGTATAGAGTAGAAACCTACCCCTTTTAGAGCCAGACAAGGACCATAAGATAAGACGGTATGTTGCCGAGATGCCACCAAAATTAGGATTTCTCTGTTAACATGCTCTCTGGTCAATTTTTATTCAACATAAATTGTTCTCTGATTATTTTTTGCAAGTTAATTTATTTTCATTCAAATTATTAATTCATCATACTAATATTTTCTGTGGTGTGTGTGTGAGTTCATATAGCATGCATTAGAGGTATCGATTCCTTAGCTAGTTGTATAGACAATGATCATAAACTAAAAGGTTTGATATACAAGTGAAAGACAATATGTCGGGATGGATCATATCTGAGAAGACTCAATGCAAGATCAGAGTTAATGTTCGAGGAGACCTAGTACCAATCATACAAGAATGTTTCAGAAGACTTCAAGCATGGAGCATGTCTGCCAAAATTAAGGGTAATTTGAGAATTCTTGAATGATGACACAAAAGATCATTTTTGATAAGGTTTCTTAGTCTATCGTCAGGTGAATAGTTACAACATCAACAATAGAAGGATATGAGATTTTGCTACACCGTTTTAGTAGGTTAAGAGAATTAGACTTATATTAGGTTTAAATTCGTTCCAGCATCAAGTCAGGTTCAGGGGCAAGTGTAGATACAAGTGAAACACGATAATCAAAAGGCGAAGATAGGAAGAAGATATATAGAAGATAAATTAGGGGCATCCCAAGGTTATTGTTGATAGATAAAGACTCAGGAAAAGAGAATTGTGAACTTAAGAGTTAGGTTCAAATTTCATGAATAACGGCTAATAGAAGAGGACATCAGGAAGTAAGACATGATATGCGGAAAATCAGTTTGCAAGTTTTTGAGTTGGCGTTTCAAGTGAAGAACAACATGTTGACAACTAGACCGAACCAGTCACCAAGATTATGCAGGATGGAATTAGCGGTCAACTTCATAATCAAATACATGAAATTTCAGATATACATGATAAAGTTAAAGACTTATCAGATTTTCATCGACATACCAAGACAGATGCCAAACCAGATTGAACGAGGTGATCAACCAAGAAGCTCGAGCCGGTTATCTTCTATCAACAAATTGGTTTCTCCTTGTATCCGATCTTTTGGTTATATGAGTGATGTCTAACGACTAGCTTTTGAAATCGATATCTCTTGCATTCATGCATTATAAAGTAGATTTATATTTAAGTTGTTGTACATAATTGTGATGATTTTTATTTATTTTTTTTTATTTTTATTATTTATAATATTTTTGCATCATCTTAACATGTTGATATTTTTGCATCACATCGCATAAAAGTATTGATTCAAAAGTGATTATCGAGTTAGAAGACTATCATAACAGTTAAAGGGATTCGTAGGTCGAAGGCGAGGTTGAAATTACGAGTCAAAGCTTGAGAAGGATGGACAATTTACCTGAAGATTACTCATTAGACTCTAGAGACGCTGAAATGCAAGAGCTGAAAAGATAGATGAGTGAGTTGAAGACCATGATGATGGGCATGACTAAAGGAAAGAGGCACATGGAAAAGAAATAAGAGCCGAAAGAGAATCAGTACGCATACAAATCACCACTTATAATTAGCATAAACAAGCTAATCGAAAATGTACCAGACCTAAAACCTGAGAAAGTTATAACGATCTATGGAAAATCAAAAATGAAATGAGTGTTCAGCCCGATAAAGTCGGTCGATCATCTAGAGCAAAGTTCAGGTTCCAAGATCCCTTTTCCCAGTTCCCAGAAGACAAAAAGTTGTAAGAATCGATTTGACCCAATTCCCATTTCATACAAAGAACTATATCCTCAGTTGCTAGAGGCTCAACTAATAACTCTGTATTTTATCTCACCATTACAACCATCGTACCCGAAATGGTATGATGCCGATGCTCATTGTGATTTTCACGATGGAGTACGAGGATACTCAATTAAAAATTGCATAGCTTTGAAATGTAAAGTTCAGGGTCTGTTGAAATGCGAGAAATTAAAGTTTGAAGAAAAGAGTCAGCCTAGTTCAGGGGGTAGACATGAAGTTCGAGATGAAAATATTTCAAAGAAACAATATCAATCCAAGTACGAGGTTCAGGTAATTAGGTTGATGCAAGAGAGAGATAACTTGAAAGTAGAGTTACAAACTTTGTGATCAGATTATCAAGATCTCGCTAAGGATGCTAAGAAGGAATGTTTAGAAAGTGAAGAAAAAAAACATCTCCAACTACAGGGTTTAAGGGTAAAGTTACAAGAAAAAGATGATGACATAAAAGCTGCAATTATTCAAGCACGAGAGATGGTTCAACAAATAGCAAGTTTAGCGGATATGACGGCATAATTGAGTCAGAACATCAATCCGGCAATAGATCACAATGAGAAGCTAGCAGGGTTTTTAGAGAAAGTTAAGAAATTAGGGGTTAAGACTCGCAAATATCTTTAGTGTTTGATATTAGATGTAGTAAATCTTTTTACCTGAAATGAAAGTTATTCTACGATAATCACTCTTGGGATCAATACTTTATTATATTCATGCATATGTTTATTTTATATCATGCCATTATTATTTATCAACATTGCATTAGCATACATGAATCTAAAGTGGTTGAGGGTTCAGATGACAGTTGTCATACATTAATAAAAGTTGAGAATCAGACATCATGGATGAGAATATGAGAGAAGTTGCAAGTATTCAAGAAAGATTGCAGGAGCATATGACAAAGCCTCAACCAAAGACAAATGACCAAATCTCGAAGCCATGTCTAACTATCTACCCGGGAGTATCAAGTTCGAGCATGAGTACGTTTTCCTTAGAACGTGTTGATCAATTGACAAATATGTGTACAAAGCTCCAGAAGAAAATTGAGGCAAGTAAAAAAGGAGTGGACTCCGAGTTTAGTGCAAGGGAGTTTTGTTTGGTCCTTGATTTGGTTATTCCACCGAAATTCAAGATCCCTGATTTTTGTGAAGTATGACGGGTCTAGTTGTCCTAAAATTCACCTGACGATATACTGTCGGAAAATGGAAGAATATCTAGATAATGACCAAATGATAATTCACTACTTTCATGATAGCTTGACTGAGCCTGCTGCAACATGGTACAACAGATTGAGTTGAGAGCAGATTCGAACATGGGTTGATTTGGCGAAAGAATTCTTGGGGCAATACAGGTATGTCATAGACTTGACTCCAAATCGTCGGACTTTACAGAATATGAGAATGAAAAATGATGAAAGCTTTAAGGATTACGCATTGAGATGGAGGATGTTAGCATCTCAAGTGCAGCCACCCATGATAGAAGAGGAAATGTCCGAAATGTTTCATCAAACCCTGCCGTCTCCTTTCTTCGATAAAATGCTTACGAATTCAAGGGGTAACTTTAAAGATTTTATGGCACTTGGTGGGGTAATAGAAGTTGGAATCCAACAAGGGAAAATTAAACCAGGCTCAAAAGTTCCACAGAAGATAAGAAGCCGAAAGAGGTAAATGAGTGTAATGTTCGAAGTTCCCAAAGTTGTAAAAGGAAAAGATCACCCAGTCCTTCAGGGCGACAACAAAAGATTCCCCCAACAAGTGCATATCAAAAGATATTTGGAATGCCTATTGCCGATTTATTTCCTTATCTTATTGAAGCTCAAGATATTACTCCCAAGCCAATGAAGAAAACGCCAAGCTCTTTCGCTCAAAGCTATGATCCCAACAATGTTTTTGAATTTCATATGGGATTACCAGGTCATGCTACTAATAAATGTAGATCTTTGTTGGAAGAAATCAAGAAATTGGTTGATAAGAGAATTTTAACAAAGGAATTGGTGCAACAATAGAAGACCAAAGAAAATGTTCAAGATGATATGCCCATTGAAAATTTAGAACGCCAGGATTAGCTCTTCCGAGATTGTTTTAGAGCTATGAAAATATGTCTTATCCATGTCAAAACATCAAGAAAGTTTTCAACTTAATGGAAAGGCGTTTTTGGGATCGTTGCGGAGTAATTAATGCCCTGAATTATCCCAATTGCTTTTGCCCGCGAGCATTGGTTGGCTTTTGTAAGGGAGGTTATTTTAATTCATTTGTCTATGATGCTTGTTTCATATATGTTTTTCTCAAGTGACAAGCATGTTATATTCTTTGATTCTTTAATTTTTTTTGATTCTTTGATTCTTTGTTATGGGTTAATTTTTGATCACTCATACATATATGTATATATCATCACTGATTTCATTCTTTCAAGTATTGAATATCAATTGCAGATTGTTATTAAATAAAATTCGGAGATCAACTTCACCAATGTAAATCTTTTTTACTTTATTTAGGCCAAAAGGAAGACATTAATGAGTGTTCAGGAATCACGGAAAAATCCTAAATAAATTTTGAGTGAGTTTCCTCTCAAGCATTGTTGAATAAAGTCCTTGAATGAAGTGGTAATTCAAAAACATCGTCTAACTGAAGTCTGCTTTTCTTCAAAGGTATCCAAGTATGGGATGATATTTGGCATTCCTTAAATCCCTTCTCAAAGAAAGAAAATAAGAAAATATCATTTGTTGTCCCCTTTGAGCCTAATATTGCTTTTCTTTCGATTCAATCCAAATCAAGGATCACCCCTACACTGAGAGCAAAATAGGTGAAAATGTGTTCGAAAGTGAAATATGCTTGGTTGTAATGCCTTATGAATCAGTGGTAGAAAAAAAAGTGAAATACAAAACCAAAAAAAACTAGTCAAATTCAAATTGTTGATATAAAAGTTGAAGCATCGAAAAAGAAAAACGAACATAAAGTTCAGTGAAATATTTTGATGAGATGAACCACTGGAAAAAGAAGTGGTGAAAAGAAAATGACCTCTAGGGTGAAAACCCAAAAAAAGGGTCAGTCTAAAGTGATCCGCAAAGAAAAAGAGAAAAGTATTTCATTAGAGCATGTTCGGATCAGTGCGACAATGATTTTTGATTTTATCACCCTTGAATTATTTGAGCCTATATATATCCTTTTCTTTGGTAGCCATGAACCATAGACCATATTACAAGCAATAAAAGACCATTTTGACTATTTACGAGTATTGGAACAAGGAGAGTTAGTCTTCAGAATACATCCCGCTTATCAGGGTTGACCTTTCTTCAAAGATTTTCAGTCTTCTAATGCTTGATCGAGATCAGAAAAGAGGGAAAGATTGGGCATAGTGAGTTAGTGAGGCAAAGAGTGCCACTTAAACGGGGTAAAATTAGAAAAATGAGAATGTTTCTCCTGAAAGTCTAATAAATTGGAAAATGGTCACATTAGAGTTGATATTTGCAAAAAAAAAATTGAAGACTTTGCTGCACTTAGTAGTCAAAGGCCTAATTTTTGTATTCTCTTGTTTTCCATGATAGTTAAAATTTTTTAATATTTTCAAAATTAGTAAAATTATTTTTTGAGCTTTTTGTATATTGTTTTAACAAGCATATTGCAGATAAATTGATTAGATACAAAAAAGCAAGGATTTCATGGGAATTACTATGATGTAATTAATCCTTTAAGCGCAGGCAGAACAAGAGATGACCTTGGTACTTGATTAATGATGAATGGTATGACGAGGAATAAATGAAGCTTTGAAATGTCAAAATATCAAACAACGAAGATGACGCAAGTAAACATGGGGCAATTACGTACAGACTGTAGTCATTACCGAGTTTCATAGTTATAATGATGAATATTAGTCCAACTTGATGAAAGTTTAGGAACTTGAAAAGGTTTAGGGACCAAGAGAAAATTCAGAGACCTATAATATTTTGTACACCCTAAATGATGAAAGTGGGACAAACTCAGCATGATAAAAGATCAGCAAAGTATTATTGCACGTGAGATTTCAAATCAGAATGGACAAGGGAGGTATAGAGTTCATAAACTTATTTCTTCGAGAAGTTGATAGCCCATGAAATGTGGGGCAGAATCCTAACTGATTGGGAAAGTCAATGATGTTAAAGTCAATATGAGAAATGGAGCTCAAAAAGATCAGGCAGAGTACAAAGTTATTGATGTGAGATGTCGTCATGACAGAAGAAGGTTCAATGAAGAAGACCAGTGTACATTCAAGTGTCCCTCAATGACCACGGTTCATGCATCATATGGTTAGACATCCATAGTGTAAAACATGCTAACCCATGCATTCAAAACATTTTTGGTTAATTTTAACAAGAATTTGTAAGATCAGCAAAGTAATCCAGATCAGGACAAACAAAGATCTCAGAGGAAGGAAATTTGAAAACAAACATTTCAGAAGGTCGACAGAGACCAATACAAATTTCTATTTGATGAGAAAGATCTCAATAAAGAAGATGAAGTTAAGCAAGATTTTTCGCTTGAAGATGCGGATTTCAACAAAAATCTTTATTTACCAGATATTCGAGGAAATTCAAATGAAAAGAACAACTTCGGATTCCAAGATTTGTTTGAAGGAATTCAACAGATAAGAACAACTTCAAACTTTGGAGGAGTTCAAATGAGAGGAACAACTCCAGATTCAATATGAAAAAACAACATCAAATTTCATGACTTGATACAAGTCTGAATTTCGTAATAAGAAGAACAACTTCAGACTCTTCAGTGGAGATGGAAAATTTCGTAATAAGAAGATCAGCTTCATATTCCATTGTTAAATCCTTTGGGTCATCAGTAAGTCCTCCGGACATGATGTTAAATCCTCCGGGTCATCATTAAGTCTTCTGGGCATGATGTTAAGTCCTCTAGGCCATCACCTTCGGGAGTGATGATATCGTTTGCACAATCAAGGAGGCAATACAATCCTAAATCCTTCGGGTCATCAGTAAGTCCTCCGGGCATGATGTGAAGTCCTTCAGGCTGTCACCTTCGGGAGTGATGATATCGTTTGTACAATCAAGGAGGCAATACGATCCTAAATCCTCCGGGTCATCAGTAAGTCCTCTGGGTATGATGTTAAGTTTGAAGAATTTCGTAATGAGAAGAACAGCTTCAAGCTTCGGCCAAAAGGCTTAAACAAAATTCATGTTTTTCAGTCTTTGCTCATCTCCTGCTCCGCAGCATTGAGCAAAGAGGAGCAGTTGTTACACCCGAAATTTGGGTGTTTCAAATAAAACAAATAACTAAAAATAGGATAAAAAATATAAATAAAATAAATAAAAAAAACGGAAAGATTAGATGAGGGAGAGATTTTCGGATTGAGGGGATTAGTGGAGAAATTTTAGGGATTTATATTAGTTGAAGACTAATTCGGGTTGTTGGACTTTCATCTTTAAAAGAAGGATAAATCGGTGAAGTTGAAAAACGAGAGAGGAGAGGGGAATCGGAGAGGAGGAGATTGGTGAAAGGCAAGCACTTGACAGGAATCATCCGAAAGTATTGGTGAGAGCTCTTCTTTGTTTCTTACTTTTTCATGTTTAGGTTAAATTCCGGGAAGATAGATGGGTGTTCTTGAATCCGGGTAGATTTAAGTGTTTTTAGGGTGTCATCCGAGTGGTTTTTGAATGATTAGGGGTGAGATTTAGGTGCGTTTATGATGTTTAGATCTAAAAAATGAGTTTCCGGGATGTTTTCAGTGGTTTTAGAGGTTTCCGGCGAGTTCACCGGTGCCGGAAGTGGTGGCCGAAGTGTTCGAACGGTGGTCGCCGGCCATGTATGGTCGTTGACGAACTCACCAGAGTGGTGGTTAGTGGCGATAGGTTGGATCTATGGGCAGAGTTGTTTGGTGTTCTTGGTGTTCATCTTTGTTCATCAAGAACAATATGAACACTAAGTAGAGTGATGGGTTTTGATCAAAAAAAGAGGAATTTCTGGAAATAAGGTGTTTTTTGAAGAGGAAAGGGGAAATCGCCCCTGCGGTCCCTCTAGTTTTGAAGTGTATTTCATTTTAGTCCTTTTTCTTAAATTAAGGCCTAGGAACTTCAAAATACACTCAATTTAGCCCCAATTTGAACCCTTAGTCTAGTATTTTATTAATGAAATTATTATTTTGGGTTAATTTAATTTTAGACTTAGGAAATAATTTAATTAGATTCTTAAATCGAATTTAATTAATTTCCCCCTAAGTTTAAGGTTAATTTAATTAAATTTAATTATTTCAAGTTAGACTCCTAAATCGAATACCAAGCCTAAAATTTGATCAAGTTTAGACTTTAATTAGGGTTAAATAAATTCCTAAAACTTAGAATTAATCTAATTCGATACTTAATCGAACTTAATTGTTCTAAGTTTAAAATTAATTTATTTTAGTCTAATTTAAGTCTAATTTAAACTTTTTGTCAATTTAATCCATGTCTCTCTTATTTAATTTCCCTTGTTGTAATTTAAACTCCCATGTCTCTAATAAAAGTAACTTAGCTTTCCTCATATATTGTTTTATTTATTTTATTTATGCTTTCATGTACATATTTACTTTGTTTGAGTATTTTAAAATTATGTAGTTATTTTAGAGTGACATTTAATTCTCATTTAGTTAATTAATTTAGTACCTTTTAGGATTAGTCGCTTTAATTAATTAATTAATTAAATAGGGAGATAATTTAGTAATGTTAGCATTTAAATCTTATACCTCGGATACACTAAATGATCGGTATTTTGACGTACCATGATGTTGGTCTAAAGAGTGTACCTTGTTATCGAATTGATATGCTATCAAAACCTAAAAATTAATTCATTAATTTAGGTTTAGAATTAAATAAATTGATTAGGTAAATAATTAGTGACATTAATAATATTGTTAATTTCATTAAGTGGCAAGATGGTAGTGTCCGAGCATTCGGATGTTATTATACACTTGATGAAATTAATAATTTAAATAGGGTTTTAGTACTGAATTAAAGGAGTCTTTCTAGGTTAAAATTTAAAATGAACAAGATAATAAATGGTCATGCATTTAAACCTTTTGAGGTGGAATTTATATTTCTTTAAATTTGGGTGAGGTTTCCTATCTAGAGGACGTCTCATTCAAGCCCGAGTTTAAAAGAGATATATTTTCTTATTCAAAAGGATATCCTCAATTCAAGCGATGTTTAGTTAACAATGAAAAATTAAATTAATATCTATATTCAAAATACCGAAATGCCACGTGTAATTAATAAGGTACTGATTTTGGGCGTTTGTAAGGGTCATCCTTACACGTAACTGACTCCCGAACCCAAATATTTTTAAATGAATCTCTAGTTTATTTTATGGTGTCTGGCTTACCAAAGTGGCCGGTGGCGACTCTAAATCATTTTGAAAAAATTAAATAATATACGTTTTTAAATAAATTTGGGTTTTTCAAGATTAAGAGCGATAAAATTCAGATTTTTTTTTCAACTCGCTAGACTATTTTCACACGTGTTTCGGTTTTTAAAACGGTCGCGACACATACATTTCTACATTTTCCCATAGGAAACGTAGGGCTCAGAGAAGAAGTATTGTTTCAACTCCTAATGCTCCATTAAATCTCGAAGAAGAAAAGATTTCAAATCCAGGTGATTTACTGATTATTGATTACTAGTGGAACCCTTTTATAAATTAAAATTGATTTTATTGATTCAGAATGTTTCCCAGAGAATGAGAAAGAATCAATTGAAGAAAAAAATGGTGTGGAGGACGAGAAGAAAACAAAAGTAAATGAATCAGCTCCTTTTCATTGTATGGATAAACTCAGAGAAGAGCTTTCATGTGCAGTAAGAATCCTCAGATTTTCTCCATATTTGCTAGCTTTGATTTGATTTAGCTTTGCTTCATCTTCTTGTAATAATTATGTTCTTCCGATTCGATTGGCTTCGTAGATTTGTTTGGATATCTGCTTTGAACCAAGCACTACTCCTTGTGGACATAGGTATAAAACCAAACAAAATCTCTTGATGTTTTGATTGATTTTGTCATTTTAGTGAAACCATCTTAACTTTTCGTTTGATTGTAGTTTCTGTAAGAAATGTTTGAGATCAGCTGCGGATAAATGCTGGAAAAGATGCCCGAAATGCCGGCAGCTCATAAGGTAAAAACCCAGCACTAAGCCCCATTAATGGAAGATGGATTAACAATTTAACATCATTGTAATGAACTTAGTTTTTTACCTTATTTGCAGCAATGGAAGATCTTGCACTGTGAACACAGTTCTTTGGAATACAATTCAGCTTTTGTTTCCCAAAGAGGTTGAAGCAAGGAAGGGTGCCGGTGCCAGCAGGGAAGTTGAGTGTCAAGGTCAGGAGAGTGGAAGTTGTAAGAGCACCCGAAGGGCAAGAACTCGAGCTCGAGTTCAAGATCCTGCATTGGTTGCCAGGCTGCAGAGGGAGGATCTTGCGCGGCTAGTGAACACGACAAGAAGAGGAACCCCTGTAAGGCAGCAACGAGAGAACGAACTTTCGCTTCTAGTAATCACCAGGAGAAGAAGAAGAGGGACACCAGGCCAGGACAAAGATGCAGCATTAGCCTTGAGGATTCAAAGAGAAGAATTCATGGAGTCTTTTAGGGGCAGCAACCATCTTTCTTTAGCTAGAGCAAACTTGAGAGCCATGGCATCTAGAGCCACTAGTAGGGGTCGGTGTGTGTAATAATAATAATTCCTTTGAGAAACCTTCATTTGTTGCACTTCCAATGCAACTATGCTTTGTACTTGCTCATTTGTAAAAGGATTATTGCATGAGCCACATCTAAATCGATTCACAAAACTTCAAAACATTCTAATTGAGTCCCCAATGTCTTAGTAGTATATCAATTAGACCCTTTTGTGAATCTAACCATAAGCGTGAAAGTTGAATGTCAACTCAAACCTAACATGGTAGGCCAGTTATACCTATTGAGCAATAAAGACTCATGCCAATTGGTCCAAGTTTTGAGCAATAAACACTTTGATCAATTGGCATCCAAGTTTAAATGTCAACTCAAACCTAACATGGAGTTCCATTTGTATGTCATCCACAGTCTTTGCATCTATTTAGCACGACACTCCTCTTTGGTGCCAAAGATATAGCCAATCATGTTCTTCAATTTCTGTCTGTGTTCAAATAAGACATCATTTCAAAGGTTTATAATGCCACAAGATTTGGTAGCTGCCATTGCCATTGCCATTGCCATACAGTAAATACATAACAAAACTGTGTTCAGGAGGAATGGTACAGCTTAATTCACAGTAAAAATTTACAATTCAGTACAACAGGATGTGGGGAAAACCGAAAGCCGATGTACAAGGTAGAATAAACGAATGAGGTGTTTATCCTTGTCCTGTTTACGCCAACCATTCATCGTTCTTGCTCACTTTGTCCGATCGAATAACGATGCAATGCTGTAAATATTTTTTTACACTTGGAACCTCACCCTTAATAAGAGAGCTCGTGACCTCGAAATGAGATGTACTTCTTTACCCATATGGCAATGTCCTCGGCACATGCCTCGGCCTGAGGAGACTTTAGAAGCATGTCAAGGGTAGCAAATTCGTGAACAGCATCCTTATATTCTAGAACAGGTGCATCAACGTTTACACTCCGAAGGGCCTCGGAATATGCAATAGCCCGGTCTCTCATCCAATCATGTTCTGCTACGATTGTCAGCGTCGGGGGCATGCGCTTTAGAGACCTGTCTGGGATGAGTGGATTGCCAGCTGGGTGGTCGAGGCTGAAGTCTTTCTCGAGAAGAAAGAGTTTCCACGCAAGTAAGCACAATGCCATGTCATAAAAGTAGGAGTTTGCCAATCTTGTTTCCGACTTTGTTGGAATACTTCCAATGAAGAATGGATACATTAGGACTTGTGCTACAACCTTGACGGGATCAATAAGCTTGGCAGACCCGATAGCTTTGAAAGCAACATAATCCGCAATGTTGGCTCCGCAACTCACCCCGAGTAGAACACATCTGTTACAACAATGTCAAAAATTAAAGAAAATTTGGCGCAAAATAGCAGAGAATTGATCTATATACCAAAACATAGATGAATGCTACAACCAAAGGCCAACATGATCAAAACATTTACCTCGATGACGTTTTAGCCAATCAAATACGAAACAGAAATTAAAGGCACTTGAAATTTTATATAAAAAGACAAATTTGAAATATACAAAAGACAATCAACCAAGCAACAGAAGCTCTTCGGGAAATTTGCTCTTCTGATATTGAATAGTATAAATCCTGTAGAATACTAGAGCATGATCACAAATTATCCCAACTAAAATACTCTCGAAAGATTCTGAGACGAGTCACATTTCCCTAATCAAAACTTTATCTACGATGCATCTACTAACACCAAAATTTAAGCTTAGAAGTCAAGCTTCCATGATCAAGTTGCAGTTTCAAGTTCAAATCATAAAATTAATTGATCTATAGACCAAACCATGAGTCTATGACCGATGCATATACTATCTCCGGCTAAAAACACATCGATAGCAGACAATCTAGTAAAACATCAAACAAAATTAACTAACCCTACATTTTCAACCAAATAAAAATGAAAGCAAGCAATGCATATTCAATCTAACACTCAACCATCATAAATATATTAAACCAACTTGGATTAAAACTTTACCTACATTGCATCTACGGACACCGAATGCATTTAAACTTACAAGCCAAACTTCTATAATCAAAGCTTGGATCCAATTGAACTCAGCTATCTCCTATATAATATAATTGAATATAACAACATCCCCATTGAAGCTTGGATCCAATTGAACTTATCTAACCCCTATATTTTCAACCAAATCAGTTCATTTACAACAACAAATACAACAAAGATCAAAATTTTGAATGTGAAAAATGAATGAATAACAACCTTGATGGATCTCCATGAGCTGCCAACCATGGTAGCCCCAAATGCATCAACAATATGTCTTTGAACTTCGGCCTTTGTGAACTCTGCTCCAACCCCACGAGCCCCACTCCCCATCGACTTACAACACTCGGCTAAATTCGCTTGCTTCCCTAACCAATGCAAGACCTTAATTCCATCTTCAAAAGCAGCAGGATACTTGTTCTCCGGCGCCAACCTATAACCAACCGCCAAAACTATAACATCACACAATTTCGCTATCCTCCGACAAAAGATATCATTGGCAACCGATTCATTGCTCCCACTAACCCAACCCCCGCCGTGAAACTGCAACATTATCGGCAATTTTCTACATTTTCGAGATGATGGCGAATAACCTCGATAGGCATTATTGTCGGATCTTGAATTTAACCCATCAAAACTGCTTCGTCTCGAATCCCTTCTCGGGGTTCGGATATCAGGTGGAACATAACTGTTCCTCCGGCAAACAATGGAATTGGAGCTATCTAATTGGGACAATCTGAGCTTGGATCTAGGCTGGGATTTTTTGGGAGGGGAAAGGGACGTTTCGGGGAGAAATATACGAATAGAAAGGGCGGTAAACGGGTCAATGTGGATGTCTTTAGTGGCGACACCGTCGGTGAAAGAAGGATTGGGAGAGGAAACGGATTCTTCGGGTCGGGTCGTGACGCCATAAGAATTGGAGGACTCGTCAACATGGGCTTGAATCCAGCCTTGCAAACGCTGCTTCAAGAGGAACTTGAAGAACACACTGTATAATTTTACAGCTACGCTTGGCATTTTCCTTAATTTTTTTTCTAATTTTTACCACAAAAATAACAAAATTAAACTTTTTTTAATGTTTTTCGTCGAAAACAAATTCTGGGTATTGATATTTTCAACGTTTTTCTCGATAGATTTTGCAGGCCCGGAGATTAAGATTTTTCCCTTCCTCTTTTTCTTTCAAATTCTGATCTTCTTTCTAAGGTTGATATGAATTCATGGTTTGTGGGGGCAAAGTCTGGAACTTTGCAATGTGGGTTGAAATCTGGGATTTGGTGATTAGGTTTTATAAAATCTGAAAAAAATTCCAATGGCAAATCAAATTGGAAAGAAATATTGGAAGGGAAAAGGAGTGGCCTTTGGCTTTGGGTGTATAATTTGATAGGTTTACAATGACATGATGCAATCAAAAACCTTTCTTTGGGTTATTTTTGTGTAATCATATGTTGTACACTTCTGACATAATTGACCTTACGCAAATTAAAGGTACAACCATTATAAATAATTTTGGGTAAATAATACTATTGGTAACTAAACTATTTTTATTTTTTATTTTGGTCACTAAATTATGATTTTTGGTAAAATATCACTGATGTTATATTTTTCTATTTTGATCCCACCTTTAAAAAATTCAAAAAGAAATCCTTAATATGGTTAGTAAAACAAAAAATAAACAATAGATTATCGACCAAAAACTAAGAACATTAGTGATCGATAAAAAAATTATAAAATTAATGATTGTTTTATAAAAATAATAATACGACGATGATAGACATAGCACACTAAAATTTGATAAATCAATTGATTTATTATATTTAAGTTCCTATTATTGTTTTAAGGTAAGCACCGAAATTAAGGTATTTGATTGAATCAAGTCGAATTAAAATTTTTTGAGTTTTTCTAGTTAACGAATCATATTTTACATCTTAAACTTTATTTAAAATTTTTTTATTCAATTCGAGTCGAGTTTTTAAGTTTCTATAAGTATTTAATTGTAATTATTTATCATATTATAATACGATTTAATTATAATTTAAGCGAATTTCTATAATCATATAAGGTATACATATATTTCTTTATATTTTTTCATATGTGATAATATTTTATCATATTTTTATATATCAATATATATATATATATATATATCATAAAAATTTGAGAGACACAATAAACTCTTTAGCTTATTCCACTTTAGTTTTCTCTTATAAATAAATTTGGACTCTAAGCAACGCGAAATTTGGGAATTTTAAATTTTCTCTGATTATTTTATTATTCAATACAAAACTATATTTAGTTATTCAAATTTATTTTAATTTTACCGTATCTTTATCCAAAGATAACGCATACACCGTCACCACTACGTTTGGTGACGGGCTCGTTACGACCGAATAAAGAAGTATTAATTAGGCTCATTAATTATGAGATGGTGTGATAAGCAAATAAAAATATAAATAATATAGCAAAAATATACAAAAATATATATAAAATAAAGTAAAATGCATAAAAGATACATACATGACATAATAAGATTAAAGGCATAAAATAAACATGTACAAAAATAATATGACATGAATAATGAATAAAATAAGACATTACACAAATAAAAATATGTACATCTTGTCGCGACCATTTTAAAACCGAAAAGTGTGAAAAATAGCCTGGCGAGTGAATTTTATAAAAATCGATTTAATTGCTTTTAATTATGAAAAAAAAACAAATTTTATTTAAAACATTTGAATTTTAAAATTAATTTGGAGTCGCCACCGGCCACTTTGGTAGGCCAGACACCATAAAATAAACCAGAGATTTATTTTTAAAACATTGGGTTCGGGAGTCGGTTACGCGTAAGGACGACCCTTACGAGTGCCTGAAAATCGGTACCTTTTAATTACACGTGGCATTTTGGCATCTCGAATAATAATATTAATTTAATTTGTTATTGGCAAATAAATATCGCTCGAATAAGAATATCCTTTTAGATAAAAAGATACATTTCTTTTAAATACGAGCTTTGAATAAGACGTCCTAAAATAGGAAACCTTGACTCGTATTTAAAGAAATATAAATTTTGACCCAAAAGGTTTTAAATGCATGACCGGTTATTATCTTGTCGATTTTAAGTTCTAACCTAAAAAGGCTCCATCAATTTAAATATTTAATCCTATTAAATTATTAATTTCACCGGGTGTATTATGATAACATCTGAATGTACGGACACTACCATTTCAACACCAAACAAAATTAATAATTCTATTGGTGTTAATAATCTTTACCTAATTAATCTTATTAAATTCTAACCTTAAATTATTTATCATTTTCTACGTTTCGATGACGCTCCGAATACGATACCGAAGCACACTCTTGGCCAACATAATGCCATTTCATAATACTGACAACTTAGTATATCCAAGGTATAAGATTAGAACGTCATCGTTACTAAATTATCTCCCTATTTAATTAAGTATTAAATTAAAGTGACTAACCTAAAAGGCTCTAATTTAATTATCTAATTAAATTAAATGTTCTACTAAACAAATATGCTATATGATTAAAAATCTGTATGCGAATAAATTAGACGCATAAAATAAAAAATACTAATTAAAAAAAACAAAGACTTAAATACAATTCATAGTAACTAAATAGAATAATAATATATAAAAATAAAATTATACGAGAATAATTTAAAAATTCAAAAATATTACCAAAATAATATCGCATACCTGAACTACATCCGTAGGATTCTATTATCGTTCCGGTTGATCGGCTTTATCAATCATCTGCAAGCTCCATTGTGCGTTGAAATTGCAGTGGATCAATTGTATGGATTTACCTTCCATTTCATTACCATTTTCCATAATCATTCCTTAACCATCTTCCATCATTGTCTCATCATTGCATTTTCATCCTCCATCATTACTCCATGATTATCTCCCATCATTATTGCATTATGAGCATCATCATTACTGTTATTATAATCCTCATCATTGCTCTAATCATTACCTCATAATAATAGCCCCATCATTGGATCATCATCACTCATAATTGCAGTAATCATGTGCTTAATCATTACACCATCATCACTCATGATTGTAGTAATCATGAGACTCCAAAAATGCCTTGGAAAAGATCTTCAAATGCTACTCCTCCTTTTGCCAAATGTTGCCTAACCTTTTTTCTTTTTTTCCCCCCAAATCGTGAATGCTCCCTTCTCTGCAAGTATCATGCCACCGAATAGAACCAACCACACCCCTCAAATCCGGCTATCTCTTCCCCTAATAACCGAATGAAAACCCCCAGGTAACCAACTTCCTTAGTAACCGATCTAACTTATTCATTATTTTATTTTATTTTTTATATATTTCATTTATTTATTTATGTAATATTATTTATATATTATATATATTTAATATTTACTTGCGACCTTATTTTATATTCGAACCTAGACAAAATTTGGGTATTACAGCTGTCCCTCTTTGCTCAATGCTGTGGAACAGGAGAAGAGCAAAGACTGAAAAGACATGAATTTCGTCTAGTCTTCTTGGCCACTGTTATGCTAACAAAGCTTGAAGCTGTTCTTCTCATTATGAATTTCTTCAAGCAAAATACCTGTCATAGAACTCGAGGTTGTTCTTTCATTACGAAATTCCTCGCACCCCATGAAATCTGAAATTGTTGTTGCTTTGATTGGTTGTTTGAATTCTTTTTGAACCTTAAATCCTTCTCTGCAAAAAGAGAAACCATCAATTAATACAAATTCAACATGGATTAAGTTGAAAAGTTCTTTTCATTTGTCATCGTCATCGCTTCTCTACTCAAGCTTGAACATTTTCTTCTGAACCCATTGTTGGTGTAACTTGATTGATGTTGCTCAAGGTTTTATTTTCCTGCATAAAACATAAATCTTTAATGTTTTGTTTTTCTTTTCTTTTTTGTGTCTCTTTTCATATATTTTTCCTATTTTTCTTTTTTCTTTATATTTTTTGTTTTTTTATTTATATTTTTTATTTTTTTTATTATTTTACTTGTTATATTTACATAGGCCCTTAGGTCAAAATTTGTGTATGACAACTACTCCTCTTTGCTCAATGTTGTGGAGCAGGAGATGAGCAAAGACTGAAAAGACACAAATTTTGTCTAAGCTTCTTGGCCTCTGTTACGCTAACGAAGCTTGAAGCTGTTCTTCTCATTATGAAATTCTTCAAGCAAAAAGTGATGGAACCCAAGGCTGTTCTTCTCATTATGAAATTCCTCGTATCCCATGAAACCTAGAGCTGTTCTTCTCATTATGAAATTCTCTAGGGTCTGAAGTTGTTCTTCTCATTATGAATTTCTTCAGACAAAAAGTGATGGAATGCGAAGCTGTTCTTCTCATTATGAAATTCTTTGTATCCCATGGACTTTAGAGTTGTTCTTCTCGTTATGAAATTCTCTAAAGTTTGAAGCTGTTCTTCTCATTATGAATTTCTTCAAACTGATCAAGTGGTGGAAAACGAGACTGTTCTCATTATGAAATTCTTCGTCTCCGGGAAATCTGGAGTTGTTCTTCTCATTATGAAATTCTCCAGATCAAAAGTGATGGAATCTGAGGTTGTTCTTTTTATTATGAAATTCCTCAAATTCCACTAAATCTTTCGGGACTCACGCCGAGAAGGCTGCCAAGGTAAGGACTCACGCCGAGAAGGCTACCAAGGTAAGGACTCACGCCGAGAAGGCTGCCAAGGTAAGGACTCACGCCAAGAAGGCTGCCAAGGTAAGGACTCACACCGAGAAGGCTGCCAAGGTAAGGACTCACACCGAGAAGGCTGCCAATTTCTGTTTGATTCCTGTTGACAAAAATATCATGTATTATTAATATGATCTTAATACGGATATTTCTATTGACAAAAATTTATTAGACGTTCAGGAGAAACATTTCCATTTTCCTAATTCTACCCTGTTTAAGTGGCACTCTTTACCTCACTAACTCACTATGCCCAATCTTTCCATCTTTTCTGATCTCGATCAAGCATTAGAAGACTGAAAATCCTTGAAGAAAGGTTAACCCTGATAAGTGGGATATATTCTGAAGACTAACTTTCCTTGTTTCAATATTCATATATGGTCAAAATGGTCTTTCGTGGCTTGTAATGTGGCTACGGTTTATGGTTACCAAAGAAAGGATATATAGGCTCAAATAATTATTTTAAGGATAATAAAACCAAGGATCATTATCGCACTGATTTGAACATGCGCTGATGAAACATTTTTCTTTTTTCTTTCTACTTGCGGATCACTCTAGACTGCCCTTTTTTGGGTTTTCACCCTAGAGATCATTTCTTTTTCACCACTTCTTTTGACAGTGGTTCAATTCATCAAAATATCTCACAGAACCTTCTGTTCATTTTTCTTTTGTCGTTTGCTTCAACTTTCATGTCAATCATTTGAACTTGACTCCTTAGAAACAAACTTTTACTCTCTTTTTTATTTTTCTGTGTTGATTCAGAATATTTCTCCTCACTCATATTTTTTCTTGGTTTCTTATTTCATCTTTATTTTTGCCCCTGATTCACAAGACATCCAAATGTATTTTACTTTTGAACATGTTTTCATCCATTTTGCCCCTAGTGTAGGGGTGATCCTTGGTTTGGGTTGAATTTAAAAAAAACAATATTAGGCTCAAAGGGGACAACAAATGATATTTTCTAATTTTCTTTTTTTGAGAATGGAGATCAAGGAATGCCAAATATCATCCCATACTTGGATATCTTTGAAGTAAAGCAACCTTCAATTGGATGAAGTTTTGGGTTATCACTTCATTCAAAAATCTTAGTCAACAATGCTTGAGAGGAAATTCACTCTAAATTTATATGAGATTTTTCGTATTTCCTGAACACTCATTAATGTTCTCTTTTTGGCCTAAGTAAAATAGAAATGAGTCACATTATTGAAGTTGATCTCTGAATTTGATTTAAGGTCAATTCTGCAGTTAGTATTCAAGACCTGAAAGAATAATGTTAGTGATGATATATACATATATGCATGGGCGATCAAAAATTAACTCATATCAAAGAATCAAAGAATATAAAATAAAAGAATGAAATCAATGATGATATATACCTTTATGTATGAGCGATAAAAAATTAACTCATAACAAAGAATCAAAAAAATATGGAATGTTTGCCACTTGAGAAAAATATATAAGAAACAAGCATCATAAACAAATAAATTAAAATAGCCTCCCTTGTAAAAGACACCCAATTCTCGTGGGCCAAAGCAATTGGGACGATTTATGGTATTGCTCTGCAAGGGTCCAAAAATGCAGACAGATCCCCTATGATTTGATTGTTTGTCATTCATCAAAATAAACCAAAGTGAACTTCAACTATCATATTTTTACCATTGACTTTGATCTTTCTTGCTTCCATTTCGGAGTTGAATTCTCGACTTTCGAAGCATCAATGTAACTTCTCCCTTGGTTGCCCATTGTTGGTATTGTTTAGGGTGAACAAATGCCTGAAGTTTTCTCAATTTATCGGCATCATGATAGAACACTTTATTACTGTCTTCATAGCTCAAACCTAACCTTCAAGTTTTTCGACATATGCCCCAACTATTAAACTCAACTGTCATTTTTTTTCGACTTCTTTTTGTATTTTTTTATTTCTCTTTTTTTTCTTTTCTTTCTTTTTCTTGCAAAAACCTTTCAAATTGAATCCTTGTGTGAGATGAATTTCTATTCCAATCTCTTGTATCTATATATCATCTGGTTGATTTACTTTCTTGATCTACCTGACTCCAAGCAATGTGAAAATTGGAGTATGATTTTGAGATCGTTGATCTTTTTCATGTAAATCCAAGTGATCCTCAACAACTTTTGAAATTTCCTAAACTTAACATATTTATGCCATTTCAAAATAAAATATTAATAAATAATAATATTATGATATGAAATATGAAATAAACATATACATAAATGTAGTAGTATGAAGATGTCAACCTGTCAGAATAATGAAATGATTTTATGAACAAAAAATATGTTTAAATATAAATCTACTCTACAATGTATGAATGCAAGAGATATCGATTTCAAGAGCTAGTCATTAGACAACACTCATATAACCAAAAGATCGAATACAAGGAGAAGTCAATTTGTTGATAGGAAATAGCTGGCCTGAGTTTCTTGGTTGATCACCTCGTTTAGTCTGGTCCGGTATCTGTCCTGGTATGTCGATGAAAATCTGACAAGTCTTCAACTTTATCAAGCAAAAATCCATATATATCGGACATTTCATGTACTTGGTTCTGAAGTTGATCACTAATTCCATTCGGCATAACCTTGGTGACTGGTTCGGTCTAGTTTTCAACAAATTGTTCTTCACTTTAAACGCTGGTTCAAAACTTACAAACTGATTTTTCATGTGTTGTGCTTTCTGATGTTTCCTTCGATAATTCTTGTCATCCATGAAAATTGAGCATCGATCTTCGGCTCACAATTCTTTTTCTTATCTCTGAGTCTTTATTCGTCAACACTAACCTTGGGATGCCCCTAATTTATCTGCCAAATATCTAATTTTTGACTATCTTCGCCTTCTAATTACCGCGTCTCGCTTATGTTTATACTTGCCCTAGTACCCGACTTGAATCTCAAACGAATGACGAACCCAATATAAGTCTAATTATTTTCACCTATTGGAACGGTGTGACAAAACCTCATATTTTCGTATTGTTGGTGTTGTAATCATCATCGTGACAACAACTAAGAAACCTTGTCGAAAACAGCTCTTCATGTTATCGTCCAAGAATTCTCAAATTACCATTGATTTTAGCAGACATGCACTGTCCTTGAGATCTTCTAAAACACCCTTGCATTACTGATATTTGGTCTCCTCGAATACTAACTCTGATCTCGTACTGAGTCTTCTTGAATATGATCCCTCAGCATATTGTCTTCCACCTGTATATAAAACCCTTTAGTTGATGACCATTGTTTATACAACTAGCTAATGAATCGATATCTCTAATGCATGCTATATGAACTCACTCACACACCACCAAAAAAGTGTTAGTATGGTGAATCAATAATCTGAACAAAAATAAATTAACTTGCGAAAAATAACCAGAGAATAATTTATGTTGCGTAAAAATAACCAGAGAGCATATTATGTTGCGTAAAAATAACCAGAGAGCAGTTTAACATAGAAATCCTAATTTTGGCGGTATTTTGGCAGCATACCGCCTTATCTTATGGTCCATGTCTGGCTCTATTAGGGGTAGATTTCTACTCTACACATGTGGGTTTGGATCTAGACTCTAGGTTCTCGAACTGTCGTTATCGTCTACCGCGATGATAAGATATCGATTCGGTAGTATACGTTCCTTACAACGGAGGTGAAGACCTCACGACGCATAAGGTTAGTATACCGGAAGTAGATAGAAATCCAAAACTCGAAGCTGGATAGCATCACGTCAGACAATATCTAACTCCCACTCAAGGGTAAAAGTTTGGGCCGAGAGCTGATGCATGAATGACAAATATATCACACAAAATGAAAATACTATCCTTATCCAAACGATATTTATCTGACAATAATGAATTAAATTAATATCTATATCCGAAATACCGAAATGCCACGTGTAATTAATAATTAGGCCTGAGTCACAAAAATTTTTTCCCCAGCGGAGTCGCCAAGCTGTCGCGACCATTTTAAAACCGAAAAGTGTGAAAAATAGCCTGGCGAGTGAATTTTATAAAAACCGATTTAATTGCTTTTAATTATGAAAAAAAAACAAATTTTATTGAAAACATTTGAATTTTAAAATTAATTTGGAGTCGCCACCGGCCACTTTGGTAGGCCAGACACCATAAAATAAATCAGAGATTTATTTTTAAAACATTGGGTTAGGGAGTCGGTTACGCGTAAGGACGACCCTTACTAGCGCCCGAAAATTGGTACCTTTTAATTACACGTGGCATTTTGGCATCTCGAATAATAATATTAATTTAATTCGTTATTGACAAATAAATATCGCTCGAATAAGAATATCCTTTTAGATAAAAAGATACATTTCTTTTAAATACGAGCTTTGAATAAGATGTCCTAAAATAGGAAACCTTGACTCGTATTTAAAGAAATATAAATTTTGACCCAAAAGGTTTTAAATGCATGACCGGTTATTATCTTGTCGATTTTAAGTTCTAACCTAAAAAGGCTCCATCAATTTAAATATTTAATCCTATTAAATTATTAATTTCACCGTGTGTATTATGATAACATCCGAATGTACGGACACTACCATTTCAACACCAAACAAAATTAACAATTCTATTGGTGCTACTAAACTTTACGTAATTAATCTTATTAAATACTAACCTTAAATTATTTATCATTTTCTACGTTTCGATGACGCGCCGAATACGATCCCGAAGTACACTCTTGGCCAACATAATGCCATTTCGTAATACTGACCACTTAGTATATCCAAGGTATAAGATTAGAACGCCAACGTTACTAAATTATCTCCCTATTTAATTAAGTATTAAATTAAAGTGACTAACCTAAAAGGCTCTAATTTAATTATCTAAGTAAATTAAATGTTCTCCTAAACAAATATGCTATATGATTAAAAATCTGTATGCGAATAAATTAGACGCATAAAATAAAAAATACTAATTAAAAAAAACAAAGACTCAAACACAATTCATAGTAACTAAATAGAATAATAATATATAAAAATAAAATTATACGAGAATAATTTAAAAATTCAAAAATATTACCAAAATAATATCGCATACCTGAACTACATCCGTAGGATTCTATTATCGTTCCGGTTGATCGGCTTTGTTAATCATCTGCAAACACTGTGCGTTGAAATTGCAGTGGATCAATTGTATGGATTTACCTTTCATTTCATTACCATTTTCCATAATCATTCCTTAACCATCTTCCATCATTGTCTCATCATTGCATTTTCATTCTCCATCATTACTCCATCATTATCTCCCATCATTATTGCATTATGAGCATCATCATTACTACCATTATGAGCATCATCATTACTGTTATTATAATCCTCATCATTGCTCTAATCATTACCTCATAATAATAGCCCCATCATTGGATCATCATCACTCATAATTGCAGCAATCATATGCTTAATCATTACACAATCATCACTCATGATTGTAGTAATCATGAGACTCCAAAAATGCCTTGGAAAAGATCTTCAAATGCTACTCCTCCTTTTGCCAAATGTTGCCTAACCTTTTTTCTTTTTTTCCCCCAAGTCGTGAATGCTCCCTTCTCTGCAAGTATCATGCCACCGAATGGAACCAACCACACCCCTCAAATCCGGCCATCTCTCCCCCTGATAACCGAATGAAAACCCCCAGGTAACCAACTTTCTTAGTAACCGATCCAACTTATCCATTATTTTATTCTATTTTTTATATATTTCATTTATTTATTTATGTAATATTATTTATATATTATATATATTTAATATTTATTTGCGACCTTATTTTATATTCGAACCTGGACGAAATTCGGGTATTACAGTTGCCCCTTTTTGCTCAATACTGTGGAATAGGAGAAGAGCAAAGACTGAAAAGACATGAATTTCGTCTAGTCTTTTTGGCCACTGTTACGCTAACAAAGCTTGAAGGTGTTCTTCTCATTATGAATTTCTTCAAGCAAAATACCTGTCATGGAACTCGAGGTTGTTCTTTCATTACGAAATTCCTCGCACTCCATGAAATCTGAAATTGTTGTTGCTTTGATTGGTTGTTTGAATTCTTTTTGAACCTTGAATCCTTCTCTGCAAAAAGAGAAACCATCAATTAATACAAATTCAACATGGATTAAGTTGAAAAGTTCTTTTCATTTGTCATCGTCATCGCTTCTCTGCTCAAGCTTGAACATTTTCTTCTAAACCCATTGTTGGTGTAACTTGATTGATGTTGCTCAAGGTTTTATTTTCCTGCATAAAAGATAAATCTTTAATGTTTTGTTTTTCTTTTCTTTTTTGTGTCTCTTTTCATATATTTTTCCGATTTTTCTTTTTTCTTTATATTTTTTGTTTTTTTATTTCTATTTTTTATTATTTATTATTTTACTTGTTATATTTACGTAGGCCCTTAGGTGAAAATTTGTGTATGACAGCTGCTCCTCTTTGCTCAATGTTGTGGAGCAGGAGACGAGCAAAGACTGAAAAGACACAAATTTTGTCTAAGCTTCTTGGCCTCGTTACGCTAACGAAGCTTGAAGTTGTTCTTCTCATTATGAAATTCTTCAAGCAAAAAGTGATGGAACCCGAGGCTGTTCTTCTCATTATGAAATTCCTCGTATCCCATGAAACCTGAAGCTGTTCTTCTCGTTATGAAATTCTCCAGGGTCTGAAGTTGTTCTTCTCATTATGAATTTCTTCAGACAAAAAGTGATGGAATGCGAAGCTGTTCTTCTCATTATGAAATTCTTCGTATCCCATGGACTTTGGAGTTGTTCTTCTCGTTATGAAATTCTCCAAAGTTTGAAGTTGTTCTTCTCATTATGAATTTCTTTAAACTGATCAAGTGGTGGAAAACGAGGTTGTTCTTCTCATTATGAAATTCTTCGTCTCCGGGAAATCTGGAGTTGTTCTTCTCATTATGAAATTCTCCAGATCAAATGTGACGGAATCTGAGGTTGTTCTTCTTATTATGAAATTCCTCAAATTCCACTAAATCTTTCGGGACTCACGCCGAGAAGGCTGCCAAGGTAAGGACTCACGCCGAGAAGGCTCCCTTGAAATCAATGATGATATATACTTTTATGTATGAGCGATAAAAAATTAACTCATAACAAAGAATCAAAAAAATATGGAATGTTTGCCACTTGAGAAAAATATATAAGAAAAAAGCATCATAAACAAATAAATTGAAATAGCCTCCCTTGCAAAAGACACCCAATGCTCGCGGGCCAAAGCAATTGGGACGATTTAGGGTATTACTCTGTAAGGGTCCAAAAATGCAGACAGATCCCCTATGATTTGATTGTTTGTCATTCATCAAAATAAACCAAAGTGAACTTCAACTATCATATTTTTACCATTGACTTTGATCTTTCTTGCTTCCATTTCGGAGTTGAATTCTCGACTTTCGAAGCATCAATGTAACTTCTCCCTTGGTTGCCCATTGTTGGTATTGTTTAGGGTGAACAAATGCCTGAAGTTTTCTCAATTTATCGGCATCATGATAGAACACTTTATTGTTGTCTTCACAGCTCAAACCTAACCTTCAAGTTTTTCGACATATGCCCCAACTATTAAACTCAACTGTCATTTTTTTCGACTTCTTTTTGCATTTTTTTATTTCTCTTTTTTTTCTTTTCTTTCTTTTTCTTGCAAAAACCTTTCAAATTGAACCCTTGTGTGAGATGAATTTCCATTCCAATCTCTCGTATCTGTATATCATTGATGATTTACTTTCTTGATCTACCTGACTCCAAGCAATGTGAAAATTGGAGTATGATTTTGAGATCGCTGATCTTTTTTATGTAAACCCAAGTGATCCTCAACAACTTTTGAAATTTCCTAAACTTAACATATTTATGCCATTTCAAAATACAATATTAATAAATAATAATATTATGATATGAAATATGAAATAAACATATACATAAATGCAGTAGTATGAAGATGTCAACCTGTCAGAATAATGAAATGATTTTATGAACAAAAAATATGTTTAAATATAAATTTACTCTACAATTCATGAATGCAAGAGATATCGATTTCAAGAGCTAGTTATTAGACAACCCTCATATAACCAAAAGATCGAATACAAGGAGAAGTCAATTTGTTGATAGGAAATAGCTGGCCTGAGTTTCTTGGTTGATCACCTCGTTTAGTCTGGTCTGGTATCTGTCCTGGTATGTCGATGAAAATCTGACAAGTCTTCAACTTTATCAAGCAAAAATCCATATATATCGGACATTTCATGTACTTGGTTCTGAAGTTGATCACTAATTCCATTCGGCAAAACCTTGGTGACTGGCTCGGTCTAGTTTTCAACAAATTGTTCTTCACTTTAAACGCTGGTTCAAAACTTACAAACTGATTTTCCATGTGTTGTGCTTTCTGATGTTTCCTTCGATAATTCCTGTCATCCATGAAAATTGAGCATCGATCTTCGGCTCACAATTCTTTTTCTTATCTCTGAGTCTTTATTCGTCAACACTAACCTTGGGATGCCCCTAATTTATCTGCCAAATATCTAATTTCTGACTATCTTCGCCTTCTAATTACCGCGTCTCGCTTATGTTTATACTTGCCCTAGTACCCGACTTGAAGCTCAAACGAATGATGAACCCAATATAAGTCTAATTATTTTCACCTATTGGAACGGTGTGACAAAACCTCATATTTTCCTATTGTTGGTGTTGTAATCATCATCGTGACAACAACTAAGAAACCTTGTCGAAAACAGCTCTTCATGTTATCGTCCAAGAATTCTCAAATTACCATTGATTTTAGCAGACATGCACTATCCTTGAGGTCTTCTAAAACACCCTTGCATTAATGATATTTGGTCTTCTCGAATACTAACTCTGATCTCGTACTCAGTCTTCTTGAATATGATCCTTCAGCATATTGTCTTCCACTTGTATATCAAACCCTTTAGTTGATGACCATTGTTTATACAACTAGCTAATGAATCGATATTTCTAATGCATGCCATATGAACTCACTCACACACCACCAAAAAAGTGTTAGTATGGTGAATCAATAATCTGAACAAAATAAATTAACTTACGAAAAATAACCAGAGAACAATTTATGTTGCGTAAAAATAACCAGAGAGCATATTATGTTGCGTAAAAATAACCAGAGAGCAGTTTAACACAGAAATCCTAATTTTGGCGGTATTTCGGTAGCATACCGCCTTATCTTATGGTCCATGTCTAGCTCTATTAGGGGTAGATTTCTACTCTACACATGTGGGTTTGGATCTAGACTCTAGGTTCCTGAACTGTCGTTATCGACTATCACGACGATAAGACATCGATTCGGTAGTATAGGTCGCTTAAAACGGAGGTGAAGACCTCACGACGTATAAGGTTAGTATACCAAAAGTAGATAGAAATCCGAAACTCGGAGCTGGATAGCATCACGTCGGACAATATCTAACTCCCACTCAAGGGTAAAAGCTCGGGTCGAGAGCTGATGCATGAATGACAAATATATCACACAAAATGAAAATACTATCCTTATCCAAACGATATTTATCTGACAATAATGAATTAAATTAATATCTATATCCGAAATACCGAAATGCCACGTGTAATTAATAATTAGGCCTGAGTCACAAAAAATTTTTCCCCAGCGGAGTCGCCAAGCTGTCGCGACCATTTTAAAACCGAAAAGTGTGAAAAATAGCCTGGCGAGTGAATTTTATAAAAATTGATTTAATTGCTTTTAATTATGAAAAAAACAAATTTTATTGAAAACATTTGAATTTTAAAATTAATTTGGAGTCGCCACCGGCCACTTTGGTAGGCCAGACACCATAAAATAAATCAGAGATTTATTTTTAAAACATTGGGTTCGAGAGTTGGTTACGCGTAAGGACGACCCTTACGAGCGCCCGAAAATCGGTACCTTTTAATTACACGTGGCATTTTGGCATCTCGAATAATAATATTAATTTAATTCATTATTGGCAAATAAATATCGCTCGAATAAGAATATCCTTTTAGATAAAAAGATACATTTCTTTTAAATACGAGCTTTGAATAAGACGTCCTAAAATAGGAAACCTTGACTCGTATTTAAAGAAATATAAATTTTGACCCAAAAGGTTTTAAATGCATGACTGGTTATTATCTTGTCGATTTTAAGTTCTAACCTAAAAAGGCTCCATCAATTTAAATATTTAATCCTATTAAATTATTAATTTCACCGGGTGTATTATGATAACATCCGAATGTACGGACACTACCATTTCAACACCAAACAAAATTAATAATTCTATTGGTGCTACTAATCTTTACCTAATTAATCTTATTAAATTCTAATCTTAAATTATTTATCATTTTCTATGTTTCGATGACGCGCCGAATACGATACCGAAGTAGACTCTTGGCGAATATAATGTCATTTCATAATACTGACCACTTAGTATATCAAAGGTATAAGATTAGAACGCCATCGTTACTAAATTATCTCCCTATTTAATTAAGTATTAAATTAAAGTGACTAACCTAAAAGGCTCTAATTTAATTATCTAAGTAAATTAAATGTTCTCCTAAACAAATATGCTATATGATTAAAAATCTGTATGCAAATAAATTAGACGCATAAAATAAAAAAATACTAATTAAAAAAAACAAAGACTCAAACACAATTCATAGTAACTAAATAAAATAATAATATATAAGAATAAAATTATACGAGAATAATTTAAAAATTCAAAAATATTACCAAAATAATATCGCATACCTGAACTACATCCGTAGGATTCTATTATCGTTCCGGTTGATCGACTTTGTCAATCATCTGCAAACTCCACTGTGCGTTGAAATTGCAGTGGATCAATTGTATGGATTTACCTTCCATTTCATTACCATTTTCCATAATCATTCCTTAACCATCTTCCATCATTGTCTCATCATTGCATTTTCATCCTCCATCATTACTCTATGATTATCTCCCATCATTATTGCATTATGAGCATCATCATTACTACCATTATGAGCATCATCATTACTGTTATTATAATCCTCATCATTGCTCTAATCATACCTCATAATAATAGCCCCATCATTGGATCATCATCACTCATAATTGTAGCAATCATGTGCTTAATCATTACACCATCATCACTCATGATTGTAGTAATCACGAGCCTCCAAAAATGCTTTGGAAAAGATCTTCAAATGCTACTACTCCTTCTGTCAAATGCTGCCTAACCTTTTTTCTTTTTTCCCCCCAAGTCGTGAATGCTCCCTTCTCTGCAAGTATCATGCCACCGAATGGAACCAACCACACCCCTCAAATCCGGCCATCTCTCCCCTAATAACCGAATGAAAACCCCCAGGTAACCAACTTCCTTAGTAACCGATCCAACTTATCCATTATTTTATTTTATTTTTTATATATTTCATTTATTTATTTATGTAATATTATTTATATATTATATATATTTAATATTTACTTACGACCTTATTTTATATTCGAACCTGGACGAAATTCGGGTATTACACATCTAAATATGTATAGCATAAATAAATAAAAATATGACATAATAAATATAAATGTTACAAAATAAAATATACAAAGCAATAATTATACAAATATATACTAGAGAAAGATACAACATGAATAAACACATTAATAATATAAACAAAAAAACAATAAATGATTAAATAAAAATAATAATAAACGGAAAATCATTAAAACTTTAAAGGGACCAGATTGCAAATCCATATAAAATTTCAGGAGCTTCGAGAGTATTTTCGAAAGGAGGAATGACTCAAAAAATAAATCCTAAAACACTAAGGGACCTGTAAATAATTAAATCATTTAAAATAGTTGATTACAGCTCAAATCGGAGCTAAATTGAAAAGCAATTAAAAAATTAGGGGACTGCAAGGCTAATTTTGGAAGCACGAAAGGGTTTATGATGTGATTTCCTCATTTATAACCGAGGGACCAAGTATAAAAGACACTTAAAATGTGAAAACCTCCCCCTTTATTTATTTTTAGTTTCGAAACCCTTCCAAGAAAAGAGATTCTCTGTCTTTTTTTTTTCAAGCCCAAAAAAGATGGTGTTCATTATTTTTTTCAGAAATAAACGATAAAATCATATTCTGACACAAAGTGTCCGGCGAGTTTGAAAACCGCTTAAAACCTTCTTTTCGAACCCCTAAACCTCCAAACACTTTCGGTTTTAAAAACAAAAAACGAACCCCCCTCTCTACTAGATCTGGAAACTGACGAAAAGGAAAAGAAAACTTCTTCTTCTTTCTTGCGTGGCTTACCCCCGGACGCACGAATACCGTGGGATTATTGCCGGAGAAGATGAAGAGATAGGAGAGGATCAAAACGAACGATGAAGGTAAAAACTCAAAGCCCTAACTCTAATTTCTTTTTTGTTTACGTGTAAAAAAAATAAAATGAAGAGGATTTTTATCTCTGAAAGGATTTCTTTCGATTGATAACGGAGGGAAAAAGAATCCCGAATACAAGTGTTTGTTGACTCTCTTATAGTCGAATGATTTACATGAAAAAATAAAAGAAAAAGCTTCAACTGTTGCTCTTTGGTTATGATATTTTATTTGTATCCTCTGCCAATTTAGTGCGGTTGCTTATGAAATTCTGATATTGGTTGGTTTATTGGTTGATTATCTCTGTCATAATCGTTTTTTAGTCTCTAAAATTCCACCGAAATTGTACTGGAATTATCTCTGAATTTTTAGGTGTTTTGGCTCTAAAAATGTACAATTTCTGACATTAATCCTTGTTTCTTGCATGAGTTGGCTGCTGAAGAAGGAACGGAGACCATCGGAGAATCATCAGAAGAATGATCATCGCCGACGCCAGGAGTTAAATGGTCGAGTGGAATTCGAAAAGTCTGTGCATACGCCACACGCACGAGTGAGGGAGACGACGAGCCGCGCGTGTGGCCTCTGAAAGCTTTTTCGCTTGCATTGTGGCCGTTGGATCTAGGGGCCGATCCAACAGTTGTCCCTTGGTTGCGCATGAAAATTAAGGAGTTTTAGTTAAGGTTTTTAGGTTATAACTGGTTTGGGCTCACTGTTTGGCTAGTGTAAAATTAAATATGGGCTAATGTATTTATTATTTATTTGGGTTTTAATTTAGGTCAAATATTTGTAAATAGACATAACATTAATAAACAATGGGTATTATCTTATTATCTATTTTGGGTTTATTTATATAATATTTATAATAATAATTAATAGTAATATAGAATAACTGAAATGATAATAAAAGAAAATATAATATTAATATTTAATATTAATAAATAATAATAATAATAATAATAATAAAAACATAAGAAAAAGTAATATATATAAAAAGATTAAACAAGATAAAATTGTAACGTATAATATTTTTTATTTTTTAGTTTAAATATATATATAATAGTAATAATTATAACAAAATAGGATAAAAACAAAATAAAAAGATAATAAAAACAAGAGATGAAACCGCAAATAAGGAAAAGGAAATTATTATTATGTAATATATTTTTTAATTTTTGTGAAAAATGAAAAATAATATATATATATATATATATATATTGATAAAGGTCAAAGAATTATACACAAAATTTATGATACTAATTTAACACTATTTTTGGATTTTTATGACAGTAAATAGAAATAAATCTCGTTATTGATATTGAAATGAAAATTAAATCCGGGTTTAAATTTCAGCTAAAATTAGTGATTACAATGATTTTGATGAATCATTAAATATTTAAATATTTTATAATTATTATGATATAATATAAACTAAATTGGTTTAGAGGGTAAAGTTTTTCAATGCTAATTTTTTAGATTTGACCTATTTTTTTTTAGGTCGAATCTAAGAGTTATAATGACTTATAGAACGATAATTACTTAAATATATTCATTTATTACTAGAAAAACCAAAGGTTTCAATAGGTCAGGTTTTACTACAAGTACCTATAATGTGTTTGGATAATATCCTCTTTCGATTGGGTATGACTTCGTCAATTTCTCAAGCCCATCAATTAATTAAACATAAACATATTTTAATTAATGGGCGTACAATAGATATACCTAGTTATCGTTACAAACCTATTTCAGCGAGAGATAAACAAAAATCTAAAACTTTAATCCAAAATTATATTAATTCATCTATCCATAAGAAATTACCAAAACATTTGACATTTCATACGTTACAATATAAAAGATTAGTCAATTAAATAATAGATAAAAAAGGGTTAATTTAAAAATAAATAAATTGATTGTCGTAAAATATTATTTTGATCAAACTTAAACCTAACTAAATAATAAAATGAGGCTTTTATCCCTTTTACTTGAGTTAAGGTTAAATGAAGATAAGGTGATGGTTTTAAATCGGCTATTAATTATAATAATACAAAAATTATCTTATACTCTATTTTAATTTTATTATACGAAAACCTAGACCCGCTATTGCGGAGGTGTGTATGGGTTAGTCATTTGCTTATCTGAGTGAAAAAGGGTATCCTGCAACGTTGAAACTTGACAGGTTGTGAGTAGCAGGTCTGTTTAAAAATACCCCACTTAATTTCTGATTACATAATTACCCAAATATAATTAATTAATTATTTATTTGGAATTTTTTTATTCGAATCGGGTATTTGATCTGTTATTTCCTGAGTTGGACCCGAGTCACAAAATTAAAAGTTTTTAGGTATTCGGTTACTCTCGGATATCCGTTTTTTATTTTTAATTTTAAATATAATTATTGTAAATAAAATACCCTTATATTCACCATATTCTTAAAGGCATAAAGATAATTTTAACTCTTAACGTTTATAGTTTTTGTCGTTTTGGCTCTTATTCTTTTTTTGGGATAAATTAACCCTTAACCTATATCTTTTTGACAAATATCTTATTTTTTAACTAACTTGATGACTGGACCGTTAAAAATTTAATGATGATATATATATAAGGAATATAATTTTAAATGACATGGAATGTAACCTATCAAATATATATATATATATATGAAATATAATTTTATTCTAATATAAAATATAAAACAATTAAAATTCAAATAAAATATTAAAAATTAATTAATTCTAAAATAAAGGATTATTAAATATTCTTAACCCTAATAAAATTAAAATCTTATTCGAATTGTGTTTATATTTTTATTTTAGAATAAAAAATATAATAAAAAATATAAACACAATTCGAATAAGATTTTGATTTTATCGTAGTTAGGGTTAAGAATGTTTTATTTTTTTATTTTACAATTAATTAATTTTTAATATTTAATTTGAATTTTAATTGTTTTATATTTAATATTAGAATAAAATTATATTCCATATATATATATATATATGTATTTGATAGGTTACATTCCATGTCATTTAAAATTATATTTCATATATATATATATCATCATTAAATTTTTAACGGTCCAGTCATCAAGTTAGTTAAAAAATAAGATATTTATCAAAAAGATATAGGTTAAGGGCTAAATTTATCTCAAAAAAAGAATAAGGGCCAAAACGATAAAAACTATAAACGTTAAGGGTTAAAATTATCTTTATGTCATTCTTAAATAAAATAACCTAATTTTTAAATCCAAATCCCTCAAATTTTATTTAAAAAAATTAAAGACTCATTATAAAATAATAAATTTTATTTTACGAGTCGGTAAAATTCGAATTTTATTTGTTTAGATATTTACTATTTTGTTAAAATAAATCAAATCATTAAAAAATTAAAATAACTTAAAAATATTAAACTAATAAGTTTTATTTTATAAATTCTACATTATTATTTTTATATATTAAAATAAATTAAATTAGTTTAAAATATTAAAAAATTTATTAGCCCTTATGTTTTGTTTTGAATTAGATTATATAATTTGGGTCTTAAACTTTATATTTAGATTATGTAACTAGGTTTTAAAATTTATATTTGAACGTTGAATTATATAATTCGAACTTTTAAATATATATATATATATATATAAGATTAGATTTAAAATTTATAAAATAAAATAAAATTCTAGATACCTAATTACTTAAAATTTTAAATACCTAAATATTGGGTACCCAAAATATTGAATATCTAAAAACTCAAATTAAAATACGGTAAAACATTTTTTAACTATTCAAAACCTTGGTTACCTGATATTTTATGTACCTGAATATCCGGAATCCGAATTTGAATACCCATAGTGCACAGGCCTACAAAGGTTCCTCCGCGTCACCCGACATCATTACTTCTTTCGAGCAATTCTTGATTGGTGGTCAATACTTGAGGCTTTAGCAACCCCAGAGAGCGGCATCACTTATCAACGTTTACGCGAACTTTTTTGAACGAGAAAATAGAAAGAAAAAAAAATATACTTAATTGGTTTGACATCAACAAGTTCACATTTAATTAACATAAAATTTAGAGTTTAATTCAGATAATTATTCTATATACAAATAATAGAAATAAAAATTTTCCATAATATACGAGATAAACTCTAAAAACTAAAATTTTAAAGGGGTAAAGAAACAGATAGAACAGAGAGATGATAGAATAAAAAAAATATGGGGAAGACAAGACAATTTTCCTTCAAAACATTCAGATAAAAAGTTTCCATCGGGGTTTATAATAATATAACCTAGTCAATTATAAGATATCATTTATAAGCACTTTTTTCACACACTAAACTACATCGTTTTAATCAGACTCGTTACAATATTCTTTACTTTAAAAAGGATAAAAAATTGCAGCTACAAATGATGAAGAACCTCTAAAGCTGTATCATTCGGGGAATAATTTATTTTTCAACAAAAATTTCAGTAACATCCCTTGGACCATTTTAATCTTCTGATTTGTATTAACTTTTGTCGCCTTTTGGATCACTTGGCAACTATACATTTGAAGAGGATCAACAAACTGATGAGCAAGTTATCTTCTCTCAAATAAAATTTTTTGTTCAACTGAAATTATCCACACATGATCTGAGACAAGCACAAACTTAATTTGACTTTTTGTGAGTGTCTCATGTCCAAGCAAAGCATTAATAGGTGTTGAGTGTTCTTTCCACTGAATAAGAATATCTTTCATGTTGTTATAAACCATCTGCAGTAAGTATTTTATTTTTTTTCTCAATAAATGTCCCAGTTCCAGTGCTCATGTTCCTATCCTTGTCATCATGAAAATGAGTAATAAGCCCCAAAATAATCAGATCTTCTGTATATTCTAAATCAATCTTTAAAAATATTTTGGTAGCCTCTATTATAGTCTTTACTTCAACAATTTTTCATTTAAATAACCACATTTTTTCTTTTCATATCCATGACTTCAGTCACTTTCAGACAAGCATTGATAAGCATGGTTATAATACATCAGCAGTTTATAGACTAACCTCTTCTTCACTGATAAAATAATTTTTTGATTTTCAATAGTTAAATCAGGTTGTATTTCAATTCCCTTACTTAATGCTTGAATAGAAACAACTTTCAATACACCATCCTCTAAATCTTTTAACATACTTTGTTGGATTTTTTGGAGGACACAAAATTCTAGGTACCCAACCTTGAGCACTAAATCAACTATCGCCATTGCTAATTCGTCCCGACTCACCTTGTCATCAATTTCTTTATTTAAGGCAATGTAATTTAGAACATTTTTGACATTTGTAACTTCTCGAGGATTTTTTTGTGATCGATCACGATATAATTTTTTTAATTGTTCAATATAAACAATTCTACCAATAACCTTTGAAGCCAAACTATTCACAACCTTGACAATATCTTCTTTCATAATTCTAGTGAAACCATTAATAGGTACTTGTAGTAAGTTTGAGTGTACATCAAGTGCAACTATTTCATATAGCTTTAACGTAGGAACACTCTATATGTGAATTACTCCATTACTATATCCAACCACAACTCTATCAATAAATGGGTATACCCAGAATATAAAATTACATGTTTCATTTTGAGATGTAGTAACTAAAATATGTTCCTACCAACAACCATAATAGCTTTGTTTAAATTCTCAAATGAAATTTCTTTTGAAATCTTAGACATCTTATTCTCCATTAATAATAGTCTAAAACCATACGGATCATCAACAAATCAAAGCATTACCCATAATCACAATAAAATGTTGATAGCCATAAGAAATCCACGATAAAATAAGAGACCCTTCGAATATTAAAATTGTATATTTGATCTCGATATTGACAAGCATTTTTCATTACCTGAACCATTACTGTTGGCTGAAAATCAATTTCCCTGGTAACATGAGCCACATAATAAGCAAGCTTTTTGTATTTTTTCATGGAGGATCCACTGAGCATATGAGATTATTCAACGTTCACCCTTTTAAAGTTTTTCGACCTAACTCGCAAGCCATCATACTCTTCAACAATTGAGACCTTGTCTTGTGGGAGTTTACTCAGAACTCTATCAATAGATTCAGAATAAAACGGTACTTGAATTTATTTATCTGAATCACCAGGGTCTATAATAGTTTTTGGTTGCATAGTAGAATCTCTGGAAATAACAACGTTTAAATTTTTTTTCATTAACCCAGATAAATCATCAAACACTCTGATATCATGGATGACACCCATATTGATTCTTGTTTCAACTCAATAACATCTGTGATCATCGATGGTTCTTCCGATTCCATGGCTTTCATCGGACAATCTTGGTTCATCGTAACATCTGTTGACACTGACTTTTTACAGATCTGTATATCAAGCTGACAACACTCATTATAAAATATACGACCCTGAAGAGAACTTTTAGCCGCAATCGCCCCATAACCTTGATATTGGACTAAAAACTGAACGCTAATAGAATCTTGAACGAGACTAATCTTTTGTACAGACCCATAAGTTGAGAAAACTTGATGCAACACATCTTGAGTAATAAGCCAAAGTACATAATGAATTGTAACCAAGAGGGTTTGATTGTTGAAAACTATCAAATAAAAATTGTAAATCCTCCCGACATTTAGATAAAAATGACTGAAAACCTTCATTCATGGCAGGAGTCGATGGCTCTGATGCCTTTGTAAGAGGTAAAAACTAAGGACCAAAATTTTAAAAGAGTAAAAAAAAACAGATAGAGCAAAGGGAGATGATAGAATAGAAGAAATATAGGGAAGACAAGATAATTTTCCTTCAAAATATTCAGATAAAAAGTTTCCATCAAGGTTTACAGTAATATAACCTAGTCAATTATATGATGTCGTCTGTAAGCACTTTTTTCACACACTAAACTACACTGTTTTAATTAGACTCGTTACACAAACTTTTTAGTTTAAGGATTTAAAAGTTCAATCTGAGGTTTAAAGTTGAATTTATATATAGGAGTTTGGTTTAGGGTTTATAAGTTAAAAGCTAAATTTCAAGAATATTATTCTAAAATTTAAAACTTAATTTTTAACCTTAAACCTTTAATTTTAATTATAAACCCTAAACTAAACTCTTATATATAAACTTCTAAACTTTAAACCTTAAACTATACTTTTAAATTACAAATCTAAGAAGATTGTGAAAACTTCTTATTTCTACCGCTGATATATAAATTATAAATCTAATTAATTTATATTGAATTAAAAAATAATTACATCATACATCGACAATGAAAATATTTTATTTCCACAAGCGCTCTAATTATTTTAAGCATAAAGAATTTAATTTAGGATTTTATGTTTATGTGTTTAGAATTTATGGATCATGATTTGAATTTAAAGTTTAAAATTTAGAATTTAAAAATTATTAGTAAATACCTAAATCCCTAACTTATTACTCCAAATCGTAAATACTTGTGGAAACAAAATATTCCTCCAATGCATCAAATATTTTTGCCAACAAAAAATACAAGGACGTAAACCGTAATTTTCCCATGTAAAATCCCAAACTTGCGTAATCAACAAAACTCATTTGCAAGCAAAGCAACCATCTATAACTTTATGCATATACAAACTGACAGCAACACAAAGGGATTTAAATCACTAAGAAACACAATCAAATCTTATTAAATATATGCGAAATGCTGGCAATGTGGGAAAAATTATAAATTCTCTTTAAACTTCACTTGGTTTACAAATTAATAACAATATTCAAGACTTCAATGGATCTGTCTCTCAAAGTACATACAAGCATCGTGTGGAACAACAAACCAACGGCACAGGATAATGCTGGACGTCCCAAAGAAACAAAACAATTCGAACTCAGGTCTCAATGCTCCATCAAAGCAGTTTCCGTTTCGGAAAGTGGAGCTGAACAAAAAGAACATGTCTCAATGCTAATATTTCATGATTATAGTTTATAATGGTATTACTTTGCAATTAAAACAACATACCGAGCAAATCCTCATAAGCATCGGCAAAGAGGGATGTTTCCATAAGCAACGGAGGGGAGAAGACCTGATCCTGACCTTCGTCCACGTCGAAAAATGATTGGCCATCAGAAGCTGCAGAACTTGAAGCACCGGCGGACAGAAATCCATTCGCCTGATCATAGTCATTAAGGGAATCTAGATTGCTCAACATTTGTGGCAAGGCATCGTAGTTATCACTCCGGACATGACCATTACTTGAATGGCTGTCAAGCAAGGAGTTGTCTGTTTGAGTAGAAAATACTCTCTTAGTCTTTATAGGGCCCACTTTGTTTTCTGGTCCTCCAAGAGAGAAATTATTTGATGAAATAGGTACAAAGAAGTGTTCAGAACTTTCATTAGATTGACTGTCAAGTAATGACTCGGAATTGGAGGATGGCATTGACAGTGCAGCCTGCCTCACAGATCTTTTTAAGTTATGAATATAAGAACCGACAGTATCTGCAACATAAAAGGTGTTAAATTACCAACTCTCTTTCGATTGATAAGATGTTAAATCAATAACACATAGGGAGACAAATGGCGAATGAAAAGAAACAAACCTTGGGGTGGGTAATCCTCGTGATTGTTTACTAGAGGCTGTTCCACTGAATTCCTTTCAGAAAAAGTTCCGATTTGGTTGGTCTCGGGAGCAAATGTATGTCGCTTTTGCATGTTTCCACCTTTTCCAGCTGAATTTGGGGTCAAGGGGGGGCGCTTTTGCATGGTTCCACCTTTTCCCGACGAATTCGGAGTTAAACTAAATAATTGCGGTAGCTTTAAAGCTGGAGGGCTAGCTGAAATCTTCTCAAGCTGAACGGCAGACATTTTTGAAGTAATGTCACCAACATCATCAGAGCTACTTTCCTGCGTGATCCATAAAAATATCTTAAAATGAATCATAAGTTCTACACACAAATTCAAAGTTTCAAATGTTTGTATGGCATGAAAGAGTGATTGGACATAATTTACCAAGGTCCTTCCACTGCTCTGAGCCTGATTAGGTGAGGAAGCTTGACCACGATGTTTGGACATGGGAGGTAGGTTGGAGGAAATGCTATTTACTTTCTCTGTACACGCTGATATTGACTTCTCGATTGATGGAGCAACTTCCTTTAGTTGGTTAATAAGAACCTGCATTTAAATGGTATTAGAAACTTGGAATAGAAATTGTACATGTCATCTAAAATTAAGAATAGCATGTTGAGTCAACAAAGTGGTGCCAAAAAAACCCTTTAGATATAAATTAGAAACTGTAACAGAAATTTACGGTTTAAAAGAGGCATATGTCAAAGCGTATTTGTAAAACTACAAACATGCACATTAAAGCAAAGCAAAAAGAAGCAAACAGTAATATATTCCCACTAGATCTTTACACATCCACAGCGAAGTTAGGTATTTCCAAGTTTCTTTTAATAAATATAAGTGAAACAAAAAACCCATAATATCCCTACACGGAAATTTTCACTTTTATTTTATTTTAATATTTCACTAACTTTATTTAAACAACTGATTTGTCTCGACTCGTGACACCAACTCAATAAAAAAAATTAAGGAAAAAAAAACAGATTCAGTCAATCCTCAATCTCCATGTAACTCGAACTAAAACTTCCATCAACTAGAAACATTTACAGATATTTTCAGTCCTAGATTGTCAAGAAATAAATACTTAAAAGTGCAACGACTATTGCTTTACCTGAAAGCTAGCCAGGTGTTGCTGATGCTCAGCAAGAGTTGCAGCTAATGACTCAGCATGACCACTTGTGCTACCATCATGAGCTCTTCGTAGAATATCAGGACCCTCTCCGTCATTAGCTTTAGCCTGCAATGCAATAGCAATACTATCACTGCATACAAGCACCCTACTTCAACACTGATAATTAGCAACATAAAATCCATAATTCCCTAAAAAAGTGAATTATGTTTTGAATTTATAAATTATTCTTCAATGCTTCAGAAGGTGCAAACTGAAAATTTCAGTTCACTGATATACCATAAAAGATTTCTTGTTCACATCTCCAAAAGATGAAAAATTTAAGTGGAAGGTTTTTGCTCCATAGAAGCTGAAGAACACCAGGCATAAATTTTGTTATCACAATTTCAAATTTACGGTTGAAAATTATGCCTCAGGTAAATGAAATTGACAATACCACAAAGATAAATGATGTCATATCAATAATTATGTGCAATATAGACATTATCACATTCGAAAATTCTGGTGGCCAAGTATTAAAACAAACTAAGTTAGCTGACTGAAACAAAAAAACAAAAAACAAAATAAAACAACATACCAACTGAAGTGACTGTTTATGAATGCGTTGTAATGCATGTGTCCAACGTCTGATTACTTCTGCTACATCAACAGTCTGGTGGATTCTCCCACTTCTATCATCTACCCGAGAAAGTGTCTCTTCATTGAACTGTGTGTGATATCCGTCATTTTGTTCTTTGCCATCCAAATCACCAGAATGACCGGATAAGATTTCAGTAGAAGGAACTTGTGAACTCCGGTCCATAGCTGAAAGCAATGACGACCCAGAGATTCGATACCTGAAAATGATGCATATGAGGAGGGGAGAAAAAATGTGCCATATGCACCATGCAAAATGACAAGCAGGAGCAAATTACCTATGCTCCCGATGGGCTATCAAATCCTCGATAGGGCCTGAAGCAAGAACTTCATGCTCGTCTGGACATATGGGTTGAAATCAATGTTATGAAAGTCATACAAGTTAATGAAGATACAGATGAATGTGGTTCATGGATGGGCATTTACTTTTACGAGATAATATAGACTCCCATAAGCGAGTAGCCTTTGAAACCAAATGAGAATTCTGACTTGAAGTAGAGACAAGATCATCCCATAGCTCTCCTTCCAACTTCACTTTGTTCCTTAAGTCATGTAGTTTTTCCAGCTCTTGCTGCAAATAAGCCTAAGATCCAGGTTTTCCAAGGAAAGGCATTAGTTAAAGATATTAAATCAAAGCTATCCCTTAACAAAAGGAAATGGGCAGGGAGGTTATATTGATAATTTGACATAAGAACTCAAATACTTCAAATAAGTAATTAACTATTTATTTACCTCCTCAGCACAAAGACCACGAAACTCTGCAGTCATTTCATGAGCCAAATTTGACCACACTGCTTGTCTCTGCACTGATGTTTCTGCATTTTTCAAAAACCTCCTCCGTTCAAGAGCTATTCTAGCCTGTTTAAAAAACAAGCATGTTACTTCACAGCTATGGAAGGTCTAAAAAAAGGCATTTTGAAACTACATCTGTGCAGAGAGCCTAGAGATGCATTACCTTTGTTACGGGAAGTAGTGAAGCAGCATGTGAAAATGCAACATCAGTCAATGGTGCAGGTAATGGGTTAGAAGCAACATCTGCAGCAAAATTCCTTCTATGAACCTCTCGCAAAGCATGCAATGAAAGTTGCCATAAAAGTTCAACAAATCTACAAAATCAAAAACATAAAAAATCCCAATGTGAAGACAGGTTAACAAAAATCATTTATGGAGTCGCAAAAAAAAAAAAATAATAATAATTCAAGCTTTCTTGAGTCTTGCAATGCTATTCAGCGCCAATAGTAAAATATTCACTATAATGAGCCAAATGCAACTAGAACTAATAGAAGCAACCCAATCAATATACTTTCCCATTTTGCTTGACTTTCTTAAATTTTCTCGGCCAACCAAACAGAAATTAACTCCTAACCTCGGTCCACAGCAAGTAGCCAGCGAAGAAACCCTCGAATTACTCCTCGGTAAAGCTCCTTGTGCTTCCAGCTCGGTAATTATCCCTTGCACAACCTAAATTAACAACAAATAAATAGAATTTAAACAAAACAATAAAACTCAAAATGCAAAAAACGAAAACGAATAAATCGAGAAATCAACCTTTCGAAAATCACGAGATTGCGCTGAATCAAAAATCGGCCAAACTCGATCGAAATCCTGAAAGATCCGACACCAAAAAACTCAACTCAACCCCAATACGGACCAGATCAAAACAAAACAAAACCGAGCCGGTGCAAAAAAAAAGGGGAAAAGATCGTTACCCTGGCGGATTGAGCGGGGCCACGAAGAGAAGAGAGGATGAAGTAAAGAAGCTGTTCGCCTAATTTAGGGTTGGAATGACGGAAAAGTCCGACACGAGGGGTTCCGTTGGAGGCTCCGAGACCGATAATCGATGGATCCAAACCTAAAAGCAAGCAATTCGTATACATTGCGCTTTCAAGCTCTACCTCTCTCTCCTTTTCTCTATCCATTGTCATCTCCCTCTCTCTTTCTCTTTCTCGGAAAATTTGTTTGTTTGGGGGAAAAAGGATCAAAACATTGATATTTAGAAATCGTGGGTATTTTAATTGGGGGCTGATTTTAAATTTTAGAAAGTTGGGGGACTTTTATTGAAAATTCGGTAATAAGATGGGACCGTGGGGGGATAAAGTGTGTCACGTTTAGCCGTTTGAAATTGATGGAGACCAGAGACATAAAGTGAAGGGGTCGATGCTGCTGAATAAAAAATGGATTTGGAAGTGACGTGTCCCTTCAGGAAGGAATGTAAGGCTAACGTGCGCTGAGTGAAAACCGTTGCGAAATGCCGGCTTGCTTTGAAAATTGTTTAGGTGGTGGTATCCTTTTTTTTGTATGGATGTTTATTTTGTTTTTTACCTTGTCCTTGTGATTCGTAGCATCATTTCAGTTTTTTTTAATTGTATCAATTATTATATTATTAAATCTAGATTTAAATTTTATCAATAATAATAGAAAATAATATCACTCATAAAATTTTTATAATATATATTCGCCTTATGATCTGTTTGAAGTACAAATTTAATCTTTTTAATAATATTATTTTTAAGATTTAAACTTATATTTTTTTATTAGAAGTAAGGAATGGACATAATTAAAAATTTATTATATTAATAAAGAATAAAAATAATTGTTTTAAAATAAATTATATATTTTAATATTTTTTATCTTTATTTAATATATAAAAATAATAATTGACGGAACTATACCTCTTAAACTCCTTATATTCGGCTCATATTAAAGTATAATTTATTTTATCAATACAATTAATATTGGTTAATAAAATTTTAAATTGTATGATTGATGTGAACTATTTTCAATTTAATTAGTTTCATTCCTATTACAATACGTTAAATATTATGGGTTTAAATATATTCGAAGATGTAAAATTCGTTAATATAGTCATAGAATTGATATTTGGTAGGGTGCTTTATAAAGAAATGAAGTATATTATTATCTTTTAACTTTATTAATTAACGTATTATGATGGATACAAGTAAGGACGGTAGATAGATATAGTTTTACGGATTTTGTATCGCACATGCCCTAATTGGGGTGAAGATGAGTATTAGTTTAGTGGGTAGCTGGGGGTTTAAGACTTTACCTATATCGTATCCACTTGCCCCATATTCGCTCCATTCGCATCCACCCGTCATATTAATTTGAACCATTTATATTTGTAGACTTTGATTATACCTTTTATTATGATGCTTTATTTACAAAGATATTAATTTGTTTTAAAATTTACATTAACCCTTAAGCTTGTAGACTTTAAACTTAATTAATTTAATTAAAAAATGATGATTTATGATCGAACTTGAATTAATCATGTAACACCCTAAACTCAGATACTACATTTGGGCCACAAGCCCAATCCACTCCCATAATTTTTTTCCTTTGTCAAGTAAATAAATCGTAATTTCTATAAAACCATAGCATGAGTTTAACAATCATTAAAATACGATAGTAGTTAAAACATTCTAAAATAGTTAAGGAACTCCAAATATCACAGCTTAAAATATTTGACCAATATAGATTAAATAAATAGAGTTATAAATACAAGGATTTTATAAATACATGGCCCACTACATCTAAGTACTTGTACTCTACCAACAATTAATGTTGAAGATCCTCGACAATGGTACTTTGCACCCTCGATTTATCTATTTATCTGGAAACGAAAACATATCATGAACACCGAGCTATAGAAGCTCAGTGGATACACAACATATCGATTGTACCTCAAGTGAATCATAACTATAAACATGCTAGATGAGATATGACAATATGATATGAAACATTGATGTTACCCTAGCCGTCTAAACACATGATACGAGCAAACAAAAACAAAAGAATTAAAGCAAACAAACTAGAAGTGAGGTCTATTATCACCCGACACTGAAAGGTCCACTCATGCTTGAAATTTTATAAAGAGCTTGCTGGGCTCGATGCATAATCGATTAATCTTTTTCAAGTAATGGAGAGATGATTATTTGGGTGGAAATTGTAGAAGCAAAGAAAATAAACAATAAGCACAAGGATTTTAGAGTAGTTCAAGCTTCAAACAAGCTCTACATTCACTACCTTAACTCCCTGTTAAGGATTTTCCAAATTCACTAAAAATTTCAACCTTTTGAGGATAAAGGGTTAACCTTACAACCTTGATTCTAACCCCAAATCAAGCATCTAAAGTTCACAACTCGAATTTTAGAAATTCACTCAACAAGAGAAAACTTAGCAAATTTATTAATCATTCTAATAAGGCTAGTTGTTTGCAATCTAAGTACTCACTAAATCCTAACACACTTGAGCATACATTTATAATTGAGCTCACAAGTGCTTTGTCTATGCAAAGATTGAAATTTAGCTCTAATACCATGTTCTCATCATAATGTTGTTACAATTAAAGCATTAATCTTCTATTGATGCTTGAGATTTTCTTTTATCATCCCAAATGAGCTTCTAGCAGTTGATGACCATTGAGGTTAATTTGGAGTCGTTTGAAGTTGATTTCTAGGCCAATTTCTGTTTTTGGTGCATGTGGTATCGAAACGCGTGTTATCCATTTTGATACTGCTACTTTGGAAAATAGTCGTTGGATCTATAATAAATGACTGATATCGAAACACTTATAAGGCGTATTGAAACAACTAAAGCCTGTTTCGATACGGCTCCTAGCCATTGTGGAGGTTTATAAAGTCATTAAGGGTTTTCATAAAGCCATTAGAGATGTATCGAAATACCTAAAATTGGTGTAGAAACCGAATCTTCTAGTAGCAAAACTTATCGAAATGGTCCAAGACCGTATCAAAACGCCTATACCATTTTCTTTGAAAATAGGCAAGCTGTATCGAAACAACTAAGAGGCCTATCGAAACGTTTGAGACATTTTGTACTTTTTGGCTTCTTTAAAACATTTGAAACACATTTTAAAGCTTTAGAAAATGTTTCAAACTTATTTTTAAGTTATTTAGACTTAAAACCATTTTTGAAATCTTTTCAAATTAGTCTAAGACTATTTTTCAATTATTATATCAAAACATTAGTTCTACAATCTCCCCTTTTTGATATAATAAAACCAAATTTAAAAAAATATTTTTTAGATTAATCTCCCTTTTTGAATTAAAACTTGAATAAGAGAATTAAAGATTTAAAGTCATTTAAAGTTCTCTCTTATTCATTTGAAAAGCAATTTTCACAACATTCTCCCCCCTTTTTGTTATATCAAAAATGGTTCAAACAAAGTTTAAAAATCTTTAAAGCTCATAACATGAGATAATGTTTAAGAATGTCAATTGTTAAAACAAGTTTGAAATCAAATGCAAAACATTAGTTTTTAAAACAAAAGACCCCTTACTCAAGGAATCAAATAAAGGTTAGTCCAACAATTATGATATCATAGTTGAATTAAAAGAATAAGCAAATAAAAACAAAATTCAACTAAAATTTAACACACTTGAACTAAGGTAGGATGTGAAGCATTCCTTCTTCAAGTGTCCTCTTTGTGTGTATGGAGCTCCACCTTAACGTTGCACTTGTTTGCTCAAGCCACCATCACACCTAAAATAAGACAATCAAGTAATTTTTGGTATTCAAATTACTTTGGATCCTTTGACATTAGTAGCACAAATTTTATTCCCCTTAGGAATCAATTTTTCAATTTCATCCTTTTTAGTTGAAGTGATTAATCCTTTTGGGATTCAAACACTTCTAAAATATTTTTCATTGAGAAATTTAGGGACACTAGATTGTCTAACATAAAAATTTGATTTTCCCAAATTATTTTTCTTTTCAAATTCTTTGGAAATCAAATCTTTTTCTTTCTTAAAATTATCTAAAGCACATTAATGATCTTTTTCCATCTTTTGAAGAAAGTTTTGTAAATTAAAAACTTTAAGTTTAAATTCTTTCAATCTTGCTTCAAACTCAAAATTGGTTTTTGAAAGCAAATCATTTTCTAATTTTAGTTTTGAAATCATCTTTTTGTTTTTAGAAAACGAGAATTTAAACTTAAAAGCTAATTTATCATAAGTTTCTTGCAACTTATCAAAACTATAAGAATTTAAAGTTTGAGAGTTAGAAGCTATCTCCCCCTCATTGAGGGCCATCAAGCATAGGTGAGCTACCTCTTCTTCGGTGGAGTCCTCATCACTCCAAGCAGCCATGTATGTTTTCTTCTTTGAAGGTGATCCCTTAATCCTTTATCTTTTTCTTTGATTTTTGCTTTGAAGATTTCTTTATATTGTTCCTTATGAATCGAGCAAATTCTATGAAGAGTTTGGTTATCTCTTCATCTTCTTCCATATCCTCCTCACTTGATTCTTCAAAGTGAATGCACTTAGAGGATTTGAGAGCCATGGTGTTGAAATTTACACCAAGCTCCATTTTCTTCATCTTCTCTATCAATCTTATCTCTTCTTTATTCTTCTCTCATTCTCTCCCTTTCATCATAATTTAGTGTGTAAGGAGTGAAGTCATAAGTTCATCAAGCTTGAAGGTCTTTAATTCCTTGACTTCGATGATAAAGGTCTTTTTTGAGTCTCATGACTCGAGAAGGGAGTAGATAATCTTTACAACAACCTTATATTCTCGAATGATCTCTCTATATCCTTTAAGTCCATTGGTGATGATAGAGAAATGATCAAACATATTTGCAAAGTTTTTTTCCAGATCTATCTTGAAGTTTTCATACTCTAGGTTGAGGAGTCTAATCTTGGTCTCCTTTACTTCATTTGTCCCCTCGTATGTAACTTTGAGCTTGTCTTTAACTTCCTTGACATCTTCGTAAGAGGTCATCTTTTCCTAGATGTCGAGATGGAATGACAAAATAGAATGTGCAATGTTTTACAATTTAGCATCATCTTTTTGTAATCTTCTATGCTCTATTCCGCCTTTGTTCCTTGTGGAACCATCTTCAATTATATCCCATAACTTTGAATCTTTAGCTTTGATAAAGTACATCATCTTTGTCTTCCAATGGGAATAGTTTGACCTGTCAAAGAAAGGAGGTTTATCAATGTAAAACGTCATGGATCAATGATTGATAGATAATTGGTCGAACTTGTCGGATCGCCTTAATAGAATGTTAATCCTTCTTGATTGAGCCTCACTCTGATACCAATTATTAGGCTCGATGCATAACCGATTAATCTTTTTCATGTAATGGAGAGATGATAATTTGGAAGGAAATTGTGGAAGCAAAAAATAGATAATAAACACAAGGATTTTAAGTGGTTTAAGTTTCGAACAAGCTCTACATCTACTACCTTAGCTCCACACTAAGGATTTTCCAAATTCACTAAGAATTTCAACCTTTTGAGGACAAGGGTTTAACCTTACAACTTTGATTCTAACCCTGAATCAAGCATTCAAAGTTCGTAACCCGGACTTTAGAAATTCATTCAATAAGAGAAAACTTAACAAACTTGTTAATCCTTCTAATAAGACTAGTTATTTGCAATCTAATCACTCAATCAATCCTAACACACTGGGGCATACATTTATAATTGAGCTCACAAGTGCTTTGTCTATGCAAAGATTGAAATTTAGCTCTAAGATAATTTTCTCATCATAATATTATTACAATTGAGGCATTTGCCTTTTATTGATGTTTTAGACTTCCTTTTATCATCTCAAATGAGCTTCTAGCCGTTGATAACTATCGGGATTAATTTAGATCCGCTTGGAGCTGATTTTTAGGCCAATTTCTACTTATGGTGCATGTGATATCAAAATGCATAGTAGCCATTTCAATACTGTCACTTTGGGAAATAGCCATTGGATTTGTAATAAATGAAAGGTATCGAAATACTTATAAGGCGTATCGAAATGTTCATGCTCTGCATATTGAAACAACTAAAGCCTATTTTGATACAGCTCCTAGCTGTTAGGGGGTTTATAAAGTCATTGAGTTTTTTTATAAAGTCATTAAAGGTGTATCAGAACACCTAAAGCTGGCATCGAAACCAAATCTTCTAGTACAAAAACATATCGAAACGTTCCAAGACCGTATTGAAGCTTTTGTACCATTTTCTTTAAAAATAAGCAAGTTGTATCGAAACGCTTAGGAGGCTTATCGAAACACCTATGACATTTTGTACTCTTTGATTTCTTTAAAACATTTGAAACATATTTAAAAGCTTTAGAAAATGTCTCAAACTTATTTTCAAGTTGTTTGGATGTAAAACTATTTTTTAAATCTTTTCAAATTTGTCCAAGACTATTTTTCATTTATTATATCAAAACATTAGTTTTATAGAGCTATTCAGAATCTTACATCGACCTACTTAGAATCTCGCATATAGCTACTATACTCAAAATCTCTTATGTAGTCTTCACTCAGAATATCGCATAGAACAAAGTCATCACCTAGAATCTCACATTAGATGACCTTCAAACATCAACTAAAATCTCACATCGGATGACTTTCATTGTGTTGTAACACTCACTCATTTGGGTATTCAGATCTCATCAAACAAGGATTCAAAACCATACAATGATCCACCAAAGATCCCTAGACCATGCTATTACAAACAACCATCATAAACCAATCAATACAAGGTATATGAGTTATACCAACATTTTAATCACTCATTCCAAGTTTTAATATTCATTATATATCTCAAAAGACCCTTAGGAATCATTACCATAATTTATTGAACTCTCGAACTTAAAACATAAAAACTTGGGTAAATTGTTCTATTCGTATCGGTATGTATCCTATGCGTACCGATCTACCCATTCATGTATCGATACCGAGATCACATTTGATGCAATTGACCTATCAAGGTGTACCGATATACCGACCTAGTATCTTGGCACGCTATATCAATACTCATATATTGAGTATCGATCTTCAGGTTGTATTGATACACATCTTGGTTTACCGATATACGAAGTAGTCACTTAAATTTAAATTTTCTCCCCCATACCGATACGCTCTATAATCGTACCAATACCCTTTTAAGGATTTGCCCATCTTGATAGAGAGGGAACTGATACTCAAGTCCGAGTATCGATATTCAAACCCCCAAAAAAGGTTTAAAGCTAAAAAATCCCTTGTTTTGATTCCAAATTCTAGCCTATCAATCTCGAAACGTTTCTACATATTATGGAGTGTATTTAGGTAAGTTTTTAACAAATTTTAACCGAAAGCATCGTAAAAATTTAAAATTACCATTGATGCACAAGTAAGCTCTATCATAACCAAAATCATCATAAATCAATCAAACATACAAATAAGGATGATGCACATGAAATCACTAGATTGAGGAGTGTAGTGACCTCAAAAGCAAATTGATAAAGCCTCCATCTCAATCTCTTAAGCTTTCTCCTAGCTCAAGCTTGTGGATGGATCACCAAGCTCTCTCACTACAAAAATTTTTACCAAGGATTACTACTTTATTTGAACATTTTAAAGAAGCTAAAAACAGATTCTTAACCGTATTTTGAGCTTATAAAAACATTGTTTCATTCTCCTTAAAACCCCTACCAAAATGTCAACCCTTCACTATATTTAACCAAACTTACCTTGCTGAATAAATCTTTAGAAACAGAATAATCTTCATTCTAGCGGCTTTACGTTAATCCATAGTTTAAAGCTCAAGACTTCACCTTCAGGGATATGTTTTGTGATGGAGGCTATGGAGTCCTATTAATTCTACCTTTTTCAGATTGTAGTATTTAAGATGTCGGTCCTGTAATCACCATTTTTGGTCCTGGGAGTCGCCACCAATCATTTTCCAGGTGCTATTGGAACACCAAAAATAAGTCTGCGAACCAAAGTTGAGTCCGGGAGTCTCTTATGCGTAGGGAAGGATGAGCACCCCTACAACGCCCGAAATCGGCACCTATCGGTTACAAAATATTTTATATGATCGAAAAATATAAATTTGATGTTAAAAAATAATATTACAATCCCAAATATATTTATGATATAATCTGCAAAAATAAAATAAAAAAAGTTAGATAAACCAATATTATAATAACATTAAAAATAAGTGAATGTACCATACATACATTATAATACTAAAAGTATATATGTATATTAAAAACAACATAATATATCATGTTAATAAAAATAATAATAAATAATATAGTATTAATAATTATATAATAATAATGATAATAATAATAATAGGGAGATGGGACCCAATCTGCAAGAAAACAGAATTATAAGATCAAAATAATAGGTATTAGTGACCAAAATCAAAATAAATTATAACTATGGGACCACAATAGCAAAAACAGTGACTAAAGGGTAAGAGTTTGCAAACTGGGTGACTAAAAACGTAAGCACGCCAGAAGCATAGGGATCGGGCTCGTAATTTGCCTATTATCTCGTGTTGGACACGGGTCTGGGTCCTGGACGGGTCTAGTTTGGATATCCATGCTTGAAACAACGTCGTTTTGGCAAAATTGAATAAGGACCAAAATGACGTCGTTTTGGTGAAGCCTTATATAGCCAAATTTGTTCAAAAAAATTTCATTTGTGTATCCATTCCCAATAAAAAGTACAAAGCTCTCATATGCTCTCCCCTCCCCTTTGATCGGAACAGTCACTGCCACCGTCGGTCGCCGTTCACCGGCGGTGGCGCCGCCGTGCATTGTCGCTGGAGTGATGAAAGTTTATAACTTTTCAGAGAGTCTTGTCGTCCCAAACACGTATCCAACCTCGGATTTTTGAAACAATGCCTAGATCTGAGTAGATCTGAAGATAAGTCTAATTTTTTATTCGAAATTTCTCTCGATTCGTATTCTCTCTTTCTTTTTGTTTCGATTGGAAGGTAATGTTTTTGTATTTTTTTTGAATCTCCTGTTTCCGATTGAAAATCAGGGGAAGAAGCCCCTTTTACATCGTTTTTTCTGGGTTTATATACCCATTTTTACACATAAAATATTCTAAAGTAAAATAAGATCTCTACTCTTTTTAGATCTACTTTTAGATCTAATCTCCTCATTTTAATGATTGTAAGTGAAGGGCGGTGGGGCGGTGGCCGTTCGTGGAAACCAATGGGAAGGGCACGTGCATCGCACGCGCAAATCTGAGTGGTCGGCCAAGACGACGGCAGTAGAGAGGTCACCGGCGGTAGCTGCTAGGTTAGGGAAATTAGGGTTTTCTTTTGGTTTGGGTTGTGTTGGATTGGGCTCTGTATTGGGTCTAATGGGTTTAATTTATTTGGGTATGGGTTTTGTTTTAAATGGGTTATTACAGCTGCTCCTCTTTGCTCATTGTTGTGTAAAGACAATAGAGTAAAGATAAATAATAACCCATTTCACTTGGTATGGTTTCAAGGTTCATCTTTGGAATGGTAAGAGTTCTTATAGGTAAGGTTAGGGTACTTTTGGTAAGGTTGGGGCTCTTCTGGTAAGGTTGAGTTTCTTTTGGTAAGGTTGAGGTTCTTTTTTGGTAAGGTTAAGGCTCTTTTTGGTAAGGTTGAGGTTATCTTGGTAAAGTTATGGTTCTTTTGGCCACCACTTCTTCTACTGGAGCTTGACTTGATCTATTCTACCTCTCTTGTTTGCAAAATCTTCAAAATGAGGAGATCCATTAAGGAGAATAAAAATTGCGGTTGAACCGTTGGAAGAGGCAAAATAAGCTTGGCTTGCTGCGATACTCCTGATGTTACCATAGAAAAGACTGCCCAGCTGGATCCAGTTGCATTCGATGAAAAACATGATCTGACATATATATTTTTTCTTCTTCCTTCCTTCTTATTCTTCTTCTTTTTTTAGATGTAATATCTGTAAATACAAAATTTGGTCTAGTTATACCATCAACGATAAGATCAAACTGTGATATGCTTACGCCATCAATGGCAGAATGAGAACTTGTTAGATTGAAGAGGCAAGACTTGAAGTGTAAGGTTGGATCTTATCTACACCATCAACGGAGGGGTAAGATAACATTTCAACAACTTGGATCCTATTCCGCCATGAATAAAGAAACAAGATTGAACTTCAGTGATTCAGATCTGGTCACAGCATCAACGGGGACAAGATCAAATTTCAACAATTTGGACTCTATTACGCTATCAACGGAGAAACAGGACCGAGTTGGATCTATCTATTCCATCAACGGAGGGGTAAGATCAAGTCTAGATCATACTACGCTATCAACGGAGAAGCATGATGAAATAAGATCTGGCCATACCATCAACGGGGACGAGATCAAGTCTGTAATTCTAATCCTACTACGCCATCAACAGAGAAACATGACCAGGTCGGATCTATCCACTCCATCAACGGAGGGGTAAGATCAAGTCTGGATCATACTACTCCATCAGCGGAGAAGCATGATTAAATTGGATCTGGCCACACCATCAACGAGGACGAGATCAAGTCTGTAATTTGAATCCTATTACGCCATCAACGGAGAAACAGGACCAGGTTGGATCTATCCACTCCATCAACGGAGGGATAAGATCAAGTCTGGATCATACTGCTCCATCAACGGAGAAGCATGATTGAATGGGATCTGGCCACACCATCAACGGGGACGAGATCAAGTCTGTAATTTAAATCCTATTACGCCATCAACGGAGAAACAAGACCGGTTTGGATCTATCCATTCTATCAATGGAGGGGTAAGATCAAGTCTGGATCATACTGCTCCATCAAGGGAGAAGCATGATTGAATGGGATCTGGCAACACCATCAACGGGGACGAGATCAAGTCTATGATTTAAATCCTACTGCGCCATCAACGGAGAAGCAGGACTGAGTTGGATCCATCCACTCCATTAACGGAGGGGTAAGATCAGGTCTAGAAGATCTAAATATCTGATTCAATTGATGTCATGTATCTTCTTTGTATTTTTCCCAAATGCATAGGGATCAACGGATTTGATATGCCTTTACCGATAGCCATTTGCTCCGGGCTAGCTGTACCATTACTCTGGGTACAATCAATTGATACCATGGACTTAATTCCTTGACCATTCATAAAATGGATTTCAATGAACGTTTGAATGGTCCTTATCAATGCATTTTTTCCCAAATACATAGGGATTAACGGATTTGTTTTGTCTTTACCGGTACCTATTTGCTCCGGGCTAGCTGTACCATTACCTTGGGTATAAGCAATTTGCACCAATCACAAGATTGAATTTTTCCAAAGGAATGGATTTCCTTCGACCATTCGCGAAAATGGATTTTTGAAGGACATTTGAATTGTCCAATGTTTTGTTTCTGAATGTCTTTTCAATTTTTTATTTCATTTTTTTCACATTTTACTTTTCATTTTTCATTTTCTCATTTTTTTCATTTTTTTGTTTTTCACTCATCATTCATTTATTTATTTATTTATTTCTTCTTTTTTCCTTTTTTTTTCTCTCAAAATAGTTTTAATTCACATGTACCGTCTGTACGAATATGAAGATCTAATCCTCAACATAGCTATCAGAAAAGCAAGGTTTTAGCAAAATTGACCAACCACTATTGACGTAGGCGATATTGGGAAAAAGTTGTTTTTGGTGTTCCATGATGGATAGTCGTGACCTGAAAGCAAAATAAAACATACGTTAGTTACTGTTCGAAATTTTTGAGTCATTACCTGAAAAATCTATGTTATTTTAGCTTTCTCGGGACTAAATGTTGGTCATCATGTTGTTGCACCCCTGATTAAGATCTATCAGTCTCTTCTATACACCTGTTTATATGTACAAGCAAAAATATGTGCATCATGAATGCTCAATGTATGTCAAGTCTGAATGCATGATGTCTAAATGCAAAATATCTAAATGCATGAATGATATGATTTTTCTGTTTTCAAAGGATGTCTCTAATTTATGCTCGATGCATGTTTAATCTAAATGCATGGTTTGTAAATGCTTGAATGCATGAATGCCATGATTTTTTTCTTAGGATTCCCTTGACTCCACTAGTCATAATGGGTTCTAGATCTTTCATGTACAACGATGTCCGAACTTCTTTGATTTGACCATCTTTATTGAAATCTCTTTTCCTGGATGGATGCATGATGTGAGCCTAATCTAAAGGCATGATGTTTTTAATGTATACATGAACCTAGATGCAAAATGATTTCAATGTATGTATGTGACATGATTTTTTTTGTCTCAAAAGGGATGCCCAAACTATGCTGGTCTGAGCAATTCTCGGTCTAGTAATGCCCAAATCTTCCTTTGGATTTGATCATTTTTAAGCCCATATTTCAAGAAGTATGCTTCAACGTCTTCATCTGAGACTGCTTCTGGTAGATCTGGATTTAGCCTTGAATGTATGTCTTTCCTTATAGGGCTCTTACTATCCTCGTGGATGTGTTATGTTGCCCCTCGGTCAGGTTCGCATGTTGGTGCAGTCTTTTTGGGACATAAAAGTCTGGCTCGGCAGCAAAATCTTACCTTTTGAAATTCATCGAAAAATACCCATGATTGTGGAATCTTATTAAGCATGATGTAGACGTAAATGTCAAAAATGCCCCTGAACGAAGGTTTTACATGTGTCCACTGTGGAATTAGACCGATCAATATTTGCTTCTTCTGATATTTTTGGTACAGGACGTCCCTGGGATCGACTTCAAAATCTGAAATGTATGCATGTAAATGCAAGATGCATGTCCTAAATATGAAGATACTGATTCAAAAATAGTTTTTGTGTCTATTTTTTTAACTCACGAGATTTGCTCACAACTTTGAATGTTGTATTAATATCTAGGATGCTAGATTTTCTCCCGATATATTTAATTTCAGAACCAATCTTGAATCAACACTTCATGCTCGTAAAATGCAAAAATTTAAAACGTGTTCATGGTGTTTTACAATTAGTGCAAAATGCATGATTATGATATGTCATGATACAATCAAAAGGAAAGAAAAAGTTTAGTTCGAATTAAAATAATCGAATAAATTAAAATAGATAACAAAACTATACATAAGTAGCAGATAAAGGCACTTAAACCTAAAAGGGTTACCGCTAAACGGGCGGAGTTTCGCATGGCTCTAAGGGTAGGCTTCTAGGTCTCACTACATGTGGTTCGGTTCTAGAAGGTACCCGAACAATACTTATTACCCTACTAAGGATAATAAGCACGATTCAGGGGGATACGTTTCTCTAAGTCTATGCGAAGACATAAATCTCACGAAGACAAAGGGAAAATATCCCAAAAGCAATTCCCCATCCTACACGGAGGCAAAACCTCACGAAGAAGTGGTTTCATGCTCCCACTTAAATAGACGGAGCCCGGGTTGAGAGCTCATGAGATGAGGAGACCTGAAAAAAACATTTAAAAATATTAGTGAATATTTTAAAATAAAATAAAAGATCACAAAATTAAAATAAACTGAATTTAAATTTTCGATCATTAAATAGAATGTAACCGATTTTAGGCTCGACTCTCAAAAATATCCTCAGCAAAGTCGCCAGCTGTAATCACCGTTTTTGGTCCGGGGAGTCGCTACCAATTATTTTCTGGGTGCGATTGGAACACCAAAAATATTTTATATGATCAAAAAATATAAATTCGATATTAAAAAATAATATTGCAATCCCAAATATATTTATGACATAATCTACAAAAAATAAAATAAAAAAAGTTAGATAAACCAATATTATAATAACATTAAAAATAAGTGAATGTACCATACATACATTATAATACTAAAAGTATATATGTATATTAAAAACAACATAATATATCATGTTAATAAAAATAATAATAAATAATATAATATTAATAATTATATAATAATAATGATAATAATTATACTATGGAGACGAGACCCAATCTGCAAGAAAACAGAATTATAAGATCAAAATAATAGGCATTAGTGACCAAAATCGAAATAAATTATAACTATGGGACCACAATAGTAAAAACAATGACTAAAGGGTAAGAGCTTGTAAACTGGGAGGCTAAAAACGTAAGCACGCCAGAAGCATAGGGATCAAGCTCGGGATTTGCCCATTATCTCGGGTTGGACACGAGTCTGGGTCCTAGACGGGTCTGGTTTTGATATCCATGCTTGAAACGACGTTGTTTTGGCAAAACTGAATAAGGATCAAAACGACATCGTTTTGGTGAAGCCTTATATATAGCCAAATTTGTTCAAAAATTTTTTTATTTGTGTATCTATTCCCAACAAAAAATACAGAGCTCTCACATGCTCTCCCCTCCCCTTTGATCGGAACAGTCACTGCCACCATCGGCCGTTGTTCACCGGCGGTGGCGCCGCCGTGCATCGTCGCCGGAGTGATGAAAGTTTATAACTTTTTAGAACGTCTCGTTGTCCCAAACACGTATTCGACCTCGGATTTTTGAAACAATTCCTAGATCTGAGTAGATCTGAAGATAAGTCTCATTTTTTATTCGAAATTTCTCTCGATTCGTATTCTCTCTTTCTTTTTGTTTCGATTGGAAGGTAATGTTTTTGTATTTTTTCTAAATCTCCTATTTCCGATTGAAAATCAGGGGAAGAAGCCCCTTTTACATCGTTTTTTCTGGGTTTATATACCCATTTTTACACATAAAATATTCTAAAGTAAAATAACATCTCTGCTCTTTTCGGATTTGCTTTTAGATCTAATCTCCTCGTTTTAATTCTTGCAGGTGAAGGGCGGTGGGGCGGTGGCCGTTCGTGGAAACCAATGGGAAGGGAGCATTCATCGCACGTGCGAATCTGATTGGTCGCCCAAGACGGCGGCGATAGAGAGGTCACTAGCGACAGCTGCTAGGTTAGGGAAATTAGGATTTTCTTTTAGTTTGGGTTGTGTTGGATTGGGCTCTGTATTGGGTCTAATGGGTTTAATTTATTTGGGTATAAGTTTTGTTTTAAATGGGTTATTACAGGTCCCACAAGGACTGAGTCAACCTTGCTACTTCTTATAATTGCACTAATAAAACTAAAAACACAAGTAAATGATTTGATGGAATTATGTGACTAAGATAATTATAAAAGCATAAAATTAATTAACGGAATAATAAGATAAGGGTGAGTCTAGATTGAGTGCTTTATAGAGAAGAATCCAGTTATGTTAAGTATCCACTTATTAATGCAATGGGTTGAACTATCGCCTCGGCGGATCGCACTAAGGGTCGTCACAGTTACCTATGCGGGGTTATGCCTTGTCAACAATTCAAAATTCAATAGTTCGATAGAGCATCCTTGAATGTCTTCTTCCTTATCCCTAAGCAAAGAGAACTGTTGAAAACCATGTCTTGATGATACCTCCTGGCGTGAATCAAGGGTGGACAACAACCAAACACATGCGTCCTATTAGTCGCTGAAATCCTTGTCGGATTAGTCAATGCCAATGAGCAAAGACCGTACTCTCTCATTTCGTGAACCTACATCTCTCGATGCTAGGAAAATGAGTTTTTCTCACATACTTATCTTTCGAGCTCATATTCAAGAAGAGAAACTACCAAGAGAGAATAAACTATGAAATAGGTTTTGTATTAATAAATATCAAGCATAACATAACCTTCATCTCTGACTACTCCACAAATAATCTAAACCTCTGAAAGATTTAGAACATGATGGAGACGGCGGCTAAAGATATAATAATGTAAGAATCCATCTCGAATCCACACTAAACCTAAACCTAATAAGTGCCTTATATAGGCCAAGCCCTAAGTTGATCTTTCCATGCAAGGAAAGAGTTCTAAACGAGAAAGAAATCTAATTCTTAATTAAAATATATTAATTTAATCTTATTTCCTAAAATATCTCTTCTTTTCCCACGGTTTGACTTGGGCTTGACCTCCTAAATGAGTCTTCTTCTTTCTTTTACTCTTTGTTCGTTGAGTTCTGTATCTTTTTCTCTTTCTGTTGAGCACCAATTATTGTTTTTTGCGCTGCTGCTGCAACCTTCAGAATGCTGTCGTGGCGGGTGCTTCGTTTGGAATTCAACATCTATTTTCTTCTTTGCTGTCTCTGTAATATAACTTCTCGTCTAAGAGAGAAAACTATCAAACGTATATGTTTTATGCCAATTAATAGATAAATTCATAAAGTTAGTGATCAGATGCTGAAATATGGAAAATAATCAGAAATATCTATTATCACATTTAATTCTGTCTTTATTGGCAATAGATGAGTGGAGAAATGATATGAAAAATGAGGACTTTTGAGTGCTCATCACACCCCCAAACTCTAACTATTGTTTATCCTCAAGCAATACAAAAGATAATTTTTAAGTCTGGAATTTTAAAGTAATATACCGTCCTACCTGCCGTGCAGAGTTCCTTTCTTGACTTGGCCTCTTCTGGGTTCTAGGCGTTCCTCGGAATTGGACTATAAGTCTTAGTGTGTGTGTGCGTAGCTATGTCAAGGCTATTTTTCTAAGTTCTAATCCTTTTTCTAGCTCAAGACTTTCGACTAAGATTTTCTTGATTCTTTTTCCTTCTTTCTCCCTGAATTGACGTATAATTATATATTGCTGTCGCGACCTCTCTTGAAAAAACGCGATTTTTGGGTGAAAAAGTGTTCGTCGATTGATTTCGAAAAATATGAATTTTATTAATCTTAAAAAACCCAAATTTTAGAAAAATCTGTAATTTAATTTTAAAAAAGGTTGACTTGGAGTCGCCACTGGCCACTTAGGTAGGCCAGACACCATAAAAAATAAACCAGAGATCCGTTTTAAAAACATTTGGTTCGAGAGTCGGTTACGTGTAAGGACGACCCTTACAAACGCCCAAAAATTGGTACCTTGAAAAACATTACGTGGCATTTGACATTTTGGAGAAAGATATTAATTTAATTTCCATTGTTAAGTGAACATTATTTGAATTTGGATATCTTTTTAATTTAGAAGTTACACCACTTTTAAACTTGAGTTGATTGAGACGTCCTCTAGATAGGAAACCTCACCCATATTTAAAAGAATGTAACTTCCGCCTCAAAAGGCTAAAGTAAAATGCATGATTATTTTTTATCTTGTTCATTTTAAGTTTTAACCCTAAAAAGGCTCCATTACTTAAGTTTTTAAAACCTAAGTTACTAGCATTTACTAGTTATTTACCTATCCATTTTTAATTTTAAACCTAAGTTTTTATCAAAATTCTAGGTTTTTAATAACACATGAATTCGATGACAAGGTACACTCTCTAGGTCAGCATCATAGTGCGTCACAACACCAACCTCTTTAGTGTATCGAAGACATAAGATTCACATGCTATGTTACTAAATTTTCTCCCTAATTAAATTAAGTTAATTAATTTAAGTGACTAATCCTAAAAAGGCACTAAATTAATTAGCCTAAGTTTATTAGGTGACCTTCCTAAAATATGCCATGCAAAACATAAAATAAAGAGGGCAAGATAAATGAATTTCATCACTTTTATTATAATCACGGTACATCATATTACATCAAAAATTTCTCTTCACATGAGTACAAAAGGGACTTATATAAAAAGGAGATCAAGAGGGACTCGAGAACAAACCTTGAGCGAAAGATAAGACTTAATTAAGTGTGAAATTAAATATTAAAGTTTTAGAAATTTTTAATTAACTTAATTAATTAAATTTCTTTGACTTCAAATTTTAATTAAATCTTAATTAAAGTCTAGTGAATTTTAGGTTCAAAGGTTTAATGTTGGGTTAAACTTAATTAAGTTGATTTTTAAATCTTAAGTTAGAAATTTTAGATTAATTAAAAGTTTTAATTAAAATAATCTCTAATTTTAAGAATTTAATTTTAACTTAATTAAAGTTTTGGTGAAATTAAGGTTTATTAGACTTAATTAATTTTAAATCTTATCTTTTTAGAAAATTAATTAAAATTAATTAAATAATTAATTAAAATTATCTTTCCAATTTTTTAAGAATTAAAAGCCTAATTAAAGTCTAAGTTGGATGAATGTTTTAAAGTTTAAGGGCAAAACTAGGCCTAAGTTGGATTAATTTTAAAACTTAATTTTTAGAAATTAATATTAATTAAAATATTTAATTAAAGTTTTTTCTAAAATTTAAGAATTGAATTAAACCTAATTAGAGTCTAATCTTTAGGTTTTAGGACTTAAATTAATTTATATTAGAGTTAAATTAGATTAAATTAATTTTAAAGTTTATTAAAAATTAAATTAAAACTTAAATTAAGAATTAATTAAAATATTAATCTCTAAAATTAATTTTTAAAACCTAATTAAGGCTAAAAATTAAATTAATTTAATCCTAATTGCCTATTTAGGGGTTTAATTAGGAACTAGGGACCTGATTGAACTGATCCTAAAGTTTTAGGGGCTAAAATAAGAGTTCAGGGACTAAATTGAGTTAAAACTAAGATTTTAGGGCTAAAAGAGGTTACAGCCTACACTTGGGGGACCTAGGGGGTAATTAACCCATCCGTTTTAAAAAGCGCGGATCCGGGTTGAACCCGGATCCGACCCGCTCCACTTCAGCTGCCAAAACGATAGCGTTTTGCTGCCTACCAAAAAGGGGGTAAGCCGAGTTGGCTCGGTCATTTGGACCAAGACCAACTCGGGCGTGACTCAGTTTCTCTGAGAGAAACACCCCAATTTCCAGAAATCCTACTCAAAACCGATCAAAAACATGGGTTTTGCATGGTGTTCATGCGTGTTCATCCAAAAGAGGATGAACACGAAGAACACGGCCCAGCGCCGCCAAGCAAGCCGCCCTTTGATCTGGTCCACCACCGCCCAGCGCCGCTCCGGTGTGTTCGCCGACCACTGCGAAACACGCCGGACATCGCCTGGAAGCCGCCGACCACCGTTCTCGACGCCGGTGAGGTCACCAGACATCTTAAATCGCACCGGAAACATCCAAAAACCTCAAATTTCTGAGTTCCAACCCCTAAAAACAATCGGAACTACCTCTTAATCACTAAAGGCATCAATTTTAACACCCCAAAAACACCGATTAAACCCTAAAAGTTGATCAAACCCAGTAAAACTAAAACAAACAAAAAAAATGAGATTAGAACCTTACCACTGCTGATGCTTCGATCTAATCCCACCTCAACGTCGATTCCGGCCTCCGATCAAGCTCCAAAACCCCAGAAAAACCTTCTGCCGATTGCTTTAAATCCTTGCTCCAGTCGAATAATCTCCAATTGCTACCTCTCTGCTGCTGCCGATTACTCCAGTGAACTCCCCTATTCCATTCGATTCAAGTCCCCTTTAAAGGACTTGAATCAAAGTCCTTCCTTCTTCAAACTCTACCCAACCTAAAATCCCAATGAAACCGGTCACCACTCCTTCACAATCTAAAACCCAGGTTTAACACGTCTCCAATTCTGTTTTTCGATTTTTTAGTTTTTTACTTTTTTTTAATATTTTGATATTATATTTATTTATATTATTAATTATTATATTAAATAATTTCATGTTGACAATTGCTATATAGTTATACTGCTTGAGCCAGTTTTGGGCACCTCAAATATTCAACTATTTCTTACTAGAGCCAATTTCGGGCATCTCTAGTAAGTGGGAGAAAAATGAAGTCCTAGAGCCATTCATGGGCATCTCTATGAACTAACTAGAGCCGATGATAGGCACCTCTAGTTTAAAATCTAAGCCTAAGTCCTTATTGCTTTTCAAAGAAAATAACTTTTAAAATCAACTAAGACTAGCAGTGTTTAAATGATTTTAGGCTCATAGTCTAATCCTAAGTACAAAGCCTAGTAGACCTTTCTGAATTTAAGTCTAGTGAATGGTGTGAACTGCTACGACGGTTGGAGAATATATTATTGCCGAGGCAGTTTCAATAAAATTCACAATTTTAAAAAAATTAATTGCATTTGTATAAGGCGAAATATTAAGCAGAATTTTTGAGGCAATAATAAAGTACCCTGATTACTTCCATACAAGGCAGATAATCACATGTTACCAAAATTGAACAAATGCTCCTCCAAACTCGAGAGATGCATTATCCTCAATGCATGGTCAAGTAATAAAGAAGAAAAAGAAAAACAAATAACCGAAAATAAAAGGAAATAAAAGAAAAAGAAAAATAAAAGAGAAAAAATAAGAAAAACTACCGCCCTTAGAATTCTACGGACCCGAAGGAATCTTCAGAGTCACTGTCGATGAGTAGTTTGCGGCGGGTTTTGGGCGGCTGCTCGGCTGTTGTTTTCGGCGGGCTCACCATTGATTTCTTGGCCGAATGTGGTGGTTGAACGCGAATGGATGATGAGCGTCTAAAAGTCCTCAATTTTCACATCATTTCTCCACTCATTTATTGCTAATAAAGATAGAATTAAATGCAATAATACATATTACTGATTATTTTTCACATCTCATCATCCAAATACTATTTCTATGAATTTATCCATTATTTGGCATAAAACATATATATTTGATAGTTTTCTTTCTTAGACAGAAAACTAGATCACAGAAAGAGCCAAAGAAGAAAATAGATGCTAAATTATAGATGAAGCATCCGCCATGGCAGCATTCTGAAGACTGCAGCGGCAACATAAAAAAACGACAAGTGATGCTCAACAAGAAGAGGAAAAGATACCGAAAGACAAGAGTAAAAGAAAGAAGACAACTCAGTTAGGAGGTCAAGCCCAAGCCAAACCGCGGGAAAAGATATTTTAGGAAATAAGATTTATTTAATATAATTTAATTAGGAATTAGATTTCTTTCTTGTTTAGAACTCTTTCCTTGCATGAAAAGATAAATTTAGGGCTTGACCTATATAAGAAACTTATTAAGTTTAGGTTTAGGGAGGAGAAGTCGGTTCACACACATAACATATCCTTAGCCGCCGACCTTAATATGTTCTAAACTCCCTTTGAGGTTTAGATTGTTGATGAGTACCTAAAAGTTCTCTATTTTCACATCATTTATCCACTAATTTATTGCTAATAAAGATAGAATTAAACAAAATAATAAATATTTCTGATTATTTTCTACATCTCAACATCCGAATACTATTATTATGAATTTATCCATTATTTGGCATAAAACAAATATGTTTGATAGTTTTCTTTCTTAGACAGGAAACTAGATCACAGAAAGAGCCAAAGAAGAAAATAGATGCTAAATTGCAAATACAGCATCCACCACGACAATGTTCTGAAGACTGTCGTGGCAGCGTAGAAAGACGACAAATGATTCTCAACAGGAAGAGGAAAAGATACCGAAAAATAAAGAAAGAAGAACAACTCAGTTAGGAAGTCGAACCCAAGCCAAACCGCGGGAAGAGACATTTTAGGAATAAAGATTTATTTAATGTAATTTAATTAGGAATTAAATTTCTCTTCTGTTTAGAACTCTTTCCTTGCATTGAAAGATCAACTTATGACTTGTTCTATATAAGGCATTCATTAGGTCTAGGTTTAAAGGAGAATACCCCTAGAAGGTCTCCTGAGCGATACGCTAAATGATACATGTTAGATATGCACAATTTTAGTGCAAGTGGACATGTCGCCAAGTAATAAAGTAATAAGTATCAAGTATCGTCTCCTCAGGAATTGATATACTTAATATGCTTCCTTTGATCTTCTTGCTTTATAAAAGAAAATAAAAACACAAGCGAATTGGGGTTGTGATTTATATAAATAATTAAAACTAAATATAGATAAAAGAATTGAATAAAGAAGATGACCAAGATCTAGTTTTACTGTATAGTGGATTCGATCAACTCGTTTTCCATTGTAATTGTACAACACTGCCTCGGTAGCACTATAGATTACTGCCTTGACAGTGAAGATACTCATCTGTCGCGGAAATCCCTTGTTCTTAGGAAGACTTTTACCAAAGTTCGGCAAAGTATCCTTAGATGACTTCGCTTATCCTTAAGTCGAAGTACTGTTGATGACCAGTCCTTGATGATACCTCTCAAAGTGGATCAATTATAATCACCAACCAATCTCACACTTCTATTAGCCGTTGAAACTCTAAACCTATCCCTAGGCCGAGTTAGTGTTCCATGGCAGATATACTGTACTTATTCCTTTCGTGAATCTAACTCTCTGGATATTAGATAAATGGATGACTTACAAACTTCTCTCCCGAGCTTGAATGTAAGAACAAGGAATGAAAAAGAATAAGTAAACTTTGATATTTTTTTGCATTGAAAACAAGAAACAAAGTTGACTTCCTCACAGTAATACTTTACAACCTTCACCTAAGCCTAAACAAAACTAGAACATAATGTAGAAAAGAAAAACTAAAGCTAATTCCATATTCTAAGCTACGAGTCTAATGTGTGTCTTCTTCCCTTGGACGACTATGCCTTGTATAGGCTTGGCCTAGGGCAAACCTTTCCTAAGTAGAATACAACTTGGAGTAGGGAACAAGTCATGTACATAAATCAAATATTTACAAGTTTATTTCTTCTAGAAGGCTTTCCCGCGTGAACTTGTCTTTGGGTTTTCTTCAGACTATTCAGCTCCGATCCTTGGGCTTCTTGTCCAACAACGTTCTCTTTTTTATCCTCAGCTTGCCCACCATATTGCTGCTTTTCCTCTGATGCCTCGACATCAGGTCCTGCCTCGACCACAGTTTGCTACCGCGATAATACTTTTTCCTACATAGACATAAAAATATAGTAAAATATGCATTTTCTATAAATATTATTTTTAATAGCATAATCCCTAAATATATCATATTAAGTATATGCATTGGTTCAAGTAGGTGTAGAATTGATGATTAATGCCCATGAAAAGTGTAGAAAGTGATAGTGAGTTGAGCACTTATCACTAGAATTGGTCCCTATGAACAATGTAAGGCCATATCGACTAGAAGTGGATTACAATTGAAGGACCCTTAAATACCGGCTCAAACAGTAGGTAAGACCCCTGAAACAGTAGTCCCTGAAGGAACTAGCAGATACTGCCGCAACAGATGATGCCGTAGCCGCACCACAGATAAGATTTCAGTGCGATGAAAAGATCAAAGATCTGTGCCCACCACCATCTTTTCCACAAAGATTAAAACAACAAAAAACAGGAGTACCAGTTTCAAAAATTCCTGGAAATACTTAAATAGGTACATATAAATATAACTTTAGTGGAGGCAATTAAGAAAATACCCAACTACGTCAAATTCCTTAAAGACATCATATCCAAAAGGACAAAAATTAGGGAATTTGAAATAGTTGCCGCAATAGAAGGATGTGTGGCAATGCTGCATAACAAGGCCACCACCAAAAGAAAAGATCATGGTAGCTTCACCATACCATGTTCTATCGAAGATCAATACGTGGGAAAGACGCTATGCGACTTAAGCGCCAGCATAAATCTCATGCCTAAGTCAGTATTTCAAAAACTAGGCATCGGGCAAGCAAAATCAATAACAATTATGCTGCAGCTGACAGACCGCTCTTACGTACAACTAGAAAGAAAAATTAAAGATGTTTTGGTAAGGGTGGATAAATTTATTTTTCCTACTGACTTCTTAATTCTTGATTGTGAAGTAGATGAGCATGCTCCAATCATATTAGGAAGGTCATTCCTAGCCACAAGAAGAACATTGATCGAATGTGAGAAAGGAGAATTGATCATAAGGGTCAATGGTCAACAAGTAAAGATCAATGTATTTAAAAAACTAGGCATCAGCTTTTCCTCCAGACAAACAGGGGAAGATGGTTGTTGTTGAAGATGCAATTTATTACACCTCTACAGTAACCTAAATTTTTTATCTCTTAGTCCCTAATTTAATTTTTAGATTTTAGGAATTAAAATATTATTTAAAAAAATTAATTTCTTACAATTTAGTCTTAAAGTTTAATTTTTCTCACATATTTTTTTTATTATTCAGCTTTTAAGCCCAAGAAAATAAAATAAACAGATGAACAAGCTCAAAAACGCGGCCCAACTCAAAACAAAATATCTCGGCAGAAAACTTGTCGCCCAAGTCGAAAGCCGCATCATTTCTTCCGCCCAATGTAGGTCAACTGGATCTGCGTAGCATGCACGCTAAGAATAATGATGACACCGCTTCCGCTTCCAACGGTGTGCCGCCTTCGCCTATAAATAGTGAACAAAGCTTCAAATTTTTCACAATCCTTCTACTTTATTTTTACTCTGCCAAAATTCTTCTTCATTCTCCAAAAAATATGACAATAGAAAGACAAACCTCTGTCTATGCTACAAAGTTCAGACGCTTTTCTACAACAGCAGTAGAGCATGAATATGAAAAGAATTTCAAAACCAACAGATCTGGGAGGAGCAAGGGTTCCACTACACAGAAGAAGAAAATCTAGGTTTGGAAGCCTTCATTCTATCGAAAATAACTTTTCAAAGATGGAAGCAATTCACCAAGCAGCCAGATCCAACAAATATTGAATAGGTACAGGAATTCTAAACTCACCGACCAGTGGCAAAGAACCTATATGCCTACCTCAGAGGAAGGGCAATTTTAGTGGCCGACGTCGTCATTAACGCCGACTTCGGCCTCTACACTGAAAAAGACAAACATGCAGAGTTTGTCGCCGCCTTGATGGCAGATGATTACAAAGCAATGAAAGTCAAACTCTGCGTACCTGAAGTTGAATGGAATACTAGGAAGCACCGCGGATCTATCAGCCGCCGTGATAGATCACGACTGGCTCTCATCCACTCTATCATCCACAACCGAAGAATCGACATCGATAACATCATAAGCGAACAAATCTTTGAATGCGCCACCAATGAAAAAGGTATCCTTATCTTTCCTTGCTTAATTATCGCTTTGGGAAATTTAGAAAGAGTCCCAAACATGCCCTTAAACACCTACACACCGAGACGTGTGGGTTGGACAAGGGATACTTATATGAAAAGGATACAAGTGGAAGAAGCAGTTCCACAAGCTTTCGTTCCTCCCTCAACCGAAGCAGAACCCGTCGAGGCCGCCGAACCAGTAGACCCAGTGGAACAAACACCAGGAGAACTCCTGGAGATCCTGTAGAGGATAGAGAGAAGGCAGCTGGCCTTCATGAAATATGTCAAGGAGTTCAACAATGCTATCATCTCCACCATTCGAGAAGAACTCCCTACATGCACAACTCTGTTCCCAGACTTCATAGTCGATCTCTCCATGCCTAAACCAACATCGATGGCACCATTTATCTCAACTACTATCCTAGTCTCTCTTGCCACCGTAGTAGCTACAACTACAACCGAACTACTCTCAGTAGATTCAGTAGCTGATTTCCTCTGAATAGACTCCATCAATAGAGGAGCTACACCAAAAAATTCAACAACTTTCACTTGGAGTGATTCGGAAGAAGATTTGACAAGCCAACTCAAAGCTGCAGATGAATTCATTGCTGCAACACAAGGAGGGAAGAAGAGAAAGACAGTCGCTTCATCCCCAATCGACTTGGATCTAGAAGAGGAGCAACTACGAGACCCAACTCCTATCTGAGTCCAGCCACACTGATCTGCCAAGAAGCCAATGGTGAGTCCGCCAAAGGCAGTAGCCCAAGAACCGCTGAAGCCAACCACCCAGCAGACACCGAACACTCATCGCAAGCTTATAATTGATAGTGATTTTGAGGATTTATTTGGATCCTCCATATCTTTCTAAGGGCGTTAGTTTTTCTTATTTTATCTTTTATCTTTTTTCTCTTTTATTTTTTTTCTTTTCGGTTATTTCCGGTTATATCCATGTCCATGCATTGAGGATAATGCATCCCTTGAGTTCGGGGGAGCATTTGTCTATTTTGTAATATGAAGTAATCGAATTATCTCATCAATGCTTTAAATCTTGTCGTAGTTACTTAAGTATTGGTGCAAAATTTTGTTTAAAAGTTTGTTGAATTTTATTGAAACTGCATCGGCAGTGATATATTCTCCAGCCGCTGCCGCAGTCTACACCATTCACCAGACTTGAATTCCGAAAGGTTTGCTAGGATTAGTACTTAGGATTAGACTATGAGCCTGAAAACATCTTAAAACACTGTTAATCTTAGTTGATTCTAAAAGTTCTTTTCTTTGAAAAGCAATAAGGGCTTAGGCGTAGGTTTTAACTAGAGGTGCTTATCACTGGCTCTAGTTTTTGTCCATAGAGATGCCTATTACTAGCTCTAGGACTTAGAATTCTCCCACTTACTAGAGGTGCCTATCACTGGCTCTAGTGAGAATATGCTAAACACTTGAGGTGCCCATGACCGACTCAAGCAAGTATAACTATATAGCAATATATAATTATACATCAATTTCAGGGAGAAAGAAAACAAAAGAATTAAGAAATCTTAGTCAAAAGTCTTGAGCTAGAAAAAGGATTAGAACTTAGAAAATCAGCTTTGACACAGCTATGCACACACACACTAAGACTTATAGTACAATTCCGAGGAACGCCTAGAACCAAGAAGATGTCGAGTTAACAAAGGAACTCTGCCATAGCAGGCAGGACGGTATATCGCTTTAAAATTCCCTACTTAAACTTATCTTTTCATTGCTTGAGGACAAGCAATAGTTCGAGTTTGGGGGTGTGATGAGTGCCTAAAAATTCTCAATTTTCATATCATTTCTCCATTCATTTATTGCTAATAAAGATAAAATTAAATGCAATAATAGATATTTCTAATTATTTTCCATATCTTAGAATACGAATACCATTTTTACGAATTTATCCATTATTTGGTATAAAACGGATATATTTGATAGTTTTCTTTCTTAGACAGGAAACTAGATCATAGAAAGAGCCAAAGAAGAAAATAGATGCTGAATTGCAGATGAAGCATCCGCCGTGGTAGCATTTTGAAAAATGCCGCGGCAACATAAAAAGACGACAAGTGATGCTCAACAAGAAGAGGAAAAGATACCGAAAGATAAGAGTAAAAGAAAAAAGACAACTCAGTTAGGAGGTCAAGCCTAAGTCAAACCATGAGAAAAGATATTTTAGGAAATAATATTTATTTAATATAATTTAATTAGGAATTAGATTTCTTTTTTGTTTAGAACTCTTTCCTTGCATGGAAAGATCAATTTAGGGCTTGGCCTATATAAGACACTTATTAGGTTTAGGTTTAGGAAGAAGAAGTCGGTTCACACATATAACATATCCTTAGCCGCCGACCACAATATGTTCTAAACTCCTTTTGAGGTTTAGATTGTTGTGGACTAGATGGAGAGGAAGGTTACATTGTTATTGATATTTATTAATGCAAACTTATTTCATAGTTTATTCTTTCTAGGTACTTAATTTTCTTTGCATATGAACTCGAGATGATAAGTATGTGAAGACACATCAATTTCTCTAATATCGGGAGAGTTAGGCTTATGAAACGAGAGAATACGGTATTTACTCAAGGGCATTGACAAATTCGGGTTGGATTTCAGCGACTAATGATGCGTGCTAGATATGCACAATTTTAGTACAAGTGAACACGTCATCAAGTAAAAAAGTGATAAGTATCAAATATCGTCTCCTCAGGGATTGATATACATAATATGCTTCCTTTGATCTTCTTGCTCTGTAAAGAAAATAAAGATACAAGTAAATTGGGGTTGTGATTTATCTAAATAATAAAACCTAAATGAAAGTAAAATAAGATAGGGAAGTTGGTCAGGATCCAATTGTGCTGTATAGTGGATTTGATCAACTCGTCACTGTCCAATGCAATTGTACAATACTGCCTCGACAGGAAAGATTCTCATCTGCTGCGACAATCCCTTACTCTTGGGCAGACTTTACCAAAGTTCGATAAAGTATCCTTAGATGACTCCGCTTATCCCTAAGTCGAAGTACTATTGATGATCAGTCCTTGATGATACCTCCCAACGTGAATCAATTATAATCACCAACCAATCCCACACTTCTATTAGCCGCTGAAACTCTAAACCTATCCCTAGGCCGAGTTAGTGTTCCATGGAAGAAACATCGTACTTATTCCTTTCGTGAATCTAACTCTCCCGATATTAGATAAATGGATGACTTACAAACTTCTCTCCCGAGCTTGAATATAAGAACAAGGAATGTCAAAGAATAAGCAAACTTTGATATTTTATTGCATTGGAAACAAGAAACAAAGTTTGACTTCCTCACAATAATACTTTACAACCTTCACCTAAGCCTAAACAAAACTAGAACATAATGTAGAAGAAAATAACAATTAAAACTAAGCTCTCTAATTCTATGAATTGGCCGAATCTAATGTGTCTCTCCTTCCCTTAGACGGCTATGCCTTATATAGTCTTGGCCTAGGGCAAACCTTTCCTAAGTAGAATACAACTTAGAGTAGGGAACAAGTCATGTACATAGGTCAAATATTTCCAAGTTTAATTCTTCTAGAAGGCTTTCCCGCGTGGCCTTGTCTTTAGGCTTTCCTTGTGCTATCCAGCTCTGATCCTTGGGCTTCTTGTCCAGCAACGTTCTCCTCATTTTTCTCCTCAGCTTACCCACCATATTGCTACTTGTCCTCTACTGCCTAAGCATCAGGTCCTGCCTCGTCCATAGTTTGCTATCGCGACAATACTTTTTCCTGCACAGTGGTGTGTCCCGTGTAGTGCCAATATAGAGTATGCGAGCACACATATATGTGCAAGTATACACAGTCGTACAAGTAATAAAGGGTGAGTGAGTATCATTCCCACGAGGATGGGGGTAAAGTATGCAGTCAAATTTGCCAAGGCAAAAAGGTGTCACTAACTAAAAGGAAAATAAAAATAAAGATATAAATAAGTGGTAATGGATATGTACAGTGAAGATGTAAGATTGAAATGCTATGGCAATTCTAGAGTGCAAGCAACTAAAATTTGCCAAGGCAAAATAGAATGGATGATGATGGCAGGGTGGATGTATGAATATGGTGTGTGAAGGGTGAGGTAATGTGATTAAAAGTGAACAACGAAAATAGAGAAAAAAGAGGAAAACAGAGGAAACAGAAGAACACTTTGTAAATGGCAAGGCAAAAGCAAAATAAGAGAACACAGGTGAGCAATATATCGTAATGATCCTCAATTGATGAGCCTTGCCGGGAATGACTGGTGGTGAATAAAACTCTAGCCTATCGGTTAAAGCACACTCCTTTTAGTCATTGAAGCCTTCACCTACGCCTCTCTCAAGTGCTCTAGGATCCAACTAGGCTCTATTTGCAGTCTAGAACCCATTGCTCATGTAGATCCTCCCTTAGCTCCTCTCGGATGATCTAAGGATCTATAGCTACGCCTCTCTCGAGTGCTCTAGCATGTATCTAAACACGAGACACTCTCATGCCTCTTACAATACTTAAATAATTATCAACAATTAGCAAAGTAAATATACAAACACATAGAAGACAATATACTAAATAGAAATAAAAGATAATCATCCACAAAAGTATCCATCAAATAAAGCTAACACATGGTAGGTGAAAGTGTTTAGGAACAAATATTAAGCACTAATACCATCCTTAAATCATCCACATAAAACCTCTTAAAGATATAAAATAAAGCAAAGGAAGAGGAAAGAAGACACCCTCGGTCCGCGCAACCATCGGCTTCTTCGACCACTATGGGACGCCTTAACGTACTAGCCCCTCTCCGGTGCCTAGCACGCCACTCCCTTCAAGCTCTATCAATGGAGGAATCCTTCAATTGGGCAAGAAAGGTTGAAGCTTTCTTCACCACTCTTTGCTCTCCTTGTGCCTCAAAATCTGCTCCAAAGGTCCTACCTTTCTTGAATAAAGGTTGCTCTTTTATAAGAGGATGAAAAACCCTAAAAGATAGGCAAAAATCCAGTTCTGTCATCTTCTTGTCGTGGCATTTCTGCAGGACTGACAGAGGTGGCAGTGGTCCCCTATTGAGGTGGCTCGCATACAGGCCATATTAGTTGTGGTCCCCTACTGAGGTGGTTGTGGCCAGACTGTAGTGGTCCCGACCGATTGTAATGGCTGTGGCCAGGCTGTATTGGCTCCAGCTGGAACTCCTCTCAAAATATCTTCTTGTCTTGTATTGCAGCATACGAAGTCTCTAGAATTGCCTTGGCATTTTCCCTTTGCTATCCTTTTGTGAATATCTGACATGGTGACAGTGGTCCCCTCCTAAGGTGGCTGTAGCCAGGCTATAATGGCGCCAACTGTCACTCTTATCAAAATATCTCCTTGTCGTTTAGCTCAGCATAGGAGTCCTCTAGATTTGCCATGACATTTTCCCATTGCTATCCTTCTACGAATTCCATGATAAATTTCCTCAACTTCCAACTTTGCTTTACCTGTATAACATCAACCAAAAGCACGATCGTTCCCGTAAAATAACACCTATTTCCACACTATAGATTCCAAAACATAAACAACCACCAAATGCAATGTTATGATCCTAAATGCAACTAAATGATCCTAAATGTGCTTGAAGACAATAAATAACTTAAGTAAAAAGCTCTAAATATAGCATTTTTACGGAGTTATCACACCCCAAACTTAAGCTATTGCTTGTCCTCAAGTAATGGATAGCAGCTAGCAGAGAAGAAATGTCATGACAATATTTAGGATCAAGACAAGCGAATGGCAGAGTTTTAGCCCTCAGAAAATGTCATGGCATAAACATATAAGACTTGAGAAAATTTCAAGAATGCTACTCTAGGACCAGATCAGATGCGAGTGTATGTGTGCGTGAGTGTATCCTATCTATGCTTAGTTAAGTTAGAAAAATTCTAAGGAATGTTCATTATCCTAGCAAAGCATGTTTTTCATTTAAGCACAATTTTAATACTCCCCATATATATAATACTTTTTTTTTCTTTTTTTTTCTTTTCTTTTTTTCATACACAATGTTAACAAACTGCTACGAGGGGAGCTAGCCTGTCACACTACCTTCTACTCATGTCATAGCTGTCATTTACTTAAATGCAGTATCCAGGCAATGCCATGACAAGTTAAAAGTGTAGTGTCACCCTGTGCCTCTTTTAGTAACTCATATGCACATGGAAATGTCATGGCATAGCGGAGTATCCCTCTACAGATATGTCTAGGCATTTATTCACAAGTTCATTAACTAAACTAACGAGAGTTTTCTATTAACAAGTAAATTCATTAAAACATGCTGAGTTGTTCAAGTTTCCATTCTATAAAGATTTTCTAACTTTCCTAAGCATAGAAAGCATACACTTGTGTAACAATAAAATAACACAAATAATCAAATCCTAAAGCAGGTTCTTTCCAAATCCCAAGTCATGTATATTCAAGTATTCGCCATTTATTTCTAAAAAATCATCATCGGGCATCACAAACTTTAATCCTATATACTTATCCTAAAACTTACACATTTGTCATGGTACTTTTCTACAACTATTGCTATCATGCAAAATGAAAATGAAGTAGGGAATGATACCTCCCCCAAACTTAAGGCAGACATTGTTCCCAATGCAACTAACTGAAGAAAATTAAACTAAATGTCATACAATGAAATTAATACAAGGTACCTTGACTTATGTAGGTGGTGCTGATGTAGTGGCGGAAATGCGTCATTTTCAATTGGCGCTTGTACTCCTTTGGTGGCTCTTGTTGCTTTTCTGGCTGTATTGGTATTTCATGTTGAGGTTCTTCAAAGATAGATGAGAAAAGCTAAAAACAAAATAAAACATATAAAATAATATAAAATAATTTATTTATAAAAAGTAGTAAACTGGAAATGCCATGACATTTCAGTATGTCATGCATCCTGAAGGTGAGAGGTTGGTTTATCACGCATCACAAGGGCTCTAGTGTAGATGCATTTTGGATCTATGGAATTGTCATGACATTCTTTTGAGAGTATCTTGTGCATACAGATAGTAGGAATAACCCCTTTAGATCTGTCATGGTCCATCGTTTTGCACGTTTATGCTCCCATGGGAATTCACCAACTTCCTCTTCATCATCATGTATGATTTCTTCATAATCATCCAATTGTACGAAATTGTTGTGACAAAATTGATCAGCTTCCATTGATAGCTTAGAGTCTACTTTCAAAATGCGTTGACATTCTTCAAAATCATCCACGTACTTAAGAGAATCATTGACGTTCACGGTCACACTTTGATCTACTACGCGCATAGTGAGCTCACCCTTCTCAAAATCAATAAGAATGTGATCGGTTGCTAGGAAAGGTCTCCCCAAGATGATGGATGCATTAGCATCAATATTGCAATCAAGTATAAGAAAGTTGACTGGAAACACGAATTTTCCCACCCTCACTATGACATCTCCGATCTTCCCTTTTAGTGTCACATGGAAACAATCGACTAGTTGCAATATGACGAAAGTGGGTCTCGCATCTCCCATGCCAAGCATCACAAAGATTGCTTTGGGTATCAAATTCACACTTGATCCAAGATCACAGAGTGTTTTTCCAATGAACTTGTCTCCAATAGCACACAGAATGATAAAGCTACCTGGATCCTTCTTCTTCAAGGACACTTTGTTCAAAGCAGAGCAGTATGCTTTTGTCGTAGCAATTTTCTCAAACTTTTCCACTTTCTGCTTCCTCGTGACTATCTCCTTAAGAAATTTTGCGTATGTGGGCATTTGCTCAATTACCTCTAAGAGTGGGATATTTATGTATAACTGATCCAATTTGTCAACAAACCTTTTGAACTGGATCTCGTCGTTGTGCTTCTTCAACCTTTGGGGCAAGGGTGGTGGGTGTCTAACTTCTTCCACTAGTGGTGTAGAAACTATTTTTGCCGTGACATTTTTGCTCGCTCCATCAGCAGATTCCTTTGTCAAACCTTCCTCCTAGTCCTTCTCCTCGAGAATTTCCCCAGGCATTTCTTCTTGTACAGGTTTGGGTAAGGAATAATCAGTCTTCTTTCCCCCAAACTTATCTTGCGGATTAAGTTGAGTGCCACTCCTTAGTGTGATCGCGATACAATTCTCTTTACCATGTGGCTCAGTGACTTCAGTATCACTAGGCAAACGTCCTGCCTAACGTTCCTTTAATGCTGTGGCAATTTGGCTAACTTGAGTCTCCAAATTTCGCAATGAAGAACTGTGGCTTTTCAGTAAAGTTCTTTGGATCTTGATGGTTGTAGTATGCTCTTGAAGCATCATCTTGGTACTTAGAATAAATTCTTTCATAGCCGCCTCCAAAGAACTAGTGTTAGATGATGATGCTCCCTCATTCGAATTATGCCAAGGCATATTCACTTCAAAATTTTGGGGCTCACTAGCATTCTGATTCTGAGGTTGCATATTAGAATTGTTGGCTCCTTGATTTTCCCATAAAAAATTTTGATGCAGATGTCATCCTGAATTATATGTGTTAGAGTAGGGATTGTTATTGCTTCTGTTAAAATTTCCCAAATAGTCGGCTCTCTCATGATTTCTTGGGCACTCATTCTCATGATAATTGCCATGGCATATCAAACATGCTGAGTTGGCCATCTTTACTTCCTTCACTTCATTAGAACACTGCATATTCTTCAACATATTGGTGATGGCTGAGAGTTGGGTGGATAGTGAGTTCTTAGATTCAAGCTCAAATGTCCCTTGTGCCTTCCTCCCCGTTCCAAATCTTGTAGAAGGAAATTGATAGTCATTGTTGACAATTCTATCAAGTACATTGAATGCTTCCTCGGGTGATTTATCTAGCAAAGTTCCATTTGCCGAGGTATCTAGCATTATCCTAGTCGGTGCATTAACTCCATTGTAGAACATCACAACTAGAGTCCAATCTTGAAAACCATGATTTATACACTTCCGAAGTAATCCCTTGTATCAATCCCAACATTCATACATTGACTCGTCGTTGCCTTGTCGAAAAGAAGCAATGTCATTTCTAAGATGAGCGTTGAAATTCGGAGGATTATGCCACATCAAAAAGCTCTTGCATAGATCTGCCCATGACTTTATCGATCCGGATGGTACTCCACTCAACCATTCCCTTGCTAGGCCACACAAAGAATAAGGGAATAACTTGAGCTTCAAGACATCCTCATGAACTCCTTGTTGATGGAATAAGTCACAAACTTGTAAACATGATCGAATATATTGCCTTGCATCTTCATGCGTCATACCTCCAAATTGCCTAATTGAATTTAGCATAATGAACATGACAGGCTTGAGTTCAAAGTGTGTAGCTTGAATTTCTGGTGCCACATGCCAGGATTGAGATCATCCAAGATGGGATTTAAATGATCCTTAATAGTCCTCGGTCGAGGTGCAGCAGCATACAGATTTGCCACGACATTTTGAACTACTGGGTTCTGTATTGGTGGGTCCATCAATAGACCTTCTAGTCACGTACTAGGAAAAAGCCCTGAAAAGAAAAACAAGAAAAACAAGTTAAAATAAACTAAAAAAATAAATAAATAAAGTAAAACGAAAATGCCAAGGTGAAACTAAAAAACTTTACTCACCAGATCCCTGGCAACGGCGCCAAAAACTTGGTGTGTTCTGTGTAGTGCCAATATAGAGTATGCGAACACACATATATATGCAAGTATACATATTCGTACAAGTAATAAATGGTGAGTGAGTATCGTTCCCACGAGGATCGGGGTAAACTATGCAGTCAAATTTGCCAAGGCAAAAAGGTGTCACTAACTAAAAGGAAAATAAAGATAAAGATAAAGATATAAATAAGTGGTAATGGATATGTATAGTGAAGATGTAAGATGGAAATGCTATGGCAATTCTAGAGTGCAAGTAACTAAAACTTGCCAAGGCAAAATAGAATGGATGATGATGGCAAGGTGGATTTATGAATGTGGTGTGTGAAGGGCGAGGTAATGTGATTGAAAGTGAACAATGAAAATAGAGAAAATAGAGGAAACAAAGGAACACTTTGTAAATGGCAAGACAAAAGCAAGATAAGAGAACACAGGTGAGCAATATGTCGTAATGATCCTCAATTGTTGAGCATTGCTGGGAATGACTGGTGGTGACTTCTATGATCTCCTACCCCTTACCCCTGCCTAACATAAGGCTACTACGGTGTATACTTGCTCGATAGAGGTTTCTAAAGTATTCTCACTCTCTCGAGTCATAGGAACCTGACAAACTAAAATGCCATGGTATTTTTGTCTGTCACGCGAATAACACTCTAGCCTATCGGTTAAAGCACACTCTTTTTAGTCATTGAAGCCTTCACATACGCCTCTCTCGAGTGCTCTAGGATCCAACTAGGCTCTATTTGCAGTATAGAACCTATTGCTTACGTAGATCCTCCCTTAGCACGCCACTCCCTCCAAGCTCTATCAATGGAGGAACCCTTCAGTTGGGGAAGAAAGGTTGAAGCTTTCTTCACCACTCTTTGCTCTCCTTATGCCTCAAAATATGCTCCAAAGGTCCTACCTTTCTTGAATAAAGGTTGCTCTTTTATAAGAGGGTGAAAAACCCTAAAAGATAAGTAAAAATCCAGTTCTGCCCTATTCTTGTCGTGGCATTTCTATAGGATTGACAGAGGTGGCAGTGGTCCCTTACTAAGGTGGCTCGCATACAGGACATATTGGCTGTGGTCCCTTATTGAGGTGGCTGTGGCCAGGCTGTAGTGGTCCCGACTGGTTGTAATGGCTGTGGCCAGGCTGTATTCGCTCCAACTGTTACTCCTCTCAAAATATCTTCATGTCCTATATTGCAACATATAAGGTCTTTAGAATTGCCATGGCATTTTCCCTTTGCTATCCTTTTGTGAATATCTGAAATGGTGACAATGTTCCCCTTCGGAGGTGGCTATAGCCAGGCTGTAATGGCGCCAGCTGTCACTCTTATCAAATTATCTCCTTGTCGTTTAGCTCAGCATAGGAGTCTTCCAGATTTGCCATGGCATTTTCCCATTGCTATCCTTCTACGAATGCCATGATAAATTTCCTCAACTTCCAACTTTGCTTTACCTGTACAACATCAACCGAAAGCACGACCTTTCACGTAAAATAGCACCTATCTCCACACTATAGATTCCAAAACATAAACAACCACCAAATGCAATGTTATGATCCTAAATGCAACTAAATGAACCTAAATATGCTTGAAGAGGATAAATAACTTAAGTAAAAAGGCTCTAAATATAGCATTTTTATGGAGTTATCACATAGACATAAAAATGCAATAAAGTATGCCTTTTATATAAATATTATCTTTAATAGCATAATCCCTAAATATATCATATTAAGTATATGCATTGGTCCAAGTAGGTGTAGAATTGATGATTAATGACCTTGAAAAGTGTAGAAAGTGATAGTGAGTTGAGCACTTATCAACTAACAAGATGCATGCGAGGTTTTTATCTACCCTTGATTAACGTCGGGAGGTATCATCAAGACACGGAGATTTAAACAGTTTTCTTCTCTTAAGGATAAGGAAGAAACATATCAGGCTACTCTGTTGAACTATGAAAAGTTGAATTTTCGACAAGGCATAACCCCACTTAGGCAGCTACGGTGACCCTTTGTGCGATCCGTCGAGGCGGCAGTTCAACCCATAACATTAATAAGTGGATTACCAATATAACAGGATTCTCCTATACAAAGTATTCAATCTAACCTCGTTCTTTTCATTATTATCTTTCTATAATTTAGTATAGTTTAGTTAATGCAATTGATCAATCCAATTATTTGTGCTTTTAGTTTTCTTAAGTGCAGTTATAAGAAGTAGTAGAATCGACTCAGTCTTCGTGGGATCGATATCTTAAATATTACAATCTGACAAAGGTGGAATTTAACAAGGACTCCATAGCCTCCATCAATGGGAGTGAGGTCTTGCTGTGATTCCTCTGTATACAGATTGATCGGTGAGGTTGCTATAGCAGAGCCAAGGGCTTTCCTCTTTTTGTTGGTTTCTGGTGCAATAGAATCAGTGATTATTTTCATAAGTGATTCTATGTCTTTAGAGGAACTGCTCTAATCAAGTGAGCTAAAGTTTATTGGTGTGGTAGTGTCTTGTTTCTTGGTTGTTGTTGCGGAGTCGGCAGAGAATGGTTCCGTTGCGGTTGCTGCATTTGTGGCAGCAAGGGATAGTTGAACCATAGCTGAGGCGGTTGGTGTAGTAGGGAGAAGTGGAGAGGTCGACTATGAATTCTGGGAAGACAATCGTGCATGTGGGGAGTTCTTCTTGGTGTGGGCTTGTGTTTTTGTGCTTGTTCATCTTTTTATTTTATTTTCCTTTATTGGGCCTAAAAGCTGTGAGAAAATTTAAAATTTGAAAATTAATTTGAAAATTAAAATCTAAATCCTAAAATTAAAAATAATACTATAATTCCTATAACATAAAAATAAATTAGGGACTAAGAGATAGAAAATTTAGGTTACTACAGAGGTGCAATAAATTGCCTCTTCAGCAACAACCATCTTCCCCTTTTTGGATGGAGGAGAAGCTGATATCCCAGTTGATGTCTCCTCATCAGGTGGTTTCTTTCGAATGTAATATTGTTCAAGTGGCATGCTACCTCGATAGAGGTTGCCTTGGCAGGTTTTGTTCAGGCAATCTGTTTCTAGATTGAAGTTAAACTCAGTTTTAGCTTTAATTCCTTTGTATTCATCTAGTTCATCCTGATGCCTTAGAGTTTTAAACACATTGATCTTTACTTATTGATCATTGACCCTTATGATCAATTCACCTTTCTCGCAATTGATCAATGTTCTTCCTATGGCTAGGAATGACCTTCCTAATATGATTGGTGCGTGATCATTTGCTTCACAATCAAGAATTAAGAAGTCAGCAGGAAAAATAAATTTATCCACTCTTACCAAAATATCTTTAATTTTTCCTTATGGTTGTACGTAAGAGCAGTCTACCAGCTGCATCATTACTGTTATTGGCTTTGCTTGCCAGATACCTAGCTTCTGAAATACCGACTTAGGCATGAGATTTATGCACACGCCTAAGTCATATAGTGCTTTGACCACGTATTGATCACCGATAGCGCATGGTATTGTGAAACTACCAGAATCTTTTCTTTTGGTCATGGCAGCATTGCCACACATCCTTTTGTTGCGGCAACTGTTTCAAATTCCCCAATTTTGATCCTTTTGGATATAATATCTTTAAGGAACTCGGCATAGTTGGGCATTTGCTTTATTGCTTCCACCAAAGGTATGTTTATATGTATCTGTTTAAGTATGTCTAGGAATTTCTTAAACTGATACTCCTATTTTTTGTTGTTTTAACCTTTATGGAAAAGGTGGTGGTAAACACAGATCTTCGATCTTTTCGTTGCACTAGAATCTTATCTGCGGTGCAGCTATGGTATCATCTGCTGTGGTAGTGTCGTCGGTAATGTCTGTTGGTTCCTTTTCCTTAGACATTTCATTAGTAGCTTCTTTTGGGGCTACTGTTTCAAGGTTCTTACCTACTGTTTAAGTAGGTATTTCAGGGTCCTTCAGTTGTAATCCACTTTTGGTCGATATGACTTTATATTGTTCATAAGGATCAATTCTAGCGACTCCATTATCGCTAGGGAGACCTCCTATGGGTCTGCTTTCATCTGTTTTGCCATTTGTCCTACTATGGTTTTCTAGTGATTTGAGAGCAGCTCCGTTATTCTGCATTCTTATTTCTGTTCTGTCCATGAAGGTGTCGACTCTTTGAATGAATTTGTTGGTATTTGCAATGTATGCACCAGTCTAAGCCATAAAGGTTTGCAGTGTGTTCTCCAAAGTCTTGACGTTTGTTGTCTACTACGACGGCGGTGCCTGCTGCGGCATCTATTGCTGAGCAAATCTATTATTTTGCTGGAATCCTTTAGATTGCACTGGTTGATGTTGCATGTTGAGCGTATTATTAGGATTGCTCCGTGAGAAATTAAGGTGTTTTCTCCATGATGGGTTGTAATTTTTGGAAATATTGTTCCTATTAAAGTTTCCAATATAGAAGGAAGATTCTGGATTGTGTGGGCATACATTCGAGTCATGGATGTCACTACATATTTTGCAAAGAACGACGACTGCTTTTACTTTTCGAACATGGCTTGGTTTATGCAAATCTTTGACCATGTTGGTTAAGGCTGATAGTTGTGCTAGGATAGAATCTGCAGAATCAGAAGTTGTCATACCTCGCCTATTTATGCCTCTTCTGGTGGTTGGGTGTTGATAGTCATTCTTTTCCAACCTATCCAAAATTTCTAAACTCTCTTGGGGTGGGCGGTCTAAGAGGTGCCATTAGCGAAAGCATCAAGCATCCTCCTCGTAGGGGTGTTAACTGCATTGTAGAAGATAGATACTTGGGTCCACTCAAGAAGACCATGCATGGGGCATTTTCTGTATAGTTCTTTGTATCGTTCTCAGGCCTCATACATTGATTCGTCTTCGTCTTGCCTAAAGGATGTTATGTCATTTCTGAGTTTATCAGTTATATTGGTGTAACTAAATCTGGCAAGGAAGCTTCGGCATAGTTCTATCCATGAGCTCAATTGATCCCAGTTGAAGGTTATTTAACCAAGATTTTGCCCTATCCCTCAGTGAATAGAGGAATAATTTCATTTTAAGGATGTCGGCTGAGAATCTCGACAACTTAAACGAATTACAAATTTCTAAAAAGGACTTAAGATGTTACCGAACATCTTCATTAGCCGAACCCTCAAACTGGCCTAGGGTGTTGATCATGTTGAACATGACCAATTTTAGTTCAAAGTGCTCTACCTCTATGTTAGGCATCACAACAACAGGAGTTAACCCATCTAAAGCTTCCTCTAAATAATCTCGAACAGTTCGAGCGCGTTCTTGTCTTGGATTGTTTACTGGATCAACAACTGCGAAAGCACCGCAGTTGTCTGCCGCGGCGGTATTCATACCCGCGTTGTTTTGTTGGCCAGGTCTACATTCATTCTTTGGCGTGCCCTTTGTTTATGATCATGTGTAGTTTTTTCGATTTTTGTATCGTAAGAGTATTGATCAATATTTGGGTTGGACCTGGTCACGCACAAAACAACCTTTGGAAGTTAAACTAAATCTAAAGTAAATAAGATAAACTAAAATAATTAAAAACGTGCAGAAATAATTTTTAGTAAAATTGAGCATCAGTCCCTGGCAACCTTTTATTACTGCACTAATAAAACTAAAAATACAAGTAAATTATTTGGTTGAATTATGACTAAGATAATTATAAAAACATAAAATTAACTAACGGAATAATAAGATAAGGGCGAGGCTAGATTGAATGCTTTATAGAGAAGAATCCAGTTATGTTAAATATCTACTTATTAATGCAATGGGTTGAACTATCGCCTCGGCGGATCACACTAAGGGTCACCGCAGCTGCCTAGGCGGGGTTATGCCTTGTCGACAATTCAACATTCCATAGTTCGAAATAGCATCCTTGAATGTCTTCTTCCTTATCCCTAAGCAAAGAGAATTGTTGAAACCCACATCTTGATGATACCTCCCGGCGTGAGTTAAGGGCGGACAACAACCAAACACATGCGTCCTATTAGTCGCTGAAATCCTTGACGGATTAGTCAATGCCCATGAGCAAAGACCATACTCTCTCGTTTCATGAATCTATATCTCCCGGTACTAATCAAATGAGTTTTTCTCACATACTTATCTTTCGAGCTCATATGCAAGAAGAGTAACTTCCAAGAGAGAATAAACTATGAAATATGTTTTGCATTAATAAATATCAAGCATAACATAACCTTCATCTCCGATTACTCCACAAACAATCTAAACCTCCTAAAGACTTAGAACATGATGGAGACGGTGTCTAAATGTATAATAATCTGAGAATCCGTCTCAACTCCACACTAAACCTAAACCTAATAAGTGTCTTATATAGACCAATACCTAAGTTGATCTTTTCATGCAAGGAAAGAGTTCTAAACATGAAAGAAATCTAATTCCTAATTAAACTATATTAATTTAATCTTATTTCCTAAAATATATCTTCTTTTCCCGTGGTTTGACTTGGGCTTGACCTCCTAACTGAGTCTTCTTCTTTCTTTTGCTCTTTGTCCGTTGAGTTCGGTATCTTTTCCTCTTTCCGTTGAGCATCAATTGTTGTCTTTTGCGCTGCGGCGGCGGCCTTCAGAACGCTTCCGTGGTAGGTGCTTCGTCTGTAATCCCGCATCTATTTTCTTCTTTGGCTGTCTCTATGATATAGTTTCATGTCTAAGAGAGAAAACTATCAAATGTATATTTTTTATGTCTATTAATAGATAAATTCATAAAGTTAGTGATCGGATGCTGAAATATAGAAAATAACCAAAAATATCTATTATCACATTTAATTTTGTCTTTATTGGCAATAAACGAGTGAAGAAATGATATGAAAAATGAAAACTTTTGAGTACTCATCATTTTGGAAGGGAAAATAGGCATAGAAGAGGGGAAAAACAATAGAGAATTAACTCCCTTCTCCCCTATTTTCCCCAAACACTAGTTAATTTCGAGAATTTCCTTCTGAATCCACCATAAACAAAGTCTAACAAAACACCTCAAGCTCAACAAAACTTGCAAGATCAAAACACAAGCCCATGTCTTAGCTTAACCTAATATCCGAGTTTCGAAACCCGGTTCGTGACAAATCGAGTTATAAATTTGAAATATGAGTGGATAATTAAAATTTATAAAATTATAAAAATGCTTTAGAGTTAGCTATATATAATTAATTAGTTATAGTTAAATAAAATTATATCGGTAAAAATATACTTTAGTTATGCTAGTTATTGTTAGTTAAATATAGTTAAATTTAGGGTTAAATTACACAGATAGCCGCAATACTGTGTTGTTTGTATCGAAATGGCCACAATACTTTAAAACGCGTTAAATACACCAGTGAACTATTAAAATAGTATTGAAATAGCCACCGACCGTTAAAAACTAACAAAGCTGATGACGTGGCAGTTAAAGTGCTAACACTTTATATATATTTGTTGTTTATGATATTTGTTCCATTACATGTGAATTAAAAATAATAATTAAATTATTATATAATAAATTAAAATTTTAAAATTAATATATATTCGAATAATTTTTTTGGATATTTAAATAAAAATATTCAAATAATAAATATACAAATAAAAATATTCGTATAGTAAATATTCAAATAAAAATCATTAATATTTGAATATTTTAATTTAAAAATATTCGAATAAAAAAATTCTTAAATTCAAATAAACATATTCGAATAATAAATATACGAATAAAAATATTCATTTAATAAATATTTGAATTTAAAAATATTCAAATAAAATATTGGAATTTTAAATATTCGAATAAAAAATTCAGATATTCAAATAAAAATATTTGAATAGGAAATATACGAATAAAAATATTTATATAATAAATATTTGAATACAAATATTTGAATACTTATAATTTTTATTCGTATGTTTGAATAAAATATTTATAATTTTTATTCAAATATTTAAATTTAAAATATTTTTTATTCAAATATTTGGATTTAAAAATATTCGATTAAGTTTTAGGTTTTGTAAATAAAATTTTATTAATTTTAAATTTTAAATCATTATATAATAATTTAATTATTATTTTTAATTAATTTAATAATAAATAAATATAAAAAAAACAAATATAAGAAATAATAAATATATATAAATGTTAGTGTTTCTTATCCAAAGAATGCGTTTGGATTAGTGGTTAAGTTTCATGGCTTTCAAGCATGAACCCTACTTCAACCACCTAATTAAATAATTTTATTATTTTGTTATATTAAAATTAGGATTAAATATAAAAAATAAATAAATGATAGGGAGTAAATGTATAATTATTTCATTTTATTAACTGTCACATCATCAGGTCTGTTAATTTTTAACGGTCGGTGGCTATTTCAATATCATTTTAATAGTTCACCGATATATTTGACGCGTTTTAAAGTATTGTGGCCATTTTGATACCAACCCCATAGTATTGTGACGATCCGTGTAATTTACCCTTAAATTTATATTGTTGTAAATGTATTATATATACACTTGATTAATTAATAAAGTATGTAAAATTTCACTCTTTTTTATAAAAGTTTATTATTTATTTTTACGTAATTTGATATTAGTGGTTCCTTGTAATATAAGTACAAATGGATATAGTTTAAGTGGTGAATGTTAGAATGAATTTGAGAATGTACTTGCGTGAGCGGATGCGAATTTAAAAATTATATCGGTTATGAGTAATAAATAGGTAGTTAATATAAAAAATTTAAACGGATATGAGTATGAGGGAGGGGTATCCATACCTGTCCCACCTGTTTACCATTACATACAAGGAAGCCATAAGATTAAACTTTTAATATATTTCAATTATGGATATGAAAGGAGTCTAGATAAAATATATATAGTATGAAAAACTATATTATATTATCGTACAAATAATGTTGCAAAACACTAAATAATATTTTTTTTCTATTATAATCGAAAAATGAAAGAATGAGTGGATTTGAGAATGTACCTACGTGGGCGGGTGCGAATTTAAAAATTTTAGCGATCATGGATAATAAATAAGTAGTTAATATAAAAATTTAAGCGAATATGAATACAAGGGAAGGGCATCCATACCTGTACCAACCATTTACCATTAAATAAAAGGAAGCCATAAGATTTAACTTTTAATATATTTCAATTATGGATACAAAAGGAGTTTAGATAAAATATATATAGTATAAAAAACTATATTATATTATATTATAGCACAAATGATGCTGTAAAACACTGAATATGTTGTGAATAAAATAAAGAACAAGAATAAAATAGGAGAATAAAGATGAGAGACAAAAGAGAGAGATTTGTATTATATTCTCAAAGTAGGGTTGTGTACAAAGCTTTGGCTAAAAGTCTATATTTATAGGCATAAGATGAAAACCCTAATTCTAATAGATATTAAACCCTAATAATAAAGCCCATTAAACTTTAACTTAATATATGGATATCCACCATGAATAAATATATTCATAACACTCCCCCTTGGATATCCATGAAGATAATGTACCTCGTTAAAACCTTACTAAGATAAAAACCCTGTGGGAAAAAAAATTCTTAGTGAAGGAAAAAAAGTACACACATCTTTGATACGCATAACATGTTGCCTCATTAAAAACCTTACCAGGAAAATCCATTGGGACAAAACCTCGGTTAAGGGAAAAAGAGTGCAACGCGTATTTATTCCCCCTCATGAAAATATCACATAAGATCTTTGAATCTTCATAATTCAATATTGAATACAAACTTCAAATGTTGAAGTAGATCATGCACTAGTGGATAAATCTTCCAAATCATTGCTTGAAATGATTCATTGAATAATATTCATCTAAAAATCATGAGGGACGAAACTTGAAGAAATATGTTTCGTTTTATCATATTTGATATATCCACCTTGAGATATAAATTTTGTATTATCTTTTTACAAAATAGCTTGCATCTTATCTTGTGAAAAACATTCACATATCTTCAGGATATGTTTAACCAAACACATATTTCAGCTTTGCCTCGTGCATAACAATTATTTAAAGGTAATGATCTCGTAGCACTTAAATAATATTTTTAGACCAACTAAGATACGATGCTTTCAGATCAAATAATTTATATATTGTGCTTTTAGACCAAAAATATCATTACCCTTTTCTTGAGGCAGAAAGAATCTTTGTTTACACTAAGAGACCTAACAACCATAAGGGTGATCAATGAATATGCATTATTTATATAAAGTCTCTTTCAACATTTTTTTTCTATGTCGATTGATGCACAAGGATTTGAGGAGATCTCTTCACGAGTCTCAACTATATTCAAATCATCGACAACAATAAAAATTCAAAACTAATCCACTTAATCAAAATGTTCGAGGAAATTAAACAATTCATATAGCATTATGTTAATAAGTATTCAATAAGGCGATTATATCAAATACGCCTAAATCTTTCAATCCATAAAAGATATATTTAATATGGTTGAATATTATTCTCGAAAACTTGAATTAACTGCTTCTGGCAGTCTAAATCCTTTTAGAAGCTTCATATAAATGTTTTTATCAAGAGGCTCACACAAATAAGATGTAACAACATCCATTAGACGAAACTATTTCATTTATTGCCAGAATATCTAAAAGTAATTGCATCTACCACCGAGGGATATATTTTTCTCATTCAATTTCATATCTCTGTGAGAATCCTTGTGCAACCAAATGAGCTTATATCTCATGATTTCCCCTTTTGATTTCTCTTTCTCACAAAGGCTCGTTTATATCCACGAGCTTTACACATTTCAATGTACGAGTTATAGGCTCAAATACTTCTCTTTTCAATAGAGATTTAATTTCGCCTCAATTGCCTCTTTCATGTTGGCCAATCATTTCTTTGTTTACATTGCCCAATTGACAATGATTCATGATCCACGTCATCAAATAAAATCTCTAGTGCTATATTGCATGCAAATATATTAACGACGTCGATTTAATTTCAGTTCCATTTATTACTAGACACAATATAATCTATTGAGATCTCTTTATTGTCAGGTACCCGAGTCATGTCAATGTCTCTGTTGGAGACCATTTAATCTCTTCTAGAGATTTTCATAATCATTGATTCCTCGATCAAACCATCATAAAATATACCTCATTTTTCCTTTTCGAGGATCTCTTATCTTTGGAAATTACTTGTCTACTACGCTTCAAGCGTAAGTTACACTCATTAGCAACTAGAGTTTGTCCTTTCATGACATCAAATTTAATCGGAGCATACATAGCTGGTATACGTGACTTAGTCACTCTTTTAGGATCAACAAAACTATCTGGCAATTGATTTACTAAATGAATTATCCATTGAACTTATAGGTCACATTGTGTATTACGTGAATCAAAAAGAAAAAATGATAATTCATTTCAACTTATTTCTTTCCCCAGCTATTTATTTTCTCCCCCTAATGTTGGGTAAATTGACTCATTAAAATGATAGTCAATAAATCCTCTATCAGAAGCTCTTACATATATTCCAACAAAACTCATCTTTGTGCGTTATGGTGGAGCAATTAGAATATATATCGCACACCCAAAAAAATTTAGATGAGAAATATTTGGTTCCTGACCAAATACCATTTATAATGGGGAGAACTTATAACCATTTGTTGGCTTGATGCGAATTAGTGATACTACATATAAAATGATATGTCATCAATATTATCAAGATCATTGTCTTTATAAGATAATCTGAAAAATATGCTCATAATTTTATCAATTGAGCAAGTAGCCTCGCAAACACCAAGTTGCGGGTTAATAACAAGGATACATATAACCATCTAGTCAATACATTGATAAAAATCATAAAATATCTAGATGGTCTTTATGAAAGGTGTATGGGCCCATATATATCACCTTGTATCCGTTCTAGAAAATTAATAGATTTGCACTTTATCATAATTGTTGATGATTGAATAATCAAAATGCTTTCATAGCAAGTATCAAAAGAAAAATTACCTTGAAGAAACTCCTAGTTCTTCAATAAATGACCACATGAAAGTGTCAGCAATTTTTTGCATCATAATTGAACCGGGATGGTCTAACCGGTCATGCCAAATAAAATTATCAGTAAACATCTAGTTTACAATAGCATGAGCTTCAATTTGTACTAATTCTTATGTAGTACAATATGGATGACAGTGCATGTAATTTTGCCAAAATTTCATTATTGCCTTGAGTTATACTCGTAATATTGAGATTGTCATCATCCCTTTAACTGATATTCTCAATATCTCTTTGCCATTTTAACGAGAATAATGCACTGTAAATATAGAATAAAGTTCCATTTGACAATAACATATTTGCTCAACAAGCATAATGCACTGTAAATATGAGATAAAGTCTCATTTGACAAATAACATATTTGCTCAGTTGGAGCTTTCTGTGATATTAGTACTTCCGGATATAGTACTCATATTATTCCCTTGCATTTAAAATGGGAAAATATGCATAATTATGCACCTTTTAATATGTGCTTTATTTCATTCACTTCGGGAAATGAAAAATATGTGCTCTATACCATTCACTTTGGGGAATGAAAAAATATTAAAAAATAGCACATCATATCAAATTGGATCAAAGATAAGCTCTCAAGAGCTCTTCCAAAGCATTGATATTTTAGTACTTTGAGATATAGTACTCATATTTCCCTTGTATTTAAATGGGAAAATATTTCTTATGCTTAAGTATTGTATGAGTACTTGCACTTTCTGCTAAGCATAAATCGCCATAAAGTATTGTATATTTTATTCCAAAAGTAATCATATTCTTTTAAGGGGAAAAAATTAACATAAAAGATAAATAAATAATATATAAAGTAAGTTAATCTAAATAATAAATGAATAAAAATAAATTAACATAAAATAAAATAAATAAAAGATCTAAAGAAAATAAAATAATTGGCGGATTATTCTCTTAAAGGATTATGAGAAAATTATCAATATCCAATTGAGTTGGATCAATAACGGCATTATTTTCGCCACAAAGAAAATCTTTTTATATTTTCTTTAATTTATCATTCATGATTATGGATAAAGTCCACAAATACGAGATCAATGGTTTGTACCATCGCATTGATAACATAGAGATTTTAATATGATCTCTATTATTCTTGTCATCTTTATAATCTCACTCCTTGTGGATATAAGTATTCTCAAAATAATCACCTTATCCATGTCTATTTTATGATCTCAATCATGATCACAATTACTAATGTGACATTTATTCTTTCTGCTATAAAATATCATATTCACTTCAGGGAATGGAGCGGAGACTGATAGGTATTTAGAACCATTGTATGATATTGTGTCTGTAAGACAACATTATTGTGTGAAAAGTGGAGTATATTTTTCTAACATATACTCATCAATGATACTCTGTCACATAATTGAATTTTATTCACTAACCATATAGTGAATTATCATGTTTGCATTTACTTCAAGGAATGAAATAAATTCAAAAATTGCATGGAATAAACATCATGCTTGTATAATTGCATGGAATAAACATCATGCTTGATTCACTTCAAGGAATAACATAAATCCAATAATCGCATGGAATAATCATCATGCTTGCATTCACTTCAAGGAATGTCATAAATCCAATAATCGCATGGAAAAATCATAATGCTTGCATTAACTTTAAGGAATGTCATAAATTCAATAATTGCATGGAATAAGCATCATGCATGCATTCACTTCAGGGAATGCCTCCCATAAAAAATATTTGATCCCCCAAAAAATTGCTTTCAAGCAAATATAGACTTTATAATATTCATACTATTAAATAATAATTTATCAACCAATATATTTACAATATATAAAAGAAACAAAAAATTTAATCCTTATACACGGCGTTGTTAAACCAGTCCACAAGGTCCTTTAAAAAGAACATCCTTTGAGACCAGTAGCCTCACAGAACGGGATGTCCAGCCAATATACTCGGATTAAACCAATATAAAAAGAACATATTAATTAATTAAAGATTTAATATTTGTTTCAATATCATCTAATACTTAGAACATGATTAAAAACATGAACTTTTATCGTAATAATAAAATAAATAAATATTGGTTATAAAGAAAAAAAATCTCAAATTAAATAAGTAAAACATACCGAACTTTCCACTAATTTGAATATGGTAGATTTAGTTACCAATATCTTGTTAAAATCTTTTCGGGAATTGTCGACAAGAACCACGGTTTTTGAGCTACTTTATCGCTACACAAATACCAAACAACCAAAGATTTTAATAAATTAAAAATCAAATCAAAGATCAAGAGAGAAAAATAATCGATAATTAAAATATAATTGATGGAGAAAAACTTATCTTTGATTTATGCCACTAACAAATTCTTTTCAATAACTCTTTCAAGTTTCGAACGACAAACACCTCCGTGGTTAGAATCTCGTGCTGATAATGTGTTGTGAATAAAATAAAGAACAAGAATAAAATAGAAGAATAAAGATGAGAGACAAAAGAGAGAGATTTGTATTATATTCTCAAAGTAGGGTTGTGTACAAAGCTTTGGCCAAAAGTCTATATTTATAGGCATAAGATGGAAACCCTAATTCCAATGGGTATTAAACTCTAATAATAAAGCCCATTAAACTTTAACTTAATATATGGATATCCACCATGAATAAATTTATTCATAACAGAATAATGTTTTTTTTCTATTATCATCGAAAAATGAAAGAATATGAGTTTATCGTATTTTACGAAATAACTTTAAATATTATTAACGTTGAATATTGTTGAATATTATTAAATTAACTAATAAAGATTAAAAATCTTAGTAACTCAATATATAATTATAAATTATTTAAAATAAATTTTAATTAAACTATTTTCTACATATTACATTTTGAATTTTTCTTAACAATTAGATCAAATACCAGCTTAGTCAATTTAAAAATAAAAAATTTAAAATCCAAAACCCAAAACCCAAATTTCAAATTTAGAGTTTATGATTTATGATTTAAGATTTATATTTTAGGGTTTATGAATAAGGGTCAAGGGTTTCTTATTTATGGTTTGGTCTTGAATTTAAGGTTTGGGGTTTAAAGTTTTAGGATTTAAAATTTTGTATTTAGAGCTTTAGATTTTAGGGTTTAGAAATTTTATTTTTAAATTGAATAAGGTTGATATTTGATCCTATTATTTAAAAAATAAAAATATTATAAATAGAAAATAATTTAATTAAAATTTTATTTAAAATAAAATTTATAATTATATATTGAATTTTTGAGATTTTTAGTCTTTATTAATTAATTTAATAATATTTGTCAGTATTACTGTTAAGCATTAGTAATGTTCAACGTTGTTTGTCGAGAGTAAAATTTTCCATCAGTAAATTGATTGAAATGATAAAAAATGTTAAGGTTTTAAAACCCTTTCAAATTTAAGCTTTAATTGTCAAATATGTGTCTAAATCATACATTTTGTTCCAATTAGGTACCTAAACTTATTTTCGGGCCAAGTAGGTGCCTAACTCTTCATTTCGTAGCACATTTAATATTTTAGTATTAATTCCCACCGTTGAAAGACATGTGTCATCTCCTGAAAATTCCAAAATTATATTAAAAATAAATAAAATCACTTAATTTACAAAAACTCTTTAAGTTTTCTAGATTGCACAAAATAATTCTAATTTCAAAATCTCTAACTCCCTCAAACCTAAATCCTAATTTAGGCTTATTACGTCACTGATTGTCACATCGTCATTCATTGCATTGATCATTGAAACTTCTTGATTATTTCCCTCATCATTTCATTGTCAAAAATCGATTAATATCGTGCGAAACGTCAAAATTATCGATTGATTCCTTTGAAAGATTCACGGCGAACAATGGTAGGATAAACGATGTGTACATTGATTGATGCGGGAATGATGCCTTCATTTTATCGTTGATAATGCGGCGTAAGTGACCAAATTTGGTGGTTTATGGATTTTGGGATTATTATAAGAATATTTGAAAATTTTAGAATATATTTTTATTTATTTATTTTATTTATTTTCAATATAATTTTACAACTAAAAAAATAAAAATAAAAAATATAAACCAAAATATTTTAATTTATTACAACCTGAATTGTTATTTTAATAAAAATAAAAAATATTTAAAAAATCAATTAATTCAAAAATCAACTAAGTTAACTAAATTCAATTATATTTGATTAATGATTTTTTTGATAATATACATTGTTTATCTTATAGTCTATGATTGGGTATAAGATTGTACCTACCAATAATATTATCTTTAAATTTGAACCCGCATCCTCACTTTGAGAGTACAATATGTTTTACTAATACACCCAACATTTAATAAAAAAAACTTAATTCAATTAACATTTAAAAAATAAAAAACCTGAATTAGGTATCTTCTCCCAAATTAATACCTAAAAATTTTTACAATCAAATTGATACTTAAATTAAATATTTTTTAAATTGATACCTAAAAATATTTGTTCTTAAATTGGTACCCGAACTTTAATGTCATTCGTGATTTTGATATTTTGATTAACAATTTGCTTCTAAAATCTTATACATTCTATCAATTTAATCTTAATTTAAAACAATTCAATAAATTTAACCCTTAATATTTTAAAATTACTATAATTTAATAAAAAATATGATATTATCAAATCAAGAGGGTATATAAGAATAAAAAACAATTGAACAACTACATTAATTCTACGATAAAATAATAAATTATTGTTAAACTTTTATTATATCAAAGAAATAATGTAACATTACTAGGGAAGAACAAACAATTTAGGATAATAACAAAAATATTTTGATAGAACTTTTAAATATAAAGTGTTAAATTTATTGATTTATTTTGAATTAGAACCAAATTAATAAAATGTGTAAGTTCTGAAACCAATTAAAAAAATGTTTCTAGTTTAAATATCAATTTAAGAATAAAAACTCTTTAATACCGATTTGAGAAAATGTGCCTAATTTAGATACTAATTTATGAGTAAAAATATTATTAAGTACTAAATTAAAATATAATTTTAATTAAGATACTAAATATATATTTATTTTGCAACCTAAGTTAGCATAGATCTAGGAAATAACATTGATGAACATGTAACAAACATTACAAATGGAAGAAAACTGAAAACTAATTCTAAACTAGAGTATTACATAGTTCTAGAACAAAGGTAGGCATGTTAGTTTTACTCGATTTGAGAAAATAGATATCTAAACATTTAGATATCGGATATTCAAATATATAATTTGATTAAAATATTTTTTGAACTTAATGATCGTATCTATAAATATTTTGAATTTGTGAATATAAAAATTAATAAATTATCAAATATAACAAGATTAACATATATGAAAAAATTGCTTTTTCAATTTATAGATATAACAAATATTAAACTACTAAATATAATAAGATTTATATTTATAAAAATTTTAAATTTTCAGTAATCCAAAATTTAAAATATTATAATCCGTATACGATTAAAAAAATTAAATTATTCATATTTTCTTATCATATCAATAGATAATCAGATTAAATTGATAGATCAAATATTTTTAACACCCCTGACTACGAGGAGGGGATTATGCTCTCCCTAACATTTTGAAAAATTAGATTTAAGTTTAAAATTTTTAATTTGCCCTTTCAGGATCTTAAAAATTTATATTAAACTTTATAATTTTAAATATTTTTAATTAGACCCCTTCTCAAAAAAGTTAAGTTATAAAATCTCTCAAGAAAATTTAAAGATTTATTTAAATTTTTAAATTTTATAAAATCAAATTGACCTTCAAACTCATACTTCAAACTCTATTATTAATGAGATTTATGTATCGACCTTGCATCTAATATCATATCGTATATAAATATATCAGCTTCATGTCAATATTAGGACATTTTAAATTATAATATCTTAATTAAATAATTAATAAAACAATTTCCCATGAAAAGTAACCTATTTATAATCTCAACTAAACCTGGCACGTTAATCGATAACATTGCTGTGTTATCAACTAATCCTATCTATTTACAACGTGCTCAACGACCACCAAATCTATTAACATCAGGGCCTTTTCCATTTAAGAATATTAATAGCATAGTTTGAGATTATAAAATATAAAGGGTAATTATAAATTATTATTGGATTTTATTTTTATATTTATTTTAATTAATAAAGTTTTAAAATATTTATTTATTAAAGCTTAGCGTTGAACTTTTTCTGTCATTAAAGTTTAGATATTAAATATTTAAATTCAAAATGAGTGTAGATGGTAGTCGTTCAGTTTCATATTTTATAAGTTACTTTGTCTCGGCCCCTTAAGTCTAAATTTGACCTCTATTTTATCAGAACAGGCTTTAAAGTTCACAAATCAGACAACAACATTCTGTTTTTTTTTTCTCTTGTCAATCTTCCTCTTTTATAGTTGGATAGAGCTCATTTTTTTATGTTATATCTCTCGAATTGATTAAAAACTTCATCATCCAAATTTTTGAAAAATATCTCCATTCAGCGGTAAATGAACATCGTCAAAAGTTAACGGAGGAGTAAATTAAAATGTTTAATATTTAAATTTTTATGAGAAAATTGAACCCTTTGAAACTTAAGTAATCAAAATAAAATTAAAATAAAGTTTAGTGATAATTTACGTAATTTACCAAATATAAATCAGGTATTTTCTATTATTTCGTATTAAAATATATTTCTCGGTATGTTTTGAAAAATTAAATTAATATTTAATTGCTATAATATTTATATTAATTATATTGATATTTTTTATAAGGTTCATGTAATAATTCATTTCTTAAAAATATGATTTGCAAAAAATTCTAATAATATAATTTACCAAATATAAATCAGGTATGTTCTGTTATTTCGTATTAAAATATGTTTTTCGGTATATTTTGAAAAATTAAATTAATATTTAATTGCTATAATATTTATATTAATTATATTGATATATTTTGTAAGGTTCATGTAATAATTTATTTCTTAAAAATATGATTTGCAAAAATTCTAATAATACAAATTTTGAAATAAAATTAAATAATTATAAAAAAAACTAAATAAAATTTAATACAAATACAGAAAATGTCGTTTAAAATGGATCAAGACAACAATTATACAAACTATAATATAAATGAGGACATTACATGAAAGCACTATAGAAAAAAAACTAAAAATATATGAAAATAACAAGAATATTGTTTAAAATTAATATTATTAATATATTTTTATTCACTTTAATCCTTAAAATATTTGTTTAATCAGAAATTTAACTCTATTTATATTTAATTTTTATATAATAAATTTAACAATTTATTTTTTTTATTTTAATCCTATAATTTTATTTAATTTAAATTTATCTCTAGCTTATAATTCACTCCACTATCCTAATTACTAATTTTATAATTAAGATTAAGAACTTGTTATAGTTTTAATTAACCTGAAATTTGGTCTATATGTCAATGGTGATATTTATTTCATAAATGAAGGTTTAATTTTAATTTTTACAAACTAACCCTTGTATTTTATGAATGTTTTCAAAATGGCCCATAAACTACTTACCTTTTGCAATTAACACTATTTCAAATTCGAATTCAAAACGAATTTATCATTAAGTCTAATTCAAATTAATAAGTCTAAAAAAATCTAAAATCGAGTTCTTAATTTAAAATCTAACTTATGAATTATTTACATTGTAGTTCTTGAACCCCGATTCAGTTAAATCTTGTAATACCCTCGGTTTTGAATGCAACATTTGAATCTCAAGCCCAACTTGAACCCAAAAGTTTCAAACCATTTCCAAGTCCAAAAGAAGGCCATTAGCCAAATCCATTAAAAATCCAACAATAAAACATAAGTTATAAATTCAAAAGTATTAAGGAGCTCCAAATTTAAGATAATAATATTCGATCGAATATAAATGGGTTTACAAAAGTTAAACAATCAAATAGATCTTAGAATACATGGCCCATCTATCTAAGTAGTATACTCCTCCACAAGATAGATGTTGAAACCTACCGGTGATGGTCTCCATGAACTAATCTTCACTTAATACCCTACGTATGGAAAACAAAGAATTCCGAATGTTGAACTATTGAAAGCTTAGTGGGTATACCTCCACTCAATATTGATTTGTGCAATTAATAATTAAATGCATGCAACATGTTATGATGAAAGAAAAAGATTGACGCTAAAGTATATCGAGTATCGTCTCTACAGGGATTGATGTACTTAATATGTTTTCTTTCCTCTTCTCGCTCTGCAAATAAAGTAAAATAAAAGACAAATTAATTTGAGTATTCAGAATTAAACTAAACAACTTGAATAATAAAGAAAATTAAATAATGAGAAAAAAATCAGATTGAGAGAATGGCCAGGATCCATTTGTGTTGTATTGTGGATTCAATCGACTTGTTTCTTTCCAATGTAATTACAAAATACTGCCTCTGCAGAACTGCAGTTTTACTGCCTTGACAGTGAAGGATTTCGTCCGCCGCGGCAATCCCTTGCTCTTAGGTGGACATTTACCAAGGTTCGACAAAGTTTCATCTGATGACTTCGCTTATCCTTAAGTCGAAGTACTGTTGATGACTAGTCCTTGATAATACCTCCCGACGTGAATCAACTATAATCACCAACCAATCTCACACTTCTTTTAGCCACTGAAACTCTAACCTATCCCTAGGCCGAGTTAGTATTTTCCGACTAGAAAAATATCGTACTTATTCCTTTCGTGAATCTAACTCTCCCGATATTAGATAAATAGATTTCTTACAAACTTCGCTCTCGAGCTTGAATGCAAGAACAACGAATGGCAAAGAATAAACAAACCTTGATATTTTATTTATTGCATGAAACAAGAAAACAAAGTACAATCTCCTCTCACAAATACTCTACAACTTTCACCTTAGCCCTAAAAAAGTTTAGAACATAACGAAAAAAACCTCTAAAGTATATGGTGAACTCTCCTCTCTATCATCGTGTGTTTGCTCTTGGGTGGATCCTCCTTTATATAGGCTAAAACTAGGGCAACATCAGCCTTGGAGAGGAAGCAATGTTGTTTTGGAAGTTTCCTTCCTTAAAAAGGTGTATCTCTTTTAATTTGATTCTTTCTATCTTTACATCGTCTTCTCGAACTCCAATTGTCACACAAAGTGTCTAAAAAATCTAGCTTTTTATGTTCTTCAAATCGATCACCACTTTAACTTTTGGCATTTAAAGGATTCCCCGCCTCGGTAGGTTACATCTGCTGCCCTGGCAGAGGTTAACTCTGCATCTGCTCAACTTTCATCAGTAGAAGCTCCCATTTGTGGCTGGTTTGATCAATGTATGCTTCATTGCCCTTTTCACTCCTTGTCTGTTGCTGCTTTCCAAGTTTCCTTATCATGCTGTCGTGTCCCAAGAGTTACTACCCTGACCCAAGTCTACCTGCAAATGCACAAAGGTGCATTAAAGCTTACATTTTTATAAATATCATCTTTATATGTCACAAAAGTAAAATATCTAAATATCACTCATTAAGTTCATGCATTAGCCCAAGTAGGTGTAGATTGAGTAATTATTATCCATGAAAGATGTAAAAAGTGATAATCTTTTGAGAACTTATAAAAAATTATTAGATTATTTTTTAATTAAATCTTTTGAATTAATTTGGTCAAGATTAAACTAATATTATATCATGCAATAAGGTTTAACATATAAAATTAAATTCGTTTGATTAAATAAATTTTGCTCATGTGTATTGATTTTTTTACTAAATTATGATTTCTATTTTATTATTAAATTGTGTGATTTTATAAAATAATTTGATATTAATATTTTATCCATTAGCATAGATTAATATGAATATATATATATTTAATTATTCACGAGCTGATTTTGCACATTTAATGGATGTATTATTAGCCTTTGAACATTAGGGGCAAGAGAAATTCAACTTGAGATTAAATAATGTATCAACAAGAATATCTTAAAATTTTTTTACTCAACTAGATTTCAATCCTAACCATTATTTGAATGGAGATGACAATGCGTTGAAGTAATGGAGAAAGAAAAGGAAAATATAACGAATACATAACCAATAGTGCCATGGACATGTTTCTTGCATATAAGTACTCGGTAATGGTCATTGTCATAGATGAGTCATTTCGAAAGTGGCAAACTGTTGTCTCAGAGTTTATGTTAAAAAAATATTTCTTTCATCAAAGGTAAAATGCCCTTTTTTTGCCTGTCTCGTATTGTTTTTTAAACAATGTAACTGTATCTAAAAACACTGGATGACTGTGAAAATTAACATGATAGAACTGTTATATTTTCCTTCCTAGCATTAGATAATGCAAATACTCAGGCTTCCCTCTACCGAATTATATTAAAGAAGCTATTACGGAACAAGAACATCCATGTCAATTTCCCTTTTCATTTTTCGATATCTGAGATAATTGTCATTCATGACATATGAAACACTACTGATTTTGTTGGATAATAAGTATACATGGTCTGTGAAGTATCATTCTAATAACATTAAACAAATGAAAAAAAACAAAATCGGAAGTTTAATAAGACGATAAGATATCTCTCCTAAATAAGATTAAAGATTCAAAATTTAATAGGCTAAATATATTGTTTAGGAGTCTTTTTCCCATAATGAACCTTTACGAAATCTACTCCGAATTAATCGATCAATAAATTAGGAATTAAATTGAATAAAATTAAACAATTTTACAAATATTATATTGAACTATAAAATTAGAAATAAATATGGGTTAAATTTAGATCATTTAACTCAAAAATAGGTGTCTAAACTATACATTTTTATGAAATAGGTGAATAATATTTTTTGGCTGATACAAATCCCTAATTGTTATGAATATATTTATTCATGATGAATATCCATATATTAAGTTAAAGTTTAATGAGCTTTATTATTAGGGTTTAATACCCATTGGAATTAGGGTTTTCATATTATGCCTATAAATATAGACTTTTGGACAAAGCATTATACACAACCCTACTTTGAGAATATAATAAAATCTCTCTCTTTTGTCTCTCATCTTTGTTCTCTTATTTTATTCTTGTTCTTTATTTTATTCACAACACGTTATCAGCACGAGACTCTAACTAACGGAGGTTTTTGTCGTTCAAATCTTGAAAGAATTATTAAAAAGAATTTATTACTAGCATAAATCAAAGATAAGTTCTTCTCCCTCAATTATATTTTAATTATCGGTTATTTTTCTCTCTTGATCTTTGATTTGATTTTTAATTTATTATAAATCTTTTGGTATTTGGTGTTTGTGTAGCGATAAAGTGACTCAAATACTGTAGTTCTTGTTGAAAATTCCCGAAAAAGATTTTAACAAGATATTGGTAACTAAATCTACCATATATTCAAATTAGTGGAAAATTCGGTATGTTTTATTTATTTAATTTGAGATTTTTTATCTTTATTTATAACCAATATTTTTTATTTTATTATTATGATAAAAGTTTATGTTTTAATCATGTTCTAAGTATTACATGATATTGGAACAAATATTAAACCTTTAATTAATTAATATGTTCTTTATTATGTTGGTTTAATCTGAGTATATTGGCTGGAGATCCCGTTCTGCGAGGCTATTGGTCTCAAAGGAGGTTCTTTTTAAAGGACCTTGTGGATTAGTTTAGCAATGTCGTGTATGAGGATTAATTATTTTTGTTCCTTGTATATATTGTAAATATATTGGTTGATATATTACTATTTAATAGTATAAATATTATAAAGTCTATATTTGCTTGAAAGCGATTTTTTTATCGAAAAACTCGACTATAGACTTCTCCCAAGTTCAAGTTACAAAAATCATCTTGATTAAATAATTTTGATGGGAGGCATTCCTGAAGTGAATGCATGCATGATGTTTATTCCATACGATTATTAGATTTATGACATTCCTTGAAGTGAATGCAATCATGATGATTATTCCATGCGATTATTGGATTTATATCATTCCTTGAAGTGAATGCAAGCATGATATTCATTCCATGCAATTATACAAGCATGATGTTTATTTCATGTGGTTTTTGAATTTGTTTCATTCCTTGAAGTGAATACAAACGTTATAATTCACTATATGGTTAATAAATAAAACTCAATTATGTGACAGAGTATCATTAATGAGGATATGTTAGAAAAATATACTCCACTTTTCACATATTAATGTTGTCTTACAGACACAATATCATACAAGGGTTCTAAATACCTATCAGTCTCCGCTCCATTCCCTAAAGTGAATATGATATTTTATAGCGAAAAGAATAAATGTCACATTAGTAATTATGATCATGATTGACATCATAAAATAGACATAGATAAGGTGATTATTTTGAAAATAATTATATCCATAAGAAGTAGAATTATAAAGATAACAAGAATTATAGAGATCATATTAAAATCTTTATGTTATCAATGCGATGATACAAACCATTGATCTCATATTTGTCAAACGCCAAAGTATTATGGACTTTATCCATAATCATGAATGATAAATTAAAGAAAATATAAACAGATTTTCATTGTGGCGAAAATAATGGCGTTATTGATCCAACTCAATTGGATATTTATAATTTTCTCATAATCCTTCAAGAGAATAATCCGCCATTTATTTTATTTTCTTTAGATCTTTTATTTATTTTATGTTAATTTATTTTCATTTATTATTTATTTATGTTAACTTACTTTATATATTATTTATTCATCTTTTATGTTAATTTTTTTCCTTAAAAGAATATGATTACTTCCGACATAAAATATGCAATAATTTGTGGCGATTTATGCTTAGCAAAAAGTGCAAGTACTCATATAACACTTAAGCATAAGAAATATTTTCCCATTTAAATACAAGGGAAACATGAGTACTATATCTCAAAATACTAAAATATCAATGCTTCGGAAGAGCTCTTGAGAGCTTATCTTTGATCCGATTTGATATGATGTGCTATTTTTTAATATTTTCCATTCCCCAAAGTGAATGGTACATAGCACATATTTTTTATTTCCATAAGTGAATGAAATAAAGCACGTATTAAAATATGCATAATTATGCATATTTTCCCATTTTAAATGCAAAGGAATAATATGAGTACTATATCCGGAAGTACTAATATCACAGAAAGCTCCGACTGAGCAAATATGTTATTTGGCAAATGAGACTCTATCTCATATTTACAGTGCATTATGTTCGTTGAGCAAATATGTTATTGTCAAATAGAACTTTATTTCATATTTACAGTGTATTATACTCGTCAAAATGGCAAAGAGATATTGAGTTTTAAAGATATTTAAAGAAATATATTGAGAATATCAGTTAAAGGGATGATGACAATCTCAATATTACGAGTATAACTCAAGACAATAATAAAATTTTGGAAAAATTACATGCACTGTCATCCATATTGTACTACATAAGAATTAGTACAAATTGAAGCTCATGCTATTGTAAACTAGATGTTTACTGATAATTTTATTTGGTATGACCGGTTAGACCATCCCGGTTCAATTATGATGCGAAAAATTGCTGACACTTTCATGTGGTCATTTATTGAAGAACTAGGAGTTTCTTCAAGGTAATTTTTCTTGTGATACTTGCTATGAAAGTATTTTGATTATTCAATCATCAACAACTATGATAGAGTGCAAATCTATTAACTTTCTAGAATAGATACGAGGTGATATATATGGTCCCAAACACCTTTCATACAGTCCATCTTGATATTTTATAATTTTTATCGATGCATCGACTAGATGGTTATATGTATCCTTGTTATTAACCCGCAACTTGGTGTTTGCGAGGCTACTTGCTCAATTGATAAAATTATGAGCACATTTTCCAGATTATCTTATAAAGACAATGGTCTTGATAATGTTGATGCCATATCATTTTATATGTAGTATCATTAATTCGCATCAAACCAACAAATGATTATAAGTTCTTCCCATTATAAATGATTTTTGGTCAGGAACCAAATATTTCTCATCTCAATTTTTTGGGTGTGCGATATATATTCTAATTGCTCCAGCACAACGCACAAAGATGAGTTTTGTTGGGAATATATATAAGAGCTTCTGATAGAGGATTTATTTACAATCCGATTTATTGACTATCATTTTAATGAGTCAATTTACCCAATATTAGGGAGAGAAAATAAATAGCTGAGGAAAGAAATAAGTTGAAATAAATTATCATTTTCTCTTTTTGATCCACATAATGCACAATGTGAACTATAAGTTCAATGGATAATTCATTTAGCAAATCAATTGCCAGATGATTTTGCTGACCCTAAAAGAGTGACTAAGTCACGTATACCAGTTATGAATGCTCCGATTAAATTTGATGTCATGGAAGGACAAACTCTAGTTACTAATGAGTCTAACTTACGCTTAAAGTGTAGTAGACAAGTTCTAAAAATAAGAGATCCTCAAAAAGAAAAAAGAACTATATTTTATGATGGTCTAATCGAGGAATCAATGATTATGAAAATCTCTAGAAGAGATTAAATGGTCTCCAACAGATACATTGACATGACTCAGGTACCTGACAATAAAGAGATCTCAATAGATTATGTCATGTTTGGTAATAAATGGAACTGAAATTAAATCGATGTCATTAATATATTTGCATACAATATAGAACTAGAGATTTTATTTGATGATGTGGATCATGAATCATTGTCAATTGGACAAAGAAATGATTTGCCAACATGAAAGAGGCAATTGAGGCGAAACTAAAATCTCTTTTCAAAAAGAGAAGTATTTAGGCCTATAGCCCGTACATTGAAACATGTAAAGCTCATAGATATAAACGAGCCTTTGTGAGAAAGAGAAATCAAAAGGGGAAATCATGAGATATAAGCTCATTTGGTTGCACAAGGATTCTTACAACGATATGAAATTGAATGAGGAAAATATATTCCTCGGTGGTGGATGCAATTACATTTAGATATTCTGACAATAAATGAAATAACTTAGTTTCGTCTAATGGATGCTGTTACATCTTATTTATATGAGCCTCTTGATAAAAACATTTACATGATACTTCTAAAAGAATTTAGACTACCAAAAGCAGTTAATTCAAGTTCTCGAGAATATTATTCAACTATATTAAATATATCTTTTATGGATTGAAAGATTTAGGCGTATTTTATATAATCGCCTCATTGAATACTTATTAGCATAATGCTACATGAATTATTTAATTCCCCCGAGTATTTTGATTAAGTGGATTAGTTTTGAATTTTTATTGTTGTCGATGATTTGAATATAGTTGAGACTCGTGAAGAGATCTCCTCAAATCCTTGTGCATCAATCGATATACAGAAAAATATTGAAAGAGACTTTATATGAATAATGCATATTCATTGATCACCCTTATGGTTGTTAGGTCTCTTAGCGTAAACAAAGATTCTTTCTGCCTTAAGTAAAGGGTAATGATATTCTTGGTCTAAAAGCATAGTATATAAATTATTTGATCTGGAAGCATCGTATCTTAGCTGGTCCAGAAATATTATTTAATTACTACGAGATCATTACCTTTAAATAATTGTTATACACGAGGCAAAGCCGAAATATGTGTTTGGCTAAACATATCCTGAAGATATGTGAATGTTTTTCACAAGATAAGATGCAAGCTATCTTGTAAAGAGATAATACAAAATTTATATCTCAAGGTGGATATATCAAATATGATAAAATGAAACATATTTCTTCAAGTTTTTTCCCTCATGATTTTTAGATGAATATTATTTAATGAATCATTTCAAGCAATGATTTGAAAGATTTATCCACTAGTGTATGATCTACTTCAACATTTGAAGTTTGTATTCAATATTGAATTATGAAGATTCAAAGGTCTTATGTGATATTTTTATGAGGGGGAGTAAATACGCGTTGCACTCTTTTTCCCTTAACCGAGGTTTTGTCCCAATGGGTTTTCCTGATAAGGTTTTTAATGAGGCAACATGTTATGCGTATCAAAGATGTGTGTACTCTTTTTCCTTCACTAAGAATTTTTTTCATAGGGTTTTTTATCTTAGTAAGGTTTTAATGAGACACATTATCTTCATAGATATCCAAGGGAGAGTGTTATGAGTATATTTATTCATGGTGGATATCCATATATTAAGTTAAAATTTAATGAGCTTTATTATTAGGGTTTAATACCCATTGGAATTAGGTTTTTCATATTATGCCTATAAATATAGATTTTTGGACAAAGCATTGTACACAACCCTACTTTGAGAATATAATAAAATCTCTCTCTTTTGTCTCTCATCTTTGTTCTCTTATTTTATTCTTGTTCTTTAATTTATTCACAACCCTACTTTGAGAATATAATAAAATAGGTGTCTAAACTGTACATTTTTATGAAATAGGTGAATAATATTTTTTTTGCTGATATAAATGCCTAATATTTTTTTGGTTGACATAGATGCCTAAAGTTTTATTCTGTTTGTATTTTAAGGTAACACCATTAAAAAATTATTTAACTCAGAAATAGGTGCTTAAACTATACATTTTTTCTGAGATTGATACCTAATTATTTTTTCAGCTTAAATATGTGCCTAAAGATTCATTTCATTAGAGTTTTAAGATAATATTGTAAAAAGATTATCACTAATTAAAATTTAAAATGTGTTTATTTTAATTTTTTTATAAATAAACTAAAAGTAATAATTTTGAAAAATATATATTTTTTAAAATCAAATTCCTAAGACCCCAAACTTCAAAAATCTTAAAATTAACACAGCTATCATCATTAATAGTCTTGTCTTCGTCTGAAGTCATCGCTTGTTTTTTTGACCATTCAAATTCAATAACCTACGAGAGGCATTATAATTAGATATTTGTTGTTCGACGTCTGATTAAAATCCCTCATGTTGATTATTGATGATTGGTGGTTGAAGAAAATAAGTGTGGCCTAAGACGATGGTGATGATGGGTCTAATAAGACTATCAATTGCATTAATGGGACTAATTTTGGTTTTAAGGTTTGAGAGTTTTAAATATTTTGGGACGATTTTATGATTTTTAAAAATTTTAAATATCATTTAAATTAATTTATTTAAAATAAAGTCACATGTTAATCTATTATTGGGTAATAAAAATTTTTAACGGTGTTATATTAAAATACTAATAAATAAAATTGTAGACAATTATTTCAGCCAAAAAATATTAGGCACATATTAAAAAGAACGTATAATTTTAACAACTATGAGTTAAAACCAATTTAGATTAGATAAAAATATTAAGAGATTAAATTAAATAAAAATAATCAAATTTAAAATTTATCAATAAATTATAAAAATTAAAATTAATTATAATTTTTAATGCTTTAACTTTCTTTTCACTTTTCCATTGTAACAAGCAATAGAGAGAAAAAAATATCTACTATTTTTTATCCTTTTAACCAAATACACTAATAAAAATATAATTTTTATCCTTATATTTTTTATCACTTCAATTTTTTATCTTTTTAATTTTCTTTCCTCTTTACTAAAACAAGGCTTGAATTTTATATGATTATAGATTAACTTAAATTTATGCCATTTTTGTTTTTTTTATTTGAAGGTAATGATTCGTTTGCTTTTTTTTTATTATGATATTTAGTTGAGACCTGATTTTATTTTATATACTTTATTAGATCGTGTTGTAAGTTATAACGGATAAATCGAAATATCTATTCTTAAAAAATGGTTAATACCATCGCCGTATACGTTATCGTATTTGCAAAATGCTTCTTTTGACTTTTTGATCTTTCGTTTCAACTTAGAAAAGAAGTTATTCTCATTCTCACCCTTTAAAATATAATTTATAAATTGCTATACAAAAAATGTCTCATAATGTTAGATTATATAGTTACTTTGATTTTTTTAATCATTTTAATATTTTTTATAATAGCTATCAAATTTTTATTAAAAATATTGTAAATATTACAATTACAAAGCTTTAAGGAATAATAATAATAAGTAGAAGAATGAGACTATTCCATCAAAAAATTTTATAACCCAAAATAAAGAAAATTGAATACTTTCATATCGATAAGCATACTATCAAAATCTAAAAATTTTCTTGAATGCTTTCATAGAAATAAACATAACGAGTGAAAAAATAGTTTTGAGCGACTCAAACTATTAGACAGAATGTTCCTCAACCCATGATTAATTAACATCGACAAACAACCATCAACCAAATAAGGATTTAACTTTCAAAGACCACTAACAAAATCATAATCAAAATCTAGTATCGTTAAAATCTTTGTTGGAGCAACAAACTATTGGGGAAACTGGGTTCTTTCCCACACGAACGTAGCTTCAAATCTGAGTTGAAATGTCAAGATTGAAACCACCAAAATTTACACAGCAGATAGACCCGTCAAACTATTGAATATTGTTATCTAAGAAAACCCCAATAAACAACCAAAATAAATAATAGAGAGAATACAGAGAATTTACGAGGTTCGACAAATGTCTACTCCTTGGGCACCACCGTCGAATGATAACTTCACTATTACCAAAATGATACAAATAAATGGAATTCCTAAGAATTCCCGAATACAACAAATGAGAGAAGAAAGAATGAAATGGGAGAGATGGTTAGGATTTTTGGGATGCTTTTAAATGAAAAAAGTTAAGCCTATTTATAGTTGAACTTCAAGGGTTAAACTTATAAATAGCCTAAAGTTTAAGGACCCAAAAATAATTTCCCCATACATCATTTAATATCAAATTAAATGAGTCTATTTAATTCAATTTAATGACCATGAAACTCCTACGTTTCAAGCCATATGTAACAAATCTCCATCTTGGCTTGAAATTCATCAAGCTTCTCAAATCTTCTTCAACTCCCCAAAATAAATTTATCTTCTGCAATACCTCCAAATGCGCTCACGAGCGCCATACACCCGAAGGTGCTTAAACTCGCAAGATATTAATCAAGTTCAAACAATGATTGAACTTGATTATTGTTACCACTTTGGTCAACATATCTGCAAGATTTTCTTCTGTTACAATCTTCTAAAGTAAAATCTTTCCTTCTTCAAAGATCTCCCGCACAAAATGATACCTCACGTCGATGTGCTTAGTCCTTGAATGGTAGACTTGATTTTTCGCTAAATGAATAGCACTTTGACTGTCACAATAAAGAGTAATGTGACTTTGAACAACTTCTAAGTCTTCCAACAATCCGTTAAGCCAAAAATGCTTCTTTAACAGCCTCTAAAACTGTCATATACTCTGCCTCTATAGTAGACAAAGCCACCGTAGTCTATAAAGTAGACCTCCAACTCACTGGCGCTTTTGCTAAAATAAACAAATATCCAGTAGTTGGTCGATGTTTATCCAAATCACCAACGTTGTCAAAATCAACATATACAACTACTACCTGACCAAGTTCTTCATCCTGGTTAAACACTAAACCAATATCTACGGTTTGTTGGAGATACTGTAGAATCTATTTCACATCTTGCCAATGTCCTTTTCCAGGATCATGCATGTACCTATTCAAAACTCCAACTGCATGTGAAATGTCAGGCCGCGTACACACCATCGCATACATCAAGCTTCCTACCGTATTAGCATATGGAACTTTTGCCATATATTCTCTCTCTTCACTAGTTTTAGAAGATAACTGAGAACTAAGTTTCAAATGAGAAGCGAGTAGGGTGCTTACATGTTTTGTATTACCGTTCATACCAAAACATTGTAATACCTTTTTCAAATATTGCTTCTAAGTTAAACAAAGTCTGTCTCTACTTATCTCCATGCCGAGAATCTTCTTGGTCTCACCAAGATCTTTCATCTCAAACTCTTGATTCAAATGAGCCTTCAATCTTTCAATCTCTTGTTGACTCTTTGAAGCGATCAATATATCATCAACATATAAGAGAAGATAAATGAAAGATCCATCTTGTAGCTTTTGCAAATACACAATGGTCGTATTTGATTCTTGTGTACTTCTACCTCATTATAAAACTGTCAAATCGCTTGTACCATTGCCTCGGAGATTGCTTTAATCCATAAAGCGATTTGTTCAACTTGCAAACCCATTTCTCGCTACCAGCATTCTTGTATCCTTCTGGTTGAGTCATATAAATCTCCTCTTTTAAATCACCATGCAAGAAAGCCGTCTTTACATCGAGTTGAGCTAGATCCAAATTCAACTATGCTACCAAGGCTAACAATATTCTAATGGAGGAATGCTTCACAACAGGGGAAAATACTTCATTGTAGTCGATTCCCTCCTTCTAAGCGTAAGCTTTAGCTATCAATCTTGCCTTCTAATGAACATCTTTCTTATTGGGAGATCCATCTTTCTTTGCAAATACTCACTTGCATCCAATTGCCTTTTTACCTTTCGATAAATACGTCAAATTCCATGTGTTGTTCTTCTGGACAGATTACATTTCTTCATCCATAACATTGCATGCTTCTTGATAAATGATAAGGATATCATCATCAACAACTGGAAGGGCATAGGCCACCAATCTTTAAATTGAGTAGGTCTACAAATTTCTCTCCTTAGCCTTCTATCTGAAAGTGGTTCTGATGTCTCCAATGATTCTTAGGTTTGAACATGTTCATCTTTTGATTCTTCTATTGGAGTTAGATAATCAGTAACATCAATTACTAGGTTAATCATCATCCGTTGAAGCTCCACTTGTTTTGGAGTACATTCCACCTGCTGTGGAGTACTACCCGTTTGAACATTTTCATTTATTACCTTCTTCAATAGAAAAGATTCATCAAAGGTAACATCTCTGCTACAAATTATCTTCTTTATCTCTAAGCACCAAAGACGAAATACCTTCACTCCATGGGTGATTCCCATAAAGAGTTTCTACTTTGCTCTAGGATCAAGCTTTGAATCCTTCACATGATAGTATGCAGTGGATCCAAATACATGTAAGGAATCATAATCTGTAGCGGATTTTCTAGACCATACCTCCAATGGTGTTTTTCCTTCAATCATTGATGACGGTAGACGATTGATGAGATGACCAGCATATGTCACAGCCTCAGCCCAAAATGGTTTGTCTAACCCAGAATTGGACAACATACATCGAACTTTCTTAAGTAACATTTTATTCATACGCTTTGACACCCTATTCCATTATGATGTATGTCTAACAGTGAAGTGTCGAACAATACCATACTCTTGAAAAACATCAAAGAGCAGATGACTTCTATATTTCCCTCCATTGTTCGTCCTAAGCCGTTTAATCTTCTTGCTAGTCTGGTTCTCGATCATATTTTTTCACTTTAGGAAAACTTTGAAAACTTTATCTTTAGACTTCATTGTATACACCCAAACTCTTCTAGAAAAGTCATTAACAAAAGTTACAAAATAGTGTTTTCCTCCCAACGATGCTGTTTTGGAAGGACTCCACACATCTAAGTGAACATAATCCAAAATACCTTTCATATTATGGATAGCGGTGGCGAATTTCACTCTCTTCTACTTTCCCAGAAAACAATGCTCACAAAAGTTTAACTTGCAAGCCTTTGCACCTTTCAACAATCCTTACTTTACCAAAATTTGCAAGGATTTCTCACCAACATGTCCTAATCGCATATGCCATAACATGGTTGTATCTAATTTTTCTCTCTCGGAAGCTCCTGCTCCAATAATTGTACTACCTTGATAGTAATACAAGTTATTTTTCATGATACCCTTCATTATTACCAATGCACTAGATATAACTTTTAAAATTCCATCTCTCATAGTAACAACAAAGTCTTTAGATTCCAAGGCTCCTAACGAGATGAATTTTTTCTTTAAACTAGGTACATATCGAACATCAGTCAACTCTAGTTTATCCATCTTGATTCTTCAATCGAATTGAACCTATCCCAGCAGTCTTACAGGCATTGTCATTACCCATATAAACAACTCCTCCATTTAATTCTGCTTAATCGGATAACCAGTCCCGATTAGGGGACATATGATAGGTGCAACACGAATCCAATATTCACTCATCTGAATGGAAAGTTAATGGTGAAGCAACTAGTGATATTTCCGAGTCACTGGTATCATGCTCTACAACACATGCACCTAGAGCAAATTTTCCTTTTCTCTTTAGCTTCGAACAATCTTTCTTCCAATAGTCTTTCTCATGACAAAAGGCACATTCATCTTTCTCAAGTCTGGACTTTGACTTTGATCTCCCTCTCCACTTTGATCTTTGGCTTTTCGAGTGACCTCTTACCGCCATGGCCTTCGCTGTATTACTCTTGTTCTCTATCTTGATTTTCTTTCTGAGCTCGTAACTATACAAAGCAACAGTTACATCTTTAAAGGATACTTCTTCCTTTTCATGAAGTAACGTTGTTTCTAGGTGCTCAAATTCATCTGGAAGTGATGACAATAACATTAAAGTCAAATCCTCATCTTTGAAAGTTTCATCTATGTCCAATAAGTCTGACACTAACTCATTAAAGACAATGATGTGTTCATTCATATTGGTGCCTGGTTGATAATCAAATCTAAACAATCTTTTCTTCATATAGAGACGATTCTGAGTGCTTTTCTTTAGGAACTTTTCCTTCAATGTTTTCCATAGCTTGCATGCAGAAGTCTTATTCTTATAGACATACTTCTGCTCCCTGGAAAGACAAGATTGAATCGTACCAGACGTCATACGGTTAATTGTTTTCCAATCATTCTCCATCATATCTTAAGGTTTTTCTTCTTCATTGGTAACATCCAAACCTTGTTGGAATAAAGCATCTAGCACCTCACCTTGCCACATGCTGAAATAATCGGATCCATCGAACAACTCCACTGAGAAGCTTGTATTTGACATCATTCTGCTTACCGGTACAGTAAAAGAGCTTGATGCCCCATCTGACCCGTCTTTTTCCATGACAACGAACAATATTCAATAACAAGAACTGGATATTGAGAACACTACACCAAGTAAGTTTCCAGGAAAGAGAGGTGGATCACACGAATTACTTAAATACTAAGTCTTTCCTGGACAAAACTTTACTAGACATGCAATATCACAATATCACACTTCTTTGCAACAACTGAGCAACCAAGATAACCTTCACCGAAGCTCTGATACCAATTGTTGGGGAAACCGAGTTATTTTCCACATAAACGTAGCTTTAAATCTGAGTTGAAATATCAAGATTAAAACCACCAAAATTTGCACAGCGGACAAACCTATCAAACTATTGAATATTGTTATCCAAGAAAAGCCTCAATAAACAACCAAAATAAATAATGGAGAGAACACAGAGAATTTACGAGGTTCGACAAATGTCTACTCCTCAGGCACCACCACCGGATGATAACTTCACTATTACCAAAATGGTACAAACAAATAAAATTTCTAAGAATTCTCGAATGCAACAAATGGAAGAAGAAGGAACCAAATGGGAGAGATGGTTAGGATTTTGGGGATGTTTTCAAATGAAAAAAGTTAGGCCTATTTATAGTTGAGCTCCAAGGGTTAAACTTGTAAATAGCCTAAAGTTTAAGGACCCAAAAATAATTTTCCCATACACTATTTAATATCAAATTAAATGGGTATGTTTAATTCAATTTAATGGCCTTGAAACTCCTACGTTTCAAGCCATATGTAACACAAACAACTACTAGTTCTAGGATATGCTAAAATCATGCTAGAAGGATAGATGAAACAAACCATAAAATAAAGAAAACATGTCACACAGACAAAAAATATTGTCATAAGAGCAGAGAAAACTTGTGCCAAAGATAATTTTTTTATTAAAATGTAAAAAATAAAAATAACAATAAATTCGATTATCGACAATCATTATTAAGATTAATTATCAACCAATAATCAAAAAAAAGGTACAGTCGATAATGAAAAGATGATGAGTGATTACACAAATTAAAGGATTAAAGAATTTAATCACTTTAACACTTATCATTTTATTTTAGGTTAAGATAATGTGACATAATAATAACATATCAATAAAAAATAATTTTATAAAATTCTATAAAATAATATACATTAAATGTTAAAAAAAAAACTATCAAATAGTATACATTTAAGCATATATTATATTTTGATTTAAGAGTTTGAGAATCTATATATTTCGAATTGATAAATAATAAATATGTTATTTCATAATCGTATATGATATGTTGTTACCGTATAAATTTATAAATTGATGACGAAGTCATATCTTAACGTCTCGTCAAAAAATTTTAAGAATAAAAATAATTAAATATTTTAATATTTAACAAAATTTATTAAAACATGTAAAACATATAATTTATCAATGTATTGAATATAAATTATTTGTAAAAACAATAATTCGAGTTTGGATTGATCTAATTAATAAAAATTATCCAAACCCTAATTTATCAGATAATCCATCCATTTAATAGATATACTTTCAAGTAATCCTTAACATGGAAGAAAATCACAAATATATTGTTTCTGACGAGGCGGAAATACAAAAATTGGTGGCCAAAAACAAAGGTAACCAAACTTGTCGGGTCTTTAACAGAAATATTGAGAGATAAGGTGAATGGACTGAAAATTCTTTGTATGACTACGGCGGCTTGTAAGAAAACGAGACCAGACCTTGAGACAAGAAGAGTTGGTGAGCAACGCTTGAGCAATACAATTACAAATACTGCTTCATAATTCAAACCTTAATTCAACACCAAACTCATACCAAACCCCTTTCTCTCTTTCTTTGCAACTCCCCAGGCTTCATTCTTCTCAGAATTCGCTGTCAAGGTTTGTTTTTTCAGTTCAGTCCTTGATTCTTGCATCCCAAAACATGTTTTGCTTCGAATTCTGGGTTGGGTTTTGATTTGTTTTTCATTTTTAAAGTTTGTTTCTTCATGGGGATGATCCATGCAATGGAAAAAGTTTGTGTTTTTGTTTGTTTGTTTTGCATGTTGATATATCCGAGGAAATCTAAAGAAACCTTTGATTTCCATGTCTTTATCAACCTCTGATTCAGTTCTGGTGAATTGAACATATCATTTAATGCATATGTTTTTTTATTACACCTCACATTTCATTGATTACAGATCATACAAGAACCAAAGAAAAGGCCAAAACATGTTTTTATTGACTTTGATTCCATTGGTTTTATCGTTTGATATGAATTCTATATAGGGTTTTTAGTTTGAACTTGAAGTTACCATTTTGCAGATCATATAAGAATCAAAGAAAGGGCAGATTCTTGGGTTTTGATTCTTAAAAGGCAGAGCTTTAGAAAATGGGGTCTGGTGAATGGTGCCTTCAAAAGAGAGAGAGTTTCAGGACCGATTCGTTTTCAGGCAATGAGAATGTGGCCGAAATCGGATGCCTCTCGATTATTGTTCTTGGTGCCTCTGGTGGTCTTGCCAAGAAGAAGACTTTCCCTGCTCTGTTTCATGTTTACTGCCAGGTTAAGTTTTTAGATTCATGGATAATTTTCTGATTCAAGTCTTTTAATTACGTAGTTTAATAAAGTATAAATTGAAACCAATTAATATCATAGTATTATAATATTTATAATTAAATTTGTAAAAAAACTAAAACAGAATTAAAATCAACAAAAAGATTTAAATAAAGTTTTAGCTATAAAATAGGACATATTTATTGAACTTATTTAAATCTTTTTATTAATCTCGACTCAATTAAATCATAACTCAAATTTTTAATCCAACAGTGGTATTATAACACTAATTAGAATCCTTTTTATTAATAATTATTTCTAATTTTATTGAAGTTGAAGTCAACCCAAAGCAGAATTTTAATATATTTAATATTTAAGTTCAATTTAAATTTTATTTATTCTGAAATAGATTGAATTATTATATTTATATTATATAAATTTCACGTTCAAATTTTAAATTTATTTTATTGAAACAAAGTAAGGATATACTCTCATTGATAATTACATCTACATCAAATCTCCTCTATAAAATAGAATTCTAATTACAAATATAATTAAAAGTTTAACTTTTCACTTATAAATAGAGATCTACCTATCAAACCTTAATCCCACAAACCAACGTTTAGTTACAAACACCAAACCTTAATAATATCCACCGTTGTTGCTTGCAATGGCAATCCAAATTTCTCGTCAAATCTATAGGGTATTTCTCATGTTTCTTGGGTTACAATCTTTTATACTTGAATCTAGACTTGTTGAACTTGAATCTCCTCACATTCATGAGCAAAGTTTGAGAAGAAACAACGATAGCCTCGATAACATTGCTCGATCGTCTCGAGATAGATTGCTTTAATCAGAAATCAATTACACACTTTATGGTGGAAAATGGGATCATTCTCTAGTGACCTATGGTTTCGAATCTACTTCTCCCATGCCATCGAATTTACGTCGTGAAAAAGTGTTTGCCATCATCGATGTGGTATTTCGAAAATGACAAACTATCGTCTCAGAGTTTGCGTTTCAAAGGGTATACCCAGGAGAGGATGCTGATATTACAATTTTTTTCTTCACATTAAGCCTCGACTTGTATGGTTATGGTTATTATCCACATGATGGAACGATTTACCTTGATATTGACCATACATATTGGAGCACAAAATCAAAACCTGCAACGAGCAAACAAGATTTATTGTCTGGATCCATGCATGAAATAGGATATACTCTTGGCCTTATACATAGTGGCAATGAAAGTCCGATCATGTATCATACACTCCTACCTGGAGCTACTAGAAGGGAGTTTATCCAAGAGGACATTCATCTCTTACAATCTTTATATTATGATAAATAAACTACGATAATTACCATTCTAGTTTTATAAGGGTTTATTTTTAGAGTTTTAGTGTTTGGTCTTATATTTTAAGACTCGAGAATATATAAAATTATTAGATTAATTTTTTTATTAAATCTATTGGATTAATTTGATCAAGATTAAACTAATATTATATTATACGATGAGGTTTAATATATAAAATTAATTCCTTTTGATTAAATAAGTTTTACTCATCTATATTATTTTTTTACTACATTATGATTCCTATTTTGTTATTAAATTGTATGATTTTATAAAATAATTTGATATTAATATTTTATTCATTAGTATCTATTGATATGAATATATATATTTAATCATTCACGAGCTAATTTTGCATATTTAATGGATGTATTATTAGCATTTGAACATTAGTGGCAAGAGAAATTCAACTCGATATTAAATAATGTATCAACACGAATATCTCAAAATTTTTTTACTCGACTAGATTTGAAATGGAGTTGGTAATGCATTGAAGTAATGGAGAAAGAAAAGGGAAATATAACGAATACACAACCAATAGAGCCATGGTCATGTTTCTTGCATATAAGTACTCGTTAGTGACCACTGTCATAGATGAGAGTCATTCTGAAAGTGGCAAGCTGTTGTCCTAAAGTTTAGGTTTCAAAAATCTCTTTCTTTCATCAAAGGTAAAGTGCCCATTTTTTGTCTACCTCATATTATTGTTTTTTTTTTTTTTGAGAAAGGGCCTCATTAAAAAACCCCTATAGCCTACTGCCCGAGGGCAAGAAGGCCCCTATGGGGAAAAGAGTACCCAAGATCTTATTGAGAAGGGGAGGAAAACCTCTCCGAATTTACAAAAGCCCGAATAAAATCGGGAAAGTCATAGGAGAAAAAACAAGAAGAAAAGGAACGCAAAGCCCTAGTAGCTAACACGTGGGCTACAACATTAGCCTCTCTAGGTACATAACAAATCTTACAATCAGGGAAAGTACCAAGAGTTGAGCGAATACGAGACACCAAAGGTTGCACCGAGGAACGATCCTGGTAAAGGGGGTCGTTGACCTTGTTAGCAATGGAAGCAGAGTCGGTCTCGAAGACAACACGGGTCCAGCCATTGGAAAAGGCAAGCTTCAAACCTTCCAAAAGGGCAAGAGCTTCAGCAGAGGCAGGATCCGAACAGAGGAGAGGCAAAGAACAGTCGCCAAGGACAATGCCAGAGGAGTCCCTAACAATGACACCAACTGCTGCTCCTTTTAACACGAGGTCGAACGCACCATCCGTGTTAATCTTGACGTAACCAGGGTCTGGCTTCGTCCATCTAGCAAGAGCAAGAGTGGGCTCAGCTAGCCGAGAATGTAGGCGGGAGGTACTGTTAGCTGAAGTGTAATCATGTAAAAGACTTAGAGCATTAGAAACCGTTAACCACACCGGTTGAAGATGGTTATTATGGACAAAGTCATTGCGACGGTTCCAAAGATTCCATAAGATCGTAAGAAGTAAAGAAAATTGCTGAAGAGAAAGAAAGCCAGCTGCCGCAGAAAGCCATTGATAAGGGGAGGTATAAATAGGAGAAAGAAGTCGAAATGGGAGCCCTGCCAACTGAAACGCTTCTCTAGTGCAAGGGCAGTCCCGTATAGCATGGATGGTAGTTTCGATGGCCAAATTGCATAAAGAACAAATCCCCGGACCTAGATTGGCCTGAAGGATTTTGTGACCAGAGGGAAGTGCATCGTGACACAAACGCCAAGCAAAAGAACGTACCTTGGGAAGAGTGGGTAATTTAGAAAGGACTTTCCAAAGTTTAGAGGGCCTATTAACTGGACCTGGCTGAAGCGTCAAAAATTGATAGCCCGAACGTACAGAATAGATACCAGAGTCATGGTTACCCCAGAGGGTGGTGTCTTGTGTATCATTAATAATCGGAACATTAAGGATAGTATTAGCATCCTCATATGTAAAGTAATTCCGAACTTTGGACACATCCCAGCGAGGTAGGTTAGGTAGCATAAAAGCGCCGGCGCGCAAAGGCACTTCATCATTGATCTCATAATCACCATAAAGGCGCAACGGCTGAGAGCCACCCCAGTTGTCAAGGTGGATCTGGATAGTACTATTCATGCCTGGACGTAGAAAAAATCCAGCACGAAGTTTAGAAATAGCAACACTGAGCCCTTTCCAAGCAAAGGAGGAACTCCGTGAAGAAACATAGTCTAATAAAGAACTAGCCGAGTAATACTTGCACTTGTAAATTTGACTAAGAAGACTCCCAGGAGCACACACAAGGCGCCAAATCTGCTTACCAAGTAAAGCAATATTAAAATGGTGTAAATCACGAAAGCCGACTCCCCCAGCCGCTTTCGGAAGACAGACAGTATCCCAGGGAAGCATGTGCCAACCTTTTTTGCCAGCTTTCCCAGACCACCAATAGCGGCGTATAGAAGTAGTCATGTCATCAATTATATTGAGTGGCAGAAGGTAGCAAGACATCACATATTGAGGCATAGATTGAAGAACAGATTTGATGAAGACTTCTCTCCCACTAAAAGAGAGGAGATGTTTGTCCCAGCTGTTCATTCTGGCAGTCATTTTATCTCTGGTGAAGCCCAGAGCGACAGTTTTATTTTTCCCAATGAGAAGAGGGACTCCCAAGTAAAGCCCAGGATCATTCACCTCCCTGACATGTAGTATGTCATTGATGGCGGTTCGAAGTGACAAAGGGGTTTTCCGAGAATAGAAAATAGTAGATTTCTCAAAGTTCACTGCTTGCCCAGACGAATTGGCATAAGTGTGCAGAACATCCCGAAGGCGCTGCACTTCTGCCATTTTGGTTAGGATAAAAACAACACAGTCGTCAGCAAAAAGAAGATGATTGACACGTGGTCTATTTCTGCTAGCGCAAAGCCCCGGGAGGACGCCAGAGGATTGTGCAGCATTAAGTAAGGCCGAAAGACCCTGTGTACAAAAAAGAAACAAGAAGGGGGAGAGAGGGTCCCCTTGCCGTAAACCTCTAAAGGGCTTAAAAGGCCGAGAAAGAGAATCATTCGCACGAACTTGAAAGGTGACTGAGGATACACACCTCATAATAAGGGACACCCAATTGGAGTTAAAGCCTAGACGAATCATGACATGTTCTAAAAAAGTCCATTCAACACGGTCGAATGCCTTTTCCATATCTAGCTTTAAACTAGCCCCTTTCGCAAGGGATGTAGCATCAGTATTAAGGGTATGGATAAGTTCATGAGCTATAAGAATATTATCCGTAATATTCCTGCCGTGAACAAAAGCAGCTTGGTTGCCACTAATGCAAATAGGTATGATAGATTTTAGCCGATTAACAAGAACTTTCGAGACAATTTTATAAATAACTGTACAGAGACTAATAGGTCGAAGATGATGCATTGTAGTAGGTTCATCAATTTTAGGGATAAGCACAATAATGGTACGATTGACGTCCTCCATATTAATGGACCCTCGAAGGAGCCCGAGGCATAGAGATGTAAATTCATGGCCTAGGATATCCCAGTGCTTCCGGAAGAAACTGCTTGGGAAACCGTCAACCCCTGGGGCCTTCCTCGGATTGATATCACGAAAAGCAGTATGAATTTCATCAGAAGTGAAATCCTTATTAAGTTCATTATTCATAGAATCAGTAACAACTGTGGGAATATTGTTCAAAATTGATGGATCTATAATAGGAGAGGACGACGAAAAAAGAGTTTGAAAATATGTAACAGTGGTAGTCATAATGTCATTTGAATTAGTGTGCCAAGTATTCTGATCATCGAAAAGACCAACAATCTGGTTTTTCCTCCGACGGCTAGTCGCTCTGGCATGAAAGAAGGAGGTGTTTTTATCACCGTGTTCTAGCCAGAGAGTTCGAGCGCGTTGAGCCCAGTAAATTTCCTTCGCATTCATTAAGCTGTCGAGCTCGCGTTTAGCTGAGAGAAGGCCATTGACTTCAGAGTCGGAAAGATGGCGCGCGAGGCAGAGGTTAATGAAATCAGTCAATTGGGAGATACGCTTATTGGACTTCAAACGTTTGTTAGATTACCAAGTAGCAAGGAAATGCCGAATATCATGCAATTTACTTAGAGTCGATCGAAATGGAGTAGACCATAGCTCTTTAATACGTAAAAGAACCTCAGGATTATCAGCCCAGCAGTTCTCATAGCGGAACAAAGTGCTGGTCCGCACAACTGGGGGACCCAAAACAGGCCTAGTATCCATTAAAATAGGACAGTGGTCAGAGCGAGCCTGGAAGAAAGAGATGGCTTGGCAACTAGGGAAAGTATTGAACCAGGCGGAATTGCCAAGAAATCTATCTAGTCTCTCCATAATGGTGACCGAGTTGCAACCCGATCGGGTCCAAGTGAACCATCCAGACTTTGGTTTACAGTCGAAAAGATCATTATTATCAAGGCACTCTTGAAAATTGTTAATTTGCGAACGAGCACGGCGAGAACCACCTTGTTTCTCATTGTCATAAAGAATTTCATTAAAATCCCCCCCTAAAAGCCAAGGAAGAGAATCGGCTACATTCAGGGAATCTATTAATTGCCAAGTCTTGTATTTGTTTGCAGTTTCAGGAAAACCGTGTATACCAGTAAAGTGGAATTGAATTTGTTCAAATATAACAAGAACATCAATATGACGATCTGAATATGAGAGAAGATCAACAGAAGAATTATTCTTCCGGAGGATGGCAAGTCCTGTACATGAAGGCCTGGGATCAATGGCGAGACAACTATGCATACCAATTTTGAGCTTAATACGATCCATGTTTAGTTTGTTTAATCTAGTCTCGCAAAGAAAGAGACAGTCAACATCATGCTTAGAGACAGCGCGTTGTAACGCAAGAACTGCCTGGGCGTTGCCAAGGCCCTGACAGTTCCAACATAAGATTTTTATTTCGCTCGGCGGGGTTGATCGTCAACCACCGTCGGAGAGTTGTTAAAGCTGCTCATCCCAGCTAGCCAAGAATGTAAAGTGACATGAAGTAGAGGAGGAAAGTAAATCCTCTCCGTAGGAAAATATACGTCAAAAAAGACGTTGGAAAGATCCCTTGCAAAGGGTGGTATATGTAAACGTAGAAAGACATATGTACGAAAGAAAAAGGAAAAGAAAAAAGGAGAGTAAGAGAAAGAACCAAAGTAAAAGAACAAAGAAAAAGAAATATTATTAAACCTTAAAACACACCTAAAAAAAAAAAAGAAAAACACCGTCCTAATAAACACAAAACACTAAAAACAACGAGAAAAAGAAAGAAAAAACTAAAGGCAGAACTGCCATGGTATAAAAGCCATGACAGTTCAAAAAAAGATCGATCATTTGGCTCGGCGGGGTTGACCACTGTCAACCTCCGCCGGAGAGTTGTGTGCGCTGCTCATCCCAGCTTTTTCTGCAGAACCTTTAGGAGGTGGCCGAGGGCGTTTAGGTCGAGAGCCCTCATCAAATGGCGGAGTTCTTTTAGATCCCCTAGTAACAACAGCACGAGCAGTTTTCTTCATTGGTGGCGCATGTTCAATCCAGTCAGCAGCTTCCTGGAAAGCAGCATCATTGGCAAGATCAAGCTCCAGATCTTGGAGTTCTGGCGCCGACAGGCTATCATCAGCATCACCATCAGGAATCTTAGACCGAGTAGTAATATTGGGTTCCAACTCCGGAAAAACCGTTTGCAGGGGCTGGGAGGGGCCACGCCGAGCAGATAGTTTGCTTGGGACAGTTGGAAGAGTGCGAGAGCCCTGTGAGAAGACAGGCAAAGACTCAGTTGGAGGGGCATTCTCCTGGGCGGACAGATCTGTCACCGGAGCCTTGCCTTTATCATTAGAACCCGTGGAAGGAGAAGCTTGAGAGTTTTGAGTAATGTAACGGATACGTCCTCTCTGCAGAGGTTGAGAAATCTTCTTCTTAGGGAGATAGCGGAGCCAGTCACCATATTGAAGTTGTTCAGGCCTCTGTTCAGCTGGGATAGTGCAAAAATCAAGAGAGTGGCCAACACGACCACAACAGTGGCAGAGAGTGGGAAGGCGTTCATATTGCAGAGGACAAAACCGGGTAGAAGACCCCCCACCAATAGCAACACAACGTCGGACTGGTTTAGAGGCATCTAGAGATACTCCTACCCGAAGATAGTCAACCATATTGAGATCCATTTTCCGCGTGTCAATCTTTGTAACAGTTCCAATGAAAGCTCCGAGAGACTCACCAGTATTGTTAGCAGATTCCTCCGAGGCAAGGAGGATAGGTGGAATATTATAAATTCGTACCCACACATTCATTATCATAAAGGAGTGATCATCAAGGCTGAGAGCAGGATCATATTGAGTTAGGGAGAGCCACTCATCCTTATAGGTCCATGGCCCCCTGGACAGAATATCCTCTTTAATTTTTTCATCCTTGAAGCAGATTAGGAACAACCATGGTCGCAATGCACGCATAGAAGATAATTTAGCCGGGGTCCAAATACCGGTGAATGCTTTAATGATAATTTGATCATCAATGTCTTTCGAAGTGATCAAGTTCCCTAGCAAAGTTGTATGTGAATCAGCATCAGCAGAGTCCCAGGGAAGATTTGTTTGAAAAATAGTGGATTGCTCTTCCTCAGTAAATTGAATATTCCCGAGGTGTTGTAGAAAAGATTTGGAATCCATTAGAAAAGAAAGAAGGTATGGGCGGCAAGAGGGAACTTTGAGAGAGAATAAGTCATTAGTGGAATATATGATCATATATATAGATGAGAGATCCATATGAAGGTAGGAAAGAAGAATTTCACTAGGAGTAGAAAAGAGTGGAAGAGTTTGAGAAGGAATAGAACTTCTTTTAAAAAAGAAAATAAGATAGTTGGAAAAAAGAGACCAAAAAACTATTAAAGAAAATATAGGAGTTAGAGAAAGAACAAATATGGAATTTTTAATTAAAAAGAGAAAGAGTCCAATATGGAAAAAAGGTAAGATAACATAGAAGATAAGACACAAAGTCGGAGTTGATGCAAAAGTCTAAAAGTCAGACCATAGTTTGAAAAGGACACCATGTAAGGTGTTGGTATAAACCTTATATAAGGTTGGTAAACAACAAGAGAATATGAGGTAATCATAAAGTATGAGGAACAACCACAAAAACACTAAAAAACACGACAGTATATACAATAAAGTAAGAATAAAAACGAAAACAACAACCGTAAAAAAAGAATGGTAATCAAAGTAACGATAAATAGCATAGCAACATGTAATGTTATGAACTAAAAACCCTTTATACCGTAACCATAAGGAAAACATTCGATAATTTGGAGATATACCGTATCTAACACGAGAAGCCGAATCTAAGCATCCCACCGATCCCACACGTCCACCACTGGTCCCATGCAAGCTGAGGGGGTACCACTGCATGCAGAGGCATGGAAGTGGGTGAAACAAAGCCATGGAGCAGGTGGCGAGCTCAAGCATGAGGTCGAACCCCAATCCTGGCTAGAAAATAAGCGAGAGGAGCAGAGAAAGGCGAGGTAGGCACGCTCCTTTAGCTCCATGCAGAAACCGACCCATGCACGAGTGCAGCATACTTAGCACTGGCCGTAGTAATCCCAGTAAACAGCGAAAGCAATGCCAGTAAGCGAGAGGTGTCGTGAACAGAAGCCAGCACAAAACACAGCATCGCCGGCTATCAAAACCGACCCCCTTCCTCCACAGTAGGTCGAAAAGGCGCTTCCAAAAAACGCAGGCCAGAACCAGGCACCCGCGGACGGACGAGCGAGGCCACAAGAAGTGCAGTGGGAGAACGGCAAAGCAGGAGCAGCTCCAACCACAGGACCACCAGAGTCGCCGTTGACAAAGATCCCTGAAAAAGGCAGTAAAAAGCAGATCGCCAATGGCCCAAGAGATGACTGAGCGAAGCCAAGATCGCCTGTGACGATCAAGAACATAAAGATCGAAGCACTGGTTGATGAGGGGACAAGATACCGAAAGGTCACCGGCGCAAAGGAGGAGGAGAACGAAGTAGAGAAGATCAACCTGAACGGAGTCAAGATCATGACTGGCACAGTGGATGGCAGCCAGACACGACCAAGACGCCAAGAGGTTGGTCCCATGGAGAGAACAAGGACACCAACTACAGTGTGGACAAGTAGCCTTATCGATGGAGGCAAAAACGTAGGTATCCGATCGTGGCCAAACCTGGACAGGTCGAGAACAGATCGGAGGCCAAAGGGGTGAAAGCCGGAGACGAAAAGGTGAAGGAAACCATCGGTGCCAGCACAGGAACCGCCATTGCCAACGAAAGTCCTTGGTAAAAAGCAAACTGTAGATCCCACGTCGCCAGGCGTTGGAAAAATAGAGCTTCAAGACTCTGAAAGCTTGCGCAGAACCACGAGTATGGCGACTGGTATGGAGACGCAAAACACAGGGAAGCTTCACCGTTGGCGTAGATGCAAGAAGAGCTGTCGAAACATACAGTCGTATATCTGGGAGAGAGCCACAAAGAATTATAGAACAAGGCACCATCCCATGCTTGAGTTTCAGAAGCCACACAACCGTAAAAGGCAGAGAAATCTGCAAATCAAGAAACAAAACCCAAGAGACCGGTGGACGATATACGAAACAAAACTCCAGACAAGCTGGTGGACAATATACGAAACCAGGAGGAATCGTTGGTATAGAAAAAGCAATGAGAAACGCATCAAAACCAGCGGATGTACATCCCGTCGATGTAGAGAGAGGATCAGAGAAGGAAGATCCTACTTCTTGCAGTCGTATCGTTGGTATAGTTGGTATAGATATGGCGGTGAGAAGATCGATGACGAAACCGTCCGACAGAGACGCGGTGAGAAGATCGACGATGAATATTCCTTCCTCTCTCAGAAGATGGCGAGGTGGAGGTACGAACGGCACGAGGTTGAAGGTGATGAAGAAGGCGGCGGCATGGCTGAGAAAGAAGAAACGTGAGGAGAAAAAGAGAGAGAAGAGAGAAAAGAAAGAAACATCCATATCAGTTTATCCAATCGCCTCATATTATTGTTTAAACAATGTAATTGTATCTAAAAATATTGGATGACGTAAAAATTAACATGATTGAACTATTATATTTTCCTTCCTAGCATTAGATAATGCAAATGCTCAAACTTCCCTCTACCGAATTATATTAAAGAAGCTATCATGGAACAAGAACATCCATGTCAATTTCCCTTTATGTTTTTCATTTTTTTGATATCTAAGATAATTGCCATTCATAACATATGAAACAATATTGATTTGGTTGGATAATAAGTATACCTGGTTTGTGAAATAACATTCTAATATCATTAAATAAATTTATCTATTTTAGCTCTAGAAGATAGGTATTTGAGGTCTTGTCTTCAAATGTTTTCAGCCACTATCATGAACTTCTAAACTGTTTTTTTGCATATAGAAGAGTTAACTTCATACTTCAGGTATCAGAGAAACTAGTTCATTAGGATGTGAGTTAAACTAGATTGTGTCTAACATGTCTAAACACAGATTGAGATTTTTTTTTGGATTTCACCTTTTTCGCATGTAGGGGTGTTACCAAAGTACTTCAGTTTAGAATGCTAGGTGGCTCAGTTCCGCTTGGTTGAAGGTTCTCAGTAAATTGTTACTTTCGGCCACCAAAAGAATACAGTGGTAATTCTTGGCATTGATGGAAGGTAAGGAAAAAATAAAACACCAATAGTTGTATGAAAAAATTGGTCGGAATGGCCATCCGTAATTTGACGTGAAATTCTGTTTAAGTTAACATTTTTGAATATGATGAATCTGATAAAACAACAAACCCATAGTTAGAGCCAACTTAGCAACATTCTTGATAACTCAATGCTTGTGACTCAATATCACATTCCTTATCTGTTAGAACATAATTTCTAAATATTGCATTCACATATTCTTGGGAAATTTCTTTGAAGCATTTAGGTTACGTTTGTTGGTTGTATAACCAACCATTTAGTGGTACTTTTGAACCGTTGCCATGCATGTTTTCCACTATCGAAAATGACTGGAGAAAATCACCCACGTTCATGGTTCGGTCATGGCCATAATGTCGTGTAGTTTAAGGGCATTTTTGTCCAATTGGAGTGATTTTGATGATAAATCACTCCTATAAATACCTATTGGCACAAGGTCCATAAGTACAGAAAACACAAGCATTTAATTCGCATAAAATATTTCATCTATTGAGGTTCTCGATTGCTTAAAAGATCTTAGCGGTTCTAATTATTTTGTGGCTGAATTCTTTATATTTTACGGTGGTTCGAGGTATTACCATGGTGGTCCGACGAGCTCAATGGTGATTCAACCACATCTCATTTGGCATAAGGTTTTGATAATGGCTGGAGGTATTTATTTTTGATCCTTTTCCGTTGCGTTTATACTCGTTTAATACTTACATTTGGTATCAGAGCCATATTAAATCTCTGCCTTGTCATGTTTAATTTTTCTCAAAATTAAAATGTCATTTTGATCTTTATATCTTGAAATTTTGAGAAAAAAATATGTTGTAGAAATTTTATTTTCATAAGATTAATTTCTAAAATTTATTGATTTATTTTTACTTAAATAAAACTTAGAAATTAATATATAGTATATGCCTAAATTAAGATATGTTATAACTTAGTTATATACATAAAATTAGGTACATAAACCTTAAGACTTATTGCATAAAGCTTTAGCAATAACACTATAGAATATGTCTAGAGATCTAAATAATTTATTTAATTAGAGAATTAGTCACAACAACTTTAATTAAATGAAATTATAATAAGGATCTCAGAGGACTAGACATAAAACGTTGCATAATGAACAAGTAACACTTTAAATAAACTTTAGGGTTAATATCTAGCTAAGTGATTTTAATAATTTTATTTAGTTAAAGACTAGGTACAACATCTTTAGTTAAATAAAATTACTAAGGTTAAAAATCACATACAAAAAGCTTAGATATTAAATCCCTTAACATTAAGGTAAAAATTATTAGATGAATTTTTATAATTACCCAAAGGAGTTATAAAAAGTAAATTTAATAGTTTTTATAAAGGATAGAAAATATTCTATCAAAATGAATCTAATCGAATTAAAAATTTAGCCTACAGGTAATTTTTATGTCACTAGATTCATTATTTCTATAATTTGCATTGGTAAATTATAGCTTATGTTATGCCTCAAATTAATATTAAGCATGTATGTCAATTTATTTTGCAGTATTATTACCTGTGAATATCTCTGATAATAGAGTAGATATCCCTGAATTAACTAATGAAAACTTTAAGTTCTGGAAGGAAGATATTCTTCTGTAATTAGGGTGTATGAATATTGATTATGCTATAAGAAAATCTGAACCATATATAAGTGACACCAGCAATCAAGATGATCTTGCTCTATATGAAAAGTGAGAGCGATCCAATCGCTTAAGTATTATGTTCATTAAGAGCAAGATTCCTGCTAATATTCGTGGCTCAATTGAGCATTATGAAAATGTCCAAGAGCTATTAAAGGCTATAGAGAAACAATTTCAAACTTCTCAAAAGTCTTTAGCCAACACCTTAATTATGAAGTTCACATCTCTAAGGCTCACTATGGTGAGAGGTGTGCGTGATCACATCAATAAGATGCGTAATTTGACAGCTCGACTTAAGGCACTTGAGGTTGAAATGTCTAAATCTTTCCTAGTGCACACTCTTCCTCCTCAATACGGGCCATTTAAGATCTCTTATAACACACATAAAGATAAATGGTCTATTGATGATCTTTTAACCATGTGTGATCAAGAAGAGGGTAGGCTCGTACTAGAGATGAGAGAGAGTGCACTGACGGTTACTCAAGGAAAGAATTCAGTCCAAGCCAAGCAAAAGAGGAAAGCAAAAATGCAACCCCAAGCTGACATCAAGAAAAAGTCCACGTGTTTCTTCTGTAAAAAGAAGGGACACATGAAGAAGGACTGTGTCAAGTATAAGGGCTGGCTTGAAAGGAAAGGTAAATCAATCTCACTCGTTTGCTTTGAGTCAAATATGGTTGATGTTAATTATAAAACATGGTGGATTGATTCTGGTTCTACAATCTATGTCTCAAATTCCTTACAGGGATTAAAAAACCAGAGGGAACCAGTGGGAGCTGAGCGATACATCTATTCAGGAAACAAGATGAAATCGCATGTGGAAGCTATTAGGACCTGTGAATTAGTGCTGAGTAGTCACTTTGTTCTAATTTTAGAAAAGACTTTTTATATTTCTAGTTTTTCCAGAAATTTGATTTCTGTTTCAAGACTTGTACCCTTGGGGTATTGTTTTAATTTCTCGAATGTTGGTTTCAATTTATTTTATAAATCTAAAATTGTTGGAAATGGAATTTTATGTGATGGTCTTTACTCTATTGATTTACAAAATAATGTCACTCATATTGTTATGCACATTCAAACTGGTACTAAGCGATGTGTTATAAATGAAGATTCCTCTACTTTATGGCATCGGGGATTAGGTTATATCTTGATTGAAAGGATTAAAAGATTAGTAAATGATGGGGTACTCAATACCTTAGATTTTACTGATTTTAATACTTGTGTAGACTGCATTAAGGGTAAGCAGACTAACAAGTCAAAGAGAGGTGCCAAGAGGAGTTTGACCATATTGGAAATCATTCATTCTGATATATGTTGCCCAGATATGGATGTGCAAGGTCATAAATACTTTATCACCTTTATAGATAATTACTCATGATACATGTATCTCTACATGCTTCATCATAAAAGTAAAGCGTTAGAAGCTTTTAAGGTTTTCAAGGCTGAAGTAGAGAAACAATGCGGTAAGCAAATAAAGATTGTGAGAACAGATAGAGGTGATGAGTATTATACCATACACAGAAGATGGACAAGCACATGGTCCATTTGCGAAGTTTCTTCAAGACAACGGTATAGTTGCCCAATACACCATGTCAGGCTCGCCTGATCAGAATGGTGTTGCGGAAAGAAGAAACCAAACTTTAATGGACATGGTGCGAAGTATGCTTAGTAGCTCTAAGCTACCTATGTCTTTATGGGTTGAAGCTCTCAAGATGGCTGTGTATATATTAAACCGTGTTCCAACCAAGGTTGTCTCAAAGACACCTTTTGAGTTATTCAAAGGTTGGAAACCAAGTTTGCAACATATACGCGTATGGGGATGCCCATCTGAAGTGAGAGTCTATAACCAACAAGAAAAGAAACTGGACCCAAGGACTATTAGTGGGTATTTCATTGGATATGCCGAAAAGTCCAAAGGTTACAAATTCTATTGTCCATCTAATAGCACTAGAATTGTGAAATCAAGAAATGCAAAATTTCTTGAGAATGACTCAATCAGTGGGAGTGAACTATCTCGGGATTCAATACCCGTAGATCAACCATCCACTTCAAGTGAGAGATTGGTTATCATATATAGCGCCCCTCAAGCTCAATCGGGTGTTGAACAACCAATCAATGAAGTTCCACAACCTGCTGAAAACACTCCAATAGATTAAGTTGTTCAAGAAATTCCAAAAATTATTAAACAAACAGTTTAACAACATGATCCACAAGAGAATGTTGATTCAACATTAAGAAGATCTATTAGAGAAAGAAAATCAACAATTTCTAGTGATTATTTTGTGTATTTACAAGAATCTGACTATAATGTTGGATCTGAAAATGACCCTGAGTCATTTTCAAGTGCCATGAACTGCAATGAGTCACAATTATGGTATGATGCTATGAAGGATGAGATGAATTCTATGAAGAGCAACAAAGTTTGGGATCTTGTACCGTTTCCTGATGGTGTAAAAGCCATTGGATGTAAATGTGTCTTTAAAACCAAAAAAAGACTCAAAAGGCAACATAGAAAGATATAAAGCAAGACTCATTGCTAAAGGGTTCACTCAACGAGAAGGAATCGATTACACTGAGACTTTTATTCTAGTATCTAAGAAAGATTCCTTACACATTTTGTTAGCATTAGTAGCTCAATTTGATCTTGAGTTACAACAGATGGATGTGAAAACTGCCTTTCTTAACGGTGATCTAGAGGAAGAGGTATACATGAAACAACCTGAAGGATTTTCCTCTAGTTATGGTGATCACTTAGTTTGCAAGTTAAAGAAATCTATATATGAATTGAAACAAGCCTCCCGATAGTGGTATTTAAAATTCCATGAAGTTGTCTCTTCATTTGGTTTTGTTGAGAATATCATGGATCAATATATATACCAGAAGGTTAGTGGGAGTAAAATTTGTTTCCTTATCCTATATGTCGATGACATTTTACTTGCAACGAATGACAGGGGTATGCTACATGAGGTGAAACAATTTCTTTCTAAAAACTTTAATACGAAAGATATGGGTGATGCATCTTATGTCATTGGCATTAACATTCATCATGATAGACATAAAGGTGTCATAGGTCTATCTCAAGAAACCTATATCAACAAAGTTTTAGAAAGGTTTCGGATGAAAGATTGTTCATCTAGTGTTGCTCCTATCGTGAAGGGTGATAAGTTCAATTTGAACCAATGCCCGAAGAACGAATTTAAGAAGGAGCAAATGAGAAACATTCAATATGCTTCTGCTGTTGAAAGCCTAATGTATGCTCAAGTCTGTACAAGACCTGACATTGCATTTGCCTTTGGTATGTTGGGAAGATATCATAGTAATCCAGGTATATACCATTAGAAAGTTGCAAAGAAGGTTTTGAGATACCTCAAAGGGAAAAAAGAATACATGCTTACATATAGACGATCCGACCATCTGAAGGTGATTGGCTACTTCGATTCAAACTTTGTTGGTTGTGTTGATTCACGTAAATCAACATCAGATGACATATTTATGTTTGCCGGTGGAGCTATATCTTGGAGGAGCATTAAGCAGACTTTGACTGCTACTTCTACTATGAAGGCTGAGTTCGTTTCATGTTTTGAGGCTACCTCACATGGAATATGGTTAAAGAGTTTCATTTCTGGGCTTAGACTTGTAGATTCAATCTCTAAGTCATTAAGGATATATTATGACAATTTAGCTGCTGTCTTTATGGCTAAGAATAAAAAAAGTGGAAGTCGAAGTAAACACTTCGACATTAAGTATCTAGCCATAAGGGAATGTGTTAAGGAAAAGAAAATGGTTATTGAGCACATTAACATTGAGTAGATGTTAGTTGATCCTTTGACTAAGGGCATGCCACCACATAAATATAAGGATCATGTTGTCACTATGGGATTTGTTCCTACTTTGTAATTTTTCATTGTAAGAACGATTATGTTGAAACTCTAATAAAGTTTGATATTTCTCATTTATGTTGTGTACACATTAAGTTAATTGTTTCGAGAAATATCACTAAAATTTGGACCTAGAATAAACATTGGTTTTATTTATTAAGTATATGGGCTAAAGCGTTAAGACTTAATTTATTATGATACATGGAAGATACAACTCAATCATAAGAGGAAATATCGCCATGATTCATACATTATGTTTTAACTTTAAGTTTTCACGAACAAACGAACCAAGTGGGAGAATGTTGGTTGTATAACCAACCATTTAGTGGTTCTTTTGAACCATTTCCATGCATGTTTCCACTATCAGAAATGACTGGAGAAAATCACCCATGTTCAAGGTTCGGTCATGGCCATAATGCCGTGTAGTTTGATGGCATTTTTGTCCAATTGGAGTGATTTTGATGGTAAATCATTCCTATAAATACCCATTGGAACAAGGTCCCTAAGCACAGAAAACACAAGCAATTCATTTGCATAAAGTATTCCATCTATTCAGGTGCTCGAGTGCTTAGAAGATCTTGGCGGTTCTAATTATTTTTTTGGCTGAGTTCTTTATATTTTACGGTGGTTCGAGGTATTACCACGATGGTCCGACGAGCTTGACGGTGGTTCAATCACATCTCATTTGGCATAAGGTTTTGACAATGGCTGGAGATATTTATTTTTGATCCTTTTTCACTGCGTTTATGCTCGTTTAAATCATCAAGATGATTCCCCCTTGAGGTGGTCAAAGCATGTGATTGTTCTCCTAACAATTGTAAAAGGCGACACGATCACAAGATGATGATATGGATATTGGAATCATTTACCCCTACTTAACATGTTCATGGCATTAACTTGTGACTTAGACCCTTGTTGTTCTAAAAGGAGTACTTGATCTAATAAAATGCAGCTTCTAGCGATGCGAATTTGATCCAGTGTACCGTGGGAAAATGGCTCAGCTGGAATATCACAACTTCTTGAAGCCAGAGGCAGCTTTCTGAAGACTTCCATTTAATATATAGATGTATATTTTCTTTTATTTCTTTGTTCATATAGTCTTCCACGGTTCTACTTCCTTCAACCCCTCTTTTCCCATAAATCACCTAATGCATTGTCTAGTTTATAATTATATAATATAATATAAGTTTAGTTTTGTAAAGTCAGGTGACTTGTTGCTCAAGGAAAGGGAAAAAATAAATTTCAGTTCAATATTCCCTTTTAATTTAAGTACAAAGGGCTTATTGTCCATGATACACTAGAATTTTATTATATGATGTTTACAAATTATTATTAAATTATTTTTTATGTTTTTTAAAGTTTTTTGGATTTTTAATATTTAAAATATTTTTTAAATAAAATTATAGTATGATACGATATTTTGTATCAATTGATTAAAAATTTATTAGATTCAATAATCAAGTAATTTTTCTTAGTAATATGCAAAAATATGTTATAAGACAAACTACATAACACTTTGATATGAAAATATAAAACTTTGTTTATATTGAAAAAAATAGACATGCTATAAATTGGAACATAAAACAAATATAGTATTTTCATCTGAAGGTAGTAGTATCATATTAATCATGTATTTTAGAAATATAAAATGTATTTTATAAATAAAATCCATAAAACATATAATTATAGAAGTATCATTTCTTTCAAAAATTCATCCATATTTTTGTTAATGATGGTGCGGTGATTATAGATGTTGGTTAAATAGACTGCAAAATAGGGCGTTAGCACTGACAGGAAAAAATAAAGGAACGAACTAATAGAAAGTTTGACCGTGTCGTGGTATGAAGGCCACACTGCCTTAGAAATAAATCGTCCCGATGTGTGTACTTGCTACTTTAGGCGGTTGTCTCCCGAAGGTTAGCACGATCCTCTAAACAGTATACACCCAAAGTTTGGAGTGGACTTTAGAGGAAATGATCGTCGGAACCGGAGTCGAACAGAATCATGCTCTCCAATTCTCTCTTCAGTAAGACAGATGAACTTTGAATGGGATGATAAAAAATGAGAGAAAAGCATCTTATTTATAGGTTGAAAACAGGGGCAAATCTATCCGAGAATCAAATAAAATACGATTTAAATTTAAATTTTAAATTTAATATTAGATAATATCTATCCAAAAATAGTAGATTTGATAACCGAAAATATTCATTTAAATCTCGGATATAATCTATTCAAAATTAGATTTATTAACAAATAAAATCTAATTAAATCTCAAATAATTTGTTAATATCTATCTAAAAATAGTAGATTTTATAACCGAAAATATCCATTTAAATCTCGGATATTTTGTTATTAAATCTATTCGGTTAAGTATTTAAAATTTAAAGAGAATTTTAAATCAACTGAACTACTCTCATACAACCTATAAAAACAAAATGTGGGATTCAAGCATTACATATTTCCAACAATCCCCCACTAATGCGAAAGAATCCTCATGATGTCACAAAGTTCGACTATCACTAGACGAGCACTTGCGAGATTAGTTACTTAAGTACATAGTGAACGAATCTTGAACTAGTACGTAGTGATGATGAGTAATCCTCCTCTTAGATAAGTGAAACTAGTCTTGAACTTTCTAAGATCGGGGTGAACTCATAACACATAACTAATCCCTTCATCCACCACAGTCCGCGATGTGAAGATGTGTATATACATAAAGTATATATATTTAGCCATCTTACCTCGGGATTTTAGTAAGTGTACTAGAAAAACGGTCCATCGTTTTTCATAGAAGGCGGCTAACTCTTCTCACTTACATAGGTTATTTCATCAAGTTTATCTCAACATAAACCACCCAAAATTCGGCTATGAAATAATTAAGAGCTTTGTATAAAGCTCAACCTCACAAAAAAATAAAGTGATTTTCTTCAAGTTCATATTAAATAAACCACCCAAACTCTGGGCTAAGAAATCATTAAGAATAAAAAACTCAACCTCTTTGTTCGGTAAATTCAATAATATTCTTTTCAATAGAACAATCCAACCTCTTTGTTTAGAATTTATTAAGAGTTTAAAAATAAACTCATTCTTCCGAGAGGTAAGTTCAATTAGTCCTTCACAATAGGTCTAAGAACTTATTAAGAGTAGTTATTCAATCAAAATCGGTAAATTCATCAAGTCTTTCTCACTAAGACCACCCAAACTTGGACTATGAATTTATTAAGAGCATTTAAGCTCAACCTGGGCATGTACATGAACGTCATAGGGATTGGGTAAAGGGACATGTACACTATGAGTCTTTTTCATGGTTTCGTTTAACCACATAGAACTTAGAGAACTAAGTTGGGTATCCACCATGAATCTCTCAACAAATGGGCTTAAGACCCATCCCCCTCGACGAATCCAGAATTTGTTTCATGCTTAATCCTTTGGTAGTAGGATCAACCAAATTCATCTCCGACTTAACATACTTTAAGGTGAGTACTCCGTTCTTTATTAGGTGCCTCACATATTCGTACCTTATGCGAATGTGTCTTTTCTTACTATTGTAAACTTGATTTAGAGCCACATGTATCACAAATTACGAATCTCACAATAAAGATATCGGAGGAGTCGATTTTCCCCACAAAGGTATCTTTGCTAAAATATTCCTTAGTCACTCGGTTTCTTACCTAGTTAAGTCTAAAGCTATAAACTCTGACTCTATGATAGAGCGTGCAATATAAGTCTACTTGATAGACTTTCACGAGATTGCAGCTTCACCTAAAGTGAAAATATATCTACTCATAGAGCTTACCTCATCACTATCAGAAACCTAGTTGGCGTCACAACATCTTTCAAATAACAGGATAGCCATTAAATTTGAGTTTCCAATCCATAATACCCTTAAGGTATTTTAGTAAGCGTCTAAGAGTCGTTCAATATTCACCACTTAGATTATGAGTATATCTACTTAATCTACTCATTACATAGGCAATATTGGGCTGAGTATAGTTCACTAAGAACATTAGGCTTTCAATAATTTTAGCATATTAAACCTGGGAAACACAACTTCCTTTATTTTTAACGAGATGAGTGCTAGAGTCAAAAGGGGTTTGAGTTTAAATGACATCTCAACTGTCAAACTCTTTAATATTTTTGAGTGAACCTTATAGCTACTAGCCTTGCCTTACTTTGGATTGACCCATCTAGTATGATTTTTTTCTTGAAAACTCATTTGTTACGGATAGGTTTAAATCCTTTAGGCAAGTTTACCAATTCCCAAGTATGATTTAGAAATTTTTGACTCTAGTTTATCATTAACTCCTCCTCCAAAAACTAGTGTCAATAGATATCATAGCTTCTTCATAAGTTTTAGTATCTGATAAGTTGTCTAAATCATTTATCTCAGAAATAAAGGAAGTAACAAAGTCTGGTCCAAAAGATATTTCTATCTTCTTTGTTTAGGCTCTAAGTCAAACTCTAGATCATCTCATACAACATTGTTGGTAGCATATCCAATAAATACCACATCAACGGTTTAGGCACTGATGGTGGACTTCTTAAAGTCAGGCAAACATACTTTAGCCAGACACCCCCACACTTTTAGGTATTGCAAGTTAGGTCCATAACCTTTTCACAATTCGTATGGGGTTGAGTCTAATTTCTTATGAGGTACTCGGTTTAAGATTTATTGATAGAATGACTTCCCCCGATATATTATCAGCTAACTCAAAACTTATCAACAATGAATTTATCATCTCTTTTAAAGTTCTATTTTTCCTCTTGGCTATGCCATTTTGTTGAGGAAAATAAGGGAAATAAGTTTCATGAACTACGTCATTCGTCTCATATAGCTCTTTAAGAAATTTAGATCCAAACTCACCCCTTCTATCGGACCTCTCTTTTTATCTTTTTCATAAAGAGAATTTTTATGGAGATTTCTGCACACTCCTAAAATAGATAAATCTTTTCTTTCTTCTTAATTATCTGAAGAAAAGAGCTCAAAGAGATTTAATAGCTACAAACATCTTTTAGTAGCATTATTGTCTATTATTTTCTCTTTATTTTAGACAAGGTTCTTACCTTAAAAGACCACTAGAAATATTCATCTACTATGACTAAAAGAAAAATATCTTAAAAATTATTAAGATTATTATTCTAACTTCTGGACTAAGTATAGAATATTTATTTAGTCATAGTATTTTATAAATTAGAATAATGAACATAGTAATGCACCAGGTAGGTTTAGAAAGAGAGGTGGCACATAAAACACACTTAAATACCAAATCTTTCAAAAAATCAATCCTAGACATGTATTTTTAAACTATCTCACTACTTTCCAATTAATCTCTTATGAATATTTATTTCTTCATTTAGGTCTTTTAAAATTTATGCTTAATATATATTCCCCACCAAAAAAAATTATTAAGCATACTCAAGATAAGTTTTCTACTAGAAAAGGTCATCTAGCCTTCTTTTACAACCTAGTCTAAAACATACTAACTAAGCTTAGATAAAGGCTTTAATATAAATTATGTAATATAAATAATGAATTAAATAATCTGACCTTATAAGTAGAACACATTTCATATAGACCTTGTCTATTTTGATCATGTCTGCGGCTTCAATCCTTGTATCATGATTCTAAAATTCATCGTGACTGATATTTCACATATATTTTGAATCTACAAAATTCAAATAAAAATTAAATATGGTTAGTCACGAAAATAATTTACTAATACTAATAATAAATAAATAAATAAAATTCACTGATAGTAAAATATCCTTATCTTTAGGATTTTGGTTCTTATCTTCAACTTCACCACCACCTTCGATTATTGACCCGTCAAGTGCGTCAAGCTTGAACAAACCCAAAACCACCTTGACAATAATATTATTTTTGCAGTAGATTTGTTTCTAAATTGTTGGTTAAATAGACTGCAAAATAGGGCGTTAGCACTAACAAGAAAAAAATAAAGGAACAAACTGATAGAAAGTTTGACCGTGTCGTGGTATGGAGGTCACTACCTTAGAAACAAATCGCCCCGATGCATGTGCTCGCTACTTTAGGCGGTTGTCCCCCGAAGGTTAGCACAGTCCTCCAAACAGTGTGGGATCAAGCATTACATATTTCCAACAATAGAATGGCAAAATATCTTTTTAATCGTATGCATTTCAAGCCTTTTTATTAATTTATCCCTTAATTATTAAAAATATAAAATATTAAAAAATTATTTATAAAATAAAAAGGTGAAATTATATTTTTGTCACATTTTTACTATAATAGTTTAGCAATTAGGTTTGTATCATTAAAAATGCAAAACATAAAGTATTACCATTTGTTTGTTAAAACGTTATTCCAAAATTTAAATTTAAAATTTCCTTTTTTATATACTAAAAATAAATTTTAAGAAAAATAAAGAAGAGTGGGTTTTGCTTTTCCTGAAAGTAAAGGATGTAAAGAAAACATTGTATGGAAGAAGTTGAAGTAAACGAGATATTATAAAAAAAAAATGAAGTTTAATAAGATGAGAAAGTATCTCTCCTAAATAAGATTAAAGATTCAAAATTTTAATATAATAAATACATAAAACCTTTTAGGAGTTTTTCCCATATAATAAATTTTTACAAAATCTATTTTAAATTAATCGAACAATAAATTATATAAATTATAGATGATATGATTATTTTTTTTCATTTTCTCTTGTAATAAGAAAGAAATTGGAGTTTTAGTTGAATAGTTAATATTTTAGAAATATATAACAATATTTTTATAAGATAATTTTTTTTTTAGTTTTTAGTAAAATTTTATTGTGTAATATTTATATTTTTAATGATCCAAATTGATATCTATCGTACATAAATGATTAAACACTTATTTGCCAATATTTTTTGATTTTATGTATTTAACAAATTAAAACTTAAATTGATAAAAAAAATATAAATGTGGAGGATTAAAATTTTATTTTTAATTTTAATCGCATGATAGTAAATGAGATAAATTGAGAAATAAAGTAAAAATAGATAAGGTCAATTTTACTAATTCATTAATATAATAATACAAAAGATAATACGTTTTGGAGAATATCTAAATTTATGTTTGATAATGCAATCTGTTAAATTTAAATTGATTAAATAATTAATTTGACATGTATCATGAAAATATTTTTAGAGTTTTTTTCTATATAATTTACCATTAAGAATATGATAATGAAATAATAAGAGATCAACAGATCGCACGGTTTCTATAGCCTAAGTGGATAAATTATAAGAAAACAATTATGATAAATTAATATGAGAAAATTAATATGAGAAAATTGAGAAGCTATATAAATAATAATTTTTTATTTAAATTAAATAATTATGATAAATTATATAAATGGATAAAAACAATATAAACATGATACACATACACAATAATTTAAAATATACTTGAAATTAAATTAATTCAACATATATTATCACTTTTTTTTTATAATTTATCGTTATCTCTTTATTAACTCTATTTTATCATTTAAAATACATTAAATTATATTAAAAATTGAAATAAAATTTTGGTTATAAATAAGGAGAAGGAAAACACCCAACAACAATTACATAAACCTCTTTCATCTTACAACTTCCACCGGGGAAAGCAAATTGCAATGGTTGGTAAATTTTCCCTTCCATAAGGAGTATTTCTCACGTTTATAGTGTTGTAATTTATTGCAGTCGAGTCTACATCTGTCGAACTCGAATCTCTTCATAATCTTGAACAAGGTTAGAGAAAAACAACAATATCTTAATTGATACCGATCAATCGGACATCGATGAATTATCTCAATTGGATGCTAAGTAAACCTTTTCCGGTGCAAAATGGTATTACTTTCCGTTGAGATATGATCTTCAATCCACTTCTATTATGCCATCAAATTTGCCTTCTACGGTAGTGGTCACCCTCATAGATGAGGCATTCTGAAAATGGCAAGCCGTTGTCCCAGAATTTGTATTCTAAAAGATAAACCCAAGTGACGATGCTAATATTAAGCAAATTCGAGAAAAAACTACAGTATCCCGATTGATACTTATCGATCGAACATCGATGAATTATTTCAATTGGATGCTTAGTACACCTTCCGAAAAATGTTATTACTTTCCGTTAACATATGATTTTCAATCCACTTTTCTTATACCATTGTATTTGACTTCTAAGGTAGTGGATGAGGTATTCCGAAAGTGACAAGTCGACGTCTGGAAGTTTGTATTCCAAAAGATAAACCCATTTGACAATGCTAATATTAAAATTTCTTTCATCACCATCACTTATATGTTTATGGTTATTATCGTCCTGATGGACAAGTTAACCTTGATATTAAGCAAACAACTTGGAGCACCAAATCTTATCCCTAGTATAACGAACATGATTTATTGTTCAGAGCTATGCATGAAATCGGACACACTCTTGGTCTGACACATAGTCTCAATCCAAATGCAGTCATGTATCATACACTAGATTATGGGACAATCAGAAGAAAATTTACCCAAGAAGATATTCAATGCATTCAAGATTTATATTATTATTATGGGTAAAGTACTATAATTATCTTCTTGTTTTATAGGAGTTTATTTTAGTTTATGGAACTAAAAAAATATTGTTTTAGGATTTAAAGTTATTATCTTTTATTTAAATTATATGATAAGATTTTTTAAACTGTTTTCTTGTATGATATTTTTATTGTGATCTTTGATGGTTTAAAATCTATAATTAGTGTATAATTTACTTTGCGATTAAAATTATATGGAGAAATAACATATTATTCGGTCTTCGAATTGGTGACACTGGTTACGACTTTATAAATGGTAACACTTGGTTAATATTTTTAATTTTAAAAAAAATAAAAAATTATTCAAATAAACATTCATAACTTAAAAAAACAGATTGAATGTTACGAGAATTTTTAACTATATGCTTGAAAGTTATGTCGATAATAATTTTAAAATGTAATACATATGATTTTGCTAAATTTTAATTAATGTTTTCTCTGTGGGTAATTACAATGCAAGTGATTGTTTTGTTTTGTATAATTACTGTTATTTAATTTATTAATAATATTTATTCAATTAATTTATTAATAATTAAATAAAATTAGATTAATTATTTTTTCAATTTAACCCGTTCACTAACTAAAAATTTAATTAAACAGAGTAATGTTTAATCAACTTGATTGATTTTCGAATTAATTGAAGTTTATCATAAGTGTTAGTTTTTTTATTTTTCTTTAAATGTATTATATTAATCTAAGTATTTTTTTATTTGAGTTAAAAGTTTGTTAGGTCTCTTATTTTTAATGTTTTAGGCTTAAAATATATTAATATATAATTGAATAAAATATTATGTAATTACGTTTCCTTTAATTATACTTAAAATATATAACGTATAATTAAATCAAATATTATTTTATTAGATTAAATTATATTTAGGGTTGACTTATTGGATGACATGCAATTAGGATGGATTTTATTTAGATTATTTTTTTGAATAGAATTGGTTATATTAAAAATATTAAGATTAATTTTGTTTAGATTAAATTAGTGGGACCCTAGGTCTAAAAAATTAATTAAATAAATTTTAGTATTATTTTTATTAATTATGATACTAATTTGAACTCAAATTAACAATGATTAGAATCCTTTTTATCAATCTCGACCCAATTAAATATGAACTCAAATTTTAGTTTATTTGTGGTTTTATAACAATAATTAGAATCCTTTTTCTTAACAATTATTCCTAATTTTATCGAAGTTGAAGTCAACCCAAATAAAAATTTTAATATATTTTCTATTTTTATTAGTATAATTATAACTTATTTTAATTACTTCATATTATTATATAATACCTTAATAATAATTTAAGTTAAATTTTAATTTTATTTACTTTGAAATAGATTGCAATATCATATTTATATTATATATATATTTTTTTAAACTAAGAAAGTGTATACTCTCATCAATAATTATGTCTAAAGAAAATCTCTTCTATCCAATAAAACTTTAATTCCAAATAAAATTAAAACTAACTTTTAAATTACGTTAATAAACCATTCTTTCATCCTACAACTTCCACCATAACTTGCAATGGCAATTCAAGTTTCTCATCAACTATGTGAAATTTTTCTCACACTATTTGTGTTGCGATTTTTTTAGTGGAGTCTAAGCCTATTGTAACGACCCTTTAAAAATTTAAAAATTAATAATAAATATAATAATAAGAAAGGTCACTAGTGAAAAGAGTGAAAATTGAAAATTAGGTCAAAATTAAGTTTTAAAATTAAAGTTAAAAAATAGGAAATTAGACCTAATATTTAAGGATTTTAAAAAGGAAAAAAAATAGGGTTTCAAAATAAAAGGGTTTTTGAGAAATGAAAACTTAGGGTTTAAAATTGATATTTGGAAATTTTAGTTTTGAAACAGAATTTTGGGGAAAAATTAAAATTAGGGTTGAAAATAAAAAGAATAAGAATTAAAAAATTAGGAATTTCGGCATTTGAAAAGGGAAATTGGAATTAGGGTTAGGGATTTGAAAAAACACCTAAAATAAAATGGAGTTTTGAAAATTGGGATTGAAGTTTTAAAAAGAAGAATTTTGGAATTAGGGCTAAAATAAATTTGGGGATTTTGAAAAAGGGGTTAAAAAAATTGGAGTCATCACCGGTCATTTTTGTTAGACCGGACACCGAGAAAACTAGAGATTCATTAAAAATTGGGTTCACGAGTCGGTTACGGTTTAAAACGATATTACCGTTAAAAACTGCCCAAAAGTTGACACCTTTATCAAAATAACGAACATAATTTATTGTCCGAAAGTGGCAAACTATAGTCCCGAAGTTTGTCTTTCAAAGTATATACCCAGGTGAGGATGCTGATATTATAATTTCTTTCACCACATTGAGCCTCGACTTGTATGGTTATGGTTATTATCCACCCGATGGGACGATTTATCTTGATATTGACCACACATATTGGAGCACATAATCAAAACCTGCAGGGAATAAACAAGATTTATTATCTGGAGCTATGCATGAAATAGGACATACTCTTGGCCTTATGCATAGTGGCAATGAAAGTGTAGTCATGTATCATATACTCCTTCCTGAGGCTATTAGAAGGGCGTTTATCCAAGAAGGCATTCATCACATACAATCTTTATATTATGATTTGTAAACAACGACAATTGTCATTCTAGTTTTATAAGGGTTTACTTTTTATAGATTTAGTGTTTGGGGTTATGTTTTAAGACTTGAGAATAGATTTTATGATTTTAATATTAGAGTTTACGATATAATGATTAGAATTTTATGGGTCATTTACGATAACGTTTAAAAATGTATTCATTTTCTTTATTGTTTTTAATATATATTCACTTGAATCTCTAAGTAAATAAAGTTAATTCCTTTTGATTAAATAAGTTTTACTCATCTATATTAAATTTTTACTAAATTATGGTTTCAATTTTATTATTAGATCGTGGGATTTTATAAAATAATTTGATATTAAATTTTTATCCATTTGTATTTATTAATATGCGATATATATATTTAATTATTCACGAGTTGATACTAATTTATTGAATAAGTTATGTTTAGTGTTGACTTATTAGATGATAATTTTGATTTAGATTAGAATAATTATCTAATTTTTTGATTAAATTTATTGGATTAATTTGGTAAAAATTATAGAAGGTTGAAGTATTTTTTGATTAATTTGATAAAACAAATATAGTATTTTTATCTGAAGGTTTAAGTATCATATTAATCATGTATTTTAGAAATATAAAATTTATATCATAAATAAAATTCATAAAAAATATAATTATAGAAGTTTCATTTCGTTCAAAAATTCATCCATATTTTTGTTAATGATGGTGTGGTGATTTTAGAATGGCAAAATATCTTTTTAATCCTATACATTTCAAGCTTTTTATCAATTTATCCCTTAATCATTAAAAATATAAAATATTAAAAAAATTTATTAAAAATTATTTATATAATAAAAAGGTGAAATTATTTTTAAAATTATATTTTAGTCACATTTTTACTATAATGGTTTAGCAACTACTCCCGTAATCATTAAAAATGCAAAACATAAAGTATTACCTTTTTTTATAAAATTATTCCAAAATTTAAATTAATTTTTTTATACACTAAAAATAAATTTTAAGAAAAATAAAGAAGAGTGGGCTTTGCTTTTTCATGAATACAAGGGATGGAAAGAAAACATTGTATCGAAGAAGCTAAAGTGAATTAGATATTATAAAAAAATAAAAAACAAAAAAGAGATGAAGATTTTGAATAATAAATCAATAGCCACTTAGTTTAATAAGACGAGGAGATAGTTCTCTTATATAAGATTAGAGATTTAAAATTTAAATATAATAAATAGATAAAATTTGTTTAGGAGTTTTGCTCACATAATAAATTTTTACAAAATCTATTTTTAATTAATCGATCAATAAATTATATAAATTATAGATGATATGATTATTTTTTTATTTTCTTTTGTAATAAGGAAAGAAATTGGTGTTTTAGTTGAATAGTTAATCTTTTAAAAATATATAATAATATTTTTACAAAATAAATTTTATTTTATAATTTTTAATAAAATTTTATTTTTAATATTTATATTTTTAATGATTAATAACATAATCGATACCTATTATACATAAACGATTAAACACTTATTTGTCAATATTTTTTGATTTTATGTATTTAACAAATTAAAAATTAAATTGATAAAAAAATATAAATGTGGTGTATTAAATATTTATTTTTAATTCTAATCGCATGATAATAAATGCGATAAATTGAGAAATAAGGTAAAAATAAATAAGGTCAATTTTAAATTGATTGATTAAAGAATTTGAAGAATATCTAAATTTATGTAATATAATGCAATCTGTTAAATTTAAATTGATTAAATAATTAATTTGACATGTCTCATCAGAATATCTTTAGAGTCTTTTTTATATAATTTACCATTAAGAATATGATAATGAAATAATAAATGATCGTGTAAATTATAGATAAGGTAAATTTAGTTAATTCATTAATATGAGAAAAAATTGAGAAATCATATATATAATAATTTTGTTTAAATTAAATAATTATGATAAACTATATAAATGAATAAAAATAATATAAACATGATACACATACACAATATTTTAATATATATTCAAAATTAAATTAATTCAACAAATTTTATCACCGTTTTATAATTTATCTTTATCTTTTTATTAACTATATTTTATCATTTAAAATACCATTAAATTATATTAAAAAAATAAAATAAAATTTTGGTTATAAATATGGACGAAAGCAACTGCACCCAACAACAATCACATAAAGCCTCTTTCATCTTACAACTTCTCCGTAGAAAGCAAATTGCAATGGCCGATAAATTTTCTCGTCAACTCTACGGAGCATTGCTCACGTTTATGGTGTTGCTATCTTTTGTAGTCGAGTCTATATCTGTTAAACTCGAATCTATTTATTATCTTAACTAAATCTAAAAAAAATTACAATATCCCGATTAATACTGATTGATCCAATATCGATGAATCTCAATTGGATGCTAAATACAACTTTTCCGGCGGAAAATGGTATTACTTTTCGTTGACATAAGGTTTTCAATCCACTTCTCTTATGCCATCAAATTTACCTTCTACAGTAATGGCCACCCTCATAGATGAGGCATTCCGAAAGTGGCAAGCTGCCATTCCGGAGTTTGCATTCCAAAAGATATACCCAATTGACAATGCTAATATAGAAATTTCTTTCACCACCACTCTGACTCCAGACTTATATGGTTATGGTTATTATCCTCCTAATGGATGGGTTACCTTGATATTGATCACACAACTTGGAGCACTAAATCTTATCCTTCATATAACAAACATGATTTATTGTTCGAAAGTGACAAACTATAGTCCTGAAGTTTGCCTTTCAAAGGATATACCCAGGTGAGGATGCTGATATTACAATTTCTTTCACCACATTGAGCCTCTACTTGTATGATTACGGTTATTATCCACCCGATGGGACGATTTACCTTGATATTGATCATACATATTGAAGCACAAAACAAACCAGATTTATTGTCTGGAGCAATGCATGAAATAGGATATACTTTTGGCCTTATGCATAGTGGCAATGAAAGTTCAGTCATGTATCATACACTCCTTCATGTGGCTATTAGAAGGGAGTTTATCCAAGAAAACATTCATCGCATACAATCTTTATATTATGATTTGTAAACGACGACAATTGTCATTCTAGTTTTATAAGGGTTTATTTTTATGGATTTAGTGTTCAGGGTTATGTTTTAAGACTTAAGAATAGATTTTATGATTTTAATATTAGAGTTTAAGATATAATGATTATAATTTTATGGTCCATTTACGATATTTAAATTTTTACTAAATTATGATTCCTATTTTGTTAATTAGATTGTGGGATAAATAATTTGGTATTATTTTTTTATCCATTAGTATTTATTAATATGCAATATATATATATATTTAATCATTCACTAGTTGATATTAATTTATTGAATAAGTTATATTTAGTCATTTTGACTTATTAGATGATAATTTTGATTTAGATTTAAATAATTGTAACAACCCGGTTTCGGATCCCAGTGTCGGGCTAACCTGAGTCATTTGGCTTCGTTTTTGGGCTTGAGTATGTGGTTTTGGGCTTAGGCTTGTAGGGGTTGAGTGGCTTAGGGCCTTAAGGGTTTTTGAATGGAGGACAATTTGATAATTGTCTAATGAGTTGAGTGGGAGAGGGGTTATTTTCTTCTGCATAGAATGACCTCACTCTTCTTTCTCTTTTCTCTCTTCTTCCTCTCTTGGTTGCATGAGTGAGAGTTATGTTAAAGGTTAGAACTTAGAAGTTTTTGTTGAGAATCTCGTTTTTGGGTTGAAGAGAGTGGTAGAAGGTTGTTAAGGATCTATAAATCAAGGTAAAAATCAGTTAGGTTGGTGGTGATGGAGGTTTTGTTGGGGGTTTAGGATGCAATCTGATTTTGAGATTTAAGAGCTTAGAATCCGAGTTTTCGACTATTTTTAGTCTCAAGAATCATCCCAAGACCTTGCTAATCCATTCTTCATCTTTCTCTTGTAGAGAAAGAGGGTTGGAGCCATCAACAAGCTTGAGGGAAGGAAGAGTTTGAAGAAGGAAAGGGTGGACGTTTGTTGTTGGCGGCTTGAGGTTGGTACTCCCAACTCCTCCTTTTATCATTCATGTCATTGTAGTATTCATACATGTAAGCTTTGATGCATTGTAGCTTGGATGCTAGCTTAAGATGCTTTAATGGTGAAATTCGTATTAATGTGTTTAATGTATTAAAATTGATGTTAAAACACCTTAAAATTGATGTTGGGGGTTTAGGATGCAATCTGATTTTGAGATTTAAGAGCTTAGAATCCGAGTTTTCGACTATTTTTAGGCTCAAGAATCATCCCAAGACCTTGCTAATCCATTCTTCATCTTTCTCTTGTAGAGAAAGAGGGTTGGAGCCATCAACAAGCTTGAGGGAAGGAAGAGTTTGAAGAAGGAAAGGGTGGACGTTTGTTGTTGGCGGCTTGAGGTTGGTACTCCCAACTCCTCCTTTTATCATTCATGTCATTGTAGTATTCATACATGTAAGCTTTGATGCATTGTAGCTTGGATGCTAGCTTAAGATGCTTTAATGGTGAAATTCGTATTAATGTGTTTAATGTATTAAAATTGATGTTAGAACACCTTAAACATCCTTAAAATGTAATGGAAACACTTTAGGATCGATTAGATTGAGTTTGGAAAATAATCTCTAGAATTTCTAAGTGTAGACTTGCATTTTGTGCAAGGGTATCGATACCGGTGATCCGTGTATCGATACTCCCGAGGGAAAAATAGTCTAGTGGGTTGAGGGTATCGAAATGGGTTTCGATACCAAACCCTCCAGTGACATCTCCGATTTGATACCAGTACCGAATTGAATAATCCCCCTTTCGTTGACCTTGTAGTTGGTCAAAGGGTATCGGTACCAATATCGATACTAGTGTTTCAATATCCTCTTTGGGTTGGTATCGATACAATGTGTTTCGATACCCCACCTAAAGGTATTGATACTCCTATGTCATCTTGCCAAGTTTAGGATAGAGATTTGAGGTTCGGTGATTGAAATAAATAGTCCCATTAATCTTAAAAGCTAGGAAATGGATTGTTAAACCAAGATCAATAATTATAACTCCGAAAGACTAAATTGAGATAATCTTAATACGTCTTGTTGTGCTAAGATCCTAGGTGGATCGTTTGTTTGGGTTAAGTCTTTGTGTGATGAAAATCCAGATATTTAAAAGTTTTGCAACACATCGAAGGCCATCCGATATAATATTCCGAATGATATATTGAAGACCTTTATTCCGAGTGCTAGGCGACCTCACTCAAAGATGTTCGATGTAACATTCCGAGCATGAGATTGGTTGGGGGCCTCCATCCTTTTTTAGTCTGAACGTTGGGCGGCCTCGTTCGAAGATGTACGATGTAATATTCCGGACATAGGATTTGAGGGCGACCTCAATCCTAAGTGTAGGATCCCGATGCTGTATGGACGCGGGCCTCACTCTTGTGCGTTAGACTTGTTGTGACTTGTATATGCTGTGAGAGATAATATACATTTCAGTTATGTCATGTGATAGGCGAGCATGCTAGATCATCATATCATGCACGATGTTTATATGTTTGCTTTACTGCTTTTGATATGCACGATGTTCGCCAAGTTCGGCGTTTCCACTAAGCTTTTGTAACTCAGCGTTCGAAATGTGTTTTTGTGCGTAGGTTAGGTGAAGCCAATTTCTGTGGAGCACCATTCGAGGTTTGAATTTTAACATCGACCGTATTGTCAGAGTACAATTTTTTGATTTAATGGGCTAGTGCTGTGTCGAATCCTATATGTATTTGTAACTCAGTTTATTTTAATTTGGGTCGAATGTTTTAAATGATTGTAATATTTTGGAGCTCCAGTTATTTTAAATTATTTTGGGCTTATGATTTCAACTTAAATGAATTTTTATGAATTCTTTTTAGACTTGAGTTGGTTTTATTAATGGGCTTTTGGAAGAAATTTTAAGATACAGGTTTTGGGCCGGAGGCCCAATGTGACACCGGGTCGAGGGTGTTACATTTAGTGATATTAGAGCCAAGATTGAGTTGGTTTTAGGAAGTCCCCGGGGGAGTCTAGTGTGTTATGTAGGTGTCAGACAAGTACTTACCTACGAGTCGATATGGTACTTCTTTTAAAAGCTGAAATTCGATGGTGTAATCTTGTTTGTTGTTGTTGTTTCTGCAAAAGTGGCTAAGTATGACAGGACGTGTTAGAGATCAAGAGGAGAGTCGGGGTTCTCGAAGAGGTAACTCCGACTACGAGTATAAGTCCGATGAGGAGGTGCCATCTGATGATGTATTTGGTCAAGGGGCCAACTACTTTACTCAGTTGAACCGTACCTTACGTAGGATAGGGAAAGCTATACCGAGGCCATCTTTTACGCCTCGTGAGGCACCGGTTGAGAGGGTGTGGAGGTAAGGAGATATTGACTTCTTTGGTACGGGAAAGGATAACCCCGTACAGATAGATCAATGGTTGTATGATACAAGACGGATAATGAGGCAGATGAGGCTGAGATCAGAGGACAAGCTGTTGTGTGTGTTATCGCTTCTGAAGGGTAATGCGAGAGAGTGGTGGGAGATGCTTGAGAAAGGTTGGTATCTTCATCGTCCCAAGTATGAAGACTTCCTTGAGGAGTTTGAGACTAAGTATGTGGGTGAGACTCACATCGACACCTTGAGGGAGTAGTTTACCCATCTTATTCAGGGGAACCGTTCGGTCTTTGCTTATGAGAAAGAGTTCCTTCAGTTGAGCCGGTATGCCCCAGATCTTGTTGCTACAGAAAATATGAGATGTAACAGGTTCTTGAGAGGACTGAGGAAGGATATCCAGACTTATCTCACTACTACACCGGCTAAGGTGTTCTAAAAGTTAGCCACTAGTGCCAAGTTATTAGAGCATGTTCAGGGTTGGACCTATGAGCCGTCTGTTGGTCAAGGAGTCTCCGGTGGAACCGGTCAGAGCCATGAGGGTAACTCTTAGTCTCACTCCGAGAAGAGTAGAAACAATTGGAACCAGGACAAAGGAGTATCGAATTTGGTTTCAAGGTCGAACCAGAGATCAGAGTCTGTGGGATGTAGGAGGTAGTCTATGTCTTCTTCTATTGGGGGTCCAGAGAATTTACAGGGGAATGGCAATGTTCAGACTTGTAGGCGTTGTGGCTGGAGCCACCGAGAAGAGTGTTGGGCCAATGTCAGAGCTTGTTTTCAGTATGGGTCTCCAGGTCATCTTATGAGGGGCTATCTCGAGGTTGTGACGTCTCATCCAGGTCAGGCTCAGAGGTCTGTGTTTCAGGCTTAGAGGGTTTGTGGGTTCTTGCGTGGTAGAGCTAGCCATGCATCAGGAGGCACCTTTCAGTCTACTGTTAGAGCACCATTGAGACAATATGTTGTGAGGGCACAAGAGGACAGTGTTGCGATAGATGTTATCTCAGGTATAGCTACAAGGTGTTTCAATACCCCACTTAAGGGTATAGATACCCCTGTGTAATCTTGCCAAGTTTGGGTAGAGATTTGAGGTTCGGTGATTGAAATAAATAGTCCCATTAATCTTAAAATCTATGAAAGGGATTGTTAAATCAAGATCGATAATTATGACCCTAAAAGACTAAATTGAGATAATCTTAATACGTCTTGTTGTGCTAAGATCCTAGGTGGATCGTTTGTGTGGGTTGAGTCTTTGTGATGGAAATCCAGATATCCAAAAGTGTTTCAACACATCGAAGGCCATCCGATATAATATTCTGGTTGATGTATTGAAGATCTTTATTCCGAGTGTTAGACGGTCTCACTCGAAGATGTTCGATGTAACATTCCGAGCCTAGAATTGGTTGGGCGGCCTCCATCCCTTTTTATTCCAAATGTTGGATGGCCTTGTTTAAAGATGTCCGATGTAACATTCCTAACAAAGGATTTGAGGGCGGCCTTAATCTTGAGTGTAGGATCCCGATACTATATGGATGCGGGCCTCACTCTTGTGTGTTAGACTTGTTGTGGCTTGTATATGTTGTGAGCGATAATATATATTTCAGTTATGTCATGTGATAGGCAAGCATGTTAGACCATCATATCATGTACGATGTTTATATGTTTGCTTTACTACTTTTATATGTATGATGTTGGCCGAGTTCAGCGTATCCACTAAACTTTTGTAGCTCAGCGTTTGAAATGTGTTTTCGTGCGTAGGTTAGGTGAAGCCGTTTTCTGTGGAGCACCATTCGAGGTTTGGATTTTAGTATCGACCGTGTTGTCAGAGTACAATTATTAGATTTAGTGGGCTAGTGCTGTGTCGAACCCTAAATGTAATTGTAACTCTATTTATTTTAATTTGGATCGAATGTTTTAAATAATTATAATATTTTGGAGCTCTGATTACTTTAAATATTTTGGGCTTATGATTTTAATTTAAATGGATTTTTATGAATTCTTTTTGGACTTGAGTTGGTTTTATTAATGGGCTTTTGAAAAAAAATTTAAGATACAGGTTTTGGGCCAGAGGCCCAATATGACACCGGGTCGAGGGTGTTACAATAATTGTCTAATTTTTTGATTAAATTTAATGGATTAATTTGTTAAAGACTAAACTAATATTATATTATGCGTCTAGGTTTAATAAATAAAGTTAATTTCTTTTTATCAAATAAGTTTTACTCATATGTATTATATTTTTACTAAATTATAATTCCTATTTTGTTATTAGTTGTGGGATTTTATAAAACAATTTGATATTAATTAATTTCCATTAGTGTTTATTAATATGCAATATAAATATATATATATATATATATTTAATGATTCACGGGTCCATTTTCACATTTAATAACTCAATTTTTCAGTCGAGTTGATTGATCACTCAACCCTATTTGAATGGCGATGAACAATGCGTTGAAGTAATGGAGAAAGAAAAGGAAAATATAAAAATACATATTTTTACTTGAATCCCTATAGTAAATCACTTACGATAAATATTATATTAATCACTTACGATATCGTTTAAAAATTTATTATTTTTTATTATTTTTAATATATATTTACTTGAATCCCTATAATAAATCTGTTTAACTAAGAACACTTAGGGAAAATTTTTAATAGTTTCGTTTATAATATTTTTCTTATAGTAATTTTATAATTATACGATAAAATAAAATATTATGTATTTTATCTCACCAAGAATTACACAAAAAGAATAATTTAGTTATAATTTTATAATTAAACTAAGTATTAGTTTATTGAATAAGTTATATTTAGAGTTGACTTATTAGATGAGATTCTAGTAGGATGAATTTGATTATGATTAAAATAATTTTTCTAAATTTTTATTAAATTTATTGGGAATAATTTGGTTAAAATTAAACTAATAGTATATTATGCGTCGAGGTTTAATAAATAAAATTATTTCAATTTGATTAAATAAATTTTACTCATCTTTATTAAATTTTTACTAAATTATGGATCCTATTTGGTTATTAAATTGTGGGATTTTTTAAAAATAATTTAATATTAATATTTTATCCATTAATATTTTACACATTTAATGGATGTATTATTAGCAATTGAACGTTAGAGTGAGTAAAATTAAACTCGAGATGAAATAATTTGATTTATTCAAAAATAAATTAAATAAAATTTGAATTACAAAATCAAAACTTAAATTATTTTAAATTTTTAGTAATTAATATATTATTTTTTAAGTTCGAGTCGAATCTATTAGTTTTTTTTAATATACATACGAATATAAAAATTTGAAGAAATACATGCCACATATGCTAAAATATAAAAAATATATATGTGTATCTTAATTGATTAGAGAAATTTGTTTAAATTAGAATTTGTATAAAAAACTCAAAAATTCGACTCAACTAGAAGTCGACTTAAATTGATTTAAAAAAATTCTAAATAAAATTTGAATTGTAAAATATAATATATCAAAATCTTAAAAACAATTACTCGACTCGATTGATCACTAACCGTTATTTGAATGACGATTAACAATGCGTTGAAGTATTGGAGAAAGAAAAGAGAAATATAACAAATACATAACCAATGACGCATTGACCATGTTTCTAACATATATGTACTCGGTAGTCAGTCCACAACTTTACATCTATACATAAAACTAATATCCCTTTATAAATTTTCCCAAGTAATTAATGATTTTATACATATATATATTTTTTGTTAATTAAGATAAAGAACAAGTTTCAAATTGAATTAATTGAGAATTAAATTTTTTAAAAAATATAATTGTTAACCAATTGAACATCTAATTAATTGATCAATAAATCAATATAAATTTTGATTCCCTTATATATGTAACAACACTAAAGAACTAAATTCTAATTTATATTTCATAAATCATACACCTTAAACCATAACCCTATATTTTAAACTCTAATCTTAAACCTAAAACCTTTTTTGATATCGAGGGATACATAAATTCACTTAAACTTTAATAGAGAAATAAGGTAAAAATAGATAGTCATATTTTACAAATTAATTAATATAATAATATAGTTTGAAGCATATCTAAAATTAAATATGATAATGCAATCTAGTAAAAATTTAAGTTAAATTGTAATTTATAAAAATTGTATTATCATATTTATATTGCAAAATCTTGGTTATAAATAGGAATCAAAGACAATCACCCAACCACAATCACATTGAACAATCTTTTGTCTTACAATTTTCGCCGTAGCTTGCAAATTGCAATGACTAGTAAATTTTTCCTTCAATTCTATGAAGTATTTCTCACGTTTATGGTGTTACAATCTTTTGAACTCGAATTTATTCTTAATCTTAAACAAAGTCAAAGAAAAAACGACAGTATCTTGATTGACACTGATCGATCGAACCTTGATGAATCATCTTGGACGTCAAATATACCTTTTCCAGTGAAAAATGGTACTAATTCCCATTGACTTATGGTTTTCAATCCCCTTCGTCTATGCCATCGAATTTTCCTTCTACAGTAGTGGACACCGTCGTAGATGAGGCATTCCAAAAGTGACAAGTTGTTATCTCGGTGTTCGTGTTTCAAAAGGTATACCCAGATGATAATGTTAATATTAAAATTTCTTTCACCACAACCCTGACTCCTGATTTATATGGTTATGGTTATTATCCTCCTGATAGACGGGTTAACCTTGATATTGACCACACATCTTGGAGAATCAAATCCTACCCTTCATATAACGAACATGATTTATTGTCCAGAGCCATGCATGAAATCGGACACACTCTTGTCTTAACATATAGTCCCAATCCAACTGCAGTTATGTATCATATATTAGATTATAGGATAATTAGAAGGGAACTAACCCAAGAAGACATTCAACGCATTCACGATTTATATTATTATTATTATGGGTAAACGACCGTAATTTTCTTCTTGTTATGTAGGGATTTCTTTTAGTTTATAGAATTAAAAAATATTGTTTTAGGATTTAAGGTTATTTTTTTTTGAATTATTTAATAAGAATTTTTAAACTATTTTTTATAAGAATATTTTTTTTATTATTTAGCAATTTGTTTGTGATCTTTGATGACTTGAAAATAATCCATATGAATAATTATTAATATATGTAATTGAATAAAATATTATGTCATTACGTTACCATGAATTATATTTAAAATATATGATTTACTTATAATTAAATCAAATATTATTTTATTAGATTAAATTATATTTAGGGTTGATTTATTGGATGAGATGCAGTTAAGATGGATTTGATTTAGATTAAAATAGCTGCCTTTTAAATTGGTTAAATTAATTTTATTTTGAATAGAATTAGTTAGTTAAGAATATTAAGATTCAGTTTAAAATAGATTTTGGTTAAATAAATTTTAGTATTATTTTTTTATTAATTATTATTCTAATTTGTTTATTAAATTGTGGATGTGTAAAATTATATTTCTTATTTTCATGGTAAAAATATATAAAAAATCACTAAAAAATATAAAATTAATTTTTTGATCCTGGAAATTTCAAACATTATAAAATAGTCATTAGATTAATTAAATTTTTATAAAATGATCACTTAACTCTATCAAATTATTATAAAGTGACATTAAAACTTATCAAACTATTAAAAACCATCCTTAAACTTATCTAAATGTATCACATGTAGTGAACATTTTGTAATAGTTTTTTTTACGGCAATTACGATTATGGAAAAGTTCTTTAAATCTAAATATTGGAAAAGTGTAGAATACAATTATATAAAGTTAAAGCATAAAGAAGACCCCATATTAACAAATAATTAAATTCGAGTTTTCAAAAATAAATAGGAGCAATATTGAAAACCAATACACCCTAAACACATAAAGAATTACATCATCTTACAACTTCTACCGTAGCTTGCAATGGCAAATAAAATTTTCCATCATCTCCTTGGAGCATTCCTCATGATTCTTGTGCTGCAACCTCTTGTGGTCACGTCCAGAAGTGATATGTAAACGTAGAACCTATGTTGCTTTTCTTTGTGTCATGTCATATGTATGTCGTCTGTTGGTTTGGTTTTGCCAACTAATTTTAAGTTGATGTAATTGTAGTTGCTAGTGCATGTGCATGTGCTACTTTATTATAATACGAAGGTTTGAAATTTCTATGGCATTCCGTACCATAGTGTAGGGTGGACAAAGCTCGATTCAATACGAAAAAATATTAGAATCATAATTTTATAAACTCAATTTCACTCAAAAATTTTTAAAATAAAGTTTAAGTTATAAAATGAAAATTTGAATAACATGAATTTCTTAATAATTAGTGGATCAATTTTAAATTTTGATTCACGTCTCTTAATTATGTAGTTTAATAAAGTATAAATTAAAACCAATTAATATCATAATAGTATAAATGGTTATAATTAAATTTATACAAAAACTAAAACGATAATTAAAATCAACTAAAAGATTTAAACAAAATTTTAGCTATAAAATAGGACATATTAGTTTAACTTATTTAAATCTTTTTATTAATCTCAACCTAATTAAATAAGAACTCAAATTTTAATCAAACGGTGGTATTATAACAATGATTAGAATCCTTTTTATTAACAATTATTCCTAGTTTTAGTGAAGTTGAAGTCAACCCAAAGCAGAATTTTAACATATTTAATATTTTTAGTAGCGCAAATATAACTTATTTTAATTATTTCACATTATTATATAATATCTTAATAACAATTTAAATTAAATTTTAATTTTATTTATTCTGAAATAGATTGAATTGTCATATTTATATTATATAAATTTTATGTTCAAATTTTTAATTTGTTTTATTGAAACAAAATAAGGATATACTCTCATTGATAATCACATCTACATCAAATCTCCTCTATAAAATAGAATTCTAATTATAAATATAATTAAAACTTTAAATTTTTATTTATAAATAGAGATCCGCACATCTAACCTTATCCCAAAAATCAACGTTTAGTTCCAAACACCAAACCTTAATCACATCCACCGTTGCTTGCAATGACAATCCAAATTTCTCGTCAAATCTACGGGGTGTTTCTCATGTTTCTTGGGTTGCAATCTTTTTTAGTTGAATCTAGGTGTAATGAACTTGAATCTCTTTACATTCATGAGCAAGGTCTAAGAAAAAGCAACGATAGCTTTGATGACATTACTCGATCGTCTCGTGATAGATTGCTTCAATAAGAAGTCGACTACACACTTTGTGGTGAAAAATGGGATCATTCTCTAGTGACCTACGGTTTCGAATCTACTTCTCCCATGTCATCGAATTTACATCGTGAAAAAATGTTTATTGTCATCGATGTGGCATTCCGAAAGTGGCAAACCATCGTCCCAGAGTTTGTGTTTCAAAGTGTATACCTAGACAAAAAAACTGATATTACAATTTCTTTCACCACATTGAGCCTCGACTTGTATGGTTATGGTTATTATCCACCCGGTGGAACGATTTACCTTGATATTGACCATACATATTGGAGCATAAAATCAAAACCTACAGGGAACAAACAAGATTTATTGTCTAGAGCCATGCATGAAATCGGACCTACTCTTGGCCTTATACATAGTGGCAATGAAAGTGTGGTCATGTATCATACACTCCTACCTGGAGCTACTAGACGTGAGTTTATCCAAGAGGACATTCAACGCTTACAATCTTTATATTATGATAAATAAACTATGATAATTGTTATTCTAGTTTTATAAGGGTTTATTTTTAGAGTTTTAGTGTTTGGTCTTATGCTTTAAGACTCGAGAATATTTAAAATTGTTGCGTGTAAAAAGAGTTGTACAATTAGTGCAAGTGTACACTTTGCAAGTAATAAAATGATAAGTATATCGAGTATCGTCTGTTTTAATGTACTTAATATGTTTTCTTTCCTCTTCTCGCTCTGCAAAAGAAATAAAATAAAAGACACATATTAATTTGAGTATTTAGAATTAAACTAAACAACTTGAATAATAAAGAAAACTAAATAATGAGAATGGCCAGGATCCAGTTGTGTTGTATTGTGGATTCAATTGAGTAGTTTTTGTCTAATGCAATTACACAACACTGCCTTTGCAGAATTGCAGTTTTACTGCCTTGATAATGAAGGCTTTCGTCCGCCGCGACAATCCCTTGCTCTTGGGTGGACTTTTACCAAGGTTCAGCAAAGTATCCTCTAATGACTTTGCTTATCCCTAAATTGAAGTACTGTTGATGACTAGTCCTTGATGATAACTCCCGGCGTGAATCAACTATAATCACCAACCAATCTCACACTTCTTTTAGCCGCTGAAACTCTAACATATCCCTAGGCTGAGTTAGTATTTTCTGACTAAAAAAATACCGTACTTATTCCTTTCGTGAATCTATCTCTCCTGATATTAGATAAATAGATCTCTTATAAACTTTTCTCCCGAGCTTGAATGCAAGAACAACGAATGACAAACAATAAGCAAACCTTGATATTTTATTGCATAAAATAAGAAAAAAAAGTATAATCTCCTCTCAAAAATACTCTATAACTTTCACCTAATCCCTAAAAGAGTTTAGAATATAACAAAACAAAAAAAAACTCTAAAGTATATGGTGAACTCTCCTCTTTATCGTCGTGTGTTTGCTCTTGGGTGGCTCCTCCTTTATATAGGTTAAAACTAGGGCAACATTAGCCTTGGAGAGGAAGCAAAGTTGTTTTGGAAGTTTCCTTCCATAAAAAGGTGTATCTCTTTTAATTTGATTCATTCCTTAATTACATCGTCTTCTCGAACTCCAATTACCACGCAAAGTGTCTAGAAAAATCTAGTTTTTTATGTTCTTCAAATCGATCACCACTTTGACTTTTGGCATTTATGGGATTCCCCGTCTCGGTAGGTAGCATCTACTGCCCCGACGGAGGTTTAACTTTGCATCTGCTCAGCTTCCATCAATAGAAGCTCCCATCTGTGTCTGGTTCTATCAAGGTCTGCTTAATTGCCCTTTTCACTCCTTGTCTGTTGTTGCTTTCCAAGTTCCTTATCATGCTGCCGTGACCCTAGAGTTACTGCCCCGACCCAAGTCTACCTGCAAATGCACAAAGGTGCATTAAAGCTTACATTTTCTATAAATATCATCTTTATATGTCACAAAAGTAAAATATCTAAATATCACTCATTAAGTTCATGCATTAGCCCAAGTAGGTGTAGATTGAGTAATTATTTTCCATGAAAGGTATAAAAAGTGATAGTCTTTTGAGCACTTATCACACCCCCAAACTCGAACTATTGCTTTTCCTCAAGCAATGCAAACCATCAAATCGCCATACCTTATTCTCTATTTGTCTTAGGTTTTCATCTATTCTCCCCACCATGACTATGCATATTCTTGAGCCTTAACCTTTTTGTTACCCAAGGACTTACCCGGAAACAAGCTATAAGATTTTGTGAGTGTGTGAGTTTTTGTGGACAAGTTTTATTAAAGGCTTTCTTAGACAAACTCTAAGTTCAAGACAAGTAGACTTGAGATTAATGTTCTTTTCTTATAACAACAACTACTTGAGCCAATTTCGGGCTCTCAAGGATTGTGTTTTCTCATCAAGATTTTTTTAGCATACTAGTGCCAATTTCTAACACCTTTAGTATGAAGAAGAGTGAATCTTAGAGCCGGTGATAGGCACCTCTAGCCAACATTTCCAAAAGTCTATGCCTTTATCACCTAAGTTCATTAAAAGAATTCCTATAATCAAACAATTTTCAAAAGTGTTTTTAGAGTTAATCTTATAGCAAGCTTCTAAGTTTTCTTCCTTAAGTATCCCAAAGTTAGGCCTTCTAAACAGGACCTTGCCATGGTAAGGAGAAGGATTTCTATTGCCTAAAGAGAATAAACTAAGTCAATACTGATGTAGAGTAGTGCAAAAGTATGGACAATATTTCAAGTAAGGTAGTAGACATAAAAAATTTCAAAATTAACTTAAGTACTTCCTTTCATGGCAGGACCGCGGCAGTGAACTACCTCGGCAGTGAATCTACACCCACAAACTCGAACTGAGCATTACCCTCAATGCTTATAACTATGGCACACAGCAGGAAACAAAACATGAAAATGAACAAGTAAAGAGATAAAAGCAGTATAAATGTATAGAGATTAAATGGTTTTCGAAGAACTACTAGTAACGATCAATTTTCATGGCCTTGTTGCTGATTGTTTAGTTTTTGTTTCTTGTACTGGTGATGGCTGAGCTTTGACTTGTCTGGGCGGTTGAAATCTAGTAGGTGGTGTCCTTTGCAAAGGGGTGTCGACTTCTTCTTCTTCTCCTTCTTCTTCTTTAGTAATTTCTTCTATAGGCAATATTTTTGTCTTGCTCTCATCGGCAACTTCCATTGCTTCTGCCCAGGCATGCTGAGTGCTTGGCCTGGCGACGGGAGGAGTTTGCTGCATGTAAGCGTCTATCTCTGCCGAGAGACTTCCCATAATGATAGGCAAGCTTGTTGGAGTGTTGAAGATTGCTCTCCACTTGGATGACCTTCGACTGGCCGAAGATGTCGCAACGAGCTTTGGTGGTTGAGATGGGCCACACATGGAATGGTTGTTATGTTCCAGTAGCATATAATGATCGCGATCCTCCTTGGGTCAGTGTTGTTTCGGTGTATGACGCAATTGTGACAAACATATTTGGAGGGAATTCTGGAAACTACACCCCCTAGTTCAGAAAATTGTTCTTCATCATCTGGGATATTATAGTGTTGAAATCTCTTTGGTACTCCATGTATCGTTTTTGTCGTAGATCATCCTTTGGAGTATTTCCTGGTAGGGACCCTCTGTGGCAGTGCTATGGGCAGCAACATGTATGTCTGCCGTGTACTGAGCCTCGACAGTTGTATCAGTAGTGTATGGTTGTGGAGTTGCTTGGACTGGTTCTGCTGGGGTGATTTGCATGACTTTGTGGCAGAACTCCCTTGTCCACCCACACCTTTGGGAAGTATATTCATCTGTATCTGCAATTGGTACACCTGCAGCAGTACAAAGACCCATGATTAAACTTTGAAAATATAAAGGTCCCTTTTCCTTCTTACTGCACTCGTAAATTCCCTTAGGATCAACTCTCTCACATTAATGCTTCTTTTATTGATGATGGAATGGATGCGAACTAATCTCCTTCTGTGAACTATGCTGTTATGGGATATTGGGATGAGACATCGTTTCACGAACGTGTTCCACAATTTGACCTCGGGCCGTAGCTTCTGTTTTGCCACGGAGCCTCTGTAGGCTCTGGTTTCCCAATTGGTGTTATCATAGCAGAGATCGTCTTTGATCAATTCGTAGTCTTCGTTGCTGATGTCCTCCATAAATGTGGAATGATCATCACGAGCAGGGTGGAGGACGTAGAACAAGTTGATGGTTTCGGTATCCAGTCGAACCGGTCTGCCTCGACAGTGGACATACAGTGAGTCCTTGCTCCGTCCATAGATGTAAAATTCTCGCACTATCGTTGCATTGGCCTGAGCGGGTTACAAGCAGAAGATTTGTCATTCTTGATACTCTATTTTATTGAACAAATAGTGCTCGATTCTATAGTTGTCCTCGTCGGAATGTTGGAAACCTTGATCTTCCCATAACTGGCTAGCAATAAAGGATCTATTGAAGTGTTCTTAAACAATGGCAGGTGTGAATCTGTTGTAAGCTGCCATAGAGATAAGTGGAGTGATGATCTTTTAGAGTTTGTGAAAGTTGTTAAGAGATCTTGGGGATAAGCAAAGAATAATGCAAGAGAGATAAGCAAATAATTCTAAAAATTCAAGAATGCAAAAATGAATAGTTTAAAGGGAGAAAGTATTTATAAAGGCCTCGGCCTTGTATTGCCATGTTAAACCAATTAAACCAACTAGCCCTTTTGTAACCGTTAGCATTTACTGTCGCGACAGAAATTATGCTAAACTAGTTGTTATACTTTTCTTCCCGTTGGTAAGTGTTGTGGCCCTGACACTGTGCACTGCCACGGCAGCACTGCTGTTGTGAATGCCTTCACCTTCATTCTTGATTCTTATCCTAACAAAAATAAACACCAACAAGAAAAAAATAAACTAAAAAAAACAAGCAGAAAAAATTAATTCTAAACTAAAACTAATCCTAAAAGTATAATAAAATAAAGATAAGAGAATGAGATTAATTCACGATATGAGTACATGCAAGTGCATCTCCTAAAGTGATGGTCTCTATCGCCCTCATATCATGTTGGCCAAAATATTGCTTCAAACGTTGGTCATTCACTTTGAATTCATGCCCATCCCTTTGTGATTTGATCATTACTGCACCATGTGGGTAAGCCTGAATAACTTCAAATGGGCCTGACCATCTGGACTTGAGTTTGCCTGGGAATAGTTTGAGTCTGGAATTGAAAAGGAGGACTTGCTGCCTCGGCAGTAGCTTACGGTCATGCCATCGTTTAGTCTTTTCTTTATAGATCTTGGCATTTTCATAGACTACTAATCTGAATTCTTCTATCTCATTAAGGTCTAGTTCTCTTTTCTGGCTAGCTTTCTCCTATTCTATGTTCAAATTCTTTACTGCCCAATAGGCTTTGTGCACAATTTCTACAGGCAAATAACATGCTTTTCCAAATATAAGTCTGTATGGAGATGTTCCCAATAGGGTCTTGTAAGCTATCCTATATGCCCATAGGGAATCGTTGAGACGATGAGACTAATCCTTTCGAGATGAGTTTACCACTTTTTTAAGGATTTGCTTTAATTCCCTGTTTGATATTTTAGCCTGCCCATTTGTCTGTGGATGGTAGGTTGTAGCAATTCTGTGTGTGACGCCTAATTTCTTCAGGGCCGCGATAATGAATCTATTGTCAAAGTATCTACCTTCATCACTAATTATCGCTCTAGGAACTCCAAATCTGGTGAAGATGTTTTTCTTGAGGAATTTCTCAACAGTCTTAGAATCATTGTTTGGTGTGGCAATTGCTTCGACGCATTTTGATACATAATCCACCGCTACTAGGATGTATAGATTGCCTTGAGGTGATGGGAATGGTCCCATGAAGTCTATGCCCCAAACATCAAATAGTTCTACTTCCAATATGGGTTGCAATGGCATCTCATTACGTCTAGAGATATTACCCATTCGTTGGCATCGGTCACAGTTCTTGCAATAAAGTTTGGTATCTTTGAATAGTGTGGGCCAATAAAGGCTTGATTGAAGCACTTTGGCTTTTGTTTTGTTTCCTCCAAAATATCCTCTACAAAGTGAATTGTGACAGTGCTGGAGCACTTCTTTTTGCTCATCCTCTGGAATACATCTTCTTATAACCTGATCTGCATATTGCTTGAACAAAATAAGGTCGTCCCAGAAATACTGCTTTGCATTATGCTAAAACCTCTTTTTTTCATTATGAATAAGTTTATAAGGCAGAACACCACTAGCTAAATAATTGACAAGATCAGCATACGAGGGAGTGGTTGTGACTGCGACAAGGTCCTCTAACAATGTTGCCAAAATGTATTTAGTTACTGCCGCAGCAGCATAGTTGTATACTACTGCAGTCTCTGCCTTGGCAGATTCTTCTTCAACTGCCGATATGTGTAGGATATGTTCGTCTGAGAATGTGATAAGTGCTTAAAATAGTTATTATTTTCTGCTTAATTACTCCTTGGTTTGGTGAATATGTTATTGATCTCGCTGTTTTTTGTATGATTTTGTGCAGAACTCTAAATCTGGAAAATACACTTAAATTAGCCGAATTCTAAAGTTCTTTTTTTATTTTCTGGATCGAGTCTAGATTCTTGGGCACGACTTTGGGCTTGAAATCTGACGTAGCGTTTTATCAGCGGCTTCTAGAATATGACGTCAGCATTTTGTCGAAGTTCCAGATAAATTAGGATTTATTTCTTTGTAATTTGAATTTAAATATTTTTAGGATGGTAGGCTTAATTCTATGTTTGATATTTCAGTCTGCCTATTTGTCTATGGATGGTAGGCTATAGCAATTCTGTGTCTGACGCCTAATTTCTTTAGGGTCGCGACAATGAATCTATTGTCAAAGTGTTTACCTTCATCACTAATTATCGCTCTAGGGACTCCAAATCTGGTGAAGATGTTTTTCTTGAGGAATTTCTCAACAGTCTTGGAATCAGTGTTTGATGTGGCAATTTCTTCGACCAATTTTGATACATAATCCACCGCTACTAGGATATAGAGATTGCCTTGAGATGATAGAAATAGTCCCATGAAGTCTATGCCCCAAACATCAAATAGTTCTACTTTCAATATGGGTTGCAATGGCATCTCATTACGTCTAGAGATGTTGCCCGTTCGTTGGTATCGATCACAGTTCTTGTAATAAAGTTGGGCATCATTGAATAGTGTGGGCCAATAGATGCCTGATTGAAGCACTTTGGCTGATGTTCTGTTTCCTCCAAAATATCCTCCACAAGATGAATCGTGACAATGCTGGAGTACTTCTTTTTGTTCATCCTCTAGAACACATCTTCTTATAACCTGATCTGCACATTGCTTGAAAAAGAAGAGGGTCGTCCCAGAAATACTGCTTTAAATTATGCTGAAACCTCTTTTTTCATTATGGTTAAGTTTATAAGGCAAAACACCATTAGCTAAATAATTGACAAGATCAGCATACCAGAGAGTGACTATGATTGCGGCAAGATCTTCTATCAATGTTGCCGAAATGTACTTAGTTACTGCCGCAACGGCATAGTTATATACTGCCGCAGTCTCTGCCTCGACAGATTCTTCTTCTATTGTCGATATGTGCAGGATGTGTTCGTTTGGGAATGTGATAAGTGCTTAATATATTTATTATTTTATGCTTAATTACTCCTTGGTTTGGTGAATATGTTATTGATCTCTCTATTTTTCATGTGATTTTGTGCATGACTTTGAATCTAGAAAATACACTTAAATTAGCCAAATTCTAAAGTTTTTTTTACTTTCTGGATCGAGTCTGGATTCGTGGGCTCGACTTTGAGCTCGAAATCTAATGTAGTGCTTTATCAGCGGCTTCTAAAAGATGACGTCAGCGTTTTGTTAGAGTTCCAGATAAATTAGGATTTATCTCTTTGTAATTTGAATTTAAATATTTTTAGGATTATTTTAGATTTGTCACTTATTTTTAGGATTTGTAAAAGGCTATAAATACCCACCTTGGGTAAGCCTAGAACAACATCTCTCATTTCATCTTTAATTCTAAATCCTAGAGTTTTCTTTCATCTCTTTTCTTCTTTATTTATTTTTCTTGTTTTTATTTTTTACTTTATTTTATTTTTATGTCGAGCATAATTTTTTCCATAATTATGCTCGGCTAAGTTTTAATAGCCAAGGGCTTAAGCGATGACACGATCCAAATATGAGGATTGAAAAGCACACAAATAACTTCGTCTTTTCATTTCTTTAAAAGTTTTCTTTTGAACTTATTTTTTTCAAATTGATTTTAAAACTAACGATTGACTTTGGTCAAGATTTTGATTTGATCATTTATGTGGGAGAAAGAATCGGCTATTGAAGTAATCCGACTTCCTGGGAACACACTTAGCAAATTGATTACTAAAGCGAAAACTAAAGATTAGATTAGTTATTATTGAAATAACATATCCAAGTCGGTCTTGAGATTTAAATGACTTTTCTACAAACATTGAGTTGGTGGATTAATCCATTAAACTAATATCAAAGATAGACTTGGGTATTCGGTTTAAAAGTTTTGCTTCAAAGATTTAACCTTGAAAGCTAAGTGCCAACGTAAAATCCTAAAGTGAAAATCTTTTTCCGATGATCTATTTAATTTGGGTCAAAACGAAAGCCTAAGGCTAGTTTTTATCTTATTAAATTATTTTCTTTATTTCAATCTCGTCCATTACTTAGTTTTATTTCGACAACTCCCCTTTTTACTCAAATATTATTCGATCAACCTTCTTGGATCATCGATCAAATAGAGCACAATCATAAAGTTTCTAGTCCCTGTGGAATCGACTCTTACTTCTCCTATACTATATTATTTTTATTTATTTGAGAATAAGAAATTAATTTTTGACACTGTACTACACGTGTCAAAATTGGCCCCGTTGCCGAGGACTACGGTAAAGTTACTGATTTATTTTGTTTGATTTTTGACTAGGAAAATCCAGAGAACAAGTCACAATGGGAGACGACATTTGAACCATCCAAAAACTTACTTCGGCACCTAATGATTATCAGTCGATGTGCATAATATTCCTAGATGACGATACATCATCCACTCTTAAAACAAGCATGATACACCTCCTATCGATCTTTCACGATTTGCTGAGTGAAAATCCACATAAACACCTTAAGGAATTTCACATGGTTTGTTTGAGTACAAAACCACAGGGAGTTTCTAAGGACCAAATTAAACTTTGTGCTTTTCCATTTTCTTTAAACGATATAGCAAAAGATTATTATTTGATTTACCTTCCAATTATGTTACAACTTGGACTGATATGGCTCGTCTTTTTCTTGACAGGTTCTTTCTAGCAACTAAGGCGAGCGAACTAAGGTGAAGTATCCTGAGTATCCGACAAAAGGATATAGAAACCTTATATGATTATTGGAAGCGCTTTAAAAAGTTGTGTGTGAACTGTCCACAACACGGCTTAAGCGAACAAATATCACTCCAATATTTTTATGAAGGTTTAACGCCTATGGATATGAAGGTAATAGATGCGGCAAGTGGAGGAGCACTTGTCAACATGACTCCAAATATGGCTAGAACATTGATATCTACCATGACTGTTAAATCGCAGCGATTTCATTATGCAAGTGAACCATCTCGACGGGTTCACGAGGTAAGTATCGTTTCATTGGAAAATAAAATTGATAAATTAGCTAACATTGTTCAATCTCTTTTTGCAGATAAGAATAGTGCAACTGGACTTTACGAGATATGTACAAGACCAAAGTTATCATTAGAGTCCATTGTTAAGCAACTGGCAATTTTCCAAGAAATTTTTCAAATTCGTACTGAGACCCACCTACATGAACTAGATAAGAAAATGTCCCAATTAGCTCAAACCGTAGGACGACTAGAATCACAAGGAAAACTCCCCTCCCAAATAGAGTTAAATCCTAGAAAAAATGTTAGTGCTATCATCATCCAAAGTGGAACAATCGTTAATTATGATGTTCCAAAAGAAAATAGTACACTACCAGAACAGGAGAAGGAAACGTCAACTTTAGAATCCCAAGGTATACCTCCTTCAATCCCACCACCTTTCCCTACCATTCCTCAAAAGATTACAATACCATTTCCATCAAGATTGACGAAGCGCGACAAAAGAGTTGAGGAAAAGGAAATTATAGAGGTGTTCAAAAATTGTAAGTTAATATACCTCTTTTGGAAGTGATCCTACAAGTACCAAGGTATGCTCGATTTTTAAAGGAGTTGTGCACTTCTAAGAGAAAATTAACCGGAAATGAAAAGGTAAATCTGGGACAAAAAAGTTATAAAGTTTGATTTTATGTGTCTTAAGTTTTGAAGCAATATAATATACTCCCTAACATTTTCTTGATCCTTGTACTTTATAGACATCAAGTAAACCAAAAAGTAATGTCATATTAACCTTAAAAAATATATTTTTTTATCAAAGAAACCCTTAGTATGAATAATTTCTTTATATTTGTGCTTCTAAAAGTTTTTAAAATATTATATTTTATGATCATCCGACTTATGTAACTTGAACAAACTCACCTCTCAAAATCCTATTTATGAATACTTACCGCCTTGAGAGGTGCAAGTTACTCTTCACTTAGTGCAAGTTCTATGTTCATACAACCAAATACTATATGTAAGTGTCTTTTCTATTCTTTGAAATTAATTTCACTAAACATGAGTGTAGAATGTATTCAACAAATATTATAACAACAAAGATAAATTACCTAAATATAGAACAAAAATAAGTAAATAAACAAGCTCACATAAATAGCCATAAGTAAACAATAAATTCAAAATAATGGCTAGTTCCCCTCAAGATACCAAGCACAACATTAATATCAAGTCTTTGGATAATAATATTAACTATAAGCAGTACTCTTGTTGTAGCAATCAAACATTGACAATAAACTATGTCAAACAATAGATTAATCTTTGGACTAACGTATTGTTCACATAAAATATGTTATAATTTTCACACATTTATCACCACAATTGACGTTGTAATTCGACCAAATATTAATTTTCCTTTGGGCCAATTAATAAGCGCATGAATTACAAAAACTTGTAATTATCTTAATATTTTAAATAAACTAATCTATACCAAAGCGATCACTTTGGTAACATTATGTTTCAATTAATCTATAAAAGTATTAGACATCTAAAACTAAAATATGAATTTAATTGTTTCAATATATATTAATTTTATCTTTCACACAAAGTAAAATATAACCAAAATAATAATAAATTGTATAAAGGTAACCTCATCACAAGATATCGGACACTCCATTAATATTTTATCTAAAAAATATTAACTTGTAAGTGATATCTTGATGTAGTAATTAAACATTGATAATAAGAATATGTTAAACAAAAATCTTCTTTTGCGCTGATTTATTGTTCACATATAAAACTGAATAATTATCGCATGTTTATTATAACAGATGCACATGTAACATTACTAATTATTAACCTTCCTTTGGACTGATTAATATTAGCATAAACTAAATTACATGTACAAAATCTTCTCTATTTTAAAGTAAAATAATTTATACAATAATGATCACTTTGGAGACTTAATGCTTCAATTAATTTACCTTAAAATATATAACATAAATATATCAATATTCAAACTTAATAGTTATAATAGTCAAAGCTGAATTTTCTGATAACACTTAAGTTTTCAAAATAACCAAAAATAAGGTTATCTAAATGGGGCTACTAGAATTTAAATAACTGAAATCATTGATTGTTCTTCTTCAAAAATTTCTTAATATGCATTTACCAAAACTAAAGTCGATCAAAGTATTTAATCTTTAACTAAAAGTCAAAAATAAAAGCATCATACAAATGAGTAATTTGTATAATAATTACTTAAAACTTTAATATAATCATAATAATCTAATAATCAATTTTTTTTGATTAAACCGAATTGAATATATCAATAACAAATATATATTCTATAATCCCTAATAACATATGATCAAAGCTAAATACTGAAAATATTAATTAATTAACTACGTAAGTAGTATACTTTAGAAGTAACATGCCGAAAAATCATTCAATCATAACTTAATAAACATAAACCAGATATAAAGCTTTAATAGCTAACTTGATTATAAAATTTTTGAATCACGATAAATTTATTACGACAACCCCGAAATTAATTATATTTTTCTTTATTACTAACGATCAAAACTAAAATTTTGATCTAATCAAATTAAATATATATTTTAATTAAAATATATATTTAATAGTAATAAATAGAATATGTGATACTAAAGTAGAAGCCATGAAGATCCATATCCAAAAAAAATACATGATATACTAAAAATATTAATTATTGTTGAGAACCCTAAACCCAACGATAACAATAATAGAAGATTATTTTCCCAAATAAATAAAACAATACAATTATAAATTGCATATTAACCCAAAAAAACAACAAAATTCAAAACCTAATAATGCATATTGACCTAATTTAATCGTAAATTACAGTAATAATGCATATAGAGGATACAATCCAATTTCAAATTCACCATGCAAATTTGAATCCATTATCGCATAATAGGTAAATTTGAATTAATCCAAACTATGTAAATTAAAAAATATAGTTATCGAAACTGTACTCAAAACATATAATTTGTTCTCAATGATTCGATATATTTCTGGTACTGATACCACTTTTTAAAATTAAAAATATATTCGATACGAATCTAAACCCAAGATCTATATATGCCAAATCATTAAGAACAATAAAATAAATAAACTGAATGCGGAAGCGTACCTGAATTAATCGATAGAGATTTTTCAGAGGGTTTGATCTTCTAAGAAGTTAGGTTATTTCTTGCCAGACAACTCTCAAACGGGAAAAAAGATATGCAAATTAACCTAATTATTGAGACCATAACCCCTTTATATAATTGATTTAATAACCAACTATTAAGTATTTATAATTTTGCCCCTCATCAAATTATAAATACACCTTATGGTATCTACACTTTTAATTCCATGACAATTTAATACTTATAACACGTGTAACATAATTGATAACTTAATTACGTGTTAAACTTTATAATAGCAATATATATTATACATATGTGTCCATTATTATCGAATTTTAATTCAACAATATTAACTTAAAAAATAATTTTAATTAAGATACCAAATATATATTTATTTCTCGACCTAAGTTAGCATAGATCTAGGAAATAACATTGATGAACATGTAACAAATATTACAAGTGAAAGAAAACTGAAAACTAATTCTAAACTAGAGTATTACATAATTCTAGAACAAAGGTAGGTATGTTAATTTTACTCGATCCGAGAAAATAGATATCTAAATATTTAGATATCGATTCAAATATTTGATTATTCAAATATATAATTTGATTAAAATAATTTTTTGAACTTAATGATTGTATCTATAAAAAATTTGAATTTGTGAATATAAAAATTAATAAGTTATCAAATATAACAAGATTAAAGTTTTATTTTTTCAATTTACAGATATAAAAAATATTAATTACTAGATATAACAATATTTATATTTATAAAAAAATTTAATTTTTGGATAATCTAAAATTTAGAATATTATGATCCGTATATGATTTAAAAAATAAAAAAATTAAATTATTTATATTTTTTCAGCATATTAATAGATAATCAGATTAAATCAATAGATCAAATATTTTTAATACCCCGACTACAAGAGAGGTGGGGATTAGGTCTCCAAACATTTTGAAAAATTAGATTTAAGTTTAAAAATTATAATTTGCCTCTTCAAGATTTTAAAAATTTATATTAAATTTTATAATTTTAAATATTTTTAATTAGATCTCTTCTCAAAAAGTTAAGTTATAAAATCTCTCAAAAAATTTAAATTTTTTGTTTAAACCTTTAAATTTTATAAAATTAAATTCACTTTTAAACTCTATTATTAATGAGATTTATGTATCGACCTTGCATCTAATATCATATCATATATAAATATATCAGCTTCATGTCAATATTAAGACATTTTAAATTATAATATCTTAATTAAATAATTAATAAAACAATTTCCCATGAAAAAGTAACCTATTTATAATTTCAACTAACCCTAGTACGTTAATCAATGACATTGCTATGTGATCAACTAATCCTATCTATTTACAATGTGCTCAACTACCACCCAATCTATTAACATCAGGGCCTTTTTCATTTAAGAATATAAATAGCATAGTTTGAGATTATAAAATATAAAGGGTAAATATAAATTATTATTGAATTTTATTTTTATATTTATTTTGATTAATAAATTTTTAAAATATTTAATTTATTTGTTGAAGCTTAGCGTTGAAAGTTTTTTTGTCATTAAAATTTAGATATTAAATATTTTTTATCACTTTAAACTCAAAACGGTTGTAGATGATAGTCGTTCAGTTTCATAAGCTACTTCGTCTCAGCCTCTTAAGTCTAAATTTGACCTCTATTTTATCAAAACATGCTTTAAAGTTCACAAATCAGACAACAACATTCTGTTTTTTTTCTCTTGTACTACACCAAAACTGTTTTTTGCGGCGTTTTTAAATACATTTAGTGGTGTTAATTAGCGCCGCTAAAAATATTAGTGGCGTTGCAAAAAACATCGGAACAAATGCCTCTACAACCTGCGCTGCAATAGATCGCGGCGTTTATTTTTAAAAAACACCACTAAAGTACACAAACTGTAGCTGCGTTTGAAAAGATAAACGCCGCTAAAGGCGTGTATATTAGCGACATTTTTCTATAAAAACGTCATTAATGTTCGTGTACTGTTATGGTGTTTTAAAAACAAAACACCGCAGTTGTCGTGTACATTAGTGGCGTTTTTATAGAAAATGCCGCTAATATACACGCCTTCTACGACGTTTGAAAAGATAAACGACGCTACTGTTCGTGTACTATAGTGGCGTTTTAATAAAAAACGCTACTAAAGTCGTGTACAGTTATGGAGTTTTTCTACTAAAACGCCACAAGTTATCATGTCCAATTGTGGCGTTTCTTAATACAAATGCCACTGATTTTTGATGGCTTCTAGTGGCATTTATTTCTCAAATGCTGCTATTACTACTATACCATTCAAAATATATTTTATATTGTTATTTTACTATCAAGATTTTTCCTGTAATATACCAACAATAATCATTATTTAAAAATTTATATCAACTTAAATAAAAATATTGAACCACCAAACAAATTAAAGTCTAAAACATTAAAGTGAAATATATAATTCAATGTTTAACGGAATAACAATTAAGTAACATCATATCTTAAAATTAACTACAAACTAAATGAGTCTAAAATCAACTAAGGTGGAGAATTCTTTTGTTGGTTCTACTTTAACATTGTCATCATATCTTAAAATTGTTTTTGAAGATTTTGATAGGTTGATTCTCTCTCTACTTTTCTTGCTTCTCTCTTTGCTTCTCTTGTTTCTCTTTCTTTTGCTTTTGCTACTCTTTCGGCTTCTCTTTCAGCTTCTCTCCTTTCTATCTAAGCTTCTCTAGATTTTATCTCTTCTTAAAATTGAGTTAATTGTTGTTTCAAACGATTAACTTTCGCTTGAGAAGACTGACTTTGTGATGGCATGTATTGAGAAGAGTTTGATCCAAAATTTTTGGTCGGTGTTACGAATGATCCTTGACAACACACTCGGACATATCTTTCAGGACCTAAAACATCAGCAAAAACTTGATTTTTGATATCACTGATATTAGCAGAACCATCGGTTGAAACCATATCTTCATACTCTGTCCTTTTTCTCTCATTTCCATCTGATAATCATTTATCAATATATAATAAATGACAACATTATTTAAAAATAATATAATTTTATGGGAAATGATATACCATAATTTCTCTAGCTTCAAGAGTCATTGAAGAGCCATCCTTTTTTGTGTGAGTAATATCAAAGAGCTTTAAATGTCCAATGCTAGTACCACTCGTAACAAGCTACAAAATATAATAAAAATGAATATTAACTTTAATGTAATACAAGTAAAAATAATCTTTAGCGAAAGGACTAAGACCTCTTCATTAGCTTTACGAGCAAAGCTCTTTGTCCCTACTGTGTGAGTAGACTTTTGTTTTTTTCTACTAGAAACACCGACCTGCTCTCGATACTGTTTAATTTCTAATTTTTATTACGTCTAAATTTCAAATTATAATGATATAATGTAACTTTTACAAATTTATAGATGTTACCTCTTCTTTGGTTGAACTCCAAAACCTGACAGCATCTTCCTATTGATACTGTAGTATTTCTGGGGGAACATTTTGAAGTTTCTCTTGAAGGCTAAGATCATTCTTGAAATATGTCTTCTTCAAGAAACTCTTATGGTCTCTCCATTTCTTTTCTAAGGCATGCTTCATATAATCATCTGAGATCTCTACTGAAAATTTATCCTAAAAATATAAATATTACTATTTAAATATAATGAATTAACTAATACAATAAAATTATTACCTTAACAAGATCCAAAGTTTGATTTTTGTTACCATTGGCATCTGATGTCAGGACTCATAATTGATTGGCAAAGTTGAAGCATTGCGTGCAAATGATAACTCCGTAAAAAGGCTATATTTTAGGCCTTTTTACTTAAGTTATTGAGTGTCCTTAGGCTCATATAGACTCATTTAGTTGCATTTAGGTTCATGACATTGCATATAGTCATTTAGATATGCTTTAATATTTTGAGGTGATAATAGGTGTTATTTAATGAGAAAGGTAGTTCTTTTTAGTGGTGTTGTGTAGGTAAAGCAAAACGGAAGTTGAGGCAATTTGTCATGGCATTCTCAGAAGGATGGCAAAAGGAAAATACCATGGCAAAGCTAGAGAACTCTTGGGCTGAGATAAACGACAAAGAGATATTTTGATAAAAGTGCCAGCTGGTGCTACCACAGCCGATCGGGACCATTACAGCTAGCTATAACCACCTCAATAGGGAACCACAGAGAATATGGCCTATATGCAAGCCACGTCAGTAGGGGACCACTGTCACCTCTGCCAGTCCTACAGGAATGTCAAGACAAAATTGAGTGCAGAAAGGGATTTTTAAACATCTTTTAGGGTTTTTCACCCTCTTTAAAAGACATGGTGACCTACACTAAAAGGAGACTTTTTTTAGGGAGAGAAAACACAGTACAAGAGGCACCTTGTGCGGCAGTCTTTGCGGCGGAAAGCTCCCACCTTTCTCCTCCAAATTCCAGCCAAAGGGACCTCCATTGATAGAACTCGAAGGGAGTGGTGTGCTAAACACCCAAGAGGGGCTAGTACACCAAGGCGTCCATGTTGGTTGAAGAGCTGACGGTGGTGCACACCGAGGGTGTCTTCTATTCCTCCTTTCTTACTTTATTTTGTTATATTTTCATGATGATTAATGTTAGATGTTTAAGTTTAATGTGGTTCATTACTCTTAACATTTAGCTCCACCATGTAACCTTGTTTCGGTGGTAGCTTTTATGGATGATTAACTTTTGTTTCTATTTAATATATTGCATGCTAAGTGTTTGTATATTTGCTTTGCTCATTGTTGGTAATTATTTAAGCTTTGTAAGAGGTACGAGAGTGTCCATGGTTTAGATACAAGTTAGAGAACCTGAGAGAGGCGTAACTATAGATCCTTAGATCATCCTAGAGGATTTAAGGGAGGATCTACGTAAGCAATGGGTTCTAGACTGCAAATAGAGACTAGTTTGATCCTAGAGTACTCTCGAGAGGCATAGGTAAAGGCTTCAACGACTAAAAGGAGGGTACTTTATTCTTAGGCTAAGGTGTTATTCGCGTGACAAACGACCATGGCATTTTAGTTTGTCAGGTTCCTATGACTCGAGAGAGCGGGAATACCTTAGAAACCTCTATCGAGTAAGTATACACCATAGCAGCTATATGTTAGGTAGGGGTAAGGGGTAGGAATCCGTAGAAGCCGCCATCAGTCATTCCCTAGAGAGTTCATCAATAGAGGAGAAGTATAATATATTGTTTAATGTGTTTTTGTATCCTGTTTTTACCCTCACATTCACAACTTATTTTCTTTACTTTGCTTGCTATCTTGGGATCACTCTGCCACATACTCACATACCACCTTCATACATCCACCTTGCCATCATCATCCATTCTATTTTGCCTTGGAAAATTCCAGTTGCTTGCACTCTAGAATTGTCATAACATTTTCATCTTACACCTTCATCGTATATATCCATTTTCTTGTATTTTTATCTTTATCTTTGTTTACTTTTAGTGACAATCCTCTTTGCCTTGACAAATTTGATTGCACACTTTACTCTAGATCCTTGTGGGAACGATACTCGTTCACCCTATTATTACTTGCACGACTGTGTATAATTGCACATATATGTGTGTTCACATACATCAATTATAGAACTACACAGAAACACACCAAGTTTTTGGCTCCGTTGTCGGGGATCTATCTATCTAAAGTTTTCATTTTTGTTTTGGCATTTTTGTTTTGCTTAGTTTATTCTTCTAGTTCAGTTTTAATTGTTTATTTGTTTTTTCTTTTTAGTGCATGTCTAGACGGTCTACTGATGTACCTCTCTATCCTATAGTGCCTGAAATTGGCGTTTGTTTCGTCAAAGAAGGCGTACTCAGTATACAACTATGGACCCACCAGTTCAGGACCCAATAGTTCAAAATGTCGGGGCAAATCAGCACGCTGATGCACCTAGATCGAGAGCTATTAGGGATCATTTAAATCCTGTTTGGATGATCTGAATCCTGGCATCGTGGCACCAGAAATTACAGCTACATTTCGAACTTAAGCCAATTATGTTTAACATGCTTAAATCGATTGGGTAATTTGGAGGTATGGCACATGAAGATGCAAGGCAACATATCAGAGCATTTTTAGAAGTTTGTGATTCATTCCATCAACAAGGAGTTCATGAGGATGTGTTGAAGCTCAAACTATTTCCTTATTCTCTATGTGGTCGAGCAAGGGGATGGTTGATTGGAGTACCATTCGGATCGATGGAGTCATGGGCTGATCTATGCAAGAGATTTTTGATACGGTATAACCCTTCGAATCTCAATACTCAACTTCAAAATGACATTGCTTCTTTTTACCAAGGTGACGACGAGTTGATGTGCGAATGTTGGGATCGATACAAGGAACTGCTTCGTAATTGTACAAATCATGGATTTCAAGATTGGACTCAAGTTGTAATGTTCTACAACGGAGTCAATGCACCAACGAGGATGATGCTAGATGCCTCGGCAAATGGAACTTTTCTAGACAAATCACTCGAGGAAGCATTTGACATTCTTGACAGAATTGCCAACAATGACTATCAATTTCCTTCTACAAGGCTTAGAACCGGGAGGAAGGCAGAAGGGACATTTGAGCTTGATGTGAAACACTCACTATCTGCCCAACTCTCAGCCATCACCAATATATTGAAGAGCATTCAACGTTCTAATAAAGTGAAGGAAGTGAATATGGCCAGTTCAACATGTCTAATATGCCATGGAAATCATCACGAGAGTGAGTGCCCAGGAACCCATGAGTCAGCGAATTATGTGAGCAACTTCAACCGAAGCAACAACAATCCCTACTCGAACACCTATAATCCAGGATGGAGACAACATCTGAATTTTTCATGGGGAAACCAAGGACCCAACAATCCTAATCCCCTAGCGCGGAACAAAAACAGCAAGAGCCCCGAAATTTTCAACTGAATATGTCCTGGCATAATCAGAGCAAGGGGTCTACATCATCATTTAATACCAGTTCTTTGGAGGCGACTATGGAAGATTTCATTCTAAGTACTAAGACAATGATTCAAAAGCATACAACTGCCATCAAGAACCAAGGTACTCTACTACAAAGCCACAGTGCTTCGTTGTGAAATCTAGTAAGTCAGATGGGCCAAATTGCCACGGCATTACAGGAGCGTCAACCTGGACGTCTACCGAGTGATACTGAAGTCACTAAGCCGCATGGTAAGGAGCACTACAGCGTAATCACACTCAGAAGTGGTACTCAACTTAATCAGCAAGATAAGTTTGGGGGAAGAAGTCTAAAGATTCCCTACCAGAACTTGTGCAAGAAGAAATGCCTGAGCAAAATCTTGAGGAAAAGGACCAGGAGGAAGGTTTGACAAAGGACCTGTCGATGGAGCAAGCAGAAATGCCACGGCAAAACTAGTTCCTACACCAGCAGTGGAAGAAGTTAGAGCCCCCCACCCTTTCCCTAGAGGCTTAAGAAGCACAACGATGAAATTCAATTTAAAAAGTTTGTGGAAAAGTTAGATCAGCTATACATAAATGTCCTACTATTGGAGGCAATTGACCATTTACCCACCTATGCTAAATTTTTGAAGGAGATAGTCACGAAGAAGCGTAAAGTGGAGAAGTTCGAGACAATTGCCACGACAAAAGAATATTACTCTGCTTTGAGTAATCTACCATCAAAGAAGAAGGATTTGGGGAGTTCCATTATTCCTTGTGCCATTGGAGAAAAGTTTTTTAGGAAAGCAATTTGTGATCTTGGATCGAGTGTTAATCTGATGCTTAAGTCAATTTTCGTGAAGCTTGGCATGGGAGATACGAAACCTACATCCGTCATCTTGCAGCTAGCCGATCGTTCCCATGTGAGACTTGAGGGGAAGATCGAAGATGTCATAGTGAGGATGGACAAGTTCGTTTTTCCAGCCGACTTCCTCATACTTGATTGTGAGGCTGATGCTAATACAACTATCATCTTAGGGAGCCTTTCCTAGCAACTAGTCGCATTCTCATTGATTGAGAGAAGGGTGAGCTCACAATGTGTGTAGCAAATCAAAGATTGACCGTGAACATCAACAATTCTCTCAAGTACATGCATGATTTTGAAGAATGTCGGAGCATTTTGGAAGCGGATTATGAGTAATCTACAAAAGCTGATCAATTTTGCCACAACAATTTCGTACAGTTGGATGAGCATGAAGAGCTCATGAATGAAGAAGAAGAAGAAGCTAGTGAACCTTCATTGGAGGAACATCAATCTAGTCTGTTGATAGCTAGAAACAATTCAAGCTTTGAAACCCTTAATTTTGAGGAATTCAATCCTCTTAAGTCTTAATTACTCGATGCACCAAAGCTGGAGCTAAAAATTTTGCCACAACATTTGAAATATGCTTATTTGGGTGAAAATAAGACCCTACCAGTTATTATTTCTACTAACTTAAATGTTGACCAAGAGAGAAGTCTACTGGCTGTTTTATCAAAAAATAAATGAGCGATAGGATGGACCATGGTGGACTTAAAATGTTGATCAAGAGAAGACTACTTTCACTTGTCCTTATGGAACTTATGCTTTTCGAAGGATGTCTTTTGAATTGTGTAATACCCCGATAACTTTCCAGCGCTGCATGCAAGCTATCTTCTCCGATATGGTTGAAGACTCTCTTGAAATTTTTATGGATAACTTTTTTGTTTCTAGAAACAGTTTCCAAAAATGTCTTGGCAATTTAGCAAAGGTCCTGAAACGATGTGAAGAGGCTGACCTTGTGCTAAATTGGGAGAAATGTCACTTCATGGTGACGGAAGGCATTGTGTTGGGTCATAAGATCTCACACAGAGGCATTGAGGTAGACAAAGCTTAGATCGAGGTAATCGAGAAGCTATCACCACCAACAAATGTCAAGGGCATAAGAAGTTTTATTGGACACGCGAGATTTTATTGGAGATTCATCAAGGATTTCTCCAAGACCTTGTGCATGTTGTTGTAGCAGAACCATCCTTTTGTGTTCGATCAAAAATGTCATGACGCCTTCACAGATCTGAAACAAAGCCTGATCACTGCACCAATCGTTATTCCCCCAGATTGGACATTACCATTTGAGATGATGTGCGACGCGAGCGACTACGCTGTGGGAGCAGTCTTGGGGCAACGTCGAGGTAAAATTTTTCATGTTTTTTACTATGCTAGTCGTACTTTAAATGATGCACAACTTAACTATACTACCACCAAGAAAGAACTACTTGCCTTGGTATTTGCATTTGACAAGTTTAGGTCATACTTGATAGGCACTAAGGTCATTGTTCACAGCAATCACTCAGCAATTAAGTACTTAGTGACTAAAAAGGATGCCAAACCTAGGCTCATTGGATGGATACTTCTGTTGCAAGAATTTGATTTAGAAGTGGTAGATAGGAAGGGAATCAAGTTGTTGATCATCTTTATAGGCTAGAAGTTAACTTGGAATGCTATGATAAAATTGATATATATGATGAGTTTCCTGATGAGAAAATTCTTTATGCCACGACAATTCCGTGGTATGCTGACCATGCTAATTTTCTCGTTAGTGATATTTTGCCTTTTGAAATGACTAGCCAGAGAAGGAAGAAGTTCAGAAACGATGCGTGGTCATATTTCTGGGATGAATCATACCTGTTCAAGCATTGTGATGATCAAATTATCCGAAGATATGTGCCTGAAGAAGAGCAACATGATATCCTGCATCACTGTCACACAGGCCCATGTGGAGGTCACTTTGGAGGGATGAAGACTGCTGCAAAAGTCCTCCAATCAGGTTTTTATTGGCCTACCTTATTAAAAGATTCTCAGGGATTTTACCAATCCTGCGACCGATGTCAGAAAATAGGGAACATCTCCAGACGGCATGAAATGCCACGACAAAACATATTGGAGGTCGAGTTATTTGACGTATGGGGCATAAACTTTATGGGACCATTCTCATCCTCATTTGGAGATCTATACATCCTTTTGGCAGTAGACTACGTGTCTAAATGGGTGAAAGCCATCGCAACACCAAGTAACGATGCAAAGATAGTGCTTAAATTTCTACATAAACACATTTTCACAAGATTCGATATGCCAAGGGCTATCATCAGTGATGAAGGCACCCATTTTGACAACAAGTTAATTGCCAAGGTATTACAAAGATATGGGGTGCGACACAAAATTGCCACGGCATATCATCCCCAAACCAATGGGCAAGCCGAGGTTTCCAACCGTGAAATCAAGCAAATTTTAGAAAAAGTGGTGAATCTGAGAAGGAAGGATTGGTTACCAAAGCTTGATGAAGCGTTATGGGCATACCGAACAGCTTTCAAAACCCCACTAGGGATGTCTCCATTTAAGTTAGTCTATGTCAAAGCTTGTCACCTTCCGGTTGAACTAGAGCATCGAGCTTATTGGGCAATCAAGAAACTCAATTTGGACGCCGATTTAACTAGTGAGAGAAGACTTCTATAGTTGAATGAGATGGAGGAATTCAGGACCAAAGCTTATGAGAATGCTAAACTCTACAAGGAGCGAACCAAGCGATGGTATGATCAAGCAATTTTGCTACGACATTTTCAAGCGGGAAAACAGGTGCTCCTATTTAACTCAAGGCTGAAGCTCTTCCCTGGGAAGCTGAAAACGAGGTGGTTCAGGCCATTTGAGATTCACCATGTATACCCCCATGGAGCTGTAGACATCAAGAATCCAGAAGATGAGACAATTTTTGAAGTTAATGAGTAGCGTCTGAAGATCTACACTGGAGCCCACGTGATGCGAGATAAACCTACAGCATATTTGATAGATGCATGACATACTGAAATGTCATGGCATTTTCAGTTTACTACTGTTCACAAAATAAATAGTCATTAAGTTTGTTTTATTTGCTTTAATTTGTTAAACCTTTTAATCTTTTCTTTTAATCCTTTTTTAGGTTATTTTACACCTTTAGAGGCGGACGACTGAAGGAAAAAGAAGGAGAAAAGTATGAAATCCTACTTGAAGCTTTGGGCGGCAAAAAGACAAAGGAGGAGTTTTTATTTTGAAACTCAAATTTAACCCCTCTCTCTCCAATTAAAAACAAAATCTGACACCTTTATCCTCCCACCAATTAACCCCCTCCACACGTCTCTAGCCCATGATCCCCACTAAGCTAATAAAGGTTTCACCTTTATTACTTATTTTTACTTTTACCCTTATTCTTCTTCTTCCCCAAAACTCTCCATAGCCGAAACCTTGCTCCTCCTCCATTGAAGAAAGTTTCAAGCTTTTTCATATTATCTCTTTTCTTTTTACTCAAAGATGGTACGCACGAGACCCTTAGGATCCGCACCATCCCCTCCTTCCGTTTTTGTAGACCAAGCGACGGGAGAAAGATTTAAGAGCTTCAAGAATCAAAGAATTCTGTTCGAACTAGGCTTCATTCTCTCCGATGAGATGGGACTAGAGGTGAAAGATGTGGTGGCGTAACACCATTGGGAGAAGTTTGTCGCCCATCCAGGCTCCTTCAACGCCACCTTAGTGCGTGAATTCTATGCCAATATCCATAGCCCAGACTAGAAATCTTTTATGTTTGGGGCAAAAACATTCACTTCACCAACACCGCTATCAACCGATTCTTCAAGATTCCTAAGGAGTGGACCGTCATGCCAAAAAAGAAGAAGAGGCTGATTATGAAACTTACCAAGGAGTGAAGGAAGATTTATGTTTGCCCAAGACCGAATGGAATGGTCAACAAGTGGCAAGGCGCATGGTGAACCGAGAGTCTTTACTTCCCAACGCCCGGTTGTGGAACCACTTTGTTAGATACAAGTTTATACCTACCTAGCATCACACCACTGTGAGTTTACCCCACCTTATGCTGTTACATTCCATTCTCTATGGCTGCCCCATAGATGTAGGGAGGATTATTGTGCAAGAGACGCACGCCTGTTGGAAGAGACCCAAGAGTACCCTCTTATTCCCAAACTTAATTACGACCTTGTGTCGGAAAAAGGATGTTCCAGAAGATCAGTACGATGAGATTTTAGAAGGAATGAAAGGGTTATCTACTGAGATGGTGATCGCTTTAATGGGAAACAGAGATGAGCAGCCGGAATCTTCGCATGCTGCTGCCGCTAGAGGAAGGACCCCATTCTACAAAGATGAGGCACTGGAGCTATCCAAGAATGCCATGGCAAAAATGGATGACTTGTCCAAAAATCTAAAAGAATTCTTCCTCTACACAAAGGAAAGAGACGAAGTCATCAAAGCTTACTTGGAAGAACTACTTCCTCCGCTCGATCAAGAATTTCCTATTTTCCCGGACTTAATATTGCTCACTACAACAGAAAATGCCACGGCATTTACAATTGCTTCAACACTGACCAGGCGAGCTGCACCTGATCTAAATCAGGTACCATCACCAATTGATCCATCTGAAGTGGCACGACCAACAGAGCCAGAGACCGAGGAGCAAGCCCAGGAAGCACAGTCACTTGCTCGAGAACAAACTCCCGAAAATTTCACGGCATTTTCAGATGAGCAAGCCTAGACTCAAGATCAACCGGACCCCACTGCTGAAAAGGACCATGGAGCTAGTTTTATTTCTTCACTTTTTGAAGACCCGCCCGTACCACATACACAACAAGAATAATACTAACCAGCAGCCCCTACAGTTGAGTCAACTATGCCCTCACCTACGAGGAAGAAATCCAAGCGCAAACTCAAAATGTCAGCGGAAAACAACCCACCCTACCTTCAGCTGCTGGTAAGTCAAAATCACAGAGAGCAGATGCAGAGACTGACCCTGATGTTAGCCAACCCTCGTCGAAGCGTCAAACATCACGCCGAATTGCCACCACACTGCCCAAGTAACCAAGATACATATCATTGCATTTCATTGCATTACATTGCATTTAATATAGTTTATTTTTTTAGTTTCGTTAAGGACAATGTTTTCCTCAAGTTTGGGGGAGGTATCGTTCTTTAGTCTACTTCATGTACATGGTAGTAGTAGTTTTAGAAATATGCCATGATATTTGTGGAAGTTTAGGTTAAGTTTTTAGTGTTATAGTTAGAGATGCCCGATGATGATATACCTTATGTGGCCAGAAATGGAATTGAATATGCATAACTTGGGATTTGAATAGAATTTGCCTTAGGATTTAGTTGTTTGTGATTATTTCATTGTTACACGAGTGTATGTTCTCCATGCTTAGGGAAGTTAGAAAATTTTTATAGAATGTAAATTTGAATAGCTTAGCATGCTTTAGTGAATTGTTTTGTTAATAGAGAACCCCCAATAATTTAGTATTAAAAGTTAAGAATAAATGCCTGGACATATTTGTAGAGAGATGCTCTGATATGCCATGGCATTTCCATGTACATATGAGTTACTAAAAGAGGCACAGGGTGACGCTACACTTTTAACTTGTCATGGCATTACCTGGAAATTGCGTTTAAATAAATGGCAGTTATGGCTTGAGTAGAAGGTAGTGTGATAGGCTGGCCCCTCTCGTAACAGTTTGTTGGCTTTTACTACTATAAAAAAATAAAAAAAAAAAGAATAGTGAACATTCCTTAGAATGAACGTGCTTAAAAAAGAATAGGTAAGCAATTGGTTTTTAATACATGGGGAGTATTAAAAACATGCTTAAATGAACAGACCTGCTCTACTAGAATAGTGAACATTCCTTAGAATTTCTCTAAGTTAACTAAGCATGGGAAGTATACACTCACTCACACATGCACTCGCATCTGACCTGGTCCTAGGGCAAAGTTCTTGCAATTTCTTCGAGTCTTATATGTTTATGACATGACATTTTCTGAGGGCTGAAACTCTGACCTATTGCTTACCTAGATTTCGACAATGTCATGACATTCTTTCTCTGTTAGCTACTACCCATTGCTTGGGACAAGCAATAGCTTAAGTTTGGGGGTCTGATAACTCCGTAAAAAGGCTATATTTTAGACCTTTTACATAAGTTATTGAGTGTCCTTAGGCTTATATAGAATCATTTAATTGCATTTAGGTTCATGAAATTGCATATAGTCATTTAGATATGCCTTAGCATTTTGAGGTGGTAATAGGTGTTATTTAATGGGAAAGGTAATTCTTTTTAGTGGTGTTGTGCAGGTAAAGCAAAACAAAAGTTGAGGCAATTTGTCATGGCATTCTCAGAAGGATGGCAAAAGGAAAATACCATGGCAAATCTAGAGAACTCCTGGTCTAAGATAAACGACAAAGAGATATTTTGATAAAAGTGCCAGCTGGTGCTACCACAGCCAATTGGGACCACTGCAGCTGGCTACAGCCACCTCAATAGGGGACCACAGAGAATATGGCCTGTATTCAAGCCACGTTAGTAGGGGACCACTGTTACCTCTGTCAGTCCTGCAGGAAAGTCAGGATAAAAATGAGGGCAAAAAGGGATTTTTAAACATCTTTTAGGGTTTTTCACCCTCTTTAAAAGACATGGTGACCTACACTAAATGGAGGCTTTTTTCGGGAGAGAAAATACAGTAAAAGAGGCACCTTTTGCGACGGTCTTTGCAGCAGAAAGATCCCACCTTTCTCCTCCAAATTTCGGCCAAAGGGACCTCCATTGATAAAACTCGAAGGGAGTAGTGTGCTAAACACCCGAGCGGGGCTAGCACACCAAGGCGTCCATGGTGGTTGAAGAGCCGGCGGCGGTGCACACCAAGGGTGTCTTCTAGTCCTCCTTCGTTGCTTTATTTTGTTATACTTTCATAAGGATTAATTTTATATGTTTAAGTTTAATGTGGTTGATTACTCTTAACATTTAGCTCCACCATGTAACCTTGTTTTGGTGGTAGCTTTTATGGATGATCAACTTTTGTTTCTATTTAATATATTGCATGCTAAGTGTTTGTATATTTGCTTTACTCATTGTTGGTAATTATTTAAGCTTTTTAATAGGCACGAGAGTGTCCATGGTTTAGATACAAGTTAGAGTACTCGAGAGAGGCGTAACTATATATCCTTAGATCATCTGAGAGGAGCTAAGGGAGGATCTACCTGAGCAACGGATTCTAGAATGCAAATAGAGCCTAGTTGGATCCTAGAGCACTCGAGAGAGGCGTAGGTGAAGGCTTCAACAACTAAAAGGATGGTACTTTATCGATAGGCTAAGGTGTCATTCGCGTGACAGGCAAAAATACCATGGCATTTTAGTTTGTCAGGTTCCTATGACTCGAGAGAGCGGGAATACCTTAGAAACCTATGTCGAGTAAGTATACACCATAACAACTATATGTTAGGTAGGAGTAAAGGGTAGGAAACCATAGAAGTCGCCATCAGTCATTCTCTAGAGAGTTCATCAATAGAGGTGAAGTACAATATATTGTTTAACGTGTTTTTGCATCCTGTTTTTGCCCTTGCATTCACAACTTATTTTCTTTACTTTGCTTGCTATCTTGCGATCACTCTGCCATATACTCACATACCACCTTCATACATTCACCTTACCATCATTTTCCATTCTATTTTGCCTTAGCAAATTCCAGTTGCTTGCACTCTAGAATTGCCATAGCATTTTCATCTTACACCTTTATCGTACATATCCATTTTCTTGTGTTTTTATCTTTATCTTTGTTTTCTTTTAATGACAATCCTTTTTGCCTTGACAAATTTGACTGCACACTTTACTCTAGATCCTCGTGGGAATGATACTCACTCACCCTATTATTACTTGCACGACTGTGTATACTTGCACATATATGTGTGTTCACATACATCAATTATAGCACTACACAGAAACACACCAGCAACAATGCCTAAATAACTTGCCAAGACACATGTTTCTGCCCCAATAGGTTGATTGACATCGTTTCTTGAAACTTTCACACGTTCTTCAATTGGGAGATCGTATAATTCCGTTAAGGTCGTCCGCCCTCTAGTCTTGCGCCTTCGACCATTTCTACCTATATAAGAAATATATCAAATCAAAACTTATTAAAAATAATTTAAATAATAAAAATACGTATAAATCAAATAACTTGTTAAAAATACTTTCTATTTCTATATTTTGCACTATTTCAAGCACTTGTGAAGATCTAACACCAGAAAAATCATCTTCATTTGTTTCTTGTTCTATTTTAGGAACTCGAATAATATTTAAGCTATTTAATTTTCTCCTAGGCATAATACTTGTAAAAAACGAAAAAAAAAGTAATAGGACAACAATACTATTAATATGTGTATAAATCTCTATCCATATTAAGATAAATCTTACTACATATGCAGTTAATTATCATTAAAATCTTCATCCATGTTGTCTCGAACCTATTGAAACTATGAAGTAGAAGTAAAACTTGTTCCATCTAAGTTTTGTGTTACAAAAGGTAAAGTTTCGGATCTTGTTTCAATGTCATCTCTACTCTCATCCCCGATATCAATCAAGTCTCTAGGGGTGTTACGGAGTACAACATACCAACTATCTTTCGTTGGATCATAAAAATAAAAAACTTGTTTGACTTGAGAAGGGAATACACATGGTTCGTGCATCAATTGTTGACCAAAACGAATTAATCAAAAAAAATTCACCATTGTAAAACCAAATTGATCTTTTTAATTCCTCGACTACTATTTACATCAGCCCAGTCACAACGAAACAACACAACCTTCCGTTTGCCACAATAATCCTACTCAATAATGTTAGTAATAATTTCATAATATTCAACATCTTCCTCCACAGGATGATTGTCCCTCGCACTAGCATAACTTGTAGTTGAAGAAGTAACAACAAGACCAGAATTTTGCGTCCTCCTTAATCTTTCTCAAGATTTCTTATGCAACCTATACCCGTTTATGAGAAAGACATTATATCTCTTTACAATTATATTCGGTCCTTGACAAAGCCATTTAACTTCTTCACGAACTTCATTTCCACCCCAAATCTATTACACGTGAAATAAAAATCGGTTAACATTCATATTGATAGATTAAGACAAGAAAAGTTATATATTATTTCAGTATCAAATAAAGCTTTATTTACTTACCGTTTTCCCTAACGAGTCACTAAAAGTTTATGCAAACAACTTATGATTCTCTCGTAGAATTAATCTTCTTGCATGAACACGAGATTGTAACACTTGGTAATTTTTTTAGTTCTTATTAATGCAATTTCAGAATTCATAGTTTATTCTCCCTTGATAATTACTCTTCTCGCATATGAGCTCGAAAGATAAGTATATGAGGAAAACCTATTTGCCTTGCATCGGGAGATGTAGGTTCATGGAAAGAGAGAATACGATCTTTTCTCATGGGCAGACTAATCCCGCTGAGAGATTAACGGCCCATGATTTCAGCAACTAACAAGATGCATGTGTTTGACTGTCATTCACCCTTGATTCACGGTGGGAGGTATCATCAAGACGTGGTTTTCAACAATTCTCTTTGCTTAGGGATAAGAAATAAGACATACAAGGATGCTCTATCGAACTATGAGTTCTTGAATTGTCGATAAGTCATAACCCCGCCTAGGTTGCTGTGATGACCCTTAGTGCGACCCACCGAGGTGGTAGTTCAACCCTATTGCATTATAAGAATGAGACAATTTCATTATGATTTCACACTACGAAGCACTCTAACCTGCCCCACTTTTCCATACTTGATTTCTTGATCACTTATCTTTATTGTTTTAATTATTTTTCTTAGTTATAGTTCAACCCCAATTTGTTTGTGTTTTTAGTTTTCATAGTGCAGTTATAAGAAGTAGTGAAGTCGACACAGTCCTTGTGGGTTTGATAACCTAAAGTATTACAATCTAACAAAGGTGAAATTAACAGGACTACATAGCCTCCATCAGATTTGGCGCCATTGTCGGAGACTGACGCTCAATTTTACTACTAATTATTTATGCGCCTTTTCGTTTATTTTATTTAGTTTTAGTTTTTATCTTAACTTACAAGGCCTATTTTGTGTATGACTAGGTCCAATCCGACTATTGATCAATACCCTTATGATCAAGAAATCGAAAAAACAACACGAGATCTAAAACGTAAGGCACGCCAAAGAATGAACGTAAAACCTGACCAACAAAACAACGCGGGTATGAATACCGCCGCGACATACAACCACGATGCTTTTGCAGTTGTTGACCCAGTAAACATTCCAAGAAAGGAATGCGCACGAACCGTTCGAGATAATAGGTAAGACCCCGAAATACCTGCTAAGATAATAGGTAAGACCCTGAAACAGTAGCCTCAAAAGAAGCTATTAATGAAACATCTAAGGCAAGGGAACCAGTAGACAATGTCGATGACACTGCCACAATAGATGATGCCATAGCCATACCGCAGATAAGGTTTCAATGCGATGAAAAGATTGAAGATCTGCGTTTATCACCCCCTTTTCCACAAAGGTTAAAATAGCAAAAACAAGAGTACCAGTTTAAGAAGTTCCTGGACATACTTAAACAGGTACATATAAACATACCTTTGGTGGAGGCAATAAAACAAATGGCCAACTATGCCAAGTTCCTTAAGGATATTATATCCAAAAGGACAAAAATTGGGGAATTTGAAATAGTTACCGCAATAGAAGGATGTGTGGCAATATTGCAAAATAAGGTCACGACCAAAAGAAAGAATCCTGGTAGTTTCACAATACCATGCACTATTGGCGATCAATACGTAGGCAAAACACTATTTGACTTAGGCGGTAACGTAAATCTCATGCCTAAGTCAGTATTTTAGAAGCTAGGCATTGGGCAAGCAAAACCAACCACAGTGATGTTGTAGCTGGCAGACCGCTCTTACGTGCAACCAAAAGGAAAAATTGAAGATATTCTTGTAAGGGTGGATAATTTTTTCTTCATGTTGACTTCTTAATTATTGATTGTGAAGCAAATGAACATGCACCAATTATATTAGGAAGGCCATTCCTAGCTATAGGAAGAACGTTGATCAATTGAGAGAAAGGAGAATTGATTATAAGGGTCAATGATCAAAAAGTAAAGATCAATGTGTTTAAAACTCTAAGGCATCAGGACGAACCAGATGAATGCCAAAGAATTGAAGCTAAAAATGAGTTTAATTTCAAAACAGAAACAGACTGCCTGAATAAACCCTACCAAGGCAACGTATGCTGAGGTAGCACGCCCCTTGAACAACAATACATTCGAAAGAAACCACTTGATGAGGAGACAGCAACTGAGACATCAACTTCTCCTCCATTCAAAAACGGGAAGATGGTTGCCACCGAAGATGCATTTTATTGCACTTCTACAGTAACCTAAAATTTTATCTCTTTGTCCCTAATTTATTGTTATGTTTTATGAATTAGAGTATTATTTTTAGGATTTAGATTTTAATTTTCTTAATTTAGTTTCAGACTTTTTTCCATAGTTTTTATTAATATTCTTTACAGTTATATAGGTGTCAATAAAGAAGGAGAAACCATGAAGCACATAAACGGTCATGAAATCAAGCTCATTGTCCCACCTAAGAAACGGACAAGGTGGCTGGCCGCCCAAAAGCAAGTGACGGCGGGTTTGCATCCTTAGAATTTCATCTCTCCCATTTTATTTCATACTTCATTATTATTTTTCAAGTGCAGTTTTTAGTTTCTTTCTCAACAAACTCCATACAAACTGATGACCCTCAGAATATAGAGAGGCCAAACGCAACATACAAATATTGGTTTATCTTTTCCTTGACTCCTAATTTTTATCTTGTCTTTTATTGTTGCCTTATGTTCAGATACATGCATTGATGACAATGTATCCTCCGAGTTTGGAGGAGTATTGGTCCTATTTTAAAACTTATAAATATCTGTCATTTATAGAAAGTATTCGGATTATCCTATTACCGCCTTAATTTCTGTCTTTATAGTAATTTCAATTTGATGCATTTTTTTAAGTTTGTTGAATTTTATTGAAACTGCCTCGGCAGCAATACATTCTCCAACCGACCGCTGCAGCAGTATACACCATTTCACAAGACTTGAAATCAGAAAGGTCTCTTAGGATTAGTAGTTAGGATTAGACTATGAGCCTGAAAAAAATCCTAAACACTACTAGTCTTAGTTGATTTTAAAAATTCTTTTCTTTGACAAGAAATAAGGACTTAGGCTTAGATTTTTTAACTATAAGTTCCTATCACCGGCTCTAGTTTACTCCACAGAGGTGCCCATGACTGGCTCTAGGGCTTAAGTTTCTCCCACTTACTACAGATGCCCGAAATTGACTCTAGTAAGAATAGCTAAACACTTGAGGTGCCCGAAACTGGCTCAAGCAGTATAAGTATATAGAAATATATATTTATATTTATATATCAATTTTGGGAGAAGAAAAGAAAAAGATTCAAGAAAAAAAATTTAAATCGGAAGTCTTGAGCTAGAAAAAAAGGATTAGAAATTAGAAAATCAACTTTCACACAGCTACGCACACACCCACTAAGACTCATAGTCCAGTTTCAAGGAATTCCTAGAACCAAGAAGAGGCCGAGTCAAGAAAAAAATTATGTTGCGGAAGGCAGGATGGTATAATGCTTTAAAATTCATTATTTACTTTTATCTTTTGCATTACTTGAGGACAAACAATAGTTCGAGTTTGGAGGTGTGATGAGTGCCTAAATGTCCTAATTTTTATATCATTTTCTCACTCAATTATTGTCAATAAAGGACATAATTAAGTATAATATTATATAATTTCGAGTATTTTCCATATTTCAGCATCTAAACACCGATTTCATGAATTTATCTATTTTTGGCATAAAACAGATGCATTTGATGGTTTTCTTTCTTAGAAAGGAAACTACATCATAGGATTTGCCAAACAAGATGATGAATGCTGGAAACCAAAGCTGGAATACAGATAAACACCCACCACAACATCATTTTGGAGGCCGTCGCAACCGATACCGTGACAACACTTGAAGAACAAATGTCGTTATGATAGGCGATCTGAAGAGAAAAATAAGGTGGAAATTTTAAGAAAAGTGGCACAGAAATCGGAGGTAAAAAATATATGAAAAGTCAAGTTCAAAGGTCACGCGGAAAAAGAATCTTTATAGGAATATACTAGGAAATAAAATAAAGATCTCTTATTTATGTACTTTACTTATGTTTTACTCCAAGTTGTATTCCTACTTTGGAAAGGTTTGCCCTAGGCCAAGGCTATATAAACCATAGCCTATATAGAGAGGAGAGTATCTTGAAATTAAGTGTTCATAGAAAACCCTAAACTCCTTCATCTCCCCTTGGGGTTTAGGTTAATTTGTGGAGTCGTTGTGGAAGAAGATTTGTAATTTTTTTAGTTCTTATTAATGCAATTTTTCAATTCATAGTTTATTCTCCCTTGGTAATTACTCTTCTCGCATATGAGCTAGAAAGATAAGTATATGAGAAAAACCTATTTACCTAGCATCGGGAGATGTAGGTTCACGAAAAGAGAGAATACGGTCTTTTTTATGGGCATTGACTAATCCGGCTGAGAGATTAACCGCCCATGATTTCAGCAACTAACAAGATGCATGTGTTTGATTGTCATTCACCCTTGATTCATGGTGGGAGGTATCATCAAGACGTGGGTTTCAACAATTCTCTTTGCTTAGGGATAAGGAAGAAGACATACAAGGATGCTCTATTGAACTATGAGTTCTTGAATTGTCGATAAGGCATAACCCCGCCTAGGTTGCTGTGGTGACCCTTAGTGCGACCCGCCGAGGCGACAGTTCAACCCTATTGCATTATAAGAACGAGATAATTTTATTATGATTCCACACTACGAAGCACTCTAACCCGCCCCACTTTTTCATACTTGATTTCTTGATCACTTATCTTTATTGTTTTAACTATTTTTCTTAGTTATAGTTCAACCCCAATTTATTTGTGTTTTTAGTTTTCATAGTGCAGTTATAAGAAGTAGTAAAGTCGACACAGTCCCTGTGGGATTGACAACCTAAAGTATTACAATCTAACAAAGGTGGAATTAACAGGACTCCATAATCTCCATCATGGTTCACCATTACTTCCAAACAAATAAGTCTTAGCTAAGTTATTAGTGTTGCATATATCATTTCGATTTGGTCTATTAAATCTTGTTCCGATATCTTCCAAATATCTAGAACAAAAAGTCATACACTTCTGTACTAAATACCCTTCAGTAATTGATCCTTCAGGATAACGTTTTTTACGATAATAGGACTTCAACTTGCACAAGAACCTAGACACATAATAAACGCAATATTATTATAACTAAATGAAATAAAAAATATTCAAAAACTACAAATACTCAAATACCTTTCTATAGGATACATCCATCGATAGAAGACTGGTCCACCAACTTTAGCTTCGTGAGGGAGATGAACCAACAAGTGCATCATAATTGTGAAGAATGAAGGTGAAAATATCTTCTCTAAATTGCATAAAGTCAAGCTTACTCGATCTTGGAGTTTCTCAAGTTCTTCAACCACCAAAACTTTGCAAAAAAGAGCTTTCATTATATTGGAAAGTTCAATTACACAAGATATTTGACTTCATTCGACATAAAACCACATAAGGCAACTTACATAAGATCTTGCATCAGTATATGACAATCATGTGACTTTAAAGAATAAACTCTTCGATCTTTCATACTGACACATCGAGATATATTTGATGCATATCCATTTAGAACCTTTATATCTTTCAGCACCTTACAGAATATTTTTTTTCTCTCTTCGACATCACAAAAATAGAAGGCGGTAACAATAATTTTCCATTAGGAAGTATCTGAGGATGAAGACCATGTCGAATTCCAAGGTCAACTAAGTCAAGTCGATTCTTTAGATTGTCTTTAGATTTTCTATCCACATTGAGAATGGTTTCGATAATATTCTCACAAACATTTTTCTCAATATGCATGACATCAGGATTATGTCTCAAAATATTATAATTCCAATAAGGCAAATCAAAGAAAATACTTTTCCTCTTCCACAACTCTGCCTCATTTGGATCATCCTCTTCATCAAACTCATTATCACTAAGCTGCTCTACATCACCCTCATACACCTCTTTTATCTTTTTATTTGATCGTTGGTTCAGTGGTTGGTTATTCTTTTCGTAAGTGAACTTCGTATCTTTCAACATTGATAAGATATCAGACCCAATTGTTAGCTCAGAAGCGTTTCTAAACTCTTCAGTGTCATCAAACATATTCTTTTGATATCTAAATCTATGATTTTCACCAAACCATCGTCGATGCCCCATGTAAGCAATTTTTTTTCCATTATACAACCACTTTAAACATGTCTGAGCAGCACAACAAGAACAAGCATAACGACCTTTGGTACTCCACCCATATAAATTTACATAAGCAAGGAAATCATTAATAGTCCATAATAATGATGCACGTAAATTAAAGTTCTCCTTCTTCAACACATCATATGTTTCGATACCCACCCATAATTTTTTCAACTCTTCAATCAGGGGTTGCATATAGATGTCAATATCATTCTCGGGGCCTTTCTCACCGAGGATTATCATAGATAAGATAAAAGATGATTGTTTCATGCAAATCCAAGATGGCAAATTGTAAGGAATAAGCAGAACATGCCAAGTACTGTACGAAGTGCTCATGATTTTAAATGGATTAAACCCATTAGATGTAAGACCGAGCCTAACATTTCGAGGATCTCCTGCAAAACTTAGAAATTTTTGATTGAATGACTTCCAAGCTAAATAATCTGCAGGATGCCTTAATAATTCATCATCGGTTCGTCCATCACATTGTCACCTTATAGACTCAATAGTCTTTGAAGACATAAATAACCTTTGAAGCCCATGTATTAGAGGAAAATATCATAGAACCTTGACTGGTTTTTTCTTGATCGTGCTTCCACTTCTTCCTCACTCACATTTTTTGCGTCAATATTCATACATCAAGATTTATCGCATACATGACATGACTCCTGGGTTTTTCTTATCACCCCAATACAACATACAATCGTTCGGGCAACTGCGAATTTTTTCATAACCAAGGCCCAAATCTTTGAGCATTTTCTTCATATCTTTGCCAGATTGAGGAATTTTTTGCAAAAGGAAATATTTCTCTTAAAAAATCTAATAATTGTGTAAAAGATTTACCGGTCCATCTTCCCAAGCATTTTAAGTGGAAAAGACGAATGCAGAATAAGAGTTTTGAATATTTCGATCCCTCATAAAGTGGTTCATTGATTTCATCAAGTAAATTGTAAAACTTTGTTGCGTCTCCATTTGGCTCTTCATCACATTCGTTTCTTCTCATCTCAGTAAAATGTTCAACACTAATATCACAATTATCTCTAACAGATTGTTGATAATCATGCATATTAAATTCATCTTGCAACATACCCTCAATGTCATCTTCTCTAACAGATCGATGATCAGAACTAAGAGGAAAAGACACATTACTCCTCGAAGAAGAACTATGAGGTGCCAACTCTCCATGGAATACCCATTTTCTATAGCCCCGAACAAAATCATAAGCAGTTAAATGCTCATGGACAACTTAACGAATATGCCAATTAATATTAACACACTTCTTACAAGGGTAAAGAATCATATTCTCTTGGCTTGCATTCAAAAAAGTTATATTTAGAAAAGTTTCTACTCCATTTCGATAGCCAACGCTTACCCTTGACAAACACATCCAACTTCTACCCATTTCGAATTTCTATAATATACATCCAATTATATTCTGATTCCACACTATGAAACACTCTAACCTACCCCACTTTTCCATCCTTGATTTCTTGATCACTTATCTTTATTGTTTTAATTAGTTTTCTTAATTATAATTCAACCCCAATTTATTTGTGTATTTAGTTTTCAGAGTGCAGTTATAAGAAGTAGTAAAGTCGATACAGTACTTGTGGGTTCGAGAACCTAAAGTATTACAATCTAACAAAGATGCTCGATAGCATCTTAAATCCTTTCAAGAAATTTGTAAGTTGTTTAAGCTGCTAGGAGTCTTAGCCGACATCCTTAAGTTGAAATTGTTCCTCTATTCACTAAGGGATAGGACAAAATCTTGGTTAAACAACCTTCAATCGGGATCGCTGAACTCAAGGATAGAACTATACCAAAGCTTCCTTGCTAGATTCAGTTACACCAATATGGATGATAAAGTGAGAAACGATATAACATCCTTGGAAAATATCTACATAAACCAAGCCACGTTCGGGAAGTAAAAGCAGTCACCGTTCTTTGCAAAATATATGGTGACAAACTTGACTCGAACGCATGCCCGCACGATCCAGAATCTTCCTTCTATGTTGGAAAGTATAGAAACAATATGTCCAACAATTACAACCCATTATAGAGGAAACACCCTAATTTCTTATGGAGCAATCCTAATAATGGACTTAATACCCAACATTAACCAGTGCAATCTACGGGATTCCAGCAAAATTATAGATTTGCTCAACAGCAGATACTACAGTAGGCACCGCTGCCACAACAGAAAATAGATGTCTAGACTCTGGAGAACACACTGCAAACATTTATGTCTCAGACTAGTTCATACATTGCAAACACCAACAAGTTAATTCAAAGAGCCGACACCTTTATGGACAGAACATAAATGAGAATGCAAAATAACGAAGCTGCTCTCAAAACGTTGGAAACTGTAGTAGGAAAAATGGCACAACAGATGAAAAGCAGACCCACAGGAGGTCTCCCTAACGATACTGAAGTCGCTAGAATTGGTCATCATGAACAACGTAAAGCCATATCTGCCAGAAGTGGTTTACAAATGAAAGACCCTAAAATACCTGCTTAGATAATAGGTAAGACCCTGAAACAGTAACCTCAAAAGAAGCTATTAATGAAACATCTAAGGCAAGGAAACCAGCAAACAATGTCGATGACATTGCCGCAACAGATGATGCCATAGTCGTACCGCAGATAAGGTTCTAATGCGATGAAAAGATTGAGGATCTGCGTTTATCACCACCTTTTCCACAAAGGTTAAAACAACAAAAACAGGAGTACCAATTTAAGAAATTCTTGGACATACTTAAATAGGTACATATAAACATACCTTTGGTGAAGGCAATAAAACAAATGGCCAACTATGCCAAGTTTCTTAAAGATATTATATCCAAAAGGATAAAAATTGGGGAATTTGAAATAGTTACCGCAACAGAAGGATGTGTGGCAATGCTGCAAAATAAGGTCACGACCAAAAGAAAGAATCCTGGTAGTTTCACAATACCATGCACTATTGGTGATCAATACGTTGGCAAAACACTATGTGACTTAGGCGGTAACGTAAATCTCATGCCTAAATTCGTATTTTAGAAGCTAGGCATTGGGCAAGCAAAACCAACAACAGTGATGTTGTAGCTGGCAGATCGCTCTTACGTGCAACCAGAAGGAAAAATTGAAGATATTCTGGTAAGGGTGGATAATTTTTTCTTCATGTTGACTTCTTAATTCTTGATTGTGAAGCAAATGAACATGCACCAATTATATTAGGAAGGTCATTCCTAGCTACAGGAAGAACGTTGATCGATTGAGAGAAAGGAGAATTGATTATAAAGGGTCAATGATCAAAAAGTAAAGATCAATGTGTTTAAAACTCTAAGGCATCAGGACGAACCAAATGAATGCCAAAGAATTGAAGCTAAAAATGAGTTTAATTTCAAAACAGAAATAGACTGCCTGAATAAACCCTACCAAGGCAACGTCTGCTGAGGTAGCACGCCCCTTGAACAACAATACATTCGAAAGAGATCACCTGATGAGGAGACAGCAACTGAGACATCAACTTCTCCATTCAAAAACGGGAAGATGGTTGCTGCCGAAGATGTATTTTATTGCACTTCTACAGTAACCTAAGTTTTTATCTCTTTGTCCCTAATTTATTGTTATGTTTTATGAATTAGAGTATTATTTTTAGGATTTAGATTTTAATTTTCGTAATTTAGTTTCAGACTTTTTTCCATAGTTTTTATTAATATTCTTTACAGTTATATAGGTGTCAATAAAGAAGGAGAAACCATGAAGCACATAAACGGTCATGAAATCAAGCTCATTGTCCCACCTAAGAAACAGACAAGGTGGATAGCCGCCCAAAAGCAAGTGACGGCTGGTTTGCATCCTTAGAATTTCATCTCTCCCGTGTTATTTCATACTTCTTCATTATTATTTTTCAAGTGCAGTTTTTAGTTTCTTTCTCAACAAACTCCATACAAACTGATGACCCTCAGAATATAGAGAGGCCAAACGCAACATACAAATATTGGTTTATCTTTTCCTTAACTCTTAATTTTTATCTTGTCTTTTATTGTTTCCTTATGTTCAAATACATGCATTGATGACAATGTATCCTTCGAGTTTGGAGGAGTATTGATCATATTTTATAACTTATAAATATCTATCATTTATAGAAAGTATTTGGATTATCCTATTACTACCTTAATTTTTGTCTTTATAGTAATTTCAATTTGATGCATTTTTTTAAGTTTGTTGAATTTTATTGAAACTGCCTCGGCAGCAATACATTCTCCAACCGACCGCTGCAGCAGTATACACCATTTCACAAGACTTGAAATCAGAAAGGTCTCTTAGGATTAGTAGTTAGGATTAGACTATGAGCCTGAAAAAAATCCTAAACACTACTAGTCTTAGTTGATTTTAAAAGTTCTTTTCTTTGACAAGAAATAAGGACTTAGGCTTAGATTTTTTAACTAGAGGTTCCTATCACCGGCTCTAGTTTACTCCACAGAGGTGCCCATGACTGGCTCTAGGGCTTAAGTTTCTCCCACTTACTACAGATGCCCGAAATTGGCTCTAGTAAGAATAGCTAAACACTTGAGGTGCTCGAAACTGGCTCAAGCAGTATAAGTATATAGAAATATGTATTTATACACCAATTTTGGGAGAAGGAAACAAAAAGATTCAAGAAAAAAAATTTAAATCGGAAGTCTTGAGCTAGAAAAAAAGGATTAGAAATTAGAAAATCAACTTTCACACAGCTACGCACACACCCACTAAGACTCATAGTCCAGTTTCAAGGAATTCCTAGAACCAAGAAGAGGCCGAGTCAAGAAAGAAATTATGTTGCGGAAGGTAGGATGGTATAATGCTTTAAAATTCATTATTTAATTTTATCTTTTGCATTACTTGAGGACAAACAATAGTTCGAGTTTGAAGGTGTGATGAGTTCCTAAATGTCCTAATTTTTATATCATTTTCTCAATCAATTATTGTCAATAAAGGACATTATTAAGTATAATATTAGATAATTTCGAGTATTTTTAATATTTTAGCATCTAAACACTGATTTCATGAATTTATCTATTTTTGGCATAAAACAGATGCATTTGATGGTTTTCTTTCTTATAAAGGAAACTACATCATAGGATTTGCCAAACAAGATGATGAATGCTGGAAACCAAAGCTGGAATGCAGATAAACACCCACCACAACATCATTTTGGAGGCCGTGGCAACCGATGCGTGACAACACCTGAAGAACAAATGTCGATATGATAGGCGATCTGAAGAGAAAAATAAGGTGGACGTTTTAAGACAAGTGGCACAGAAATCGGAGCTGAAAAATATAGGAAAAGTCAAGTTCAAAGGCCACACGGGAAAAGAATCCTTAGAGGAATAAACTAGGGAATAAAATAAAGATCTTTTATTATGTACTTAACTTGTGTTTTACTCCAAGTTGTATTCCTACTTTGGAAAGGTTTGACCTAGGCCAAACCTATATAAACCATAGCCTATGTAGAGAGGAGAGTATCTCAAAATTAAGTGTTCATAGAAAATCCTAAACTCCTTCATCTCCCCCTTGGGGTTTAGGTTAATTTGTGGAGTAGTTGTGGAAGAAGATTTGTAATTTGTTTAATTCTTATTAATGCAACTTCAGAATTCATAGTTTATTCTCCCTTGATAATTACTCTTCTCGCATATGAGCTTGAAAGATAAGTATATGAGAAAAACCTATTTGCCTTGCATCGGGAGATGTAGGTTCATGAAAAGAGAGAATACGGTCTTTTCTCATGGGCAGACTAATCCGGCTGAGAGATTAACGGCCCATGATTTCAACAACTAACAAGATGCATGTGTTTGACTGTCATTCACCCTTGATTCACGGTGGGAGGTATCATCAAGACGTGGATTTCAACAATTCTCTTTGCTTAGGGATAAGAAAGAAGACATACAAGGATACTCTATCGAACTATTAGTTCTTGAATTGTCGATAAGTCATAACCCCGCCTAGGTTGCTGTGATGACCCTTAGTGCGACCCGTCGAGGTGGTAGTTCAACCCTATTGCATTATAAGAATGAGACAATTTCATTATGATTCCACACTACGAAGCACTCTAACCTGCCCCACTTTTCCATACTTGATTTCTTGATCACTTATCTTTATTGTTTTAATTATTTTTCTTAGTTATAGTTCAACCCCAATTTGTTTGTGTTTTTAGTTTTCATAGTGCAGTTATAAGAAGTAGTGAAGTCGACACAGTCCCTGTGGGTTTGACAACCTAAAGTATTACAATCTGACAAAGGTGGAATTAATAGGACTCCATAGCCTCCATCATGGTTCACCATATATCATTTCGATTTGTTCTATTAAATCTTGTTTCAATATCTTCCAAATATCTAGAACAAAAAGTCATACACTCCTGTACTAAATACCCTTCAGTAATTGATCCTTCAAGATAACGTTTATTACGACAATAGGACTTCAACTTGCATAAGAACCTAGACACGTAATAAACGCAATATTATTATAACTAAATGAAATAAAAAATTATTCAAAAACTACAAATAGTCAAATACCTATCTATAGGATACATCCACCGATAGAAAATTGGTCCACCAAAGTGCATCATAATTGTGAAAAATGAATGTGAAAATATCTTCTCCAAATTGCATAAAGTCAAGTCTAATCGATCTTGGAGTTTATCAAGTTCTTCAACCACCAAAACTTTGCCAAAAAGAGCTTTCATTATATGGAAAGTTCAATTATACAAGATATGACCTCATTCGACATAAAACCACATAAGGTAACTGACATAAGATCTTGCATCAGTATATGATAATCATGTGACTTTAGGGAATAAAGTTTTTGATCTTTCATACTGACACATTCAGATATATTTGATGCATACCCATTTTGAACCTTTATATCTTTCAGCACCTTACAGAATATTTCTTTTTCTCTCTTCGACATCATAAAAATAGAAGGCGGTAACAATGATTTTTCATTAGGAAGTATCTGAGGATGAAGACCATGTCGAATTCCAAGGTCAACTAAGTCAAGTCGATTCTTTAGATTGTCTTTAGATTTTCCATCCACATTGAGAATGGTTTCGATAATATTCTCACAAACATTTTTCTCAATGTGCATGACATCAGGATTATGTCTCAAAATATTATAATTCCAATAAGGCAATTCAAAGAAAACACTTCTCCTTTTCCACAACTCTGCCTCATTTGGATCATCCTCTTCATCAAACTCATTATCACTAAGCTGCTCTGCATCACCCTTATACACCTCTTTTATCTTTTTCTTTGATCGTTGGTTCAGTGGTTGGTTATTCTTTCCATAAGTAAACTTCGTATCTTTCAACATCGATAAGATATCAGATCCAATTGTTAGCTCAGAAGCGTTTCTAAACTCTTCAGTGCCATCAAACATATTCTTCTGATATCTAAATCTATGGATTTCATCTAACCATCATTGATGCCCCATGTAAGCAAATTTTTTTCCATTATACAACCACTTTAAACATGTCTGAGCAGCACAACAAGAACAAGCATAACGACCTTTGGTACTCCACCCAGATAAATTTACATAAGCAGGGAAATCATTAATAGTCCATAATAAAGCTGCACATAAATTAAAGTTCTCCTTCTTCAACACATCATATGTTTCGATACTCACCCATAATTTTTTCAACTCTTCAATCAGGGGTTGCATATAGATGTCAATATCATTCTCGTGGCCTTTCTCATCCGAGATTATCGTAGATAAGATAAAAGATAATTGTTTCATGCAAATCTAAGGTGGCAAATTGTAAGGAATAAGAAGAAAACGTCAAGTAGTATACGAAGTGCTCATGATTTTAAAAGGATTAAACCCATTAGATGCAAGACCGAGTCTAACATTTCAAGGATCTACTGCAAAACTTGGAAATTTTTGGTTGAATGACTTCCATGTAAATAATCCGCAGGATGCCTTAATATCTTCGGTTCATCCATCACAATGCCATCTCATAGAATCAGTAGTCTTTGAAGATATAATTAACCTTTGAAGCCTATGTATTAGAGGAAAATATCGTAGAACCTTGACTGGTTTTTTCTTGATCGTGCTTTCACTTCTTCCTCACTCACATTTTTTGCGTCAATATTCATCCATCAAGTTTTACCGTATACATGACATGAGTCCTGGGTTATTCTTATCACCCCAATATAATATACAATCGTTCGGGCAACTGTGAATTTTTTTCATAACAAAGTCTTTGATCATTTTCTTCATATCTTTGCCAGATTGAGGAATTTTTTACGGAAGGAAACATTTCTCTTAAAAACTTTAATAACTGTGTAAAAGATTTACCGGTCTATCCTCCCAAGCATTTTAAGTGGAAAAGACGAATGTAGAATAAGAGTTTTGAATGTTCTGATCCCTTATAAAGTGGTCCATTGATTTCATCAAGTAAATTATAAAACTTTGTTACGTCTCCATTTGGCTCTTCATCATATTCGTTTCTTCTCATCTCAGTAAAATGTTCAACACTAATATCACAATCATCTCTAACAGATTGTTGACAATCATGCATATTAAAGTCATCTTGCAACATACCCTTAATGGCATCTTCTCTAACAGATCGATGATCAGAACTAAGAGGAAAAGACACATTACTCCTCGAAGAAGAACTATGAGGTGCCAACTCTCTATGGAATACCCATTTTCTATAGCCCCGAACAAAATCATAAACAATTAAATGCTCATGGACAACTTCACGGCTATGCCAATTAATTTTAACACACTTCTTACAAGGGCAAAGAATCATATTCTCTTGGCTTGCATTCGAAAAAGCTATGTTTAGAAAAGTTTCTACTCCATTTCGAATTTCTATAATATACATTCAAATTTTAAATGTTAATATTATAATGAGTTGTAGTGGGATAACTAATAGGTATTATTAATGAAAATGGTTCCTGAATCTAAAACGTTATGATGGGTGAAATAATATAATGTTAAGTAACATTAACAAAAACACACAAATTGCAACCAAAAGAGACACAAAATAATATTATTAAAAATAATATTAAGCTCAAATACCTAAAACAAATAAACCAAACACTACATAAATACAACGACTTAAAAGGATCATCCTTTTATAAATTGTATATGTACTAAAAAAATTGATATACTTTACGCACTTATGTCACCTTAACTTAGGTGATGGTTTGACCACAATAGTACAAGCATTATAACAAGGCCTTTAATTCACAGATTACCAAAGACAAGCCACAAGTTCGGGCTGGAATATGCAAAATAGTAAAAAAATCAAACACAACCCAAACTGGTTCAAGTATAAGCATAGTTAAAGAATTGTTGCCTAACTTGTTGTTCCATGATCAAGCACAATAGGAAATATAGCAGTAATATGTAATAGGAGTGGCTATGATTTTCTCAAATTTCAAGCCACTTTCTAACAGAAAAGGAAAGGGTGTAGCATCCAAGTGCAGCTCATGCCAGACTTTGATTGAAAAATTAGGCAGAAAGGATGTAGCATAAAAAATGACAATCATTCCAGGAAGGACCGAAAATGGAAGACATTTTCTTTATCGGAAGAACAAAGCTCTAATACAATGAACGTGATAAATCAAAAGCAATACTCGTCTATATGATTTTTCAATATAGGCAACAAGTTACATTAAAATATTGACGGCCTCTTATTTTTAAGAAAACTATAACGAATATTTTCAACTAAATATTTTCAACCAAAGCAACGAATTGCATATGCCCAAGGTAAATTATACCGACTGCAACTTGACTCACATATAATCAGGGCTTACCTTCAATTTGCAACACCGATTATGTTCGGAGACAATAATTGAAGTCTTATATTATAAATTATCCTGAGAATACAACAAAACAAATTATAACATTTATAACAAACAAGACATGATGAATGGTAGAATGGTGTGGTGGCTCAGAAACTATGGAGGAAATTCTTACCAGGATTCAACAGAAAAAAGATATGATGAATGGTGTGATGGTTCACGGTTAAACACGAATGAGCTATGGCGTATGCATTCTCTTATTCAACAGAAAATTCTCTTATTTTATATCCTAAAATTAGGGTTTACCTTCAATTTGCAGTGGACTGTCAACTAGGTAAGGGCTTGGGTTCTGACGAGGCAACGCCGATGGACGATGGACTAGAGGATGATGTGGCTTTCGATGGTGTTGATTTTGACAAAGAAAGGACGGCAACGAAACAGTGAGGTAAAAGGGACATCGATCGGTAGAAAGGGTTTGAAAATTTAGGAGAAATTCGTTATTGTTGGATATAATATCAAAGGGGTCAAAACAGTATGAAACTTCTGCATTTTAATAAAAGCACTTTACGGTGTAAAATGCCACTATACAGTTATATTTTACGGTGTTTTCTAAAAAAACATCGGTAATAATTGTCCATATTGCGGCGTTTATATTCCAAACACACTAAGAAATACTTTTTATGGCGTTTATATTCCAAACACACTAAGAAATACTTTTTATGGCGTTTGTTAAAAACGACACTATGTTGCACATTTAATATGGCGTTTTAACCAAAAACGGCATGAATAATTAGGCATATTGCGACGTTTAACTAAGAAACGCCACTAACATTCGTTATTTGTGGCGTTTGCTTTTAAAAGCCACTAAGTTATTTGTAGAGTTTGCTCAATAAATGCCGCTATTACTATTGCTATATGTCAATTCTGATGTAGTGTTGTCAATCTTACTCCTTTATAGTCGGATAAAGCTCGTTTCTTGTTATGTTATATCTTTGGAACTGATTAAAATCTTCATCATCCGGATCTTTAAAAAAATTCTCCATTCAGTGGGAAATGAACATCGTCAAAAGTTAACGGAGGAGTAAATTAAAATGTTCAATATTTAAATTTCTATGAGAAAATTGAACCCTTTGAAACTTAAGTGACCAAAATAAAATTTAATGATAATTTACGTAATTTACCAAATATAAATCAGGTAGGTTCTCTTATTTTATATTAAAATATGTTTCTCGGTATGTTTTGAAAAATTAAATTAATATTTAATTGCTATAATATTTATATTAATTATATTGATATGTTTTATAATGTTCATGTAATAATTCATTTCTTAAAAAGTATGATTTGCAAAAAAATCTAATAATATAAATTTTGTTATGAATATTTATCTATGTGGATGTCTATCATAATGAGAACTCTATCATTAGGAATATTATCTTCATTAATTAGAGTTTAATTATGTATTTCTTATACCTATAAATAGATGAGTTTATGAAGGCATTGTACATAAGTCAATATTGTGAATAATACAAATATCTCTCTTTATATCTTCTCTTTGTTCTTTCATTCTTGTTCTTTATTCTTGTTTTAGTTCTTATTTACTTTATTCACAATATGTTATCAACACGAGACTCTAACCAACGAAGGTGTTTGTCGTTCGAATCTTGATGGAGTTATTAAAAAGAATTTGTTACTAGCATAAATCAAAGATAAGTTCTTCTTCCTCAATTATATTTTAATTGCCCATTATTTTTCTTTCTTGATCTTTAACTTGATTTTTAATTTTTAAAAATCTTTGGTTGTTCGGTGTTTGTGTAACGATAAAGTGAATCAATTATCGTGGTTCTTATCGACAATTCCAAAGCTATTAAGTTAGGCAAAGGGTAAAAACCAATCACTATGGTAAAAGCTAATAATATTCTAATTAATTAATATTTTTATGTTATGTTGGTTTAATCTAAGTATATTGGTTAGACATCCCGTTCTACGAGGCTACTGGTTTCAAAGGAGGTTCTTTTTAAGACTTTATGAATTGGTTCAATAACGCCGTGTATGAGGATTAATTTTTTTTTGTTCTTTATATGTATTGTATATATATTGGTTGATCAATTACTATTTAATAGTATGAATATTATAAAGTTTATATTTGCTTGAAAGCAATATTATTTTTATGTTGAAAAACTCGACTATAGAATTCTCCCAAGTTCAAGTTACGAAAATTTTCTTGATCCAAATTTTTTTATGGGAGGCATTCCCTGAAGTGAATGCATGCATGATGTTTATTTCATGAGATTATTTTATTTGTCATTCCCTAAATTGAATGCAAGCATGATGTTTATTCCATGCGATTATTGAATTTGTTTCATTCCTTGAAGTGAATGCAAATATGATAATTCACCATATATTTAGTGAATAAAACTCAATTATGTGCCAAAGTATCACTAATGAGGATATGTTAAAAAACATACTCCACTTTTCATACATTAATGTTGTCTTACATACACAATATCATGAAAAGGTTTTAAATACCTATTAGTCTCCGTTCCATTCCCTGAAGTGAATGTGACATTTTAAAGCGGAATGAATAAAAGCCACATTAGTAATTGTGATTACGATTAAGGTCATAAAATAAACATGGATAAGATGATTCTTTTGAATGCTTATATCAACCAAAAGTAGAATTATAAGGATGACAAAAATGATAGAGATCATATTAAATCTTTATGTTAATAATGTGATGATACAAACCATTGATTTCGTACTTGTCAAACGCCAAAGTATTATAGACTTTATCCATAATCATAAATGATAAATGAAAGACAATATAAACATATTTTCTTTATTGGGAAAATAATTATGGTGTTGTTGATTCAACTCAATTGGATATTTTTAATTTTCTTATTACCCTTGAAGAGAATAATTCGTCATTTATTTTATTTCCTTTATAACCTCTAAAAGGAATATTTGATCTTTTATTTATTTTGTTTTATGTTAATTTATTTTTATTTATTATTTAATTTATCGTTAAGTTATTTTATATATTATTTATTTACGCTTTATACTAATTTATCGTTAATTTATTTTATATTATTTATTTACGTTTTATGTTAATCTATCCTTTGAAGAATATTATCACTTACGGAATAAAATCTATAATAAATTGTGGCTATTTATGCCAAGCAGACAGTGCAAGTACTCATACTATATTTAAGCATAAAAAATATTTTCCTATTTAAATACAAAGGAAAATGTGAGTATTATATCTCAAAGTACTGAAATATCAATACTTCAGAAGATCTTTTGAAGGTTTATCTTTGATAGATAACAAATTTGATATAATGTGCTATATTTAATATTTTCTATTTCCCGAAGTGAATGGTACAAAGCACATATTTTTCATTTCTCAAAGTGAATGAAATAAAACACATATTAAAATATGCATAATTATACATATTTTCCCATTTTAAATGCAAAGGAAAAATATGAGTACTATATCTAGAAGTACTAATATCACAGAAAACTCCGATTGAGCAAATATTTTATTGTCAAATGAAACTTTATTTCTTATTTAAGTGCATTATACTCGTCAAAATTGCAAAGAGACTTATTGAGTTTTAAAGATATTTACAGAAATATATTGAGAATATTTGTCAAGGGGATGCTGACTATCTCAATATTATGAGTATAACTCAAGGCAATAAGAAAATCTTGAAAGAAAAAAAAATACATTGTTATCCATATTGTACTAGAAAAGAATTAGTACAAATTGAAGCTCACGCTATTGTAAATCATATGTTTATTGATAATTTTATTTGGTATGACCGGTTAGACCATCCTGGTTCAATTATGATGCGAAAATTTGTTGACACTTTCATATGATCATTTATTGAAGAACTAAGATTTTCTTCATGCTAATTTTTCATGTGATATTTGTTATGAAAGCAATTTGATTATTCAATCATCAACAGATAAGACAGAGTATAAATCTATTAATTTTCTGGAACGGATACAAGGTGATATATATGGGCCCATGCATATTTCTTATAGTCCATCTAGATATTTTACGATTTTAATCAATGTATCGAATAGATGGTTATATGTATCCTTGTTATTAACCCGCAACTTGGTGTTTGCGAGACTTCTTGCTCAGTTGATAAAATTATGAGCATATTTACCAGATTATCTTATAAAGAAAAATGGTCTTGATAATGTTAATGACATGTCATTTTACATGTATTATCACCAATTCGCATCATACCAATAAATGATCATTAGTTCTCCCCATTACAAATGATTTTTGGTCAAGAACCAAATATTTCTCATCTTAGATTTTTTGGGATGTGCGATATATATTCTCATTGCTCCACCACAACGCACAAGGATGAGTTTTTTTAGGAAAATATATTAGATTTAAATATGTTGAGCTTCTGATAAGGAAGTTTATTTACAACTCGATTTATTGACTATCATTTTAATGAGTTAGTTTACCCGACACTAGGGGGAGAAAATAAAATAGCTGGAAAAAAGAATAAGTTGGAATGAATTATCAATTTTTTGTTTGATCCATAAATTCAACAATGTGAACTATAAGTTCAAAATATAATTCATTTAGCAAATCAATTATCAGATGATTTTGCTGACCCTAAAAATGTGACTAAATGACGTACACCAGCTATGAATGCTCCGATTAAATTTGATATCCTGGAAGGACAAACTCTAGCTGTTAATGAGTCTAACTTACGCCTTTAGCGTGGTAGACAAGTAAGTTCCAAAGATAAAAATCCTCGATAAAGAAAAGGAGATATATTTTATGATGGTCTGATCGAGGAATCATTGAATTATGAAATTTCAAGAAGAGATTAAAAAGTCTCCAACAAAGACATTGACATGACTCAGGTACCTAATAATAAAGAGATCTCAATATATTATGTCATGTCTGGTATTAAGTGGAATTGAAATTAAATCGACGTTGATGACATATTTGCATGTAATATAGATTTTATTTGATGATATGGATCATGGATCATTTTCAATTAGGCAATGTAAACAAAAAAACAATTGGCCAACATGAAAGAGGCAATTGAGGCGAAACTAAAATCTATTATAAAGAGAAGTATTTGGGCTTATAGCCCATACATTGAAATATGTAAAGCGTGTGGATATAAATGAGCATTTATGAGAAATAGAAATTAAAAAGGGAAATCATGAGATATAAGCTCATTTGGTTGCATAAGGATTCTCACAAAGACATGAAATTGATTATGAGAAAAATATATTCCTCGGTGATGGATGCAACTATTTTTAGATTTTGACCAGTCTGCAATAAATAAAATTATTCGGTTTCTTCCTAATGGATGTGGTTACATCCTATTTGAATGGGCCTCTTGATAGTAATATTTACATGAAACTTCTGGAAAGATTTAGATTGCCATAAGCAATTAATTTAAGTTCTCGAAAATATTATTCAATCATATTGAATATATCTTTTTATGGATTGAAATAATTTAGGCGTATTTGATATAAGCGCCTCATTGAATACTTATTAGCATAATGCTATATGAATTGTTTAATTTCCCCAAGCATTTTTATTAAGAGGTTTAGCTCTAAATTTTTATTGTTGTGTATGTCGATGAGTTGAATATCGTTAAGACTCGTGAAGAGATCTCCTCAAATCCTTTTGCATCAATCGGCATATAGAAAAATGTTGAAAGAGACTTTACATGCGTAACGCATATTCATTGATCAACCTTATGGTTGTTAGGTCTCTTAATGTAAACAAAGATTTTTTTGCCTCAATAAAAGGGTAATGATATCCTTGGTCTAAAAGCACAATATATACATTATTTAATCTGGAAGCATCATATCTTAGTTGTCCAGAAATATTATTTAAGTACTACAAGATCATTACCTTTAAATAATTGTTATGCATGAGGCAAAGTCAAAATATGTGTTTGGCTAAACATATCCTGAATATATGTGAATTGCTTTCACAAGATAAAATGCAAGTATCTTGTGTAGAGATAATGAAAAATTTATATCTCAAGGTAGATATATTAAATGTGATAAAATGAAACATATTTTTTTTAAAGTGTCGTCCCTCATGATCATCAGAAGAATAATATTCAATGAATCATTTAAAGTAATAATTTGGAAGATTTATCCACTAGTGCATAATCTACTTCAATATTTGAAGATTGTATTCAATATTGAATTATGAAGATTCAATGATCTTATGTGATATTTTCATGTGGAAAAGTAAATACGCGTTGCACTCTTTTTCCTTTAACCGAGGTTTTTTTCGAATGGGTTTTTCTAAAAAGTTTTTAATAAGGCAACATGTTATGCGTATCAAAGATGTGTGTACTCTTTTTCCTTCACTAAGATTTTTTTTCATATAGGTTTTTTATCTTAGTAAGGTTTTAACGAGGCACATTATCTTCATAGACATCCAAGGGGGAGTGTCATGAACATTTATCTATGTAGATGTCTATCATAATGAGAACTCTATCATTAGGAATATTATATTCATTAATTAGAGTTTAATATACTATGTACTTCTTATGCCTATAAATAGGTGAATTTATGAAGACATTGTACATAAGTCAATATTATGAATAATACAAATATCTCTCTTTATATCTTCTCTTTTTTCTTTCATTCTTGTTCTTTATTCTTGTTTTAGTTCTTCTTTACTTTATTCACAAGAAATTTAGAAATAAAATTAAATCATTATAAAAAAAACTAAATAAAATTTAATACAAAAATAGAAAGTATCGTTTAAAATTGATCAAGACAACAATTATACAAACTATGATATAAATGAGGACATTACATGAAAGCAATATAGAAAAAAAAACTAAAAAAATATGAAAATAACAAGAATATTGCTTAAAATTAATATTATTAATATAATTATATTTTAATTCACTTTAATCCTTAAAATATTTGTTTAATCCGAAATTGAACTCTATTTATATTTAATTTTATATAATAATTTTAATAATTTATTTTTTCAATTTAATCCCTATAATTTTATTTAATTTGGATTTATCTCTATCTTATATTCACTCCACTATCCTAATCACTAATTTTATAATTAAGATTAAGAACTTGTTATAGTTTGAATTAACTTGAAATTTGGCCTATATGTAAATGATGATATTTATTTCATAAATGAAGGCTTAATTTTACTTTTTGAGAAACTAGCCCTTGTATTCTATGAATGTTTTCAAAATGGCCCATAAACTACTTACCTTTTGCAATTAACACTATTTCAAATTCGAATTCAAAACGAATTTATCATTAAGTCTAATTCAAATTAATAAGTCTAAAAAAGATCTAAAATCGAGTTCTTAATCTAAAATCTAACTTATGAATTATTTACATTGTAGTTCCTGAACCCCGATTCGGTTAAATCTTATAACACCCTCTGTTCTGAATGCAACATTTGGGCCTCAAGCCCAACTGGAATCCAAAAGTTTCAAACCATTTCCACGTCCAAAAGAAGGCCATTAGCCAAATCCATTAAAAATCTAACAATAAAACATAAGTTAAAATTCAAAAGTATTAAGGAGCTCCAAATTTAAAATGATAATATTCGATCGAATATAAATGGGTTTATAAAAGTTACACAATTCAAATAGATCTTAGAATACATGGCCCATTTATCTAAGTAGTATACTCCTCCACAAGATAGATGTTGAAACTTACCACTGATGGTGCTCTATGAACTGATCTTCACTTAATACCATGCGCATGGAAAACAAAGAATTCCAAACGTTGAACTAATAAAAGCTTAGTGGGTATACCTCCACTCAATATTGATTTGTTCAATTCATAATTAAATACATAAAACATGTTATGATGAAAGAAAAAGATTGACGCTATGATAACCACCTAAACATATGGTATTTAGCATGGTATTTTCATAGCAATATCTCATATCATTCATAACAATCAATTCACATATACCATAGTTGAGTGTGTCTAGAGTCACTAAGCATCGGATCTCACACTCTCGCATACCTTGAGTGTGTCCAGAGTCTCTAAGCGTCGGACCTCATACTCTTACATACCTTGAGTGTGTTCGGAGTCACTAAGTATCAGACCTTACACTCTTACATACAAGTGATCTGGAATCACAAAGCCTTTAGATTCTAAGGCTCCTAACGAGATGAGATTCTTCTTTAAACTAGGTACATATCGAACATCAGTCAAAACTCTAGTTGATCCATCTTGATTCTTCAATCGAATTGAACCTATCCCAACAGTCTTACAGGCATTGTCATTGCCCATATAAACAACTCCATTTAATTCTGCTAAATTGGAGAACCATTCCCGGTTAGGGGACATATTATAGGTACAACCCGAATCTCATATCCACTCAGCTGAATGGAAAGTTAATGGTGAAGCAACTAGTGATATTTTTCAGTCACTGGTATCATGCTCTGCAACACATGTATGTGGAGCAACTTTTTCTTTTCTCTTTAGCTTCAGACAATCTTTCTTCCAATGGCCTTTCTCATGACAAAAGACACATTCGTCTTTCTCAATTCTGGACTTTGACTTTGATCTTCCTCTCCACTTTGATTTTTGTCTTTTCGAGTGACCTCTTACCACCATGGCCCCGCTGTATTACTCTTGTTCTCTATCTTGGTTTTCTTTCTGAGCTCGTAACTATACAAAGCAGCAGTTACATATTTAAAGGATACTTCTTCCATTCCATGAAGTAACGCTGTTTGTAGGTGCTCAAATTCATCTGGAAGTGATGGCAACAACATTAAAGCCAAATCCTCATCTTTGAAAGTTTCATTCATGCCCAATAAGTCTGACACTAACTCATTATAGGTAGTGATATATTCATTCATACTGGTGCCTGGTTGATAATCAAATCTAAATAATCTTTTCTTCATGTAGAGACGATTCTGAGAGCTTTTCTGTAGGAACTTTTCCTCCAATACTTTCTGCAGTTTGCATGCAGAAGTCTTATTCTTATAGATATACTTCTGCTCCCTGGAAAAACAAGATTGAATCGTACCACACGCCATACAGTTGATTGTTTTCCAATCATTCTCCATCATATCTTCGGGTTTTTCTTCTTCAATGACAACATCCAAACCTTGTTGGAATAAAGCAGCTAGCACCTCACCTTGCCACATGTCGAAATGACCGGATCCATCGAACAACTCCACTGAGAAGCTTGCCTTTGACATCATTCTGCTTACCGGTATAGTAAAAAAGCTTGATGCCCCATCTGACTCGTCTTTTGCTAGGACAACGAACAATATTCAAAAACAAGAACTGGATACTGAGAATACTACACCAGGTAAGTTCCCAGAAAAGAAAGGTGGATCACACGAATCACTTAAATACCAAGTCTTTCCTAGACAGAACTTTCCTAGACATGCAATGTCACAATATCACACTTCTTTACAACAACCGAGAAACCGAGATAACCTTCATTGAAGCTCTGATACCAATTGTTAGGAAAAATGAGTTATTTTCCACACGAATGTAGCTTCAAATATGAGTTGAAATATCAAGATTGAAACCACCAAAATTTGCACAGCGGACAAATCCGTCAAACTATTGAATATTGTTATCCAAGAAAAATCCCAATAAACAACCAAAATAAATAATAGAGAGAACACAGAGAATTTACGAGGTTCGACAAATGTCTACTCCTCAGACACCGCCACCGGATGATAACTTCACTATTACCAAAATGGTACAAACAAATAGAATTCCCGAATATAACAAATGGGAGAAGAAAGAACAAAATGGGAGAGATGATTAGATTTTGGGGATGTTTTCAAATGAAAAAAGTTAGGCCTATTTATAGTTGATCTCCAAGGGTTAAACTTGTAAATAGCTTAAAGTTTAAAGACCCAAAAATAATTTCCCCATACACCATTTAATATCAAATTAAATGGGTATGTTTAATTCAATTTAATGACCATGAAACTCCTACGTTTCAAGCTATATGTAAGGATAGATGAAACAAACCATAAAATAAAGAAAACATGTCACATAGACAAAAAAAAACATTGTCATAAGAGCAGAGAAAACATGTGCCAAAGATAATTTTTTTATTAAAATATAAAAAATAAAAATAATAATAAATTCGATGATCGACAATCATTATTAAGATTAATTATCAACCAATAATCAAAGAAAAAAAGTTACAGTCGATAATGAAAAGATGACGAGTGATTATAGAAATTGAAGGATTAAAGAATTTAATTACTTTAACACTTATCATTTTATTTTTAGGTTAAGATAATGTGACATAATAATAACATATCAATAAAAAAATAATTTTATAAAATTCTATAAAATAATATACATTAAATGTTAAAAAAACTATCAAATAGTATACATTTAAGCATATATTATATTTTGATTTAAGAATTTGAGAATCTATATAATTCAAATTAATAAATAATATATGTTATTTCATAATCGTATATGATATGTTGTTACCGTATAAATTTATAGATTGATGACGAAGTCATATCTTAACGTCTCGTCAAAAAATTTTAAAAACAAAAAAAAATAAATATTTTAATATATAACAAAATTTATTAAAATATGTAAAATATATAATTTATCAATGTATCGAATGTAAATTATTTGTAAAAACAATAATTCGAGTTGGGTTGATCTAATTAATAAAAATTATCCAAACCCTAATTTATCAGATAAGGCATCCATTTAATAGATATACTTTCAAGTAATCCTTAACATGGTAAGAAAATCACAAATATATTGTTTCTGATGAGGCGGAAATACAAAAATTGTTGGCCAAAAACCAAGGTAACCAAACTTGTCGGGTCTTTAACAGAAATATGGAGAGATAAGGTGAATGGACTGAAAATTCTTTGTATGACTACGGCGGCTTGTAAGAAAACGAGACCAGACCTTGAGACAAGAAGAGTTGGTGAGCAACTCTTGAGCAATACAATTACAAATACTGCTTCATAATTCAAACCTTAGTTCAACACCAAACTCATACCAAACCCCTTTCTCTCTTTCTTTGCAATTCCCCAGGCTTCATTCTTCTCAGAATTCGCTGTCAAGGTTGTTTTTTCAGTTCAGTCCTTGATTCTTGCATCCCAAAATATGTTTTGCTTCGAATTCTGGGTTGGGTTTTGATTTTTTTTTTTCATTTTTAAAGTTTGTTTCTTCATGGGGATTATCCATGCAATGGAAAAAAGTTTGTGTTTTTGTTTGTTTGTTTTGCATGTTGTTGATATATCCGAGGAGATCTAAAGAATCCTTTGATTTCCATGTCTTTATCAACCTCTGATTCAGTTCTGGTGAATTGAACATATCATTTAATGCATATGTTTTTTTATTACACCTCACATTTCATTGATTACAGATCATACAAGAACCAAAGAAAAGGCCAAAATATGTTTTTATTCACTTTGATTCCATATGAATTCTATGTAGGGTTTTTAGTTTTTAGTTTGAACTTGAAGTTACCATTTTGCAGATCATATAAGAATCAAAGAAAGGGCAGATTCTTGGGTTTTGATTCTTAAAAGGCAGAGCTTTAAAAAATGGGGTCTGGTGAATGATGCCTTCAAAAGAGAGATAGTTTCAGGACCGATTCGTTTTCAGGCAATGAGAATGTGGCCGAAATCGGATGCCTCTCGATTATTGTTCTCGGTGCCTCTGGTGATCTTGCCAAGAAGAAGACTTTCCCTGCTCTGTTTCATGTTTACTGCCAGGTTAAGTTTTTAGATTCATGGATAATTTTCTGATTCAAGTCTTTTAATTACGTAGTTTAATAAAGTATAAATGGAAACCAATTAATATCATAGTATTATAATATTTATAATTAATTTTGTAAAAAAACTAAAACAAGAATAAAAATCAACTAAAAGATTTAAATAAAGTTTTTTTATAAAATAGGATATATTTATTGAACTTACTCGACTCAATTAAATAAGAACTCAAATTTTAATCCAACAGTGGTATTACAACAATGATTAGATTTTTTTATTAATAATTCTTTCTAATTTTATTGAAGTTGAAGTCAACCCAAAGCAAAATTTTAATATATTAATATTTTTTAGTAGCGTAAATATAACTTATTTTAATTTTTTTAAGTTAAATTTAAATTTTTATTTATTCTGAAATAGATTGAATTATTATATTTATATTATATAAATTTCATGTTTAAATTTTAAATTTATTTTATTGAAACAAAGTAAGGATATATTCTCATTGATAATCACATCTACATCAAATCTCCTCTATAAAATAAAATTCTAATTACAAATATAATTAAAACTTTAACTTTTCACTTATAAATAGAGATCTACATACCAAACCTTAATCCACAAACCAACGTTTAGTTGCAAACACCAAACCTTAATCATATCCACCGTTGCTTGCAATGGCAATCCAAATTTCTCGTCAAATCTATAGGGTATTTCTCATGTTTCTTGGGTTGCAATCTTTTTTAGTTGAATCTAAGCTTGTTGAACTTGAATCTCCTCACATTCATGAGCAAAGTCTGATAACAAACAACGATAGCCTCGATGATATTGCTCGATCGTCTCGTGATAGATTGCTTTAATCAGAAATTGATTACACATTTTATGGTGGAAAATGGGATCATTCTCCAGTGACCTATGGTTTCGAATCTACTTCTCCCATGCCATCGAATTTACGTCGTGAAAAAGTGTTTGCCATCATTGATGTGGCATTTCGAAAGTGGCAAACTATCATCCCAGAGTTTGCGTTTCAAAGGGTATACCCAGGCGAGGATGCTGATATTACAATTTCTTTCTCCACATTAAACCTCGACTTGTATGGCTATGATCATTATCCACATGATGGAACGATTTACCTTGATATTGACCATACATATTGGAGCACAAAATCAAAACCTGCAAGTAACAAACAAGATTTATTGTCTGGAGTCATGCATGAAATAAGACATACTCTTGGCCTTATACATAGTGGCAACGAAAGTCCGGTCATGTATCATACACTCCTACCTGGAGCTACTAGAAGGGAGTTTATCCAAGAGGACATTCATCTCTTACAATCTTTATATTATGATAAATAAACTACGATAATTGCCATTTTAGTTTTATAAGGGTTTATTTTTAGAGTTTTTGTGTTTGGTCTTATGTTTTAAGACTCGAGAATATATAAAATTATTAGATTATTTTTTTTATTAAATCTATTGGATTAATTTTGTCAAAGATTAAACTAATATTATATTATGCGATGAGGTTTAATATATAAAATTAATTCCTTTTGATTAAATAAGTTTTACTCATCTATATTATTTTTTTACTAATTATGATTGCTATTTTGTTATTAAATTGTGTGATTTTATAAAATAATTTGATATTAATATTTTATCCCTTCGTATCTATTGATATGAAAATATATATATTTAATCATTCACGAGTTGGTTTTGCATAATTAATGGATATATTATTAGCATTTGAACATTAGTGGCAAGAGAAATTTAACTCGAGATTAAATAATGTATCAACATGAATATCTCAAAATTTTTTTACTCGACTAGATTTGAAATGGAGATAACAATGCGTTGAAGTAATGGAGAAAAAAAAGGAAAATATAACGAATACACAACCAATAGAGCCATGGCCATGTTTCTTGCATATAAGTACTCGGTAGTGACCACCGTCATAGATGAGAGTCATTCCGAAAATGGCAAGCTATTGTCCCAGAGTTTACATTCCAAAAATCTCTTTCTTTCATCAAAGGTAAAGTACCCTTTTTTTGCCTGTCTCATATTGTTGTTTAAACAATGTAATTGTATCTAAAGATATTGGATGACCGTGAAAATTAACATGATTGAACTGTTATATTTTTCTTCCTAGAATTAGATAATGCAAATGCTCAGGCTTTCCTCTACCGAATTATATTAAAGAAGCTATCATGAAACAAGAACATCCATGTCAATTTCCCTTTATGTTTTTCATTTTTTTTATATCTAAGATAATTGCCATTCATGACATATGAAACAATACTAATTTGGTTGGATAATAAGTATACCTGGTCTGTGAAATAACATTCTAATATCATTAAACAAATTTATCTATTTTAGCTCTAAAAGATAGGTATTTGAGGTCTTGTCTTCAAATGTTTTCAGTCACTATCATGAACTTCTAAACTGGTTTTCTGCATATAGAAGAGTTAACTTCGTACTTCAGGTATCAGAGAAATTAGTTTAAAATGTGAATTAAACTAGATTGTGTCTAACATGTCTAAACACAGATTGAGATTTTTTTTGTGGATTTCACCTTTTCCGCATGCAGGGGTGTTACCAAAGTACTTCAGTTTAGAATGGTCGATGGCTCAGTTCCGCTTGGTTGAAGGTTCTCAGTACATTGTTGCTTTCGGCCACCAAAAGAATACAATGATAATTCTTGGCATTGATGGAAAGTAAGGAAAAAATAAAACACCAATAATTGTATGAAAAAATTGATCGGAATGGCCATCCGTAGTTTGGCATGAAATTCTGTTTAAGTTAACATTTTTGAATATGATGAATCTGATAAAACAACAAACCCACAATTAGAGCCAACTTAGCACCATTCTTGATAATTCAATGCTTGTGACTGAATATCACATTCTTTATCTGTTAGAACATAATTTATAAATATTGCATTCGCATATTCTTGGAAAATTTCCCCTGAAGCATTTAGGTTACATTATCATCAAGATGATTCCCCCTTGAGGTGGTCAAAGTATGTGATTATTCTCCTAACAATTGTAAAAGGCGACACGATCACAAGATGATGATATGGATATAGGAATCATTTACACCTACTTAACATGTTCATGGCATTAGCTTGTGACTTAGACCCTTGTTGTTCTAAAAGGAGTACTTGATCTAATAAAATGCAGTTTCTACCAATACGAATTTGATCCGGTGAACCGTGGGAAAATGGCTCAGCTGAAATATCACAACTTCTTGAAGCCGTAGGCAGCTTTCTGAAGACTTCCATTTAATACATAGACGTGTATTTTCTTTTATTTTTTTGCCCATATAGCCTTCCACGGTTCTACTTCCTTCAACCCCTCTTTCCCCATAAGTCACCTGATACATTGTCTAGTTTGTAATTATATAATATAATATAAGTATAGTTTTGTAAAGTCAGGTGACTTGCTGCTCAAGAAAAAGAAAAAAAATAAATTTCAGTTCAAAATTTTATTCCCTTTTAATTTAAGTACAAAGGGTTTATTGTCCATAATACACTAGAATTTTATTATATGATGTTTACAAATTATTATTAAATTATTTTTTATGTTTTTTTTTTAAAATTTTTCAGATTTTTGATATTTAAAATAATTTTTAAATAAAATTATAATATGATACGATATTTTGTATCAATTGATTAAAAATTTATTAGATACAATAATCAAGTAATTTTTCTTAGTAATATGCAAAAATATGTTATAAGACAAACTACAACACTTGGACGTGAAAATATAAAACTTTGTTTATACTGAAAAAAATAGACATGCTATAAATTGGAACATAAAATAAATATTGTATTTTTATCTGAAGATAAGAATATCATATTAATCATGTATTTTAGAAATATAAAATGTATTTTATAAATAAAATTCATAAAAAATATAATTATAGACGTATCATTTCGTTCAAAAATCCATTTATATTTTTGTTAATGATGGTGTGGTGATTATAGAATAACAAAATATCTTTTTAATCGTATGCATTTCAAGCCTTTTAGAAATTTATCCCTTAATCATTAAAAATATAAAATATTAAAAATTATTTATAAAATAAAAAGGTGAAATTGTTTTTAAAATTATATTTTTTTTCACATTTTTACTATAATAGTTTAGCAATTAGGTCTGTATCATTAAAAATGCAAAACATAAAGTATTACCATTTGTTTGTTAAAAAATTATTCCAAAATTTAAATTTAAAATTTCCTTTTTTATATACCAAAAATAAATTTTAAGAAAAATAAAGAAGAGTGGGTTTTACTTTTTCCTGAAAGTAAAGGATGTAAAGAAAATATTGTATCGAAGAAGCTGAAGTAAACGAGATATTATAAAAGTAAAAAAATATAAAAAACCTGAAGTTTAATAAGATAAAGAAGTATCTCTCTTAAATAAGATTAAAGATTCAAAATTTTAATATAATAAATAGATAAAACCTGTTTAGGAGTTTTTCCCGTATAATAAATTTTTGCAAAATTTATTTTGAATTAATCGAACAATAAATTATATAAATTATAGATGATATAATTATTTTTTCATTTTCTTTTGTAATAAGAAAGAAATTGGAGTTTTAGTTGGATAGTTAATCTTTTAGAAATATATAACAATATTTTTACAAGATAATTTTTTTTTTAGTTTTTAGTAAAATTTTATTGTGTAATATTTATATTTTAATGATTCTAAAAGATTAACACATATATTTTGAATTACAAAATTCAAATAAAAATTAAATATGGTTAGTCACGAAAATAATTTACTAATACTAATAATAAATAAATAAATAAAATTCACTGATAGTAAAATATCCTTATCTTTAGGATTTTGGTTCTTATCTTCAACTTCACCACCACCTTCGATTATTGACCCGTCAAGTGCGTCAAGCTTGAACAAACCCAAAACCACCTTGACAATAATATTATTTTTGCAGTAGATTTGTTTCTAAATTGTTGGTTAAATAGACTGCAAAATAGGGCGTTAGCACTGACAAGAAAAAATAAAGGAACAAACTGATAGAAAGTTTGACCGTGTCGTGGTATGGAGGTCACTACCTTAGAAACAAATCGCCCCGATGCATGTGCTCGCTACTTTAGGCGGTTGTCCCCCGAAGGTTAGCACAGTCCTCCAAACAGTGTACACCCAAAGTTTGGAGTGGACTGTAGAGGAAAAGATCGTCGGAACCGGAGTCGAACAGAATGATGCTCTCTAATTCTCTCTTCAGTAAGACAGATGAACTCTGAATGGGATGATAAAAATGAGAGAAAAGCATCTCATTTATAGGTTGAAAGTAGGGGCAAATTTGTCCGAGAATCAAATAAAATATGATTTAAATTTAAATTTTAAAGTTAATATCAGATAATATCTATCCAAAAATAGTAAATTTGATAACCGAAATTATCTATTTAAATCTCGGATAAAATCTATTCAAAATTAGATTTATTAACAAATAAAATCTAATTAAATCTCAAATAATCTGTTAATATCTATCTAAAAATAGTAGATTTTATAACCGAAAATATCCATTTAAATCTCGGATATTTTGTTATTAAATCTATTCGGTTAAGTATTTAAAATTTAAAGAGAATTTTAAATCAACTGAACTTCTCTCATACAACCTATAAAAACAGAGTGTGGGATCAAGCATTACATATTTCCAACAATAGAATGGCAAAATATCTTTTTAATCGTATGCATTTCAAGCCTTTTTATTAATTTATCCCTTAATTATTAAAAATATAAAATATTAAAAAATTATTTATAAAATAAAAAGGTGAAATTATATTTTTGTCACATTTTTACTATAATAGTTTAGCAATTAGGTTTGTATCATTAAAAATGCAAAACATAAAGTATTACCATTTGTTTGTTAAAAAGTTATTCCAAAATTTAAATTTAAAATTTCCTTTTTTATATACTAAAAATAAATTTTAAGAAAAATAAAGAAGAGTGGGTTTTGCTTTTCCTGAAAGTAAAGGATGTAAAGAAAACATTGTATGGAAGAAGTTGAAGTAAACGAGATATTATAAAAAAAAATGAAGTTTAATAAGATGAGAAAGTATCTCTCCTAAATAAGATTAAAGATTCAAAATTTTAATATAATAAATACATAAAACCTTTTAGGAGTTTTTCCCATATAATAAATTTTTACAAAATCTATTTTAAATTAATCGAACAATAAATTATATAAATTATAGATGATATGATTATTTTTTTTCATTTTCTCTTGTAATAAGAAAGAAATTGAAGTTTTAGTTGAATAGTTAATATTTTAGAAATATATAACAATATTTTTATAAGATAATTTTTTTTTTAGTTTTTAGTAAAATTTTATTGTGTAATATTTATATTTTTAATGATCCAAATTGATATCTATCGTACATAAACGATTAAACACTTATTTGCCAATATTTTTTTGATTTTATGTATTTAACAAATTAAAACTTAAATTGATAAAAAAAATATAAATGTGGAGGATTAAAATTTTATTTTTAATTTTAATCGCATGATAGTAAATGAGATAAATTGAGAAATAAAGTAAAAATAGATAAGGTCAATTTTACTAATTCTTTAATATGATAATACAAAAGATAATACGTTTTGGAGAATATCTAAATTTATGTATGATAATGCAATCTGCTAAATTTAAATTGATTAAATAATTAATTTGACATGTATCATGAAAATATTTTGAGTTTTTTTTTTATATAATTTACCATTAAGAATATGATAATGAAATAATAAGAGATCAACAGATTGCACGAGCCTTCTATCCCAAGTGGTTAAAAGAAGGTTGTTGTTCCTTAAGGTCATGGGTTTGAGCACCAGTGATACCAGCATCGTGATTCAACTATCAATATTAAATATTGGAGATTATATTCTAGAATATATACTACTGTATAAATTAATATGAGAAAATATAGAAACTATTTAAATAATAATTTTTAATTAAATTAAATAATTATGGTAAATTATATAAATGGATAAAAACAATATAAACACGATACGCATACACAATAATTTAAAATATACTTAAAATTAAATTAATTCATCATATATTATCATTTTTTTATAATTTATCGTTATCTCTTTATTAACTCTATTTTATCATTTAAAATACCATTAAATTATATTAAAAATTGAAATAAAATTTTGATTATAAATAGGGATGAAGGAAAACACCCAACAACAATCACATAAACCTCTCTCATCTCACAACTTCCACCGTGGAAAGCAAATTGCAATGGTTGGTAAATTTTCCCTTCAATTTTATGCAGTATTTCTCACGTTTATAGTGTTGCAATTTATTGCAGTCGAGTTTAGATCTGTCGAACTCAAATCTCTTCATAATCTTGAACAAGGTCAGAGAAAAACAACAATATCTTGATTGATACCGATCAATCGAACATCGATGAATTATCTCAATTGGATGCTAAGTACACCTTTTCCGGCGCAAAATGGTATTACTTTCCGTTGAGATATGGTTTTCAATCCACTTCTCTTATACCATCGAATTTGCCTTCTACGGTAGTGGTCACCCTCGTAGATGAGGCATTCCGAAAGTGGCAAACCGTGGTCCCAGAATTTACATTCCAAAAGATAAACCAGGTCTCGAGAAAAAACTACAGTATCCTAATTGATACTTATCGGTCGAACATCGATGAATTATTTTAATTGGAGGCTTAGTACACCTTTTCGAAAAATGTTATTACTTTCCGTTAACATATGGTTTGCAATCCACTTTTCTTATACCATCAAATTTGCCTTCTACGGTAGTAGATGAGGTATTCCGAAAGTGACAAGTTGCCGTCTCGAAGTTTGCATTCCAAAAGATAAACCCATGTGACAATGCTAATATTGAAAATTTTTCACCACCATCCTGACTTCACACATATATAGTTATGGTTATTATCGTCCTGATGGACGAGTTAACCTTGATATTGAGCACACGACTTGAAGCACCAAATCTTATCCCTCGTATAAAGAACATGATTTATTGTCCGGAGCTATGCATGAAATCGGACACACTTTTGACCTGACACATAGTCTTAATCCAAATGCAGTCATGTATCATACACTGTATTATGGGACAATTAGAAGAAAACTTACCTAAGAAGATATTCAACGCATTCAAGATTTATATTATTATTATGGGTAAAGTACTGTAATTATCTTCTTGTTTTATAGGGGTTTATTTTAGTTTATGGAAATAAAAAAAATTATTTTAGGATTCAAAGTTATTATTTTTTATTAAAATTATATGATAAGATTTTTTAAACTGTTTTCTTGTATGATATTTTTATTATGATCTTTGATGGTTTAAAATATATAATTAGTGTATAATTTACTTTGTGATTAAAATTATATGGAGAAATAACATATTATTCGGTCTTTGAATTGGTGATACTGATTACGACTTTATAAATAGTAACACTTGATTAATATTTTTTATTTAAAGAAAATAAAAAGATTATTCAAATAAACATTCATAACTTAAGAAAAGAGATTGAATGTCAATGAGAATCTTTGACTATATGTTTCAAAGTTATGTCGATAATAGTTTTAAAATGTAATAGATATGATTTTACTAAATTTTAATTAATGTTTTCTCTGTGGGTAATTACAATGCAAGTGATTGTTTTGTTTTATATAATTATTGTTATTTAATTTATTAATAATATTTATTCGATTAATTTATCAATAATTAAATAAAATTAGATTAATTATTTTTTTCACTTTAACCCGTTCACTAACTAAAAATTTAATTAAACAGAATAATGTTTTATTTGAGTTAAAAATTTGTTAGGTCTCTTATTTTTAATGTTTTAGGCTTAAAATATATTAATATAGAATTGAATAAAATATTATGTAATTACGTTACCTTGAATTATACTTAAAATATATAATTTATAATTAAATCAAATATTATTTTATTAGATTAAATTATATTTAGGGTTGACTTATTGGATGACATGCAAGTAGGATGGATTTTATTTAGATTTTTTTTTGAATAGAATTGGTTATATTAAAAATATTAAGATTAATTTTGTTTAGATTAAAGTAGTGGGACCCTAGGTCTAAAAAAATAAATAAATAAATTTTAGTATTATTTTTATTAATTATGATACTAATTTGAACTGAAATTAACAATGATTAGAATTTTTTTATTAATCTCAACCCAATTATATATGAACTCAAATTTTAATTCATCTGTGGTTTATAATAATAATTAGAATCCTTTTTCTTATCAATTATTCCTAGTTTTATCGAAGTTGAAGTCAACCCAAATAAAAATTTTAATATATTTTATATTTTCATTAGTATAATTAACTTATTTTAATTATTTCACATTATTATATAATACCTTAATAATAATTTAAGTTAAATTTTAATTTTATTTACTTTGAAATAGATTGCATTATCATTATATTATATATATTTTTTAAAACTAAGAGAGTGTATACTATCATGAATAATTATGTTCAAGGAAAATCTCTTCTATCCAATAAAATTCTAATTCCAAATAAAATTAAAACTAACTTCTAAATTACGTTAATAAACCATTCTTTCATCTTACAACTTCCACCGTAACTTGCAATGGCAATTCAAGTTTCTCGTCAACTATGTGGAATTTTTCTCACACTATTTGTGTTGCGGTTTTTTCTAGTGGAGTCTAAACCTATTATAGCGATCCTTTAAAATTTTAAAAATTAATAATAAATATAATAAGAAGGGTCACTAATGAAAAGAGTGAAAATTGAAAATTAGGTCAAAATTAAGTTTTAAAATTGAAGTTAAAAAATAGAAAATTAGACCTAATATTTGAGGATTTAAAAAAAAATAGGGTTTCAAAATAAAAGGGTTTTTGATAAATGAAAACTTAGGGTTTAAAATTGAGATTTGAGAATTTTAGTTTTAAAACGGAATTTTGGGGAAAAGTAGAATTAGGGTTGAATATAAAAAAAATGAGAATTCAAAAATTAGGAATTTCGGTATTTGAAAAGGAAAAATGGAATTAAGGTTAGGGATTTAAAAAAAGACCTAAAATAAAAGGGGTTTTTGAAATTTGGGATCGAAATTTTAACAAGAGGAATTTTGGAATTAGGGCAAAAATAAATTTGGGATTTTGAAAAAGGGTTTAAAAAAGTTTGAGTCGCCGCCGGTCACTTTTGGTAGATCAAAAACTGGGAAAACCAGAGATTCGTTAGAAATTGGGTTCAAGAGTCGGTTACGGTTTATTATCCGAAACCACCTAAAAATTGACACCTTTATCAAAATAAAGGTGTCAAACTATAGTCCCGAAGTTTGCCTTTTAAAGTGTATACCAAGGTGAGGATGATGATATTACAATTTCTTTCAACACATTGAGCCTCGACTTGTATGGTTATGGTTATTATCCACTCGATGGGACGATTTATCTTGATATTGACCACACATATTGGAGCACATAATCAAAATCTGAAGGGAATAAACAAGATTTATTATCTGGAGCAATGCATGAAATAGGACATACTCTTGGCCTTATGCATAGTGGCAATGAAAGTGTAGTCATGTATCATATACTCCTTCCTGGGACTATTAGAAGGACATTTATCCAAGAAGGCATTCATCGCATACAATCTTTATATTATAATTTGTAAAGAACGACAATTGTCATTCTAGTTTTATAAGAGTTTATTTTTATGGATTTAGTGTTCGGGGTTATGTTTTAAGACTTGAGAATAGATTTTATGATTTTAATATTAGAGTTTACGATATAATGATTAGAATTTTATGGGCCATTTACGATATTGTTTAAAAATGTATTTATTTTTTTTATTGTTTTTAATATATTTTCACTTGAATCTCTAAGTAAATAAAGTTAATTCCTTTTGATTAAATAAGTTTTACTCATCTGTATTAAAATTTTTACTAAATTATGATTCCAATTTTGTTATTAGATTGTGGAATTTTACAAAATAATTTGATATTAAATTTTTATCCATTAGTATTTATTAATATGCGATATATATATATTTAATCATTCACGAGTTGATACTAATTTATTGAATAATTATATTTAGTGTCGACTTATTAAATGATAATTTTGATTTAGATTAGAATAATTGTCTAATTTTTTTATTAAATTTATTGGATTAATTTGGTAAAGATTATAGAAGGTTGAAGTATTTTTTGTTTAATTTGATAAAACAAATATAGTATTTTTATCTGAAGGTTGAAGTATCATATTAGTCATGTATTTTAGAAATATAAAATGTATATTATAAATAAAATTCATAAAAAATATAATTATAGAAGAATCATTTCGTTCAAAAGTTCATCCATATTTTTGTTAACGATGGTGCGGTGATTTTAGAATGGCAAAATATCTTTTTAATCCTATTCATTTCAAGCTTTTTATCAATTTATCCCATAATCATTAAAAATATAAAATATTAAAAAAATTTATTAAAAATTATTTATATAATAAAAAGGTGAAATTAATTTTTAAAATTATACTTTACTCACATTTTTACTATAATGGCTTAGCAACTACGTCCGTAATCATTAAAAATGCAAAACATAAAGTATTACCATTTTTTTATAAAATTATTCCAACATTTAAATTAATTTTTTTATATACTAAAAATAAATTTTAAGAAAAATAAAGAAGATTGGTTTTTGCTTTTTCATGAATACAAGGATGGAAAGAAAACATTGTATCGAAGAAGCTAAAGTAAACGAGATATTATAAAAATAAAGTAAAAAAAGAGATAAAGAATTTGAATAATAAATCAATAGCCACTTAGTTTAATAAGACGAGGAGATAGCTCTCCTAAATACGATTAGAGATTTAAAATTTTAATATAATAAATAGATAAAATTTGTTTAGGAGTTTTCCTCATATAATGAATTTTTACAAAATTTATTTCGAATTAATCGACCAATAAATTATATAAATTATAGATGATATGATTATTTTTTTTATTTTATTTTGTAATAAGGAAAGAAATTGGAGTTTTAGTTGAATAGTTAATCTTTTAAAAATATATAATAATATTTTTTACAAAATAAATTTTATTTTATAATTTTTAATAAAATTTATTTTTAATATTTATTTTTTTAATGATTAATAACATAATCGATACCTATTATACATAAACGATTAAACACTTATTTGTCAATATTTTTTGATTTTATGTATTTAACAAATTAAAAATTAAATTGATAAAAAAATATAAATGTGGTATATCAAATATTTATTTTTAATTCTAATCGCATGATAAAAAATGCGATAAATTGAGAAATAAAGTAAAAATAAATAATGTCAATTTTAAATTGATTGATTAAAGAATTTGTAGAATATCTAAATTTATGTATTATAATGAAATCTGTTAAATTTAAATTTATTAAATAATTAATCTGACATGTCTCATCAAAATATTTTTCGAGTCTTTTTTATATAATTTATCATTAAGAATACGATAATGAAATAATAAATGATCGTGTAAATTATAGATAAGATAAATTTTGTTAATTCATTAATATAAGAAAAAAAATGAGAAATCATATATATAATAATTTTATTTAAATTAAATGATTATGATAAACTATATAAATGGATAAAAATAATATAAACATGATACACATACAAAATAATTTAATATATATTCGAAATTAAATTAATTCAACATATTTTATTTCAAGTGTTGGGCAGCCTCACACGAAGATGTTCAATGTAACATTCCGAGCATGAGATTGGTTGAGCGGCCTCTATCCCTTTTTATTCCGAACGTTGGGCAGCCTCTATCCCTTTTTATTCCGAATGTTGGGCAGCCTCATTCGAAGATGTATGATGTAACATTCCGGGCATAGTATTTGAGGGTTGCCTCAATCCTAAGTGTAGAATCCCGATACTGTATGGACGCGGACCTCACTCTTGTGTGTTAGACTTGTTGTGACTTGTATATGCTGTGAGCGATAATATACATTTCAATTATGTCATGTGATAGGCAAGCATGCTAGACCATCATATCATGCACGATGTTTATATGTTTGCTTTTCTGCTTTTGATATGCATGATGTTAGCCAAGTTCGACGTATCCACTAAGCTTTTGTAGCTCAATGTTTGAAATGTGTTTTCGTGCGTAGGTTAGGTGAAGCCGGTTTCTAAGGAGCATCATTCGAGGTTTGGATTTCAACATTGACCATGTTGTCAGAGTATAATTTTTAGATTTAGTGGGCTAGTGCTGTGTCGAACTCTATATGTAATTGTAACTCTGTTTATTTTAATTTGGGCCGAATATTTTAAATGATTGTAATATTTTGGAGCTTCAGTTATTTTAAATTATTTTGGGCTTATGATTTCAACTTAAATGGATTTTTATGAATTCTTTTTGGACTTGAGTTGGTTTTATTAATGGGCTTTTGGAAGAAAGTTTAAGATACAGGTTTTGGAACGGAGGCCCAATGTGACACCGGGTCGAGGGTGTTACATTTAGTGGTATCAGAGACAAGGTTGAGTCAGTTCTAGGAAGTCTTTGGAGGAGTCTAGTGTGTTATATGGGTGTCAAACAAGTAGTTGCCTACAATTCGATATAGTACTTCTTTTAAAAGCTGAAATTTCGATGGTGTAATCTTTTTTGTTGTTGTTGTTTGTGCAGAAGTGGCTAAGTATGCTAAGACGTGTTAGAGATCAAGAGGAGAGACGGGGTTCTCGAGAAGGTGACTCCGACTACGGGTATAAGCCCGATGAGGAGGTGTCATCGGATGATGCATTTGGTCAAAGGGCCAACTACTTTGCTCAGTTGAATCGTACCTTACGTAGGATAGTAAAAGCTATACCGAGGCTATCTTCCATGCCTCGTGAGACACCGATTGAGAGGGTGCAAAGGTAGGGAGCTATTGACTTCTTTGATAGGGGAAAGGATAACCTCGTACAGACGGATCAATGGTTGTATGATACAAGATGGATAATGAGACAGATGAGGCTGAGATCATAGGACAAGCTGTTGTATGTGTTGTCGCTTCTAAAGGGCAACGCAAGAGAGTGGTGGAGGATGATTGAGAAAGGTTGGTATCCTCATTGTCCCAAGTGGGAAGATTTCCTTGAGGAGTTTGAGAGTAAATATGTGGGTGAGACTCACATCGACACCTTGATGGAGTGGTTTACCCATCTTGTTCAGGGGAACTATTCGGTCTTTGCTTATGAAAAGGAGTTCCTTCAGTTGAGCTGGTATGCCCCAGTGCTTGTTGCTACAAAGAAGATGAGATGTAAGAGGTTCTTGAGAGGTCTGAGGAAGGAGATCCAGACTTATCTCATTGCTACACCGCCTAAGGTGTTCTCAAAGTTAGCTGCCAGTGCCAAGTCGTTAGAGCAGGTTCAGGGTTGGACCTATGGGCCATCTGTTGGGTGTCCAGAGAATTTAGCTCCCGGTGTGAGGAAGGAGATCCACACTTATCTCTTCAGTTGGGTGTCCAGAGAATTTACAGAGGAGTGCCAATGTTCAGACTTGTAGGCGTTGTGGCTGGAGCCACCGAGGAGAGTGTTGGGGCAATGTTAGAGCTTGTTTTCAGTGTGGGGCTCCAGATCATCTTGTGAGGGATTGTCCTGAGGCTGTGATGTCTCATCCAGTTCAGGCTCAAAGGTCTGTGTTTCAGGCTCAGAGGGGTCATGGGTTCTTGCGTGGCGGAGCTAGCCATGCATTAGGAGGCACCTTTTAGTCTACTGCTAAAGCACCAGCAAGAAAGTATGTTGTAAGGGCACAGGAGGATAGTGCTACGACAGATGTTATCTCAGGTACGTTCAACCTATTTTTAGTTCCTATAGTTGCTCTTGTGGACTAGGGATCTACCTACTCATATATTCGTAGTGGGATATCTTAACAATTAAAATTACCAGCGAAGAATCTAGAGATAGTGGTTCGTGTAACAAGCCCGTTGGGGTTGGATGTGTTGGTGGATAAGGTCTATCGAAGGTGTTCGATTGAGGTGCAAGGATTTGTTTTTCTGGCCGACCTTATGGTTTTGCCACTTCAGGAGTTTGACGCAATCCTTGGGATGGATTGGTTGTTCGAACACGATGCGATTTTAGGGTATAGATCTAAGAGCTTGAAGCTCCGAGTGGCTGATAGTTCTAAGCTTGTAGTGAGGGGTGAGAGAAATCCGTGCTTACCGAATATAGTGTCAGCGTTGTCAGCTTAGAGGTTGATTCAACAAGGTTTTGAGGCTTTCTTAGCTCACGTGGTGGATGTGAGTGTCGAGAGTCCAGTGTTGGAGAGTTTGAGGACAGTTTGTTAGTATCCCGATGTGTTTCCGAAGGAGTTCCCTGCTTTACCTCATGATCGTGAATTAGAGTTTCGAATAAAGGTGTTTCCAGTTATAGAACAAGTGTTTATCACGTCAAATTGTATGGCACCGACGGAGATAAGAGAGTTGAAGCAGTAGATCCAGGAGTTGCTTGATAGAGGTTTTATCAAATCGAGTGTGTCACCGTGGGGTTCACTGGTTTTGTTTATGAAGAAGAATGACAGATCAATAAGGTTGTGTATCGACTACCGTCAGCTCAATAAGGTCACGATCAAGAATCATTATCCTTTACCCAAGATCAATGACTTGTTTGATCAGTTGAGAGGTACCCATGTGTTCTCAATAAGGTCACGATCAAGAATCATTATCCTTTCTAGTTGAAAGTGGTGTATGAGGATGTCCAAAAGACCGCTTTTAGGACGCGTTATAGACTTTATGAGTTTCTAGTGATGTCGTTTGGGCTCACGAATGCACCTGTAACTTTTATGGACTTGATGAACAGGATCTTTCAGTTGTATCTAGATCAGTTTTTCGTTGTGTTCATCGACGAAATCTTGGTGTATTCACGCTTAGAGGAGGAGCATAACTATCACCTAAGGGTAGTTCTTCAAGTGTTGAGGGATAGGCGTCTGTACGCCAAGTTCAGTAAGTATGAGTTTTGGTTATCTGAGGTGGCGTTTCTTGGCCACATAGTTGCAGCGGATGGAATCCAAGTAGATCCTTTGAAGATCCAAGTTGTGGTGGAATAGAAACCACCAAGGAATGTATCGGAAGTCCATAGCTTTCTTGGACTTACCGGATACCACAGGAGGTTTGTTCAGGGCTTTTCAATCATAGCGGCACCTTTGACCAAGTTGCTCCAGAAAGGTGTTCCATTTGTATGGAATGACAGAAGTAAATAGAGTTTTGAATAGTTGAAAGCCTATCTGACAGAGGCACCAGTCATGACGCAGTCGAAACCGGGAAAAGATTATGTGGTGTTTAGTGATGCTTCCTTGAATGGGTTAGGTTGTGTGCTCATGCAAGAGAGTAAGGTGGTTGCTTACGCCTCGAGGCAGTTAAAACTCATGAGAGGAACTATTCTACGCATGATCTTAAGCTTGCAGTAGTTATCTTCGCTTTGAAGATATGAAGGCATTATCTCTATGGGGAGAAGTGCTACATCTATACCGACCACAAGAGTTTAAAGTATCCGCTTACCCAGAAGGAGTTGAACCTGAGACAATGTCAGTGGATAGAGATGTTAAAGGATTATGACTGTTTTATAGAGTACTATCCCGGTAAGGCGAATATGGTCGCCCATGCCTTGATTCGGAAGTCCATGTCGAACTTAAGAGCCTTGTTTGCTCGGTTGAGGATGAATGATGATGAAGGTCTTTTGGCTGAGTTGCGTGTGGAGCTCACACTTGTATAGGAGATTAAGAAAGCATAGGTGTTAGACGAGGAGTTGGTAGCTCAGTTAGAGACTGTTCAGAGAGGTGAGTCTTCAGACTTTGAAGTACGAGATGGTGGTTTCTTGTACTTTCAAGGTCAGCTGTATGTTCCAGCTTTAGAGGATCTGAGGGATCGTATCTTGAGGGAAGCTCACCACAGCTTGTTTTCTGTTCATTTGGGTAGTAACAAGATGTAACAACATCTTCTTCCTTTCTTTTGGTGGTCGTGTATGAAAAGAGATGTGTCAGAGTTTGTAACAAGGTATTTAACTTGTCAGCAAGTGAAAGCGGAATATCAGGTTCCACTAGGTTTGCTTCAGCCTATCCATATTCCATAGTGGAAGTGGGATCGGGTGATCATGGACTTTGTCACCAAGTTATCGATGACGTTGAAGAAGCATGATGCTATATAGGTTTTAGTTGACCGGTTGACCAAGTCAACTCACTTCTTACCGGTAAGGATGGACTTTAGTTTCGAAAAGCTAGCTTAGTTGTACATCAAGGAGATAGTGAGATTGCACGTTGTGCCAACGTCGATCATATTGGATAGGGATCCAAGGTTCACAGCGAGGTTGTAGAGGTCTATCCATGAGGCTTTAGACACCAAGTTGTACTTCAGTACAACTTTTCAGCCTCAAACCGATGGACAGTCTAAGAGAGTTATCCAGATCTTGGAGGATATACTTCAGTGTTGTGGATTTTGCTCATAGTTGGAAGGAGCATTTACCGTTGGTAGAGTTTGCTTGCAAAAACAATTATCAGTCAAGTATCAAGATGGCTCCTTTTGAGGCCTTGTACGGGCATAGGTGTAGAACACCTTTGTGTTGGACATATCTTAATGAGAGAAAGATAGTAAGTTCGGAGCTTATTAAGGAAACAAAAGAAAAAGTTCAGATCATCAAATAGAGGTTACAAGAAACTTTTGACAGACAGAAAGCTTATGTGGATAAGAAGCGTAAGCATATCGAATTTGAGCTTGGTGAGAAAGTGTTTCTAAAGGTAACTCCGTGGGTATCGATACATGGTGTTTGGATACCCCACCTAAGGGTATCGATACACCTGTGTAATCTTGCCAAGTTTGGATAGAGATTTGAGATTCGGTGGTTGAAATAAATAGTCTCGTTAATCTTAAAAGCTATGAAATGGATTGTTAAATCAAGATCGATAATTATAACCTCGAAAGACTAAATTGAGGTAATCTTAATACGTCTTGTTGTGCTAAGATCCTAGGTGGATTGTTTGTGTGGGTTGAGTCTTTGTGTGATGAAAATCCGGATATCCAAAAGTGTTGCAACACATCGAAGGTCATCCGAGGTAATATTCTGGATGATGTATTAAAGACCTTTATTCCGAGTGTTGGGCAGTCTCACTCGAAGATGTTCAATGTAACATTCCGAGCATAGGATTGGTTGGGCGGCCTCCATCCCTTTTTATTCTGAACGTTGGGTGGCCTCGTTCAAAGATGTACGATGTAACATTCCTGACATAGGATTTGAGGGCGACATCAATCCTGAGTGTAGGATCCCGATGCTGTGTGGACGCGGGCCTCACTCTTGTGTGTTAGACATGTTGTGACTTGTATATGCTATAAGTGATAATATACATTTCAGTTATGTCATGTGATAGGCAAGCATGCTAGACCATCATATTATGCACGATATTTATATGTTTGCTTTACTGCTTTTGATATGCATGATGCTGGCCGAGTTTGGCGTATCCATTAAACTTTTGCTGCTCAGCGTTCGAAATGTATTTTCGTGTGTAGGTTAGGTGAAGCCAGCTTCTGTGGAGCTCCATTCGAAGTTTGGATTTCAGCATCGACCGTGTTGTCAGAGTACAATTATTAGATTTAGTGGGCTAGTGCTGTGTCGAACCTTATATGTAATTGTAACTCTGTTTATTTTAATTTGGATTAAATTTTTTAAATTATTGTAATATTTTGGAGCTCCGGTTACTTTAAATTATTTTGGGCTTATGATTTCAACTTAAATGGATTTTTATGAATTCTTTTTGGACTTGAGTTGATTTTATTAATGGGCTTTTAGAAGAAATTTTAAAATACAAATTTTAGGTCAGAGACCCAATGTGACACCGGATTGAGGGTGTTACAATAATTATCTAATTTTTTGATTAAATTTAATGGATTAATTTGTTAAAGACCAAACTAATATTATATTATGCGTCTAGGTTTAATAAATAAAGTTAATTTCTTCTTATTAATTAAGTTTTACTCATATGTATTAAACTTTTACTAAATTATTATTCCTATTTTGTTACTAATTTGTGGGATTTTATAAAACAATTTGATATTAATTTTTTTCCATTAGTATTTATTAATATGCAATATACATATATATATTTAATCATTCACGAGTCGATTTTGCACATTTAATAACTCAATTTTTCACTCGAGTTGATTAATTACTCAACCTTATTTGAATGGCGATGAACAATGCATTGAAGTAATAGAGAAAGAAAAGGGAAATATAAAAAATACATATTTTTACTTGAATCCCTATAGTAAATCACTTACGATAAATATTATATTAATCACTTCCGATATTGTTTAAAAATTTATTATTTTGATTATTTTTAATATATATTTACTTGAATCCCTATAGTAAATTTTTTTAATTAAGAACACTTAGGGAAAATTTTTAATAATTTCGTTTGTAATATTTTTCTTATAGTAATTTTATAATTTTACGATAAAATAAAATATTATGTATTTTATTTCACCAAGAATTAAAAAAAAATAATTTAGTTATAATTTTATAATTAAACTAAGTATTAGTTTATTGAATAAGTTATATTTAGAGTTGACTAATTAGATGAGATTCTAGTAGGATGAATTTGATTATGTTTAAAATAATTTTTCTAATTTTTTATTAAAATTATTGGGAATAATTTGCTTAAGATTAAACTAATAGTATATTATGCGCCGAGGTTAAATAAATAAAATTATTTCAATTTGATTAAATAAATTTTACTCATCTTTATTAAATTTTAACTAAATTATGGATCCTATTTGGTTATTAAATTGTGGGATTTTTTAAAATAATTTAATATTAATATTTTATCCATTAGCGTTTTGCACATTTAAAGGATGTATTATTAACATTTGAACGTTAGAGTTAAAAAAATTAAACTCGAGATGAAATAATTTGATTTATTCAAAAAGAAATTAAATAAAATTTGAATTATAAAATATAAACTTAAATTATTTAAATTTTTCAGTAATTAACATATTATTTTTTAAGTTCGAGTCGAATCTATTAGTTTTGTCTAATATATATACGAATATAAAAATTTGAAGAAATACATACCACATATGCTAAAATATGAAAAATATATATGTGTATCTTAACTGATTAGAGAAATTCGTTTAAATTAGAATTTGTATAAAAAACTCAAAAATTTGACTCAACTAGAAGTCGACTCAAATTGAATTAAAAAAATTCAATATAAAATTTGAGTTGTAAACTATAATATATCAAAGTTTTAAAAACAATTACTCGACTCGATTGATCACTAACCGTTATTTAAATGACGATGAACAACACGTTGAAGTACCGGAGAAAGAAAAGAGAAATATAACAAATACATAACCAATGACGCATTGGCCATGTTTCTAGCATATATATACTCGGTAGTCAGTCCACAACTTTACATCTATACATAAAACTAATATCCCTTTATAAATTTTCCCAAGTAATTAATGATTTTATATATATTTTTTGTTAACTAAGTTAACGAACAAGTTTCAAATTGAATTAATTGAGAATTGAATTTTTTAAAAAATATAATTGTTAACCAATTGAACATTTAATTAATTGATCGATAAATCAATATGAATTTTGGTTCCTTTATATATGTCACAACACTAAAGAACTAAATTCTAATTTATATTTCATAAACTATACACCTTAAACCATAACCCTATATTTTAAATTCTAATCTTAAATCTAAAACCATAAATACACCTAAACTTTAACTGAGAAATAAGGTAAAAATAGATAAAATCATATTTTACAAATTAATTAATATAATAATATAATTTGAAGCATATCTAAAATTAAATATGATAATGCAATCTAGTAACAAACAATCTTTTTTAGTCGAGTCTAAATCTTTCGAACTCGAATCTATTCTTAATCTTAAACAAAGTCAAAGAAAAAACAACAGTATCTTGATTTACACTGATCGATCGAACCTTAATGAATCATCTTGGACGTCAAATATACCTTTTCAAGTGAAAAATGGTACTAATTCCCGTTGACTTATGGTTTTCAATCCACTTCGTCTATACCATCGAATTTTCCTTCTACAGTAGTGTACACTGTCATAGATGAGGCATTCCAAAAGTGGCAAGTTGTTGTCCCGGTGTTTGTGTTCCAAAAGATATACCCATGTGATAATGCTAATATTAAAATTTCTTTCACCACAATCCTGATTCTTGATTTATATGGTTATGGTTATTATCCTCCCGATGGACGGGTTAACCTTGATATTGACCACACATCCTGGAGAATCAAATCCTACCCTTCATATAACCAACATGACTTGTTGTCTGGAGCCATGCATGAAATCGGACACACTCTTGTCTTAACATATAGTCCCAATCCAACTGCAGTTATGTATCATACATTAGATTATGGGATAATTAGAAGGGAAATAACCCAAGAAAACATTTAACGCATTCACGATTTATATTATTATTATGGGAAAACCACCGTAACTTTCTTCTTGTTATGTAGGGATTTATTTTAGTTTATAGAATTAAAAATATTATTTTAGGATTTAAGGTTTTTTTTTTGAATTATTTAATAAGATTTTTTAAAATATTTTTTATAAGAATAGTTTTTTTTATTATTTAGCAATTTGTTTGTGATCTTTGATGACTTGAAAATATTAATCAATATGAATAATTATTAATATATGTAATTGAATAAAATATTATATTATTACGTCACCATGAATTATACTTAAAATATATGATTTACTTATAATTAAATCAAATATTATTTTATTAGATTAAATTATATTTAATGTTGATTTATTGGATGAGATGCAGTTAAGATGGATTTGATTTAGATTTGTCACGGGGTTAGAGTTTTGGCGCAGGGACATCTACCCGTGCGGCACCTCAGGTCTCTCAGATACCCAAGGTTCAGCCTTTACGATCTCCGATGCTCACTGGTTTCGCCCTCCCATGGGCTCATCAGGGAAGCGGGGATAGCTCCCGACCAGTGTGGTGCGCGATCAGCACGCCCATCCGAAGATAGGACGACTGCTCGGCACGTATTAAACTCTCAATACTATCCCGCTCCCAAGCTTTAAGCACAACCAGAGGCATCTCGCTCGATCCTGCGATGTCACGACCATGTAGAAAAGATAGTGTCGTGACAAGATTAAAATAGCTACCTTTTAAATTGGTTAAATTAATTTTATTTTGAATAGAATTAGTTAGATTAAGAATATTAAGATTCAGTTTAAAATAGATTTTGGTTAAATAAATTTTAGTATTATTTTTTTATTAATTATTATTCTAATTTGTTTATTAAATTGTGGATGTGTAAAATTATATTTCTTATTTTTAGGGTAAAAATATATAAAAAATCACTAAAAAAATGTAAAATCAATTTTTTGATCCTGGAAATTTCAAACATTATAAAATAATCATTAGATTAATTAAATTTTTATAAAATGATCACTTAACTCCATCAAACTATTATAAAGTAACGTTAAAACTTATCGAACTATTAAAAACCATCCTTAAACTTATCTAAATGTATCACATGTAGTGAACATTTTGTAATAGTTTTTTTTACGGCAATTACGATTATATTATATATAGATAAAATCTTACAATCCAAAATCAACGATGTGTATTCAGTTAAAAAACTTCTTTAAATCTAAATATTGAAAAAGTGTAGAATACAATTATAAAAAGTTAAAGCATAAAGATGACCCCATATTCGAATATAACAAAAACAAAGAACCTTTTAACAAAAAACAACACTTTACACACACAAATAATTAAACTCGAGTTTTCAACAATAAATAGGAGCAATATTGAAAACCAATACACCCTAAACACATAAAGAATTACATCATCTTACAACTTCTACCGTAGCTTGCAATGGCAAATAAAATTTTCCATCATCTCCTTGGAGCATTCCTCATGATTCTTGTGCTGCAACCTCTTGTGGTCACGTCCAGAAGTGATATATAAACGTACAACCTATGTTGCTTTTCTTTGTGTCATGTCATATGTATGTCGTCTGTTGGTTTGGTTTTGCCAATTAATTTTAAGTTGATGTAATTGTAGTTGCTAGTGCATGTGCTACTTTATTATAATACGAAGGTTTGAAATTTCTATGGCATTCCGTATCATAATGTAGGGTGGACAAAGCTCGATTCAATACGAAAAAATATTAGAATCATAATTTTATAAACTCAATTTCACTCAAAAATTTTTAAAATAAAGTTTGAGTTATAAAATGAAAATTTGAATAACATGAATTTCTTAATAATTAGTGGATCAATTTTAAATTTCGATTCACGTCTCTTAATTATGTAGTTTAATAAAGTATAAATTAAAACCAATTAATATCATAGTAGTATAAATAGTTATCATTAAATTTGTACAAAAACTAAAACGATAATTAAAATCAACTAAAAGATTTAAATAAAATTTTAGCTATAAAATAGGACATATTAGTTTAACTTATTTAAATTTTTTTTATTAATCTCGACCTAATTAAATAAGAACTTAAATTTTAATCTAACAGTGGTATTATAACAATGATTAGAATCCTTTTTATTAACAATTATTCCTAGTTTTAGTGAAGTTGAAGTCAACCCACAGCAGAATTTTAATATATTTAATATTTTTAGTAGCGCAAATATAACTTATTTTAATTATTTCACATTATTATATAATATCTTAATAACAATTTAAATTAAATTTTAATTTTTTATTTTGAAATAGATTGAATTGTCATATTTATATTATATAAGTTTTATGTTCAGTTTTTTAATTTATTTTATTGAAACAAAGTAAGGATATAATCTCATTGATAATCACATCTACATCAAATCTCCTCTATAAAATAGAATTCTAATTACAAATATAATTAAAACTTTAACTTTTTAGTTATAAATAGAGATCCGCACACCAAACCTTAATTCCAAAAACCAACGTTTAGTTGCAAACACTAAACCTTAATCACATCCACTGTTGCTTGCAATGACAATCTAAATTTCTCGTCAAATCTATAGGGTATTTCTCATGTTTCTTGGGTTGCAATCTTTTTTAGTTGAATCTAGGCTTATTGAACTTGAATCTCTTTACATTCATGAGCAAGGTCTTAGAAGAAGCAACAATAGCCTCGATGACATTGCTCGATCGTCTCGTGATAGATTGCTTCAATCAGAAGTCGACTACACACTTTATGGTAAAAAATGGGATCATTCTCTAGTGACTTACGGTTTCGAATCTGCTTCTCCCATACCATCGAATTTATGTCATGAAAAAATGTTTGTTGTCATCGATGCGGCATTCTGAAAGTGGCAAACTATCGTCCCAGAGTTTGTGTTTTAGAGGGTATACCCAAGCGAAGATGTTGAAATTACAATTTCTTTCACCACATTGAGCCTCGACTTGTATGGTTATGGTTATTATCCACCCAATGGAACGATTTACCTTGATATTGACCATACATATTGGAGCACAAAATCAAAACCTATAGGGAACAAACAAGATTTATTGTCTGGAGCCATGCATGAAATCGGACATGCTCTTGGACTTATACATAGTGAAAATGAAAGTGCGGTCAAGTATCATACACTCCTACCTGGAGCTACTAGAAGGGAGTTTACCCAAGAGGACATTCATCGCTTACAATCTTTATATTATGATAAATAAACTACGATAATTATTATTCTAGTTTTATAAGGGTTTATTTTTAGACTTTTAGTGTTTGATCTTATGTTTTAAGACTCGAGAATATATAAAATTGTTACGTGTAAAAGGAGTTGCGTAATTAGTGCAAGTGTACACTTCGCAAGTAATAAAGTGATAAGTATATCGAGTATCGTCTCCACAGGAATTGATGTATTAAATATGTTTTCTTTCCTCTTCTCGCTCTGTAAAAGAAATAAAATAAAAGACACAGATTAATTTGAGTATTCAGAATTAAACTAAACAACTTGAATAATAATGAAAACTAAATAATGAGAATAAAATCAGATTGAGAGATTGGCCAGGATCCAGTTATGTTATATTGTGGATTCAACTGACTTGTTTTTGTCCAACGCAATTACACAATACTACCTCGGCAGAATTGCAGTTTTACTGCCTTGACAGTGAAGGCTTTCGTCCGCCACGACAATCTTTTGCTCTTGGGTGAACTTTTACCAAGGTTCGGTAAAGTGTTCTCTGATGACTCTGATTATCCCTAAGTCGAGGTATTGTTGATGACTAGTCCTTGATGATACCTCCCGGTGTGAATCAACTATAATCACCAACCAATCTCACACTTCTTTTAGCCGCTGAAACTCTAACTTATCCCAAGGCCGAGTTAGTATTTTCTGACTAAAAAAATATCGTACTTATTCCTTTCATGAATCTAACTCTCTCGATATTAGATAAATATATCTCTTATAAACTTCTCTCTCGAGCTTGAATGCAAGAACAACGAATGATAAAGAATAAGCAAACCTTGATATTTTATTGTATGAAATAAGAAAACAAAGTACAATCTTCTCTCATAAATACTCTACAACTTTCACCTAAGCCCTAAAAGAGTTTAGAACACAACGAACACAAAAAAACTTTAAATTATATGATAAACTCTCCTCTCTATCGTCGTCTATTTTCTCTTGGGCGGCTCCTCCTTTATATAGGCTAAAACTAGGGCAACATCAGCCTTGGAAAGGAAGCAAAGTTGTTTTGGAAGTTTCCTTCCATAAAAAGGTGTATCTCTTTTAATTTGATTCTTTTCATCTTTACATCGTCTTCTCGAACTTCAATTGCCATGCAAAGTGTCTAGAAAAATCTAGTTTTTTTATGTTCTTCAAATCGATCAGGACTTTGACTTTGGTCATTTATGGGATTCCCTGCCTCAGCAGGTAGTATCTGTTGCCCAGGCGGAGGTTTAACTCTGCATCTGCTCAGTTTCCATCAGTAGAAGCTCCCATCTATGGTTGGTTCGATCAGGGTCTACTTCATTGCCCTTTTCACTCCTTGTCAGTTGTTGCTTTCAAAGTTTCCTTATCATGTTGCTGATGAGTGCATAAAAGACAGTTATTTACTACCCTTCTCATGGTACTTTATGCATCTATTATACACCATCTTGAGCTGAAATATGGACTCTTTGCATAATATTGGATATTCCGTTATTACTACTTACAAAGATAAAATTTATAGAGAATACAGATATTATTACATATTCTGTACATGTAGAATATCTAGGGCCAAAGCAGCAGTGAAGCAGTATTGAGGTCGAGGTAGAGACAAAGGCCGCGGCAGCATCTAGAGTGGCAACATCAATATTGTAGGCGAAAGAAAGACAAAATATAGAGAACATTTTGGAAGATGCAGCGCACCAATTGGACCAGGCTAGCGCACTAAAAGCAAAAGTCAAAGACTAAACGGTAAAATTCTTCTAGAAGGCGGCAAACTTGGAAATATCAGATCTCTTGAAGAAGACTTGTTCCTTACTCCAAGTTAGCATCTATTTAGTAAAGGTTTGCCCTAGGTTAAGACTATATAAAGCCTAGCGGGCCACATTGTTAAGAGTGTCAATTTTAGAGAAACCCTTCCCCTAAGGATTGTACCTATCGATATTATGTTCTAAATTTCTTAGGGATAGGTGAAGATTGTAGATATTAGTGAGAGGAGATTGTTTCTTGTTTCTTGTTCTAATGCAATAATATTTTCAAAGTTTGCTTATCTTATTGTCATTCCTTGTTCTTGCATTCAAGCTCGAGAGATAAGTTTGTAAGTAATATACTTATCTAGCATCGAGAGGTGTAGATTCATAAAAGGGATAAGTACGGTGTTGTAGAAACTAACTCGGCCTAGAGATAGGTTAAGAGTTTTAGCAGCTAAAAGAAGTGCTGGATTGGTTAGTGATTATCGTTAATTTACGCCGAGAGGTATCGTCAAGGACCAATCATCAACAATGCTCTGACTTAGAGATAAGCGAAGTCAACTACGGACACTTTGTTGAACTTTGATGCATCTGCCCAAGAGTAAGAGATTGCCGCGGCAGAGAACACTGACGCTGCCGAGGTTGTATCTGTAGTACTGCCGAAGCAGTGTTGTGTAATTGCATTGGACAAGAAGAAGATCAATCGAATCCACTAATTGACGCAGCTGGATCCTACCTACTTTCTCTATATCATTCTTAATCCTTTATTTTATGTTTTGTTATTTAATTATTTAGTTAGTTAAATAAATTCACTTATCTGTGTTTTTAATTTATCTTTCAAGAGCAAGGGAACAAAGGGAAACATATTTAGTATACCAATCCCTGTGGAGATGATACACGATATACTTATCACTTTATTACTTGCGACGAGTACACTGCACAGTTGCGCTATTATTATACGCAGCAAGTTTTTGGCGCCGTTGCTGGGGATTGGCAACTAAATTTTGTTTTCTTTATTTTCTTGCTCTTTAACCATTCTTTATTTAACTTTAATTCTAACTATTCATTATTTATTTTTTATTATTAACTTTGACTTATCTAGTATATGACCAGGGCAAACCCGAGTGGTCCATTGTACGAATTAGATCCTAAAATCGAACGCATAGGACACCATCTAAGGTGCAACCTGTTTCAAGTCATGAATAATCCACCAAGAGAACAAATTCCACTTGTTGATCATAATGTACTGCCACCAGCAATGCCGCAGCAGCCACCGCCGCGACCATTGCCGAGGTAGCTTACTGTTAGAGACTTTCTGGTGGAAGACCTAAACGGACTAAACCCTGGCGTAGTCACCCCAGAAATTGAAGCAACTTACTTTGAGCTCAAACCAGTGATGTTTAACATATTGAACACAATTAGACAGTCTAGTGGGTCTGCTACTGAAGATACAAGGCAACATCTTAAATCTTTCATGGAAGTGTGCAATTCTTTCAAGATCCAAGGAGTCCATGAAGATACTCTACGATTAAAGTTGTTCCCCTATTCACTGAGGGATAGGGAGAAAACTTGGTTAAATGGCATCCCAGCAGGATCCATAGGATCTTGGGAGGAACTCTGCCAAGAATTCATTACGAGGTTTAATCCAAAAAATCTCTATGATCGTATCCGTAATGAAATCACATCATTTTGGCAAGATGATGATGAACCGATGTATGAGGCGTGGGAATGCTACAGAGAATTGTTAAACAAATGCCCACTACATGGTTTTGCCTTGTGGACGCAAGTCTCCATGTTTTATAATGCTACCAATGCCTCCACAAGGATAATGCTAGATGCTTCCGCAAATGGGACACTTTTGGATAGAGCACCCGCGGAGGCCATTGAGATCCTAAACAAACTCGCAAGGAACGATTTTCAGTTTCCCACGTTAAGGCGAGGAGGAATGAGACGCCATGCCACGGCCCATGAATTAGACACACCCAGTTCGGTGGCAGTACAATTGGCTTCTCTGACCAAGATGGTTCAGAATATGCAAGCCCAGAGAAATATACATGAGGTTAAGGCAGTCAACTCATCTGATTACATGCAAGATGAGGAAATCAGCCTGTATGTTGGAAATTATAACAGGAATAATCAAATGATGTCCAACAATTACAACCTATCCTGGAAAAGGCATCCAAACTTTTCATGGAGTAACCCCAACAATGCCTTAAATCCAATCAAACAAGCCCCTAGATTCCAGAACCAAAGTCAGAACCTACCACAGTAGCACACTCAGCAGTCCATGCCACAGGAGCAGGTACAATAACAGTAGTCTCTGAACGCATTGGCAGATTCTCTCACGGCTTTCATGAAAAAGACTGATTCATACATGGTCGAGAATAGCCACTTCATGAAGCGTACTGATGATTTCATGAACCGAACTGAGATGAGACTGCAGAACCAAGAGGTTGCAATCAAGTCTTCAGAAACCCAAGTTGGTCAATTTGCCCAACGACAAAACAGTCGACCACCAGGGGGTTTACCTAGCAATACTGAGGTTGCTAAGGTGTTAGGCCACGAGCAATGCAAGGTAATTACGACAAGAAGTGGCCTACAATTAAAGGATAAAGAAGGGACCTCAACCGATAGAATCCAAATAGAAAAGCAACATCATGAGGACTCAGAAACTGAGCAGGATCCTGCCAAAAGCACTACCATGATAGCAGAACTAGCAGAACCAGAAACACCTGTCGAGGAAACTGTAGATAAACTCACCCCAGGTATTAAACTCAATATCCAAGGAAACCTGGAGGACATAAGACCACCACCTCCTTTCTCGCAGAGGTTAAAAAAACACAAACAAGATCACCAATTTCGGAAATGCCTAGACATCTTAAAGCAAGTCCATATCAACTTGCCATTAGTTGAGGCTATTGAACAAATGCCCAACTATGCTAAGTTCTTAAAGGATATAATATCCAAACGACGAAGGCTAGGGGAATTTGAAACGGTGGCAGCCACTGAAGGTTGCATGGCCATGCTGCATAATCGCATGCCGCCTAAGCTAAAGGATCCTGGATGATTTACAATCCCTTGTGCGATTGGGGATGGTTATGAAGGAAAGGCCCTATGCGACTTGGGAGCAAGCATCAATCTAATACCCAAATTATTTTTTCAAAAACTTAGAATCGGGCGGACAAAACCAATAACAGTACTGCTCCAACTTGCGGATCGGTCCTATGTGCATCCTGAAGGCAAAATTGAGGACATTCTGGTTAAGGTCTACAAGTTTATATTTCCTACCGACTTTCTCGTCCTTGATTGTAAGGCCGACGACAATGAACCGATCATATTGGGTTGACCTTTCCTTGCTACTGGACGAACCATCATCGATATGGAAAATGGCGACCTCATGATGAGGATAAACGATCAACAAGTCAAGTTGAATGCCTTCCACAATCTAACAAATTCAGACGCTCCAGCAGAATACAAGGCTCTCCATACACCAAACTAGGGTACTAAAACATCTTGCCTGGGCAGCATGCTCAGCAGACTGTTCGGTAAGCGAATAAAGCCCAAAGGAGAAGTGAAATGCACTAAAGGGACTGGCCAACACGTGAAGGAAGATACGAGCCAGAAAGAGATAATCAAATTGGGAGATGCATTCACATGCACTCCACAAGTAACATAATCTCATCCCTTCCATTTTAGTTATTATATTAGGACTAGTTTACATATTGTTATGTGTTATTTTCAGTATTTTATATTTTATATTCAGTATCTTATGTTTTATATGTTGTTATGTTTTGTTTTATGTTTTTATGTTTTGTTTTTTTAGAATAAATAAAGCAACGAATGTAGGAAAATTATTTTATAGCAGGAAGTCTGCTGCCGCGGCAGTACACTGTGTCAGAGCCGCAGAATTCCTAACGGGCAAAAATAGTGTAACGACTCTCTGCCAAGAAATCTGCCGCGGCAGTAATTGTTCAGCAAGGTAATAAATGCCTAACGGCTAATTTCTAACAGTCATATTTTTTCAGCCTATATAAGCAGCTTCATTGCTGTGCACTATTTACTCTTGCATTCTTGCTACTTTTGCTTTCTTTAACAATCTTGCTCTCACTATCTTTTCAAATTCTTGAAATTTTCAAAATCCTCTCTACTACTCCAGAATTTTTTTTCTCAAACCATTCTCCACGAACAATCAATGGCTTCTTACACAAGATTCGCCCCGGCCACTGTTGTTGACCGATTCAACCGCTCGTTCGTTGGTCGGTAGTTATGGGAAGAGCAAGGATTTCACCAAACCAATGAGGCATATTTCGGCATTGAATCATACTTATTCAACAAGATTCAATATCAAGATTGGGAGGCATTCTGCCTACAGCCTCCACCGCCGAACGCCACCATTGTGAGAGAGTTTTACGCACATAGGCCGAGCAAGGACAACCTTTATGTCCACTGCCGAGGCAAGCCTGTTCAACTTGATGCCAAGGTTATCAATGAATTTTATGGTCTCACCCCCACACGTGATGTTCATGCCGAATTCGTAGACGACATCACCACTCAATACTATGAAGTGATTAAAGATGAGCTTTGTTATAGCAATACCTCATTGGAAACCGGTGCCCATAAAGGTTCAGTAACAAGGTAGAATCTTAAACCAGAGGCCAAGATATGGTGTACTTTTGTCAAGAGACGACTTATCCCAACCTCCCATAACAGCACAGTGGATCGCAAAAGACTAGTGCTGATCCAGTCTATCATCAAAAAGAGAAGCATAAATATTGGAGATATCATTCTGCACGAGATTCATGAATGTGGTAAGAAGGAACGTGGACCGTTATATTTCCCATGTTTAATCTCTGCCTTGTGTATTAATGTAGGAGTCTTGGTCGAAGACACCGATGAATATACACCAACTCGGCAAGGATAGACAAGAGATTTCTGCCACCAAGTTATGTAGATCACACATGCAAAACCTGTCCAGGCAACACCGCAGCAGTTCAATGAAGACTTTACTACCGGAGGGCAGTACTCAGCAGCAGTACTAGCCTCCGCCGAGCCAACTACTACAGCAGACCCGTACCAAGAAATTCTGCAAAGGATGGCAGCCATGGACCTTCGCCAACAACGCTACATAGAGTACCACCGCGACTTTAACACATCTCTCGCCAACATGATGATGACATGCTTCCCAAAACAAGGGGCGCAATTCCCAGAATTCCCAACTAACATATTCGTCATTGTTGCCTCTCATACCGAGACAATACCTACCCAAGGGCCGAAACCATTTTTCTAACCACGGTCGCATCAACAGTTTCATGCTGTCGGACCTTCCAGACTGGCCAAGTCTGACAGAGTATCATCTACCGACCAAAGTTCGTCTAAGAGGCGAGCTGTTTTTCGCTCTCCTCAAAGGGAATCAATCCCTATGCCCAGTCTCAGTAGGGACACGTTGTCTCGCGAGATTGACGAATACCACAGTTCGTCACATGAATTAGCAATATCCACTGTCACGGCAAGGGGCGGGACAGAAATCATGCAAACAGAAAATACAGACGAAGTGGAAGAAGGGGATGAAGTTAATGCACCAACGCACCGTACACTGTCCAATCGAGTTCAGCCGCATCGGCAAGCCAAACAACAACAATCACCAGCACAAGGATCTAGACGAAAGGCGTCAGCAGCAAGGCCTACGAGAATGCTCCGTACAAGAAACTCCTCGGAGTCGTTATAAATGATTTCATTTACTGCTTTTGTCTATTTCTTTATTGTAATTGTTGTTTGCCTTATATTTTGAGCATTGAGGACAATACTCGGTTTGATTTTTGGGGTATTGTATGTGCAGAAGCACTGCCGAGGCAACCCACTGCCGCGGTATTATCATGAAAAGGGAGTAATTTTTTTGAAATTTTTTGCAATATTCTCTTTTCTTGAATTACTATTTTTTCTATCTTGCACTGCTCTACATCAACTTTGCTTTAGTTTATTCCTTTAAGGCTATAGGACTCTTTCTCCTTACCATGGCCAAGTTCTGTTTTGAAGGGATAACCATAGGATACTCATGGAATAAAACTTAGAAGCTTGCTTTAGGGTTAGAAAGAAAATACACTTTTTGGACTTGTTTGATTTAGGAGTTCTTTTAATAAACTTAAGTGAAAAAGACTTAGAACCTTTTGGAAAAATAACTAGAGGTACCTATCACTGGCTCTAGTTTTGCTCTCCTTCATGCTAGAGGTGCCCGAAATTGGCTCTAGTATGCTAAATAGGCGGTTAAAAAGAAAATAATAAGGAAAAAAAGAAGAAGATAGAAAACGCATATCTTGAGGTGCCCGAAATTGGCTCAAGACTTATTGTTTTAAGGAGACAGCTTTAGTCCAAATTCTATTTGTCTTGAACTTAGAGTTTATCTAAGAAAGCCTTGAATCAACCTTATCCATAAAACGCACACACTCACCTAGCCTTATACATTGTTTCTTAGTAAAAGTCCATGGGTAAACTAGTGGCTAAAACGGAAAGATAGACATGACCATGGTGTGGAGAATAGATGAAAAAGTAAGACCAAAGGGGAGTAAGGTTTGGCAATTTGATGTCTTGCATTGCTTGAGGACAAGCAATAGTTCGAGTTTGAGGGTATTTGATGAGTGCCTAAAAGGAAGTTATTTACTACCCTTCTCATGGTACTTTATGCATCTATTATACACCAACTTGAGCTGAAATATGGACTCTTTGCATAATATTGGATATTCCGTTATCACTACTTACAAAGATAAAATTTATAGAGAATGTAGATATTATTACATATTCTATACATGCAGAATATCTAGGGCCGAAGCAACAGTGAAGCAGTGTTGAGGCAGAGGTAGAGACAAAGGCCGCGGCATCATCTAGAGTGGCAGCATCAACATTGTAGGCGAATGAAAGACAAAAATATAGAGAACATTCTGGAAGATGCAGCGCACCAATTGGACCAAGCTAGCTCACTAAAAGCCCAAGTCAAAGACCAAACGGGAAAATTCTTCTAGAAGGCGACAAACTTGGAAATATCAGATCTCTTGAAGAAGACTTGTTCCTTACTCCAAGTTAGAATCTATTTAGAAAAGGTTTGCCCTAGGTTAAGACTATATATAGCCTAACCGGCCATATTGTTAAGAGAGCCGATTTTAGAGAAACCCTTCCCCTAAGGATTGTACCTATCGATATTATATTCTAAATTTCTTAGGGAGAGGTGAAGGTTGTAGATATTAGTGAGAGGAGATTGTTTCTTGTTTCCTGTTCTAATACAATAATAATATCAAAGTTTGCTTATCCTATTGCCATTCCTTGTTCTTGCATTCAAGCTCGAGAGAGAAGTTTGCAAGTAATATATTTATCTAGCATCGAGAGGTGTAGATTCACAAAAGGATTAAGTACGGTGTTATAGACACTAACTCGGCCTAGAGATAGCTTAAGAGTTTCAGCAGCTAAAAGAAGTGTTGGATTGGTTGGTGATTATCGTTGATTTACGTCGAGAGGTATCGTCAAGGACCAGTCGTCAATAATGCTCTGACTTAGAGATAAGCGGAGTCAACTACGGACACTTTGCTGAACTTTGATGCATCTGCCCAAGAGTAACAGATTGCCACGGTAGAGAATACTAACGCTGCCGAGGTTGTATCTGTAGTACAACCGAAGCAGTATTGTGTAATTGTATTGGACAAGAAGAAGATCAATCAAATCCACTAATTGACACAGCTGGATCCTACCTACTTTCTCTATATCGTTCTCAATCCTTTATTTTATGTTTTGTTATTTAATTATTTATTTAGTTAAACAAATCCACTTATCTGTGTTTTTACTTTATCTTTCAGGAGCAAGGGAACAAAGGGAGACATATTAAGTATATCAATCCCTTAGAGATGATACACGATATACTTATCACTTTATTACTTGCGATGAGTACACTGCATAGTTGCGTTATTATTACACGCAATAGTTGCCGTGACCCTAGAGTTACAGCCCCAACCCAAGTCTACCAACAAATGAACAAAGGTGCATTAAAGTTTACATTTTTTATAAATATCATCTTTATATGTCACAAAAGTAAAATATCTAAATATCACTCATTAAGTTCATGCGTTAGCCCAAGTAGGTGTAGATTAATTAATTATTGTCCATGAAAGGTATAAAAAGTGATAGTCTTTTGAGCACTTATCACACCCCAAACTTGAACTATTGCTTGTCCTCAAGCAATGCAAACCATCAAATTGTCATACCTTATTCTCTATTGGTCTTACGTTTTCATCTATTTTCTCTACCATGACTATGCCTATTCTTGAGCCTTAACCTTTTGGTTACCCAAGGACTTACTCGGAAACAAGCTATAAGATTTTGTGTGTGTGAGTTTTTATGGACAAGTTTGATTAAAGGTTTTCTTAGATAAACTCTAAGTTCAAGACAAGTAGACTTGGGATTAATGTTCTCTTCTTATAACAACAACTACTTGAGCCAATTTCAGGCTTCTTAAGGATTGTGTTTTCTCATCAATATTTTTTTAGCATACTATATCCGATTTCGGGCACCTCTAGCATGAAGAAGAGTGAATCCTAGAGCCAGTGATAGACACTTATAGCCAACATTTCTAAAAATCTAAGTCTTTATCACCTAAGTTCATTAAAAGAATTCCTATAATCAAGCAAGTCTCAAAAGTGTTTTTAGAGTTAATCTTATAGCAAGCTTCTAAGTTTTTTTCTTAAGTATCACAAAGTTAAGCCTTCTAAACAGGACCTAGCCATGGTAAGGAGAAAGATTTTATTACCTAAAGAGAATAAACTAAGACAATACTGATGTAGAACAGTGCAAAAGTATAGACAATATTTCAAGTAAGGTGGTAGACATAAAAATTTCAAGATCAACTCAAGTACTCCCTTTATGGCAGGGCCGCTACAGTGAACTACCTCGGAAATGAACCTACACCCTTAAACTCGAACTGAGCATTGCTCTCAATGCTTATAACTATGACACATAGCAAGAAACAAAACATGAAAATGAACAAGTAAAGAGATAAAAACAGCATAAAGGTGTAGAGATTAAATAGTTTCCGAAGAACTGCTAGTAATGATCAGTTTTCATGGTCTTGTTGCTGACTGTTTAGTTTTTGTTTCTTGTGTTGGTAATGGCTGAGCTTTGGCTTGTCTGGATGGTTGAACTTCAGTAGGTGGTGTCCTTTGCAAAGGGGCGTCGACTTCTTCTCCTTCTTCTTCTTCAGCAATTTCTTATGTGGGCCATATTTGGATGGAATTCTGGAAACTGTACCCCCTGGTTCAGAAAATTGATCATCATCATCTGGGATATTGTAGTGTTGAAATCTCTTTGGTACTCCATGTATCATTGTTTTCGTAGATCCATGGTCGTCATTCTTTTGAGTATTTCCTGGTAGGGATCCGCTGCGGCAGTACTGTTGGTAGCAGCAGGTATGTCTGTCGTGTACTAGGCCTCGACAGTTGTATCAACAATGTATGGTTGTGGAGTTACTTGGACTGGTTCTGCTTGGGTGATTTGCATGACTTTGTGGTAGAACTCTCTTGTCCACCCACGCCTTTAGGTAGTATATTCATCCGTATCTGCAACTGATACACCTGCAGCATTACAAAGACCCATGATTAAACATGGAAAAATACAAAGGTCCCTTTTCTTTCTTACCACACTCGTAAATTCCCTTAGGATCAACTCTCCCATATTAATGTTTCTTTTATTGATGATGGATTGGATGAGGACAAATCTCCTTTTGTCGACTGTGTTGTTATGGGATATTGGGATGAGGCGTCGTTTCACGAATGTGTTCCACAACTTGGCTGCGGGCCGAAGGTTCTGTCTTGCCACGAAGCCTCTGTGGGCTCCAATTTACCAATTGGTGTTATCATAGCAGAGATCGTCTTTGATCAATTCATAGTCTTCGTTGTTGATGTCCTCCACAAATGCAGAATGATCATCACGAGTAGGATGGAGTCCGTAGAACAAGTTGATGGTTTCGACATCAAGTTGAACTGGTCTGCCTCGACAGTGGACATACATTGAGTCCTTGCTCGGTCCATGGGCGTAAAATTCTCGCCCCATCATTGCATTGGCCTGGGCAGATTTCAAGCAGAAGATTTGTCATTCTTGATACTCTATTTTATCGAAAAAATTGTGCTCGATTTCATAGTTGTCCTCGTCGGAATGTTGGAAACCTTGCTCTTCCCATAACTGCTTAGCAATAAAGGATCTGTTAAAGCGTTCTTCAACAGCGACGGGTGCGAATCTGTTGTAAGATGACATAGAGATAAGTGGAGTGATGATGTTTTAGAGTTTGTGAAAGTTGTTAAGAGATCTTGGAGATAAGCAAAGAATAATGCAAGAGAGATAAACAAATAATTCTAAAAATTCAAGAATGCAAGAGTGAATAGTTCAAAGGGAGAAAGTGTTTGTAAAGGCCTCGGCCTTGTATTGTTGTTTTGAACCAATTAACCCAACTAGACATTTTATAGCTATTAGCATTTATTGTCGTGGTAGAAATTATGCTAAACTAGTCGTTACGCTTTTTTGCCCGTTGGTAAGTGCTGCGGCCCTGACACTGTACACTGCCACGACAGTGGATTTGCTGTTGTGAATGTCTTCACCTTCATTCTTGATTCTTGTCCTAACAAAAATAAACACCAACAAGAAAAAAATTAAACTAAAAAGAAACAAGCAGAAAAAAATTAATTTTAAACTAAAACTAATCCTAAAAGTATAATAAAATAAAGATAAGAGAATGAGATTAATTCACGATAGGAGTGCATGCAAGTGCATCTCCTAAAGTGATGGTCTCTATAGTCCTCATATCATGTTGGCTAGAATATTGCTTCAAACGTTGGTCATTTATTTTGAATTCATGTCCATCCCTTTGTGATTTGATTATTACTGCACCATGTGGGTAAGCCTGAATAACTTGAAATGAGCTTGACCATATGAACTTGAGTTTTCTTGGGAACAATTTGAGTCTGGAATTGAAAAGGAGGACTTGCTGCCCCGGCAGGAACTATCTTGGCAGTAGCTTACGGTCATGCCATCGTTTAGTCTTTTCTTTGTAGATCTTGGCATTTCATAGGTTGTTGCTCTGAATTCTTCTATCTCATTAAGGTCTAGCAGTCTTTTCTGGCCAGCTTTATCCTATTCCATGTTCAAATTCTTTACTGCCCAATAGGCTTTGTGCTCAATTTCTATAGGCAAATGACATGCTTTTACAAATACAATTCTGTATGGAGATGTTCCCAATGGGGTCTTGTAAGTTGTCCTATATGCCCACAGGGCATCTTCGAGACGATGAGACCAATCCTTTCAAGATGGGTTTACTATTTTTTCAAATATTTGCTTTAATTCTATGTTTGATATTTCAGTCTGCCTATTTGTCTATGGATGGTAGGCTATAGCAATTCTGTGTCTGACGCCTAATTTCTTTAGGGTCGCGACAATGAATCTATTGTCAAAGTGTTTACCTTCATCACTAATTATCGCTCTAGGGACTCCAAATCTGGTGAAGATGTTTTTCTTGAGGAATTTCTCAACAGTCTTGGAATCAGTGTTTGATGTGGCAATTTCTTCGACCAATTTTGATACATAATCCACCGCTACTAGGATATAGAGATTGCCTTGAGATGATAGAAATAGTCCCATGAAGTCTATGCCCCAAACATCAAATAGTTCTACTTTCAATATGGGTTGCAATGGCATCTCATTACGTCTAGAGATGTTGCCCGTTCGTTGGTATCGATCACAGTTCTTGTAATAAAGTTGGGCATCATTGAATAGTGTAGGCCAATAGATGCCTGATTGAAGCACTTTGGCTGATGTTCTGTTTCCTCCAAAATATCCTCCACAAGATGAATCGTGACAATGCTGGAGTACTTCTTTTTGTTCATCCTCTAGAACACATCTTCTTATAACCTGATCTGCACATTGCTTGAAAAAGAAGAGGGTCGTCCCAGAAATACTGCTTTAAATTATGCTGAAACCTCTTTTTTCATTATGGTTAAGTTTATAAGGCAAAACACCACTAGCTAAATAATTGACAAGATCAGCATACCAGAGAGTGACTATGATTGCGGCAAGATCTTCTATCAATGTTGCCGAAATGTACTTAGTTACTGCCGCAACGGCATAGTTATATACTGCCGCAGTCTCTGCCTCGACAGATTCTTCTTCTATTGTCGATATGTGCAGGATGTGTTCGTTTGGGAATGTGATAAGTGCTTAATATATTTATTATTTTATGCTTAATTACTCCTTGGTTTGGTGAATATGTTATTGATCTCGCTATTTTTCATGTGATTTTGTGCATGACTTTGAATCTAGAAAATACACTTAAATTAGCCAAATTCTAAAGTTTTTTTTACTTTCTGGATCGAGTCTGGATTCGTGGGCTCGACTTTGAGCTCGAAATCTAATGTAGTGCTTTATCAGTGGCTTCTAAAAGATGACGTCAGCGTTTTGTTAGAGTTCCAGATAAATTAGGATTTATCTCTTTGTAATTTGAATTTAAATATTTTTAGGATTATTTTAGATTTGTCACTTATTTTTAGGATTTGTAAAAGGCTATAAATACCCACCTTGGGTAAGCCTAGAACAGCATCTCTCATTTCATCTTTAATTCTAAATCCTAGAGTTTTCTTTCATCTCTTTTCTTCTTTATTTATTTTTCTTGTTTTTATTTTTTACTTTATTTTATTTTTATGTCGAGCATAATTTTTTCCATAATTATGCTCGGCTAAGTTTTAATAGCCAAGGGCTTAAGCGATGACACGATCCAAATATGAGGATTGAAAAGCACACAAATAACTTCGTCTTTTCATTTCTTTAAAAGTTTTCTTTTGAACTTATTTTTTTCAAATTGATTTTAAAACTAACGATTGACTTTGGTCAAGATTTTGATTTGATCATTTATGTGGGAGAAAGGATCGGCTATTGAAGTAATCCGACTTCCTGGGAACACACTTAGCAAATTGATTACTAAAGCGAAAACTAAAGATTAGATTAGTTATTATTGAAATAACATATCCAAGTCGGTCTTGAGATTTAAATGACTTTTCTACAAACATTGAGTTGGTGGATTAATCCATTAAACTAATATCAAAGATAGACTTGGGTATTCGGTTTAGAAGTTTTGCTTCAAAGATTTAACCTTGAAAGCTAAGTGCCAACGTAAAATCCTAAAGTGAAAATTTTTTTCCGATGATCTATTTAATTTGAGTCAAAACGAAAGCCTAAGGCTAGTTTTTATCTTATTAAATTATTTTCTTTATTTCAATCTCGTCCATTACTTAGTTTTATTTCGACAACTCCCCTTTTTACTCAAATATTATTTGATCAACCTTCTTGGATCACCGATCAAACAGAGCATAATCAGGAAGTTTCTAGTCCCTATGGAATCGACCCTTACTTCTCTTTTACTATATTATTTTTATTTATTTGAGAATAAGGAATTAAGTTTTGACACTATACGACGAGTGTCAAAATTGGTGTCGTTGTCGTGGACTACGGCAAAGTTACTGATTTATTTTGTTTGATTTTTGAATAGGAAAATCTAGAGAACAAGTCACAATGGGAGACGACATTCGAACCATCCAACAACTTACTCCGGCACCTAATAATTATCAGTCGATGTGCATAATGTTCCTAGATGGTTATACATCATTCACTCTTAAAACAAGCATGATACACCTCCTACTGATCTTTCACGATTTGCCGAGCGAAAATCCATATAAACACCTTATGGAATTTCACATGGTTTGTTTGAGTACAAAACCACAAGTAGTTTCTGGGGACCAAATTAAACTTCGTGCTTTTCCATTTTCTTTAACCGATATAGCAAAAGATTATTATTTAATTTACCTTCCAATTCTGTTACAACTTGGATTGATATGGCTCGTCTTTTTCTTGACAGGTTCTTTCCAACAACTAAGGTGAGCGAACTAAGGCGAAGTATCCTGAGTATCCGACAAAAGGATATAGAAACCTTATATGATTATTGGGAGCGCTTTAAAAAGTTGTGTGTGAACTGTCCACAACACGGCTTAAGCGAACAAATATCACTCATTTTTATGAAGGTTTAATGCCTATGGATATGAAGATAATAGATGTGGCAAGTGGAGAAGCACTTGTCAACATGACTCCAAATACGGCTAGAACATTGATATCTACCATGGCCGTTAATTCTCAGCGATTTCATTATACAAGTGAACCATCTTGATGGGTTCACGAGGTAAGTATCGTTTTATTGGAAAATAAAATTGATAAATTAGCTAACATTGTTCAATCTCTTTTTGCAGATAAGAATGGTGCAACTGGACTTTACGAGATATCTACAAGACTAAAGTCATCATTAGAGTCCATTGTTGAGCAACTAGCAATTTTCCAAGAGAATTTTCAAAATCGTACTGAGACCCACCTATAGGAACTAGATAAGAAAATGTCCCAATTAGCTTAAATCGTAGGACGACTAGAATCACAAGGAAAACTTCCCTCCTAAATAAAGTTAAATCCTAGAGAAAATGTTAGTGCTATCATCCTCCGAAGTGAAATAATCGTTAATTCTGATGTTCCAAAAGAAAATACTACACAACCAGAAGAGGAGAAGGAAACTTCAACTTTAGAATCCCAAAGTATACCTCCTTCACTCTCACAACCTTTCCCTACCATTTCTCAAAAGATCGCAACACCATTTCCATCAAGATTGATGAAGCGCGACAAAAGAGTTGAGGAAAAGAAAATTACAGAGGTGTTCAAAAAAGTGCAAGTTAATATACCTCTTTTGGAAGTGATCCAAAAAGTACCAAGGTATGCTCGATTTTTAAATTAGTTGTGCACTTCTAAGAGAAAATTAACCGGAAATGAAAAGGTAAATATGAAAGAAAACGTTTATGTAGTTTTTCAGCGAAAGCTTCTGCCAAAAATGAAAGATCAAGGTATGTTCGCTATTCCTTGTAAAATAGGAAATATTTTTATTAATCATGCAATATGCGATTTAGGAGCTTCAATTAATGTTACGCCTTTTTTTGTTTATAAAACGATCACTAACGAACCTTTGAAGGAAATAAGAGTAACTATACAGTTGGCGGATCGTTCCATCATATATCCTGAAGGAGTGCTCGAAAATGTTCTGGTAAAAGTCGATGTTCTCATTTTTCCTGCTGATTTTTATATCATCGACCTGAAAAGCGACAAAACGAACACTTGTTCTAAAATACTTTTGGGACGACCATTCTTGAGTATCGCACATGCAAAGATTGATGTAAGAAACGGTATTTTAACAATGGAATTTGACGGTGAGATAGTAGAATTTGATGTTTACAAAGCAATGAAATATCCTGATCAAGTTAAAAGGATTAACTCTATTGATATTATTGATCCACTTGTCGATACATTTTTAGAAACTATTTTTTCAATTTTTCTGGGATCAAGAAATTCGCTATGAATAAGATGAAAGAGAGTTGGAAAATATTTTCTTTGTCAATTTTAATTTGTCTCTAGCTCTTTCTAAATCTAAACTTTTACCTTCGATTTTGTAGGCACCTGAAGTTGAACTTAAGAAATTATCGGATCACCTAAAATATGCATTTTTAGGGAAAAATAATTCTTTGTCGGTAATTATCTCAAGTAAACTTTCGAAAGAAGAGGAGAATAGTTTGGTAAGTGTGTTTCACGAACACAAGCAAGCTATCGGGTGGACCATTTCCGACATCAAAGGACTTAGTCCTTTGACTTGTATGCATAAGATAAAAATTGAGGAAGGAGTAAAACCATATCGGGAAGGACAATGTTGGTTGAATCCACCAATGATGGAAGTCGTGAAAAAAGCGATACAAAAGCTTTTTGATGCCAACATCATCTATCCAATATCAAACAGTAATTGGGTAAGTCCGGTCCATGTGGTTCTAAAGAAAACCAGAGTAACGGTAGTTAAAAATTCGAAAAGTGAGTTAGTTCTAACATGTGTGCAAAATGGATGGCACGTGTGCATCGATTATAGGAAGTTGAATTCTTTAACTAGAAAAGATCATTTTCCACTTCCGTTTATTGATCAAATAATAGAACGTTTAACTGGAAAATCTCATTATTTTTGTCTTGATGGCTTTTCAGGTTTCTTTCAAATCCCTGTAGCACTTGAAGATCAAGAAAAGACTACCTTTACATGCCCATTCGCCACGTTCGTCTATCGACGAATGTCGTTTGGACTATGTAACGCTCCAACTACATTTGAGAGATATATGGTAAGAATATTTTCTGACTACGTCGAGAAAGGAATCGAGGTATTTATGGATGATTTCACAGTTTATGGTAATTCTTTTGACGAATGCTTATCGAATTTGAAAAAGGTTTTAAAATGTTGTCTTGATTTTAATCTTGTATTAAATTATGAAAAGTGTCATTTCATGGTTGATAAAGGGTTAATATTAGGACATATTGTTTCATCTGATGGGATTGCTATAGATAAAGCTAAAATCGATATTATTCGTTCACTTTCTTTCCCCAAAACTGTGAAAGATGTTATTTCCTTTTTAAGTCATGCAAGATTCTATCGCCGGTTCATCAAAAAATTCTCAAAAGTGGCACAACCTTTGTGCAATTTATTGCAAAAAGATCAAATTTTTGATTTTGATAAAAAATGCATGAATGCTTTTGTCGAACTTAAGGAGACGCTTGTATTAGCCCCAATAGTTCAGCCACCGAAATGGAACTATCCATTTGAACTCATGTGTGACGCATCGGATGTAAGCGTAAAGGACGTACTTGTACAAAAGTTCAGAAAAGAACCCCATGTGATAGCCTATGCATCTAAAACGCTAGATGTCGCTCAGTAAAATTACTCGACTACTGAAAAGGAGCCTTTTACTATTATCTTTGCTTTAGAAAAATTTCGTTCATATCTTTTAGGCATTGATATTATTGTTTAATCTAATCATGCAGCGTTGAAGTACTTGTTTAATAAGAAAGAGGCGAAACCCCACTTGATCCGATGGATTCTTCTCTTACAAGAGTTTAATCTACAATCAAGATAAAAAGGGTTGTGAGAATTTAGTTGGGGATCATTTAAGCTGACTTCCCATTCCACAACATGGTGAACCAATCGAGGAAAAGTTTCCCGAGGAACACTTATTTCTTGCGCAAACAATGTTGTCACGGTATACAAACATGGTTAATTATATAGCCACGGGTGTACTATCGGCCAATCTACCACGCTCTGAGGTAAGCCGAATTAAGCGAGAATCTCGATTAATTATTTCTTAGTTATAATAATAGCTTTGATTTTCTTTCATTGAGGAGATTAAGACTTGTAGTGAATTAAGATTTGGCAACTTGTGATTTCGGTATGTTATTTGAGGAAAACTTGAGGACAAGCATTGAATAAGTGAGGGGGAATTTGATAAGTGCTTAAAATAGTTATTATTTTATGCTTAAATATTTCTTGGTTTGGTGAATATGTTATTGATCTCGTTGTTTTTCGTTTGATTTTGTGCAGGACTCTGAGTCTAGAAAATACATCTAAATTAGCCGAATTCTAAAGTTTTTTTTATTTTCTGGATCGACTCTGGATTCGTGGGCTCGACTTTGGGCTTGAAATCTAACGTAGCGTTTTATCAGCGACTTCTAGAAGATGACGTCAATGTCTTGTCAGAGTTCCAGATAAATTAGGATTTATCTCTTTGTAATTTGAATTTAAATATTTTTAGAATTATCTTAGATTTATCTCTTATTTTTAGGATTTGTAAAAGGCTATAAATACCCACCTTGGGTAAGCCTAGAACAACATCTCTCATTTCATTTTTAATTCCTAATCCTAGAGTTTTCTTTCATCTCTTTTCTTCTTTATTTATTTTTCTTGTTTTTATTTTTTACTTTATTTTATTTTATGTCGAGCATAATTCTTTCCATAATTATGCTCGGCTAAGTTTTAATAGCCAAGGGCTTAAGCAATGACTCGATCCAAATGTGAGGATTGAAAATCACACAAATAACTTGGTCTTTTTATTTCTTTAAAAGTTTTCTTTTGAACTTATTTTTTTTCAAATTGATTTCAAAACTAAAGATTGACTTTGGTCAAGATTTTGATTTGATCATTTATGTGGGAGGAAGGATCAACTATTGAAGTAATCCGACTTCCTAAGAACACACTTAGCAAATTGATTGCTAAAGCGAAAACTAAAGATTACGTTAGTTATTATTAAAATAACATAATTCAAGTCGGTCTTAAGATTTAAAAGATTTTTCTACAAACATTGAGTTGGTAGATTAATCCATAAAACCAATATCAAAGATAGACTTGGGTATTCGGTTTAGAAGTTTTGCTTCAAGGATTGAACCTTGAAAGCTAAGATTCGACGTAAAATCCCGAAGTAAAAATCTTTTTCCGATGATCTATTTAATTCGAGTCAAAGCGAAAGCCTAAGGCTAGTTTTTATCTTACTAAATTATTTTCTTTATTTCAATCTCTTCCATTACTTAGTTTTATTTTGACGACTCCCCTTTTTACTCAAATATTATTTGATCAACCTTCTTGGATCATCGATCAAACAGAGCACAATCAGGAAGTTCCTAGTCCACGTCTTGTATTTCTTATTGTGGATTTTTTCTCCCTAGTGTCTAATCTCGAAAGTTGATCGGCTACCTGTTTTTTTGAACCTCTTCTATCCTTGATTTCTATGTCAAATTCTTGCAAAAGAAGGATCCATCTAATCAGTCTCGGCTTGTCATCCTTCTTTGAGAACATGTATTTGATTGTCGAATAGTCTGTGTGGACAGTAACTTTTGTTTCAATAAGGTAGGATCGGAACTTGTCAAAGGCAAAGACCACTGCTAGTAATTCCTTCTCCGTGGTGGTGTAATTGATTTGGACATCATTGAGGGTTTTACTAGCATAGTAGATAACATAAAATAGGTTGTTCTTTCTCTGCCCAAGTGTTGCCCCGACAGCATGATCACTTGCATCACACATTATTTCAAATGATAGGGCCCAATCTGGTGGGACTACAATTGGTGCGGTGATCAACTTCTCTTTGAGAACCTTGAATGCTTCAGTGCATTCCTTGCTAAATTCAAATTTCTTATCCTTTTTAAGCAAATTACACAGACCCTCCAAACGATCACAGTCCTGGTTAGGATCACCTCATTGTTCTCATTGGTTATTACAGTCATGCGACCTTTCTTGGGTACACATTGTACCGAACTTACCAATGCACTTGTCAGAGATAGGGTAGATAATTCCTGCATCAAGCCATTTAATTATTTCCTTACGTACTACCTCCTTCATGGCATGGTTAAGTCTCCTTTGGGCCTCAATAGTGGGCTTATGATCTTCCTCTAAAAGGATTTTGTGCATGCAAACTGCGGACTTATTCCCTTCAAGTCATCAATTGACCACCCAATTGCCTTCTTGTGTTGTCGCAGCATCTCTATCAAGCTTTGTTCTTGTTCCCGCTGCAGCTCATAAGAAATAATTACGGGCATTGTGTGGTTGGTTCCCAAATAAGCATATTTTAATTTGTTAGGTAAAGGTTTTAATTTCATAACCAAGGGTTCCTCATTTGAAGGTTTTTCATCCTTACCTAGCTAGTTTAGTGGTTCGAGGTACTTACCTGGAAGGTGTGTTGTCCAATTGGCTTCCTCAACCTCTTGTGTTTCAACATTGTCTAAGACTCTGCAATAACAATCATCAACGTTACTACCGAGGCAAATCTATGGTATATTGTCAAGATTACTGCCGAGGCAGTGGTTGTTGAGATAAGGTATTGCGCTGCCTACATCTGCGGTGTAGATAACCTGGCACTCCTCTGGATCATCATGTCTTTTCAAAATCTAGAAAACATTGAGTTTGACTTGCTGATCGTTAACCCTCATTGTCAATTCTCCTTTTTCCACATCGATAAGAGTACGTCCAGTAGCTAGAAAAGGTCTCCCCAAGATGATCGGTGCATTGTCATCTACTTCATAATCAAGAACAAGAAAGTCAGCTAGAAAAATAAATTTATCCATCCTTACCAATATGTCCTCGATCTTTCCTTCAGGTTGCACATACGATCTATCTGCTAATTAGAGCATCAGTGTTGTGGGTTTTGCACTTCCTATTACAAGCTTTTGGAAGAAGGATTTTGGCATCAAGTATATGCTTGCTCCAAGGTCACATAGGGCATTTCCTTCATAATGGTTTCCTATCACACATGGTATAGTAAAATATCCAAGATCTTTTAAGTTGGGGGGCATACGATTATGAAGCATTGCCATACATCCTTCGGTTGCGACAACAGTTTCAAACTCACCAATCCTTCTTCTTTTGGATACAATGTCTTTTAAGAATTTGACATAATCCGGCATCTGTTCTATTGCCTCAACTAATGGTAAATTAATGTGCACTTGCTTCAAGATGTCTAAGAACTTTTTAAATTGATAATCATGTTTCTGCCTTTTCAACTTCTGTGGGAAAGGTGGTGGAGGTTGCATTTCCTCTAGTGTTTTATTAGTCTGAAATTTAATACCTAGTACCACTGGTTTTCCTACTGTCTCGGTCGCTTGGCGTGGGACTACCGATTTCTCTGCTAAGACAGTGCCTTTTGTTGGGATTGTTGTGGTATGATCACTTAGTTCAGCATCTAAATCCTCTTTATCTGGTTCTTCTTATTCCACTAGTGGGACTTTGTCTGCCGAACTACCTAATATCTCCTTAAGTTGTAGGACACTCCGAGTAGTGATTGCTTTGCATTGCTTATGGCCCATTCCCTTTGCAAATTTAGTATTGCTGGGTAATCCTCCTTGTGGTCTAGTGTTCAGATTTTGAGCAAACTGCCCAACTTGAGTTTCCAGTGTTTTAATAGTTGCCTCTTGGTTTTGCAACTTCATCTCAGTTCTATTTATAAAGGCATTAGTTCTCTTAATAAAATTACTATTTTCAGTCATATATGATTCTGTTTTCATCATAAATGCCTTAAGAGAATTTTCCAATGAACTTGTAGGTTGTTGTTGATGCATCTGCTGCTGCGGCATTGGTTGTTGTACCTGCAGCGACGGTAGATGTTGCATTTGCATTGGTTGCTAGAAACCTGCGGGTTGAATAGATAGATTCAGAGCATTGTTAGGATTACTCCATGAGAAATTTGGATGCTTTTTCCATGCTGGATTATATGTATTGGACATCATGTTGTTGTTCTTGTTGTAGTTTCCCACAGAAAGACTAGATTCATGATTCCACATGCATTCAGAAGAGCTATGGTTACCTCCACATAAATTACAGAAAGAATCTATTGCCTTGATCTCATGGGTATTATTCTGTATTTGCATATTCTAAACCATCTTAGTAAGAGAGGCCAATTGTGCTACCACTGAATTGGATGTTTCTAACTCATTCACTGTAGCTTGGCGTCTCACCCCTCCTCGCCTAGATGTAGGGAATTGAAAGTCATTGTTTGCAAGTTTGTTCAAAATTTCTATTACTTCCTCCGGTGGTTTGTCAAGAAGTGTCCCATTGGCAGAGGCGTCTAGCATCATCCTTGTTGGGGCATTGATTGCATTGTAAAACATAGTTATTTGTGTCCACAATGGAAATCCATGCAAAGGAAACTTGTGTAATAGCTCCCTATATTGCTCTCATGCTTCATACATTGGTTCGTCATCTACCTGTCGAAAAGAAGTAACTTCATTACGTATACGATCATATAAATTAGTAGGATTGAAATGTGTAATGAAATCACGACATAGTTCACTTCAAGATCCTATAGATCCTGCTGAAATGCTATTTAACTAGGTTTTTGCCCTATCCCTCAATGAATAGGGAAACAGTTTCAATCTCAAAACATCTTCATGGACTCCTTGAATTTTGAATGAATTACAGATCTCCATGAATGATTTGAGATGTTGCCTTGCATTTTTAGTTAATGACCCACCAAATTTTTCAATGGTATTGAGCATATTAAACATAACAGGTTTTAGTTCAAAGTGGGCTGCTTCGATTTTTGGTGTGACAACTCCTGATTTAACCCGATCAAATCCTCTTCCAGGAAATCTCTAACTGTAAGTTGCCGCGGCAGTGGTGGCTGCAAAAGTCCTCCATTGCCAACGAGTAAGTTCTGTTTAACTGGGTTATCTACCATAACTACTCGGATTTGTCTTCTCAACCTTTGATGCGTGCGTTTAATCTCTGGATCTAGCTCGTACAAAGGATTGCTTGGGCTTGACCTGGTCATAAACCAGTAAAACCCGAAGTTTAATAAAAATATCTAAAAGCGAGAAAATAAAGATAACAAAAATTTAGTTTTCAATCTCCAACAACGGCGCCAAAAACTTGTTGCGTGTAAAAAGAGTTGCGCAATTAGTGCAAGTGTACACTTTGCAAGTAATAAAGTGATAAGTATATTGAGTATCGTCTCTACAAGGATTGATGTACTTAATATGTTTTTTTCCTCTTCTCGCTTTGCAAAAGAAATAAAATAAAAGACAGATTAATTTGAGTATTTAGAATTAAACTAAACAACTTGAATAATAAAGAAAACTAAATAATGAGAATAAAATCAGATTGAGAGAATGGCCATGATCCAGTTGTGTTGTATTGTGGATTCAATTGACTTGTTTCTTTCCAACGCAATTACACAACACTGCCTCTGCAGAACTGCAGTTTTACTGCCTCGACAGTGAAGGATTTCGTCCACCGCGACAATCCCTTGCTCTTGGGTGGACTTTTACCATGGTTTGGCAAAGTTTTCTCTGATGACTTCACTTATCTTTAAGTCGAAGTACTGTTAATGACTAGTCCTTGATGATACCTCCCGGCGTGAATCAACTATAATCACCAACCAATCTCACACTTCTTTTAGCCGCTGAAACTCTAACCTATCCCTAGGCCGAGTTAGTATTTTATGACAAGAAAAGTATCGTACTTATTCTTTTCGTGAATCTATCTCTCCTGATATTAGATAAATAGATCTCTTACAAACTTCGCTCCCGAGCTTGAATGCAAGAACAATGAATGGCAAAGAATAAGCAAACATTGATATTTTATTTATTGCATGAAACAAGAAAACAAAGTACAATCTCCTCTCACAAATACTCTACAACTTTCACCTAAGCCCTAAAAGAGTTTAGAACATAACGGAAAAAAACTCTAAAGTATATGGTGAACTCTCCTCTCTATCATCGTGTGTTTGCTCTTGGGCGGCTCCTCCTTTATTTAGGTTAAACTAGAGCAACATCAGCCTTGGATAGGAAGCAATGTTGTTTTGGAAGTTTTCTTCGTTAAAAAGGTGTATCTCTTTTAATTTGATTCTTTCCATCTTTACACTATCTTCTCGAACTCCAATTGCTACGCAAAGTGTCTAAAAATTTCAGCTTTTTATATTCTTCAAATCAATCACCACTTTGACTTTTGGCATTTATAGGATTCCCCGCCTCGGCAGGTTACATCTACTGCCCCGGCGGAAGTTTAACTCTGCATCTGCTCAGCTTCCATCAGTAGAAGCTCCCATTTGTGGTTGGTTCGATCAGGGTATGCTTCATTGCCCTTTTCACTCCTTGTCTGTTGCTGCTTTCCAAGTTTCCTTATCATGCTGTCGTGTCCCAAGAGTTACTGCCCTGGCCCAAGTCTACCTGTAAATGCACAAAGGTGCATTAAAGCTTACATTTTTATAAATATCATCTTTATATGTCACAAAAGTAAAATATCTAAATATCACTCATTAAGTTCATGCATTAGCTCAAGTAGGTGTAGATTGAGTAATTATTGTCCATGAAAAGTGTAAAAAGTGATAGTCTTTTGAGCACTTATCAAAAATTATTAGATTATTCTTTTAATTAAATCTATTGGATTAATTTGGTCAAGATTAAACTAATATTATATCATGAAATGAGGTTTAATGTATAAAATTAAATCCGTTTGATTAAATAAATTTTGCTCATGTGTATTAATTTTTTACTAAATTATGATTCCTATTTTATTATTAAATTCTGTGATTTTATAAAATAATTTGATATTAATATTTTCTCCATTAGCATAGATTAATATGAATATATATATTTAATCATTCACGAGTTGATTTTGCACATTTTATGGACGTATTATTAGCATTTGAACGTTAGGGGTAAGAGAAATTCAACTCGAGATTAAATAATGTATCAACAAGAATATCTCAATTTTTTTTACTCGACTAGATTTGAACCCTAACCATTATTTGAATGAAGATGACAATACGTTGAAGTAATGGAGAAAGAAAAAGAAATTATAACGAATACATAACCAATAGTGCCATGGACATGTTTCTTGCATATAAGTACTCGGTAATGGCCATTGTCATAGATGAGTCATTTCGAAAGTGGCAAACTATTGTCTCAGAGTTTATATTCGAAAAATATTTCTTTCATCAAAGGTAAAGTGCCTTTTTTTTGCCTGCCTCGTATTGTTTTTTAAACAATGTAACTGTATCTAAAAACATTGGATGACTGTGAAAATTAACATGATTGAACTGTTACATTTTCCTTCCTCGCATTAGATAATGCAAATACTTAGGCTTCCCTCTAACTAATTATATTAAAGAAGCTATCATGGAACAAGAACATCCATGTCAATTTTCCTTTATGTTTTTCATTTTTTTTATATCTGAGATAATTGTCATTCATGACATATGAAACAATACTGATTTTTGTTGGATAATAAGTATACATGGTCTGTGAAATATCATTCTAATAACATTAGAAAAATGAAAAAAAAATCTGAAGTTTAATAAGACTATAAGATATCTCTCCTAAATAAGATTAAAGATTCAAAATTTAATAGGCTAAATATATATTGTTTAGGAGTCTTTTTTCCATAATGAACCTTTACGAAATCTACTCCGAATTAATCGATCAATAAATTAGGAATTAAATTGAATAAAATTAAACAATTTTAAAAATATTATATTGAATTATAAAAATTAGAAATAAATATGGATTAAATTTAGATCATTTAACTCAAAAATAGGTGTCTAAATTGTACATTTTTATGAAATAGGTGAATAATATTTTTTGGCTGATATAAATGCCTAGTATTTTTTTGTTGGCATAGATGCCTAAAGTTTTATTTTGTTTGTATTTTAACGTAACAGCATTAAAAATTATTTAACTCAGAAATAGGTACTTAAACTATACACTTTTTCTGAGATTGATACCTAATTATTTTTTCAGCTTAAATATGTGCCTAAAGATTCATTTTATTAGTGTTTTAAGATAATATTATAAAAAGATCATCACTAATTAAAATTTAAAAAGTGTTTATTTTATTTTTTTATAAATAAACTAAAAATAATAATTTTGAAAAAAATATATATTTTTTAAAATCAAATTCTTAAAACCCCAAACTTCAAAAATCTCAAAATTAACACAACTATCATCATTAATAGTCTTGTCGTTGTCTGAAGTCATCGCTTGTTTTTTTTGACCATTCATAGTTAATAACCTACGAGAGACATTATAATTAGATATTTGTTGTTCGACATCTGATTAAAATCCCTCATGTTGATTATTGATGATTGGTGGTTGAAGAAAATCAGTGGTGGCCTAAGACGATGGTGATGATTGATGGTGATGATGGGTCAGACAAGACTATTAATTGCATTAATGGGACTAATTTTGGTTTTAAGGTTTGAGGGTTTTAAATATTTTTGGACGATTTTATGATTTTTAAAAATTTTAAGTATCATTTAAATTAATTTATTCAAAATAAAGTCACATGTTAATCTATTATTGGGTTATAAAAATTTTTAACGGTGTTACATTAAAATACTAATAAAATAAAATTTTAGATAATTATTTCAGCCAAAAAATATTAGGCACATATTTTAAAAAAAACGTATAATTTTAGCAGCTATGAGTTAAAACCAATTTAGATTAGATATTAAGAGATTAAATTAAATAAAAATAATAAAATTAAAAATTTATCAACAAATTATAAAAATTAAAATTAATTATATTTTTTAATGCTTTAACTTTCTTTTCACTTTTCCATTGTAACAAGCAATAGTGAGAAAAAATATCTACTTTTTTTATCCTTTCAACCAAACACATTAATAAAAATATAATTTTTTATCCTTATACTTTTTTATCACTTTAATATTTTGTCTTTTTAATTTTCTTTCCTCTTTACTAAAACAAAGCTTGAATTTTATATGATTATAGATTAACTTGAATTTATGGCTTTTGTTTTTTTATTTAAAGGTAATGATTCATTTGTATTTTTTTATTATTATTATCATGACATTAGTTGAGATCTAATTTTATTTTATGTATTTTATTAGGTCGTGTTGCGAGTTATAACAGTTAAATCAAAATATCTATTTTTAAAAAATGATTAATACCATCGTCCTATACGTTATCGTATTTGCAAAATGTTTTTTAATTTTTTGATTTTTCATTTCAACCTAGAAGAAAAAAGTTATTCTCATTCACACCCTTTAAAATATAATTTATATGACATAATACAAAAAATGTCTCATAATGTTAGATTATATAGTTACTTTGATTTTTTTAAAATCATTTTAATATATTTTTTATAAAGCTATCAAATTTTTATTAAAATTATTGTAAATATTACAATTACAAAGCTTTAAGGAAGAAAAAGAAGAAAAAGAAAAAGAATAATAAGACTAATCCATCAAAATTTCTTTTAACCCAAAATAAATAAAAGTAAATACTTTCATATAGATAAGTATACTATCTATGATTGATTAACATTGACAAAATATTTTGAATACTTTCATAGAAATAAACATAACGAGTAAAAAAATAGTTTTAGAGACCCGAACTATCAGACAGAATGTTCTTTTACCCATGATTGATTAACATCGACAAACAACCATCAACCAAGTAAGGATCTAACTTTGAATGACCACTAACAAAATCATAATCAAAATCTAGAGCCGCTAAGATCTTTGTGCGAGCAACAAACAACTACTAGTTCTAGAATATGCTAAAATCATACTAGAAGGATAGATGAAACAAACCATAAAACAAAAAAAACATGTCACATAGACAAAAGAAACATTTTCAAAAGAACAAAGAAAACATATGTCACAAAGATAATTTTTTTATTAAAATATAAAAAATAAAAATAAATCTGATGATCGACAATCATTATTAAGATTAATTATCTATCACTAATCAAAGAAAAAAAGTTATAGTCGATAATGAAAAGATGATGAGTGATTACAAAAAATTAAAGGATTAAAAAAATTTAATCACTTTAAGCTTATCATTTCATTTAATCACACTTGGTGGGACTTACTCATAATATAATTTCTTTATGATGTGACAGAATAATATTATCAATAAAAAATAATTTTATAAAATTCTATAAAATAATATACATTAATTAGATCACTATCGTATGACCAATCCAACCATTTAATAGATATATTTTCAAGTAATCCTTTACATGGTAAGAAAATCACAAATATATTGTTTCTGATGAGGCGGAAATACAGAAATTGTTGCCCAAAAACAAAGGTAACCAAACTTGTCGGGTCATTAACAGAAATATGGAGAAATAAGGTGAATGAACTGAAAATTCTTTGTATGACTACGGCGGCTTGTAAGAAAATGAGACCAGACCTTGAGACAAGAAGAGTTGGTGAGCAACGCTTGAGCAATACAATTACAAATACTGCTTCATAATTCAAACCTTAATTCAACACCAAACTCATACCAAACCCCTTCATCTCTTTCTTTGTAATTCCCCAGGCTTCATTCTTCGCAGAATTCGCTATCAAGGTTTGTTTTTTCAGTTCTGTCCTTGATTCTTGCATCCCAAAACATGTTTTGCTTCGAATTCTGGGTTGGGTTTTGATTTTTTTTTTCATTTTTAAAGTTTGTTTCTTCATGGGGATTATCCATGCAATGGAAAAAAGTTTGTGTTTTTGTTTGTTTGTTTTGCATGTTGTTGATATATCCGAGGAAATCTAAAGAATCCTTTGGTTTCCATGTCTTTATCAACCTCTGATTCAGTTCTGGTGAATTGAACATATCATTTAATGCTTATGTTTTTTTTATTACACCTCACATTTCATTGATTACAGATCATACAAGAACCAAAGAAAAGGCCAAAACATGTTTTTATTGACTTTGATTCCATTGGTTTTATCGTTTGATATGAATTCTATGTAGGGTTTTTAGTTTTTAGTTTGAACTTGAAGTTACCATTTTGCAGATCATATAAGAATCAAAGAAAGGGCAGATTCTTGGGTTTTGATTCTTAAAAGGCAGAGCTTTAGAAAATGGGGTCTGGTGAATGGTGCCTTCAAAAGAGAGAGTTTCAGGACCGATTCGTTTTCAGGTAATGAGAATGTGGCCAAAATCGGATGCCTCTCGATTATTGTTGTCGGTGCCTCTGGTGATCTTGCCGAGAAGAAGACTTTCCCTGCTCTGTTTCTTCTTTATTGCCAAGTTAAGTTTTTAGATTCATGGATAATTTTCAATTTTGATTCAAGTCTTTTAATTATGTAGTTTAATAAAGTATAAATTAAAATCAATTAATATCATAGTATTATAAATAGGTATAAAGATAATATTAACTCTTAACGTTTATAATTTTTGTCGTTTTGGCCCTTATTCTTTTTTTTGATAAATTTAGCCCTTAACATATATCTTTTTAACAAATAGCTTATTTTTTAACTATTATGATAATTGGACCGTTAAAAATCTAACAACGATAATATGTCATATGGATATGATAATATATTTTAAATGACATGGCATCTAACCTATCAAATATATATAATATAATTTTTTATTCCAATATAAAATATAAAATAATTAAAATTCAAATAAAATTTTAAAAATTAATTAATTCTAAAATAAAACAATGGTATTATAACAATAATTAAATTTGTACAAAAACTAAAACAATAATTAAAATCAACTAAAAGATTTATATAAAATTTTAGTTATAAAATAGGACATATTAATTTAACTTATTTAAATCATTTTATTAATTTCAACCCAATTAAATAAGAACTCAAATTTTAATCCAATAATGGTATTATAACAATGATTAGAATTCTTTTTATTAACGATTCTTCTTAATTTTATTGAAGTTGAAGTAACCTAATGCAGAATTTTAATATATTTAATAGTTTTAGTAGTGTAAATATAACTTATTTTAACTTATTTAAGTTAAATTTTATTTTTATTTTTTCTGAAATAGATTGAATTATCATATTTATATTATATAAATTTTATGTTCAAATTTTTAATTATTTTATTGAAACAAAGTAAGGATATACTCTCTTTGATAATCACATCTACATCAAATCTCCTCTATAAAATAGAATTCTAATTATAAATATAATTAAAACTTTAACTTTTCACTCATAAGTAGAGATCTGCACACCAAACCTTAATCTCATAAACCAACGTTTAGTTGCAAACACCAAAATTTAGTCACATTCACTGTTGCTTGCAATGGCAATCCAAATTTCTCGTCAAATCTGTAGGATATTTCTCATGTTTCTTGGGTTGCAATGATCTGTTTTAGTTGAATCTAGGCTTGTTAAACTTGAATCTTCTCACATTCATGAGCAAGATCTGAGAAGAAGCAAGGATAGCCTCCATGATATTGCTCGATCGTCTCACGATAGATTGCTTTAATCAGAAGTCGATTATACACTTTATGGTAGAAAATAGAATTATTCTTCAGTGACCTACGGTTTTGAATCTACTTCTCCCATGCCATCGAATTTACGTCGTGAAAAAATGTTTGATGTCATCAATGCGATATTCCGAAAGTGGTAAACTATTGTCCCAAAGTTTGCGTTTCAAAGAATATACTCAGACGAGGATGCTGATATTATAATTTTTTTCACCACATTGAGCCTCGACTTGTATGGTTATGGTTATTATCCACTCGATGGAATGATTTACCTTGATATTCACCATATATATTGGAGCACAAAATCAAAACCTACAAGGAACAAACAAGATTTATTGTCTGGAGCCATGCATGAAATAGGACATACTCTTGGCCTTATACATACTGGCAATAAAAGTGTGGTCCTGTATCATACACTCCTACCTGGAGCTACTAGACGGGAGTTTATGCAAGAGGACATTCATCCTTAAAATCTTTATATTATGATAAATAAATTACGATAATTGTTATTCTAGTATTATAAGGGTTTAGTTTTAGAGTTTTAGTGTTTGGTCTTATGTTTTAAGACTCGAGAATATATAAAATCATTAGATTAATTTTTTAATTAAATCTATTAGATTAATTTGGTCAAGATTAAACTAATATTATATCATGAGATGAGGTTTAACATATAAAATTAATTCCTTTTGATTAAATAAGTTTTTCTCATGTGTATTAATTTTTTACTAAATTATGATTCCTATTTTGTTATTAAATTGTGTGATTTTATAAAATAATTTGATATTAATATTTTATCCATTAGTATAGATTAATATGAATATATATATATATATATATTTAATCATTCACGAGCTGATTTTGCACATTTTGTATTATTAGCATTTGAACGTTTGGGGCAAGGGAAATTCAACTCGAGATTAAATAATGTATCTACACGAATATCTCAAAAAAATTTTACTCGACTAGATTTGAACACTAACCATTATTTGAATGGAGATGACACTGCGTTCAAGTAATGAAAAAAGAAAAGGGAAATATAACGAATACATAACCAATAGCGCCATGGATATGTTTCTTGCATATAAGTACTCAATAGTGGCCATTGTCATAGATGAGTCATTCCGAAAGTGGCATGCTACTATCCCAAAGTTTACGTTCCAAAAATCTCTTTCTTTCATCAAAGGTAAAGTGCTCTTTTTTTGCCTACCTCGTATTATTGTTTAAACAATGTAATTGTATCTAAAGACACTGGATGACTGTAAAAATTAACATGATTGAATTGTTATATTTTTCTTCCTAACATTAGATAATGTAAATGTTCAGACTTTCCGGTACCGAATTATATTAAAAAAGTTATCATAAAACAAGAACATCCATGTCAATTTCCCTCTATGTTTCTCAATTTTTTGATATCTGAGATAATTGTCATTTATTACTTATGAAACAATAATTGATTTTGTTGGATAATAAATATACCTGGTCTGTGAAATAACATTCTAATAGTATTAAATAAATGAAAAAAAAACAAAACCTGAAGTTTAATAAGATGAAGAGATATCTCTCCTAAATAAGATTAAAGATTCAAAATTTTTATCTACTAAATAGATATTATTTAGGAGTTTTTGCCGGATAATGAAACTTCACGAAATCCACTCTGAATTAATCGATCAATAAATTATATATATTATAGATGATATGATTAATTTTTTTTTATTTTCTTTTGTAATAAGAAAAGAAATGGATTCGGGGTGACGTGTCCCTTCAGGAAGGAATGTATGTAAGGCTAACGTGCGCTGAGTGAAAACCTTTGCCGAATGCTGGCCTGCTTCGAAAATTGTTTAGGTGGAGGTATCCGTCTTTTTGTACGAATGTTTATTTTGTTTTTTACCTTGTGATTCGTAGCACCATTCAGTGTTTTTATTTTAAAAAATTGTATCAATTATTATAATAAAATTTAGATTTGAATTTTATCAATAATAAAAAAGATATCTCTCACATTTTTTTTATAATATGTAAATCTGTCTACGATCTGTTCAGAGTATGAAATGAATTTTTAATAATATTATTTTTAAGATTTAAACTTATATTTTTATTGGAAGTTAGGGTGCGTGGAATTAAAAATTTATTATAAAAATGATTAAAATATATATTTTATTTTTTATTAGCGGAGACAATAAAAAATTATTGTTTTATAATAAGTTATATATTATATATTTTTATTTTTATTTAATGTATAAAATTAATAATTGATAGAGACCGAAACCCCTTAAAACTCTCTATGTTGTGCTATGTTGAAAGTATAATATGTCTTATCAATATATTTAATATTGGTTAATGAAATTTTAAATTATATGATTGATGTGAATATTTTCAATTTTATTAGTTTCATTACTATTACAATACATTAAATATTATGGGGTTTAAATACATTCGAAGATGTAAATTTCGTTAATATAGTCATAGAATTGATATTTGGTAGGGTGCTTTTATAAAGAAATAAAATATATTATTATCTTTTAACTCTATTAATTAATATATTATTATGGATACAAGGATAGTAGATAGATATAGTTTTGCGGGTTTTGCACCACACTCGTCTTAATTGGGGTGGGAAAGAGTATGAGTTTAGTGGATAGTGGGTGAGTGTGAATATAAAAAGTCATACCATTGTGGGTAATGGGTAGGTAGTGGGGTTTAAAACCTTGCCCACACCGTAACTACCTGCCCCATATTTGCTCGCTCTGCATCCACCTATCATATTAATTATGAACGATTTATATTTGTAGACTTTGATTATGCCTTTTATTATGATGTTTTATTTACAAAGATATTACTTTGTTTTAAAATCTACGTTAATCTTTAAGCTCGTAGAGTTTAAATTTAATTAATTTATTTAAAAAATGATGATTTATGATCGATATTGAATTAATCAGGTAGCACCTTGAACCCGAATGTTACATTTGGGCAACAAGCCCAATCCATTTTCATAAAACCATAACATGAGTTTAATAATCATTAAAATACGATAGTAGTTAAAATATTCCAAAATAGTTACAGAGCTCCAAATATCATAGTTTAAAACATTTGACCAATACAAATTAAATAAATAAAGTTATAAATACAAGGATTTTACAAATACATGACCCATTACATCTAAGTACTTGTACTCTACGAATAGTTAATACTAAAGATCCTTGACGATGGTGCTCCGTACGCTCGATCCACCTATTTACCTACAAACAGAAACATATTATGAATCTTGAGCAACAAAAGCTCAATGGATACACAACCTATCGACTGTGCCTCAAGTTAATCATAATCATACACATGCTAGATGAGATATGATAATATGATATTAAGCATTGACGTTACTCTGGCCGCCTAAACATATGATATGAGCAAACAACAACAAAAGCATGAAAGCAAATAGATCATAAGTGAGTTCTATTGTCACTCGACATTGAGAGATCCACTCATATTTGAAATTTTATATCGAGCTATTCAGAATCTTACATCGAGCTAATATACTCAAAATCTCTTATCGAGTCTTCACTCAGAATATCTCATCGAGCAAAGTCAGTACCTAGAAGCTCACATTGGATGACTTTCAATACATCATCCAAAATCTCACATTGCATGACTTTCATTGTGTTGTAACACCTACCCATTAGATATTCAGATCCCATCATGCAAGGACTCAAAATCACATAATGATCTTCTAAAGATTCCTAGACCATGTTATTACAAACAACCATCATAAACCAACCAATACAAGCTATATAAGTCATATCAACATTTTAATCACTCATTCCAAGTTTTACTATTCATTATATAACACAAAAGACCCTTAAGAACCATTACCATAATTTATTGAATCCCGAACTTAAAACATAAAAATTTGGGTAAATTGTTATATTTGTATTGATACGCATACCATGCGTACTGAGCTACTCATCCACGTATCGATACCGAGATCACATTTGACGCAATTGACCCATCAAGGTGTATTGATACGTCGAGCTAGTATTCTGATGCGCTCAATGAACGTATCGATACCCTTTTAAGGATTTTCCCATCTTGATGGAGGGGTGAATCGATACTCAAACCCGATTATCGATATTTGAACCAAAAAATAAAATCTAAAGCTCAAAAATCCATTATTTTGATTACAAATGGTATCCTATTAATCCCAAAACATTTTTACATATTAGGAAGAGTATTTATGTGAGTTTTTAATCAATTTTAACCCGAAACAACGTTAAAATCTAAAGTTATCGTTGATGCACAAAGTAAACTCTATCATAACTAAAATCACCATAAATCAATCAAACATACAAATAAGGATGATGTACATAAAATCACAGGATTAAGGAGTGCAGTGACCTTAAAAACAAATTGATAAAGCCTCCATCTCAACCCTTTAAACTTTCTCCTTGCTCAAGCTTATGAATGGTTCATCAAGTTTTCTCATTACAAGAAAATGTTAGCAAAGATTATTATTTTATTTGAACATTTTAAAGAAACTAAAAACATATTCCTAACCATATTTTGAGCTTATAAAAATACTCTCTCATTCATCCCTAAAACCCTATCAAAATGTCAGCCTTCACTATATTCAATCAAACTTAGTTAAATAGATCCTGAGAAGCTGAACAATCTTTTCTCTAACAACTAAACTTGAATTCACAATTTGAAGCTCAAGACTTCGTATTTGAGGATGAGGTTTGGAAAGGAGAATAGGTTTAGAAGAGGGGAAACAAAACAACAAAGGGATGACCCAACATTCTCGACACAATATAGAGAATTAACTCCCTTCTCTCCCTATTTCCCCCAAACACTTTGTAATTTCGAGAATACCCTTCTGATATCCACCATCAACCAAGCCTAACTAAAAATCTCAAGCCCAACAAGACTTACAAGGTCCAAACATGAGACCTCTATCTCAGGTTAACCTGGCATATGAGTTTTGAAACTTGATTCGTGATAAATCGAGTTATAAATCTGAAATATGAGTGGATAATTAGAATTTATAAAAATGCTTTAGTTAAGTTAGCTATATGTAATTAATTAGTTATAGTTAAGTAAAATTTATACCCATAAAAATGTACTTTAATTAAATTAGCTATTGTTAATTAGTTAGATGTAGTTAAATTTATATTATTGTAAATGTATTATATATATATACACTTGATTAATCAATAAAGCACGTAAAATTTTATTTTTCTTTATAAAAGTCTATTATTTATTTTTACGTAATTTGATATTAGTGATTTCTTGTAGATATTTACAAACGAAAACGGTTTAAGAGATGAATGTAGGAATGAATTTGAAAATGTACTTGTGTGAGCGAGTGTAAATTTAAAAATTATACCCGTTGTGGGTAATAGGTAAATAGTTAATATAAAAATTTTAAGTGAATATGAGTATGATGGAGGGAGTGTCCACACCTGTCCCACCCGATTATCATTTGATTAAAGGAAGCTATAAGATTAAACTTTTAATATATTTCAAATATAGATACAAAAAGAGTCTAGATATGATATGTATCGTATGAAAAACTATATTATATTATAGTACAAATTACGTAAAACACTAAATAATATGAGTTTTTTTCTATTATCATCGAAAAACGAAAGAAAGAGTATCATATATTACGAATATCGTTAAATATTATTAACGTTGGATATTGTTAAAGATTATTATATTAATTAATAAAAATTAAAAATTTTAATCACTCAACGTATAATTATAAATTATTTAAAATAAATTTCAATTAAAATATTTTTATATATTATAATTTTAATTTTCTTAATAATTAGATAAAATACCAGCTTAGTCAATTTAAAAATAAAATATTTAAGATTTTTAAACCCAATGTTTAAATTTAGAGTTTATGGTTTAGGATTTATATTTTAGGGTTTATGGATAAGGGTCAAGGGTTTCGTATTTATGGTTTAGGTCTTGAGTTTAAGGTTTAAAGTTTAGGGTTTAAAATTTTATGTTTAAAGTTTAGATTTTAAGGTTTAGGAATTTTATTTTTTAAATAGAATAAGGTTGATATTTGATTCAATTATTTAAAAAAATTAAAATATTATATATAGAAAGTAATTTAATTAAAATTTTATTTTAAATAAAATTTATAATTATATATTAAATTTTTGAGATTTTTTAATTTTTATTAATTAATTTAATGATATTCGATAGTGTTCAACATTAATAATGTTTAACGTTATTCTTTGAGAGTAAAATTTTCCAAAGGAAAATTGATTGAAATGATAAAAGGTGTTACAGATTTAAAACCCTTTTAAATTTAAGGTTTAATTGTCAAATATGTGTCCAAATTATACTTTTTGTTCCGGTTAGGTTCTTCAACTTTTTTTCGGGCCAAGTATATGCCTAACTCTTCATTTCATAACACATTTAATGTTTTAGCAATAATTCCAATTGTTAAAAGACATGTGTCATCTCCTAAAAATTCTAAAATTATATTAAAAATAAATAAAATTACTTAATTTACTAAAACTCTTTAAATTTTCTAGATTTCACAAAATAATTTCAAATTTTTAAAATATCTAATTCCCTCAAACCTAAATCTTAATTTAGGCTTATTTCGTCACCGATTATCACATCGTCGTTCACCACGTCAATCGTCAAAACTTCATTATCATTTCCTCCATTATTCTGTCATCAAAAATTAATTAACACCGTATGAAATGTTAAAATTATCGATTGATTCATTTAAATAATTCATAACAAACAACGTTAGGACAAACGATGCATAAATTGATCGATGTGAAAATCACGCTTCATAGCAACGTGGCTAAGTGGCCATATTTGGTGGTTTATGAATTTTGGCGTAAGCGGCCATAATTTTAGCACCTAAGAATAAATGGTATATTTTAAACACATATTTAACAGTTAAACCTAAATTTAACGATAAATCATAGGTGTATGGAGTGTTCCTCGTTTGATTATAATAATTCAGTTAATCATTCAAATATTAAAATGTTCGGTCCGTGAATATTAAATTCTATAAAGTTTTATTATTAGTTAATCGACTAAAAATAGGCTAATTAACCAAAATTTTAATATACAATATTACATTTTTTATTTCAATATTTACCCCAACTCAAAAAATAAAAAACAGCAACCAAAATTTTTTAATTTATTGCAGCCTGAATTGCTATTTTAATAAAAATAACAAATATTTAAAAAACCAATTAATTCAAAAATCAACTAAATTAACTAAATTCAGTAATGTTCAATTAATGATTTTTGAATTCTTTTTTATAATATGCATGTTCACGTTATAGTCTACGATTGAGATACAATGTTGTCCCTACTAATAATATCATCTTTAAATTTAAACGCGTATCCTCATTTTAAGAGTACAATATACCTTACCAATACACCCAACACTTAATTAAAAAAAACTTCAATTCAATTAACAGTTAAAAATTTTAAAATCTAGTTCATTTAATTTTAAATTGAATTAAATATAAATTTGATACCTGAATTAGGTATCTTCTCCCAAATTGGTACCTAGAGAAATTTTACACTCAAGTTGATACATGAACTAATTTTTTTTTAATTGATACCTAAAGAATCTTTGCTCTCAAGTTGGTACCCGAACTTTAATGTCATTCATGATTTTGATTAATAATTTGGTTCTAAAATCTTATACATTCTATCAGATCTCAATTTAAAACAATTCAATAAATTTAACACTTAATATTTTAAAATTACCATAATTAAATTAAAAATATGATATTATCAAATCAAATGGGTATATAAGAATAAAAAACAATTGAACAACTATATTCTACTATAAAATAACAAGTTATTGTTAAACTTTTAGTATACCAAGAAAATAACGTAACATTACTAGGGAAGAACAAACAATTTAGGATAATAACAAAAAATATTTTGATAGAACTTGTAAATATAAATTGTTAAATTTATTGATTTATTTTAAATTAGAACTGAATTAATAAAATATATAAGTTTTGATACCAATTTAAAAAAATATATCTAGTTTAAATATCAAATTGACAGTAAAAACTATTTAATACCGACTTAGAAAATGTTCCTAGTTTATGTACTAATTTATGAAAAAAAATTATTAAGTATTTGTTAGAATTAAAAATATATTCGATACGAATATAAACCTAAGATCTATACATGTCAATCATTAAGAACAATAAAATAAATAAACTGAATGCAAAAGTGTACCTGAATTAATCGATAGAGATTTTTCAGAGGGTTTGATCTTTCAAGAAGTTAGGTTATCTCTTGCAACACAACTCTCAGACGGGGAAAAGAGATATGCAAGTTAACCTAATTATTGGGGACCATAACCCCTTTATATAGTTGATTTAATAACCAACTATTAAGTATTTATAATTTTGCCCCTCATCAAATTATAAATACACCTTATGGTATCTACACTTTTAATTCCATGACAATTTAATACTTATAACACGTGTAACATAATTGGTCACTTAATTATGTGTTAAAATTTATAATAGCAATATACATTATACATATGTGCCCATTATTATTGAATTTTAATCCAACAATCTGTCTCTTGGGCAACATATATTTCCTGACAAATGTATAACTTTATGAGCTCAAAATTTGTTGTCATATAATAAGTATTTTATAACAATCTCGTCCATCAATTATATACATATAGGATCAAAGCGGTCTTCATCATATCAATCATGACTGGACCCATCAATGGTCATGTATAAAAATATAATCAAATGACATAGATCAATCATGGATGCGTAGCATAGAAATTACATGTAAATGTGAACCAAATATGCCTATTTTCAATTGGTCCTCTTAAACTTTAGTGAGATCAACTTTACTGAATTCAGAGTGTGCATAAGCCAAAATAACTTATTTCTGCAGAAATTAACTTTAAACTGAAGTAACCGAAATTGTGTCTAAAACGAATGAGTATTTATCAAAATAACAAACTTCCACTAAAACTGAATATACTTAAATAATATTACATCCACATGAGTTGTGTGCTCATGAAAGACCTATGGTGATAGTTTCTTAATAAGCGTGCAATTATAGAGTTTGTACCAACATGCTCTATAGCACAAACACTCAGAATTTTCTTTAAAAACTAAGAGCTAAATTTTAAAGTGTTCCTATTTTATATAGAATAAATGATGCATATTTATGATCACAAAATAACTAAAGTGGTCTTTCTATACAATCTATAATTAGCAGCTCATGTGAAAAAGTCCTTTGCATCAATATTTTAGTAGAATCGAAGCCTGTAAACTTGATGATCTCTAACTTACCAGTACTTCGATATGTGAGCATGTAATTTTTGTTTTCTAAAGTCATTTCATAACTCTATCGGTTACTATCCAACGATCCATATTAGATTTACTTAAATATCTGTCTAACATTCTAATAATGTATACAATATCCAAATGCATACATACTTAAGCATAAATTAGATTCTCCATAGCTTATATGTATGTAATCTTTTGTATTTTATAAATTTTAAGGTTTATTTTAAGGCACTGAAAAAATTGTTTTCTTTAGTAATATGAGTCTCACTTGGCTTACTCCCATTGAACTTATAATACATACAAATTTCAACCAAATTTATCTCAAAATCGAATGAGATAATCAATATAAAATTTATAATTTTATTAATAAGAGTCGAACTTAAGCTCATAGATGGATTTCTCTAATTTACATATCATTAATTTTCTATCATTAGACACAAATTAATGATTGTACCATATAATTAATTTATTCAATGTTGCCATTAAAAAACACAAGCTTAACATTCATCTTATGTAGCTCAAGATTAAAAACAACAATTGTCAAGACTATTTTGAAAGATTCTTTCAGTAAAACTTGATATAAAATCTCCACAAAATCAATATCTTCTTTTAGAGTATATATTTTAAATACAAGACATGCCTTATTCTTGCCCACATTATCATTTACATCCCTCTTGGTTTTAAATATTAATTTACAATCAATTGGTTTGTACCTTAAGGTAATGAGACAAGTTCCTAAACTTTATTGCCTTGTATAAAATTATACTATTGTATAACATCAATCCACTTTTGAGAGTTAAAACTTTTATGGTTTGATGAAAGAAACTGATTAGGTCATTTTCTATCATTCCATTTTTATCCTTATTTTCTTGATGAAATACTAAATAATAATCGTTAATTGCATTTCTCTTTCCTCTCACGGATATCTTTAAAGACATTTTTTTTAGATTGTTGAGTTTGTTCTTCTGAAAAAATAGGTACCTTATCTTGAATGAAATTTTTTCAACATTGTTTTGTTGATGTACTTTATTCACTTTTGATTAATGATAGGTGTGAAAACCTAAACATCATCAAAAGTAATAGTAGGAATTAAATTATAATCTAATTCCTCTTTAACAACAATGTATCTAACTTTATTTCTCCCTCCAAACTCAACATCCTAAAAAATGTTATAAATTATTAAAATAATTTTAATTGTGGGATCATAAACTTTACAGTCCATGGATCATTCAAAATAAACTAAATAGTTGCTTACTTTTGAAGTTTAATTTTTTTAAATGTATCCTAACTTATACAAAAGAATCAACACTTTGTAATTTATTATTATTCCTTTTGAGTAGGACCCTTAGTAATTTTATTCTAATATTTTTTATTGCCCTTATTCTTAGAGACACTAACTGAATGAGTATTTTTACAATTATAATACTTTAAATTTTCTTCCTCTTTAACACAATGAGAAATAATCTCATTTGAAGTTTATTTTTCCTTTAATAATTTTAACTAATTTTGAATTAGTTAAACTGTATAGGAAGCTATACTAAAATTATAATAACAAATAATTGTTATAAAGTTTGATTTTATATGCCTTAAGTTTTGAAGCAATACAATATACTCCCTCACATTTTCTTGATCCTTATACTTTATAAACGTCAAGTAAACCAAAAAGTAATGTTATATTAACCTTAAAAAATATTTTTTTTTATCAAGGAAATCCTTAGTATAAATAATTTCTTTAGACTTATGCTCCTAAAAGTTTTTAAAATATTATATTTTATGATCATCAGACTTATACAACTTGAACAAACTCACCTCTCAAAATCCTATTTATGAACACTTACCGCCTTGAGAGGTACAAATTATTCTTCACTTAGTGCAAGTTCTATGTTCATACAACCAAATACTATATGTAAATGTCTTTTCTATTCCTTGAAATTAATTTCACTAAACATGAGTATAGAATGTATTCAACAGATATTATGACAACAAAGATAAATTACCTAAATATAGAATAAAAATAAGTAAATAAACAAGCTCACATAAATATCCATAAGTAAACAATAAATTCAAAATAATGGTTAGTTCCCCTCAAGATGCCAAGCACAACATTAATATCAAGTCTTTAGATAATAATATTAACCGTAAGCGGTACTCTTGTTGTAGCAATCAAACATTGACAATAAACTATGTCAAAAATAGATTAATCTTTGGACTAACGTATTGTTCACATAAAATACCTTATAATTTTCACACATTTATCACCACAATTATCGTTGTAATTCGGCCAAATATTAATTTTTCTTTGGACCAATTAATAAATGCATGAATTACAAAAACTCGTAATTATCTTAACATTTTAAATAAATTAATCTACACAAAAGCGATCAATTTGGTGACATTATGTTTCAATTAATCTATAAAAATATTAGACATCTAAAACTAAAATATGAATTTAATTGTTTCAATATATATATATTTATTTTATCTTTCACTCAAAGTAAAAGATAACCAAAATAATAATAAATTTGAATAAAGGTAACCTCATCACAAGATATCGGACACTCCATTAATATTTTATCTAAAAAAATATTAACTTGTAAGTGATATTTTGATGTAGTACTTAAACATTGATAATAAGAATATGTTAACCAAAAATCTTCATTTGGGCCGATTTATTGTTCACATATAATATTGAATAATTATCATATGTTTATTACAACAGATGCACATGTAACATTACTAATTATTAACCTTCCTTTGGGCCGATTAATATTAACATAAACTAAATTACATGCACAAAATCTTCTATATTTAAAGTAAAATAATTTTTGCAATAAAGATCACTTTGGTGACTTAATGCTTCAATTAATTTATCTTAAAATATATAACATAAATATACTAATATTCAAACTTAATAGATAACACTTAAGTTTCCAAAATAACCTAAAATAAGGTTATCTAAATGGGGCTACCAGAATTTAAATAACCGAAATCATTGACTGTTCTACTTCAGAAATTCCTTAATATGCATTTATCAAAACTAAAGTCGATCAAAGTATTTAATTTTAACTAAAAGTCAAAATATAAGCATCATACAAATGAGTAATTCGTGTAATAATTACTTAGAACTTTAATATAATCATAATAATCTAATAATCATTTTTTTATTAAACCGAATTAAATATATCAATAACAAATATATATTCTATAATCTATAATAACATATGATCAAAACTAAATACTAAAAATATTAATTAATTAACTACGTAAGTAGTATACTTTAGAAGTAACATGCCGGAAGATCATTCAATCATAACTTAATAAACATAAACCAGATATAAAGCTTCAATAGCTAACTTGATTATAAAATTTTTGAATCATGATAAATTTATTACGATAAAGCCGAAATTAATTATATTTTTCTATATTACTAACGACCAAAACTAAAATTTTAATATAACCGAATTTAACTTAATACCAAATGATCAAAACTAAATTTTTTATCAAACCGAATTAAATATATATTTTAATTAAAATATATATTTAATAGTAATAAATTGAATATGCGATACTAAAGTAGAAGCCATGAAGATCCATATCCAAAAAAATACATGGTATACTAAAAATATTCATTATTGTTGAGAACCCTAAACCCAACGATAACAATAATGGAAGATTATTTTCCCAAATAAATAAAAAAAATACAATTATAAATTGCATATTAACCCAAAAAAACAACAAAATTCAAAACCTAATAATGCATATTGACCTAATGTACTCGTAAATTACAGTAATAATGCATATAGACGATACAATCCAATTTCAAATTCACCATGCAAATTTGAATCCATTATCACATAATAGATAAATCTGAATTAATTCAAACAATGTAAATTAAAATATATATATAGTTATGAAAATCTGAAATAATTTGTTCTCAATGATTCAATATAATTTTGAAACTGATGCCACTTGCTAGAATTAAAAATATATTCGATAAGAATATAAACAAAAGATCTATACATGTCAAATCATTAAGAACAATAAAATAAATAAACTGAATACGGAAGCATACCTGAATTAATCGATAGAGATTTTTCAGAGAGTTTGATCTTCCAAGAAGTTAGGTTATCTCTTGCCACACAACTCTCAAACGAGGAAAAGCAAGTTAACCTAATTCTTGGGACCATAACTCCTTTATATAGTTGATTTAATAACCAACTATTAAGTATTTATAATTTTGTCCCTCATCAAATTATAAATACACCTTATGGTATCTACACTTTTAACTCCATGACAATTTAATACTTATAACACATATAACATAATTGATCACTTAATTACGTGTTAAACTTAAAAAAATAATTTTAATTAAAATACCCAATATATATTTATTTCTCGACTTAAGTTAACATAGATCTAGGAAATAACATTGATGAACATGTAACAAACATTACAAGTGAAAGAAAACTGAAAACTAATTCTAAACTATAGTATTACATAATTCTAGAACAAAGGTAGGCATGTTAATTTTACTTGATCCCAGAAAATAGATATCTAAATATTTAGATATCAGTTCAAATATTTGATTATTTAAATGTATAATTTGATTAAAGTATTTTTGAGCTTAATAATCGTATCTATAAAAAATTTGAATTTGTGAATATAAAAATTAATAAAGTTATCAAATATAAAAAGATTAAAGTTTTATTTTTCAATTTATAGATATAAAAAATATTAAATTACTAGATATAACAATATTTATATTTATAAAAATTTTGGATTTTTGGATAATCCGAAATTTAGAATATTGTGATCCGTATATGATTTAAAAAAATTAAAAAAATCAAATTATTCATATTTTTTTAGCATATCAATAGATAATCAGATTAAATCAATAGATCAAATATTTTTAACACCCCTAGCTACAAGAGAGGAGGGAATTATGGTCTCCTAACATTTTGAAAAATTAGATTTAAGTTTAAAAATTATAATTTGCCTCTTCAAGATTTTAAAATTTATATTAAACTTTATAATTTTAAATATTTTTAATTAGATCTCTTCTAAAAAAGTTAAGTTATAAAGTCTCTCAAGAAAATCTAATTTTTTTTGCTTAAACCTTTAAATTTTATAAAATTAAATTGACTTTTAAACTCTATTATTAATGAGATTTATGTATCGTCCTTGCATCATATCATATATAAATATATCAGCTTCATGTCAATATTAAGACATTTTAAATTATAATATCTTAATTAAATAATTAATAAAACAATTTCCCATGAAAAAGTAACCTATTTATAATCTCAACTAACCCTAGCACGTTAATCAATGATATTGCTATGTTATCGACTAATCTTATCTATTTACAACGTGCTCAACCACCACCCAATCTATTAACATCAGGACGTTTTCCATTTAAGAATATAAATAGCATAGTTTGAGATTATAAAATATAAAGGGTAAATATAAATTATTATTGAATTTTATTTTTATATTTATTTTGATTAATAAAGTTTTAAAATATTTAATTTATTTGTTAAAGCTTAGCGTTGAACGTTTTTTTGTCATTAAAGTTTAGATATTAAATATTTTTTGTCACTTAAACTCAAAACGGTTGTAGATGGTAGTCGTTCAGTTTCATGTTTCATAAGCTTCTTCGTCTCGGTCCATTAAGTCTAAATTTGACCTCTATTTTATCAAAACATGCTTTAAAGTTTACAAATCAAAAAACAACATTCTGTTTTTTTTCTCTTGCACTGCACCAAAACTGTTTTTTGCGGTGCTTTTAGATACATTTAGTGACGTTTATTAGCGCCACTAAAAATATTAGCGACGTTACAAAATACATCGCAACAAACGCCGCTATAACCTGCGCCGCAATAGATCGCGACATTTATTTTTAAAAACGCCACCAAAGTACACAAACTGTAGCGGGATTTGAAACACAAACGCCGCCGAAGGCGTATATATTAGCGGCGTTTTTCTATAAAAACGCCATTAATGTTCATGTACTGTTGTGGCGTTTTAAAAACAAAACACCGCTTTGTTGTGTACATTAGTGGCGTTTGTATAGAAAAATGTCGCTAATATAAACGCCTTCTACGACGTTTGAAAAGACAAACGTCGCTACTGTTCGTGTACTATAGTGACATTTTTATAGAAAAACGCTACTAAAGTCGTGTATAGTTGTGGAGTTTTTCTACTAAAACGCAACAAGTTATCTTGTCCATTTGTGGCATTTATTACTACAAACACCACTGATTTTGATAGCTTCTAGTAGCGTTTGTTTCTCAAATGCCGCTATTGCTACTGTACCATTCAAAATATATTTTATATTGTTATTTTACTACCAAGATTTTTCTGTAATATTCCAACAACAATTATTATTTAAAAATAATATATCAACTTAAATAAAAAATATTTAACCACCAAATAAATTAAAGTCTAAAACATTAAAGTGAAATATATAATTCAATGTTTAATGGGAATAATAATTAAGTAACATCATATCTGTAGTGACCCTTTCTTAATTAGAAATTAATAAGTGTGAAAAAGGTCACTAATAGAAATGAAAATTAGGGATTAAGTAAAAATTAAAATTTTGAAAAGAGGAATTAGGTCTTGAAAAGGGGAATTTAAACTTAAAATTTAGGAATTTAGAGTTTGAAAATACCTAAAATAAAAGTGAGTTGAGAATTTTGAAAAATAATTAAAAAAATGGGTTGAAAAAGGGTTTAAAAAAATGGGTGGAGTCGCCACCGGCCATTTTGGTAGGTCGGGCACCGTAAAAACTAAAGATTCAAAAAAGACGGGTCTGAGAGTCGGTTGCAGTTTAAAAACGGGTTTAGGTTTAAAAATTGCCCAAAAATTGGCACATTTATCAAAATAATCGCTTAATTAATTTCAAAAATTTTAAATTTTAAAGTGGCATTTAAATTATAATTTGTTTAAAGATTCAAATTAAGTTTTATTTTTACCATATCTTTATTCGAAGACAACGCATTCATCGCGATCACTATGTTGGAACACGGACCCGTTAAGATCGAATAAAGACGTATTCGAATTAAGTTTATTAATTAAGAATGGATGTAATTTGCACAATGAATAAACGAAAATAATAATGCATAATTAAAGACGTGGCCAAAAACAAAATAAGTTACAATGCAATAGAATTAATAAAACATGAGCATAAAGTAAAAGAGTGATGAAATATAAATGAACGACATGAAATAAATGCATGGCAAAATAAAAACATGAAACACACTGATTAGATGTATATGCCACACATAAAAAGGATAAATGAATGTACAATAATAAAACGTACGAAAAAATAAAAAGCATGGAATAAATAAGTACAAATGCAACAAAAATAAAAATAAAAAGGAACAATAAAAAACAAGAACGGTAGAAGAAAAAAATAAAAACAAAATAAATATACAAATAAATGTAAAAAGAATAAAATAAAAAGGATAAAAGAAATTAAAATAAATTACTGTAAGTGACCAAAATAATAATAAAAAAAAAACAAAAGGTCAAAGATAAAAGAAACATAAATTTCATATTTGAACAGTAACTAGATTATAGATATTTAAAAAATTTGGAGCCCTCATCTCGTTAATATGAAACGAGGAAGGGCTTAAAAGAAATTGGAAAAACAAGGAGGGATCTGATTGTGATAAGACCATCTCGAAATCAAGGGTTATGGTCCAACTCAGGACCAAATTGAAACGTTTTGGAAACATGGAGGACCGGGGACGTGGTTTAAAAGACACGGAAGGCTTTAATGAAACAATAAGCCTATTTTTATTTTAAAGACAAGTATAAAACACAAAAACAAAAAGAGTCTTTCTTTTTTTCACTTTCAAAATCGAAAAACCCCACAAAACTCTCTGAAATTTTCAAAACCGAAGGAAGAACATAAAGAAAGTGTTCTTCATGTTCATCCATATTTCTAGAAACCGGTCGCAAACTGCCACGAAACCCAGCTTTTGTAATCACCATTTTTGTCAAAGTTCGAAAAAGATAAAAAACCCTCCTTTTTTTTCTTCAAAACCAAAAATTGATCCTACGAAAAAGAAAAACCCTTTTTATTTTTGTAATCACCATTTTTGTCAAGGGTTCGAACTAAACCCTAAATCGAAACCCTACCCCTAAACCAAAATTCTATCCTTAAATTATACCCCAAAAACTATATTATATATATCTATAATATTAAATAATAAATAAATCATAAATATTAAAATATATTATTATTAAATAAAAATCCATTTGTAAATCCATTACAATTCCCACAACCAAAATCCATTATATCATAACCCAATCTGTTGGGCTAGTAACACCCCCAAACCAATTACAACCTGAACCACTAATTCAAATACATCAGACCCAAATCGTTAACCCAACAAACCTATCATCTTATCCAATACATGACCCATGACCCAATACTCGGGCTATCCAAACCCTTTATCGGTCAACCCGGATCTCAACTCGAATTTGACCCGTGACCATTCCTCTTCTTTTGGTAACCTTTCAGTTGCTAGAATTTCCAGAACCTTCTGGAATTCTGACTTTTCAATTCCTCGTCACTAGTTGCCTCAGACTCCTCCGGTCATACAGATCAACACCATGTTCGTGCCATATCAACCATTATCTCCACGTCGGCAGCCAAGTAAGATGAGCTATTTGTCTACTGCTCTCGCACCCAGCCAAGAAAATCAGAAGAATGGTCCCCTAATCTTCTCTACTGCAAACTAAACCGAAAAAAATACAAGAACGATGTTGGTCCCTTTCTCTCGTACGAGTGCCAACACATACATACAGACAAAAACAATAGATAATCAACAGTCAATCAGTTTATTTCTGTTATATTTTGATTTTTAAAATCAATGTAATTGTTTGGGTATAAAACCCAAGGATATCAACTGTAAATCCTAGACGAGATTTCTCCAAAGAAATACAAAAAGAATTTTTAGAGCATTTCTTAGTTCGAATAGCAAAAGAAATAAAAGTTTTAGGGTTACCTTTAGGTTGAACGTCGGTTCCCATCGTCGGTTGCATTTTCGCTATCACTCTTTTTTCTCCTTCAACGTTTTAACTTCGCTTTCAAAAGAAGAGTTTCAAAACTCAATCTTTTAAACTGAATAGAGTTTGGGTTTTCTATTTTCTAATCTTTTTGAAATCAAACACCGTTTTTCTATTATAAAACAAAGAAGGAAAGGTTATTGCGTGCAAGATCTAAGGGTCTTCACAGAGGCTTGGTCCCATGAGAAGCAAATTTCAGAGATCTTTCACTTTATTTCCCTTCGTGTTTTAGTCTAAAGTAAAGAAGCAGAAGCTTTGAAGCTTTCTTTTATTTATTTTTATTACTGATTTGATGGGAAACAAGGCAAAAGTCATGGCTTTTCGATAGCCTCATATTAATTGCGGGTCCCATAATCATTTAAAGTCTTTTTTATTTATTTGTTTGAAAACATTTCAAATTCTTTTTATTTGTTAGAAAATTATGCAGATGTTTATCACAGCTCATCCATTGGATTTGGAGCCTTTTTTATATATTATAAATTTAGTTTTTAAAATTCAAATAAAAGGGCCTTAAATTTTTTTTCTTTGGTCACCGTGATCTTCTATCTTTCCATATAATGTATATTGTATATTATAATATATTTTTGTTATAGCTATAAGTTTTTAAATATTTTTATTATATATATTACATTTCATATTATTATAATATATATTTTATTTATTCTTTTATATTATTTTATAGCTTATAACTTATATAATATATGTATGTAATACTTAAGTTATATCGTTAATATAGTATACGGGGGATATTCTTTTTTTATATACAATTTTATGTCGGTCATTTTATTCTATTATATATATATCTTCACGTAGTATATATTATGTTTTTTTATAATATTTTTATATGTTATTTATAGTATGTAAATTATATAGTATTCTATACTTTATTTATTTATCATTTGTTCACTTGTTTATTTATTTATTCTTTATTCTTTATTCATTTATCGTTATATTTAATTTGTTCAATCGGTTTTACGGTGACCCGCAACGGGTAATGATCCGTATTGTTTATAGTCCGTTTAGTGTAAATAACTAACATCTAACTTTTAATTTATTGCAATTTAATTTTCTCGTATCTAACATCTAATATTTAATTTACGCACTTTACTTTATCGTATTTACGTTCTCGTATTTCATTTACTGCTTTTAATTTCTCGTATATATATTTGTTACAATTTAATTTCTTGCACTTTACTTTCCGCTTTTATTTTATTTATTTATATATTCGATTTATTTATTCAACATTCACCCCTCTTTAATTAATGAGCCAAATTAATTATGTCTTTATTCGGTCATAACGGGCCCGTGTTCCGACGTATTGGTCGCAGTGTATGCATTGCCTTCGAATAAAGATATGGTAAAAATAAAATTGAATTCGAATATTTAAACAAACATTATTTTAAATACCATTTTAAAACGAAAAATTTAAAATTAATTAAGCGGTTACTTTGATAGATGTGCCAATTTTTGGGCGGTTTTTTAACGCTAATATCGTTTTAAAATCGTAACCGACTCTCGAACCCAAACCATTTCGAATCTCTGGTTTTCCGGTGTCCGGTCTACCAAAAGTGACCGGTGGCGACCCCAACCTGTTTTAAAACCTTTTTCAAATATTTCTCACCAATTTTTAAATCCTTTTAGGTGTTTTCAAACCCTAATATTTTAATCCCTAAATTTAACATTTCAAACCCCCAATTTTAGGTCTAATTTCTCAATTCCAACTTTCAAGACCTAACCCCTAATTTCTATTTTTTCACTAGTGACTCCCTTTTTCCTTTTTACTATGCCTATCATTTTAAGAAATTTAGGGTCGCTATAGTTAGCGACTCCGCTGGGGATAAATTTTTCAAATGAGTTAAGCTTATTTTTTAAATACCACTTAATTAATTTTAGAAGTTGTGGAATAAAGTGGCAATTAAATTATTATTTGTTTATTAATTCGAGCTTTCAATACATTCTGACCCGTCTCTAAGTGGGGGAAAAATGTTAGTGCTTTCGTGAGGATATTGTTCCTCCGTATGGGCCTAGCAAAGTACCTTCGGGGCTTGACTACCCTATGGTTTCGTAAGGATATTGTTCCTTCGTACAGGCATAGCGAAAGGGTCCCCCTAAATTGAACTCGATCGAGATGAGCCTATAATGGGTGACGATCGGGGGTCTCGCTACTCTTAGAAGAGGACAGCGAGGACAATTTGGGTACCTCGTAGAACCAGAACTGCATTTAGAGAATTTAGTCAATCTACCCGATTAGAGCCATGCGGTTAACCTAGATTTTATTAGATGAGATGCATAGGTTTGTTTTGCTTGCATTTTTTTGCTTTACCATTTTTGTATTGATATTTCATGAATGTATTGATCTAAGTGGTTTGTCCAATTAGAGGCTTTCATTCTAGTTAGAGTAAAAAATAAAAAAAAAAAGAGAAAGAATGGAAAAATAGAAAAATTAAAAAGAAAAAAAAAAGCAATAAAAATTTGAGAAAAGAATAAAAAGAGAAGAATTGAAAAAAGAAAGAATAAAAAAAACAAAAAAAGAAAGAAGATAAAAAATAAAAATTGAGGGATTAAAAAAAAGAGAGAGAAAAAGAGAGAGATAAGAGAAAATAAGAGAAAGAAAAAGAAAAAGAAAAAGAAAATAATGAGAAAATAGAACGAAGAAAAAGAAAAAATTGAGAGAAAAAGAAAAAATTTAAAAAGAGAAAAAAGAAAGAAAAAGAAGAATATAGAAATAAAAATATAAGGAAAAAAGATTAAAAGAAAGAAAAAGAAAAAGAAAAAATAAAGAAAAAAAGAAAATCGAGAGAAGAGAGAAAGAAAAAAGAAGAGAGAAAATAGAGAGAAAAAGAAAAAAGAAAAGATGAAAAAAAAGAAAATTAGAAAAAATAACAAAGGGGCATTGAGATCTCTTAATCGGTGAAAGTTCCTCAAAGGGCGATCACTATCCTGATCAACACCTTCGCTTGCATTCATTTTTTGCATTCATGTATTTCATAGCATACCTTTTGCATTCATTAATAAAACAAGGAGATTAACCTTGGATACTCCGTGGCAGTTATCAACGGCATCCAACATGGAAAAGAACTTCTCTAGATTTAGAACCACTTTTAAAGAAGCATCTGTCTCAGAGGCTAGGAGGGGCGAAAGGTTAATATCAGATCGGAACAACTTTGAGAACATGAACAACCTTGAGGCTAGGGTGAGCAAGCTCGAGGAACTCCCTGAACTTTTGATTGAAAATTAGAATGAGATTTTTGTATACGTGACGAATTTACGAGAAGAGACACGCGAGCTAAAGAGTGTGATGACTACCTCAGCTACGGGAAAGAGCTTAATAGAAGATTCCCCAATTCCAAGGAAATTCGAAAAGACAAGTCAAAATTTCAAGTTTTTGATGGAAAAGACTATTCCCGGTGAAGACCAAAAAGTCATCAACCAAGACTGATGCTTCTCTTTAGAAAATTTTGTCTTCTGCGTCCAAAGGGAATTACTCAAAATGCCCAAGGGTGCACGTCCACGAAGAAAGCCATGCAAGCCCTGATGTGCCCTCTAAGAATGGCCCAACCTCCTCGTCTCAAGGAGCAAATAAGAATACATGTAGGATGGAGACTAAGCCCCCTAATAAAGAAAATGAAAAGATGTCTTTCGCCCCGTTACCGATTACCAACAAGGAGTTGTCTTTTCGACTCTACAAGGCAGATCTGGTACGACCCTATTATGCCACTCCTTGCACCACACCGGAGTACCAGGGCATACAATTAAGAACTACATCACTTTCAAGAAGTTGGTGCAACACTTATTGATCACCGGAGTTATAAATCTCCGCCTATCGGGTGAAATGACCTTTTCTCTACCCAATCACGAGGGGCATGCTCTTTAAAGAAGATGAAGCCGAAAGTGGTCCCGGGTTACCTAAAAGTTTATGCATCTCATTTAGCTTTTCTTAGATGATATTTGCATCTTTGCCTTTGCATTTTCTATTTCAATCAATCTCACTATTTTGGCCCAAAAGTAGCGATGAACTTTTAGGGTTTCTATCATGTTTTTAAAATGAAGAATTGCACTTTTTACATACCTTTCTACTCTTTCAAAGATTCTTGGATATTCAATGTTTGTGTCCCCGATTCAGACACATAAAAAAGAAAAATTAATTAATTAAATGTCGTGATTACGATGAAATACAATTTTGTCTTCAATTTGCCTCGGTCGAAAAGTTGAGAAGCAAGACTACTACTCCTTCGATGATATTCAATGATAAGAAAATCTCCTAGAAAAGGCTCGATGAAATTAGATAATCTTGAGAATTCCCTAAGTATAAGGATTGTTGATGAGTGCCTAAAAGGCAGTTATTTACTACCCTTCTCATGGTACTTTAAGCATCTATTATACACCAACTTGAACCGAAATATAGACTCTTTACTCAAATATTGGATATTTCATTATCATCACTTACAAAATTAATATTTATAGAGAATACAAATATTTTTACATATTCTGTACATGCAGGAATATCCAGAGCAGAAGCGGCAGAATCTAGTGTGGCAGCACCAACAATGGAGGCGCGGTGAAAGATAAAAATATAAAGAATATTCTGGAAGATGCAGCGCACCAATTGGACCAAGCTAACGCGCTAAAAGCCCAATTCAGAGACCAAGTGGAAAAACCCTTCTAGAAAGTGGCAAACTTGGAAATATCAGATTCCTTGAAGAAGACTTGTTCCCTACTCCAAGTTGAAGTCTATTTATGAAAGGTTTACCCTAGGTTAAGACTATAAATATACTAGCCGGCCACATTGTCGAAGAGAGCCGATTTGTAGAGAAAACCCTTATCCCTAAGAATTGTACTTAAACGATAATATGTTCTAAATTTCTTAGGGATAGGTGAAGGTTGTCGATATTAGTGAGAGGAGATTGATTCTTGTATCTTTGTTCTTATGCAATAATAAAATCAAAGTTTGCTTATCCTATTGCCATTCTTTGTTCTTGTATTCAAGCCCGAGAGGGAAGTTTGCAAGTAACCTATTTATCTAGCTTCGAGAGGTGTAGATTCACGAAAGGGATAAGTACGGTGTTGTAGACACTAACTCGGCCTATACTCTTTTGGAGGCTCAGGAAATAGGTTAAAAGTTTCAGTAGCTAAAAGAAGTGTTGGATTGGTTGGTGGTTATCGTTGATTTACGCCGAGAGGTATCGTCAAGAACTGGTCATCAACAACACTTTGACTCAGAGATGAGCGGAGTAACTTACGGACACTTTGCTGAACTTCGATACCTCTGCCCAAGAGCAAGAGATTGTCGCGGTAGAGGAGCACCAATGTTGCCGAGGCGGTATCTGCAGTATTCTCAAAGCAGTGTTGTGTGATTACATTGGACAAGAAGAAGACCAATCGAATCCACTAATTGACGCAACTAGATCCTACCCACTTTCTCTATAATCGTTCTCAGCCTTTTATTTTATGTTTTTTTATTTAATTATTTAGTTAGATAAAACAAATCAACTTATTTGTATTTTTATTTTATTTTCAGGAGCAAGGAAACAAATGAAGACATATTAAGTATATCAATCCCTATGGAGACGATACACGATATACTTATCATTTTATTACTTGACGACGTGTACACTTGCACTCAAATTGCGCTTATAGCACACACATCAAGTTTTTGGCGCTATTGCCGGAGATTGGCAACTAAATTTTGTTTTCTTAAATTTTCTTGCTCTCTAACTATCTTTTATCTAAATTTAATTTTAATTATTTATTTATTTTATTTTTACTAACTTTAATTTATTTTGTTTATGACCAGGGCAAAACCGAGTGGACCATTGTACGAGTTGGATCCTGAGATTGAACGAACAAGACAACATCTGAGACGCAATCTGTTCCAAGTCATGGACAATCCACCAAGAGGACAAATCTCACCTGTTGATCATAATGTACTGCCGCCAGCAATACCGCAGCAACCACTACCGCAGCCATTGTTGAGGCAGCCCACTGTTAGAGACTATCTTGTGGAAGATTTAAACTGACTCAACCCTGGTGTAGTCACACCAGAAATCGAAGCAACTCACTTTGAGCTTAAACTAGTGATGTTCAACATGTTGAACATAATTGGACAGTTTAGTGGGTCTGCTACTGAAGATGCAAGGCAACATCTCAAATCCTTCATAAAAGTGTGCAACTCTTTCTAGATTCAAGGAGTCCATGAAGATATTCTGCGATTAAAGTTGTTCCCCTATTAACTGAGGGATAAGGCGAAGACCTAGTTGAATGGTATCCTAGCAGGATCCATAGGATCTTGGGAGGAACTTTGTCGAGAATTCCTTACGAGATTCAATCCGACAAATCTCTACGATCGCATCCGTAATGAAATCACATCATTCTGGCAAGACGAAGATGAACCGATGTATGAGGCATGAGAACGTTACAGAGAACTATTAAACAAATGCCCATTACATGGTTTTCCCTTGTGGACGCAAGTCTCCATGTTCTATAATGCTACTAATGCCTCCACAAGGATGATGCTAGATGCTTCCGTAAATGGGACACTTTTAGATAGAGTACCCGTGGAGGCCATTGAAATTCTAAACAAACTCGCAAGGAATGATTTCCAGTTTCCCACATCAAGGTTAGGAGGAATAAGACGTCATGCCACAGCCCATGAATTAGATACATCAAGTTCGGTGGCAGCACAATTGGCTTCTCTGACCAAGATGGTTCAGAACATGCAAACCCAAAGAAGCGTACAAGAGGTTAAGGCAGTTAACTCATCGGACTACATGCCAGATGAGGAGACCAGCCTATATGTTGGAAACTAGAATAGAAACAATCCAATGATGTCCAACAATTATAACTCATCTTGGAAAAAGGCATCTGAACTCCTCATGGAGTAACCCTAATAATGCCTTGAATCCAATTAATCAAGCCCCTAGATTCCAGCATCAAAGCTAGAACCTGTCGCAGCAGAACACTCATCAGCCCATGCCACAGCAGCAGGTATAATAGCAACAGTCGTTAAATGCATTGGCAGATTCTTTCATGACTTTCATGACAGAGACTGATGCCTACATGATTGAGAATATCCGCTTCATGAAGCGTACTGATGACTTCATGAACCAAACTGAGATGAGACTGCAGAACCAGGAGGCCGCGATAAAATCCCTACAAACCAGGTTGGTCAATTTGCCCAATGACAAAACACTCGACCACCAAGGGGTTTACCTAGCAATACTGAAGTTGCTAAGGTGTTAGGCCACGAGCAATGCAAGGTAATCACAACCAGAAGTGGCCTACAATTGAAAGATAAAGAAGGGACCTCAACCGAAAGATTCTAACCAGAAAAGCAACATCATGAGGACTCAAAAGCTGAGCAGGACCCTGCCGAAAGCTCTACCACGACAACTGAACCAGCAGTATCAAAACCTTCCTCCGAGGCAGCTGCAGATAAGTTCAATCCAGGTATTAAACTCAATATCCAAGGAAACCTGGAAGATATCAGACCACCACCTCCTTTTCCACAGAGGCTAAAGAAGCAGTAACAGGACCACCAATTTCAGAAATTCCTAGACATCTTGAAGCAGGTCCATATCAACTTACCACTAGTTGAGGCTATTGAACAAATGTCCAACTATGCCAAGTTTTTAAAGGACATAGTCTCCAAACGACGAAGGCAAGGGGAATTTGAAACGGTGGCAGCCACTGAAGGTTGCATGGCCATGTTGCATAATCGCATGCCGCCCAAACTAAAAGATCCTGGATGCTTCACAATTTCTTGTACGTTTGGAGATGGTTATAAAGGAAATGCCCTATGCGACTTGGGAACAAGCATCAACCTAATGCCTAAACCAATCTTTCAGAAACTTAAAATAGGACGGGAAAAACCAACAACAGTACTGCTCCAACTTGCGGATCAATCTTATGTGCATCCTGAAGGCAAAATTGAGGACATTCTGGTGAAGGTTGACAAGTTTATATATCCTACCGACTTTCTTGTCCTTGATTGTGAGGCCGACGATAATGCACCGATCATATTGGGACGATCTTTCCTTGCTACTGGACACACCATCATCGATGTGGAAAATGGTGAGCTCATAATGCGTATAAATGATCAACAAGTGAAGTTGAACACCTTCCACAATCTTCCAAATTCAGACGCTCCAGCAGAATGTAAGGCTCTCCATACACCGAATAAGGGTACTAAAACATCCTGCCTGGGCAGCACGCTCGGCAGAATGTTTGATAAAAGAATAAAACCCAAAGGAGAGGCCGAATGCACTGAAGGGACTGGCCAACTCATGAAGACAGATACGGGCCAGAAAGAGATATTGAAAGAGGGAGATGCATTACCTGCACTCCACAAGTAACCTAATCTCTTCCCTTTAATTTTAATTATTATATTAGGATTAGTTTATTATTATTTTCAGTATTTTGTTATTTTTAGAATTTCATGTTACTATGTTTTATTTTTAGTATTCTTATGTTTTATTATCCGTATTTTTTTTAATAAAGCTATGAATGTAGGAAAAATTATACCATAGCAGGAAGTTTGCTATCGCGGCATTGCACTATGTCAGAACCACAGAACTCCTAACGGACATAAAAAGTGTAACGGCTCTCTGCCGAGAAACTCGCCGCGGCAGAAACTGTGCATCAAGGCAATAAATGCCTAACGGCTATATTTTTAACAGTCATATTTTTACAGCCTATATAAGCAGATTCACTGTTGTGCATTATTTACTTTTGCATTCTTGCTATTTTCATTTTCTTGAACAATCTTGCTCTTACTATTTTTCAAATCTCACAAAACTCTTTGCATTTCTACCGTAGTCTTGCACTTTAGAACATATTTTGAAGAACATCTCATCAACATTCAAATCATCCATGGCAGCATACAGACGATTTGCCAACAACAACGTAGCGGAACGTTTCCAAAGATCTTTTATTGTACGACAGTTATAGAAGGAACAAGGATTCCAGCACACCATTGAAGAAAACTATGACATCGACCAATTCTTGTTCGATAGAATCAAAAACCAAGATTGGGAAAAATTCTGCCTCCAACCTCCCATAGAAAATGCCACAATTGTAAGAGAATTCTATGCGCACTGCCCGAACAAGGACACATTGTTCGTCTACTGCCGAGGCAAGCCTGTAAAGCTTTATGCCTAGACAATCAACGATTACTACGGCGTTATCCCCATACGCGATGAACATGGTGAATTTGCAGCAAATATCGAGGAATAAGAGGCTATCAAGGATGAACTTTGCTACAACAACACTCCATGGGAAACCGGTGCCCATAAGAGTTGTGTAACAAGGCTTAGCCTTAAACCCGAAGGCAAGCTTTGGTGCACGTTTGTCAAGCGATGCCTCATGCTCACCTCACACAATAGCATAGTTGATAGAAAAAGATTGTTGCTTATTCATTCAATCATCAACAAAAGGACCATTAATGTTGGAGAGATCATTTTTCAAGAAATTTATGATTGTGGTAAGAAAGAAAGAGGTCAATTATATTTCCCTAGTTTAATCTTTGCCCTAAGCATTGCTGCAGGTGTCCCTATAGTAGCAACTGATGAATACACAACATAAAGGCAAGGCTGGACAAAAGAATTCTATCACAGAGTGATGCAGATCACCCAAGCAGACCCAGTGCAGGAAACACCTCAACAATTCACTGCCAACTATACTGCCGGAGGACAGTATACGGCAGAAGCACCTGACCATGACCAAGCCACTACCGCAGTAGATCCATACCGGGAGATTTTACAGAGGATGTCAGACATGGACCTGCGCCAGCAAAGATACATGGAATATCAGAGAGATTTCAATAACACTCTTGCCAACATGCTGACCTAGAATTTTCCCACCCATCCCGACATTTTTGTCACTATCGCACCTTATACAGACACAACACCTGCTTCAGGGCCTAGACCATTCTTTACCGCTAGGCCACAACAACAGTTTCACGCTGTCGGCCCATCCAGACCTACGGGCACGACCGTCACATCATCCAGCAGCAGGCGGCCATCAAAGAGGAGAGCTGTCTTCAGCTCTCCACAACAGAATCCTATCCCTATAGGCAGTTTTTCTGAAGATAGTTTCTCTAGACAGATTGATAAGTATGTCCATGAAAGCTTATCGTATACCCAAGAGAGAATACCAACTGCCGAGGTAGGAGGAGAAACAGAGGTGATACATAAAGATGAAGAAGAAGATGGAGATGAAGTTACAACCCCACTGCAGAAACAAACGTTCACCAGAGTACAGCCGCCATGGTAGGCAAAAACACAATAATCACCAGGATAAGGATCAAGAATGAAAGCATCGGCCAGAATATCTCGGAGGGCAGCTATTTCTAGCAACTCTTCTGAATCACAATCAGAATCTATTTAATCCCTGCTGCTTTACTATTCTTGTTTTCCTTTGAATGTTGTACATTTTGAGCATTGAGGATAATGCTCGGTTTGAGTTTGGGGGAGATTGTAGGTGCAGAAGTACTGCCGAGGCTACCAACTGCCGCGGTATTACCATAAAGGGAGTAAATTTTTACTAATTTTTTTAATATTCTCTTTTTTTGAATTTATGTTTGTAATCTTGCACTGCCCTATGTTAGCTTTGCTTTTAGTTTACTCCTTTAAGGCTATAGAAATCTTTTTCCTTATCATGGCCAAGTTCTATTTTGAAGGGATAACCGTAGGATACTCATGGAATAAAACTTAGAAGCTTGCTTTAGGGTTAAAAAGAAAATAAACACTTTTTGGACTTGTTTGATTTAGGAGTTCTTTTAATAAACTTAGGTGATAAAGACTTAGAACCTTTTGGAAAATAACTAGAGGTTCCTATCACCGACTCTAGTTTTTGCTCTACTTCATGCTAGAGGTGCCCGAAATTGACTCTATTATGCTAAATAGGTGGTTAATAAGAAAAAGAATAAATAAGAAAAAAAGAAGGAAATAGAAAACGCATATCTTGAGGTGCCCGAAATTGGCTCAAGACTCGTTGTTTTAAGGAGACAACTTTAGTCCAAGATTCTACTTGTCTTGAAACTTAGAGTTTATCTAAGAAAACCTTGAATCAGCCTTGTCTATTAAACGCACACACTCACCTAGCCTTATAGCTTGTTTCTTAGTAAAAGTCTTTGGGTAAACTAGTGACTAAAACGGAGAGATAGACATGACCATGGTGGGAAGAATAGATGGAAAAGTAAGACCAAAGGGGAGAATAGATGGTGGGGAGAATAGATGGCAAACTTAGAAATATCAGATTCCTTGAAGAAGACTTGTTCCCTACTCCAAGTTGAAGTCTATTTAGGAAAGGTTTACCCTAGGTTAAGACTATAAATACACTAGCCGACCACATTGTCGAAGAGAGTCGATTTGTAGAGAAAACTCTTCTCCCTAAGAATTGTACTTAAATGATAATATGTTCTAAATTTCTTAGGGATAGGTGAAGGTTGTCGATATTAGTGAGAGGAGATTGATTCTTGTATCTTTGTTCTTATGCAATAATAAAATCAAAGTTTGCTTATCCTATTGCCATTCTTTGTTCTTGTATTCAAGCCCAAAAGGGAAGTTTGCAAGTAATCTATTTATCTAGCTCCGAGAGGTGTAGATTCACGAAAGGGATAAGTACGATGTTGTAGACACTAACTCGACCTATACTCTTTTGGAGGCCCAGGAGATAGGTTAAGAGCTTCAACAGCTAAAAGAAGTGTTGGATTGAATGGTGGTTATCGTTGATTTGCACCGAGAGGTATCATCAAGGACTGGTCATCAACAGCACTTTGACTCAGAGATGAGAGGAGTCACTTACGGACACTTTGCTGAACTTTGATACCTTTGCCTAAGAGCAAGAGATTGCCACGGCAGAGGAGCACCAACGTTGCCGAGGCGGTATCTGCAGTGTTGTGTGATTGCATTGGACAAGAAGAAGATCAATCGAATCCACTAATTGACGCAACTGGATCTTACCCACTTTCTCTATAATCGTTCTCAACCTTTTATTTTATGTTTTGTTATATAATTATTTAGTTAGATAAAACAAATCAACTTATTTGTGTTTTTATTTTATTTTCAGGAGCAAGGGAACAAAGGAAGACATATTAAGTAACTAGTCCCTGTGAAGACGATACACAATATACTTATCATTTTATTACTTGATGACGTGTAGACTTGCACTCAAATTGCGCTTATTCCACACGCATCAATTGCATCTAGAGAAAAAAAGAAAGAAAAAGAAAGAAAAAGAGGAAGAAGAAAAAAGAAAAAAGAGAAGAGAAAAAGAGAGGAGGGAACAAAGATTAAGACAAAAAACACTCCAATATTCGAAACCTGATAATAGGTATATTCGAACAAGAGTGTGGAAGTATCGGGGCACTCCGCTGAAGCAATAGGCCTAATAAGGTAGCAAAGCACCATCCAAAGTCTTTGCTTCATGAGTGATGGTAATATTTTCAAATTCATGACTATGCCGAGTAATTCAGAGTTTTATTGTATGCTCCATCATTACCTTCGGGACAAAGGACTGTGATGAGTTGATTTCCCCGAAAGAAAAAACAAAATTTTTAAAAAGAAGGAAAATAGAGAAAAAGAAAAAATGTAAGAAAAAACTATCAGAAATCGATACTTTTATAAGATATTCAAGATATTAGACAAAAAGAAAAAAGAGAGAGAAGAAGAATGAAATAGAAAAGAAGAAAAAGAAAAAAGAAGAAGAGAATGAAAAAATAAAAAGAAAAAAAAAGAAAAAGAATACAAAAATGAAAAAGAAGAGAAAGAGAAGAAAACAAAAAGAAAAGAAAAAAAAGAAGAAGAAAAAGATGGAGAAGAAGAAGAAAACAAAAAGAAGGTCGAGATCGACCAATTGAGAACATGTAAAGACCAACAAAGGATTTCTTTAATATCGGAACGGTATACGTTCGAAGAGAGGGACCGTTCATTTTGACATACATCTGAAGAAGGGTGTTATGCTTTGCAACATACGCTCGAAGAGAGGGTTCGTCCACCACGGTATACGCTCGAAGAGAGGAACCGTTCATTATGACATACGCCTGAAGAAGGGGGTCATGCTTTGCGACATAGAATAAAGAGAGAGATCGTCCACCACAGTATATGCTCGAAGAGAGGGACCATTCATTATGACATACGCCTGAAGAAGGGAGTCATGCTTTGCGACATACGCTCGAAGAGAGGGGTCACCCACCACGGTATACGCTCGAAGAGAGGGACCATTCACTATGACATACACCCAAAGAGAGAAGTCATACAACGCGACAAACGCTCAAAGAGAGGGGTCGCCCATTACGGTATACGCTTAAAACGAGGGACCGTCAGATGCTGCAATGATCAGAAATCAGAGAATCTCCAATTTTTCTCTTTACCCTTATCTTTTAGTTTTTGCAGCTTTAAATAAATATACGGATAACGTGTTCTAAAATACTTTATTTTTATTTGTGAAAGTTGTCTTTCAATGGAACGAAGAGATGAACAAATCAATTGAACCTTGACTCTCCATCGGTGGGTCAAATAGACGAATTTATTTCTCATGCAGTTTGAAAGATAATCTAGTTCGAGTTTAGAGAAATTGAGATTCTGGTGCTGTCATTTGATGAGAGGGAGGGGACGAATTGAAAAGATTTTGACTCAATGATAGTGGCTTAATGTGTAAATAAGTTTATGTCTGGTGGAGTAAGATCTCAACCCGAATTTGAGCCGTGACCATTCCTCTTCTTTCGGTAACCTTTCAGTTGCTAGAATTTTTAGAACCTTCTAGAATTCTGACTTTTCAGTTCCTCGTCACTAGTCGCCTCAGACTCCTCCGACCATGCAGATCAACACCACGTTCGTGCCATATCAGCCATTATCTCCACGTCGGCAGCCAAGTAAGATAAGCCATTTGTCTATTGCTCTCGCACCCAGCCAAGAAAATCAGAAGAATGGTCCCCTAATCTTCTCTTCTGCAAACCAAACCGAGAAAAATACAAGGACGATGTTGGTCCCTTTCTCTCATACGAGTACCAACACATACATACAGACAAAAACAATGGGTAATCAGCAGCCAATCAGTTCATTTCTATTATATTTTGATTTTTAAATCAATGTAATTATTTGGGTATAAAACCCAATGATATCAACTGTAAACCCTAGACGGGATTTCTCCAAAGAAATACAAAAAGAACTTTCAGAGCATTTCTTATTTCCAATAGTAAAAGAAATAAAAGTTTTAGGGTTACATTTTAGTTGAATGCCGGTTCCTATCGTCGGTTGCATTTTCGATATCACTCTTTTTTCTCCTTCAACGTTGTAACTTCGCTTTCAAAAGAAGAATTTCAAAACTCAATCTTTTAAACTGAATAAAGTTTGGGTTTTCTATTTTCTAAGCTTTTTGAAATCAAACACCGTTTTTCTAGTATAAAACAAAGAAGGAAAGTTTGTTGCGTGCAAGATCTAAGGGTCTTCACTAAGGCTTGGTCGCCGATGATCGACCATGAGAAGCAAGTCTCAGAGATCTTTCACTTTATTTCCCTTCGTGTTTTAGTCTGAAGTGAAGAAGCAAAAGCTTTGAAGCTTTCTTTTATTTATTTTTATTACTGATTTGATGGGAAACCAGGCAAAAGTCATGGTTTTTTGATAGCCTCATATTAATTGCGGGTCCCATAATCATTTAAAGTCTTTTTTATTTATCTGTTTGAAAATGTTTCAAATTTTTTTTATGTTTTAGAAAACTGTGCAGATGTTTATCACAGCTCATCCATTGGATTTGGAGCTTTTTTAAATATTATAAATTTTGTTTTTAAAATTCAAATAAAAGGGCCTTAAAATTTTTTTCTTTGGTCACCGTGACCTTCTATCTTTCTATATAATATATATTGTATATTATAATATATTTTTGTTATAGCTATACGTTTTTATATATTTATATTATATATATTACATTTCATATTATTATAATATATATTTTATTTATTCTTTTATATTATTTTATAGCTTATAACTTATATAATATATGTATGTAATACTTAAGTTATATCGTTAGTACAGTATATGGGAAATATTGTTTTTTTATATACATTTTTATATCGGTCATTTTATTCTATTATATATATATATATATCTTCACGTAGTATATATTATGTTTTTTTAATAATATTTTTATATGTTATTTATAGTATGTAAATTATATAGTATTCTCTACTTTATTTATTTATCATTTGTTCACTTGTTTATTTATTTATTCTTTATTCTTTATTCATTTATCGTTATATTTAATTTGTTCAATTGGTTTTACGGTGACCCGCAACGGGGAATGATCCGTATTATTTATAGCCTGTTTAGTGTAAATAACTAACATTTAACTTTTAATTTATTGCAATTTAATTTTCTCGTATCTAACATCTAATATTTAATCTACGCACTTTACTTTATCGTATTTACATTCTCGTATTTCATTTACCGCTTTTAATTTCTCGTATATATATTTTTTGTAATTTAATTTCTCGCACTTTACTTTCCACTTTTATTTTATTTATTTGTATATTCGATTTATTTATTCAACATTCACCCCTCTTTAATTAATGAGCCAAATTAATTACGTCTTTATTCGGTCGTAACGAGCTCGTGTTCCGACGTATTGGTCGCGGTGTATGTGTTGCCTTCGAATAAAGATATAGTAAAAATAAAATTGAATTCGAATATTTAAACAAACATTAATTTAAATGTCATTTTAAAACGGAAAATCCAAAATTAATTAAGCGGTTACTTTGATAGAGGTGCCAATTTTTGGATGGTTTTTTAACGCTAATACCGTTTTAAAATCGTAACCGACTCTCGAACACAAACCATTTCGAATCTCTAGTTTTCTGGTGTCCGGTCTACCAAAAGTGACCGGTGGCGACTCCAACCCGTTTTAAAACCTTTTTCAAATATTTCCCACCAATTTTTAAATCCTTTTAGGTGTTTTCAAACCCTAATTTTTTAATCCCTAAATTTAACATTTCAAACCCCCTAATTTTAGGTCTAATTTCTCAATTCCAATTTTCAAGACCTAACCCCTAATTTCGATTTTTTCACTAGGGACCCCTTTTTTCCTTTTTACTATGCCTATCATTTTAAGAAATTTAGGGTCGTTACATTTTTTAAATCTCAATTCCGAACCCCTTTTTGTCATATAAAGATCGAAGAACAAAGGGAAAAGAAAAACAAAACGCTTCTCTTTCCTTTCAGTTTGGTTCACCCTTAAAGGCACGATGGCCACGGGATCATCGCCGGTGAAAGGAAAATCAGAGAAGGAAGGAGACCAAGAAAAGGTAAAAAAACTTCACCCTTAACTACTCTTGTTCGATCCCAAAAAAAGTCTATACCTCTAACTGCTTTGTATTGATCTGGAAATGAGGGATCGAATCCCTTACAAAGTGTTTGATTTTGGCTTTTATAAACAAAAATTACAAGGGTTAAAAAAAGAAAATCTCCTAATTTTCGAATTGGTTCTCTGATCTTTGTTTGGATGCATTCGCTCTGAAATCTGATATATGTTGGTGCATTGTGATTATTTCCTCAGATATTGGTCGGCTATGTGCTAGAAATTTGATGTTATTTGCCTCTGAATCTGTCTGAATTCATACTAAACTTCTCTGATTTTTGTTGGCATTTTGGCTCTGTTATTTTGTACTAATTTGATGCTTTTTTTTTGTCTCTTTGCATGAATCGGCCGCTGGAAAAAATGAGGGGACCACCGGAGATGCGTCATTGGCGAAGGGAGACGAACGGTTGTTCGAGTAGTCGAGGAGTCTAGCGCGTGCCTACGACACGCATGGAGAAAGACCAGTGGGCGCGCGTGTTGTGCGTGGGCATTCTGGATGCTTCTCCCATGTGATGTCGGTCGTTGGATCACAGATTTGATCCAACGACTCAGATGCATTTGCGCAAGGATAAAGGCTCTAATTAGGGTTTTGGTTGTTTAGCCGATTGGGCTCAATAATGGGCTTTGTAATTAAGTGTAAATGGGCTGAGTGTTTATTAATTTCGGGCTTGAACATTGTATTGAACTTTATAATAAAATGTGAGTTGTTATTATTTAAAGTGGGTTGTAATTGGGCTGTTAATAATAAATAAATGGTTTTTTATTATATTATGGGTTTATTTATTGTTATTTGGGTTATAATTATATACAAACTGTTATATAATATAATAATATATAATAAAATAATATAATGAAAAGGCTGAATGATATAAAAATAATAATAAAATAATAATACTAAAAAGACGTAAAAACAGTAATAAAGGTAAAATAAAATAGTATTAATATCTTTTGAAATTTTCAAAGAAAAGGATATACAAAATTCATATATTTATAATATTTTTTTTATTTTTTATTGGAATTAAACCATAATTAAAAGGAAAACAAAAATTATATTTTTATTTTTAATTAATAATTATAAGCCTATTATTTGAATGAAATTAAAAATCGGGTTTAGTACCCTGGATAAAATTAGTGATTACAATATCTTAAAATTAACTACAAACCAAAGGAGCCTAAAATCAACTAAGGTGAAGAATTCTTTTTTGGGTTCTGCTTTAATATCGCCATCATATCTTAAAATTGTTTTTGAAGATTTTGATAGGCTACTTCTGTCTCTCCTTTTCTTGCTTTTCTCTTTGCTTCTCTTGTTGCTCTTTCTTCTGCTCTTGCTGCTCTTTCGGCTTCTCTTTCAGCTTATCTCCTTTCTATCTCAACTTCTCTAGCTTTCATCTCTGCTTGAAATTGAGTTAATTGTTGTTTTAAACGATTAACTTTCACTTGAGAAGACTGACTTTGTAATGGCATGTATTGAGAAGAGTTTGATCCAAAATATTTGGTCGGTGTTATGAATGATCCTTGACAACGCACTCGGACATATCTTTCAGGACCCAAAACGTCAATAAAAACTTGATTTTTGATATCACTAATATTAGCAGAACCATCGATTGAAACCTTAGCTTCATACTCTGTTCTTTTTCCCTCATTTTCATCTGATAATCATTTATCAATGCATAATAAATGACAACATTATTTAAAAATAATACAATTTTATGGGAAAATGATATACCATAATTTCTCCAGCTTCAGGAGTCATTGAAGAGCCATCTTTTTTGTGTGTAATATCAAAGAGCTTTAAACGTCCAATGCTAGTACCACTCGTAACAACCTACAAAATATAATAAAAATGAATATTAACTTTAATGTAATACAAGTAAAAATAATCTTTAGCGAAAGGACTAAGACCTCTTCATTAGCTATACGAGCAAAGCTCTTCGTCCCTGCTGTGTGAGTAAACTTTTGTTTTTGTCTGCTAGAAACATCGGCCTGCTCTTTATCCTGTTTAATTTCTAATTTTTATTACATCTAAATTTAATATTATAATGATATAATGTAAGTTTTACAAATTTATCGATGTTACCTCTCCTTTTGTTGAACTCCAAAACATGACGACATCTTCCTATTGATACTGTAGTATTTCTGGGGGAATATTTTGAAGTTTCTCTTGAAGGCTAAGATCATTCTTGAAATATGTTTTCTTCAAGAAACTTTTATGGTCTCTCCATTTCTTTTCTAAGGCATGCTTCACATAATCATCTGAGACCTCTAATGAAAATTTATCCTAAAAATAACACAATTAAAAAATATAAATATTACTATTTAAATATAATAAATTAACTAATAAAATAATATTATTACCTTAACAAGATCCAAAGCATGATTTTTGTTACTATTGGGCATCTAATGCCATGACTCATAATTGATTGGTAAAATTGAAGCATTGCGTGCAACAATGCCTAAATAACTTACCAAGACACTTGTTTCTTCCCCAATAGGTTGACCGACATCGTTTCTTTAAACTTTCACACGTTCTTCAACTAGGAGATCATATAATTTCGTCAAGGTCGTCCGCCCTTTAGTCTTGCGCCTTCGACCATTTCCACCTATATAAGAAATATATCAAATCAAAACTTATTAAAATAATTTAAATAATAACAAATACGTATAATTCAAATAACTTGTTAAAAATACCTTCTATATAAGGCACTTGTAAAGATCTAACACTAGAAAAATCATCTTCATTTGTTTCTTCCTCTATTCGAGGAACTCGAAAAATATTTAAGCTATTTAATTTCCTCCTAGGCATAATACTTGTAAAAAATGAAAAAAAAGTAAGTACAAACAACAATACTATTAATATGTGTATAAATCTCTATCTATATTAAGATAAATCTTACTACATATGCAGTTAATTATCATTAAAATCTTCATCCATGTTGTCTCGAACCCATTGAAACTGTGAAGTACAAGTAGAACATGTTCCATCTAAGTTTTGTGTTGCATAAGGTAAAGTTTCTGATCTTCTTTCAATTTCATCTATACTCTCATCCCCGATATCAATCAAGTCTCTAGGGGTGTTACGGAGTACAACATACCAACCATCTTTCGTTGGATCATGAAAATAAAAAACTTGTTTGACTTGAGAAGGGAATACATATGGTTCGTCCATCAGTTGTTGACCAAAATGAATTAATCAAGAAAAATTAAACATTGTAAAACCAAATTGATCTTTTTTAATTCCTCGACTACTATTTACATCAGCCCAGTCACAACGAAACAATATAACCTTCCGTTTGCCACAATAATCCAACTCAATAATGTTAGAAATAATTCTACAATATTCAACATCTCTCTCCACAACATGATTATCCCTTGCACTAGTATAACTTGTAGTTGAAGAAGTAAAAACAAGACCACAATTTTGTATCCTCCTTAATCTTTCTCGAGATTTCTTATGAAACCTATACTCGTTAATGAGAAAGGCATTATATCTCTTAACAATTATATTTGGGCCTTGACAAAGCCATTTAACTTCTTCACTAACTTCTTTCCCACCCCAAACCTATTACACGTGAAATAAAAATCGGTTAACATTCATATTGATATATTAAGACAAGAAAAGTTATATATTATGTCATTATCAAATAAAGCTTTATTTACTTACCGTTTTCCCTAACCATTCATGAAAGTTTTTTGCAAATAACTTATGACTCTCTCGTAAAATTTATCTCCTTGCACGAACATGAGATTGTAACTCTTCCATCGCCCCTTGGGGTTTAGGTTAGTTTGTGGAGTAGTTATGGAAGAAGGTTTGTAATTTGTTTAGTTCTTATTAATGCAATTTCAGAAGTCATAGTTTATTCTCTCTTGGTAATTACTCTTCTCGTATATGAGCTCGAAAGATAAATATGTGAGAAAAATCTATTTGCCTAGCATCGGGAGATATAGGTTCACGAAACGAGAGAATACAGTCTTTGCTCATAGGCATTGACTAATCCGGTTGAGAGATTAACCGCCCAGGATTTCAGCGACTAACAAGATGCATGTGTTTAGTTGTCATTCAATCTTGATTCAAGCTGGGAGGTATCATCAAGACATGGGTTTCAAAAATTCTCTTCGTCTAGGGATAAGGAAGAAGATATACAAGGATGCGATGTCGAACTATGAGTTGTTGAATTGTCGATAAGGCATAACCTTGCCTATGCAGCTGCAGCGACCCTTAGTGCGACCCGTCGAGGCGTCAGTTCAACCCTGTTGCATTATAAGAACGAGACAATTACATTCTGATTCCATACTACGAACCACTCTAACCTATCCCACTTTTTCATCCTTGATTTCTTGATCACTTATCTTTTATTATTTTAGTTAGTTTTCTTACTTATAATTCAACCCCAATTTATTTGTGTTTTTAGTTTTCATAATGTAGTTATAAGAAGTAGTGAAGTCGACACAGTTCCTGTGGATTCGACAACCTAAAGTATTACAATCTAACAAAGGTGAAATTAACAGGACTACATAGCCTCCATCAGATTTGGCGCCGTTACCGGGGACTGACACTCAATTTCACTACTAATTATTTCTATACCTTTTCATTTATTTTATTTTATTTAGTTCTAGTTTTTATCTTAACTTACAAGGCCTGTTTTGTGTATGACTAGGTCCAGTCCGACTATTGATCAATACCCTTACGATCCAGAAATCGAAAAACAACACGAGGTCTGAAACGTAGGGCACGCCAAAGAATGAACGTAGAACCTGACCAACAAAACAATGCGGGTATGAATGCTGCCGCGGCAGACAACCGCAGTGCTTTTGCAGTTGTTGACGCAATAAACATTCCAAGACAGAAATGCGCACGAACCGTTCGAGATTATTTAGAGGAAGATTTAGATAGGTTATCTCCTTCTGTTGTGATGCCTAACATAAAGGCAGAGCATATCGAATTAAAATCGGTCATGTTCAACATGATCAACACCCTAGGCCAGTTTAGGGGTTCGGCCAATGAAGATGCTCGACAACATCTTAAATCCTTTCTATAAATTTGTAACTCGTTTTAGCTTCTAGGAGTCTCAGCCGACATCCTTAAGCTAAAATTATTCCCTTATTCACTAAGAGATAGGGCAAAATCTTGGTTAAACAACCTTTAGTCGGGATCGTTGAACTCAATGATAGAATTATACCGAAGCCTCCTTGTCAGATTCAGTTACACCAATATGATTGATAAACTGAGAAACAATATAACATCCTTTAGGCAAGACGAAGACGAATCAATGTATGAGGCTTGGAAAAGATACAAAGAACTATACAGAAAATACCCCATGCCTAGTTTTCCTGAGTGGACCCAAGTATTCATCTTCTACAATGCAGTTAACACTCCTATGAGGATGATGCTTGATGCTTCCGCCAATGTTACCCTCTTAGACCGCCGACCCCATGAGAGTTTAGAAATTTTAGATAGGTTGGCAAAGAATGACAATCAACACCTAGCCACCCGAAGAAGCATAAATAATTGAGGTATGAGAACTTCCGATTCTGTAGTTTCTATCCTAGCACAACTGTCAGCCTTAACCAACGTGGTCAAAGATATGCATAAACCAAGCAACGTTCGAGAAGTAAAAGCAGTCACTGTTCTTTGCAAAATATGTGGTGACAAACATGACTCGAACGCATGCCCGCATGATCCAAAATCTTTCTTCTATTTTGGAAAGTATAAAAACAATATGCCCAACAATTACAACTCATCATAGAGGAAGCACCCTAATTTCTCATGGAGTAATCCTAATAATGCACTTAATACGCAACATCAACCAGTGCAATCTACGGGATTCCAACAAAATAATAGATTTGCTCAGCAACAGATGCTGCAGTAGGAAATATTGTAACATTACTAGGGATGAACAAACAATTTAGGACAATAAAAAATTATTTTGATAGAACTTGTAAATATAAATTGTTAAATTTATTGATTTATTTTGAATTATAACCAAATTAATAAAATATACAAGTTTTGATACCAATTTAAAAGAATGTGTCTTGTTTAAATATCAATTTGAGAGTAAAAATTCTTTAATACCGACTTAGAAAATATACCTAATTTAAGTGCTAATTTATGAAAAAAAAATATATTAAGTACTACCTTAAAAAATAATTTTAATTAAGGTACTAAATATATATTTATTTCGCAACCTAAGTTAGCATAGATCTAGGAAATAACATTGATGAACATGTAACAAACATTACACTTGAAAGAAAACTGAAAACTAATTCTAAACTAGAGTATTACATAATTCTAGAACAAAGGTATGCATGTTAATTTTATTCGATTTGAAAAACAAATATTTAAATATTCAAATACTGGATATTCAAATATTTGGTTATTCAAATATATTTTAATTAAAGTATTTTTTAACTTAATGATCGTATTTATAAAAATTTTAAATTTACGAATATAAAAATTAATAAATTATCAAATATAACAATATTAACATCTATAAAAATTTTATTTTTTTAATTTATAGATATAAAAAATATTAAATTTCTATATATAACAAGATTTATATTTATAAAAAATTTAATTTTTCGGATAATCTAAAATTTAAAATATTATGATCCGTAGATAATTTTAAAAGATAAAAAAAAATCAGATTATTGATATTTTCTTATCATATCAATAGGTAATCATATTAAATCAATAGATCAAATATTTTTAACATCCCCGACTACATTTTGAAAAATTAGATTTAAGTTTTAAAATTTTAATTTGCCTCTTCAAGATCTTAAGAATTTATATTAAACTTTATAATTTTAAATATTTTTAATTAGATCCCTTTTCAAAAAGTTAAGTTATAAAATGTCTTAGGAAAATATAATTTTTTTTTGTTTAAACCTTAAATTTTATAAAATTAAATAGAACTTCAAACTCTATTATTAATAAGATTTATGTATCCACCTTGCATTTAATATCATATCATATATAAATATATCAGCTTCATGTTAATATTAGGAAATTTTAAATTATAATATCTTAATTAAATAATTAATAAAATAATTTCCCATGAAAAAAGTAACCTATTTATAATCTCAACTAACACTAGCACGTTAATCAATGACATTGCTATGTTATCAACTAATCCCATCTATTTACAACGTGCTTAACTACCACCCAATCTATTAACATCAGGGCCTTTTCCATTTAAGAATAGAAATAGCATAGTTTGAGATTATAAAATATAAAGGATAAATATAAATTATTATTTAATTTTATTTTTATATTTACTTTGATTAATAAAGTTTTAAAATATTTAATTTATTTGTTGAAGCTTAGCGTTGAACGTTTTTTTGTCATTAAAGTTAGATATTAAATATTTTTTGTCACTCTAAACTCAAAATGATTGTAGATGATAGTCGTTCAGTTTCATGTTTCATAAGTTACTTCGTCTCGGCCCCTCAAGTCTAAATTTCACCTCTATTTTATCAGAATATGCTTTAGTTCACAAATCAGACAACAACATTCTGTTTTTTTATCTTGTCAATCTTTCTCCTTTATAGTCGGATAGAGCTCGTTTCTTCTTATGTTATATCTATGGAACCGATTAAAATCTTCATCATCCGGATCATTGAAAAATTTCTCCATTCAGTGGTAAATGAACATCGTCAAAAGTTAACAGAGGAGTAAATTAAAAGTTAAATCTCTATCAGCTCCTAGCTGTTGAGGTTTTTATAAAGTCGTTGGGGGATTTCATAATGTCATTAGAGGTGTATCGAAACACCTAAAGTTGGTATCGAAAACAAATCTTCTAGTAGCGAAAGATATCGAAACGGTTCAAGACCGTATTCATGCGTTGAAAATAGGAAAGCTGTATCGAAACGTCTGGGAGGTGTATCTAAACGCTTAGGAAATTTTGTACTCTTTGGCTTATTTAAAACATTTGCAACGCATTTAAAAGCTTTAGAAAATTTCTCAAACTTATTTTCAAGTAGTTTGGACTTAAAACAATTTTTAAAATCTTTTCAAATTAGTCCAAGACTATTTTTTATTTATTATATCAAAACATTAGTTCTACAGAGCTATTGACAAGCGTCGTTTTACTCGTCAAAATAAAAATATTTCTCTTTAAATTAAATAATTAAAAGATAGTATAGTAAAGAGGGTTGATCCACAAGGAATTTGAAATTCCTGATGCAATTTTGTGTCGGTTCTAATCCAGGATGCTGCAAACAATTAATTAAAGGGGGTTTGATTAGGTTGTGATGAAAAATAAAGAAACTAAAATAACAAATTAAAGGTAAAAATAAAGATTGAGAGAAAGAAATAATAGTTGAAAATGACAACAAAGAAATCGCCTCGAGCTAAATTTGTTTCAATTTTGTTGATCATTGAAAAAGATTTTTATTCCAGGATTTATGTCGGTTATAGTCTACAAGGACCAACCCATTGTGACTTACCTTTCTCTCTTGTAACCTATCTTCCCAAGCCTATCTTTGAAAGATGATTCTTGAATGGATTAACCATATCTATTGTCGTTAAAACAACCAGATTAAGTACTAAAAATACCCGACTTGGATTATGTTGTCTCGTTGTGAATCAAATCCGATCTCATTTTTCCTTAGCGGACTGCCGCTAAATGTGTTCATAGGAAGTCAAAATTGTCACAGGCAAATCCTTCCTTCCACTGTACATTAAAACAACATCTATACCAATGAGCTCTTTTTGGTTTGAAAATATTTTAATTTTGTAAGTAAGGTCGATTGCCAAACTAGTAAAACAGAAAAATAAGAATGTATCCCGAAGGGAATTAAGTACTATTCAATTCTCACGTATCGAATTGATTCATTGTTAGATCTTGGATTAAAAGAAATTAGCTAAACATGATATCAATTATCATACTTAGCATATTTTTGCAAAATATAAAAGACTTAAAAAAAGAAAAGAAAGAAATTTTATAGAATAAAAGCAACAAGACAAGAAATCAAAGACAAGTGATGGTTCCTAAAGCCTTACCCATGGAGGGTATTTATAGGCTTTTGGTGAAGGCTCGGAAGTCCTGTTAATTCAACATTTCTCCAAATTGTAATATTTGAGATGTCGAACCCACAAAGACTGTGTCGACCTTACTACTGCTTAAACCTGTACTATTGAAAATAAAAACATAAGCATGTTAAGGAGTTGAGATAACTAAATTAACTAATTGAAAACTAAAATAAAGTAAGAGAATGGATATAATGAAGGTGAGGCCAGGTTGAGTGCTTTGTAAAGGAAAATCCAGTTGTATTATTTATCCATTTATTAATGCAATGGGTTGACTTACAACCTCGACAGGTAGCACTAAGGATCGTCGTTGTTGCCTAGCCGAGGTTATGCCTTGTCGACAAATCAACTTTCTATAGTTCGACAGAGCATAATTGTACGTCTCCTCCTTATCCCTAAGCGAAGAGAACTGTTGAAGTCCACGTCTTGATCATACCTCCTGGCGTGAATCAAGGATGAACAACAACTAAACACATGTGTCTTATTAGTCGTTAAAATCCTGGGCGGTTTATCTCTAAACCGGATTAGTCAATGCCCTTGAGCAAAGATCGTATTCTCTCGTTTCGTGGGCCTAACTCTCCCGATATTAGACAAATAGATTTTTCTTCACATACTATCATCTCGAGCTCATATGCAAAGAAGAGTAATTGCCAAGAGAGAATAAACTATGAAATAAGTTTTGCATTAATAAATATCAAAGATAATACAACCTTCTTCTCCAACTACTCCACAAACAACCTAAACCTCTGAATAAGTTTAGAACATGGTGTAGTCGGCGGCTAAGAATATATGCTATAGAGAATCCGACTCGACTCCCTTAACTTAAACCTAATATGTGCCTTATATAAGCCAAGCCCTAGGTTAAAGTCTTCCACATAAGTAATAAATTATACAAGGAAAAGAATTCAACTCATAATTAAACTAGGACACTTTATTATATTTCCTAAATTATCTCTTCTTTCCGTGTTGAACTTTGACCGAGGCTTAACCCTTCAGATTAGTTCTGTCTTTCCCTCGCTTTATGTCCTTTAAGTTTGGCGTCTTTTTCTCTTTTTGTCGAGCACCAGTTGTTATCTTTACTCTGCTATCGCGGTCTCTAATATGCTGCCATGGAGGGTGCTTCTTTGGAATTCAGTATCAATCCTCTTATCCGGCCATTCTTATGATATATTTTATGTCTAAGAAAAAAAACCATCAAATGTATCTGTTTTATGTCAAATAATAGATAAATTCGTAATATATGTAATTGGATACTAAATTATGGAAAATAAATAGAATTGCCTATTATTGTCCTTAAATTTGTCCTTGATTGACAATAATCGAGTGGGAAAATGATATAAAAATAGGACTTTTAGGAACTTATTAGCTTTTAACTTCCTAAAAATAACAAAATGATAAAAGATAAAAGATAATTCTTGAGTTTAAAATTTAAAAACAAGATATCCTAAAGATCTTCAAAAATCTTGTTGACTAAACCGTCTCTAGAATCTTTTTAGATTTTGCTGACTGAACTGCCTCCAGAATCTTCTCGAGTCTATAGAAACCGTCACATCAGCATTTCATCGTGCTCGGCGTCATGCCCATATCTCCAGTCGTGAAAAATGCAAAAATTATCTTTTTAATCACCAATTGTAGTAAACAGATCACTGCATATAAAATAAACGAAATACACTCAAATTAGCAGTGATAAATTCATGAGAGTATGATAATTAGCATTAAAAAGTAACTATTTAAATCACCAATCAAATTCCCGTCACTTATCTCATATTTGTCCTCAAGTATGCCTTAATCAAACCAATCACAAACCTAGTTTGTAATCCACCAATCTATCTCATACTTAAGCAATTTTTGAAAACCAAAGCTCATAATAATTAATTGAACCAAAAATCAATAAAGAGAATATACATGAGTAAAAATAAATCAAACATTCTTGTAACTTCCATCTTTCATCAGTCAAAAATTCAGCCTAACTTAATTCCTCACAAGGTATCACTCAATTCATTCAAATCTGTTTCAGGTGCAAAGTTTCGCTCAAAGTCGCAATCAAATAAGGATTTCCATAAGATTGTGACATAATTAATTCTCCACTACTTAGAAGAATTAAGATGTAAGATCAATGGGTCTTTAAAAAGGGTGTAATGAGGCTTAGGTAAATGTAGGGGAAAAAGACTTAAAAATGAGGCTTATAGTCAAGACAAAGAATTTTTAATTAACATACCCAATGTCCACGAGCAAAATAAGGTGTATGAAATAAAAAAGAATATTTACAGCAAAAGTAAAATCAAAATTAAGCAAATTGCTTCTTTTTTTCTACTTTTTTTTAATTTTTTAATTTTTTCTTCTCTTTTTTTCTTCGTCCTCTTTCTTTCTTTCTTTCTTTCTTTTCTTTCTTCTTTTTTTCATTTTCTCTTTTTTCCTTTTTTCCTTTTTTTTCATTTTTTGTAGAACAAAAATATTCATACACTTCAATTCTTTGTCCTAATAAAGGGTAAGAAAAGAGTGATAGAATAAAAAAGACTTAAAGGCTTAAAATTAGGGTGAAACAAAAAAAATAGATGTAGGCTCGAAATTGGTTCATTAATGTGAAATTGAAAGGATAGGTTTTTTTCTTGGGTAAAGATGGGGTAAATCTTATGCCCAAATCATATCAAAACATCATATTTCATGTGTAGTCTCAAAATGTATTCATGCCACAAGTTTTAGATTTTCAATATCTAATTCGACACACTCAAGCAAGAAAAATGAGCATAAAAATGGAGAAAACATGCTTAAGGCTCAAAATCTTACGAAAGTGTGTTTCATTAATCAAGTTAGGCGAAAGTTCAATAGACAAAATCAAGGCATATTACAAAGAAGTAAACTTAAATTCCTACTCATGCAATCTAACTATCAAGATTGTTCTAAACCCAAAATAACTAAAAGAGCTAAGATAATCATAGAATGCTTAAGATATTTGATGAAAATGAAAGAATTTTAACCAAGCATCCGACCAATTCAATCAAAATATTCAATCAAGAAAATGATAAAACAAGTAAAATGGAACTTGATTCAACCTTCCCCCCCCCCACACTTAATTGTATTGTCTTAATACAAAATGGAAATTAAAACATAAAAAAGAAGGATAAAGAATATTCCCCATAATCATTAGGGTCCGCGGCCACGACCACGGCTAGGTCGCAGGTAAGATAGGATCTCGCTGATGTTTTCTTTAATAGAATGGAGACGTTCGGTAACATCATGCATTTGATCTTGTTCATTCGGCTACGGTTAAGGAGGAGAACATGGAGGGACACGTCTGCGACTAAAGTCTCATTCAGTTCTTGGTGTTATTACCCTAGGTGGAACGAAGTATGGTGCAACGGGGTTACCGCCTAGTAAACCCATTGTGTCCAAGCAACGCTCATCTAAGCTATCCATAGAAAATTCATAAGTGTAATCAATGATATCAAAATCAGCTATACGAGCGGCTAAATTAGTAATATAAGGATCAATGATTAAAGGACGATTAGATTGTATAACGATCTCAAATTGTTGTGCACACCAAAAACCCAAGTTTACTTTCTTACCAGTGAACATGCACCAAAGGAAAAATAACTCAGTCTTACTCAAAGTGCCAGAAGAATCATTTCGGCCAGAATAGTTATAGGCCAAAAATTGATGTATGTAGCGCAATGTCGGATCATGAATGTGAATTGCCTTGGTTGAACGAGGGTCAAAGGGGTGGTTACTATATCCAATAATCATGGAAAATATTGCATCCGCATCAAAATCTTGAGGAATCTCAATCAAAACAGTTAAATATTCTAGACTCGTGATGTCCGTCAGGAATCCCATTGTAAGATTAAATTGCAAAATAGACATGTAAAAGTGTTGTCCGAAAAATCTAAATGAAACAATATCAGGAGATTTGATAGTGAGAAACCGAGAATGTGAAAATGTAAAAGTAGAATAGAACTCAAAAACAATTTCATTGAAGGTGTCGTTCTTAATCTGGGAAAATAGTGTCCATCCAATTGCATCAAAATAAGCATTGACAACATCTTCAATATGTAAATTTTCGAGAGTGCTTTGAGGAATAAACTTACAGACTTAGAACGGGCGATGACGAATATCTCTGAAATGTACAAGTTGTTCATTGTCGAAGTGAAGAAAACCTCTCAATTTTTCTTCGTTCAGGATAATATACGAACAACCACGTCTGTTTTGTTTAGGGTTCACAGGTGCGAATGGTGGTCTGTCGGAAAAAAAGTCGAGCTTGAAGCACGGAACTGAGAAGATTGTTATGGCGAATGATATTAAGGCGATGGTTCCCTGGTCAGTTGTTCCAGAAAGTAGTTCACCGTAAAGTCTTCTGTAAAAACAAATGACGGATGGTACATTAGTAACGATTGAACAGAAACATGAGAAGAACTTACCTTAGGGTTATGGTCTTCCTCGACAGATTGCATCATGGAAGAAGAAGGTGTTGCGGCTTACCTCGGTCGAGACATGTGTGGGTGATATCGGGAATAAGATGAAGACATCATCGTAGGCATAGAATGTAAGGACGGAGATGGCGTTCGATAGTGACCACGACTTGGTTCGGCAGCATACCGATGCTGTCAATCTCGGCTGATAAGAGATGGATGTGGTTGCGGCCTGAGTTCTTCGTGTGGAGGCGACCTGATTGGTTGTCGTTGACCACCACGTAAGGGAGGTAGTGGTGGGCCTGGTTCAGAGTCACTTTGAACCTCCACGAACGCCACCGGATAAGCAAAATGATAACGACCATTAAGCACAACCAAAGGAATAGGTGGCCTTTTGTTTTGCTGGTTACGTGTTCTAACCATGGTGGAGTGGTTTATGGGTAGCAATATGTTTGATGGACGAGGTTTGGGGGAAAGAAAAAGGAAAAATAAAAGGAATATGGGAAGGGCTAAAATCACGTGAAAGTTATTAGGGATAAGTGAGAGTTTGAATTTTAAAAGTAAGAGATTGGTCAAACCGTCTGCCATGGGTTTTGCTATCGTGCACCCCTGCTTGTCTTGGGCTTAACGTGCACCAGTAATGTGTTGAACGGTGAAGTGGTTTGGTTCTCCGTTGGTCTTGAACACTCTTGCGAATCTGAGAAGAACAGAAGCAAATAAAATCGTGAAAAACATTTAAAATAAATAAATAAATAAAAGGAAAAAAGAATAAATAAATAAATAATTAAATGGTTTGTCTCCCATAAGCGCTTTTTTTAACGTCGTTTAAGCTCGACGACCTTTTTTTAGAAATTTGCTTCTTCCAAATTTAGCATTTCAATTAATCCGATCGGAACATTTTCGTACAAAGGTTTCAGTCTTTGATCATTCACTTTGAAGCGAGAACCAGAATTATCTTCAACTTCTATGGCTTCATGAGAAAAAACGTTAGTAATCGTCAATGGTCCGAGCCATTTCGACTTAAGCTTTCCTGCCAAAATTTTCAATTTTGAATTAAACAATAATACTTTTTACGCAACTAAGAAAGACTTAAACGAAATTCTTTGATCATGAAATGCTTTTGTTTTTTCTTTAAAATTTGTCCCTATGATATTCATTTTTATGAATTTCCTCAAGATCTTGGATGTTCAACTTTCGTGCTTCACCGACCGCATTCGTCTTCATGTTATATTCTTTTACTGCCCAATACGCCTTGTGTTCTAACTCAACCGGTAAGTAGTATGGCTTGCCAAATAGAAGTCGGTATGGCGAAATTCCTATAGGCCCTTTATATGTTGTTTGATATGCCCACAAAGCATCGACTAACTTCAAACTTCAATCCTTTCGATTTGGTTTCACTATTTTTTCAAGGATTATTTTAATTTCTCGATTTGACACCTCCACTTGCCCGTTTGTTTGCGGATAATAGGCGGTAGCTATTCATTGAGTCACACCATATTTTTTCATTAATGCTTTCATGACTCGATTGACGAAATGTGCTCCCCTATCGCATATAATCGCCCTCGGAGTATCAAACCTAGAAAAAATAGCATCACGGAGAAAATTAGTCGTTGTCTTAGCATCATTGTTTTGGGTAGCTTTTTCTTCTACCCACTTAGAGACATAATCAACTACAAGGATAATATATAAATTTCCAAAAAAAGAAGAAAATGCCCCCATGTAGTCTAATCCCCAAACGTTAAATATTTCACAAATGTGAATTAGATTGAGCGACATTTCACTTTTCCGGCTTAAATTGCCTACTCCTTAGCATCTATCATATGCTTTATAAAAAAAATAAGTGTCATGAAATAAATTAGGCCAAAAGAATCCACATTCAAGAATTTTATGAGCAGTTTGCTTAGGTCCGAAGTGACCTCCACATGTAAGAATGACAAAAAGTATTAATTTTACCTTGCTCTCACTGACAACGTCTAATTATTACATCCGAACAGTGCTTCCACAAGTAAGGATCATCCCATACATAATAGCGAGATTCCCTTTTTATTTTCTTAATTATGGATTTTGGCAAATCAATCGGCAGTTTACCTGTAGCTAGGAAATTCGCTATATCGACAAACCAGGGATGAAAAACTTGTGCTACCATTAAGCTTTCATCTGGAAATTGATCATGAATAGGTGGCTCAATTCTAATGATCAAAAATCGGCTTAAATGGTCAGCAACCAAGTTTTCACTTCCCTTTTTGTCTTTAATTTCGATCTTAAATTCCTGGAGCAATAAGATCCAACGAATCAATCTTGGTTTCGCCTCTTTCGTATTCATCAAGTGCTTTAAGGCTGCATGATCAGAAAAAAAATAAGTTTTAGTTCCAAGTAAATAAGAGCAAAATTTCTGTAATATAAACATAACAACAGACAATTCTTTTTCTGTGGTGGAATAGTTGCGCTGAGCCGGGTCAAGCATTTTTTATGCATAAGCGATGATGTGAGGTTCTTTCCCATTTCTTTGACCGAGAATAGCTCCAATGCTTAAATCTGAAGCATCGCACATTATTTTGAAAGGTAGACTCCAATCCGGTGGTTGCATAATTGGTGCGGAAATTAACCTTTCTTTTAATGTGTCAAACGAATTTTTACAAGCTTGATAAAAAACAAAAGCATCATCTTTTGTAGGAGCCTACATAACGGTTGTGCTACTTTAGAAAAGTCCTTTATGAATTTCCTGTAGAAACCTGCATGACCAAGAAAAGATCTAATCTTCCTCATCGAAGAGGGGTATGGAAGTGAACGAATTATGTCAGTTTTTGCCTTATCAACGACAATTCCTTTAGATGAAACGATATGCCCAAGAACCAAACCTTTACTTACCAGAAAATGAAATTTCTCATAATTAAGAACTAATTTAAACTCAATGCATCGTTTAAGAACATAAGAAAGGTTGGAAAGGCATTCATTAAAAGAGTTATCGTACACGGTGAAATCATCCATAAACACTTTGATACCTTTTTCGATGTGGTCGAAAAAATACTTATCATGCACCTATGAAATATTGCAGGAGCATTGCACAATCCGAAGGGCATTCTGCGGTAAGCGAATGTTCCGAAAGGGTAAGTAAAAGTCATTTTTTCCTGGTCTTCGGGTGCCATTAGAATCTGGAAAAATCCTGAAAAGCCATCAAGGCAACAATAGTGAGACTTTCCAGCTAATGTTTCTATCATCTGTTCAATAAAAGGTAATGAGAAATGATCTTTTCGGGTTAAGGAATTAAGCTTCCTATAATCAATATAAACTCTCTACCCATTCTGTACTCTTATCGGTACCATTTCGCCTTCCGTATTTTGAACTACTATCACTTCGGTCTTCTTTGGGATGACATAAACTGGACTTACCCAATTAGTATCAGACATTGGGTAAATAATGTCGGCTTCAAGGAGCTTTTGGATTTCCTCTTTTACAACCTCCATCATTGGAGGGTTCAACCGCCTTTGTCCTTCCCTAGTTGGTTTTGTGCTTTCCTTTGTCTTAATTTTGTGCATGCACGTGGATGGATTTAAACCTTTAATATCAACAATGGTCCAACCGATTGCCTCCCTATACATGCGTAAAATAACAACCAATTCTTTCTCCTCCACTATTGATAGTTTGCTTGAAATGATGACCGAAAAGGCATCTCTTTCTTCTAAAAAGGCATATTTAAGGTGTGACGGCAGCTGCTTTAATTCGAGTTTTGGTTCCTGCAATATTGACGGAAGAATTTTAGTTTTTGAGGGTGTTAAAAAAAATTAGAAGGAGAAAAATTAAAGGAAAAAATCTCTTTAGGCTCCTTATCATATAACTCCTCTATTTCCTTTCCCTGTAAACATCAAGAAATAAATTAGATTCAAAAAATTCATTAGCCAATGGATCAAAAATGTCTATGAAATTCAAACTCGTCATATTATCTGGGTATTTCATTGCTTTGTATACATAAAATTTAATAACTTTCTCGTCGAATTCAATAGTTAAGATGCCACTTCGAACATCAATTTTTGTTTGTGCTTTACTTAGGAAGGGTCGTCCAATAAGTATTTTGGATCCAGTATTACTGCGATCATTTTCCATTTCAATTACATAAAAATCAGTAAGAAATATTAAATCGTTTACCTTTACCAAAATATTTTATAGAACTCCTTCGGGGTAGATGATTGATCGATCGACGAGTTGAAATATAACCCTTGTTTCTTTCAAAGTTTCATTGAAAATTTTTTTGTACACGGATAGTGGTATTACATTGATGGATGCGCCTAAGTCGTACATTACACGTTTGATTCCAGCATTACCAATTTTGCATGGTAGGACAAACATACCTTGATCTTTTTACTTGGGAGGAAGATTTCTTTGAAAAATTGTAGAAATATTCTCACCAAGGTTTACCTTTTCATGACCAGTTAACCGTCATCGGTTTGTGCAGAGGTCTTTGAGAAACTTTTTATACTTTGGTATTTTTTGAATTGTATCGAGAAGATGGATATTTATCTCTACCTTTCTAAAGATGTCAAGAATTTCCTTCTCTTCTGCTTTCTTGTCATGCTTCACAAGACTAGAAGGAAAAGGTGGCAAAGTTTCGTAAGTGGAAGGAAAAGAAGAGGGAGAAACAACTTTACCAGAATTATCTGAGGGTGAAGATTCTTTTTGACTCCTTTGGTGGTGCATCCTCTTTTTGTTTGTCAGAATCTTTAACGGATTTGTTTGGTTGATCAGGTGAGATGATGGTACCACTTCGCAGAGTAATTGAACTCACATTTTCTCTAGGATTGGATTCGGTTTGCGAAGGTAATCGACCCTGCGATTCTAGACGGCTGACTATTTGAGGTAATTGTGTTAATTGCTTTCCAAGCACTTGGATTTCTCGTTGGGTTTGAGATTGGAACTTCTCTTGTGATGTGGTTAGCTTTTCAACAATTGACTCAAGGGTAGATTTCTGTGGGGCTTGAGCTGGGAAAGGAGGAGCCCTTGCTTGATAATTTTAGTTGTTTCTATATCTCAGGTTTGGATGTTCCCTACAACCTGGATTAAAAGTATTACTATACAGGTTGTATGCTCTTTGGGGGGCTCCCGAAAAATTTCCTACGACATTAATATGTGCTTTGGATACATCTTGTAGTAATGGATAATAGTCTGTCGGATGATCTATCATCGTGCAAACTCCACAAATTTTTGCAACTCCAATTTTTTCTAAAACAAGCAAATTAACTATGTCAGTTAATTTTTCGAGTTTATTTTCAATTGAAACAACACTTACCTCGTGAACTGGTCGGCTAGGTTCACTCATGAAGCCAAATTGTTGTGAGTTTGTTGTCATAGTAGAAATCAACGTTCTTGCTGCATTGGGTATCATGTTAATGAGAGCCCCACCACTAGCGGAATCTACCATATTTCTATCAACTGGAAGTATTCCTTCATAAAGTTATTGACGGAGTGTCTTCTCAGATAAACCATGTTGCGGACAGCTAGCGCATAACTTCTTAAACCTCTCCCTGTAGTCATAAAGAGTTTTGTATTCTTTTTGTCGAATTACAAAAATACTTTGCCTTAACTCACTCGCTTTCGCTGCTGGGAAAAACCTATCAAGAAAAACATGTGATAGATCATCCCAAGTAGTAATTAAATTAGAAGGTAAATAAAATAAACATTCTTTAGTCTTTCTAGCTAAAGAAAAAGGAAATTCTCTAAGTTTGATTTGATCCTCGGAAACAACTTGAGGTTTCATGCTACTGCACACCATATAAATTTCTACAAGATGTTTGTGGACTTTCATTAGGCAAACTGTTATAGGTGGGAAGGAGTTGACTCAATCTCGTCTTAAGTTGAAAGGGGGTTTCGCCATTAGGAAAAAAAATGCAAAGTGGTTGTTGTATCTCTGGAGTGGCAGTAAGTTCTCTAATTGTTTGGTCGGCCATCCGTCTTGGTTCGGTATTTGCGTTTGATGAAGTTGGATGGTCATCTAGATTTAACTGTCTATAAGGTTGAATTTAAGATGATTCATAATTGGATTCTAAGTTTGATTGCTTGTCTTGCTCTCGTTGTTGTTTCTTCTTTTGAAGTGTTTGGCCGTGAATTCTACGAGCTCTTGCTTCGATTTCCGGGTCAAGTTCAACAAGATTTCCTGGGTTGCTCCTAGTCATAAAAACAAAACAAAAATTGATCAGTAATTTGCTGAAAATTCACCGACAATGACACCAATTTTGATGAGCAACCTAACATTGATGGTGCTCTACGAACTAATCTTCACTTAATACCCTACGTATGGAAAACAAAGAATTCTGAACATTGAACTAATAAAAACTTAATGGGTATACCTCCACTTAATATTGATTTGTGCAATTCATAATTAAATGCGTGCAACATGTTATGATGAAAGAAAAAGATTGACGCTATAATAACCACCTAAACACATGGTATTTAGCATGATATTTTCATAGCAATATCTCATAGCATTCTTAACAATCAATTCACATATACCATAGATGAGTGTGTCCAGAGTAACTAAGTGTTGAACCTCATACTCTCGCATACCTTGAGTGTTGCCGGAGTTACTAAGTGTCAGACCTCACACTCTCACATACATGTGGTCTAGAGTCACATGGCATCAGAATCCACTCTTGGGTATCAGGATCCAGTTTCAACAATCTCATAATCATCAACCATATACACAAGTATCCATCACATGATCACATATCAATAAAAGTTATTTTATAGCATTTAATTCACATTTCTCTACGTAAGTCATATTCATAGTCAAATTCTTATTTCTCAGTTTTACTATTCATTTTAGCCCTAAAGAACCCACCAAGGCTATTAATGCGAATTATTGACCCTCCGAACTCAAATGCTAAAACTTGGACAGTTTGGTTTGCGCGTACTGATACGCCTATAAGGAGGATCGATATGCCTCTAAGTAGTATCGTTTCCCATCCATCGAGTAATGGTACTGATAAGTGCTCAACTCACTATCACTTTCTACATTTTTCATGGGCACTTATCATCAATTCTACACCTACTTGAACCAATGCATATATTTAATGTGATATATTTAGGGATTGTGCTATTAAAGATAATGATAGGCGTGGTATAAACGCTATTTTGAGTGCAAGTGTACACATCGTCAAGTAATAAAATGATAAGTATATCGTGTATCGTCTCCACAGGGATTGGTATACTTAATATGTCTTCCTTCATTCCCTCGCTCCTGAGAATAAAATAAAAACACAAATAAGATAGTTTGTTTTATCTAACTAAATAAGTAAATAACAAAACATAAAATAAAGAGTTAAGAACGATTATAGAGAAAACGGGTAGGATCCAGTTGTGTCAATTAGTAGATTCAATTGATCTCCTTCATGTCCCATGCAATCACACAACACTGCTTCGATAGTACTGCAGATACTGCCTCGGCAATGCTAGTGCTCCTCTGCCGTGGCAATATCTTGCTCGTGGGCAGAAGTATCAAAGTTCAGCAAAGTGTCCGTAAGTGACTCCGCTCATCTCTGAGTCAAAGTGTTGTTGATGCTCAGTCCTTGACGATATCTCTCGGCGTAAACCAAAGATAACCACCAACCAATTCAACACTTCTTTTAGCTATTGAAACTCTTAACCTACCCCTTAGTGCCTCCACAAGGGTATAGGCCGAGTTAGTGTCGTCGACAATGTCCTTACTCCTTTCGTGAATCTATACCTCTAGATGCTAGATAAATAGATTACTTACAAACTTCCCTATCGGGCTTGGATACAAGAACAAGGAATGACAATAGGATAAGCAAACTCTGATTTTATTACATAAGAACAAGAATACAAGAATCAATCTCCTCTCACTAATATCAACAACCTTCACCTATCCCTAAGAAATTTAAAACATGTTATCGTTGAAGTATAATTCTTAGGGAGGAAGGTTTTTCTCTACAAATCGGCTCTTCTAGACAATATGGTCGGCTAGTATATTTATAGTCTTAACCTAGGGCAAACCTTTCCTAATTAGACTTTAACTTGGAGTAGGGAACAAGCCTTCTTCAAGGATTCTGATATTTCCAAGTTTGCCGCCTTCTAGAAAGGGGTTTCCCGCTTGATCTTTGAATTGGGCTTTGAGCACGCTAGCCTAGTCCAACTGATGCGCTGTGTCTTCTAGAAAATTCTCTATATTTTTATCTTCTGATGCGCCTCCATTGTTGGTACTGCCACACTGGATTCTGCCGTGGCCGATCTTCTGCCTCGGCCTCAACATATCTTTTTTGCCGCTTCGGCTCTGGGTATTCCTACATGTACAAAATTGTAATAATATCTATATTCTCTATAAATATTAACTTTGTATATGGTGAAAAAAGAATATCCAATATTTGAGCAAAGAGTATATGATTCGGTTCAAGTGGGTGTATAATAGGTGCATAAAGTACCATAAGAATGGTAGTAAATTACTGCCTTTTAGGCACTCATCAAATACCCTCAAACTCAAATTATTGCTTGTCCTCAAGCAATGCCAAACATCAAATTGCTAAACCTTACTCCCCTTTGGTCTTACTCTTCCATTTATTCTCCCCACCATGGTCATGTCTATTTCTCCATTTTAGCCACTAGTTTACCCAAGGACTTCTACTAAGAAACAAACTCTAGGGCTAGGTGAGTGTGTGCGTTTAATGGACAAAGTTGATTCAAGGCTTTCTTAGATAAACTTTAAGTTCAAGACAAGTAGAATCTTAGATTAGCTATCTCCTTAAAACAACAAGTCTTGAGCCAATTTCGGGCACCTCAAGATATGTGTTTTCTATTTTCTTCTTTTTCTTATTTATTATTTTTCTTTTTTAGCACCTATTTAGCATACTAGAGCCAATTTCGGGCACCTCTAGTATGAAGGAGAGAAAAACTAGAGCCGGTGATAGGCACCTCTAGTTATCTTTCCAACAAGTTCTAAGTCTTTATCACCTAAGTTTATTAAAAGAACTCCTAAATCAAACAAGTCCAAAAAGTGTTTATTTTTTTATCTAACCCTAAAGCAAGCTTCTAAGTTTTATTCCATGAGTATCCTATGGTTATCCCTTCAAAACAGTACTTGGCCATGGTAAGGAGAAAAATTTCTATAGCCTTAAAGGAGTAAACTAAAGCAAAGCTGACATAAGGCAGTACAAGATTACAAACATAAATTCAAGAAAAGAGAATATAAAAAAAATTCCGAAAAAATTTACTCCCTTTTATGGTACTACCACGGCATTGGATAGCCTCGGTAGTGCTTCTGAACCTTCAATCTCCCCCAAACTCAAACTGAGCATTGTCCTCAATGCTCAAAATATAAAACACACAGCAAAAGAAAACAAGAATAATAAAGCATCAAGATTTAAATAGAGTTTGATTGTGATTCAGAAGAGCTGCTGGAGATAGCTACCCTCCTGGGTATTCCTGTTGATGCTTTCATTCTTGATCCTTGTCTAGGTGACTGCTATGTTTTTGCTTATCGGGGCGGCTGTACTCTGTTGGGCGTTTTTTTTCTACAGTGGGGCTATAACTTCATTTCCATCTTCTTCATCATCTGTATGCATTACTTCTATTTCTCCCCCAAACTTGGCAGTTGGTATTCTTTCGTGTGTATGTGATGAGCTTTCATGGACATACTCATCGATCTGCCTCGAGAGACTGTCTTCAAAACAACTGTCGATGGGGATAGGATTTTTTTGTGGAGAGTTCAAGACAGCTCTCCTCTTTGATGGTCGCCTGCTGCTGGATGATGTGGCGGTCGTGCCCGCAGTTCTTGATAGTCCGGCAGCGTGAAAATATTGCTGTGGTCTAGCAGCAAAGGACGGTCTAGGCCCTGAAACAGGTGTTGTTTTTGTGTATGGTGCGGCAGTGATGAAAATATTGGGAGAGAAATCTGAAAACTGCATCCCATGGGTGGGAAAGTTTTGAGTCAGCATATTGGCTAGGGTGTTGTTGAAATCTCTCTGATATTCTATATAGTGTTGTTTTTTGAGGTCCATGGCTGACATTTCTGCAAAATCTCCAGATATGTGTCTACTGCGGTAGGGGCTGGGGCATTATCAAGTGCCTCTGCCGAATACTGCCCTCCGGCAGGGAAGTTAGTAGTGAATTGTTGAGGTTTTTCCTGCACTGAGTCTGCTTGGGTGATCTGCATCACTCTGTGGAAGAATTCTTTTGTCCAGCCTTGCCTTTGTGATGTGTATTCGTCGGTTGCTTCTATCGGGACACCTATAGTAATGCATAAAGCAGAGATTAAACTAGGGAAATATAATGGACCTCGTTCTTTCTTACCGCAGTCATAGATTTCTTGAAGAATTATCTCTCCAACATTGATCGTTTTTTTGTTGATGATAGAATGAATGAGCAGCAATCTTTTTTTGTTAACTGTGCTATTATGAGAAGTCAGCATGAGGCGTTGTTTGACAAACATACACCACAGCTTTGCTTCGGGTTTAAGGCTGAGCCTTGTTACACAACCCCTATAGGCACCGATTTCCTATGTAGTGTTGACGTAGCACTCATCCTTGATAACCTCATATTCTTCGATATTTGCTGCAAATTCACCATGCTCATCGCGTATGGGATCACGCTGTAGTAATCGTTGATTGCCTCGGCATCAAGTTTCACTGGCTTGCCCCGACAGTAGACGAATAGTGTATCCTTGTTCGGTTAGTGTGCATAGAATTCTCTCATAATTGTTGCATTCGCTATGGGAGGTTGGAGGCATAATTTCTCCCAATCATGGTCTTCAATTCTATCGAACAAGAATTGGTCGATGCCGTAGTTTTCGTCGGTGGTTTGCTGGAATCCTTGTTCCTCCCATAATTGTCGTGCAATAAAAGATCTTTGAAAGCATTCTGCTACGTTGCCGCTGGCAAATCGTCTGTATGCTGCCATGGATATTGATGAGATATTCTTGAAGATAAACAAAAAGAATATTGGTAGGAATTCAGAGAGTTCTGAGAAATTCAAGATGTAGTGAGAGTAAGATTGTTCAAGAGAGTAAAGATAACAAGAATGCAAAGTAAATAATGCACAGAGGTAATCTGCTTATATAGGCTGTAAAAATATGACTTTTAAAATACTAGCCGTTAGGCATTTACTGCCTGGATACACAATTACTGCCGCGACGGATTTCTCGGTAGATAGCCGTTACACTGTTTCTACCCATTGGTAATTTTTGCGGTTCTGACATAGTGCTGCCGCAGCAGCAGACTTCCTGCTGTGACAAAATTTTCCTTCATTCATCACTTTATTAAAAATTAAATATATTGAATCCAAAATAAAAATAAAAATACTTATCATAAAGTAAAATAAGAAAATACTGGAAAAATACTTAAAAATAAAAAAATGCTGGAAATAATACTATATATACTAATCCTAATATAATAAAAGGTGAAGGGAAGAGATTATGTTACTTGTGGAGTGCATATAAATGCATCTCCCATTTTTGTTATCTCTTTCTGGCCCGTGTTTGTCTATATGAGTTGGTCAGTCCCTTCGGTGTATTCGGCTTCTCCTTTGGGTTTTATTCTTTTACCGAATAGTCTGTCGAGCATGCTACCTAGACAACATATTTTAGTACCCTTATTAGGCGTATGGAGAGCCTTACATTCTATTGGAGCGTCTGAATTTGGCAGATTGTGGAAGGCATTCAACTTGATTTGTTAATCATTTATTCGCATTGTGGGTTCGCCATTCTCCATATCAATGATAGTGCGTCCAGTAACAAGGAAAGGTCGACCCAATATGATCGGTGCATTGTCGTCAACTTCACAATCAATGACAAGAAAGTCGACAGGGAAGATGAACTTGTTAACTTTTACCAGAATATCCTCGATTTTGCCTTCAGGATACACGTAAGATCGATCTGTAAGTTGGAGCAGTACTATTGTTGGTTTCGCCCGTCCAATTCTGAGTTTCTGAAAAACTGATTAAGGCATTAAGTTGATGCTTACTCCAAAGTCGCATAAGGTCTTTCCTTTATAACCATCTCCAATTGCATAGAGAATTGTGAAGCAGCCAGGATCTTTTAGTTTGGGTGGCATGCGATTATGTAGCATTTCCATGCAGCCTTCAGTAGCTGCTACCGTTTCAAATTCTCCTAGCCTTCGTCATTTTGATACTATGTCCTTTAAAAACTTGGCATAGTTGGCATTTGTTCAATCGCCTCAACTAGGGGCAAGTTAATATGGACCTGCTTCGGGATGTCTAGGAACTTCTGAGATTGGTGGTCCTATTTTTGCTTCTTAGCCTCTGTGAAAAAGGAGGTGGTGGTCTGATGTCCTCCAAGTTTCCTTGGATATTGAGTTTAATACCTAGGGTGAATTTTTCTACAGCTGCCTCGGCAGTAGATTTTGATACTACTGGTTCGGTTGTCGTGGTAGAGCTTTCAGCAGGGTCTTGCTCAGCCTCTGAGTCCTCATGTGGTTGCTGTTCTGGTTGGACTCTTTCAGTTGAGGTCCCCTCTTTATTTTTCAGCTGTAGGCCACTTCTGGTGGTGATTACTTTACATTGCTCGTGGCCTAATACCTTAGCAACTTCAGTATTGCTAGGTAAACCTCCAGGTGGTCGAGTATTTTGGCGTTGTGCAAATTGACCAACCTGGGTTTCTAGGGATTTTATTGCAGCCTCCTGGTTCTGTAGTCTCATCTTCGTTCTATTCATGAAGTCATCAGTACGCTTCATGAAGCGGCTATTCTCCATCACGTAGGCATCAGTCTTTGACATGAAAGCTGTGAGAGAATCGGCCAGTGCATTCAGAGACTGTTGTTGTTATACATGCTATTGCGGCATGGGTTGCTGAGTGTTCTGCTATGGCAGTTTCTGGTTCTGATGCTAAAATCCAGGGGATTGGGTAGTTAGATTCAAAGCATTGTTAGGGTTACTCCAAGAGAAGTTCGGATGCCTTTTCTAAGATGGGTTATAATTGTTGGAAATCATTGGATTGTTTCTGTTATAATTTCTAACATATAGGCCGGTTTCCTCATCTGACATATAATCTGATGAGTTGACTGCCTTAACCTCGTGTATACTTCTTTGGTTTTGCATATTCTGAACCATCTTGGTCTGAGAAGCAAATTGTGCTGCCACCGAACTTGATGTGTCTAATTCATGAGCTGTGGCATGACGTCTCATTCCTCCTCGCCTCGATATGGGAAATTGGAAATCGTTCCTTGCGAGTTTGTTCAGAATTTCAATGGCTTTCGCGGATGCTCTATCTAAAAGTGTCCCATTTGCGGAAGCGTCTGGCATCATCCTTATGGAAGCATTAATAGCATTATAGAACATGGAAACTTGCGTCCACAAGGGAAAACCATGTAAGGGGAATTTGTTTAATAGTTCTCTGTAACGTTCTCATGCCTCGTACATCAGTTCATCTTTTTCTTACCGGAATGATGTAATTTCATTACGAATGCGGTCATAAAGATTTGTTGGATTGAACCTCGTAATGAATTCTCGGCAAAGTTCTTCCCAAGATCCAATTGATCCTGTTGGGATTCCATTCAACCAAGTCTTTACTCTATCCCTCAGTGAATAGGGAAACAGTTTTAAGCGCAAAATATCCTCATGGACTCCTTGAATCTTAAAAGAGTTGCACACTTCCATGAAGGATTTAAGATGCTTCCTTGCATCTTTAGTAGCAGACCCACCAAATTGTCCAATTGTGTTCAACATGTTGAACATTACTGATTTGAGCTCAAAGTGAGTTACTTCAATCTCCGGGGTAACTACGTCAGGGTTTAGTCCTTTCAGATCTTCCACCAGATAATCTCTGATAGTAGGCTGCCTCGGCAATGGATGAGGCATTAGCTGCTGTTGCATTGCTGGCGGTAGTACATTATGATCAATAGGTCCTCTAGGTGGATTGTCCATAGTTTGGAACAGGGTTCATCTTAGATTATGTCTCGTACGTTCAATCTCTGGATCCAACTCGTACAATGGTCCACTCGGATTTCCCCTGGTAATAAACCAAATAAATAAAAATTAATAAAAACAAAAATAAAATAAAACTAAAGTTAAAGTTAGATAACTAATAATTAAAAAGCAAGAAAATTAAAGAAAACAAAATTCAGTTGCCAATCTCCGGCAACGGCGCCAAAAACTTGATAGGCGTGGTATAAACGCTATTTTGAGTGCAAGTGTACACGTCGTCAAGTAATAAAATGATAAGTATATCGTGTATCGTCTTCATAGGGATTGTTATACTTAATATGTCTTCCTTCGTTCCCTTGCTCTTGAGAATAAAATAAAAACACAAATAAGATGGTTTATTTTATCTAACTAAATAAGTAAATAACAAAACAAAAAATAAAGAGTTAAGAATGATTATAGAGAAAACGGGTAGGATCCAGTTGTGTCAATTAGTGGATTCAATTGATCTCCTTCTTGTCCTATGCAATCGCACAATACTGCTTTGATAGTACTGCAGATACTGCCTCGGCAATGCTGGTGCTCCTCTGCCGTGGCAATCTCTTGCTCGTGGGCAGAAGTATCAAAGTTCAGCAAAGTGTCCGTAAGTGACTCCGCTCATCTCTGAGTCAAAGTGTTGTTGATACTCATTCCTTGACGATACCTCTCGGCGTAAACCAAAGATAACCACCAACCAATCCAACACTTCTTTTAACTACTGAAACTCTTAGCCTACCCCTTAGTGCCTCTACAAGGGTATAGGTCGTGTTAATGTCGCCGACATCGTACTTACCCTTTCGTGAATCTACACCTCTCGATGCTAGATAAATAAATTACTTGCAAACTTCCCTCTCGGGCTTGGATACAAGAACAAGGAATGGCAATAGGATAAGCAAACTCTGATTTTATTGCATAAGAACAAGAATACAAAAATCAATCTCCTCTCACTAATATCAACAACCTTCACCTATCCCTAAGAAATTTAGAACATGTTATCGTGGAAGTATAATTCTTAGGGAGGAAGGGTTTTCTCTACAAATCGGCTCTCCTAGACAATGTGGCCGGCTAGTATATTTATAGTCTTAACCTAGGGAAAACCTTTCCTAATTAGACTTCAACTTGGAGTAGGGAACAAGTCTTCTTAAAGGATTTTTTATTTCCAAGTTTGCCGCCTTCTAGAAAGGGGTTTCCCGCTTGTTCTTTGAATTGGGCTTTGAGCACGCTAGCCTGGTCCAATTGATGCGCTGTGTCTTCCAGAATATTCTCTATATTTTTATCTTCTGATGCGCCTCCATTGTTGGTGCTGTCACACTGGATTCTACCGCGGCCGATCTTCTACCTCGGCCTCAACATATCTTTTTTGCCGCTTCGGCTCTGGGTATTCTTGTATGTACAGAAATTGTAATAATATCTGTATTCTCTATAAATATTAACTTTGTATATGATGAAAAAAGAATATCCAATATTTGAGCAAAGAGTATATGATTCGGTTCAAGTGGGTGTATAATAGGTGCATAAAGTACCATAAGAAGGGTAGTAAATTACTGCCTTTTAGGCACTCATCAAATAATATTTATAGAAAAGACATACTTTACTGCATTTTTATGTCTGTGCAGGAATAAGTATTATCACGGTAGTAAACTAAGGCCGAGGCATGACCTGATGTCGAGGCAGCAGAGGATAAATAGCAATATGGCAGGCAAACTAAGGATAAAAACAAGGAGAACGTTGCTGGACAAGAAGCTCAAGGATCGGAGCTAAACAACACGAGGAAAGCCCAAGGATAAGGCCACGTGGGAAAAAGCCTTCTAGAAGAATTAAACTTGGAAATATTTAACATACGTACATAACTTGTTCCCTACTCCAAGTTGTACTCTATTTAGGAATGGTTTGCCCTAGACCAAGCCTATATAAGGCATAGCCGACCAAGGGAATAGGAGAGTCGAATTTGAGAGAGTTCACCCTAGGAATAATTCTTCCCATTATGTTATAAGCTTTCTTAGGGTTTAGGTGAAAGTTGTTAAGTATTAGTGAGAAGATATTGTATCTTTTTTCTTGTTTTAATGCAATAAAATATCAAAGTTTTCTTACTCTTTGTCATTCTTTGTTCTTGCATCCAAGCTCGGGAGAGAAATTTGTAAATAATTTATTTGTCAAGAATCAGGAGAGTTAGACTCACGAAAGGAGTAAGTACAATATTTGACTTGATTAGAAAATACTAACTCGGCCAAGGGATAGGTTGGAATTTCAGCGGCTAAAAGAAGTGTGGGATTACTTGTTGGTCATAATTGATTAACGCTGGAAGGTATCATCAAGGACTAATCATCAATAGTATTTCGACTTAGGGATAAGCGGAGCCATCAAAGGACACTTTGCCAAACTTTGGTAAATCTGCCCAAGAGCAAGGGATTGCCGCGACAGAGAACACTACCGCTACCGGAGACAGTAATCTACAGTATTGCCGAGGTAGTGTAGTGCAATTGTATTGGAAAGAAACAGATCAATCAAATCTACTATAAAAACATAACTGGATCTTGCCCTCTTTCTTAATATGTTTTTATTTTATTTAGTTTTCCTCAATTGCTTTATTTAGTCAAAAACTTATCTATTCGTGTTTTTATTTCTTTTTAAAGAACAAGAAGATCGAAGAGGACATATTAAGTACATCAATTCCTGTGGAGACGATACTAGATAATGCTTATCACTTATTACTTGCAACGTGTTCACTTGCACTAATTGTGCATATTTGACACACATCAAGTACCCAAAACATATTCGAACAAATTAATTATTCTCTTATCTTCCATATCGATACATCTAGTTTGTGTACCGAAACCCATTACCGATATGAGGGTCACCCATACCAATACTTGACTTCAATAAAACAGTGGTACGGATGCGCACCCCCATATCGATACCCAAAAATGATTCTGTAATTTTTCAAAATATAAAGGTATCAATACACGGGGAGCTATATGTATACGTCCTCCCTGAAACTCCCATTTTTTCTCTCACGGGTTCTAGTACAAGTGCCACCCATAACGATACTCAAACCCAGATTTCCAAGTCTGGAGCTCGAAAACACCTATTTCACTACCCCAAAAATTATTTTAAAACCCCTCAAAGTTTTCCTACGAGATACCTAAAGCATAACCAACATATTAGAATCAAGTTCAACAAGAGATAGGCTTAAATTCGTATTTCACCATTGACACATTTAAGCTACTAAACCTAGCTCTAGCATGCACAATCCTAGCTACAATACTATTATCATGAATTTCATAAACACATAGGAGTTAAAGGCATGATAACCTCGAATTAATAGCAATCCAAAAGCTCCCAACACTTTTCAAGATTTTCTCTTCCTCTTCTCTTGTTCTTTTGAGGAGGGAGTAAAAAAAGCTTTTGGGTAATCTCAGCTTCTGTCCCAAAACTAGAGAAATTAGCTCTCATTTTTTCCCTTATTAATTCATTTAGATTTTTACCAAAATATCCTCGCACTATAATCCAAACCCCAACCCCAAAGCACAATTCTTAAAACCAAGAAGATTCTTAACGTCCAAACATGAGACCCGATGCCTTAGGTTAACTCGATCTCTGAGTTTTAAAACCTGGAACGTTATAAATTTACTTTAATTGAATTTTTTTTAGCAAAACAGGGGTATACAATGTTTCTACTTATATTAAAATTTAATTCAAGTTTTGAATGTTTTTGGATTCAAATCTTTTTAAAATTACCATAATGTTAAGAATTTTTTATTTAAGGTGAATATCCATGTATTAAAGGAAGGTTTAATGAGCTTTATTATTAGGGTCTAATACCAATCGGAATTAGGATTTCCATCTTAGCCTATAAATATAGACTTTCGGAGAAAGTATTATACACAACTCTCCTTTGAGAATACAATAAAATCTCTCTTTTCTCTCATCTTTATTCATCTATTCTTGTTCTTTATTTTATTCACAACACATTATCAACACGAGTTTGCTCAGAAGATTTTTATTTCAAGTTTTTTCAAAGATTTATCCGATATGTTTTTTTTTCATCTTACATATTTTAATTTATAAAATAATATATACGATGGTGATTATAAACAAAAAAAATAAGTTTGTTCAATTTTTTATGTGTATATTCTTATTTTGTCTAATGTTATTTTTTGTTTATTTCATGCCATGAATAATTCTTTTTATATATATTTGATAATTAATATGTTATTTGTTTTGATAATTTAATACGAGTATATTGGTTGGACATCCCGTTCTGCGAGGCTACTGGTCTCAAAGGAGGTTCTTTTTTTAAAGGACCTTGTGGATTGGTTTAACAACGCCGCGTATGAGGATTAAATCTTTGTCTGGTTGTATATATATATATATATATTAAGATATAATTGATCTAAATTTTATGTCTTTATAGTATATCAATGACAAATATTGTAAAAATTGAGTTTGCAGCTCTTGATATTTCCAGAAAGAATTATTTATCTTGGATCTTAGATTCCGAAATACATCTAAATGCAAATAGCTTGGGAAATACTATTAAAGACTGAAATACAGAATCTGCTCAAAATAAGGCCAGAGCCATGATACTTATTCGTCGTCACCTCCATGAGGGGTTGAAATCTGAATATTTAACGATCAAAGATCCTTTTATTCTTTGGAATAATCTAAAAGAACGATATGACCACTAGAAAACTATTATTCTGCCTCATGCTCGATATGATTGATTGCATTTAAGATTGTAAGATTTTAAATCAGTAAGCGAGTATAACTCTATTATGTTTCAAATTACTTTACAATTGAAGTTATGTGGTCAAAATATTACTGATAAGGATATGTTAGAAAAAATATACTCCACTTTTCATACCAACAATGTTGTCCTTCAGACATAATATCGTGAAAAAGACTTTAAGAAATATTCTGAGTTAATTTTTTGCCTTCTTATGGCCGAGCAAAATAATGATTTGCTCATGAAAACTCATGAATATCGCCCAACTGGCTTCGCTCCATTCCCTAAAGCGAATGAGATATTCTATAGCGAAAAAATAAAGGCTACACCAATAATCGTGGTCATAGCTATGAGCATGGGCATGGTCATAGCCACAGTCGAGGACATAGACGAAGTGGTCGTTTTAAAAGTAACTATACTCACCGCAAGTGGAACAATAAGGATGACAATGGTGCAAAAAATCAATTCAAGAAAGAGAAATCTATATATCATCGATGTGGCAACACAAATCATTAGGCACGTGCTTGCCGTACGCCAAAACATCTTGTAGACCTTTACCAACAATCAATAAGTGGTAAAGGAAAACGAGTTGAAACAAATTTTGTTTATATCAATGACAAAGATGATTATGACCTTTACAAAGATGATTATGGCATTTCCGATAGTAGCCAAGATAATTATGGCATTACAAACATAGAAGTTGATGATTTTCTCATATCCCCTGAGAAAAATATTTAATGTCTTTTAATTAATTTTATATCTATTTTATGTTATTGTTATTTTATCATGGAATTTTTTTAAGAATAAATATCATGTCTACTTTATTAAAATCATTGGTATTATTTATTTATTTATTTTAAATATTTTTGTAACATTTATTTATTTATTCTTTGAAGACTATGATTACGTTACAAATACAATCGGCAAAACATGGTGACGACTTATGCTTAGCATACAGTGCAAGTACTCATGCTATACTTAAGGATAAAAAATATTTTCCCATTTAACAATATAAAGGAATAACGTGAGTACTATATCCGGAAGTACCAATATCATAGAAGGCTCCGGAAGAGCGCATATATTATTGCCCAATGGAACTTTGTTTCATATTCAAGATGCGTTATACTCTCCAATGTCTGAAAGAAACTTATTAAGTTTTAAAGATATTCACAAAAAATGAATATCAAATTGAGAGTATTAGTCAAGGAGATGTTGAATATCTCTATATTACGAGTATAACTCAAGGCAATAAGAAAGTGCTAGAAAAATTACATACACTGTCATCCGGATTGTACTACACAAGAATTAGTGCAATTGAAGCACATGCTATTGTAAACTATAAGTTTACTGATAACTTTATTATTTGGCACGACCGGTTAGGCCATCCCGGTTCGATTATGATACGAAGAATTATTGAGAATTTATGTGGTCATTAATTGAAGAACCAAGAGATTCTTCAAAGTAATGCCTTTTCATGTGATGCTTACTCTCAGGACAAATTAATTACTCGATCATCATCAGCTAAAATAGATTATGAATGTATTAATTTTCTAGAATAGATATAAGGTAATATATGTGGGCCCATACACCCTTCTTGTGGACCATTTAGATATTTTATGGTTTTAATTGATGTATCGGCTAGATGGTGAAATTTATCATTATTATCAACCCGCAACTTGGCATTTGCGAGGTTACTTGCTCAATTAATAAAACTATGAGCATATTTTCTAGATTCTTCCATAAAGACAATTCGTCTTGATAATGCAGGTGAATTTACTTCTATGGCTTTTGATGATTTTTACATGTCGATTGGAATTAGTGTTGAGCATCCTGTAGCTCATGTTCATACACAAAATGGTCTTGCAGAATCATTTATCAAACGACTTTAATTAATTGCAAGATCGTTATTGATGAAGTCCAAACTACCAATTTCTCTTTGGGGGCATGCTATTTTACATGCAACATCATTGATTCGCATCAGGCCAGTAAGTTAACATAATTTCTCCCCATTACAAATGGTTTTTGGTCAGGAACCAAATATTTTCCATCTTAGAATTTTTGGGTGTTCGGTTTATATTTCGATTGTTCCATCACAACGCACAAAGATGAATCCTCAAAGGAGGTTGGGAGTATATGTCGGATTTGAATCCCCCTCGATAATTAAATATCTTGAGCCCTTGACGGGGAATTTATTTATAGCTCGATTTGCTGATTGTCATTTTAATGAATCGATTTTTCTAATATTATGGGGAGAAAATAAACAGCTGGGAAACGAAATAAGTTAGAATGAATTATCGTTATCTCACTTTGATCCATGTACCCTACAATGTGATCTAGAAGTTCAAACGATAATTCATTTGCAAAACGTAGCAAATCAATTGCAGATACTTTTGTTGACCCTAAAAGAGTGACTAAGTCATATATCCCAGTTGTGAATGCTCCGATTAAAATTGTTACCCCAGAAGGACAAACTCTAGTTACTAATGAGTCAAATGTACGCTTGAAGCGTGGTAGACCAGTCAGTTCCAAATATAAGATTCCACGAAAAAGAAAAGGAGTTATATCTTATGATGGTTCGATTGTGGAGTCAATGAATCATGAAATATCTCGAGAAGAGATTAAAAAGTCTCCAACAGAGACATTAGACATGACTAGGTACTTGATAATAATGGGATCTCTATAAATTATATCATGTCTGGTAACAAATGGAACTAAAATAAAATCGTTGTTCATAATACTTTTGCATGCAATATAGCACTAGAAATTTTGGATGATAATGTGGATCATGAACCATTGTCAATTGGACAATGTAAGCAAAAAGATGATTGGCCAAAATGGAAAGAGGCAATTGAAGCGGAACTCATATCTTTTTCAAAAATAAAAGTTTTTGGATCTGTAGTCCATACACCAGAAGGTGTAAAACCCGTGGGGTATAAATGGGTCTTTGTGAGAAAGAGAAATGAAAAGGGGGGAAATTGCGAGATATAAAGCTTATTTGGTTGCACAAGGATTTTCACAAAGACCTAGAATTGATTATGAAGAAACATATTCCCTAGTGGTGGATGCAACCACATTTCGATTTTTGATTAGTCTAGTAGTAAAAGAAAGATTTCATTTCCTCTTAATCGATGTTGTTACAGCCTATCTATATGGTCCTTTTGATAATAATATTTATATGAAACTTCTGGAAGGATTTAAACTATCTGAAGTAGTTAATTCAGGTTCTCGAGAATATTATTCAATTAAATTGAATAGATCCATTTATGGATTAAAACAATTTGGGCGTTGTGGTATATTTTCATCAATGAATACTTATTAGCGGAAGGCTATAAGAATGATCTAATTTCTCCGTGCATTTTTATTAAGAGGTTTAGCTCTTGATTCATTATTATTGTCGTGTATGTTGATGATTTAAATATCATTGGAACTCCTGAAGAGATCTCATTGATAGTGGAATATTTAAAGAAAATTTTGAAATGAAAGATCTCGGAAAAACAAGATTTTGTCTTGGATTACATATTGAGCATTTAAAGAATAGAATCCTTGTGCATCAATCAACATACATAGAAAAAATGCTATAGAGGTTTTACATGCATAATGCACATCCATTGAGCACCCATATGATTTTAGGTCACTTGATGTTAACAAAGATTCATTCCTTCCTCGAGAGAAGAATAAGGATATTCTTGGTCCATAAGTACCATATTTAAGTGTTATTGGTGCATTGATGTATCTTTCTAATCACATACGACCTGACATATCATTCGTTGTCAATTTGTTGACAAGATTTAGCTCATGCCCAACTCGAAGACACTGGAATGGGGTTAAACACATATTTTGTTATCTTCAAGGTGCGAAAGATATGGGATTATTTTTCCCTAATATATCCAAAATAGAATTGGTCGGTTTTGCGGATGTAAGATACTTATCTGATCATCATAATGCTTGATCACAGAATGGTTATTTATTTACATACGGTGGTACAACAATTTCTTGGTGTTCAATGAAACAAACTATTACCGCCACTTCTTCTAATCATGCTGAGATTTTGGCTATCCATGAGGCTAGTCGTGAATGTGTGTGGTTAAGGTCTGTAACCCAACATATTCGACAAAATTGTGGTTTACTTTCTCGAAAAATTTCTCTGACATTCTTATATAAGGATAATACAGCATGTATCGCCCAACTTAAGGAAGGATACATAAAGGGTGATAGAACAAAATACATCTTACCAAAATTATTCTTTACTCGTGATCTACAAAAGAATAGAAACATTGATGTGTAACAAATTCATTCATGTGATAATTTGGTAGATCTATTTATTAAGGCTCTCCCTACTGCTCGATTTGAGAAGTTAACTTACAATATTGGATTGCATCGTGTAAGAGATATGTCTGATGCGTTTATGAGAGAGAGTAAAACACGTATTGTACTCTTTTTCTTATCCATAGTTTTGTCCCATTGGGTTTTCCTGGAAAAGGTCTTTAATGAGACGACATATTTCGTGTATTAAAGATGTGTACTTTTTTTTTCCTTCACTAAGTATTTTTTTCCCACAGGGTTTTTATTCTTAGTAAGGTTTTAACGAGACACAACATCTTCATGGATATTCAAGAGGGAGTGTTAAGAATATTTTATTTATGGTGAATATCCATGTATTAGAGAAAGATTTAATAAGCTTTATTATTAGGGTTTAATACCCATTGAAATTAGGGTTTTCATCTTAGCCTATAAATAGACTTTTGGAGAAAGTATTGTACACAACTCTCCTTTGAGAATACAATAAAATCTCTCTCTTTTCTCTCATCTTTATTCATCTATTCTTGTTCTTTATTTTATTCACAACACATAATGTTTTATTTTGTTAAAACATTTTTAAGCTTTAAAATGTTTATTTCCTGGAATGACTTTAGTTAATTGTTTCCTTTTATGGTTATGTTGGTTGTTTACTTTCGTGTAATTAAATATGTTTTTTTAATTTGTTTTAGGCGACAAATGAGTTATTTATAGTATTATATATTTGAGTTGGATTCATTTATACCGTGTACTAGGTATTACATTGACAATCAAATTCTTAGAATTAGATTATAAACAATTAGAATAAATAATAAAAATTATAAATAAATAAATGTTAATTTCATATTAAATAAAAATTTTATGGATTAGACTGGACAAAAATAAAACTATATTAAATATATTAAATTCAATTATACAAAAATATAAATACATATCGGTCAGTTTTGAATTATAGAAAAAATAGGAATTAAATTGAATAAAATTAAACTATTTTAAAAATATTATATTGAATTATAAAAATTAGAAATAAATATGGGTTAAATTTAGATGATTTAACTCAACAATAGATGTCTAAACTATACATTTTTCTGAAATATGTGTATAATAATTTTGGCTGATATAGATGCCTAATATTTTTTTGGTTGACAGAGGTGCCTAAAGTTTTATTTTGTTTATATATTAAGGTAACACCATTAAAAAATTATTTAACTCAAAAATAGGTGCCTAAACTATATATTTTTTCTGAGATTAATACCTAATTATTTTTTCAACTAAAATATGTACCTAAAGATTCATTTAATTAGTATTTTAAGATAATACCGTTAAAAGATCATCACTAATTAAAACTTAACATGTATTTATTTTATTTTTTTATAAATAAACTAAAAATAATAATTTTTAAAAAAAATAAATTTCTAAAACCCCAAACCTCAAAATTAACACAACTATCGTCATTAATAGTCTTGTCAGATCTTGTCGTCACCTAAAGTCGTCGCTCTTTTTTTCAACCATTCATAGTTAATAACCTGCAAGAGACATTATAATTAGATTTTTTTTGTTAGATGTCTGATTAAAATCCCTCGTGATGATTATTGATGATCGGTGGTTGAAGAAAATCACTGGTGGCCTAAGCCTAAGGTGATAATGGGGTCTGACAAGACTATCAATTGCATTAATGGGACTAATTTTGGGTTTAAGGTTTGAGAGTTTTAAATATTTTGGGAGGATTTTATGATTTTTAAAAATTTTAAAAAATCATTTAAATTTATTTATTTAAAAAAGTCACATGTTAATCTATTATTGGATGATGAATTTTTTTAACGGTGTTACCTTAAAACACTAACAAAATAAAACTTTAAACACTTATTTCAGTCAAAAAAAATATTAGGTACGTAACTAAAAAAAGTTTATAATTTTAGCAGCTATGAGTTAAAACCAATTTAGATTAGATAAAAATATTAAGAGACTAAATTCAAAAAATAATTAAATTAAAAATATATCCTAAATTATAAAAATTAAAATTAATTATAATTTTTAATGCTTAACTTTCTTTTCACTTTTCCGTTGTAGCGAGAGAGAGAGAGAAAATATCTAATTTTTTTATCCTTTCAACCAAACACACTAATAAAAATATATTTTTTTATCCTTATATTTTTTTATCACTTCAATTTTCTATCTTTTTAATTTTCTTTCCTCTTTACTAAAACAGAGCTTGAATTTTATATGATTATAGATTAACTTGAATTTATGCCATATTGTTTTTTTTATTTGAAGATAATGATTCATTGGCTTTGTTGTTATTATTATTATTATTATTATTATTATTATTATTATTATTATTATTATTATTATTATTATTATGACATTTAGTTGAGATATGATTTTATTTTATTAGGTTGTGTTGTAAGTTATAATGGTTAAATCAAAATATCTATTCTTAAAAAATGGTTAATACCATCGTCGTATATGTTATCGTATTTATAAAATGTTTTTTTTTGACTTTTTGATTTTTCGTTTCAACCTAAAAGAAAAAAGGTTGTTCTCTTTCATGCCCTTTAAAATATAATTTATAAATTATTGACATAATACAAAAAATGTCTCATAACGTTAGATTGTATAATTACTTTGAATTTTTTTTTTGTCATTTTAATATTTTTTTTTATAATAGCTATCGAATTTTTATTAAAAACATTGTAAATATTAGGCTTAAGGGTTCAATAAGCCCTTAAACTTTTGTGAAAAAATCAATTAAGCCCTTAAACTTTTTTTTTGCACCCAATAAAACCCTCAAACTCACTAAAAATTAATTTAGCCCTTAAACTATTGTAAAAAATCAATTAAGCCCTTAAACTTTTTTTTTGCATCCAATTAAACCCTCAAACTCAAAAAAAAAATTAATTTGGCCCTTTGATCAACTATGACCTTTAACTATAACGTTTTTTTTTAATTTTTTTTAACATTTGCCGCAACAAGATAATAACATTTATTATTTTTAAGAAATTTTAAAATTTTAAAAATATATAAAAAAATCTAAAAACTTTATAAAAAATATTAAAAATTTTAAATTATTTAAAAATATTTTTATAATTGTAAAGTAATATTTAAATTTTTTATTTTTTAATCTTTTAAAAATTATTATTTATCATTTTAAATTAACTTTTGAAATTAATTTTTTTATATTTTAAAAATATTCTTTCAAGATTTTTATATAATTTTAAAAATTCTTAGAAACGAAAAATTAGTGTTATTTTGTTGCAACATGTGTTAAAATGAAAAATAGAAAAGGTTAAAGTTAACGGTTAAAGTTAACGGTTAAAGTTAGTAAAAGGGTCAAATCGATTTTATTCTTGAGTTTGAGGGTTTAATTGGGTGTTAAAAAAGTTTAAGGGATGAATTGATTTTTTTTAGTTTGAGGGCTTGATTGAGTATAAAAAAATTTTACGAGCTTAATTGATTTTTTTATAAAAATTTAAGGGCTTATTAGACCTTAAGCCTAAATATTACAATTACAAAGATTTAAGGAAGAAGAAGAAGAAAAAATAGGACTAATCCACCAAAATTTTTTATAACCCAAAATAAAGAAAAGTGAATATTTTCGTGTAGATAAGCATACTATAAAATCTAAAAAAAATTCTTGAATACTTTTATAAAAATAAACATAACGAGTGAAAAAATAGTTTTGAGCGACCCAAACTATCAGATAGAATGTTCCTCTACCCATGATTAATTAACATCGACAAATAACCATCAATCAAGTAAGGATCTAATTTTCAATGACGACTAACAAAATCATAATCAAAATCTAGTGCCGCTAAAATCTTTATGCGAGCAACAAACAACTACTAGTTCTAAGATATGCTAAAATCATGCTAGAAGGATAGATGAAACAAATCATAAAACAAAGAAAATATGTCACATAGATAAAAGAAAACATTGTCATAAGAATAGAGAAAATATGTATCATAAAGATACTTTTTCATTAAAATGTGAAAAATAAAATAACAATAAATTGAATGATTGACAATCATTATTAAGATTAATTATCAATTACTAATCAAAAAATAAATAAATTACAGTCGATAATGAAAATATGATGAGTGCTTACAGAGAATTAAAAGATTAAAGAATTTAATCACTATAACACTTATCATTTCATTTTAAGTTAAGACTACGTGAGAGAATAATATATCAATAAAAAATAATTTTATAAAATTCTATAAAATAATATACATTAATTAGATCACTATCGTAAGATCAATACAACCATTTAATACATATATTTTCAAGTAATTCTTAACATGGTAAGAAAATCAAAAATATATTGTTTCTGATGAGGCGGAAATACAAAAATTGGTGGCCAAAACCAAAGGTAACCAAACTTGTCGGGTCTTTAACAGAAATATGGAGAAATAAGGTGAATGAACTGAAAATTCTTTGTATGACTACGGCGGCTTGTAAGAAAATGAGACCAGACCTTGAGACAAGAAGAGTTGGTGAGCAACGCTTGAGCAATACAATTACAAATACTGCTTCATAATTCAAACCTTAATTCAACACCAAACTCATACCAAACCCCTTTCTCTCTTTCTTTGCAACTCCCCAGGCTTCATTCTTCTCAGAATTCGCTGTCAAGGTTTGTTTTTTCAGTTCAGTCCTTGATTCTTGCATCCCAAAACATGTTTTGCTTCGAATTCTGGGTTGGGTTTTGATTTGTTTTTCATTTTTAAAGTTTGTTTCTTCATGGGGATGATCCATGCAATGGAAAAAGTTTGTGTTTTTGTTTGTTTGTTTTGCATGTTGATATATCCGAGGAAATCTAAAGAAACCTTTGATTTCCATGTCTTTATCAACCTCTGATTCAGTTCTGGTGAATTGAACATATCATTTAATGCATATGTTTTTTTATTACACCTCACATTTCATTGATTACAGATCATACAAGAACCAAAGAAAAGGCCAAAACATGTTTTTATTGACTTTGATTCCATTGGTTTTATCGTTTGGTATGAATTCTATGTAGGGTTTTTAGTTTTTAGTTTGAACTTGAAGTTACCATTTTGCAGATCATATAAGAATCAAAGAGAGGGCAGATTCTTGGATTTTGATTCTTAAAAGGCAGAGCTTTAGAAAATGGGGTCTGGTGAATGGTGCCGTCAAAAGAGAGAGAGTTTCAGGACCGATTCGTTTTCAGGCAATGAGAATGTGCCCGAAATTGGATGCCTCTCGATTATTGTTCTCGGTGCCTCTGGTGATCTTGCCAAGAAGAAGACTTTCCCTGCTCTGTTCCATCTTTATTGCCAGGTTAAGTTTTTAGATTCATGGATTGCTTAACCGAAAGGCTAATCACAGCACACTATGGGGACTAACTTTATATGATAATGGTGTGTGTATGCAGGGATTTCTACCACCGGACGAGGTGCACATTTTTGGCTATGCAAGAACTAAGATTTCAGATGATGAGTTGAGAAATCGCATTCATGGGTAAGCCATCTATCACACTTGCATTAATTATGAATAATGTGAACGTTAAGCTTTACAGATTTGTAATCGAAATGGCAGATATCTTGTGAGTGAAAGAAGTGCTTCACCGTCGGAAGATGTATCGAAGTTCTTACAGCTGGTCGGTACAAGCCTAGTTATATGTTTAACATACTTCAGTCCTATTATTTTTGCTTCTTAGCTTTTAATTGATAACCGTTATTGTTTGTAGATTAAGTATGTAAGCGGGACGTATGATGCTGCCGAGGGCTTTCAACTGTTAGACAAGGAGATCACAAAACATGAAATCTCGAAAAGTAGCCAAGAAGGGTTATCTCGGAGACTCTTTTATCTTGCACTTCCACCGTCCGTATATCCATCTGTTTGCAGGATGATCAGGAAATATTGCATGAATAAATGTAGGTACTTATGTTTCATGAACAACGGTGCTGGAATATCCATCTGTTTGTAGATTTGTAAGGCTCGTTTCAAGAAATAGTTCCGTGTTCTCTTTATTTTTGTCATATTTGTTTCATAAATTTTCTGTCTATATTCTCATGAACACAAGCTTTAAATGGTTACTTATATACTTTCCTCGAAGGGCTCATTCATGGTTAGAAGACAATATTTTATATATTTTTGTTTTACTCCACAGCTGATCTTGGTGGATGGACTCGGATTGTTGTTGAGAAACCCTTTGGCAAAGATTTAGGCTCTGCAGAGGAATTGAGTTGTCAGATCGGAGAGTTGTTCGACGAGCCACAAATTTACCGTATTGACCACTACTTGGGAAAGGAATTGGTCCAGAACTTGGTAATCAATGTGTAAATAGGTGCTTTGTATCTCTTCATTTCTTTATCAGCTCGACTCATATCTGGCTTTATGACACTTGCAGTTGGTGCTTCGATTTTCTAATCGCTTCTTCTTGCCCCTTTGGAATCGTGACAACATTGCTAATATACAGGTGAGTATATGAATGTTTACCGTTGTTGGACTTTCGGAGCTTTGTTAATTGTGAAGTTCTAATTATTATTCTGTTATTAATCTCTTCTTTCTTCATTTCTTCGGGCAGATTGTGTTCAGAGAGGATTTCGGAACTGAAGGTCGCGGTGGATATTTTGATGAATATGGGTAAGTTCCATAGCACTTATTTCATATCCCCGTTTTATACGAAAACTTATGAAGAATCACCTTGTATGAGATTTGTATGTTAAATATCTGATTCTTTTTTCTGTTTCCTTTTGTGCAGCATTATCCGTGATATTATCCAAAATCACCTGTTACAGGTAATTGTTATAAACCGAAACAAAAACAAGCTGGAGGAAGAACATGCTATGTACCATTAGCCTACTTTAGTTATTTATCGAGTTCATACAATTACCAAATGCAGGTTCTTTGTCTTGTAGCCATGGAGAAGCCTGTCTCTCTCAAACCCGAGCACATTCGCGATGAAAAAGTGAAGGTGTGCGTCTTTTCAGTTTTACTCCATACTTTATGAAGTGACTGCTAGTTGTTTCGTATCTATGCCCGCTAAACAAACTGATTAAGTTTCGATCCATTTTGTAATATATGGTTGATGCATTACTCCCTTATAATTTCTTATTTTCCTTCTACTTTAGGTGCTCTTAGTTCGCGCTTTCTTTACTCTATGCTGATTACTATATGAAATCTAGGTTCTTCAATCGGTACTTCCAATTAAAGATGAAGAGGTTGTACTCGGACAATATGAAGGTTACAGAGATGATCCAACAGTTCCCGATCTCTCGAATACCCCAACCTTCGCAACTGTTATTCTGCATATACATAATGAAAGATGGGAAGGTAGTTTAACTGCATCATTATTTTTTTCTCTCATATACTGGCTTTTCAGTGGCTCAGCTCTAGAAATCTGAGCAACTCACCAAAGTTTAAATTTAATTTAATTGGATTAGTTTATTTCACTTGTTTCTTTGTTCCAATCTTTCCAGGTGTCCCATTTATACTAAAGGCAGGGAAAGCATTGAATTCGAGAAAGGCAGAGATACGTGTTCAATTTAAGGATGTTCCCGGTGATATATTCAAATGTATGACAATAGAACTTTAAGATTCTTTATAGTTTTACTTAGACACTTTCTTGGTTCCTTGATTAAATTGTGAGGAAATACGATAATCTTTCTTTAGGCAAAAAGCAAGGGAGAAATGAGTTTGTCATACGCCTACAACCGTCCGAAGCCATGTATATGAAGCTAATGGTGAGTCTGCTAATCTTATCATCTAAACGCTATTAGAACTATAATAACAATTCCCGAGGATCGTCCTTCTGGTGATTTTGGATGTTGAGTTTATGTTTATAAATTTTCAGTCTATGAAAACTGCATATATGTTTGTTTGCTGAAGTTGTGAGGATTTTTGTGCTTGTAAATTTACTTGCATTTCGTCTCCAATGCAGGTGAAGCAGCCTGGACTGGAGATGTCAACAGTGCAAAGTGAGCTAGACTTGTCATACAGGCAACGCTATCAACATGTTACGATCCCGGAGGCTTATGAACGCCTTATTCTCGACACGTAAGAACCTTGCCCTTGCTCTGATCCTTTAAATATTGTTGTCTGCAATGCTTAATCTTAAGGCTTGTAGTTCTGGTAATACGGATCATAACTATGATAACTAGTTTTGCTTTTTGGCCTACGGTTCCCATGTAATGAACAAAATCTTTTTTTGGGTTATATAGGATAAGAGGCGATCAGCAGCATTTTGTTCGTAGAGACGAGTTGAAGGTAAGAATTCTTATTTACTCGGGAAGATGATAACTTATAAGGGATTCAAACTAATGTTCTTCTTGCTTCATACATCAGGCGGCATGGGAGATTTTCACACCTCTTCTACATAGAATCGACGATGGTGAAATGAAGCCAATTCCATACAAACCAGGTAGCCGTGGACCAGCAGAAGCAGACGAGCTTTTGGCTAAAGCCGGTTACGTTCAAACACATGGATATATCTGGATTCCTCCCACCTTGTAGAAAGACATGGTTATATCTGGATTCCTCTCACCTTGTAGAAAGCTATTTCATCGTTACGGTAAGCCTAAGCGCTTGTTATCCCTACATGTTTTAAGTAAGAACCATGCATTTTCGTGTGGAGTATGATTTAATATCTCTTTAAATTGTATTCTGAAAGTTTGTTAAGCGTAAGATTTCAGTTTTGGATTTTCGATCGGCGTAAAATCGGGTTGGCTTGGCTTGATCCTGGAATAAACTGCTCTTCCTAGACTGTTTACTTGAGGCATACGGTTCCTACATATTCATTGATGAGTAATCCATGCAAAGAAAAAACTTTACTCTTTACTCCAAAAATTTATATTAGAGCTAAAGGATTTTACTTTTCTTACCGAATTTCATGATTTATAAATGGGCAGAACAGCAATGAACATGATGTTTTAATCTTAAACATGTTATTGTATGGAATTACATGGGTTTAACCCTAATAAGTTGAGGCATGGATTACATGATAAATACACTTAGTTTCAAATAGAAAAAATATGGAAAATTTTAACATAATTGTAACTCGCTAAACCTGGTTTTAAAAAATACCGAATTTAAGAAGTTATTGTTAAAAAATTTCTCCTCAAGTAACAAATTTAGGTTTAAAAACTGGTAAAGCACAATTATTATTAAATAATATTAATTATATAAAATATTATAATTATTTAGAAAACTCAAACGTTCAAATATATTATGATAATTTAACAAAACTTATAAATAAAAGTGAATGCAAAAACATAATTCAAAAATATAATATTTAAAGTCCGATTATATAATATTTTAAATCATAAAATAAATATAATTTGAAAGGTTAAAGTAAAGTTCATACCGATAATAATTTTTTTGAGAAAAAAATATGAGATGCTTCAAGTACCAAGTCGCCTAAAAAATCTGAAAAAAGAACTATAAGAGAGTGAGTCATGAAACTCACGTGTCTCTAAGGAGCAAATAAACAAAATAAAAATATGATTCATATAAATATTTTTTTAAAGTATAAAATCTCAGATAAATGCAAGTCATGATGTATGAATGATGTCATGTGTAGAGCACAAATCCCAACTATATCATCACCAGTCTGAATGGAGGAATTCCCTAGAACCCTCACCTACACCGTCACCAATACCCAAGAGTGATCTTAGGGCTTTCAAACCAGAAGGTTGCCATGACTTCATACTCAAATCTTGTTGAAAAAAACAATGAGAAATGACCAACTTTGAGTCATATTTTAGAATAGTAAAGATAGTGATTCGAATAAGAAGATTTATTATCTTTTATTCTACTCTATGACATCTTTACAATGACATCTCATATGCTCAAAATGGTTAAGTGATGAATGAAAAATTGATGCTGAAATTAAGAAGGTCGTGAATAGGGTAAGGAATGAAACCTCATTATCCCACATAGATGAGATAAATGAAGTGAAAAGTATTTATATATACTTACCCACATAAATATCATTGAATGACTTGATTTTTGAGTTGGGGTATAAAATGAGGTTGGTGATGCAAATGTTTGGATTGATTAAGCTTGGGGGGCTTGTGGACATTTTAATCGTTGGGATTAGACTTGGCAAACTTGATCCGAGAACCGAAAACCAAACCCATTTACCCGAACCGAAAACAACCCGAAATTAACTTGCTAAAAAACGATCTAACTCGAACATCAATCCGATTTTAACCCGATAATTGAATCAAAGTGAATGAATAATATATTTTTATTATTGTTTATTTTTTAACAATATGATAAATAATTAAATAATATATATTTTATTATCTTTTTGTATTATGATAATACTAATTAATCACTACATCTGATAATAATTTAATTTTTAATATTATATTACTTTCTTTAAAAATCAATTTATTTTTGGTTAAAATTTGGTGTATTATAAAAATGACCAAAATGTTATTAATGAATCTATGTATTTACAAAAATGGCATTATCCCTTAAATTATCAATACTGACTTTACTCGAATAAAAGCTGAGGTAAAATTTTTTAAAACAATTCCAATATAAAATAAAAAATATATATTTTTACAAGAATATATGATTAATTCTATATATAATATAGACGATTACATTTATACTTAAGTCCAACTCAAACCAAATTAACCCGAAAATTCAAAGATTGACCCGATCTGAACCGATCCGAATAACCCGACATGGACTCGACCCGAAAACATCCGATCAGATATTGACCCGACCCGAAAACAATCGATTCGATATTGACCCGAATCACCGATCTAATATCTGAACCTAATCGAATTATCATATAACCGAATTAAAACCAAAACCGAAACCAAAACCAATCCGAACCGAATGTAAACCGAATGCAAACAAACCCAAAATGAACTAAACCGAAACAATCCAAACCGAACCCGAACCGAATGAATCATTTGCCACCTCTAGTTGTGATTAAATTTTTTCTTAAATTATTTATCTTTTCTTTAATATTCGAAAATAATTTGTATTTTATTTAAATACAAATTAAGAATATTAGATAAGACAAAATTGACTATTCATAGTAAATTCGAATTTAATTTGGATTAGAACTCTCACTTGTTTTGACCTTATTTTTTCTATAAATAAGAATGAAGTTCTTAGTTTCAAAACATACTCAAAAATTATTTTTTACTCTCGTTTTCTTCTAGTGACTAGCGAAGGCAAGAAAAGATCGGGATTTCTGCAACTGTAATACTGTTGAAGATTTTCTTATTGTTGTATCTTGGGAGACAAACTACCATCTAACTCAAGCACCTTAGGAATGACAGAAAATATGTCTTTAAGGAAACTGTGTTCGTGCAGGCCTCAACACGATCTTTACTTATCGTTTCTAAAACCAGTTTGATTTAAAATATTTATTTATTTTATTTCATTTTTTTCTGTTCGTTAAATAATAATATTTGTTTTATTTTATTATTATTTATTTGTTCTTGTATTAACCTCATTTCTCTAACAATTTTAATACAGATTTTGATTATTTAATCTAAGATGAACAAATTATTGTGATCGATGTATCACTCGATATCGAAATAATGATCGATCAAAAAGTATGAACCGATTATTGCTATTGAAGCAATACTACGGCTGAAGCACAATGCTTCACCGTTTATGCTTGGGGGTTCTTTAACCTTTCACTTTTCACTGTTTTACATCCTTTGAAATTGTTTACATTGATTTTCATATGGAAATTATCGTCTCCATTTGTTTTCTTATACTAGAAATTTTAACCCTTTGAATAAGTGTGGGAATCAAAGTTGTTTAATATTCGTGTGGTTTTAATGATATCATTGGATGTTGACTACAAAACGATCAAATCAAATTTAGTGAATTTATACTTCAGAATAAAATAAAAAAATAAATAATTTGATTCATAAATTATCTTACCATTTTTAAATGGGTTTGTTAAAATCTCAAAATTGACACAAATTTGTTTTACAAAAATTCTCACATAAAAAGTAATTGAGATTACGTATTTTGTAAAATAATAAAATCAAATAAACAAAAATTTAATTTTAGATTTATTGGAAGTATAACTATTCCCGGGTTTATTTCCTTTATTAAAGGAGAAACAATAAAAATGGAAATTTTGATTATTTCCTTGTGTAAATATATGTTACATGTATCGGTAAAACCTTATTCATGAAAACAAAGGTTTGGCTTTAGAAAATATTGTCGATTGATGACAAATATAATATTTATTCATTATATGATTAAATTACTTATTTGATATGAATTATGATAATATTAAAACCATATATATAAATTTAAGGTAATCGTAGATTCTTTAAATAAGTTTTATGGTATCTTTGTGATAATACCATATATGTGAATATTTTATTAAAGTTATATTCCTTAATGATCTAATAAATACATGTGTGCTTGTATTATGATAATTTAATATAATAAATTATGATATTAATTTGATAATAATATTTTAATATTATTATATTTAAGATAATTTTATTTATTTCAAAAAATAATATTGACCTTAATGGCATGAAGAAATGGATATCCTTTTCTTGTGAAATAATAATTATTGAGATAATTATTATTTATGTTTGAGAAAACTTTGAATTATTATTTTAACTAATAATTTTCCTTGAATGTTTTTATTGTTTTGGAAATAAAAATCTCGTAAATAATTTATTTTGGGAATTATTTTCTACCGGTTTAACAGATTTACTTGATATTCGAACAACAATCAAAGAAATTTAAAACAAAGGACTAATTCTTTTTGAAGAATTAATTTGTTTTGATATCTTCGTTTGGGTTTTAGTACCATTAATCTCAATATTTAAACGAAGATGTGAGAAAAATAAATTAGTGAATTTGTTAAGGTCTTACGTTGATCTAATTTTGTAAGGAAGATAAATTACAAATTTATTTTCAGAAAATCTTATTATTAGATTTATTTTCTTGGGAATTTTTCATTATTCTAACTTGGAAATAAATTAGTAAATTTATTTCATGTGAAGGTTCAAAATTGAGATACAATAAATAAATTTGTTTTTAGGAATTTAATTCCTGCCGTTATAACGGATTTACTTGATCTCCTTTTCAAACAAAGAACAAATATGTTTTAACAAAATTTGTTAGTAGAAGTAACATTGGTTACTAATTCTATAACATTGATTCGATTAAGGTCTCGAATCAAAGCATATAAGAAAGTTGTTTTCTATGTTAAAATTCTTAAAGCATATTCTCATGTATGTTATGAAATACACAATGTTTAAAGTTGGCTTAAGAATTATGAGGGCCATTAGACTATAAATGGAAGATGTTGGTGCTAAGAAATTCTTAGTGTTTGATACTAAAGTATGGTAAATCAAAGGTAGTGACTTCATTGATCACTCATACTTTAATGTTTTTAAGAACTTTCATAAACGGATGATTAAAAGAAAATTTAAAAGTGCATGTTTAGGATTGGTTCTTTGAAAAGACTTGGTTCTTAAGTGTGCCTTGTGCATCACCTCTCTTATCATAAGTTGCCTATCTGGTGCACTGATTATTATTGTTCTTTCTATTAAACCGTGTGAATTTTTGTTTTAGGGTTCTAGTTTACTAAAGTCCTATTGTCTAACAAAAGTTGGAAATTATAATTTTATGTTTAATTTTTAATCTTTGACTAAATTTCTGATATTTAACAAATTTATAATATTTTGATTGTGACTATGTGACATAATCAGTGAGATTCATGAGGAAGAAAAAAACGTAACAACAAAGATGTTATATATCTGATAATGATTGACTTGGTCAAAATAAGATCATCCTAATGCTAGAGAGGGTGAGGTAAATATGATTACCATCTTTTGCTAAGCAAATATTACAATGAAAATATTGCTAGAGCAAATATATTGAAAGTCAAAAATGACTTCAAGCCGTAAAGTAGGCGATATATCTCAAGAAGCTAAATTTCATGGGAAAATGCTTCATTTGTTATGAGATATGAAATAAGTCTTTGAAATTTATACTCCAAATAAGATCAGTATTATGATAAAATTTTGTCATAATAATTGATATGGAGAACGATTGTTTGAAGAAAATTTATTACCTTAATGATAGAACAATTTAGTTTTGCTTAAAAGCAAACTTGATATAGGAAAATTATTCTTTATAAGAAGGAATTTAAAACCCAAATTGATTAATTTAAGGAGAAACTCTATGTGAGTAATGGTACCACATCCAAAGGTACAATGAATTTGAAGATAACTTCTAAAAAGAATTAAATCTTCAGAATGTGCCTAACATGTGGGGGAGTTGTTCTATCAACTAACTGCAAGACAACATATGAGTTATGGAAGAAAATAAATCCTTCCTACAACTATATAAAAATGTAGGATGTCACGCCAAGGTAATATTTCATTACCAAATAAAATGAAAATAAGTGGACTGTATTTTCATTGGCCATGTAAAACATAATAATGTATATCAATTTTTGTAGAAAAATATGATAATGGAAAAAAATAACTCATTCTTTAGAAATGCACTTCCTAGAAAAGTTGATCTAAGTTTCATAAAACGAACTATAGATATGGGAAAGAATCCACATGTTCAACAAACGGTTGAAACACAAATATTGTCATATTGACAAGTAAGTGTGACAAATGATAGTATGTCAAACCTACTAGGATATATAATCCTATGTTGATTACGTACAATGGAATGGTAAATATACTTATCAATTCAAGATTGATATGATAAATATGAGATTGATAGATTTGATTCTAGATATCCAAATCAAGCAATAACTTAAAGGTCTCATATTGACACAGTCACAATACATAAAAAACAAGTTTGGCCAGGATGTTTTTGGCATAGTCAGAACTCCAATACGAGTTAATATTTGTTTAAATAAAAATGTCATATGCAATCTAACTGAATTGTACTAGACAAAATAGTGTTTTCACTGCGAGTAATTTAAGCATCTTCACAAAATAATCCCAGGTCAAACCCTGAATAATAATTGTGAAAATTTTGAGATATCTTAGAGATACTCAAGATTGTAAAGTATTATTCCATAAAGATTATTCGATATAAGTGAATATGTTCACATCGAATGAATAAATTATGGCATGTGTTTTCTCAAGATAAACGTTTACAATCATATTCAAAATAGAATATGAGTTTGAGATTCAAACAATTCTGGAAAAAGTCAAATGACTTTAAAATATTTTGGAGGATACTCATGAATAGCCTGAGCATGTGCCAACAATATTTATTGGTAGAGCATATAGTTTTATGAGCAACAATAATTTGATACATATGATTCATCAATTTAATACCGTTAGACAACTGATCTCAAATAGAGTTATTGCTACTAATTTGATAAAATCAAAGGATAACATTGTAGATCCACTAACCTAAAGGTTAAATTGAGATCAAGTTGAGAAAATATCTAAAGGAATGTGACTAAAGCCCATGAAAAATAAAGGCGTTATGTGAAGAAAAAACCCTACTTAGCTGATTGGAGATCCCAAGAACTAGGTCCAAAGGGACAACCTAATTGCATAGACCTGTGAAGTCACTGTGGGGGTTCTTTTCTCACGTTCATTCTTATGATATGAACAGTGACAAGTATTTATTATAGGCTAAGCAAAGCTTTTAATGACCATTGTGTACTTTGGTGTACCGAGCAACATAAGTCACCTATGTGAGAGTGAAGTGAGACGCTTCAAGGTGTCTATTGGGCATAGTTCTTTCAAACTCTTGTAGAACCAGGGGATGTCCACGGTCATATAGGCATAACCATGAGAGCTAAAACTCTTGTCAGAAAGATAGGTGTGTGAAATATGTCATCATTTACATCAATAGCTGACAGTTCAAGGACATCGCGTCTACTAATTAGCTAGTAAAGTAAATATACTTTTACAAGGGAAGGTTCAAAGGAGGAAACCTACCTATCTTATGCATCTATCAATCACAGAACCTATCACCAAATCGAGTCAAAATGTTTTGATAAAATCATCAATTTCATTCATGTGGGGGATTGTTGAAAAAAACAGTGAGAAATGACCAACTTTAAGTCATATTTTGAAATACTAAAGATGGAGATTCGAATAAGAAGATTATTAACTCTTATTCTACTCCATAAGATTAAGTGATGAATGAGAAATTAATGCTCAAAGAAGATCGTGAATAGAGTAAGAATGAAACCCCATTATCCCACATGAATAGGATAAATGAAGTGAGAAGTATTTAATACACTTACCCACATAGTTATCATTGAATGACTTGACTTTTGGGTTGGGGTGTACGACGTGGGCGATACAAATGTTCGGACCGGTCAAACCCTTTATGGGCTTGCAGATATTTTATCTGTTTTGATTAAATTTTTTCTTAAATTATTTTTTTAATATTCGAGAAGAATTTGCATTTTATTTAAATACAAATTAAGAATATTAGATAAGATAAAATTGAATATTCATAGTAAATTCGAATTTAATTCAGATTAAAACTCTCACTTGTTTTAACCTAATTTTTTCTATAAATAAGAATGAAATTCTTAGTTTCAAAACACACTCAATTTTTTTTTCTCTCATTTTCTTCTGGTGATTGGAGAAGGTAAGAAAAGCTTGGGATCTCTACAGCTATGCTACTGTTGAAGATCCTTTGGTTGTTGTAACCTGGGAGACAAACTATCATCTAACTCAAGCACTCAGAAGTGTCAGAAGATTTGTCTTAAGAAAATTGTGTTCGTGCAAGCCTCAACACGATTCTTGCTTATCGTTTTCAAAATCGGTTTGATCTAAAATATTTATTTATTTTATTTCATATTTTTTGAATTTTTGTTTGTTCGTTAAATAATAATATTCTTATTTATTTATTCTTGGATTAACCCCATTTCTCTAACAAATCTCGCCTCATGCACACAAAATGATACACCATGATTTAAAAGTCCGATATAATCACCATACAATCCGAAATTATAATTTATCCGAAAATCACAATTTAATAGGATTCAAAAATCACAATTACTTGCAAATATATGGAATCTCAAATTTTTAAAATTTTCATATATTTCTCAAATTACAATGACATATATGTATGGTAATACAAGTCTAAAATCAGAGTCACAATACATAAATCAAACATGCTAGCCAACCACAGATATATTTATCAGAACAAAAATATTAAGCATGTCACAAAAATATATTTTTCAAAAATACATATATATAACACTAGTGGGACAACACACCTCGAGCGACAACTCTAACATTAATGATGTTTCTCTCGATCCGAATTATCTTTACGTCTAATAAAATTAAATCCTACTAATATTTCTAAAATTAAATCACAACTTCTAAAAACTAAAAACAAAAACTCAAATTTGAACAAAACATAGGTATAGTTCTCATAAAAAATTTCAAAATATTCTGAATAAACGAAGAAAATGATACGATCTCGTTCTCAAAATCAACATCATCTCATTAACCGCAAGTGATTCAAACATATTACCACCACCGGAAGGCATATATACGCAACACATATTTCCATGACCAAAAGCATACAAGTTATGGTCGTGATCTTCACTACATCAAATCCCCTATGGGAACCCAAAATATTTGTACGTATCGATAGGAATATAAATATAAATATAAATAAGCAAGCTTCTATAAAATTTATTATACAGCCAGTGAGTTAGATTTAAACCCATTTTATAACAATAATAATAATAACAATAATAATCTATATTACCATTAAAAATCAAAGAATTAAGCATGTGATAATTAAATTTATTCTAAATATTTATTGTTTCATCTCTATTAATTTATTTAGTAAATTTTATAAATATATTTATTTACATAAAATATTTTCATTCACTAGTGTGATAAAATTTAGTAATAATTCGTTTTAATAAGGATGTAATTTAAAACATGAAATGTTTGGTAATCATGAGATCAAGAATTTTATTTCTAATGGAGTATAGTTTATAGTCATTTAAAATATATTATTACGTATATATGACATGTCATCATTATTAAATTTTTAACGGTTCAGTTATCATGGTAGTTAAAAAAATGAGTTATTTGTTAAAAAAATATAGGTTAAAGGCTAAATTTATCCAAAAAAAGAATAAAGGCCAAATGACAAAAATTATAAACGTTAAAGGTGAAAATTATCTTTATGCCTACTTTATATGTAAGTATTTTTATTAAATAAAGATGTTATATTTCTTATACCGATATTCAAAGTTATTTAAAATTAATAAAATCTAAACATCAGCTGGATCTGCAATAATATTTTAAAAGTTTTTACACTAAAATTTTGGAGAATTTTTTTTTTAAATGTGTAAGGATGAAATCATAATAAATTGAAGGGCAATTATTTTATTCACTGGATTTTTTTCTTAAAAAATAAAATCATAAATTCTAGTTTAGATTAAAATTTAAACTATAATCATAAATTATAAATTCAAAACCCTACATCTTAATTCTAAATTTTAAATTAAACTCTTAAATTAAATCGCATGTAAAAAAAAATTTCACTATCAATGTAAAAAATATATTTTTTAAATTAAATTTAATTTTAGCTAAATTAAATATTTAAGATATTAATTAAATTATCTATAACAATCGAAAGTCCTTAATTTTATGTTCAAACCCTAATTTCTTTTTCCCTAATTTTTCTGCCCTATTCTTTTAAAATTGGATTTTTTTAAGAGGGTATTTTCAGAATTTTTTGGATACAAACCTAATTCAAAAGGGAGTATAACCAATATTGGTTATATTTTGTTCCCCGCCATTACTCTCTCTGTGCTTTACCTCTGTATCAGTCAAGTCTTCCCTTCTCTCGTTCGGTGTGTGTGAATCTTGTTGTTTAAGTCCGGTGAGCCTTGTTAGTGTGTTTCGTCATTGCCTCGCCTTCACTTCCATTTGCAAGGTGAGTTGGTGTGGGGTAAGGCAACATTGTTCTTTCTTGGCTTGTTTAGGTAATAGAATTCATTGCTGCGATTTAGGAAAATGGGTTCGTTCTATTAGTGGGTTCTCATGAAAGAGGGATGGTCGTTAGATTGTGGCGCCGGTGAGACCTGGTCGAAGTCTCTATCCAGAGAGTTGGGTGGTGGTTGTTTCAGTAGAGAAGGGTTGTTTGTGTGGGAGGATTGAGAGTGGATGGTTTCCGTCAAATGTGTAGGTATGTCGCCGGAGTGTTGTCGATCGTCGGGGATCTCGACCACTGCCAATAATGGCCGCCGACAATGGTATGTTGTTGTTTTTGTTTAAGATAGGTTGCTGTCGGGTTGGGTGAGAGTGATGAGAGGGATAGGTTGTGTGTTAGGTGAACCGAACTGGGTTGGGTGTTGTGAGAAGAAACCAAACTGGACCGATCCTATTATGAGAAGGGAAAGAAATAGAATCGGCCAGCTTAAACGGACCAAACCTATCATGACCTAAAAACCTGACCCGAGTTATGACCCGATCCGTGTCTGACCTGGTTTGATCCTTACTCACTGACATCAGCGATGACGTCAACAGTGACGTTAATAGTTAACTTGACTGTTGACTTTGACCTTGTAGTGACCCTAAATTTCTTAAAAATAATAGATGTGTAGTAAAAAAGAGAAAAGGGTCGCTAGTGGAAATTAGAGTTTAAAAATTAAATATTAGGTTCTTAAATTAGGTATAAAAAATTGGGAATTTTGAAATGTTAATAGAAACTTGAAATCTAGGGTTCTTAAAAAACAGAAATTGGAAGGTTAAAATTAGGGATTTGAGAAAAGAAATTTTAGATTGAAAAGAGAAATTTTGAAATTAGGGACCTTTTAAAAAAAGGTGGAGTCGCCACCGGCCACTTTGGTAGGCCGGACACCGTAAAAACCAGAGATTCAAAATGATTTAGGTTCGAGAGTCGGTTACGGTTAAAAACGAGTTTAGGGTTTAAAACTGCCCAAAATTGGCACCTTTACAAATTACCGCTTAATTAATATTAGATTTTTCGGATTAAAGTGACGTTTAAATTAATTTTTGTTTAAAGATTCGAATCAATTTTAGTTTTACCGTGTCTTTTTTCGGAGGCAACGCGTACACCGCGACCACTACGTTGGAACACGGGCCCGTTACGACCGAATAAAGACGTATTTAGTTAAGATTCATTAATTAATGTGGTGTGACGAATAATGAATAAATGAATCGAATATACAAATAAGTACATAAAATAAAAGCGGAAAGTAAAGTGTGAGAAATTAAATTAAAACAAATATATACGAGAAATTAAAAGCGGTAAATTAAATACGAGAATGTAAATATGATAAGATAAAGTGCGTAAATTAAATGTTAGATGTTAGATACGAGAAAATTAAATTGCAATAAAATGAAATGCGAAAAATTAAATACGAAAATAAAATACGATAAATTAAAAGTTAAATTTTAGTTATTTACACTAAACAGGCTCCGTATTATAAATAATACGGATCATCCCCGTTGTGGGTCACCGTAAAGTCGATCGAATAATAAAGATATGAAAATTAAAGATAAATATATAAATACATATAATATGTATAGTATATATATATAAGAAAGAACATAATACATGTTATACCACGATATATAAAACTATAATATAAAATACATGTGATGTACATTACATAACAAAAGGTAAATATATAATGTATAATATTACATTAATTGTACCCTAATATATATGCATATACAGTAACCTTAACGTAATAAAGAAAATATAATATAAATACATAATAACAGTAATGTAATATATAAGGAAAATAAATAATAAATAATATATAAAAAAGTTAAAACACGAAGAGTCAAGGGAAAGAAGAAAAAAAAAGGAAAAGAGGCATTGAATGCCATGGAAAAAGTAAAACAGATTAAACGATTCAATTTTTGTTTCAATTTCCAAAACAAGAAAATAAATAGGTTCAAGTTTCTATTTTTCGGTATTAAGTAAAGGGGAAAAAACTCATTAAACACTTTTAAAAAAGTAAGGAATAAATAATGAAAATATAAATATAATTTATAATTTATACGAATATGGAAATGAATAAAAAAAGAGGAACATGCTGCAACAATTAAGCATAAAAAAAGAAACATCAGTTATGGAGAATTAAGACAAAATGAAATAAATAAGAAAGGAAGCCACAATATTAACGAAATCATGGAAATTACAGGCAAACAAACAGGGGCATGGCTTTCCAAGATAACTTGATTCAGTTGCATTAAAAAGGAAAAAAAAACTTTTAACGTTAACAAAACACAGGAATCTGAAGGAAAATAAAATAAATTAAAATTGTATCACAGTATAATATAATATATAACAGTAAAATAATACCATAAATAAGACAAATAAAATATAAACAAAAGGATAAATAAATAATGAATATGAACAAAATAAATACGAATATAATGTACAACATGAATGAAAATAAATATGCACAAATTAAACAAGACATGAAAAATGATAATAAAATAAATAAAAAAAAATGAATGGATAAATAAAATAAAACAAAGTTTAAAAGAAATAAAAAGCTAGAAAAAGCTATTGTAAATGACTTGAATAAAAGAGAGAAAGAATCAGAGGATCTCAAATGTGATTTTAGAATCATGGAGGGATCAGATAGTTTGATCCAAAACACGGAGGGACCATAAATGTATTATACCATTTGATAATGATGATTACAATCGGTTTAGTGACGAGATTGGAAATATTTCGAAAGTTACGATGGCCTGGGGAATAAATATAGATACACGGAGGGTTTTATGATGTTATAAAACTATTTTTAAAATATTACGGTAGTATAAAACATAAATGAAAAAAAATAACCCCCCCTCTTTATTTCTCCTCCGAAAATGAAAAGAGAAGAGAGATTTCTCTCTTTTGTTCTTCAGTAAAACCCATAAGGTGAAGAACACAATGAACGTTCTTCACCATTCCAGAATCCGGCCGCCGTAAAAACCCAAAACCGCCACGCAAGCAAGTTTAAAAACCAAAATTTTTCAACTCATTTCGAACCCTCCAAGCTTCAACAAACTGAAAACCATTTAGAAAACTCCTGATACACGAATAAAAACCTTACTTTTTCAAACCTGGGAAAAGAGAGAAAAAGACACAAGGGCAAACTTCTCATTCTTCCCCGTGCGGCGCACGCTTTTGAGGCTCGAAGGCCGTGAGATTGTTGCCGAATACCGAAGGAATCAAGAGAAGATCAAAGCCTTAAATCGATCGAAAATGGAAGGTAAGAAGAACTCTAATCTTTAACTATTTTTGAAGTAAAAAGTTTATTCTGAAATCCTTACTTTGTATTGATGAAACGATGGGTGAAGAACCCTTTACATGATGTTTTGATTCGGCCTTTATAGCCGGATTTCAAAGGGGAAAAACCTAAAATTTTTTATTGCCTTGGAAACTTGTTTGTGTGGATGTGTTTTCTGATATGGCCTCTAAAATCCCTTCTAATTTTTTGTGTAATGGTTTTGCATGTTAGCCGAATATCCTTTGTTGATATGGAATACGATCTGGTTCTGCAATTTCGTTTATTGTAATCGTACGTATTCTGACATTTTCTTTGTTTGTTTCTGTGTACATGGTTGCCTGAGGAGACAAGGGGACCACCGGTGCATCATCGGAGGACGGTCGGCGAAGAGGCAATCTGGAAGCTGCGCGGGCTTGGAGCAGTGGAACGGTCACGCGTTGTTATCACGCGCGCGTGGAGAAATGAGCAGTCGGCGCGTGGGGCGCGTTGGGGATTCAGAGGGTCATTCTCCTTTGATCTGAGCCGTTGGATCAAGATCAGATCCAACGGCCCAAATTAAGCTGTGCAGATAAACACAAGGGTTAGGGTTAGGGTTTCAGCTGATAGCCTAGTTAGGGCTAACTGGGCTAAACAAGACTTGGGCTCAATATTTAATTTTTGTTGTGGGCTAATTGTTTATTAATTCCGGACTTGTATCTTTTAATTGTGGGCTATGTAATATTTCTTGTGGGTTTGTATATTAATAAAAATGGGTTGTTATAAAATATTGAAATGGGTTATTATTTATATTTTATTTACTTAAAAAATATATAATAATAATATAATATATATAATAAATATAAAAAAGAAAGAAAGAACTTTTAAAATAATAAAGTAAAGTGAAAAAAAATAAAAAAAATAAAATTAAATATATTATATAATATTTATGAGTTTTTTAATGCAAAATAAAATAAAGAAATTACTAGATAAATGAATTTTTTTGATTTTTAGTTTATAAAAGATAATAATAACAATGACAATAACGATAAAATGAAGCTAATGCAAAAGAAATAGATAAAATTATGTAGTATAATAGTATTTTTGAATTTTTGTTAATATTTCGATTTATTTATAACATATAATAATATAATAGTAATAGAAGAAAACGAAAGTGAATAATATAATAAAACTAAAACTAAATATAATAATAAACAAAAGGAATAAAACTTTAAATAAGTTTACCGGAAATTAAAATAATATATTTTCCTTTTTTAAAAAATAAAAAAATAAAGCAGGAAGAACAAAAGATTAGTATGTACAATTTTAGTCTTTCAAAATATATACATAAAGTATTATTTTTGTGATTTTTGGATAAAAATACATATACAATAATAAAGTAATTTTTGATTTTTTTCTTTCTTTTTCTCTTTTTTTTACAAGCCCGTTATTGAAAAGAAAATTAAAAATAAACCCGAGTTTAAACCTCGGATAAAATTAGTGATTACAGTTTCCCCTCTTTGCTTATCATTGTAGAACAATGATGAAGCAAAGACAAAAAACACTAATTTTATCCGACTTCCCTGTTCAAAGACTCTGATCTGGAGATCCTTTCTTCACTGTTTTGATAGCCCTCTTGTCCTCTAATCCCCTGATTTGCTTTGCTGCGAACAACATCCTGACTTAAGATCACCTGCACACATAAAGAGAGATTTCAGAAGCGAATTTTGATACCCTTATTTAGACATTTTGAACAAATTAAAAGATTCTGAGGTGTGGGTCCCCCTCTATGAGACTTTAAGCTCTGAACTGTTGAAGAAGTTGATCCTTCCTATATAGAACCAACTTCTGAAAAAGCGTCGAGTCTTTCCTATATAAAACTCTTCGCAAAAATCTTCGATCTGAGTCTCTCCTATATGAAACCCGAAATCTAGAATTCTAACAATGTTGATCCCTTCTCCAAAGAATCTACATCTTCGAGATGCTCTGATTTCTGATCATTGCAGCATCTGACGGTCCCTCTCTTCGAGCGTATACCGTGGTGGGCGACCCCTCTCTTCGAGCGTGTATCGTAAAACCGATGTTGATCCCTTCTCCATAGAATCCACATCATCGAGATGCTCTGATTTCTGATCATTGCAGCATCTGACGGTCCCTCTCTTCGAGCGTATACCGTGGTGGGCGACCCCTCTCTTCGAGCGTATATCGTAAAAACGATGTTGATCCCTTCTCCATAAAATCCACATCATCGAGATGCTCTGATTTCTGATCATTGCAGCATCTGACAGTCTCTCTCTTCGAGCGTATACCATAGTGGGTGAACCCTCTCTTCGAGCGTATGTCGTAAAAACGATGTTGATCCCTTCTCTATAGAATCCACATCATCGAGATGCTCTGATTTCTGATCATTGCAGCATCTGACGGTCCCTCTCTTCGAGTATATACCATCCTGGTATTAAAGAAATCATTTGTTTGTCTCTACATATTCTTAATTAGTCAACCTCGACTGTCTCTTGACTTTTTTTCTTCATCTTCTTCTTTTTTTTCTCTCTTTCTTTTCTCCAATATTTGAATATCGATTTCTGATAATCTTTTCTCATATATATTTTTTTCTTTCTCTCTTTTTCTCTCTCTTTTTTCTTCTTTTTTTTCCTTTTTTTCTTTTTCTTTTTCTTTTCGTCTTCCTTTTTCCTTTCTTTCTCTCTCTTTTTTACTTTCTTCTTTTTCTTTCCTTTTTCTTCTTTTTCTTTCTCTTTCTCTTCTTCTTTTTTCTTTTCCTCTTGCTTTTCCCTCTTCTTCTTCTTCTTCTCTTCTATTTCATTCTTTTTTTCTCTTTTTTTCTCTCTTTCTCTTTCTTCTTTTTTTCTATTCTTCTTTCTTCTTCCTTTTTCTTTTTCTTTTTTTTTTCTTCTTCTTCTTTGTTCTCTTTCTCTTTCTTTTATCAAATATCCGAATATCATAAAAATGTCAATTTCTTATAGTCTTCTCTCATATCTTTTCCTTTCTTTCTCTTTCCGTTTTCTTCTTTTCTTTTTTTCTCTTTTCTCTCATTTCCTCTCTCTTTCTTTTTTTCTTTTTCTCTCTCTTTTTTGTAGATATCCTTAAGGAAGGATTAAGTTCAGCAACTCTAAAGTTCAAATACGGAGTGGTATACCTGAATATCTCATAAAAATATGGTATCTCACTCTAGAGAAAAACTAATGCCTCATCTATGATGTATCGTTATTTGATCGCCTCGACATAGAAAGCTCGTTACCCCCAAAAGTTGGAAAGCCACGAATGTTAATTCTTCGCTGAGGTTCATCTTTCTTCTCGTGTGACTAAATGATGCGTGAGTGTTATTTTTCTTTTTCTTTTTCCTTTCTTTTCATTCTTCTTCTATCCTTTCTTTTTCTTCTTCTTTTTCTCTCTTTTCTTTTTGTTTTTCTCTTTTTTTTTCTTTTACTTTTTCTTCTTTTTCTTTCTTTCGTTCTTTTTCTCCTTTTCTCTTTCTCTTCTTCTTCTTCTTCTTCTTTTCTTTTTTCTCTTTTTCTTTTCTTTTCTCTTTTTCGAACGAGGTATCTCAACCTCAACTCCAAGGGCTCATGGTTTTTTTGTTTCTTCTCTAGGGCTACAGATCGAGCTTCTAATCACTCTTCAGGATTTCTGTTTAAGATGTGCAAAATGCCATGATGGAATGAAATGGGAATGCTATGAGACATGAATATCTAACCTAAATGATGCATGAACACTTAACCTTCATGATGCATGAATGTTTAAAATAATATATGAATACTTAACCTAAATGATGCATGAATATCTACCCTAAATGATGCATGAATGTTTTTTCTTTTTCTTTTCTTTTCTTTTTTTCTTCTTAAAGGATAGATTTTCGCTTCCTATCACGTCAGGCTTCCATCTCTTCTAGATTTTCCTTCTCTATCTAGAAAGGGGTTTATTCTTCGTGTGTTGGTCAGAACAGATCTCTCATTTTATGCTTTAATTATCTTCTTCTGATATAGGTTCAATACTTACTTAAGGGTCTTCTTCTTTCTTTTTCTCTTTTTCTTCTTCCCCTTTTTCTGTTCTTCTTTTCTTCTTTTTCTTTCTCTTTTTCTCTTTCTCAAGGACTAAGGTGGATACATGCCCCAAACTACCCATAGTTCGAATTTGGACAAAAGATCATCCTTATCTTTATTATTCTTCCTTTTTTTTCTTTTTTATTTTTTTCGATTCTTCAAAAGGTTAAAAACGACTTACGTCAATGGGTCAGAACCTTCTATTCAAAAATGCCTCATGTTTTTTAAGTTTTGTCCCAACCATAGTTTTTCATTGAGTCTTTGCGATGAGTCTTAGATTGCGATGTTAGGGTAAACAGGTGCCTCCAAATTCTCGGATTTGCTTCTTCAATTAAGACTCGATTTGTATATCTGAAAATATTCAAAACACTATGGTAGAAGACTAGCTAGCATTTGAAACTTGGCATTTTTCCTTCTTTTTCTTTTATATTCTTTTTCTCTCGAATAAACACGGTTATTCTCTTACTCTTATTCCACTATAAGATTCTGAAGTATTGATCACGGAATACTCTTATTTCCCGCTTGTGGTAATGGCTCTCAATTCTCGGGCCCGGTTGTTTAACGTTCATTTTCAGTTTGTTCATTTGGGATTACCCTCCTGGATTCTATCTCTGGGCCTTCTGATTGACCCTCTTTATTGCCCCCAATATACTTTTACCTCAAAGGCTTGATGTTTATCTTTGCTCAAACTGTAACTTCAATAGGCTCGAGTAATCCTTACTTATTTACGCTGTCATGACTTCTTGAAATGTATCACTTTTCAATCAAAGTGATCTTTTCCGACAACACTTAATATCACACATTGCCCCTTCTTCTCGGCTTATATCAGAGATGATCATTTGCATTAATGGTCTTGCTTGTAAACTTTTGGACAAAAATAATTTAATAATTGTAAATAAAGCAAAATTTAAATGGGTTTTGGTAAATAAAATTTTTAAAAGGAAATAACAAAAAAAAGAAGTTTCTTGGATATCGAGTGCTTTAGACTCAAACCTGGAAGTTTAATCTTTGGAAGTTGTGGCGATAGTTGAAGATTTTGAGATCCTTCCAGATTGCTCAGTTCATCCTCATGATTATCGTATTCGCTCGATCTATTCGAAAACTACTCCTTCTAGTTCTCAATATTTTTCTCCTCTTATATATTCAAGCTTTTCCTACTTACCCCTACTAGTATTTTCTCGAGAATTCGATATGGCTTCAGAATGCATCTAAATATTTTTCTCTCTCATTTTTTCTTTTCTTCTTTTTCTTTTCCTTTTCTCTCTCTTGTTATTTTCCATTTTCCTTATTTTTATTTTGGAGAAATCAACTCATCACAGTCCTTTGTCTCGGAGATCAAGATGGAGCATACAACTGAGCTCCGACTTACTCGGCATAGTCATGAATTTGAAAATATTACCATCACTCATGAAGCAAAAGATTAGGAATGGTGCATTGCTACCTTATTAGGTCTATCACTTCAGCGGAGTGCCCCGAATACTTCCACACTCTTGTTCGGATATACCTATTATTAGGTTTCGAATATTGGAGTGCTTTTTATTTAATAATTATTCTCTCATCTCTTTTTCTTCTTTTTTCTCAAACTCTTTTTCTTTTTTCTTTCTTTTTCTTTTTCTTTGTTTTTCCTATCTTTTTTTCTTTTAGATGCAATCTTTATGCTCTTTGGGGAAATTCTCAAGATCACCTAATATCATCGGGTCTTTCTAGGAGATTTTCTTATCATTGAACATCACTGAAGGAGTAGTAATCTTATCTCTCGTGCGTTACTGACCGAAGCTACTGAGAAAGGAAACATAATTCATCGTAATTACAACATTCCAACCATCTTATAATTGAGTCATAAGTACGTGACATCCAAGGAAATTTGAAGATAAAGGAATATATACAAACGTTTTAACAAAAGGCATCTCTTAATTAAAATTAAAAACATGTGGCCTTCACATATATTCATTGCTACTTTTAGGCCAACAGTAGCAAGATTGATTAAAACACGGAAGAAAAACAGTAAATGCAAGACTTGTTAATGCAAGCTATCATCTAGGACGAGAAAGACTGAGATACGCCTAATACCCCTTCTATTACTCTTGAACCACCCTGATCGTTCCGTCTCCTCAACGTCCACCATAATTAGATGAGGAGCTGGATCCCATACCTGACGAATCAAGCCTTATCACCCCAGTATTAATCAGGTTCTGTACTGTTTTCTTGAACATCATACAGTTCACTATTGAGTGTCCTGTTACGCCGGCATGGTATTCGCAATATGCGTTAACATCGTACCAAGCAGGATATGACGGTATGAAAGGAGTGACATAAGTGGGCCGTATCAGGTTTGCCTCATACAAAATAGAGTACATCTCCTTGTAGGAAAATGGCAGAGGGGTAAAGGTCTTCTTTGCTTTCTCTCTCTTAGGAACCTGAGCTGTATTTCTTGCGTGCGGTGGGAAACTCCTGAAGGCCTCAGGAGTTGGGTGGACAACTTCATAGTTCACTTGACGTTCTTGACCCTTAAAATATCCTTCAAGGCTCTCATCCACCGATGAAGCTAAAATTTTCCTGAGAGCGACTTCAACCTTGTCCAACACTAGTTCAGTGGGGCAGATAGTGGCATTACAAGCTACCTCATATTGGCGAAGAATAGCTTGGTCTTGTTTCGATAAAGTCATCTCCTCACAATCCTGACTCTTGCTTCCTTGCATGAAGGGACCTTCTATCGGACCCTTTCCCTTGATCGGAGCGGCCATCATGTCTCTTAACTCCTTGAATTGTGCCCTAGTTTCATCTTGAAGACTCTTCATGCTCAACAGTATCTCATTCTGGTTCTTGATCACTAACTCATGCAGCCCTTCGAGTTTGCTCACCCTTGCCACAAGATTGCTAGAGTTGTACTACTCTAAGGTCTTTTCCTTGTTCTTCCTAGCGTCAGACATGAATGCCCCCTTTGGGACCACTCCTTGTCTAGCGAAATTCTTATCCATTTGGTTGGCGTAGTCCTTGAAAAGCTGTCACATGGTGCCCATAATTAATCCTCTTTTGTTATTAATTAATGCAAGTTACATGCTTGAAAATGCATGAGATGAAAATGTATGAATAAATGCATGAGATGCATGAATGCAATTAAAGGTGTTGATAACGTTAGTGATCGCCCTTTGAGCAGCTTTCATCAATTAAGAGGTCTCAATGCCCCTTTGTTATTTTTTCTTCCTATTTTCTCTCTTCTTTCTTCTTCTTCTCTCGATTTTCTCTTCTTTTTCTTTCTTTTCTCTTCTCAATATTTTCTTTTTCTTAGTTTTATTTTCTCATTACTTTTTTTTCTCTTCTCTCATTTTTCCTTTTTCATTTTCAAATCTTCCCTTGTTTTATTCTTTCCTTCCTCTCTCTATTCTTCCTTTCTAGCTTTTTTATTTTCCCTTTCTTTCTCTTATTTTTCTATTTTTTTAGTAGAATGAAAGCCTCTAATTGGACAAACCACTTAAATCAACACCTTTAAATATGAAATGTCTATGCAAATAAGAAAACTCATGAGAAGGTTAGAAAAATAGACAAATAATTGGGCCAACAAAGCAAAAGACATCCTTATTTATTTCGTCTAAAAAACCCTAGGTTATCCACATGGCTCTAATGGGGTGGGTTTACTAGTTCTCTAAATGCAGTTTTGGTTCTACGAGGTACCCGAATTGTCCTTGCTGACCTCTTCTAAGAGTAGCAAGGCCTCCGATCATCACCCATTATAGGCTCATCTCAATCGAGTTCAATCCGGGAGGACCCTTTCGCTATGCCCATGCGAAGGAACAGTATCCTCACGAAAGCATAGGGTAGTCGAGCCCCGAAGGTACTTTGCTAGGCCCATACGAAGGAACAATATCCTCACGAAAGCACTAGTGTTTTCCCCCCACTTAGAGAAACGGGTTGGAATATGTTGAAAGGTCGAATTAATAAACAAATAATAATTTAATTGTCACTTTATTCCACAACATCCAAAATTAATTAAGCGGTATTTAAAAACAAGGCTTGACACGTTTGAAAAATTTGGTCCCCAGCGGAGTCGCCAACTGTAGCGACCCTAAATTTCTTAAAAATAATAGGCGTGTAGTAAAAAAGAGAAAAGGGTCGCTAGTGGAAATTAGGGTTTAAAAATTAAATATTAGGTTCTTAAATTAGGTATAAAAAATTGGGAATTTTGAAATGTTAATAGAAACTTGAAATCTAGGGTTCTTAAAAAACAGAAATTGGAAGGTTAAAATTAGGGATTTGAGAAAAGAAATTTTAGATTGAAAAGAGAAATTTTGAAATTAGGGACCTTTTAAAAAAAGGTGGAGTCGCCACCAACCACTTTGGTAGGCCGGACACCGTAAAAACAAGAGATTCGAAATGATTTAGGTTCGAGAGTCAGTTATAGTTAAAAACGGGTTTAGGGTTTAAAACCGCTCAAAATTGGCACCTTTACAAATTACCGCTTAATTAATTTTAGATTTTTCGGATTAAAGTGACGTTTAAATTAATTTTTGTTTAAAGATTCGAATCAATTTTAGTTTTACCGTGTCTTTTTCGGAGGCAACGCATACACCGCGACCACTACGTTGGAACACGGGCCCGTTACGACCGAATAAAGACGTATTTAGTTAAGATTCATTAATTAATGTGGTGTGACGAATAATGAATAAATGAATCGAATATACAAATAAGTACATAAAATAAAAGCGGAAAGTAAAGTGTGAGAAATTAAATTAAAACAAATATATACGAGAAATTAAAAGCGGTAAATTAAATACGAGAATGTAAATATGATAAGATAAAGTGCGTAAATTAAATGTTAGATGTTAGATACGAGAAAATTAAATTGCAATAAAATGAAATGCGAAAAATTAAATACGAAAATAAAATACGATAAATTAAAAGTTAAATTTTAGTTATTTACACTAAACAGGCTCCGTATTATAAATAATACGGATCATCCCCGTTGTGGGTCACCGTAAAGTCGATCGAATAATAAAGATATGAAAATTAAAGATAAATATATAAATACATATAATATGTATAGTATATATATATAAGAAAGAACATAATACATGTTATACCACGATATATAAAACTATAATATAAAATACATGTGATGTACATTACATAACAAAAGGTAAATATATAATGTATAATATTACATTAATTGTACCCTAATATATATGCATATACAGTAACCTTAACGTAATAAAGAAAATATAATATAAATACATAATAACAGTAATGTAATATATAAGGAAAATAAATAATAAATAATATATAAAAAAGTTAAAACACGAAGAGTCAAGGGAAAGAAGAAAAAAAAAGGAAAAGAGGCATTGAATGCCATGGAAAAAGTAAAACAGATTAAACGATTCAATTTTTGTTTCAATTTCCAAAACAAGAAAATAAATAGGTTCAAGTTTCTATTTTTCGGTATTAAGTAAAGGGGAAAAAACTCATTAAACACTTTTAAAAAAGTAAGGAATAAATAATGAAAATATAAATATAATTTATAATTTATACGAATATGGAAATGAATAAAAAAAGAGGAACATGCTGCAACAATTAAGCATAAAAAAAGAAACATCAGTTATGGAGAATTAAGACAAAATGAAATAAATAAGAAAGGAAGCCACAATATTAACGAAATCATGGAAATTACAGGCAAACAAACAGGGGCATGGCTTTCCAAGATAACTTGATTCAGTTGCATTAAAAAGGAAAAAAAACTTTTAACGTTAACAAAACACAGGAATCTGAAGGAAAATAAAATAAATTAAAATTGTATCACAGTATAATATAATATATAACAGTAAAATAATACCATAAATAAGACAAATAAAATATAAACAAAAGGATAAATAAATAATGAATATGAACAAAATAAATACGAATATAATGTACAACATGAATGAAAATAAATATGCACAAATTAAACAAGACATGAAAAATGATAATAAAATAAATAAAAAAAAATGAATGGATAAATAAAATAAAACAAAGTTTAAAAGAAATAAAAAGCTAGAAAAAGCTATTGTAAATGACTTGAATAAAAGAGAGAAAGAATCAGAGGATCTCAAATGTGATTTTAGAATCATGGAGGGATCAGATAGTTTGATCCAAAACACGGAGGGACCATAAATGTATTATACCATTTGATAATGATGATTACAATCGGTTTAGTGACGAGATTGGAAATATTTTGAAAGTTACGATGGCCTGGGGAATAAATATAGATACACTGAGGGTTTTATGATGTTATAAAACCATTTTTAAAATATTACGGTAGTATAAAACATAAATGAAAAAAAATAACCCCCCCTCTTTATTTCTCCTCCGAAAATGAAAAGAGAAGAGAGATTTCTCTCTTTTGTTCTTCAGTAAAACCCATAAGGTGAAGAACACAATGAACGTTCTTCACCATTCCAGAATCTGGCCGCCGTAAAAACCCAAAACCGCCACGCAAGCAAGTTGGAAAACCAAAATTTTTCAACTCATTTCGAACCCTCCAAGCTTCAACAAACTGAAAACCATTTAGAAAACTCCCGATACACGAATAAAAACCTTACTTTTTCAGACATGGGAAAAGAGAGAAAAAGACACAAGGGCAAACTTCTCATTCTTCCCCGTGCGGCGCACTCTATTGAGGCTCGAAGGCCGTGAGATTGTTGCCGAATACCGAAGGAATCAAGAGAAGATCAAAGCCTTAAATTGATCGAAAATGGAAGGTAAGAAGAACTCTAATCTTTAACTATTTTTGAAGTAAAAAGTTTATTCTGAAATCCTTACTTTGTATTGATGAAACGATGGGTGAAGAACCCTTTACATGATGTTTTGATTCGGCCTTTATAGCCGGATTTCATAGGGGAAAAACCTAAAATTTCTATTGCCTTGGAAACTTGTTTGTCTGGATGTGCTTTCTGATATGGCCTCTGAAATCCCTTCTGATTTTTTGTGTAATAGTTGTGCATGTTAGCCGAATATCCTTTGTTGATTTGGTATACGATCTGGTTCTGCAATTTGATTTATTGTAATCGTACGTATTCTGATATTTTCTTTGTTTGTTTCTGTGTACGTGGCTGCCTGAGGAGACAAGTGGACCACCGGTGCATCATCGGAGGACGGTCGGCGAAGAGGCAATCTGGAAGCTGCGCGGGCTTGGAGCTGTGGAACGGTCACGCGTTGTTATCACGCCCGCGTGGAGAAATGAGCGGTCGGCGCGTGAGGCGCGTTGGGGATTCAGAGAGTCATTCTCCTTTGATCTGAGCCGTTGGATCAAGATCAGATCCAACGGCCCAAATTAAGCTGCGCAGATAAACACAAGCGTTAGGGTTTCAGCTGATAGCCTATTAGGGCTAACTGGGCTAAACAAGACTTGGGCTCAATATTTAATTTTTGTTGTGGGCTAATTGTTTATTAATTCCGGACTTGTATCTTTTAATTGTGGGCTATGTAATATTTCTTGTGGGTTTGTATATTAATAAAAATGGGTTGTTATAAAATATTGAAATGGGTTATTATTTATATTTTATTTACTTAACAAATATATAATAATAATATAATATATATAATAAATATAAAAAAGAAAGAAAGAACTTTTAAAGTAAAGTGAAGAAAAAAATAAAATAAATAAAATTAAATATATTATATAATATTTATGGGTTTTTCAATGCAAAAAAAAATAAACAAATTTACTAGATAAATGAATTTTTTTGATTTTTAGTTTATAAAAGATAATAATAACAATGACAATAATGATAAAATGAAGCTAATGCAAAAGAAATAGATAAAATTATGTAGTATAATAGTATTTTTGAATTTTTGTTAATATTTCAATTTATTTATAACATATAATAATATAATAGTAATAGAAGAAAACGAAAGTGAATAATATAATAAAACTAAAAATAAATATAATAATAAACAAAAGGAATAAAACTTTAAACAAGTTTACCGGAAATTAAAATAATATATTTTCTTTTTTTTAAAAATAAAAAAATAATGCAGGAAGAACAAAAGATTAGTATGTACAATTTTAGTCTTTCAAAATATATACATAAAGTATTATTTTTGTGATTTTTGGATAAAAATACATATACAATAATAAAGTAATTTTTGATTTTTTTCTTTCGTTTTCTCTTTTTTTTTACAAGCCTGTTATTGAAAAGAAAATTAAAAATAAACCCGAGTTTAAACCTCGGATAAAATTAGTGATTACAGACCTAACTATAGACTGTTGACTGTTAACCGTTAACTAGAGTTAACTTTTTTCAAAAGACCCTATCTTGACCTTTTTCGATGTCCTGAGTACATTTTTGCAGTCAGTCTTGTCAAATTCGAACACGAAAACCTTGTTTTGACCCTTTTAAGTATAATTTGGGTTAGTAGACTTGAATAAGAATTTGATTTGGATTTTATGGTTTGTAACCCCTTATTTTAACCTAATTACTTAGATCAAAAGTTAGGGTTCACGCTAAGAAAACTTCTTTCCCAAGTTAGGTTTAAATAAAACAAAGTTTAAATTTCTGATAATTTATTAATTGGAAAACAAGAAATTAAAAATTTAAATAATGGAAGGTTCAATCAAAAATTATAATAAACGTAACATTTCTGAAAATCGTTTAAATGTCCAAAGTTTGTAATTCATTACAGAAATATTAAATATCTGAAACAAAAGTTATTAAACTAAGGTCTGAAAATCATACTCAAAATATTTGAAATCAGGATCCTCCAAGTACCGAGGCAGAAACTGATTTAGAATCCGATAAAGATAATTTCCAGAGAAGGCATTTGAATTTAAAAGCCCTAAAATCGACACTTCGTTCAAAAAACGGAAAGCACCATCGGACTCAGGATGTCGAAAAACATAAAGTGGGATCGGGTCTAAAAAAGTCAACTGCTGACATCAGCAGATGACGTCAGCATGACGTCAGTAAGTCATGGGTTGGGTAGGGTTTTAGGTTGGGTTTCGGGTCGGTTACATGTCAGATTGGGTTTTCTAGGAAAATCTGGGTTTCTTAGATTTTTCGGGAAAATCTAGAATTTCCAGAAATTTTGAGAATCTAGTTTTCCAGATTTTCGAACCCCTTTCTTTAATCGATTCGATCGTATAAAAACATCTTAGATTCACTCCAAACACGGATTAAAAACACTAGCAACACTAAAATCAAATCAATCCTTAGTTTTAGAAAGCAAATGCCCGAGAAACTCACACAAACCAACCAAACTTCAAAACCAAAACCTTTAACTTGAATCCCTAAACCATTCGACTGAAACCAAAACAAAAATAGTTAACAACCTTTATAAACGATTGAAATGAACCAAAAAGAGATTAAAAACAAAAAGAGCGACTAAAAGCTTACCCAAAACCCCTTCAATAAACTGACAGAGAGTAAAAAGGATACACGGAAAGAGGAAACAAAATGAAATTTTCGTTTTTGCTAATACAAAGATTAAAACCAATTAAAACAAAAGTTAAGGAGAAATTAATCTCCGATCTGAAACTGAAGTGTGAAAACGGGAGGGAAAAATGATTTCAAAACCAGAAAGGTAAAATTACACAAAAATGGTCTGCACAATTTAAGATTTAAAAGTGGACTCCCTGAACTTCTAGAAATTTCAATTAAACCACAGATAAATCCTCAAATCTTAGGGTTTTGAATTTAGGGATTTGAATTTTAAATTTGGGGAAGAATTGAGGTGTGACATGGTCTTTTTCAGACGAAGTGGATTCTGAAGAGGATGTGTTACCTCCACCGCATCTGCCTCGAGTTCGATCGACTCTTGCGAGCATCGCTCGTGAAACACGTATGTGTTGTTTTTAGTTCTTTTAGGTGGCATAATATTATTTTAGAATAATATTGATTATTAGAACTTTATTGTAGGCTTTGACTCAGGTAGAGCAAGACCTAGCTCAGATCGTGGGAAACGTCCGTGTGAGTAGCAGTACTTGTGCTACGAGAGGTGTGTTCTCTTCCTGTGCTAGATTCTTGCATTCTGTGACTAACTGTTCATTGTGATACTGTGATTTTGGAATACTCTGTGATATTGTGACCGAACTATTTGAATTGTGTGTTTCGTATTTTATACGATTAACTAAGATGAGACATTTGAGATCATTTGCATTTATTGCATTACATGTGCATGGGATGGATTGTAAGGAGGAAGGTGGTTTTACCACACTATGTTTTGGCGAAATAAGGGGTGAGAGGTTCTGGGGAACGAGCTCCATTATGACCGGTTGGCTTTGCCACCACTGTGTTTGGCGTTTGGAGCATGAGACTGCATTTTCTGTGACATTGCTTTCATCACTCATTGTGCTTATTTACTATGATTATATATGTATAATGTATCTATAATTGTGAACTGAGTGGTAATGTGATCTGTGACTGCTCTTTAAAGACACACTGGGCTTTACAGCTCATTCTTTTAGTTTAACTTTTCAGATACCAGACCCTAGGAGTTGATACCTGGAGCTCTCAAACGAATAATAAGCTTCTTATTACTTTCAATATGTTTACCTACCAAAGATTTTATTTTAGTTATGTAATCACCGTTTTTCGTCCGGGGAGTCGCCACCAATCGATTTTCTTGTCCGGTGCGATTGGAACACCAAATTATGCGTCTACGAACCAGAGTGAGTCCGGGAGTCCTTTACGCATAGGGAAGGGTGAGCACCCCTACAATGCCCGAAATCGGCACCTGTCGGTTACATAATATTTCATACGATTGAAAATACAAATCCGTTATTAAAATCTGTAATAAGAGCAAATTTGTAAACGTTTAATAAAAATAATAAATATAATAATAATGTTATTAATACAAAAATAATAATTAAACTTCCAGAGGCCTTATCTGCAAAATAATAAACTTGTAAGGGTTAAAATATAATAACAATAAGATCAAATTGAATAAAAATAAAAGAAAATGGTTCAATTTAGGAGAAACAGTGACCAAATTCGAATCATATGCAAACTGGGAGACTGAAATGGAAACACGCCAGGAGAGGAAGGACTAGGGAGATGATTTTCCCATTTTTGCGGGTTAGGACGCGGGTCGGACCGGTTTGCTGGATCTGGGCGCGGGCTTGGATCATGGAACGACGTCGTTTTGGCCAAAAATCCCCCTTGCCAAAACGACATCGTTTGGCTATGATAATATAACCCCCTTTTAACATGTTAAGCTCATTTGTTTCTTCTCTGATAGGAGAAGACCAGAGCTCTTAAAGCTCTCCCCACGTCCATGGAGGTTCGGTGCCTGGCCGCCGCTTGTGATCGCCGACCGCCGTATCGGCCGCCGACACGGCGGCCAAAAATCAACAAGAGGTCAACTTTCCGAAGCTTTTGAACACGAGGAGCACGGATCCGGAGTCGGATTTTCGAGATGGGGCGTATATAAGGCTAGATCTAAAGGGGAAGTCCTCGAATTTTTGGTTTTTTTACCTTTTTTTTTGCGTCAATATGCTTCGGTTTAGATCTTCTCCTTTTCTTCTCTTATTTTGGCTTCAAACATGGTGATGTGGCTTTGCTTTGGATCTGTTTTGGTGTTCGAAAATATGGTTTTTTATTGATTTCTTTAACCGGTTTCTAACCGGTGAATACATCCGATTTAGGGGGTATTTATACCCAAGTCTCATACATATTTTAATGTTAACATAAAGAATTTTTATCCTATTCTTTCAGATCTAAAACTTAGATCTAATGATTCCTCTTTTCTGCAGGTGAAAAAGACAAGGGCGGTGGGCAGATCTGGTCAGAGTGAAGGCGGTGGCCGGCCAGATGAGCAAATGGAAGGACGCGTAACCACCACGCGCGGTTCGAACCGCCGTGCATGGCGGCCACGCGCAGGTGATTGGTATGCACAGTGAGGAGCAACGGCGGCTGGTGGTTGCTGGGAAGAGGCTAGGGTTTGATTGATGTTTAGGGTTTACCATTGGGTTGGTTATGGGCTTGGGATGTGCTGGTGGGCTTGTATGTTTGTATTTGGATATGGGTAATGTATTTGGGTTTTTGAGTTAATAAAATAATTTTGAATTTTATGAGATTTGGTTTTGGGATAAATATTAAATGGAAGTTTGAGTTTGGGTTTTAATCTGATGGGTTATTACAGCTGCCCCTCTTTGCTCATTGTTGTGTAACGATAATAGAGCAAAGATAAGGAATAACCCATTTCATCAGGTTTGGCTTCAGGGTTCTTCTTTGGTAAGGTAAGGGTTCTTCTTAGTAAGGTAAGGGTTTTTTGGTAAGGTAAGGATTCTTTTGGGAAGGTAAGGGTTTTTTTGGCCACCGCCTCTTCTTGTGGAGCTTTGACTTGACGTACTCCACCGCCCTTGTCCACAAAATCTTCAAAACTGATGATCCGTTGGAGAAGATGGCACAAAACTCGAGTTAAAATGATAATGCTACTATTTCTGGTGAAGACTTGACTTAACTGCAACATTGCCGAAGAAGCAAAGTCTGTAAACTTTAATCCATCTCAAAACTGTCGATGAGATGGGCACAATATTTGATCTAGCCGCAACACTGCCGGAGAGACACGAGCACTGATATCTGATCTAACTGCTGCACTGCCGAAGAAGTGAGATCTAGCGATGAATTCTGGTGCTCAATTAAACTGCAACACTGACGTTCCACTTGATCCATCTACAAACACTGCCGACGAGACGGAGAGCAATACTTGATCCACTTACAACACCGCCGAAGAAGTGAGGTCTATTGCTGAAGACTCTGATCTAGCCGCAACACTGCCGAAGAGACACGATCTGACGACGAGCACTAATATCTGATCTAACTGCTGCACTGCTGAAGAAGCAAGATCTGTCGATGAATTCTGATACTCGATTAAACTGCAACACTAACGTTCCATTTGATCCATCTACTGCCACTGCCGACGAGACGAAGAGCAATACATGATCCACTTACAACACCGCCGGAGAAGCGAGATCCATTGCTGAAGATTCTGATCTAGCCACAACACTGCCGAAGAGACACGATCTGGTGACGAGCACTAATATCTGATCTAACTGCTACACTGCCGGAGAAGCAAGATCTGTCGATGAATTCTGATGCTCGCTTAAACTGCAACACTAACGTTCCATTTGATCCATCTATAAACACTGCCGATGAGACGGAGAGCTATACTTGATCCACTTATAACACTACCAGAGAAGTGAGATCCGACAACGAGTTCTGACGCTCAATTCAGTCGCAACACTGACGAAGAAGCACGATCTACGGAGTTTTGATAATGCTACACTGACGAAGACGCATAATCTGGCTGAGTTTTGATGCTGCTACACTGACGAAGGAGTGTGATGTTTGATCAAGCTACTACACGAACGAAGAAGCGTGATCCTTACTGATCCATTTGCTCTAAGGCTAGTTGTACTATTTTCTTAAGTACAATCAGTTGATATCGGACATGAGATTGAAGTCCTTCAAAGGATTTGATTTCCTTTAACCATTCATTAGAATGGATTTTAAAGGATATTTGAATAATCCTCTTTAATGCATTTTTCTCAAATGCACAGGGATCAACAGATTTGACTTGCCTTTACCGGTGGTCGTTTGCCTCGGACTAGTTGTACCATTCCCCTGGGTACAATCAGTTGTCACCAACCCTGAGATTGGATTTGTTCAAAGGGATTGATTTCCTTTGACCATTCATGAAAATGGATTTTATAAGATATTCGAATAGTCCTCTTTCATGCATTTTTCTCAAACGCACAAAGATCAACGGATTTGACTCGCCTTTACCGGTGGTCGTTTGCCCCGGGCTAGTTGTATCGTTTCCTTGGGTACAATCAGTTGTCACCAATCATGCGATTGGATTTGTTCAAAGGGATTGAATTCCTTTGACCATTCATGAAAATGGATTTTAAAGGACATTCGGATGGTCCTTATGAATCACTGGTATTACTTTTTCACCAAATGATGTATATACTGAGTAGAATAGTAAACGTAAAGGGTGAGAATTTTTACCTACACTACCCCATGAATGGTTGTGGATAGAGTGACACTATTCTGCCAAAGTGTCTTGATGATGTCTCTATGTTCGCCTGTTCCTATGCTTCCTGAAGGGACCAGGCCTGTAATGCTTTTGTAAATAGATCCAAAATATTAGGGTTATCATGTATCGCATGTATGTATGCATGAATGCATGATCCTAGCATGAAATGCAAAATGCATGTGACGATGATTCTATCTTAAGATTGGTTTTATCAGTTGGTCTGCTTACTCGTTGATACTCTGATAATTGTGCCTCCTTCTTTGGGCCAAAATATTTGATTTCGCTCTATTTGTTGAGTGATCGCTCTCCGTTTGAGATGTTTTCTCGAAGAATGCTCTTAGTTCCTGTACTTTTAGGAATGTTTCTGGATCAGCATAGATAAAGTTCGAGTACCCACATTGATAGTTTCTCAGATGAATTCGCAGAATATGATGCCCCACGAGTTTGATAGAAAGCTCGGTATAATTAATTCGGTGAGACATTTTGTGTCTTGTAGATTTTGAGTAGACGTTCTCCTCGTATCACGGAGCCATGCTTCATCTCATTTTGATCTTGGGAACATTCATAAAGAAGAGGCGTTTATCCCATAAAATAGGAAAAAAGAGGTTGCCCCAGTAGAAATTTGTATCGATATAAAACGCATGATGGCTTTCTATGTCCCTTACATGATTAGGGAATGATTTTCAATCTCAATGGGCCTTATAGCGTTTATCCCCTATATTAGGGAAAAAGAGGCTACCCTAGCAGAAGTTCAAATTGATAATGAGCACTTGACGGCTTTTGCATCCTCTTCGTGATGAGGGAGAGATTTTCAGCTTCTTTGGGAATTACAGCGTTTATCCCCTATATTAGGGAAAAAGAGGCTACCCCTATTTAGGTTCATAACAAGCACCTGACGGCTTTTCATGTCCTCTTTGTGATGAGGGAGAGATTTCCCCTCCTATGAGAATTATAGCGTTTATCCCTTAGATTAGGGAAAAAGAGGCTATCCAATAAAAATTGTAGCCGACATTTTATTAGCATACAAAGCAGATAGTAGCTTCTGGTGTCAATCTCCGTAGATTTCTACCATTTTCAATATTAATGTCCTTTGTCAATTTGTATTGTCTGCTTGCCCCGTCCTGTTCATCTGAGGGCAATACGGTAAGGAATTATGTTGTATTGTTTGCAGATTTCCGATATGGTCTTGTTATTCAAGTTCAATGCATTGTCGGATATAATACTCTTTGGCATCCCATATCTGCATATGATTTCCTTTTTGAGGAATCGACTCACTGTTACTTTGGTCACATTAGCATAGGTAACTGCTTCTACCCACTTGGTGAAGTAGTCAATGACAACGAATATGAAATGATGATCGTTGGAAGCTTTAGGTGAGATAAGCCCAATTGAGAAAGGCCGTGGAGACGTCATCACATGCAGAGGTGATGGAGGAACATGAATCTTGTCAGCATAAATTTGGCATTTATGGTATTTATTAGCATATTTGATGCTGTCACTCTCCATTGTAGGCCAGTAATATCCAAACCTCATGATTTGTCTTGCCATAGTGAATCTGCTGGCATGAGTTCCACAGACACCCTCATGTACCTCTTCGAGGATCATTTTGGCTTCGACGGTGTTCACGCATCATAGCAATATCTGGTCATTTCGTTTTTTGTATAAGGTGACACCATCTAGTACATAATCAATGGCTAGTCTTCGCAGTGTCCTTTTTTCATTATCTGAGGCTTCTTTTGGATACTCACGATTCTTTATGTATTGCAAGATATCGTGGTACTATAGGCGTTCAATGTTTTCGTCTCCTTCTATATTGTAACAGTAAGCTGGAGAGTCGTATATGCTCATTTGTATCGGCTTCAGATCTGACAATTTGTTTACTTGCATTAGTGACGACAAGGTGACTAAGGCGTCAGCCATTTGGTTGTCTTCTCGGGGCAAATAATGAAAGGATATCTCGTAGAATGACTTGATCAAGTCTAGGACCAAGTTTCAATATTCCATTAGTTTAGAGTTCCGGGTACTCCATTCTCCACGAAGCTGGTAAATCACGAGCATTGAATCCCCGTATACCTTCAACTGTTTAATTTTCCGGTCAATAGCCGCCCGGATTCCCATGATACACGCTTCGTATTCCGCCACATTATTGGTGTAGTCAAAATCGAGCTTGCTGGCGAAGGGATAGCAGTCACCTTCTGGAGACACGAGCACTGCCCCAATACCCTTACCGGTAGCATTAGAAGCCCCGTCGAAATTTAGTTTCCAATGGTCATTATTTGCCCCGTCTTCTTCGACGCACATCAGGTCTTCGTTAGGGAAGTCAAAGTTTAGAGGTTCATAATCCTCTAAAGCTCTGCTGGGCAGAAAGTCAGCGATAGCACTACCTTTAATGGCTTTCTGATTGACGTATACCATATCAAATTCAGATAAGAGAACTTGCCATCTAGCCATTCTACCGGTCAATGTAGTGGACTCCATTAAGTATTTAAGGGGATCAAGTTTTGAAATCAGCCATGTTGTGTGATACAACATGTACTGCCTTAGTCTTTTAGTGGTCCAAACCAGAGCGCAACAAGCTTTTTCAACTGGTGAATACCTTGTTTCGTAATCCGTGAACTTCTTACTAAGGTAGTATATTGCTCTTTCTTTTCTGCCAGAGCCATCATGTTGACCTAAAACACAACCCATAAATTTCCCGAAGACTGTTAAATATAAGATTAACGGTCTATTAGGCATTGGTGATACCAGAATTGGGGGACTTGTCAGATAAGATTTGACTTTGTCGAAGGCTTCCTGACATTCTTCATCCCACTCTCCAGAGTCATGTTTCTTTAACAGTCGGAAGATAGGGTCACATTTCTCAGTTAATTATGAAATGAACCGGGAGATATAGTTCAATCTGCCCAGAAATCCTCTCACTTGCTTCTGAGTGTGCGGAAGTGGCAGCTCTTGGATGACTTTAACTTTATCTGGATCAACCTCGATGCCCCTTTCGCTGACTACGAAGCCTAATAGCTTCCCAGATGCTACTCCGGATGTGCATTTGGCAAGATTTAGCTTCAGTTGAATTTTCCTCAGCCTCAAGAAGAGTTTTATGTGCGGCTTTCAACATTGAACTTCAATCATCATATTTGAGAACAAAGTAATCATTCCTTGTTGATATGTTGTCCCCAACATTTTTAGTCGAAAGGGTATTGATTTATAGCAAAAGGTTCTCGCATACACCGAATCCTTATTCTCTGCCACTTTTGTTGAATTGGCTAGCAACTCTCTTTTATAGGATGTGTGTATCATGATATTCGTTTTCATTCCAGGCATACCCTTTTCGTCTGTTTTCTTTCTATCAGTCTCAGTTGCTGAAAAGACAAATTATGACCTTGATCCTTTTTAGGTATCTCCCCGAGATGTATTTCTTGAACGTGAGTCATAGAGTCATCGTGACATAGTTTGATACATTGATACTTGAGGATTTGAGCAATTGTGCGTCATTTGTTCGACATTTGTATATAAAGAAAACAAGAATGCTTGTCATATGTAGCACAAAAGGTTTTATTTTATACGGATAACTTTAAGCCCCTTTTGCAAAAGTTCTCGTTACTCACGGGCTAGAGCAACAAGCATGTTCTGTACATAGTTTCAAAACATTCGCAAAACAGGAAGAAGCTATTTAGTAGTCCGATTGTTCCGAGTAATTACAAGGTGAAGCATTCTTCAAACAAAAGGTTGTAGACAGAGGGAATCAAAGGTTCCTGGTCACACTAGTATCTTCAGAGTCCCCGAATTGTACGACTCCCATTTCTAAAAACTTTTCAATAAGCTTCTTAAACCTGATGCAATTCTCGATGGAATGCCTTGCCATTCCGGCGTGGAATTCACATTGAATGTTAGGATCATACCATTCCGGATAAGGAGGTTGTCGCGGTTTCACGTATACCGGAGAGACTGCATGTGCGCTGTACAGAATTTGATATAATCTACCATAAGAGATTGGGATAGGGGTGAACTTCTTTTCTTCTGCGCTTGTCTTCTAGCCGGATTTCATTTTTGGAAAATTCATATTTGCTTTTGCACCAACCGCAAAGTCCCGGTTATGATGTCCCTCTGAGGGTTTTTCTAACTCCATCATTCGCTCTTTCAGCCTGATGTTCTCAGATTTGTTGCGGGCTAACGCTTTCTGCATAAAGGCTTGTTGTGTCTGTGCAACTTTAAATTTCTTTTCCCAGTAATAAGCCTTTTCCTGGACTTCAACATTGTGATCGGTAGAGGACTTCTTGATTCCCGCATATTTATGATTGCCTTGTATATCATCCAGGTCTTCTTCAGCCTTATTTTTGCCCTTCATCAGTCTTTTAATTTCCTCAACTGGCTCCTTTTGTTTTCCAGTATTGATATCCGTGTCTCCAGATCGACACATCTTGCTTCAAGACACCTTGTATTTGGGTCTTTCTTCCTTTCAAAATCTCTCTCGGTCAAGATCTTGGCCATGTTCTTGATCAGGTCATCGTGCGACCTCGAAATGTGCACGTGAGTATCTTGCTGTATTTTTTCTAACTTGTCTTCTATGTCCTTCTGCATATCCCCGTAAGCTTGCTCGATCCTTGCTAATCTTGCCTCCATTCTTTTGGCTCTTGCTTTTGACGAGATGAGGATGTTGTTGTTTTGGTTAACTGCAACGAAAATGCCCCTCTGATGTTAGGCTCATAGTAAAAATGATGCAATATGTAATGCTTTGATGCGACTAAAGTGATGTCATGATATGCGAAGTGCTGCAAAATATTATAAAAAGGTGTTGATTCGATACAACTTTGAAAAGGGAAGCTCGAGTCAGAACAAAGCTTTCTCTACATAAAGTGGGTCTTGCATAGCCTTCATCTTCGAAATTTCGATTTTCTATGACAACGTTGTCGACTTCTTGCCCTAAATAAAAATTTGGGCTTAAACTGTTATAATGCGTAAATACATGACCACCTCCTGAACTTCCTTCGGGGCTCTGATAGGGATACGAATTTAATTTTGTGTCTGGTCAAGGTGAGCCTTCCATTATTTCTGGAACGAACTATCTCGAACTTATTCTCTTGACGTCATCAGTGGTACCCATTCCATTGCCCCTCACTTTATCGAGAAAGCGGTTCTTGTGCGACTAAACCTTTTTAACGGTTGTACTTTCATCAATATCTCTTCTAAAACTTAAATGCGTGAATGCAAAAACGGGAAATAATGCAATACAAGGATGCATAAATATTAGTATCGAACTAGAAAAATAATAAACGTGCATGTTTTATGATGTATGAATAGGCACATGACAATTTATATTGCAAAAATAAATAACAAAATAAATAAATAAATAAATAACATGGTTAAAAGGGTATAAATAAAGAAAACCCCACTCTCTCTTAAAAAGAAAACCCTATAAGGTGACCCTCTAATAAGGCAGAGGTTCGGCATGACGGCTCTAAAGGCGGGCTTCTAGGGCTCACTACGTTTAGGGTAGCTCTAGAAGGTACCCGAATGAAACTTATTATCCTACTAAGGATAATAAATTTAATTCAGGGGGATACTTTTCTCTAAGTCTATGCGGAGACATAGGTCTCACGAAGACAAAAGAAAAAAATATCCCGGAAGCAATTCCTCATCCTACACGGAGGCATAACCTCACGAAGGAGTGGTTTCATGCTCCCACTTAGTTTGGACGGGCCCGGGTTGAGGGCTTATGGAATGAAGGGTCCTGAAAAAGATTTAAAAGCATATTAGTAAAATATTAATAAAAATAAAAATAATAATAAAAACAAATAGTGAAAAATAAATAAATAAATAAAAGAAAATAATCAAATTTATATTTTCGATCGTTAAATAAAATGTAACCGAGTTGAGGCTTGACTCTCGAAAATTAAGTCCCAAGCGGAGTCGCCAGCTGTAATCACCGTTTTTCGTCCGAGGAGTCGCCACCAATCGATTTTCTTGTCCGGTGCGATTGGAACACCAAATTATGCTTCTACGAACCAGAGTGAGTCTGGGAGTCCTTTACGCGTAGGGAAGGGTGAGCACCCCTACAACGCCCGAAATCGGCACCTGTCGGTTACATAATATTTCATACGATCGAAAATACAAATCCGTTATTAAAATCTGTAATATGAGCAAATTTGTAAACGTTTAATGAAAATAATAAATATAATAATAATGTTATTAATACAAAAATAATAATTAAACTTCCAGAGGCCTTATCTGCAAAATAATAAACTTGTAAGGGTTAAAATATAATAACAATAGGATCAAATTGAATAAAAATAAAAGAAAATGGTTCAATTTAGGAGAAACAGTGACCAAATTCGAATCATATGCAAACTGGGAGACTGAAATGGAAACACGCCAGGAGAGGAAGGACTAGGGAGATGATTTTCCCATTTTTGCGGGTTAGGACGCGGGTCGGACCGGTTTGCTGGATCTGGGCGCGGGCTTGGATCATGGAACGACGTCGTTTTGGCCAAAAATCCCCCTTGCCAAAACGACATCGTTTGGCTATGATAATATAACCCCCTTTTAACATGTTAAGCTCATTTGTTTCTTCTCTGATAGGAGAAGACCAGAGCTCTTAAAGCTCTCCCCACGTCCATGGAGGTCCAGTGCCTGGCCGCCGCTTGTGATCGCCGATTGCTTTCCGAAGCTTTCCGAAACTTTCCGAAGCTTTCGAACACGAGGAGTACGAATCTGGAGTCGGATTTTCGAGATGGGGCGTATATAAGGCTAGATCTAAAGGGGAAGTCCTCGAATTTTTGTTTTTTTTACCTTTTTTTTTGCGTCGATATGCTTCGGTTTAGATCTTCTCCTTTTCTTCTCTTATTTTGGCTTCAAACATGGTGATGTGGCTTTGCTTTGGATCTGTTTTGGTGTTCGAAAATATGATTTTTTATTGATTTCTTTAACCGGTTTCTAACCGGTGAATACATCCGATTTAGGGGGTATTTATACCCAAGTCTCATACATATTTTAATGTTAACATAAAGAATTTTTATCCTATTTTTTCAGATCTAAAACTTAGATCTAATGATTTCTCTTTTCTGCAGGTGAAAAAGACAAGGGCGGTGGGCAGATCTGGTCAGAGTGAAGGCGGTGGCCGGCCAGACGAGCAAATGGAAGGGCGCGTAACCACCACGCGCGGTTCGAACCGCCGCGCATGGCGGCCACGCGCAGGTGACTGGTATGCACAGTGAGGAGCAGCGGCGGCTGGTGGTTGCTGGGAAGAGGTTAGGGTTTGATTGATGTTTAGGGTTTACCATTGGGTTGGTTATGGGCTTGGGATGTGCTGGTGGGCTTGTAGTTTGTATTTGGATATGGGTAATGTATTTGGGTTTTTGAGTTAATAAAATAATTTTGGATTTTATGAGATTTGGTTTTGGGATAAATATTAAATGGAAGTTTGAGTTTGGGTTTTAATCTAATGGGTTATTACAAGTTATTTTTGGGATTATTAGGGATCGAGATATTTTTAAATTCATGCATTATTTCGGATATACAATTTTAATAATATTATTCAAAGTATTTATTTTTTTAAATCGTATCTTATCGTTTGTGTGATAAATTTAGTTTTTGAATTACTTTTTTCACGTTACTTGTCGATTAAGTTTTTAAATATTAATTTTAACCTACCGTACATCTCAAGTCAAGAATAAGATTTACATTATCCTCCATGATAATATTAATCAAATTGAATTCATTAACTCTAATTTTAAATTGAATTATATTTTTATACATAGGTTGCATAAAAATATTTACATAATATTTTACGGTTATAAAATCTAAAATCGAAATCTCTAATCCTAACATCATAACACATAACCCTTAAATCCTAATTCATAAACTCTAAATTATGACCATATGCCTTAAAATTCTACCCTTACAACCTAAAACATAATCCACAACCTAAATCTTTAAACTAAAATTAAAAAAAACTTATATAAACTAAAATTCACATAAATTTATATATCAAAATATTTTTTAAAAATATTAAAACTTACAAATTTAATTTAAATTTTCATTTTCAGACAAGAAGTTTGATCATATGTCTACACATTGGGCCTCATGTCATTTTCTCTTTGGATCTTATTAGACATGCAAAGTCGATTCCAGCTTTACCATTCTTCTGCAAAACCCAGGAACACAAAGGAATTCTAATCTTTAATTAAGCAAATTCAAATCAAAAGTTTGGATAATTATACAATAAAGAAGAAAATTTGATTTGAAATTAACTTGGGCTTGTTTAAGAATACAATTTCACTCACTTTTTGTTGCCGCCATTGTTAGCAGTCCAAGCTCTCTTTTTCCTCACAGATTTCACTTGTTTTCAACAAGATTACGAGCACATGAAGAACGGAGAAATCCCAGAAAACACTAATGAAGGTATGCCCCTTTTCGTTTTTGTCAATTTTAAGATATTTTTTTGGTCTAGTTTATTAATTTTCTTCATTTCTGCTCAGATTGTCCGGGTCCTCAGTCGCAGTCTGCGGGTAAATCCGATGCATGCCAAGGTTGCCCTAATCAAGAAGTTTGTGCCACCGCCCCTAAGGGCCCTGACCCAGGTTTCCTCTTCCACATATTTTTATTGTGTTTAGTTTTTTACTTTCTTTTTCATCAAATATTATTTTCATGGCGATTTCTTGAACTTTTTTTTATGGCAAGAATAGAATTTGAGGCTTCTTTAGCCTATGAAGCTTCATTAGAGAAAATAACTGCCTGTATTGTTCTTGCATACTCGTTTGGAGCTAGAATTTGTTAATAAATATTAATGTAGATGGAGCTCTCATGTTTTCAGTGATAAGTTAATGCTTTAAAAGTTCTAGTGTTTTATGCCAAGGAAGCTTATTCATGAGTCATGATACGGGGTCGAATATCGTAGTATGTTAACTGGACTTTCGAGTAGGAAACTGAAATTTCTATCAGATGATTTCGAGTACACAGTCTTTGAAGTTCTTATGCTATGATGTGGTTCAATTATTTTCCACTGCTTGTTTTAAATTTTGATTATGATCTGTATGAAAATGTTCTCTTATAAATTGCTGTAACTGTCTAAAATCTAGCAGTATTAATGATGCATTCTGATCAGTTAAGTTTGTTATATTTTACCTTGTATCTTATTGAGTAAAATTGTTCGCAGTGAACATATGTGCCATAAATGAGAACTGATGAATGCTTTTGGGTCTCTGTAATTTGCCTCTCTCCATTTTGGTTTTTATGTTGCCTTTTCCTTTTCTGTATGTTCAAATTTATATTTGGTATATTGTGGATTGATTATCTTCATGTGGCTAAACACGTATTCATGACGGTTTATGAAACTTGAAAGTTATTTTGCTTCTGTTCAGCTTGTACATATTATCTGGCATAGTAATTCTTTAATCCATTGCATCTGCAGATTTGGTTGCAACTGCAGAGAGAATGACTACTGTTAAAAGCATAAGATACTAGTTTTGTCAGGGAAAGGAGGAATTGGCAAAAAGCACTTTCACTGCAGAGAGAATGACTACTGTTAAGCATAAGATACTACTGTTAAGCATAGTAATTCTTTAATCCATTGTATCTTAATTCTCAAGTTTTGATCTAAGAAATTAGGTCGGAATTGGGGTCACAATGCCCCACCCGGGACCTCTGATGAGCACATCTCAATTGTTCAGTTCCTACAGGCTACTGGAATAGATGGAGCAATCATCCTCTCTACGCCACAACAAGTCTCTTTGATTGATGTGCGTGAAGAAATTAGTTTCTGCAAAAAAGTCGGAGAACCTGTTCTTGGAGTTGTTGAAAACATGAGTGGTTTGTGCCAGCCATTGAAAGATTTCAGGTTTTTAAAAATGACGGAGAATGATCTCACTGAGAAGGTTATTGAGTATATGAGGGAGAAAGCACCTAAAATGCTAAATCTCATTGCTTCTAGCGAAGTCTTTGATATCAGCGGTGGTGGTGCAGCAAAAATGTGTACAGAAATGGGAGTACCATTCCTCTGAAAGGTTCCATTGGATCCACAACTTTGCAAGGCAGCTGAAGAAGGCAAATCTTGTTTTGCTGAACAGAAGTGCCTTACTAGCGCTCCTGCATTGAAGAATATTGTTGAGAAACTGATGACGAATTATTGGCGTGAATATATGACCGTGGCGCCTAGGGTGAACTAATGTTCAGCTTTACCTAGAGATCTTTGTGAAGCAGAAATTTGTTAGCATGCCATGTAATCTAATAATAATTTCCAAATTTTAGGGAATTTTCTGTGGTACAATACTTGAATTATAGAAGTTCAATACTATGCAGTCTGAACACTGGAACTTTGCAAATTAGAACTGTAATCTTTTTGTTAATTCTGATTTTACTTTTTGAAATATATGCTTAACTCCTTATACTGTTTAATCAGGAGGGATTGGGGATTGATATGTTAATAGGACCACTTGGCCATTAGAACATATCAATTGGTGGTGCTTACCAGGACATATCCCTAACCGTCCTTAGTTTATTTCGAGTTGGATTGATCTCAATAATCTTTGCACTTGCTTTGGGAGTCTTGTGTAAATGTTTATATGCTCTTATTCAACATGAAAAGCTTTATTATTTGGTTTACAGCAGATTATCAGTCAACAGCTAAACTAGAGCAGGCATTAGATGATGGTGGTGGCCCTCTGTTACAGCTTGTGAAGTTCCTCTGGGGTATGAAGAGAACCTCTGCAGAGGATATTTTCTGTTTGACCCCATGATTCTTGTTTTGCCAGGAGGTGAGGACTGCCATTCTTATGACGGGATAGTTGTATCAGTCGAGCATGGCGACTACACCAATCGAATCTGCATCTATGGGGCTGAAGGTACAACTAAGGGTGCAATTTGTCTATTTCTAGGTGAACTATATCAGCATTTTAAGAGATTGTACTTGTAAACTCGACTAACTCAAAATATTTTTGATCAACTTGCACTCACGTATCACCAATACTTCAGTTCCTCTCGTGTATAAACTACTCACTCTTCTTTCCTCTATGTCTTCACTCTCTTTAGCTACCTTCTTCTGTTGTCGAATTCGTTAAATTTGTATTGTCTAAAATAGAGAGATTTATTAGAGGCATTCTTAGTTAACAATTGTTATGTTGTTAGATCATGATAATGCTCTAATAGTTATTATGTGTTTCGCTATCATAAATACTCTTTTTCTTTGTTCAACTGTAGGGAGATTTTTAACTAGGCTTGTGCTAACATTGTTATTTCATTTTCTTTTCAATTAAAGAAATAGTGAGACTTAAAAAAAAACAACAATAGAGAGATTTCAAAACCGAAATTAGAAAGATTAAAATAGAGATTAAATCACTAAAAATAAAAATCAGATTTAATTCAAAACAAGGATGAAAATGAAAATCCTTTCAAAGGATTTCAAAATGTGAAGATCTTTAAAGAGTCATTTCAAAAATGCGAAAGGACTATAAGGTAGTAAAATCAATTTTGTAAAAATGATTTTAACTATAAAAAAGGATAAAATTTAAAATATGTAGGCCAATTTTGCCCATCCAATAGTGTACAGCCATTCCAACATCATTAGTGTCCTCTCGATCACTACTTTCACCGTCCAAGCTTGCGCCATCGTCAGAACCATCGCTATAAGTATGTAAAAGTAGGGATGCGAAAACAGTTACTCGGATGGGTTTTTAGGTCGGGTATTATTAGGTCAGGTAAAATTGATACATGTCATTTTAGATTGATTTGATGTTTTGACTCGATTCGGGTCGGGTCGGGTGCGGGTCTATTTTAGGTTAGGTCTATTTCAGGTCGGGTCCATTCCAGGTCAGGTCCATTTCAGGTCGGATTCAAACGGTTCGTGTCCAAATCGGATATTTGAAAGTTTTATTTCAAGTCGGGTAGATTTCATGTCGGGTCTATTTCAGTTTGGTTGCATTTCAAGTCGAGTTCATTTTAAGTCGGTTTGTTTCAGGTCGAATTAACTTTGGTTTTAAATTCATAATAATTAAAATTATTAAGTTTAATTTTGTAAAAATAAGTAAATAAGTTTGATTATTAAGGTTGAATTAATTGTTTAATATCTAACGTCTTTCACTAGCATGAATCCCATTGAAAATAAATATTACACAGTAGACTAAACAAAAATATCATATAATAAATAATGATTCATATCTTAAAAAATAAAAATTATGCTAAATTACAAAACATAAAAATTAATAAGAAATAAATATTTGACTACAAATTCAAAGAATAAAAATTTAAATTAAAAAAGATAAACATTAATAAAATAAAATATTATCATATAATTTATTAATAGTTTAATACATTTCAAAAATGGAAATATGATGTATTAATTATTATGTATATATTAATATATCATATATGTATAATGTATACATAGTATATTCATATACATTATAGTCATTAGATGTAATGACTAATGATGTATGCATAGTAGACTAGACTAGTAGTAGTACATAAATATATTATACATAGATAATACTAATAGTATATTAATATATACTATACTAGTATATGTAACTCCTAAAATTAACCTAATTTCTTAGATTAAAAGTTAGGGTTTATGTAATTAAAACTTGTGTCTCTAAGTTAGATTTTTGATATTCAAATTGATGAAACCCGATAATTTAATTAAATCAAAATATCTGAAATACTAATAAATGCAATAAATCATAATTTAAAAGGTTCAACCAAAAAATTTTAACATCATATCCAAAAACCGAACAAATAATCAAAGTCCATTAAAGAAATATTAACTGAAATCAACATGAGTCTGAAACATTGTAACATACAGATCAATACAAATTTTAGATTCAACAATCCTCTAAGTACCGAGACCTAAGAACGGTATCTGAAACAAAAATTGAGATTGTGTAAGCTAGGGAGCCTAGTGTGTCTCTAGTGTGCAGATAAACAGAATCATAAAATAGAGCAAAGCAGATGATATAATGTATGCATGAAATGCACCCAACACCGAATACTATCAGAAGAGTAGGTTCCCCTGAACAACTCTAACTGCGTCACATCAACAGAAGTGGAAACTCGACCCATAGGTGGAGCCACTGAACAAAAGTGGAACCTCGATCTAAAGGTGGAGTCACTGATCAGAAGTGATAAATCACTAAACTTCCCCGTACAGAAAATCCAACCAATGAATGATATGAACAAATACAGAATTAGAATGCGTGCCTTAAATTCTAACAGGAGGTATGCAAGATAAACAGGATTAGATATGTAATTAAATGACAGAGTATGAGATTATGATGTATGTTTAGAGAATTACAGAAATGAAGTAATCAACATGCTCATACAAAATAACAGAATCTGCACATATCGGAAAACAGTAGAGTAATGGGAGAGGCACACCTGAAGCAAACTGCTCAACGTCGAGGATGACGTCTACTAGACTCAGCTCTGGCACTAGATCGAGCAGGAATAGAACCTACGAGTAACCAAAACACTAGACACACTACTATACCACTAAACCGGTAAATACACAAAACAGAATTAAACCGAAACTCACGAGCGTGTCTCGAAGACTGATGAACAGAAGTTCGTCTAGGAGGAGGAGAAGGAGGTAGATGTTCGAGGTCTGAATCCACGTCACTTGAACCAACAATATCCAATTCAGAAACCAATAAGGGTAACTTCCAAAAAAAGTATTTGAACTTAAAAGCCCTAAAAACGATACTTCGGGTTCGAATTTTAAAAAATGGACTGCGCCGTTGAACTCAGGACGTCGAAAAACATAGAGTGGGATAGGGTTAGAAAAAGTCAAAGCTGACGTTAGCATTGGTTAACGCTGGTGTCAGCACAAATGATGTTAGTAGTGATGTCAATCGGGTCATGGGTCGGGTCGGGTCTCAGGTCAGTTGGGGCAAATCTCAGGTCGGCAGAACTAGGGATGTAAAAAGCTGACTCGACCTGAAAACCCGCTTGAAACTTGTTCGAGTCAGAACTTGGTTTGACCCGAGGATGTAATGACCCGAACTTGATCTGTATTCGACTGTTATTGACCCAAACCCGAGATGGACCTGTTAATGTAGTAACCGAACCCAAACTGTATCCGACCTAGAATAACCTGAACCCGATTTCAACCTGTTACTGTAGACCTCAAACCCGACTTCTATCCGACTGAAATGAACCCGAACCTAAGTCTAACCTAGAAAATAACCGATATTACCTGACTAAATCGATCCGAAACCTGATTTTGCCTGACCTGTTTTAAACTCGACCTGTTTTGAACCCGACCTGATAAATGACCCGACTTGTTTTGTACCCGACCTGTTATTGACTTGAACTAATATTAACAAAACTTAATATTTATATGACATATAATTAAATATACTATAATTTGATGAATTTAAAATATTGATAAATATAATCAGGCTTAAAAAATAAAATTAGACATGAGAATTAATTTATGATTAATATTTAAATATAGTATTATATATTTAATTAAATTAATTTATTTACTATTTTATTTAGTTTTAATATATTTAATTTTAATTATAATTTTAAATTAAATACATACATTAACTAATAAACAAATTAAATATATATATTAGTATACATTTAATTATATAATATATTATATATTAAAGTATACTATATATGTATTAAATTATATTATATACATAGTATATATTAATGTACATTATATACATATATTAATATATACATCTAGTATATATTAATATATATAAAAAATATGCATATATTAATGTATACATCTAATATATATCTTATATACATATATATAAGTATATATATTAATATATATATTATATATACATATAAATATCATAATAAATACACATATATTTTTATTAAGTACTTCAAGTCAAATTGATTTGACTTTTGAAGTAAATTTAAAATTAAAATTTTGAGGGAAATTTTTTGATTTTAGGGAAAATTTTTTTGATTTTAATGTGTTGAGGGGAATTTTTGACTTCATAGGAAGGGGAATTTTCGATTTAATCGGGTGGGGGATGTTTGATTTGGGGGGAGGGGGATTTGAGTGGATTGGGGGTATAATATATATTTTATAATATATATTATATTATATACTATAAGCATACACACACATATATATATATTCTCTCTGCATGGTGATAGAATCTAATCCGACAATCTCACTGTCGATAGAAACATACATTCCCTCACTCTAGACTGACTGATTAACCTTGACATGATGAGCCTCGTTCTGAACCTCAAGTAGATCCTCCCCTCCTATATCTTGCGCTAAGCTCTAATCTTGTGGCAGATCCATAGGAGGCGAGACATCACTCGTAGAACTAGTAGAACGACCTCAGCCATAGCCTCGACAACGACCTCGGCTACGACCTCGACCACAACCTCTCTCGGTCACTAGACGTGTACTCCTACGTGTTGGCAAAATAGTATATCTATAGAAGTACAAAAGTAAAGAAAAATCCAAAATTAGAATCGGTACTTGGAGTATTATTAAAAAATTTTCAGAAAAATTCAAATACGAGCCAAAACGAGAATTTGGATTTTTAAATAAGATTGCTAAAATCATTTTTAATCAAAAATTATTTTGGACTTCATAGTCCGAGGGTTGAACCTGACTCTGATACAATTAAATGTAACCCCTATAATTAACCTAATTTCTTAGATTAAAAGTTAGAGTTTACGTAATTAAAACTTGTGTCTCAAGTTAGGTTTTTGATATTCAAATTGATGAAACCCGATAATTTAATTAAATCAAAATATCTGAAATACTGATAAATACAATAAATCATAATTTAAAAGGTTCAACCCAAAAGTTTTAACATCATATCCAAAACCCTAATAAATAATCAAAGTCCATTAAAGAAATATTAACTGAAATCAACATGAGTCTGAAACATTGTAACATACGGATCAATAGAAATTTCAGATTCAATAATCCTCCAAGTACCGAGACCTAAGACCGAGTATCTAAAAAAAATTGAGATTGTGTAAGCTAGGGAGCCTAGTGTGTCTCTAATGTGCAGATAAACAAAATCACAAAATAGAGCAGAGCAAATGATATAATGTATGCATGAAATGAACCCAACACCATCAGAAGATTAGGTTCCCCTAAACCACTCTAATTTCGTCACACCAACAGAAGTGGAAACTTGACCCATAGGTGGAGCCACTAAACAAAAGTGGAACCTCGACCCGAAGGTGGAGTCACTGATCAGAAGTGATAAATCACTAAACTTCCCCGTACAGAAATTCCAACCAATGAATGATATGAACAAATACAGAATCAGAATGCGTGCCTTAAATTCTAACAGATGCATTCAAGATAAACAGGATTAGATATGTAATTAAATGACAGACTATGACATTATGATGTATGTTTACAGAATTACGGAAATGAAGTAATCAACATGCTCATACAAAATAATAAAATCTGCACATATCAGAAAACAGTAGAGTAGAGGGAGAGATACAACTGAAGCAAACTGCTCAATGTCGAGGATGACATCTACTAGACTCAGCTCTAGCACTAGATCGAGTAGGAGTAGAACCTACGAGTAACCAAAACATTAGGAACACTACTATGCCATTAAACTGGTAAATACACGAAACAAAATTAAATTGAAACTCAAGAGCGTGTCTCGAAGACTGATGAACAAGAGGTCGTCCAGGAGGAGGAGGAGGTAGATGTTCGGGGTCTGAATCCACGTCACCTAAACCAACAATATCCAATTCAGAAACCAATAAGGGTAACATCCAGAAAAAAACATTTGAACTTAAAAGCCTTAAAAACGAAACTTCGGGTTCAAATTTCGAAAAATAGACTACACCATTGAACTTAGGACGTCGAAAAACATGAAGTAAGAATGGGTCGAAAAAAGTCAATGCTGATATCAGTATTGGTCAACATTGACGTCAGCACTAGTCAACGCTGACATCAGTACAGATGACGTCAGTAGGTGGTGTTAGCACAGATGACATTAGCAGTGATGTTAGTAGTGACATCAGCTATGACGTTTATCGGGTCGGGTCTTGGGTCAGATCTCGGGTTAGTCGGGTCAGATCTCGGGTCGATAAAATAGATTTTTTCCGAGAATCTGGAATTTCTAGATTTTCTTGGAAAAATCTGGATTTTCCCCAGATTCTCTCAGGTTTGATTTCAACAAAAACTCTTCCAGATTCAATTCGGAACCCCTTCCTGATTCAATCTAAAACCAAAATTTAAACAACAACTTAAACCCGAATCAATTAAAACTCTTAAATACTCAACATCCTATCAAAACAAAACCTCCCGAAACTCGCTTAACAACCAATACACCCCTATTCAAATAGAACCAAAACAGAAATACTCTTTTGTTAACATTACTGAACCGAACTGGAAATGAGCAAGAAAGTTGACTGAAAACTATTCAAAACTTTACCAAACTGAACGAAGGGTGGAAGAAACTTACCAAACACTCGCAAAACAGAAAGGCAACATAGATGCTGGATTGGAATGAAAAGAAGAGAAGGAGAACAAAATGAAATTTTTACACGGTTTGATTCTAGAACATAACTGAAAAGGGGGAAAAATAAACGAACAATAAAGTGGAATTTAACCTTCAAAACATAACTGAAAATATAAAGGATAAGACTGAATTCTGAAATTGAATATGGGTAAAATTACTTAGCAGGGGCCCTAAGGTTTTGAATCTTTATACCTGAACCCATAAACTTGTAGAAATGATAATTTAGTCACTATAATCAGAATTAAGAATCTCCAATTTCTAGGGTTTGAATTAGGGATTTAGAGTTTTTAATTTGGGGGAAAATTGGGGTGTTACAATATATGTATACATAGCACATTAATCTATACATTAATATATGTATACATAATAAATATATGTTTCATATATGTATAACTAGATGTATAATGTATTATATACTAGATGTCTAAATGTATATATGTATTATGTTTTGTATATGTATATAATATACATTAGTATATTAATATATGTATATATACTTATAATATATATATGTATATACATATATATTATAATATATTGTAGTATATGTTATAATATACTTCATAATATATATTATACATATAGTATATATCTATTATAGTATATATTATAATATACTTCATATAAATTTATATTATATTAATTTTTAATGTCTATGTATTATGTATATGTATCATAGTATATATTATAATATATATAATATGTGTATATGTATTATACATGTATCATAGTATATGTATATGTATCATAGTATTATATATTTATATATTTATAAATATGTATTATATATTTATATATTACAATATATGTATTATATTATTTATATATCATAGTACATATTATCATATATATATTATAAAGCATATAATATATAAAATAAAATAATAAATAATATATATAAATATAATATAGTCTTTAGAGGAGAGAAATCGAAGAGGGAAATGAGAGGAGGAAAATTAAAAAAATAAATATAATATTATTAATAAATAGTAGTCAAATATAAAATAAAAATAAAGTTATAAAAACTAAATTATAAAAATTAAAAATTAATAATAGTATTGTACATATACTTACATACATACTTATATATTATATATATCCTCTTTATTATATAATAATCAAAATTTAGTTTTAATTCTCTTCAAAATTTTTGGTAACTTATATCCCTCCAAAATTTTTACACTAAAAATAAATTAATCTCAAATTTAAAAAATGGGTGACTTATTTCGCTCTAAAATTTTGCTTTTTCACTTTTTTTTATATAATAATCAAAATTTATTTTTAATTACTTTCAAAATTTTGGGTAACTTATATCCCTCCAAAATTTTTACACTAAAAGTAAAATAATCTCAAACTTAAAAAATGAGTTGCTTATTTCCCTCTAATTTTTTTTATTCTTTTTTATATAATGATAAAAATTTATTTCTATTTCACTCTAAAATTTTGGGTAACTTATATACCTCCAAAATTTTTATTTCCCTCTAAAATTTTATTTTTTCATTCTTTTTTATATAATAATCAAAATTTATTTCTATTTCCGTCTAAAATTTTGGGTAACTTATATCCCTCCAAAATTTTTACACTAGAAGTAAATTAGTCTCAAACTTTTAAATGAGTGGCTTATTTCCCTCCAAAATTTAATTTTTTTCACACTTTTTTATAATTTTTTATCAATTTTTAAGTTTAATTTAACTGTTTTAGATTAATTTAATAAAATATTAAATTTGATTTTATAATTCTTTTAATTATGTTTATAATTTATGTTTTTATATTTTAATTTAACTTAATTAATTTTAAGTTCAATAACTTAATTTAACTTAATTAAATATTAATTTAAAATTATATTTTTAATAAACTATTTTTTTAAAATTATAATTAAAATTAAATAAATTAAAACTAAATAAAATAGTAAATAAATTATTAATTAAATATGTAATACTAAATTTAAATATTAATCCCTAAATTAATTCTTATGTCTAATTTTATTTTTTAAGACTAATTATATTTACCAATATTTTAAATTCATCAAATTATATATATACTTAATTATATGTCATGTAAATATTAAGTCTTGTTAATATTTGTTCAGATTAATAATAGTTCGGATTCAAAACAAGTTAAGTCATTTATCAGGTCGGGTTCAAAATAGGTCGGGTCAAAACAGGTCGGGTAAAAATAGGTCACGGGTCGATTCAGTCGGGTAATATCGGTTATCTGCCAAGTCAGACTCGAGTTCAGGTTTGTTTTAGTTGAATACAGGTCAGGTTTCGGGTTTACAGTAACAGGTTAAAATCGGGTTCGGGTCATTCTTGGTCGGATACATTTTGGGTTCGATTACTACAGTAACATGTCCAACTCGGGTTCGGGTCAACAACAGTCGGATGTAGATCGGGTTCGGGTCATTACATCCTTGGGTCAAACCAGGTTCTGACTCGAATAAGTTTCAATCGGGTTTTCAGGTCGACTCAACTTTTTACATCTCCATGTAAAAGTACTGTTTTTTATATTATTTTATTTATATTATTGTTAGATTTAAGTTAATTTCAGTTACATTTATAGTTATTTATATATAATTTTGTAATTCCCATGTTTATTAAGCTTGATTTGAATTTTACTAATTTTTGAAAAAATATTATAGTTTTACTCGTTTTTGTGTAAAAAAAAACTTGTTATAATACTTATCAAACACATACTTATCAAACCCTTCCACGATAAGTTGGGATAAATTTTTATTTTTATTTTTTGGGATAATTTTAGAAGTGATAAGAATAATTTTGGAAAATTTAAATACAATATCCAACTGAGTAGGATAAACTTTACACGTACTCTAAGTGTATTTTAAGTCTTCATATTCATCATGTATTAAAGTGATCTGCAATAAGAATAGAAGTCGGATTGGCGAGTAGATATATAGTGAAAAATTGAGCAAGAGATTCACACACTGGTGTCTGACCTGTGTCACTATAAATTTATGCGGATCACATATGTGCAAGTATACACAGTCGTACAAGTAATAAAGGGTGAATGAGTATCGTTCCCATGAGGATCTATGGTAAAGTCTGTAGTTAAATTTGTCAAGGCAAAAAGATATCACTAACTAAAAAGGAAAACAAAGATATAAACAAGTGGAAATAGATATGTATGGTGAAGGTGTAAAGGTGAAATGCTATGGCAATTTTAGAATGCAAGGCAAAATGGAATGGAAGGTGATGGCAAGATAGGTGTATGGAAGTGGTGTATGGAATGTATAGTAGTGTGATTACAAGAGAACAGTGAAACAAAGAAAGCAGTTTGTAAATGTTGAGGTAAAAACCGGATGCAAGAACACGTTTAAACAATATGTTATACTAACCCTCTATTGATAAGCTCTCTTGGGAATGATTGATGGAGGTTCCTATGGGCTTCTTAACCTTACTCATACGAACATATAGCAACTATGATGTATATTTACTCGACAGAGGTTTTTAAAGTGTTACCGCTTTCTTGAGTGTCTTCTAGCCTCTCGGTCTCTCTCGAGCACCTAAGATCAGATTAGGCTCTAGTTACTATCCGAAGCTCATTGCTCACGTAGATCCTCCCTTAGCTTCTCTCGGATGATCTAAGGATCTATAGCTAGATTTCTCTCGAACAGCTAACATGCACATAAACACGGGACACTCTCATGCCTCTTACAATGCTTAAATTATTAACAATGATGAGCAAAGCAAATTCACAAACACATAGAAGGCTATATATTAATAAAAAGCAAAAGTTAATCATCCAAAGTAGCAACCACCTACATAAAGCAACACATGGTGGTGTGAAAGTTAAAGAAAGTATCATCCACATACATATTTAAACATTCACCATCATCCTCTTAAAAGTGTATGAAAAATAAAATAAAGAGGGTAGAAGACACTCTCGGTTGCGTAGGCTGCTGGCTCTTTAACCACCACGGGACGTCTTAGTGTGCTAGCCCCTCTCGGGTGCCTAGCACGCCACTCCCTTCAAGCTCTATCAATGGAAGACACTTCGGTTGGAGTTTGGAGGAGAAAGGTAGAAGCTTTCCTACGACGTAAACCACTCCAAAGATCCCTCTTTTTTTGTGTTCTAGCTCCCAAAAGGGGCCTCAAAGGTGTTACCTTTTTCATCTAGGTCACCATGGCTTAAAATGGGGGTTAAAAACCCTAAGGTTTAGTGAAAATTCCAGTTCTACCCCTTTTCACGTGATGACATTTCTGGCATGGTGACAGTAGTCCCCTAATGAGGTGGCTTATGGTCCCCTATTATGATGGCTGTGGCCAGGCTATAATGGCACCAACTAACACTCCTCTCAAAATGTCTTCTTGTCGTTTAGCTCAGCATAGGAGGTATCCAGATTTTCTACGGCATTTTTCCATCGCTATCCTTTTGTGAATTCCATGACAAATTTCCTCAACTTCTATTTTGCTTTACCTACACAACCCAACCCAAAAGCACTACCTTTCCCGTGAAATAACACTCATTGCCACACAAAAATGTTAATGTATAACTAAGAAACTACATGCAATGATTTGAGCTTAAATGTATCTAAATGAGCCTAAATGAGTTCAAGAATACTCAATAACTTAAGTAAAAATGCCTGAAATATTGCTTTTTTGCGGAGTTATCACACCCCCAAACTTAAGCTATTGCTTGTCCTCAAGCAATGGATAGCAGCTAGCATAGAATAAATGTCATGGCAATGTTCAAGATCCAGGTAAGCAAATGGTCAGAATTTCAGCCCTTAGAAAATATCATGGCATAAATATATAAGACTCGAGGAAATTTCAAGAATACTACTCTAGGACAAGAGTCTAATGCGAGTGTATGTAAGAGTGAGTGTATCCAATCAATGCTTAGTTAACTTAGAAAAATTCTAAGAAATGCTCACTATTCTAGCAGAGCATGTTTTTCATTAAAGCACAATTTCACTACTCCCCAAATATATAATTTTTTTACACATGCCAGACACGCTGCTACGAGGGGAGTCAACCTGTCACGCTACCTTTTACTTATGCCATAGCTGTCATTTATTAAAACACAGTATCCAGGCAATGCCATGGAAAGTTAAAAGTGTAGCGTCACCCTGTGCCTCTTTCAGTAGCTCATATGCACATGAATATGTCATGGCATAGCGGAGTATTCCTCTACAGATATGTCCAATCATTTATTCACAACTTATATACTAACTAAACTAAAGAGAGTTTCTATTAACAAGTAAATTCATGAAAATGAAACATGCAAAGCTGTTCAAGTTTTCATTCTATAAAAATTTTCTAACTTTCCTAAGTATGGAGAACATATACTCGTATAGCAATAACCTAAACACAAACAACCACATCCTAAAGCAGGTTCTATTCAAATCTCAATTCATGCATATTCAATTCAATTCAATTACTGGCCATATAAAGAATATCATCATCGGGCATCACAAACTTTAATCCTATAAACTTATCCTAAAACTTGCATAATTGTCAGGGCATAATTCTACAATTACTGCTATCATGCAAATGAAAATGGAGTACAGGACGACACTTTCCCAAAAATTGAGGCAGGCATTATCCTCAATGTAACTAAAAAAAATTAAACTAAATGCTATGCAATGAAATGAAATGCAAAGTACCTTGGCTAAGTAGATGGTGTTCTGGTGGCAGTTCGGCGTAATGCTCTTCTCTTCAACGGGGGTAGGCTGACTTTAGGATCAAACTCATCATTGGCTTCCCGTGATCTCGATTTTTCAGCAGCTGGTGGTGGACTCGACTGTCTTACGGCCGACATTTTAAGACGATGTTTGGATTTCTTCCTCTTAGGAGAGGGCAATGGTGATTCCTCATGCGGGGTTGCTGGTTGTGGTGCTTCTAGTTGTGTTGGCTGGGCAGGCAGATCTTCAAACAGAGAAGATATAAAGTTGGTCTCATGTTCTTGTGCAACATGTGGGTCTTATTGAGCTGATGATTAGGCTTGGTCATCTGAAAATGTCATGATATTTTCAGGATCTTGTTCTTGTGCAAGTGCTAGGGCTTCTGTAGCGTGTTCCTATAATTCCGATTCCACGGGCCTTACCTCCTTAGATGGATCATCTGGGGATGGTGCCTCATTCAAATCAGGTGCAACCTGCCTGTTGGAGGTGGGGAAGCTGAAAA